>CM060408.1:104960969-106432820 GCA_030545235.1 Helianthus tuberosus
GTGAAAGGTTTGAAATAAATCTCTGGTATTATGAAAGATTTGAAATAAATCTTTGGAATAACCGGTTTTTGAAGTAGTATTGAGAAAATGAATTTAAAAACCATTTTCTTGCGAAGTTATATGGAAACGTTGTGTTTGTAACACGTTATGTTCATAAAACCATGTTTTTGTAATGTTCGTATAATCATCAATGCCCACCCTGACTTTGACCCGCATAATCCTATGCCTTAAATTTTTGTATAAAACATGGTATTTAATTTGTATGAACAAGTATGTTTCGTAAGTATAAAGTTCCTGGTATGTAGCAGTGTAAGAGGACTTGTGATCACCAATGGTTTGCAAGGCCATTAGCATGTTGTGAAATGCAAGTAAGTAAGACACAACCCTAGCTGATTTTTGCGTTGGGCAACCAAGTCACTCCAGGTCCGTTGTGGTTAGCCTCAGAGAGGTCCGTTTGGCCTAGAGCTGGGCTCGCTACACCCAGATAGATCTACCGCTCGAGTCCCTCGGGGTTCTAACTACCCATTCACATGATCTAAAACCTCCTTACGTTAATCATACCGTGTATAAAATAAATTCCTGGTCACCCTGACCAGATTCCTGGTTACCCTAACCCAATCCCCGGTCACCCTGGCCGAATATCATTCACATTTCGAACAAGCATTTGTTTTTGTAAAAACCGGTATGTTTAGTATAAACCTTTCGTAAATCATTTGAGTTCCTCGAAATCTCATCGTAATATGATTTAGAAATACGAGTTTTGTATTTGTTCTAAACTTTGTTTGCTTTTGCAAAACGTGCATGTCTTTCCACCCCGAAAACATTTATAAAAATGTAGAGCCGTAAAAAGTGGGGTTATGAACTCACCTGAATATTCCTGTGCAAAGCTAGCTAATTTACGACTTCGTGATGTCGTTTCCAAGAGTTGACTTGCTAGCGTGCATTCTACAATATTCCTAACACGGAATATCTAATAAGTTTCTAAATAAACGCAGTATCTAAACTACGTGTCATCGAGCTCTACCGAATCGTTAATCGAACGATTCAACGATAAGTTGTTAACTTAATAGAAACGATTAAGTTATACGAGTTAAGTCTCGTTTAGTGTCATTAGCCATTTAATAAGTCTTGAAAAAGAGACTTAGTTTCCGAGAGACTTAAAATGAATAAATATTTATATAAAAATATAAATATATCGTCGTAAGTGTGTTAGCCGTCTCGAGTAGTCGTACGTGTATAAAAGAGTATTTCTATGAAAATATTATATACCAAACTCGTATCATATATCGCATTTCGTATATAATAACTTGTATTATATATATCGCGTCTCGTGTATATTTGCCGAAAATATACGTATATGCCGTCTAGGCGTATAAAATAAATATGAAGAGTTATATTTATTTTATAAAGAAATCGTCGAGTTGTTATGTTCGAAAATAAATATAAACCATATTTATTTTTGTAAAAGATTTCACGTTGTACGACATTTAGAATAAATATATAACTATATTTATTTTGTAAAAGTATACGAGTTAACGACGTTCGAAATAAATATAACATTATATTTATTTGTAAAAGCGTTTGGGATTATCAAGGTTTGAAATATTATGGACTCGAATTCCATTAAGTGTCGTTTTTGAAACTGTAATACGTGTCGTGTTTACGGATTTTCTCGAAAAACGGGCAGAGTTTCCTCTATTTTTGGACGCCCCGGACAACCAAGTTGTCGTAATTTTATCAAAATTCAACAATATTCAATCAAGATTCAACTATATGCAAACTTTGTCAAATATATAACGAATGTAACTTATAATCAGTCGGTTTCGAGAGCTCGTTTCACGTAATAAAACCATAATATAACGTAAATAATCTCGTTAAATCTTTACCACTTCTTCGAGTCGACACGTCGAGCTGCTTGACTGAGTAGACCGGGTCAACTGAGTTGACCAGCTCAGTTGACTGAGTTGACCGGGTCAACTGAGTTGACCAGCTCAGTTGACTGAGTTGACCAGGTTGACTCGGTTTGACCGAGTTGACCCGAGACCCGCACTTGAATCTGACCGAGTTGCACCGAGCCACAAACCCGAACCCGAACAACATCATGTCTGCCCCGTTGATCTGAGTTGACTCAGTTTGACCGAGTCAAACCATACCGAGCCGTCTGACCGCGAACCGAAGTCGAACCGGAGCTGTTCACTTGTAGCCCTGAGCCGTGACTGAACTACTATTACCAATCGTCATCTCTAACAGTGGCCATATAAACAAAATCATCATCACCATCTTCAGATTTGCGAGAAATAAAAGAAATAAGAAGTGTTTACCGGAATAACTCGTCGGATAAAGTCACAGACCGCCGGACCTTGATACCGACCGCAGGTCCGAGATGCCGACTTCTGGTCCGAGATGCCGACCGCCGGACCGTCACCTCTGCCCCGTCTTTCTCATATCCGACACACTCTCTCTCTCCACGCCGTTCTCTCTCTGCCTCTCTCTCTCTCTTCTCTGCTGGTCGCCGCCGCACCTCGCCGGAGCTCCGCCACTGGCTCCGCCCGGTTCCGCCTGATGTTCGCCGAGAGGGAGAGAGCAAATGTGAGGGTGTGTGTGATTTGTGTAATGTATTCTGATGCATACATCAGATGCATTGATCGAGAGTGAGAGGGTAATTGTGAGAGGGTGTTTGGCCTTGTCTGTGTATATGTTATCGAGAGGGAGAGACCACAGACTTATGTCTGTGGTTGCTTTGAGTTTGTTTGAAGTGTGTATTAAGAGATGGAGAGAGGCCAGTATTAATAGAGTGAATAAGGGACATTGACTATCAAATATCCAATTTACATTCAGGTCAATTGGTATGTCCACTGAAACTAGATTTCTATTAATTGTGCAAATCTTTTGTAAGATTTTGCAGGGGTTTTATAATATTTTGTATTGATTTGCAAGTATTTGATAGGATTTCCTAGATTTAGAGAGATCTTGTTTAGATCTTCAAGTAACAGATCTAGTATAATATGCGCAGGTTTAGGCTTGTGTGTTTTGGGCTTGGGCCCGGGGCCTACAAGCCCACCTCATGTGTAAGTGGCCCGTAGTTTCTACGAGACCCGTTGTCAAATCCTGAACTCCGTTTAACGTCAAAAATTAAAATACCCAAAAATACGGTCGGTAGCTGTTGTTTGCGCGCCCGTTCGTCGGTCACGGTAATAATCGCGAAAAATTGCATCGTTGCCGTCTTCTCCGTTTTTCGATCCGGTTTCGACTGTAGTCAATAAAATTTAATTACGAAGCTAAAACATATCGTAAAAAAAAAAAAAAATTAATATTTGTCGGCGTTGTCAGTATCCTGTACGGTTTCAATCCGTTGCCGTTTAACGTTTCGCCGGTTTCTCTGTAAACCACCGTTCGCGCACTGTAAGGACGGATAGACGTTCCCAGGCACTCCAAAGGCCTAATTAAGTTAATTAGTGTTGTAAGCACTATTTATTATCGCGTTAATCACTTGTTAATCACGTAATTAAGAGCCGTAAATCACGGGTTGTCACATTCTCCCCCTGTTACAGAAATTTCGTCCTCGAAATTTAGACTATGTTATCCCCTCAGGATTGTGTTATTCGCAGGTAAGTCCGAATAATAACAAAGTGAACGACCGCGTAATCGAAACAAGACTTAATGATACAGTCACCAGTGCGACTAAGATAACAAGGATCCAACAATGAACATGACCTTCGACCAATCGAATTTCATATGAACGTTCACAATAAGTAACTGAGTTCTAGAAGCAACAACATCCACTGGATGAACTTAGAATTAACAATCTCAAATGTAATAGTTTGCATGAAACGTTCGATCGTGATCAGCGCAAGCTAAAAGTCATACCGACGCCACAAGGTGTCGCAATGAATGAAACAATTTAATAATAGAGGTGATCGAACAAGTATCACCTGTGTTTTGCATAAAATGCTCAATCATGATTAGCCCAAACAACAAGTTTGTACTGACACCACAAGGTGTCGTAGTGACTTAAATAATTCAATAATAGCGGTGATCAAACAAATTCACCGTGTTTGAAGTCAATTGAAAGCGCAATGAAGTAAATATGAATGTTCGTTCCAAACAAACATCAAAGAATTTTCAATTGAAGATGGAACACCAAAGAATTACTGTTTCGATCGAAGAGGAAGAAGCAATGAATATCGCGAAGCATTCGATCGATGTTGAAAGAACTGTTATGAGGTACACCGGAATATGAAATGAATTTGTGTACCATTGTCTTAACACACAATTGTGTTAAGACTGTTGTACTGTGATAATTCAAAGCGGATTTAATCTGAATCAATAAATGAATAATTAAATCCGTGCATAAGGTACGTAAACGAGTTTAGCGCAAGGTTCAAATAAGTGAAAACACCACCACAAGGTGTCGAAATCAACAATTTAATGGAGTCGAATACCAAACAAGTTTACCACGACTCGGAACGAATGAAGTGTTCGTTAAAAATTGATTTGAATATGATGCTCCCAATACATCATATGGTGTCTCGAATCAAATAAGTGTAATGAGCAAGTTCAAACAATTGAACTTGGTTTTAGCGCAATCCGACAATAGATATGTGTATCGATAAGAAAAACTTTCGGCATGGTCACAACGAAAAACCATGTATGTAACTTGTAAAGAAATGATCGTGATACAATGACCATTAAGAGGAGTAGAGATACGAAAAGTCTACTCAGTAAGTGTGAAATTCGAAATTTCAATAAAAGAAATTTGAGGACTTTACCTGGGGTTTCGTGTGACGACCAATTGTTAGGTGACATTACCATGGAATGTCGAACATAGCGTATTCGTCGTTAGTTAGGTAGGGGGGGGGATGCGGAGACAATCGTATTCTCCCTGGCGTGATTCGTGTCGTTGCAGGATCGCGTGACAAGTTGTCGTTTCCTGATCGTTAGTTCTTCTGCTGACAGGAATCTAGCGTCGTCATTGAATTGCGCCATCGTGTCTTTTCAAAGGCCTCGCCTCGATAGTTGTATGTGTCGTACTTCAACCTCCGTTGATGTATAGCTTAAGTTGCACGTATACTTGTGCACTAGCGCTGTGTGTCGCGTAGAAGGTGATGTACCCCGACATCCGCTGACGTAGAAATCGAGTTCCATGCATTCATGTGCACTAGCGTTTCGTTATGCGTAGGCTGTCTGCTCGGGAAGTTAAAATATTATAGGCAATATGGAATATAGTGTGTGCCCGAGTTAATATTCGCGGTTCCTACGTGATGACCTTTGATAAACACATGCACAAATAATCAATCATATAGCCGAATGCACATGTTAGTCACCAATAAGCAATCAAGTAATTCTCCTAGTCCCACTAGCCTCCCAGCCTCTCAGACTGCTCTTCCTAGTCCCACTAGTCTCCCAGCCTCCCAGACTGCTCTTCCTAGTCCCACTAGCCTCCCAGCCTCTCAGACTGCTCTTCCTAGTCCCACTAGCCTCCCAGCCTCTCAGACTGCTCTTCCTAGTCCCACTAGCCTCCCAGCCTCTCAGACTGCTCTTCCTAGTCCCACTAGACTATCCTCCCAGCCTCTCAGACTGACTTCCTTTTCCGAAGGTCTTAAATGCATGTTTCCTAAACTCTCAGAGTGTTTGGTACTGTATGTAATTGTTCCGTGTACCGTGTGTAAAACACCACAATAGCGTATGTTTGAAAACAAAATTTTGAATGTTTGCTTTTCGGCAACGGTTGGAGACCATATTCGAGTACTAGGCGTTCTGTATGTATTCAGGTTTCAATAATCTAAGTTCCCAGAGGAAAGTGAGGTTAGAGCCTAGGTATCACAACAGGAACCTAATTCGCTGTAACCTATAGCTCTGATACCAATCTGTCACACCCCGAAATCATCAGAGCATTGGCGTGACTGGACTGGTATCTTCATTGCACAGCGGAAGCAAATAAGCAAAGACTTCTAGAAAATTGAACGCCCGCCAAGTACTCGAGTCTCCAATGGTTCTCCTATTCCAACCGTGCCTTGTCTTAGAAATGTAACCTGAGAAAGAACATGCGAGAAAAATCAACATAATGTTGAGCGAGTTCATAGTTTGTTCATAAAAGATTTAAGATAAATCCTTTGAGTTGTGAAAGGTTTGAAATAAATCTCTGGTATTATGAAAGATTTGAAATAAATCTTTGGAATAACCGGTTTTTGAAGTAGTATTGAGAAAATGAATTTAAAAACCATTTTCTTGCGAAGTTATATGGAAACGTTGTGTTTGTAACACGTTATGTTCATAAAACCATGTTTTTGTAATGTTCGTATAATCATCAATGCCCACCCTGACTTTGACCCGCATAATCCTATGCCTTAAATTTTTGTATAAAACATGGTATTTAATTTGTATGAACAAGTATGTTTCGTAAGTATAAAGTTCCTGGTATGTAGCAGTGTAAGAGGACTTGTGATCACCAATGGTTTGCAAGGCCATTAGCATGTTGTGAAATGCAAGTAAGTAAGACACAACCCTAGCTGATTTTTGCGTTGGGCAACCAAGTCACTCCAGGTCCGTTGTGGTTAGCCTCAGAGAGGTCCGTTTGGCCTAGAGCTGGGCTCGCTACACCCAGATAGATCTACCGCTCGAGTCCCTCGGGGTTCTAACTACCCATTCACATGATCTAAAACCTCCTTACGTTAATCATACCGTGTATAAAATAAATTCCTGGTCACCCTGACCAGATTCCTGGTTACCCTAACCCAATCCCCGGTCACCCTGGCCGAATATCATTCACATTTCGAACAAGCATTTGTTTTTGTAAAAACCGGTATGTTTAGTATAAACCTTTCGTAAATCATTTGAGTTCCTCGAAATCTCATCGTAATATGATTTAGAAATACGAGTTTTGTATTTGTTCTAAACTTTGTTTGCTTTTGCAAAACGTGCATGTCTTTCCACCCCGAAAACATTTATAAAAATGTAGAGCCGTAAAAAGTGGGGTTATGAACTCACCTGAATATTCCTGTGCAAAGCTAGCTAATTTACGACTTCGTGATGTCGTTTCCAAGAGTTGACTTGCTAGCGTGCATTCTACAATATTCCTAACACGGAATATCTAATAAGTTTCTAAATAAACGCAGTATCTAAACTACGTGTCATCGAGCTCTACCGAATCGTTAATCGAACGATTCAACGATAAGTTGTTAACTTAATAGAAACGATTAAGTTATACGAGTTAAGTCTCGTTTAGTGTCATTAGCCATTTAATAAGTCTTGAAAAAGAGACTTAGTTTCCGAGAGACTTAAAATGAATAAATATTTATATAAAAATATAAATATATCGTCGTAAGTGTGTTAGCCGTCTCGAGTAGTCGTACGTGTATAAAAGAGTATTTCTATGAAAATATTATATACCAAACTCGTATCATATATCGCATTTCGTATATAATAACTTGTATTATATATATCGCGTCTCGTGTATATTTGCCGAAAATATACGTATATGCCGTCTAGGCGTATAAAATAAATATGAAGAGTTATATTTATTTTATAAAGAAATCGTCGAGTTGTTATGTTCGAAAATAAATATAAACCATATTTATTTTTGTAAAAGATTTCACGTTGTACGACATTTAGAATAAATATATAACTATATTTATTTTGTAAAAGTATACGAGTTAACGACGTTCGAAATAAATATAACATTATATTTATTTGTAAAAGCGTTTGGGATTATCAAGGTTTGAAATATTATGGACTCGAATTCCATTAAGTGTCGTTTTTGAAACTGTAATACGTGTCGTGTTTACGGATTTTCTCGAAAAACGGGCAGAGTTTCCTCTATTTTTGGACGCCCCGGACAACCAAGTTGTCGTAATTTTATCAAAATTCAACAATATTCAATCAAGATTCAACTATATGCAAACTTTGTCAAATATATAACGAATGTAACTTATAATCAGTCGGTTTCGAGAGCTCGTTTCACGTAATAAAACCATAATATAACGTAAATAATCTCGTTAAATCTTTACCACTTCTTCGAGTCGACACGTCGAGCTGCTTGACTGAGTAGACCGGGTCAACTGAGTTGACCAGCTCAGTTGACTGAGTTGACCGGGTCAACTGAGTTGACCAGCTCAGTTGACTGAGTTGACCAGGTTGACTCGGTTTGACCGAGTTGACCCGAGACCCGCACTTGAATCTGACCGAGTTGCACCGAGCCACAAACCCGAACCCGAACAACATCATGTCTGCCCCGTTGATCTGAGTTGACTCAGTTTGACCGAGTCAAACCATACCGAGCCGTCTGACCGCGAACCGAAGTCGAACCGGAGCTGTTCACTTGTAGCCCTGAGCCGTGACTGAACTACTATTACCAATCGTCATCTCTAACAGTGGCCATATAAACAAAATCATCATCACCATCTTCAGATTTGCGAGAAATAAAAGAAATAAGAAGTGTTTACCGGAATAACTCGTCGGATAAAGTCACAGACCGCCGGACCTTGATACCGACCGCAGGTCCGAGATGCCGACTTCTGGTCCGAGATGCCGACCGCCGGACCGTCACCTCTGCCCCGTCTTTCTCATATCCGACACACTCTCTCTCTCCACGCCGTTCTCTCTCTGCCTCTCTCTCTCTCTTCTCTGCTGGTCGCCGCCGCACCTCGCCGGAGCTCCGCCACTGGCTCCGCCCGGTTCCGCCTGATGTTCGCCGAGAGGGAGAGAGCAAATGTGAGGGTGTGTGTGATTTGTGTAATGTATTCTGATGCATACATCAGATGCATTGATCGAGAGTGAGAGGGTAATTGTGAGAGGGTGTTTGGCCTTGTCTGTGTATATGTTATCGAGAGGGAGAGACCACAGACTTATGTCTGTGGTTGCTTTGAGTTTGTTTGAAGTGTGTATTAAGAGATGGAGAGAGGCCAGTATTAATAGAGTGAATAAGGGACATTGACTATCAAATATCCAATTTACATTCAGGTCAATTGGTATGTCCACTGAAACTAGATTTCTATTAATTGTGCAAATCTTTTGTAAGATTTTGCAGGGGTTTTATAATATTTTGTATTGATTTGCAAGTATTTGATAGGATTTCCTAGATTTAGAGAGATCTTGTTTAGATCTTCAAGTAACAGATCTAGTATAATATGCGCAGGTTTAGGCTTGTGTGTTTTGGGCTTGGGCCCGGGGCCTACAAGCCCACCTCATGTGTAAGTGGCCCGTAGTTTCTACGAGACCCGTTGTCAAATCCTGAACTCCGTTTAACGTCAAAAATTAAAATACCCAAAAATACGGTCGGTAGCTGTTGTTTGCGCGCCCGTTCGTCGGTCACGGTAATAATCGCGAAAAATTGCATCGTTGCCGTCTTCTCCGTTTTTCGATCCGGTTTCGACTGTAGTCAATAAAATTTAATTACGAAGCTAAAACATATCGTAAAAAAAAAAAAAAATTAATATTTGTCGGCGTTGTCAGTATCCTGTACGGTTTCAATCCGTTGCCGTTTAACGTTTCGCCGGTTTCTCTGTAAACCACCGTTCGCGCACTGTAAGGACGGATAGACGTTCCCAGGCACTCCAAAGGCCTAATTAAGTTAATTAGTGTTGTAAGCACTATTTATTATCGCGTTAATCACTTGTTAATCACGTAATTAAGAGCCGTAAATCACGGGTTGTCACATGAAGTGTCATCATCTTTGAGAATTAGCCTTCTCCTCTTTGTTTGAGGAGGGGCTGATGATGTTTTGGATGAAGCAGTGGTGGTTGTAGTGGCAGTGGTTTGTGATTGACTAACAGTTGTTGTAACATCTGCTGTCTTCTGCTTTTTGGCAAGAGGAGTGTGTGTTGAAGTGGTGTGTGTTGAAGTGGGAGCAGATGTTGAAACCACTGAAGTACCAACAGTAGTGGGTACAACAGGAGTTACAACAGCTGTTTTAGGTGGTGGTTTTGGAACAGACTTTGAATGTCTGGTTGGAATGGATTTGGGTAGCCTTACTCTTCTTGTAGGCTTCTTCTTTTCATCAACAAGATTTTCATCATCTTTTGACCCTGAAGTACCCTGATCCGGATAATCCACCCTGGCTTTCTTTTTGGCCTCTCTATCCCTTTTTACACTTGCAACTGCTTCTGCCAGTGCATTTGTGGTCACATCAATTTTCTTGCTTCCATCTGGCAGAGGGATCTGTTTGGTCATGTTTGCATTTTCTGGTTCAATGTAGAGACCATCATCTATTCCCTTCTTTTTCCACTCCTGAATTTTCTCCCCCTTTTTGGCATTATCTGGGGAAAGTTGATCAATGAAGAGAATTGTTGGAGGAGCAGTGCTAGTGGTGTGCAGGATCTGAGTTTTGAGAGCCTTTAGATCAGCCTGAGTGTTCTTGAACCTTGACTCCATTGCATTTATCAGCTGTTGAACATGTTTTTCATGTTGCTGATCTACTATTTGTGCTTGTTGATGGAGAAAAGGTTGAAATAAATTCCAGAGCTCATTTGTAGCAGGTGCCTGTTGTGGAGCAGGTGCTTGAGATGTAATAGCAGTTGATTGTACCTTTTGTACTTGTAACAACTGTTGTAGCATATCTTTGAGTTCTGCAACAGAGTTATCAAGCTTTTCAACATGATCCGTCAATTTCTGGTACTTTAAACCATCACCCAATTTAATGGGATCATCTGATTTCCCACTAACAGTGGTTTTATCAGTGGTAGAGGTAGGGAGTATACTCCAAACATTAACCACTGATGCCCCTTTTTCTTGGTACTGGGGTCTTCTCCCTTCAACACTTGACAACCTTTTGATGTTGCCAGTAGGATAAATAAATCCACTGGTGGTTGGCAGAGGTGCTATGAAGGAATTGCCTCCAAGGAAGTCTTATTAATGTAACCACTGTCCAACTGTAAACAGTGGGTTCAACAGTTGTAGTGGCTGCTTCACTTGGATTACCACCAAGAGTTATTTGTAACTCAAGGGGTGTAACCTCCTCAGGTTGTGTTGGTGGGTTAGCAAGGATTGATACATCAGGCCCAGTCAGTTGTTGAGGTATATTCTCATTAATAGGTGATTGAGAAGGACTGGTGAGTGCCTGGTTCAAATCAATTGCATCCAACAGCAGTTTAGTTTGTGTGGGAATTGTGGATGTGATGTTTGGTGATGGAAGAGGATTTTCTCCGGGAATTGAGCTGTGGATGATAGAAACGAGTGTTTCCAGCGCATCATGATGTGGTGTCCCAATGTGTACAACCTGATCTTTTTGTGAAGAAGCAGGAGGGGTTTCGGCTATGGGTTGAGATATTTGTACCAACTGCTGTGAGGAAGTAGCAACAGTGGTTTCTTGTGACTTTTGTGCTGTCACAGGCAGTAGCTCTGGTATCTCATCTCCAGAGTTGCCGTTTTGATGGGTTTTGGGGGGTTTTTGTGTTTTCTTTTTGTAGGCTTTTTGGTGATTTTAGGTGTGGGTTTCAAAACAGTTGTTCTGCTGCTTTGATCACCTTGAGCAGTGGGCTCAGCAGCAGATACTTGAGGAGCAGTGGTAGCTGCTAAAATCTGCTCAGGTACCTCTGCTTGTGTTTTGCAAGGTGTTAACATTCTTGAAAAAGTTTCAGTTATTAAACTGTTTATTTGAGTATAATCACCTTGGTTTATTGCAGTTAAATCATCCTTACTGAATTTCTTTTTCAAAATAGTAACTTAAAAACCTTGGAAACAGTAAGAATGATTTTGTTTCAACATTATTAACCAAATCTTTAAAGATTTCCCGAGAATAGTTAAAATTTTCTTCTTGAAGAATTGCATATCCCAGATTTTGAATCTTTAAAGGGATTTCATTGAAAGAAGTGGTTTTTTTTTAAACACATAGTAGGAGGGTATGAAATAAAAATCTGGCTGCAGAAGGAAAATAACCTTTTTGTAAGGTAAGTTTCTTCATCATTGTGGCTTCATACCCTCTCTCAATGAAGTCAGTTTGTAACTCGTTTTTAGTGAAAGAAGTTTTACCTTCCTGATCATCGAGTTGAAAGACCTCTGAAATGGATTGTGGTGTGATTTGGACAGCTTTACCCTTTATAGAAGAGTGGATGGTGGTTGCATTGTCTCCTTGTTTTTTCAGGGTTGCATTCTCCAGAACTCTCTTTGGGTCGCCAAATAGATTTGTGCATCGGCGATTAACAAAGTTTTGTACTTTGATTTTGCCATGGTGTCAATGATGGAATCGAAAACATTGGTGGTCCTGGTTTTGTGAGAAGACCCAGGGAGATTGTGAGATGGTTTATATGGAATTTCAGTGGGAGATTGCCTTTTGAGAGGCTGTTTTCGATGATGATTTGGAAATGGGTTTTTCCGATGGCTTCGATTTTGTCATTTTTGAAGAGGATGATCGAAGAAATTTGTGAAGGATGAGATGAAAAACTGCTTTGAGAAGAGAATTTTTAAGAATTCAATTCGACAGTAAAACCCTGTTTTGGTGGTGAGTGGGGGTTTTTATAGGGAAGAAAGTGAATGCTGACGTGGCAGCCGTTACAAAAGGTCTGACCGCTATGTACTGTCCACGTGACAACCCCTGGTGAAAGTGAAGGACAGTACTTTTATGAAAGTGACTGATGAAGGCAGTGGTATTAAAGCAGTGGATGATTTTCACTATCAGTGGATAAGACACTGCTTTTAAACAACAGAGTTTATCAAAGAAATGAGAGAACAGGGGTTGACTTTCAGCAGTGGACAGATTTTTGAAGTAGAGCAGACTTTTTGAACAATCAGTGGTTAATGAAAATTTCATTGTGAGCTATTTTTAAGGATGGATTTTTGATTTTCTGAAAACATTTTGTTGCTTCTATTCATAGAAAAACAAGATGTTGCTTGTTATTCCATGTTTAGCATCCCAATCCTAGAGACCAAGCTTTCAAAAGTGGCTGTATCAAGTGCTTTTGTGAGCACATCTGCCAGCTGGTCTTTAGTTGGGACATGATGCAGAGAAATCAAACATTTTTCATAGCAATCCCTCACAAAGTGATGTCTGATGTCAATGTGTTTGGTGGTAGAGTGGGAAACTGGATTTTTGATGATATTTTCTGCTGCCTGGCTGTCCAACATGAGTGGAGTCTTTAAGGCAGTGATACCAAAATCCAGTAACTGATTCTGAAGCCACAGGAGTTGGGCTGTACAGCTTGCAGCAGCAATGTATTCAGCCTCAGCAGTGGATGTTGAAACTGCTGCTTGCTTTTTGCTTTGCCAAGAAACCAAGCAATCACCTAGAAACTGGCACCCTACTGAAGTGGACTTCCTTGTAGTGTGACATCCAGCAAAATCACTGTCTGAAAAACCTGAAAGCTTGATGTTCCCATTAGCTGGATACCAGATACCAAGTGTGGGAACACCTTTTATGTATCTGAAGATCCTTTTTACAGCAATGAGATTTGATTTTTTGGGAGCTGATTGACTTCTTGCACAGACACATGTTGCAAACATGATGTCTGGTCTAGATGCAGTTAGGTACAATAAAGACCCAATCATGCTTCTATAAAGTGTTTGGTCAATCAGCTCATCTTTTTCATCAGACATGACCAGCTTATTTGTTGCCATGGGTGTGCTGCATGGTTTACAATAATTCATATCAAATTTGGTCAAAAGTTCTTTAGCATATTTGCTTTGATGAATGAAAGTTCCATTTTGCATTTGCTGTACTTGGAGACCAAGAAAGCATTGCAACTCACCCATTGCACTCATTTCAAACTCAGCTGTCATGAGTTCTCTAAACTCTTCACAAATTTTGTTACATGTGCTTCCAAAAATAATGTCATCCACATAAATTTGGACAATCATTAAATCCTTCCCTCTCCATTTAAGAAACAGTGTTTTATCAATGGTACCTCTTTTGAAACCATTTGAGAGTAGAAAGTTGGAAAGAGTTTCATACCAGGCTCTTGGTGTTTGTTTCAAGCCATACAAGGCTTTGTTTAGCCTGTAGACATGATCTGGATAAAATGGATCCTCAAAACCTGGAGGTTGACAAACATATACCTCTTCTTGAATTGTACCATAGAGGAAAGCACTTTTGATATCCATTTGAAACACCTTCATGTTGTGGTTGACAACAAAGGCCAGGAACAGTCTAATGGCTTCCAATCTTGCAACAGGGGCGAATGTTTCATCATAATCAATCCCCTCTTCCTGTCTGTAACCTTGAACCACAAGCCTGGCTTTATTCTTGACAACAATACCCCTTTCATCAGTTTTGTTCTTGAAGACCCACTTTGTGCCAATGGGACTAACCTCTTCTGGCAGTGGTACAAGCTCCCATACTTGTTGTCTTTTAAACTGTTGGAGCTCCTCTTGCATGGCTTCTACCCAGCTATTGTCTTTCAGTGCCTCTTGGTACTTGACTGGCTGATGGAGTGATAGAAAACCAGCAAAAAGACAAATGTTTTGGGTTTGGCTTCTTGTGAGCACCCCTTCATTGATGTTGCCAATGATTTGATCAGGTGGATGAGATCTCAAGAAGATTAAATCTCCTTGGTATGGTATGATGGCATTTGTTGGTGAAGGCTGCAAATGTGTATCATCTGAGCTAACCACTGCTGGTGACTTTGATGACCCAGCAGTGGCTTCAAAAGGAGGTGGAATAGGAGGTAATGAAATGGACACCTGTTGACTTTTATCCACTGTTTGGGGACTTTTGTCAGCACTGTTTGAGGATGTGGAAGCAATGGTTGATGGGCTACTTTGGTCAACAACTGTTGAGGTAGCAGTGGTTGAGCTTTGACAACTGTTTTGAACAGCTGATGCCTTTCCCTTTGTGGCAGACCTTTGAGGGATGATGATTTCATACCCATAGTCTGGTGGTGTATCCTCTGATGGACCTGCACTGTTAGTCTTGACAGCAGTATTTTCAAAAGTGAATTTTTCAAGATCAAACAAATCTGCAGGATTTGCTGGGATTTTCATTGATGAAAGTTCATTGAACTTTACATTCAAAGTCTCCTCCACTGCCTTGGTCCGTGTATTGAACACTTTATAGGCCTTGGCAGTGGTTGAGTATCCTAGATGATAACCACAATCAATTTTGGCTGCAAATTTTGAAATGGAATCTTTTAGGTTCAAAATAAAGCATGGGCAGCCAAACACCTTGAAGTAAGAGATCAGTGGTTTGATTTTATACAGAATTTCATAAGCAGTCTTTTTGTGCCTGGGGTTTATTAAAACTCTGTTCTGGACATAGCAAGCAGTGTTTACTGCCTCTGCCCAGAAAGTTAATGGCAAACCTGAATCAGCAAGCATGGTTCTGGCAGCCTCAATCAAAGTTCTGTTCTTCCTTTCCACTACCCCATTCTGCTCTGGTGTTCTAGGGATACTGTACTGCCTTACAATCCCTTTCTTTACACAGAAGGCATCCAACTCCTTATTTTTGAATTATGTGCCATTGTCACTCCTGAAGCTTTTCACTGGAAGGTCAAATTGCTTTTCAACCTGTGTCACAAAGTCTTGCAAAATGCCTGCAGTCTCATCTTTTGAGTGTAAAAAGAAAGTCCATGTAAACCTAGAAAAGTCATCAACGATAACCAAACAATATCTTTTCTTCTTGAGGCTCATGACTTGAACTGGGCCAAACAAATCCATGTGTAGCATTTGCAAACACTGGGTTGTTTTGGACTCTTCAATGGACTTATGAGAACTTTTATGCAGTTTTCCTTTTAAACAGGAAATGCAATGTTCAGGACATGAAAACAATTTTTGTGGTAGGCCTCTCACCAAACCATTTTTTGAAATTTCAGTGATTGTCTTAAGATTTGTGTGCCCCAGCCTTCTGTGCCAAAGTTCTGTCTCTTTGTTAGAGGCAGCTGAGAACAGACAGGCATCAGTTCTGGGACACTCTTTTGACATATCAACAACATAAACATTGCCACTTCTTTGAGCAACAAGTTTTGTTTGACCAGTTTTGATTATTGCTTCAATCTTTTTGACCATTTCTGGTCCAACAATCCTACAACAATCTTTTGTGAAGAATGACCCAAACCTTTTGTCACTCATTTGGGACACACTCAGAAGGTTGAATTTTAGATTGTCTATCAGATTGACATTTTCAAATTTTACATTTCCAGACTGCACTGTACCAGACCCCAGAACTTTCCCTTTACTATTATTTCCAAAGGATATATCACCCCCTCCATGGATTTTAAAGTCTTTGATGAGGGCTTTACATCCTGTCATGTGCCTGGAGCCTCCACTATCTACATACCAAAGACTATCAAAGCATGCAGAAGCTCCCTGCACATGAAGTAAAAAGATTAGTTCATTAAGGTCTCCAAAGCCAACAGGGCTTTGGATGGGGTCTCAACAGTGTCTGGGATGAATGCAGGATGATGGACAGTGGTTAGGTCAGGGGTTTAGACAGTTTTAGTACTGTTTCTTGCTAACCACTGTTGGGGGTCTTGACCAATC
Source organism: Helianthus tuberosus (assembly GCA_030545235.1). Lineage (NCBI taxonomy): Eukaryota > Viridiplantae > Streptophyta > Magnoliopsida > Asterales > Asteraceae > Helianthus > Helianthus tuberosus. The sequence continues at coordinate 104,977,371 of CM060408.1, forward strand.
ACCTGTTGATAACCAAAAGGATGCCTATTCACTTTAGGTTTAAAGGGCCTTTGTAGGCCTCATAAACGTGTGGAATCCTTTGGTAGGACTGTTTTTCCTTGCCTTTTCTGAACTGATTGGCAGGGGGTGCATCGGTAACCTGAACATCTCTTTTGACAGATGTTTGGTTCAGCTGTTTTGTGACAGTTGTTTGAACTGGCACAAACAGTGGTTGTTTCTTGGTGAATTTGACAGATGTTGATGATGATGATGGACTCAAGGATGTTTTAGCAATGTACTCATTCTTTTTCACATCAAAGTTTTTGAGATACACACATGCTTGAGTTTTGTGGTTTGTTTTACCACAAACAATGCAACTTTCAGCTGAAACAATGGCACTTGTTCTGTTTAAATCATAAGCTTTTAAGTGGAAACAATCTTTTGTTAGATGATTCCTTTTCTCACAGAATTCACAAAACAAGTTATCAATTTTTTCTTTCTTCTTTCTCTTTTCAGACTCCTTTGCAGCAGAGGTTTTAACCTCTGTTGGGATGTCCTTGAGAGGAATGACTTTAGCTTTTGGAGCTTTAACACCATCAGTTGATGTAAAGTCCATTGGCTTGAAATTTTCAAGAATATCACACTCATCAGACCATTTTGGTTTAAACTGATAATCTTCAAGCTCCTCAAAAGTAGAGGATCCCATTGGTCTGTCAAGTGTGATTTTGTTACCAAGTTTGTCAGTGATTTTCACTTCTTGGCCATTCTTGTTTGTGGGGATGAACTCAGTGGTTACATCAGTGGTTTGAACAGATTTTCCAAAAGCAGTGGTTTCATCATCATGTTTTCTATAACCAACACCAAATTTCACATTGCTTTTTATCTGTTTTTCAAACATAACCTCATACCCTTTGCATGATTCCACCCATCTCTCACATGTGATCTGGGTGGACTCCAACTCCTTTTTGCAAACTTGGTATTTTTCTATCATAGTTTGGAGTTGAGTTTTGGTTATGCTTTGTTCTTCTTTCAGACTGCTAATCTCTTTTTCCTTTTCAGTCAATTTGTTTTTAAGTTCTTTTAAAGATCTTTCAAATTTGACTTCATCAGTTAAAATTTTATCCCGAAGGTTTTCATTTACCTCTTTGATGTTAGCAAAAGCAATAATGCAATTGTCAGAACACAGTTTTTCAAGAACTTGAGGTGATACCTTGGCAGCAGCCATCATTGCACAGTCACATTGATGATTCTCTTCATCATCAGCTCTCACCTTCTTTTCACCAGCCTTTTCTTCCTTCTCTTCTTCTTTGTCCTCTTCGGACCATGGATCTGTCATTGGTTCAATCAGGGTACCTGAACTTTCTCCCAACAGTAGTTCACCAGCCACAGTAATAACCACTGCTTCAGTCACCTCATCCACTTTTTCAGTACTCAGCTGTTCCTCTTCAGTTTCAACCCCCTCCTGTATTGACTCTAATGCCATCAAACAAAATTCATTATGAGAAGAATCATTAGAAGTATAGAGTGCAAAATTTTCATCACTAAGGTCTTCAGGCATACTACTCCAGTCAACAAACCCTTGAGTAAAAAAACTTTGTTGATCTGGTTGTACTGCTGCTGGAACAGTGGTTTGAGGTGCAACAGGTTGCACCTGTACCTGAGGAGCAGGGGTTTGAACATACTGAATTTGTGGAACAGTGGTTTGGACATAATGCACAGGCACAAGGGCTGCAGCATAGTGAGCAGTGTTCACATAAGCTGTAGGGGTATATTGGGTATAGTGCACAGTGTTTTGATTTTGTGGTCTAGGGTTTGAGCTAGGATGAGTAACTATTGGTCCATTGTTTTGACTTCTGCATTCCCTAGCAAAGTGCCCTAACCTATTGCACTTGTAACACTTGATTTTCGATTTATCCAACCCAACCCTCAAATTCCCATGAAGTCCTGGGAATTTTCTCCCTGTTCTTTTATAGAATTTGCTAGTTCTAACACTTAGCAAAGCCAACTGGTGCAGAATATCCATCTCTTCTAAGTCAGTGGGATCAAAATGTTGCAAATCATTGAGTTCAAAGCTTAAATTGTCTGACATCTGGTTTTCGTTTGCAGTGAATGCATAACCAGCAGAGTGAGGATCAGGGTTGTTAAAATTTGCCCCAGCAGTTATGTCAATGAAGTGATCATAACCCTGATCCTTACCACTGCTCCCAGATTCTTCTTGACCCAGAAGAGCAGTGTTACCGAATGTATAATCATCAACGGCCTTTCCTGACTCTTGTAACTTCCTTTTCTGGTTCAACTCCCTTTCGTAGGTCAGGAGTCGACCGTGGAGTTGGGTCAAGGTCAGATCCTTGAACTCAGGTGAGTTTCGGGTGACAAAAGCTATGGTGTCCCATTTTTCTGGCAGTGACCTGAGGAACCTGCTATTTTGAGTTGAGTTTGTAAAAGTGGTATTAACAAGCCTCAGTTCACTGATGAGACAACTGAAACGCTCAAATTGTTGCGTCAGTGATTCACCTCTAACATGACAAAATGTTTCAAACTGTTGGTTCAGGATTTCCCTATTGTTTTCTATGACTTCTTTGGTTCCCCCAAACTGTTCCTTAAGCGCATCCCATAACTCTTTGGCACTGTTACAGTGTAACAGTCCATCATATATCTCATTGGGCAGCGCTGATGCTATGATGCTAAACTCTTTAGCATCTAGTTCAAACTTTTGATAGTCGGTTTCGGTATAATTTTCAACTGGTTTTGGAACGAACTTTTTAGCATCTTCAGCGCTTGGCACTGTGGGAACGTGGGGACCAAAGACGACAGACCTCCAACAACCTGTGCTTTGTTGAGCGAGGATGTGACCCATCCTCCTCTGCCAGATGTTGTACTCATTTCTTTTTAGCATAGGTGGTTTAAAAAGCGAGCCGATGTTGTTTTTATCATCCTGAGATTGTGACGTCATTCTTGTTGTTTTACAGACACTGAGAAATCAACTTTAATGGTGATTAATCCTTGCTCTGTTTTTCAACGAACGAACAAACGATCAGTATCAACTGTTATGAGCCGAACTATTTACGTCAAAATGATTGTTAAATCAAATTTGACTGTCCAAGCTCTGATACCAATTGTTGGATCTGAGTTTGATTCTGATTGTATTTTGTGTTTGTAATTAAAATGAAAATGGATGAGTGTGCAGCGGAATTATGATGAAAACAAACTTTGCATACAATCAAACGAGAGTAATACTTTGATCAGACATCTTTTCTCAATGAATCGGAAGATTGAATTTATTTCAATAACGATTACAATGATTGATGAATGAATGCAAACTCCCCCTCAGCCAGAGCTCAGTGTTTGTTCGTGCAAAGAAGACGATGATGCTAAGAGCTACTAGAACAGTACCAAGTACTGAGCTATTTATAGGCACTTGCAAACCACTGAGCATCTTAGCTGACGTCACCATGAAAGTGACATCTAACCTCCTAACAAACTCTAACCTCTGATCTATACAAACACTGCTATGTTAACTACTGCTATTACATTACATTACAAAACAGCCTATAGATCAGCTGCTGCAACCTTCCACTGCTGTGAACCCAGCAGTACTTGTCCGGATCAGCAGTGCTTGACTCAAGGCAGTAGATTGAATCAGAAGGGCTTTAGTCTTTCATCAGGTCTTTACTTAAGCAGCAGTTGTAGGTCAGCAGTTTGCAAGATCAGCAGATAGGAGGTCAGCAGATGTTGAAATCACTTTCAAGGGGAGAGACTTATATGTAAACATCTGCTTATTCTGGATCCACTGCTCTGATCCAGTTTTGGCTTTAATTATATGTTCCTCTGATAGGGTTCAATCCCAACAATGGTTAATTAAGTGTGTTGGTTATTACACAAACATTCGCATAATGGTAATTCAGAAATTACAAAATCACACATGGATTTATACACGAACATCGATAAACAATCTGAACATATTACTGAACAATTAAATTAAAATAAATTTGGTGAATTTAAATGCTATGTGACTTATATGTGATTTAGTGAAACTTCATGAAACCGTGTATATTTAAGCGTAGCAACATGTTATCGACGAACTCATAACTTGAGCGTATGGTATATCCTAACCTAAATTTCGAGGACGAAATTCCTGTAACATTGGGAGGATGTGACAACCCGTATTTTCGAGACCGGTTAACTATAGAAAGGTAACTGTAGAAATATTATGTATATATAATAACAACTTGTAATACCAAACTATGATGCGTGTAACGAGTCGTTTAACCGACAACTTTAGCGAAACCGTATTGACCCTACATATTGTTATATGTTTTATATATAACATATATATAGTCCATATATTCGTTTTAATCGGATTAATAACTAGTTATTTGATATAGTTATTTTATAATTTAATGAACGAAATATAATCGAGACGTGTGATGTTAAATGGGTTCGTTTAGCATTCAGCACCTAGCCTACATAAAACCACCTATTCAAAACCCTAGGTATAAATGCCTAACTCCTTTGCTCCCTCATCATTTAGCAAACCCTAGCCCCCATCTCTATCTCCTCCAAGAAAAACCCTGACTCCCCCCCCCCCCCTTGGTGTGCGATGCCCACTCTCGATCGCCACTCTCTCTCCCTCTCTAGCCCTCTCATACTTTGATTCAAGGTTAGTGTTCTTGGTAGTTGTTCGGTTTGCAATTCTATGAGTATATGTGGCTGCGTTTATGTTGATGCTGATATATGTGTTGATGTTATGTGTTGTAAATACGTGTTGATGATGATATATACATAAGGTTGCATGATTAGTCTTGAAATATATATATATAAGGGTTTAGGATATTGTATGATGATGATATTGATAGACACGCATGATGAATCTGATATGAAGTGATTTATAAACCTACTATGATTAATAAGTTAGGGTAATGTTAAGACGAGACTACGACAAACGGTCCCGGAAACTTGTTTTACGAAGTTATAAATGAAAACAGCTTATGTCCGAAATTTACAACCAACTTCCGTTGGCTGTAACCAGGTCGTAATATAACTAAAACCGATTTTTCTAGTAGAGTTTTGAAATACGGTTCAAACAGCGCTAGAATCATAATTTTCTGATGTTGTTTGCTATTTTAAATGGATTTTTTTGTTACAGTGCGCTAAGCTGTCCACTTTTTGCAGAAATTGCAGGTCACGGTTTAAGTCATATCTAAGGGTATAATGGGAAATAAATTACGAAATTTAAACTGTAGAAAATATGCGAGTAAACTGAAGTTCTTCAACTAGAATCACCTCATTTGGAGACTCGGTGATTTTTAAATAAAATAAACGGTGGGCAGGTGTAGGAATCGTAACAATTCAGACCACTGTCCATTGCTTAAATTTTTACGTAAAATCTGTAAAGAATTAGACTTTGTAAATTTTACAGAGATCCACTGAGACCTTTTCACATGTCATGTATTTTTTTGGGTATTTTTCCTGACATATAACTATTTTATAAAAATACCCGAAACCCGAAAACAGACCAGTTTTGGGTATTAAAGCTGAAACGTAATAAGTCGCAATGTGTGCAGCTAAATGTTAGTTGTGCTATCTGAGAATGATTGAACAGGTTTAATGTCAACTTAAATGTTGTTTAAGTTGTTGTGTGCTATGACCATCTATATATATATACATATACCATTTGAATGAAAATATATGTGAGGAATATATATGTAAGTTGTCAACGTGATTGCATGATATGTGTTAGATACGTGTATGGATTTCGTGTCTTTCATGAGCACACTAATAAACTAGATGGTAATCATATTAGGACGTGATTGACCAACCTCAACTCATAATCACTTTAAAGTCTAACCGAGCTATCAAAGGTGAGTTCACGGCCCCTATTCTTTTAAATGTTTTTTTAAACACAGGGGGAAAAGCATGCACTACATTACCGTAAAGTAATGTCGTAACATTACATTAAGGTAACGTCACAACTGTTAGAGTTTTTGTTATATTAGTTATGGTCACAAAGTAGCATTTATCACATGTCAGTCCCCTTAAAACTTACGATGCCGTTAGTATTGGATTATAGCGAGGGAATTTTTAGTAGTACTACTAGGCCCGACAAGCCCCACTCGAGCTGGTCGTGCCAGCTAGACCGAACGTTGATGGTCACGGGTGTAGAATTTTCCTAACACTTAGCCATGGTTGGTGATAGACCTGGCACAACAGGGGCAACAACGTCAGCTTCGGATCGAACACTTTGTTGACATGACTTAGGTTAGCTACCTACAAATATAACAAGTAACTGCTAAACACTTCAACTTACTGTTTCGGGTTTGGAATAGTGGAAAACTCTTGAGAAACTACCTACTTTATAACTGTAATCTAAAACTTGTGAATTCACTCATCATTATGTGTTGACACTTGTTCTTGCATGTCTTTCTCAGGTTGCTAAGGTAGCACACATCAGGACTAGGATGCATTTCGGAGTTGCATTGTTTTCATTAAATATTTAGACACAACTTTAAACTACATTAGCCATTATGATTTTGTAATTGTTTACGCTTCCGCAACTAATTTGTATAAACAGTATTATCTCATGAATGAGCAAACAGGAATTTTTTTTCAAAACCCATATAGTGGTCGTTCAATATGACTAATGACTGTGATCCTGGTTTTGTCACATGCCTCGCGGTAGAACTTTGCATGTGAAATTTGAGGGTGTGACAATTGCATTGATAATAGTACACTCTATTGCACTTGGAAGTTCCACCAACAATAAGGGGCACTTGGTTCAAAACCAAGTACAACCACCTCTGGTGGGAACTCTTATGATCCTATTAATTTAGGTGATGTTGATAAAATCAAAGACATGTTGAAGACCTTGGTCCAAAACTAAAGAACTCCACCAACCAATACAGAAATTGCAAAAGAAATTTGGACTCATGCAGGCATGTATCTACAACTTGAAAAGCAATCTGCTGATGCAACCCATAACATGCACATGGAGCTAATCAGAAATATGGTCGAAGCTAGGTACAATGAAACTAAGATAGAGATTAAGGCCATCAAAGACTATCTTCTACAAACTACCAATATAGCTCCCACTCTCCGTAAGTACACACGATGATGCTAAAAGAGGGGAGAATGCCAGCATGAGAAAGCTCTCTCCTCTTGTCAAGAAAGATCAATAGAGACCTGACACATCTGTTGCTAAAAATGCTAAGGTAGATGCACTTGAAAAAGAAAAGACGCAAGACACAAGGTAAGCTAATGAGATGTTGATAGTACAGGAGATCATTGAAAGGAAAAGAATTCAAGAGAATCAAGGCTCCTCAATAGAGGTTCCTCAAAGCATTGTGTCAACAAAACCAACACCAGCCACCGAAAGCATTACTCCCATTGCTCAAACATTTGTTGGCACTCTAAAAGTGACAACAGATGTTACACCCACACTTCCACAAACTCAAAAGTCTCATACAGGTCTTCTTATCAAGAGAAAACTACCCATAAAAATCCCATTACCACTAACAAAATCAATCCGCACCACAAACCAGATCCAGAAAAGAAAAATTCATCATCTAAGATGATGATGAAGAAACACCTGAAGCATCACCCAACAAAACTACCATTGCCACAACACCTTCCACAACCATCACATCTCTCCCGTTAATCTTACCATCAATCATCACAGTCATAACCATCTTCTCACACCCATTGGAACTAGAAAATGTGTCACAAGAGATATAGTCTTTCTATTCTACTAAATATCCAATCCAATTCACCTTCCCATCTTTGCATGATCTCCCAAAGCCTACAAATGTCAAAAAGTATTTGGATATAAAGATTAAACAAGCATAAATGATTGCAGTAGAAAGAAGTAAAGGGAAAGGAGATAAATAGGCTCAATAAATTATTTCTAAAGAGTTCATTAAAGTGAACAGATTAGAAGATTTTGCAAAAGATGTCAGCAAAAAGGCTTCACAATGCCCTATAAATGATCCTGAACTCAGAAGAGCATTGAAGGAAGATTACATGGTGTAGATTATGAAAAACAAGCCTTACAAAGAAACAAGAGCTTAATTCACCGGATGGTCTATAGAAGCCCTTCTAGATGAAATTTGAGGATTGAAAAGCTAAAGCTCAATCCTGATATCAAACCCACTCCTCCTAACTGGAGAGCAGGCAAAAAGCGAGCTAGCAAGAAAGCACTTAACTAAAAAGAATGAAGAGCAAAGGATCCCTTAGTCCCCAAAAAGCCAAGCTATGAAGAAGTAGACTTCCCCATTAGATCTTTGGTAGGTCCCTCAAAACTTCCTACTACAAAGAATATCTCTTCAGTTGTGAAAAGCTACCTAATAAGGCAAAAAGATCTAATGGGGAAGTCTACTTCTTCATAGTTTGGCTTCAGTTGTGAAAAACTACCTAATAAGGCAAAAAGAGATGTCTGCAGAAGATATATAAAGATGTGCCAAGAAAATGAGGGATCAGGAATGAATTGATATATGGGCATCCAGATGCAAAGCCAGAAGATTTGCTTGGTCAAGTCTTGGGAAAACAATTTCCCGCAACTCATCAAATAACATTTGCCCTAAGAAAAATATCCAGCTCCAAAATTCTAGAATGGATATCTGACAGGACAAGCCATGAACTGACAATAGTCAGAGCTAATGGAGATGTTCCAAAGATCTTAATGAATAGTGCTTATGGACTCAAGAATAAAGATTTGCAAGTCCTTCTAAGGCTTGAACTTGAAAGGGAACTAGATGACTATCTCTTAATGAAGTTTGAGCACCAATTCAAAGGCCAAATCAGAGAGAAGTTGATGAGAAATAAAGATTAATCTAATAAACATTTGTTTTGGCATCGTCTATTCTAGGTAGAGATTGTTTGATCTACAAAAGAACAGATGATCTTCAAAAGCCAAAACCTGACCTCTTGATCAAGAAATAAACAATTGATGAAGCATTCTCCTCCCAAAAATAGTGAATCTTGAACACTAATTAGAACATTTGTTGAAGACATTCAAAGATCTGTTTGAAGCCTTGGAACAACTGTTGAAGAAGAAGAAGAAACCACTGAATCAAGGGCAAACCTCTGTTGAAGCAAAACACTAATTATGAAGACCAAACATTTTTAAGTGGCCAAATAGATGTTTGATACAAGCCAACGGCAGTTTGAAGAACAAAGTTTTATTCAAGGTAACAGCATTTAGCTTAGAGCTAATGTTTGATGTAATAGATCAAATGTTAGATTCCCGAAGATGTTTGCTAACATCTATGGACTCTTTATAGTTAGGAATGTTAGATGTCACTATCAGGGTTACGTCAGCTAATTGCAAATAGACCTTTCGTACTTGTATATATAGATCTCATGTGTTAGAGATCTATTTTATCACATACATTCCTTTTCTACAAACAACAAAGTTAGTAATTAGTTTGCAGGGGAGTTTGTAAAATAATTATATTGTAATTGAAATCATTTGGAATGCAATAGAAAACAATTTTGATATAACTTCCAGCTTGTTTGTTAATCTAATTTGCATTACAATATACAAATAGTTTGTTCTGTAAAAGCACAACGTAATCGCACCATGATATTGTCCGCTTTGGAAGCCAGCATTCCCTCGGCGCCCGCCCCTCATGGTTTTTAAAACACGTCATGATGGTGAAGGTATCAAGCCCCTTATAAAGAAGCCTTCGTTCCCCTTCACAACCAATGTGGGATGTCACAATCCACCCCTTACAGGGCCCAACGTCCTCGCTGGCACACCAGTCCGGTCCTTGGCTCTAATACCATCTCTAACAACCCAACCCAACCCAACGTAACAGCACCATGATATTGTTCGCTTTGGCAGTCAGCACGCCCTCAGCGCCAGCCCCTCATGGTTTTTAAACGCGTCATGATGGTGAAGGTTCAAGCCTCATATAAGGAAGGCTTTGTTCCCCTTCATAACCTATAACAACCCTCCTAAAATACTTATAACTAGGGGTGTTCAAGATCGGATAATCCTGTTTTCGGATATCCAAAAATCGGATATCCGAAATTTCGGATAGTGGAATATTGACATCCGAACCCGAATCTGAAATTTCGGATTTCCGATTTTCGGATATCCAAAATTTCGGATTCGGGTTCGGATATCTAATCGGATATCCGAATATCCATTTTTTTTATTTAATTTTTATTTTTTTATTATTTTTTAATATTTGGAACCAGATTTTTCGGATAGTTTCGGATATCCGAATATAAATTTCGGATATTTTTCGGATATTTCGGATATTTTTCGGATACTTCGGATATTTTTCGGATATTTCGGATATTTTTCGGATACTTCGGATATTTTCGGATATTCGGATATCCGAAAAAAATAAAAATTAAATTTTCGGATATTTTCGGATAATCCGATTATCCGAAAATTCTCAAAATCACTATCCGAATCCGAATTTTCGGATTATCCGATTTTCGGATATCCGAAAATTCGGATACGGGTTTTTGGATATTTCGGATTTGGTTTCGGATTTTTTTGAACACCCCTACTTATAACACCCCTATACGTCCTAAAATACACCCCGTATATGAAAAGTGGGCCCAAAATACCTTAATTTTTACAAAAATCAAATAAAACAAGAAATAAGGGTTGCTCGCGGGGCGCGACAACCTTGACTACATCCGTCGCGGGCCGCGACAGCTTGGTCACCAGGCTTAACCCGGTGCCGCCACGTGTCCCACTCGTGTCAAGCCTAGCCGTTGATTCAGCCAAGCTACGCCCTAGGCAGCCTAGCTCGCTGGCCGCGAAAACCCCCTTTGTATCTTTCGCGGGCCGCGAGAAAGTCAAGATCAGGCCCTATAAATAGAGGCCATCGGCTTCAGTTGCAAATCGTTCAAAAATTCTCAATCTCTCTCAATTCTGAATAGCAATAATAATTCCCGGGTATTATACCCACTAAAATAGCGTAGCTCTGCCTCGATGTAAGTATCATAACCCCCGGTTACGTATTAGATACACTGCCCGATTGATCTAGTGCTCCGTAACGCATGTCGAGGCTCTGCCTGACTCAGTCGTTGGAGTTCTGTCTCAGAGAGGGTATAGCTAATGTAAATTATACTAACGCGTGTGCATTATTTATTTAACTAGATTATAACCAGGAAGTCACAAGGAAATACCTAAATTAGCAATGTGAGTAATTCCTCTTTTTGTAAACTGTTTTTACAAAACCTCAATTGTTTTAAATCATATTTAATAGTGATTGAGTATTTGTATTCTACAATTATCGTCGGTATGTTGGGGTTTTGTATACAAAATTTGTTACTACACTGTGAGTAGTAACATTACCACCAGTCAGGATTGACAGTACCGTGGGTGGTAATTAAAGTAGATATAAACAAATGTAATTGTTGGATTGCCCTCAATGCTGTACAATGATAAAACTTGTTTTGATTAAACTAGGATTTACTCGCCAGTATTTCTTGCTGATAAAATGTTTTCAAACGCGTTTCAGGTAACAAAATGTGAAAGCCAATTAGAAGCCAGCTGGAGAGCACTAAAGGCTTGGAAAAGTGGCTATAAAAGTTACCTAAATAAAAGAAGAAGTTTTATTTCAATAAATTAGGGTTTATCCCTAAAAACATGTTTGTAATGGAAACTTGAGTTTTCCCATATATTTATTAATTATAAAATGTGGTGTTTTACTCTGATAAATATTTCCTAACTACATTACTGATGAAATTTTCGCTGTCAAATTAATAAACACCGATACCACCAGCTCTGAGTAGCTCGCGGCCGCCCACCTCCCGGGGAAGGGGTCGGGGGTTGTGACACAACCAATGTGGGATGTCACATGTTCTTCATTGTTTAAACTTACAAGTATAACAAACTCAAATTCAACATTCTCTATCTTCAGATTTCATAAGCAAGGGTGCTGATGATAGATACTTCTTTAAAGCTTGAAGGGCTTCTTCATGTTTATGTCCCCATTCAGGTCTCTTGTTCTTCTTCAGGATATCATAGAATTCCTAGCATTTCTCTGAGGATTTTGAGATGAATCTGTTGAGAGTTGTTATCCTGCCTTTTAGCCATTGAATATTCTTAGTATTGGTTGGTCATTTGAGATCCAGAATAGCTTTGATCTGCTCCAGACTAGCCTTTATTCCTCTCTTGGTGACTATATATACTAGAAAGTTTCCTGCCCCTACTCCAAAGTGGCACTTTTCAAGGTTCAACTTCATGTTATATTGGTCCAGGATATCGAATAAGTACTGATTGCTCTATTTCCTCTATTCCCCTCTTGGTGACCATTTGTGTACCATTGTTCAAATAAGTATTGATCGCACAAATACTCTTCCGATTACAAGGGACAATCTGTTCAACTATGTTTATATTGCTACCAAATTTATGTGTAGTAAAATTGATGCAAATACATTCATCCCGAAATTAAATCATGGGGGTGTCATGCCTTGATCTAATTCTTCTAATGCTTTTTATCTTCTATAGACTTGTCATATACTTACCAATATACCTTGACTGAGTCCCCGCAACCTAGGTGTAAAAATACTTCATACAAAAGTGGGGGCTAAATGCTAATGATACCATGTTACCAAAGCAATGAAGCAAACTATCACAAAAACACAAACCCTTTTGAATATCTGTCTTATAAGATATCAAGGTCATAAAGGTACACAATCCTCTCCTGTTTTAGCCAATGAGGCTTAGTACCTTTCATATTCTCTACAATCACATAATGGAGATATGTAAGAGACACACCAATCACAATTTTCCCAATTACCTTCTACAAGTTCATTTCATACATAATCTAATGTTTATTTTTGTTACCTCCTAGAAGTTGCAAGTACTATATCCATCAAAAATTCAAAAAACTTATAAGCGTATAGAGTCAACTTACGTATATACCAACAACTAGGAACGATACTATATGTGCATTACACAATCTAATAGTTTTGCTGATCAAAAGAACCTAACAGACGACAAAGAATTAAAAAAATTAGCCGTTTCAAAACCGGTGACAGATCCTATATTTTTTCATCAGTGGAGCCCAACAATGAACTAAGTTAGAGAAGCCTATGCCCAAATTAGTGAAGTGAAAAAGTCACATTAAACTCTACTAAAAACTAAACTCCCAAGACTTTGACATACGAACTACAATCAATTAGTATTCTTTATATCTGATAAAATTTATAAATAATTGATTTGATACTTCAACACAAGTCCAAGGTTGCATCAATATAAAAAAAAAAAAAAAAAAACATAGGTCACATGACCTTACCATTTTAACCTTATAGAAAACTACATAAAATAATCTAATATAGTCGACCATTAGTTTTTTCCATTTCTTGGCATGGTCGAAATTTTCTTAAACGTGAGGGCCATTTTGGTGATAGTCCATGTATATAATAATTTTCACACACTAACACCCGCCATATTCCATCCTTCTCTCCCCCACAATCTTTTTCACACATTCAACCCTTAAACAAACACACTTTTTGTTTCTCTAACCTCACTACAACATTCATCCACCATGGCTATGGCTTTCAAGATGGTATAATTTATTAGTTTAATCAATCAAGTTTACCAACATTTTACTAGTTATAATCTTCATCTTAATATTATCATGTTTGTTTATGAGAATCTGCTTAATTTGCATGATTTTTAGATGATTGTACGTGAGTGATGATCTTGATAACAATAATCGATTTACAGGCGACGACGGGAATGTGGGTGACGGATGAATGCAAGAACTCGTTCATGGAGATGAAATGGAAGAAAGTTCATCGGTACATAGTGTTTAAGATCGATGAGAAGTCGAAACTTGTGATGGTCGATAAGGTTGGAAGTGCTAGCGAAGGGTACTCAGATCTTGAAGCTTCTCTGCCTGGAGACGACTGTCGCTATGCCGTCTTCGATTTTGATTTTGTCACCGTTGATAATTGCCATAAGAGCAAGATCTTCTTCATTGCATGGTCCGTCTTGATCCTTCCCTCTTATTTATATATAATCATATTATTTGTATCAAGAAACAATAGTAATTTTGACGGACAAAATAATATAATAGTTTAAATTAACCAATTTTTTCAATAGTTATTATTATGACTTTGTGATTCTCGTTTAACTCTTATACCTTGTAACCAAACCAGAAAGATAGGTAGTCTCTAGCATAACCGTTAGAATCAGCCGATCGGCTTTAGTGTTAAGTAAAACATTGCTAGAGATCGAAACAAAGTAAAATTATATAAAAAAAAAAATTAATTATAATAATTCCTAAATTTGTAAATACGTCTTTTTTTTTAGGTAAATATTAATACCAAAATAATAAGTGAATTGATGGACCAAACATTGTTAAAATAATACAATTAAAAAAGTAAAGCAAACAGCTTTAGATTACTTCCAAATATGAAAAGAAGGATCCACTAGAAAAGGTAAAAAAAAAGTGTGGGAATCATATTCTTCCTCTAATACAACATTAATCTAAACACTTTTTTTTTTTAAATTATAATACAATTTTTTTAACGGAAAATTTGGATCACTGACGGATCACTGGAGTATTATCGTGTCACGGGTGGAACTATTTGATCATATTCATCTCCACTAGGCAATAATGCATATACATCAATTAAGGAGGAAACTAATAAATTTGGGAAAATCCCCTTATGGGATCGAACCTATGAGTTAATGGTTTTAAGTCTTATCTCATCTCAAAGATATCACTTGGCTATAATGCCATGGCCAATACAATTTCTTTATTAAGTTAATGTTTTTCTATAATATGTGACTGAATGAAATACACGTTAGCTAATTAATCCCTGCGAACCATGTTACAAAAACCATGTCACATGTTATTTCCTTATATTTGTATGTTTGCCATGAAATACTCTTTAGTCAAACATAAATTAATCAAAGAATTATTAATTTAATGAAAATAAAGTAATTATATATGACATCATAGCTTTGGATTGGATCATTCAGTCTGGAAATATTTATCTAAAAAATTATCACTACGACACTACAGACTTATTAAACCGTTATTCTAGTAAGAATTTTGTCTGGTAACATAAAAATAGTAATTAATTGTAAAATACGCATTTTCCATAATATAAATATTTTAGCTTAAAATTAATGATTCTTATGTAAGAATTATAATATTGATGTTATATTCCCTCAATATACCAGACAGGAATATGTTAATTTGTTCAAATACTATTTCTTCAGATTGTATATCCTTAGTTATAAATTCATCAAAAACATGAACTAGAATGATAACAAGAACTGAAATAACGAGTAGAAGACTTATTAGGCTACATGGTATGGTGACCATCCTCTCTGGAGGATGATCCGTCACCTAGGCGCCACATCATAGCCCTCTTGAGGATGGTCCATCTCACAAAATCAATGGAAAATGGGAGGATGATCCCCCACTAGTTTATTATTTTTTTTAAATCTTCCACTTTTTTTAACATCTAACAAATAAAATAGGAAAATAGTTTCATTAATATTAAAAAAAAAACAATACAGTGGTGAATATATATAATTTTTGGTTGGATTTTGGTATAAATTTGAAATATATCAGTTTGTAAATTTGAAATTGGATTTTTTTTAAACGGTCACATATGGGAAAAGGCAATTTTTTTGTCTTTTAGTGCTTCGTCTCCAACATCTAGTACTCGACGATGACCAGGGGGGGGGGGGGTGATGGTGTTTGGGTCGGTGCCGGGTGGGACGGTCCAGGGGACGTTCCCTATACCGGTTAGCCTTAATGAGTTCGATTTGATTGTTGATGATCGTTTAAACCATGATCATAGTCAGTGGCGGATCTAAGAACTTTTTTAACTGGGTTCCTTTTGTTAGATTCTTACGAATTCTCACTATTTTTTTTTTTTCAAATCATAAGAGGTTCTCACTAATTTTTTCCACTTTTTTTCCAAACCGAATGAGTTCCTGGGAACCTACAAAAGTGTCCTAGATCCGCCCCTGATCATAGTCATCTTTTACTGATCTCGTAAACATCAACCTTTTGACCGTTGAAACCGTTTAATACACGAGCGTATCCAACTTTTTCTATATGTTTCAGGGCTCCAAATGCATCAAGAATAAGAGCAAAGATGCTATATGCTACATCAAAAGATGGAATAAGAAGAGTATTGGAGGGCATCCATTATGAACTTCAAGCAACAGATCCAACTGAGATGGGATTTGATGTCATTCAGGATAGAGCCAAATAATTAAATGTGAATGGTTACTTACTAATGAAGACCAATTAACCTGAACAATATGTTACTCTAATCAAGTTGGTTAAATATGTGATTGAGCACCTTATGGATTACATGATAAAGGTCTTTTTGGTAAATAGCCTTAGACTATGTTAGAGTAAAATGCCATTTTAGTCCCTATGGTTTGGACTATTTTGCCAGTTTAGTTCAAAGGTTTCATTTTTAACCTGTGGGTCCAAAAATGTTTCACCGTTGCCATTTTAGTCCACTGGGTTAACTCCACCCATTTTTTCTGTTAACGAGAAGACCAATTCAGTCATTTTATATGGCTGAATTGCCCTTTTAGTTAACAGAATTACATACAAAATTACCGAATTGGCCTTCTCGTTAACAGAAAAAATGGATGAAATTAACCCAGTGGACTAAAATGGCAACTGTGAAACCTTTTTGGACCCACAAGTTAAAAATGAAACCTTTGGACTAAACTGGCAAAATGGACCAAACCACAGGGACTAAAATGGCATTTAACTCACTATGTTATTTTGTTTTCTTTAATTCTAAAAGAGAACATGAGATTGGATCCTAAATAATATATAATTAGGCCCACCACATCATGTTTTTGGCCTATATTATATCTTTAATAACTCAATTATAGAACTGTCTCTTGTTCTTATCACTAGATATCCACCCATTTTGTTAATTATTGTACTAATGATGTGACTTCATGTACTAATCGTGTAGCAACTTTTCTCCTTGTTTATTCTAATGTAATGGCAAAGGGTCCTTTCTATCACTTCCCTACAATTATTCGCCAAGGTCTTATAATGTAATCATTGTTATTATAATTAAGTTTGTGTAATTTTGCGTATTGCTAGGTCTTGAATAAAGATGGGAACAATGTATCTGTTGTGTTGAATTTAGGAGTATAAGAGCAACTTACTAACACTCAATATGGTTAATAAAATATGATTATATATTCATTATTATTTAGATGAGATTAAAAGATACCAATAATGATCTACATCTTTTTAGTAATTATTACTATTTAGAGAAATTAAAGATTACAATTACTCATAAAATTAAAATAATATATAACATATTTACATTAATATTGTTTCATCTGTGTTTTAATATAATTACCAATACCGTCCAAGTTCACGATCTTGGTTTTGGTTGCCCATGTTGATCCTGAAATGAATTCTACTCTAGAACCCTTTACTATGGGGTTACTAGTATTTGAGATTGGCCGGACATCACATGTATAATGATCAAGTATATCTTCTGAGAACTTGCCTAGCGTGTTGCAAAAACCGATATGTATTTATATCTATATTCTATACGATGAAATCAAAACAAAAGGTAAATATAAATACTTTCATGCAGTATATCCACACGTTTATGTTTATCTTTTATATATACTAGTGCTTTTTTACGTCACGCTTTGCGGCGAAATCGAACAAATAATAACGTAAAACAAACGTGATTTGAAAATAAAGCATGTCGTTTATAAAGACAAACCACTTGAACGATTTAGTTTATCATCGTACCATTTTATGATACTAAATAAATACTTTATTTTTAGTACAACTTCGTTTTTAACAAAACTTGTAACGGAATGTTAAGGAAAAAAATCAAACACAGCTTCGTACTTAAGTCTTTAGAAAAAAGTTATAAACATAAATTATTAAAGAAGTATCAAATTAATCGATAAATTAGTATATGTTCTAAAAAAAGAACAATTATTAAACAAATGGTAAAGGAAATATATGCTTAAAAATATGTTATTAAAAGTAAATATAATAATAAACTATTTTAATATATTAAATAAAAAGTAATAAAAAACTATATATTATTATAAAAATAAAGTTAGTATTTATCAACCCTCGTCAACAATATATATAAGACTGTGGGGTGCGGGGGGTGCGGGTTAGGGGTATTGCTCGATACGTGGCAGGTGTGTGATCCACAAGGTGTGGTGTGGCATGGCGGGGCTTCCGCTGGGTGTGGTGTGGCGTGGCTTCGGCTGGCGTGGCCAGCCATGTGTATTTTGTTAGTTTTTTTTCAACTATAAAAAAATTTAAAAACTACACTGATTAAGATAGAAGATTATGTATAAATATTTTTAAAAACTACAAATAAAATTAAAAAAACTACATAAATTAAAAAAAATGCTACATAAAATTAATAAAAACTACATAAAATTTAAAACTTCATTATTTCTCCATGTTATATTTTTTTATGATTTCTTTTTTCATTTCCAACCTCATTGCCAATTGTGGACCGGTAAGGTGATCAACGGGCATGGCGAGAAATTTCATATCCTCGCGTTTTTCTTTTAGAGATACCTTTTTATTGTACGACACTTGGATATTTTTCTTCAACTCGATCCTTTGTTGTTGGAGGGAATTTAAATGTATCAATTTTCGTCCCAAGATCTTCCAACTGGTCGGTGTACAATGCTTTACCCGAAGCCCGAACTCAAGGCCGAACCCGATGCCAACCCGATCTCGTTCTTTGAATCTGCTTTTTGACGTGTCTCTACCGGGTGGGTGGGAAGGAGAATCATGAAAATCATCCAAATTAAAATCAAACTCTTGTTCACAAGCATCGGACTGAGCTTGGGACGAGGGTGTTCTTGCCCATTTGGATGAGGTTAACTCGCTAGCAGGAGTGGCACGTTCTTCGCCTTATGGAAACAAGCGTTAAATGCAGTGACGTGTGTATTTATGTCACCCCACTTGGACGAGAGGCTATCATTTTCACGATACACCTCCGCCCTTTGCATTTGCGTATGAAATGATTTCTTTATGGAATCACAAAAATCTTTTTTGTGTCGTGAATTCCCTATTCCAAAAATATTTTAGACATTATAAAAAAATTATAATGAAACTTTAAACAATAATATTGTAAACCTTAAATATGTTATATAAAAAAAAATACTATGAATCGGATTTTGCGATTCGACGATCCAATATCTTGTCAAAGTAGCTTCTTCTTGAACCGTTCACTTTAATTGTGTTCGTTGAGCGGCCGCTATTGCTTTCTCTTCATCCGTTTTTTTTTCTTGTGACTTCTCTTTTTGGCCGATTTGGATGAGGAATGCGGTTGAGTTTCGGGCACGGAATCGGGTTGGGAAAGGTTAACTGGAATAGATGAATCGTCGTATGGAAAGTTCGTGAATACACGGTTTCCTATATATGATGCGATTCCGGCTAGATCGGGACACGGTGATTATACTAAACCTTGTGGTGGTTGTTGTGGATGGCTGCGTGTAAGGGGTATTTGGGTCGGGTTTGGTGGTGGACGGTTTTGTGGCGGTCTAGGGTTTGGGTTTTCTTGGTATCCAAAGAGGTTGTTTGGGTCGTATCCACGGTTAAAAGGATGCAATATAGAGGATTAAGTGGGTTAATTTAAAAAAATATATATATATAGAAATATGATAGAAGAAGTAGAGAAGTGGTAAAAAAATGGGTGGGTACTTATATAGTGTAAAAAGGAAATAATTTTTTATATAAAGTAGCCATTTGGCAATGACTAGCCCCAACGGCTACATCGAACCAGCCATCATAGCCAGCCAAGTCACACTGCCCTCGCCCCATGTCAGGCTCAATACCCACGTCAACAGGGCAATGTCATGGACAACGCTAGCCCGGTATGGTCTAGCTAGTGTTTTAGGCAATCAGCTGCCCCAACCCACGCCCCACACCCCGCAACCTAATGTGTGCTTTTACGTTTCTTACGCTAACAACTAGTGCTGAGTATATAATGGATTTGTTTCGCTATATATACATGTATAATTAAAACCTATAAATAAGCAACAAAGTTGTGCTTAGGTTGATTGTACCATGGGCTTTGGGTGCTTTTCAAAAAAAAAAGGATCATATGGTTCGCTTCATACGCGTGTCCACACACTATCATCTTTCTTCTTAGGCATTATATGTTGATTTTTGCTTTTTCTTTGACAACCTGGTTGCAAACCCCTCTTTCTCTCTCTAAAACGTTTGGCCTCTCACATCTCTTTCTCTCTCTAAAATGCTTGGCAACTGTACATCGCCGCCGGATCCATTTGGCGTAGATCTGTTGTCATCTGTGACACAAAGGGGATTGTGTGGTGTTAGAGAGAGAAATGGAGCGGTGGGTATTGCACCGCCATTGCCGGAGGCTCCGGCTTCAGGTCGGTGTTTTGGTTTTTATTTTTCTTTGCATTGTGTGGTTTAATGTTGGGTTACTCTTTGGTTTTGTTGTTACCACGCTGGTAGGGCTGTAAACGAACCGAACGTTCAGCGAACAATTCGTGAACCGTTCGGCGGGAAGTTCGTTTATGTTCGTTTGATAAGCTTAATGAATGAACACGAACAAAAAATTTCGTTCGATAAGCTTAACGAACGAACACGAACAAAGGTCTCGTTCGTTCGACTGCGTTCGTGAACGTTCGGTAATATGTTCGTTTATGTTCGTTCGTGTTCGGTTTTTTATGTTTATTTTTCTAAAAGTTTTTAATGTTTTATTAATTTTTTACTTTCCCCCATATGTATTATTTCCCTCTCTCTGGCCCTCTCCCTCTTTTGATATCACGCTCCTTCATTCAGCTTATCTCCAATCGATTGAACCCAATATTATCCATCCCTTCAATCTTTAAATGGTTATATTTAACTACTTTCGTTATGTACAATGTTTAAGATTAACAATGCCTTTCTTAATTTTCAAAATTAAAGTTCATTTGTGTTCATTTGCGTTCATGGTTTGTGTTCACGAACTGTTCGCGAACAACCAAAATTCCTTAACGAACGAACATGAACACAAAATTCCGTTCGTCATGTGTTCGCGAACAGTTCACGAACATCCAAATTTCCTTAACGAACGAACACGAACATAGCCTTGTTCGTGTTCGTTCGGTTCGTTTACAGCCCTACACGCTGGTATTGTAGATTCACCACCGGCGATGATTGGGGCCTTCCTATTGGCATGGCAACTCCGGTTGCAGCCTGGGCGGCACTGAGCCGTCAAGACGATGACGATCTATTAGATCCGAGTCTATTGGTTTAGTTATTTCTGTTTTTTTATTGATGCTGGTGGCTGTTCTTCGTGGTAGGATGAAGGCGATGATGATTGTTTTTTTGTTGTCTGAGTAAATCAGTCAAAGTTAAAAATTTGTCGCATCTTGGCGTGGCATTTTCCGTTGGAAATCGAATGATTTTTTGGTTTCTGCCGAGAAGGAAACAGCCATGGCAGTTTATTCCTCTTAATTTGTTCTAATACATTTAGTGATCTGAGCCTATTTTTTTTAAAGATTTTCTTTTGAAGTGTTTATTTTTAGATCTATTGGCTTACACGTGTTTAGGTTTGAAGTTGGTAAAGTAATATAGAAAGAGATTCAAAGTTGGTAAAGTAGTGTAGAAAGAGATAGAGAGATCAGATTGGGAATTGAAGACGAAATTGTTCGGTGATGATGGTGTTGTGGCTGTGGTGAGGAACATGCTGGGCAAATGAGTTAACCCGACCCTTGTAAAAAGTTGAACTCTATTGTGTTGTGATTTTAGTTAAAACATGCAGTACTCCTAAAATAGATAAGCAGTCTGAGGATAGTAAGAATGAACGGGTTAGATACGGTTAATCATCGATGCAAGGGTGGCGTGTTGATTTTTAACATTTAACAAGCATATACTTGATTTTGATATGTTTTTGTTAACTGTGTTTACATTATTTTTTGAAACCAAAAAGAAAGTGTCGTTAGATGCTTTTATATTGTTGGTTTTCGATTAGATTTTTGGTTGTGTATTGTGCATGTTATGTTT
The DNA here is from genome assembly GCA_030545235.1 of Helianthus tuberosus. Taxonomy (NCBI): domain Eukaryota; kingdom Viridiplantae; phylum Streptophyta; class Magnoliopsida; order Asterales; family Asteraceae; genus Helianthus; species Helianthus tuberosus. Next base: position 104,999,345 of record CM060408.1, read on the forward strand.
TTATGTTGGTTTTCTATTGGATTTTTGGTTGTGTATTGTGCATGTTGCAGTTGCTTATCTTGACCCCACTGCATCTTTCTTTGGTGTATATGATGGCCATGGAGGTGTGTACTAATAATTCAAAACGTTTTCAAGTTCTTCGTTAGATCGTATTTTAGTTGTATCTTAACAAATACTGAAATGTGTTTTATGTTTTAAAGCGTTAATGTTTATGTTTGCTTTAGGTAAAGTTGTTGCTAAATTTTGTATGAGATCTTCATCGACAAATTGTCGCACGAAGCGTATTTTACTGGTGATATTGAAACATCTCTACAAAAGGTGTTTACCAGGTTCTTTTAAATACATTGTAAATTAATTATGAATCGTTTGGTTTATGAATGCGGTTATAGTTTGTAATTTAGTCTTTTTTGTGATGAAGAATGGATGAAATTGATTGAGGGTTTCATTTGGTTTCCAAGAGGTGAAGCAAGTAGTAAGATTGATGACTGGGCATTTAACTACTAATATATATTTTTTTCCTTCTACTTTTACTGAACTCAACAAAATTATTGTTTAATTATTTGATTCTTTACATGGGTCGCAATCTGATTTCACAGGACCAACATCTGAATTACTGGATGTACAGCGTGTGTTGCAACCGTGTCCGTGCGGCGGCGGTGGCGGAGACGCGGTGGCAACCGGCTACGGACACGGCTTCTCCATTCGTTCCGCGACTCTCCGACAAAGGGGCTATGTGAATATTGGTTCTCATGCTTCAATAAAAGTGTATGTTTTTAAATTTTTAATCAGACTTGATTGCCTACGTATTTATGAATGTTTATACGAGTTGTGATTCGTTTGGTGTATTTAGGTATGTGATCAGTTTTCGAGGTGTTTGTATGTTGATCCTGTTCATTGGTGGTGGTTGCAACATTTCAAAGACATAAAGCAATAGGTCTCACGCCGCAACGCGCGAAGACAACTAACTTAGCGAACGCTTTGCCCCGCCGGCGCAACGCGCGGCGAGCTAAAATCTAGTTTTAATTGTTTTATAACTAAAAAATACAAGATTAAGAGGGTGTTTGGGGTTGAGTTTTGAAAATAGATTATGCGTTTTGAATAATCAGAATCAGAAAATTAACTGTAACAAAACATGATGTTGAAAGATAGTGTTTGGATTTGATTATGTTGCTTGATATCACAATAATAAGATAATCAACTATTTGAGTGTTTGGCAAATATATATTTAAAAAAATAAACAAGTGAAAATTCTTTCCTAAACGCAAATAATCAATTTTTGGAAAATTGTGTTTTGTTGCAGTAGGGGGGGGGGAGCTGCTTTTGGAAAACCGCGTTTTGTAACTTTCTAAACGCAAATAATCAATTTTTTAAGTTTTTTACTCAAACACTCAAAACTGATTATTCACGATTTCAAAACTCAATAATCTAAAAATCTCCTTCAAAACTTAACCCCAAACACCCTCTAAATGTCTTACACACTAGATAATATAAGTGGAATTTAAATCAGATTTCCCAATTATTTAATCATTCTTTCCATGGCAAATTTGAAGTACATAGGATTGCATCTGGTTTTGTTGCTACACGAGACTAGAACGCCTATATTCAACTAGTGGAAAATTCTCTCATCTCCCATATAACCTTTGTGCAAGTTTAGATGTGTTTTTACATGCAAATTTAGAGTGAAATGTGTTAGACTAAATCATTGTTTTCAGTGGCGAAGCTGAAAATTTTCCTCGGGGGGTCGGAAGTCACCGGAGCTAAAAAAATTTCTATCGCTTTGTTTCGAGGTGATATGTTCGGGTCGGAAGTCGGTGATTCGATTCGGGTCGGGTCGGGTCAAACATTAATATCAAATAAAAAATGTTTTCAAACATTAAAACGTAAACATTCTTTAACAAACAACTGAACAAAGACTCCAAAACATTAAAAAAAAAGAGGAAGGTGGGTACTCGGTTCACCTGGATGAAGAATTATAGTTCTGTCTGTCTTCCTTTAAGATTTTTGAATTCTTCAATTTTGGACTCTGAATCAAAGTTCTCAGCAATCTCCTTTTCTATGTAAATCATCATACTGTTTGATAGATACTAATCTGACATCTTATTGCGAAAGCGATTCTTAAATATTTTCATTGCTGAAAATCCTCTTTCCGTTGTTGCAGATGAAAACTGGAAGTCTCAAGATTAGCCGACACACTCGTTCAACCAATTTGCACATGTTATTTTTCTGACATTGCACAAGAATTTTGCAAAGATCAGAAAGAGTTGATACCACATTTAGCTTGGCATTATTTATCCTTTCAACTTTAAAAGTCTCCAATTGGCCACGTAATGGATTCCTCTCTTACTCTGTAAAATCTTTAGGATAATATTTCTCAACAAGAAGAACAATTTGATCAACCTTAATCTTTTTTTAACTTAAAAGTCGCACTAAGAGATAACAACTCTATCGCTTACTCATTGAATCTACTATCCAGCTCATGTAGTTGTTTGTCCAATGTCTCTGTAAACAAATCTACCCGGTAATAATGTTCAAATGTAACATGAAGATCTTTTTTACGAGGCCGATACCGAGTAGAAGTATATCGAGCACTCATATCAGGCATATCTATGTCATGCCATTCACAATAAAAAAAAGAACTTTTTTCAAATAAAAAATCCCATCTATTGTTTCTAAAATTAGTTAGACTAACCTTTGTTGCAGAAACTAATTCCATTGCCTTAAGGATGTCTTAGGATTTCTTTTCTAATGCTTGACAAAGTGTATCAGTTCTTCCCATTACTTCTTTCATCAAGTGAAGAACAAGCACAAATTTACTTTTAAGGTCGCTGATAAAGTATCCGTAACATGAACTAAATCCAAGAACCTTTCCCGTATCACCCCTTCTGCATCAACAAATCTTAAAACTATCGCCATTTGCTCTTTTTTGACTCATCTAGTGACTCATCAACCATGACACAAAACCATGAATCCCCCACTTCGCTACGTATATGCTTTCGAATTTTATTTGCCATAATACTAAGTATTTCTTGTTGAATATCGGAAGATGTATACTTGCAACTATATGGAGCATTTTGGAAAAGAACATTGCAACATCATTAATAGGCTAGGAGTTTTAGCAATTCTCGAAAGTTACCTTGATTCTTAGATGTGGAAGATTCATTATGTCCTCGTAAGGCACAAGCTTGGTATGTCAACCAACGAACTACATTAATTGTTGTTTTTAATCTTAACCGATTCTTCCTTATTTTCTCTTCACTTTGCGTTTCTATGAAATTGTCAAGGTGTGCTTCTTGATTCAACAAGTTCTTGTAGAATAGAAAAGCGTTTTTATGATTTAAAGATTTAATGTGCTTCAAGAATGGACAATTATCCCCATCATTAACTTTTTTCCAATTGTCAAATCATTCACTAGTAAATGCACTATGACCGTGGCTCTCATTTGGTTTATCGTTATATAAATAACAAAGGAAACAATAAGCCTTGTGTTTCGTTGGAGAATACTCTAGCCAATTAGGGAACATATCAAACCAAGCATATTTAAATCTACGAAGATTGTTCTTTGGACCTCTAGGCTTATACTCTTCAAGCTTTATTTGATACACTCCTAATGATATATTAGCTAGTCTTACTTGCTCCCTTATGTTAACAGGATATTTCTACATCCCGAGTCGCGTAGCGGGATATCTTTCTAGACAAATAACATCTACTTCATTGATGTTAATCTTATTTTGAGGAGTATCATGCTCTTGTTAAATGTTTTGATCCGCTTCATTAATCAGTTCATTAACCAGTAGGTTTTTGACATTTAATCTCATGGTTTTCATCATCAATTCCCCTTCCTTGTTCTTCATTCGTTCTTTTGAAAAAAGAAGTTATAGTTTTATTTCTTCCCCAGAGTAATAATCTAATAACAAGTTAACAAATCACCCCAAATTTCAAGTTAACAAAAAGATTCAACAAGTGTAGGGCAAAACTTCGGCCACAATTTCACCCCAAATTTAAACCAAAATCACATATATTGGAGCCCTAAATTAAACCTAAAGATTAAGAACACACACCTTATGAAGATTTAAGAAGAATCCGTCAAAATCCGTCGAAGATTGAAGCTCCTATCGAAGTCGAACAAGCAGCGCAACATCCACTAGCACAACGATTTTGGGTGTGGTCGACCGGTCGTATCCAACAAGCACATTGTCTGGTGCAGTGGTGTGGTCGACTGGTCGTATCCAACAAGCAGTGATTTTTTTTAATAATAGGGTGGATTGGGCTTTGTATAATTGTATTAATTAAGGAATTGGGCTATCTAATTATTTGGGCTATAAACAATACATTCTTCCAAACATGTTTACAGATACAATATTTGGGCCAAATATAATAATTTGGGCTATATAATATTCGGGGGGTCGAAAACGAATATACCTCAGAATTTCTATACGAAACGTACATACATAACACTACTGAGCGAAAAGTTCGGGGAGTCAGGCGTCCCCCAGCCCCTTAATAGTTGCGCCCCTGATTATTTAGTTTTCGGTAATGCCGACAGTAACGCTTTTAGTTATACATTTGTTAATCAGAGTTTTATAAATTTCCAAAGATAGTAAAGCTTTTAGTTATACGTTTGTTAATCAGAATCTAATAAATTTCCAAAGACTCTTGTTTTAATATCCTAATTTTTTAACCATAAAATAATTTTAAAAAATTATAAGAAGTTACAAGTTAAATATGTTTTACCAATCATCCAGTTTTCAATAAACTATAAATGTAGATATATATGATCCTGTTATAATACCTAAAGCAAGGGATAATAAATTTATTAAATTAAACCATTCGTTTACTCAAATTTCTCAATATATTTTAGGATTTATATAAACATTTAAGTTAACTGAAATGATGAATCATTTGGGCCGGAACATTGAGTAGGCTAGAATAGTGGGGCGGTTATCCGGGCCCATTTAACCTACATGATCCAACATTCATCTTCTCCGATTTACGGTTCATGTTCTTGGAACTAATTTACCCAAACCACACAATATTCAAGTTATGATTACTTATAAGGGATATAGAGGATTTGAAATATTACCTTGCTAAAAGTCGAATAACACCTAAGTCGTATGGTGTTACGTGTGGTGGCTCTCTTGGGACAAGCAGGACCAGAATGAACACAAGAGGAGGACAGATGAAACATTATGACTTTTTAATGGGTTATTGTAGCATGTATCCTTGCATGGTTTTTTTTTTCTTTCTGGTGTGACACATGATAGTGGCAATGCATGCAAGTGCATTCATTGGCTCTGAAATGAGTAAATGTGAAGTGTAATCTCGTTATGAATAAAATGTGTGTAAGTATAGAGTATGACATCCTATATATAGGACCTTAAAGAGAGATACAAAGGCTCTAGCTAACTGAACTATAACTAACTACCATAACTAACATAACCACCTCTTGTAACTAACTCAACTCTCTAACATGTCCCCTCAAGCGAAACGGGCGGAGCAATGTGAAGCTTGAACGAAGAGCATCAAACCGAGAGGAAGATAACCCTATGGTGAAAATATCTGCTATCTGGGAGGTGGCAGAAACATAACGAACGACAAGTGTCTGAGCTAGAACCATGTCACGAATAAAATGCAAGTCAAACTCAAGATGTTTCGTGCGCTGATGAAACACTGGATTGACTGCTAAGTAGGTGGCACTAATATTGTCACACCAGAGAGTCGGTGGACAAGATATAGAAATGTGTAGCTCTTGCAAAACAAATGCAATCCAACGAATCTCAGCAGCAGTATGAGCTGAAGCACAATACTCGATGTAACACCCCAACCCGAATAGGGCTGGCGTGTCACTAGAAACGGTGATTAGAAACTAAAGACAGTTCCATTAAAATTAAAGTTAGGCTTACATTCCAAAAGATAGTTCATAGCACTAAGGCTCAAAATACATGTTTATTTTATATAAGTGATAAACATCTTCGGTTAGCATCCTAGGGTTTATTCTTCACTCTTCACCTCGGCCAAAATAACCTGTGAACCTGTGGTGAAATAAAATATACGGAATGAGTCGAATGGCCAGTACAGAATATTAGGCTTAAATTACAATAACGGTAATAGCAGCGGTAACAACAGTAGCAGTAACAGTAATATGATACAATATAAACAACTCAACCGATAAGTTGTATCATACGGATGTACCCTTGAGCCAAACAGTAATAGGTAAGCTGGGTGTGGGAACACACAAACCATATACCTACATGAAGAAACACCAAACTAATCTGTGTTAGTTTGTGGTATGTGCCTCAACAAATAAGGTTAATCTTCTTAATCTTCTCCGAGCTGTGATGATGAGCTTCCTGCAAAACACTAAACACCCCAGTAAGCTCGTTAAGAGGAGGGGAATAGGGGGGGGGGGGGGGTTCTCCTCTTAACCATTCTCCGGCGTGAGAATAAGTATATGTTTTGAGGAAATAAGTGTGTGATTAATAGTGAGAGAGCAAGGAACAGAATGGTTAAACCTTTAGATGAAGGCTCCTATTTATATATGAAGTAGTGAAGAAGGAGATGGGCTGATGGGCCTTGGGCCTGGAGTCGACAACAAGGAATATGCATCTTGTCCCCTCTGCAGCAACCGTTAGTGCTTCTGGGTGAGGATGGAGTTGGCGCACGTTGAATGGATCCACGTGTCCTGACCGTTGTCCTTGTTGTCTCTCTGTCATCAGCGGCTGAGTGGAGATCGTGGAGCAGATGTCGGCGCACGCTGATTGGTGCCACGTATGCGTCCTTGTGTACCTTCATGTCTCATGTACGATTGTTAATCGTGGAGCACGATCGGATACAGCTTGTCGGACGCTCATTGGTTCACTGCTCTACCACTCGTACCTGTAGTACTTGTCCTAAGATGACCTGCGCTTCTGTCCTCCGGGCGACCCCTGGGGGAAGACCCATGTAGCTGGCACAAGGTCCAGGAGGTGAGGGATTTTATCTAGGAAGCTAAGTGTGAAATTTGGACTTGCCTCTGCTTAGACCTCACGCGCGACCTAGGTTTCACCTGATTGGCCGGTGCGAGGTTGAGAAAGATGCCAGATTAGTACAATAGGAGTATGGTCCCGCGCGCGACCTGATTGGTCGGCGCAGGCTTTTGGAACCATACCCCTTCAAGTCCCCCCAGTCCAGTGCTTCTTCTATGCGCGAGGCAAGTGGTTGGAGCTCTGGACTAGAAAAAAGAAATTAAGCTTGGTCTTGCTTAGGTCTATTGTAAGCATCTTCTAAGCCCTGGGAGATGGCGCTCGTGTAATGTGTTGCAATTACTACGGCGCAGCAGCCAGGGTTGTTGTTGAAGAGTTATGCTACCCTACGCTTAACCAAATCTTATGGTGATTATCTTCTATGACAGAGAAGGTGATGCGCGTGTATAAGAAAACTTGAGAACACCGCACGACTCTCTTATCTTGTTGTTGAAGTAAATTTAATTTGCGCGGGAAATTTCTTGAATTTTGAATACTGACAAGTTGGTGCGATTAGTCGTTGATTGTGACGTTTGAGTTGACCGCTGACACAGTGATGATCATGTTGTCACTGTGTCAGGCGCGCCTTTTCGTCTTATGTCAGGCGAGTGAGGTCCACGCACGTGTGGCAACTGTCACCCCGTAATTCCCACCTTACGTGTCAATTTCTGATTGGATACGCATGCGGCGTGTCTGGCACGGTTACCCATCGCATTAAATGCAATGGGTATAAATAGACGGAGAGGAAGACATTACGATTACTGCTTCTTTGAATTCTCTTCTTCTCTCTCCGTTATATCTTGAAGGTCTTCAAATCTTCAAGCTGTTCTTCTAATCTTCAAAGTTTTTTCCATAATTTCCTTTGAATCTTCATCAAGTTCTCCAGTTCTTCAAGTATTTCATCCTCTTATAACACGATGTCTACGGAGGATGTAACTTTGGTTGAAGAAACCGGTGGTTCGTTGCCGGTGTTGAAGTGGGATCAAGGATTGCTCGAACAAGTGACCTGGGGTCAGCAGTTTCCGGTTAAATAGGATGCCAGATACCCTTCCCAAGGGCAAAGGACGGCAGACGCACTGATGTGTGCAAAATGCAGCATATAAATTACATCAATTGAGGCATAAAACCAACCTTTTTTAGTACTATTGTTGGAAAAAACGTGTTTCTTTCTTCCTTTTTAATTTACAGGACTAAACGAGTTTAAAAGAACAAAAGGAACAAATAAGCAGCCAAAACCAACATAAATACAAAAAGAAGGAATAACGTGACATGCCCGACCCCTCGGCAGCATCCCCAAAGCAAAAGCAAAAACAAGAAGAACAGAACCTGACCACGGGGCTATGCCCAGCCAGGCATGGGGCGTGGTCAGGCCCTGCACAACAAGACAAACTGGCAGAAGCTTCTACGCCCACCACGGGGTCGTGCCCAGCTCTCCACGGGGCATGGTCAACTCTTAGATTTGCAGAATCTTGATAGTACAGGAAAGAATTGACCACAGGGTCGTGCCCAGAAGATACGGGGTCGTGTGGGGCCCTCTGCTGACAATTGCAATTAATAAATGAAGAGAAGATGATGGCCACGGGCCATGCCCAATGGACATGGGGCCGTGGCCAGGGCTCTGTTCTGGCTATAAATAGGGGTGCTTGGTTCACTTCAAAGGCATCCCTTGGCAAACCAGTTCTCTCCCACTTTGCCACCACTCCACCACCACTACAACACCAACACCCACCACCATCATCCATCATCCATCTTTAGAGTGTGTACTAGTCTCGGGATCCAAGATTGATCGTAAGATTTCTTGTCAATCAAAGGCCATGTTTGGCTAAACTCTTACATCACTTGGTGAAGACAAGTCTTTAATGTATTACTTTTGATTTTTAATATTTCGGCACTTTTTAATTGGGTTTGTATTAATGACTTTAATAACTAGTTTCTTATGTTGAAAGTGAATTTTCTTTACCATTTCTTCATGATGTCATTGATTTGCTCATTCGTATCTTTACGGTCTAAATAAAGTGCGTTAATTACCTGGAAGGGGGTTAGGAGGGTGGTTTGGTAAAGTTCTTGTCTCGTTCAGTGTATAGATCATGCGAGGACTTTGTTCCAGCTTACTAGGACCTCCTTCAATGCCCAACGGTATTGGATGGCGGGGGTGCGAATAACTTGAACCCCTCATATGTAAACTACTTTTAATACTTTAAACCGGCTTCTTGGGATTGTATCCTTGCTGACTTAAACCACTTAGCCGAGCGTAACGTCACCTTCAAAAGAGGGGCCTACCACTTTTCGCATTAATAACTAACTTAATTGTCTTTAAATATTCCGACCCTTTGGGATTGTATTCCTACTGACTCAAACCACTGGGTTGAGGGTAACGTCACCTTCAAAAGAGGGGCCTACTACTATAATTAAGATAATCTCTTAAAAAGTCCGAAAGTGCGAAAATCATCAAAGGATACATTAAAGATGAGTTAGATCCAAGTGATTCTATCTTGTCTATTTGTTTTTCATTTTATTTATCTTTTCATTTTTAGTTTTATTTTCATGTTTCAAAACTTTTCTAAAAAAATTAGATCGATTAGACGTTGAGGATAAACCGGTATTAAAAGCTCTTGTGTCCTTGGACGACCTCGGTATCTTACCAACACTATACTACGCTCACGATGGGTGCACTTGCCCAAGTGTGTGTTTAGTGTTAGTACAATATCGTGTTTTATAAATTTAAAACTTGACTTATGCATAAAATGGGCTCAAAATGTTAATAAAATCATATGGCACTTAACGCACACCAAGTTTTTGGCGCCGTTGCCGGGGACACAATGATTTTAAGAAAGTTTAAAATCGATGGCCTAATTATTTTTATTCATTTTTTATTTTTATTTTTTTAGGATTTTTGTTAGTTTTTCAATTTCTGCAGAACTCAGCATGGGTCGTGCTCAGCCAGACACGTGGCCGTGTCCATCTCCCTTACTAGCAATTCTGTTTTAAGTCAGACAATAGCTGAGCATGGGGCCGTGTCCACTCAACACGCCCCCGTGTCCAATCTTCAGTTACTGAAAACAGGACCGTAAGATCCTAACGGTTGGTAAATTCTGACAGAAATAAGGATGGTATTGATTATTTTTACTTTCGCCACTCTTACGGTGAGTGGTGTCAAATATGTGGTGGATTTCATCAAGATATAGAATGTTGCTTTCTAAATTATGAACCCCACTATTTAGACCCATCGTTTTCCTGCAATCACCTTAATATGGGCGAAAGTAAAAACGATCACTATTGCCCGTCCAAATGCCCTCAACCATCTCTTCCAACCGACATAACCTCCGATGAATTATGTCAAATAGAAGAAAGGATTCTCCTAAAAATAAATGAAATAGAGCTTATGATGAAAATGAGGTATTCATCACAAGACAACAATAAAGGAGAAATGTTGGGGCAACATTCGGAATCTACCAACATCGACGACACCAAAAGTACCTCAACCTCTTATGAAAGCATGAGTGATAGTCGTCCTTGTGTCGATTGTGCCGTGAAGGACTCTCCATCGGCCCCCACTGATGCGCTCATAGACCTGAGCGATTGACATACACCTTCTTTAACAAGAGCCCGGATAAGGGGAATAAAGGTTGGTTTCGCCCACCGATAAGTAGTTTAGGTTTTACCCTTTCCGATAACCTCTTGTGTTATTGCATGAATCAAGAGTAATTAAGGTACCTTAGGCACTTCGGTGTTGTTCCCTCCAGCAAGGAACCGCCCGATCCGAATAAAAACCTTAAAAATAATAAAGACTCCACTTCATAAAAACTCTAGACACGGGTGTTGGTCCCAGTTTGGACTTAAAAACTTCTTTTCACGTAATATGGCAAGTGATTTCAGTAGATGTGAAAAAGATGTGCGGAAATGGAAATCAGACTTTCAAGTTACAAGACCTATAGAATTATCAAGTTTATATCACTTTGAAACGAAATAGTTTACAATGTGATTGTAAGATTATTATCTAATACAAATGAATCTTGAATTATGTGGGTGAGAGGGCAATAGAGTTTTGTAGTATGTATGAATGCTAAGCTTAACTCATTGTCTTCTGCTTGGTTAGCCTTCTATTTATAGAGGGCTGGGTACATGAATAAACATTTGTTTATTCATGCAATAAGTCCTGCAAAAAGTAGCCATTTGACATATTCATTGAATCCAACAGTCAAGTTGCCTTTGTAATCATGATATCCAATAATGTCAAGTTGCTTCGGTTATTGTGGCAGGATAGAGCTGATTTTTAGAGAAGTGGGGTATTCATAAGAATTTCTGATAAATCACTTCATCAGAAATTGATGATATTTCATCAGAAATATCATCAGATCCATCAGAAATGACCTTCTCTGATAATCTTCTTCAGCTCTTGATCAACTTGTGATTCTTTGAAGTAGATGCTGTTCATTTCAGTTGTCCTATCTGATCTTCTTCTTCTTGTTGTGATCTTCAGGACTGTTATCTTCTTCATAGATCCAGTTGAGTCTGGTTTTCTTCAATACTTACAAATAAAGTTTTCTAACAACGGGGCCATACTCAGGTCAACACGCCCGTTGCCCACCTCAAATTTCACCACAGGGTCGTGTCCAGGCCACCACGCCCCGTGCCCCTAATACGGACAAAAGTGTCATAATATTATCTGACCTGGGGACCGTGTCCAGCTGACACGGGGCCGTGGTCAGTGTGATGTCATTTCCTTTAAAGTCAGTAATGGTTCTACACATTTGGACCCATTCCAAAGACAACAATCTGCTGAGGATTTGAAAATATACCTTAAAAGGTATATTCTCAAAAAGGTTTATCTCAAACCATCTTGTCTTTTGCCACTTTTGTCACTTACCTTCTTCTCCAAAACTCTCCAACCTCCATTAGAACTTGAAACTTCAAAACTTCAAGCTTTATTGCAAGGTTTTTAACCAAGAAGTCTTATTAAACATACATTTTATAACTGTGTTTTGAGTTATTTATGTTCAGAAATGTTTTATAACACAGAAAAATAATTTAAAAAAATGACACTCCTTGGTTCAAAAACTTGCAGAGGTGTGACCACGGGGCCGTGCCCAGCAGGCCGGGAGTTCATCTTCATCTTTTTAATTTCCGCTCTTGTTTTCTTAGTATGTCAAGCCAAAAGAATGGAACGTCGTCGATAGGCTCAAGAAACAACCGGAGGGGGAGACGACCATCGATGGAAGCCTCCTTAGTCAACTATGTGTATGCTTTAAGGGAAGCCATCGATGAAATGACATCAGTAGAGGAGGCCCTCATTAACTGTATCAATCATTTGATGGTGGGATTGGAGAATTAACTCCAAGAAGTCAACCTTTTGCACCAAAGGTTGAACATTCTTGCAATGCCTCCGATGGTACCGATCTTTCCGCAAGGAGGTTGGAATCTCGCGCAAAAAATCATTATCCCAACCGAATGGGATGACCTTCCTCCGGAACATCCTCTAGCCGTATTGAATGGGGTTCCGATGATCGTCGCACCTCCTCCACAAGATGTTGTGGATAATGAGCCCGCCTTCTTTCTCCCCCGGGAGATTGAGGAATGGCCCAACGACATTTGAGGAGCACCCTTTGGAATGAAGTTCTAAAGAGCCTTTATTTACCGGAAAATCATTTTCAGGTTTTTGTTGTTTTAATATATTGACGCCTAGGGTAGAACTTCATTATGGCTCAAATTTCTTGCATTTTAGGACCTATTTATCTTATCTTAGAACTTTTATAGCTTTTCTTTTTTAGGACTTTGTAATTTTTGACTTTAGGACCTATGTATCTCGTACTCTAATGAATGATGGTTTAAGTTAGTGTGTGGTGTTTTGGATCTTATATAATGGCTTGACGAACGAGAAAAGGTGAAAACTGCCAAAGGGGCATTAAAACTGCATCCTATGCATGAAAATAGAGCCTTCTGGCAACTTTTCCAACCTTCCAACATGTGCAGCATGGGGACGTGCTCAGCCCAACACGACCCGTGCCCAGGCTCTACAGAAACATCTCCAGATCAGGTAACTGACCACGGGCCGTGCTCACTGAACACGCCCCGTGGCCAGCATTCTGTTAAATTCTGTTACTGGCAATCTGACCACGGGGTCGTGCCCGGACCACACGGGACCGTGGCCAGATGCTCAGTAATATAAAACTTGTTTTTAAACATTCTTTTGCACAATCAAATCAACCTAAAAACTTATTTTTGGGACACATTGAAGACAATGTGTAATTTAAGTGTGGGGGGGGGGTGCTAAAACCTTGAATCTTGCAAGTCCTAATAACAAGTCTTACATAAAACTCTATTGGAACCGCTAATCACCCCAAATCTTTTCAAAAATTTTCATTTTTTTACTTGTCTTGATTTAATTTGGGAATAACAAGTTCTAAAAAGGTTATGTTTTTAGAAATTTACAGCCGATAGCATCGTGATAAAAAGAACCAAATAAGAAAATTATGAAAAGGAATGACAAATCTTTTTAAAATTTTGATTATATATACTTGATCACACTATTAACCCATTCTCATAATAAGTGAGTTTTGAGACTTTATTGAGCATACATGCATACATCTTTAAACTAAATGCTCATTTTCGTTTCTTGTGTGAATAGCCGCTTGGTTTTTACGACTCTAGAACTTGCCAAGATGATACATTCTCGGTCCTTACCAACTTGAACATAAGTAAGTAAATGATAGTGGCATTAGGACTAACCCTTTTTTCTTTCAAAAACATTATTTTCCTTCTTTTTACAACACTACCCAAAATCCCCCTAGTTAACCCCTTTGAGCCTAAAGCTTTTCGTTTCAAAACCCGTAAAACAAACACCCATTACCTACCAAAACCTTTTTATTTCAAACCCATTTGTTTTAGTAAAAAGCTCGGTTATCTTGTGACATTATTAAAAAAATGAGAGTGTTGCAACAAACAAACAACTTCCTTAAAGAAATCTTGTTTGAAAATGTTTAGTTTGAATAAATGTCACAAAAACAAAAAGTTTTACGACAACCGACGCTTTTTACTCTTTTCGCCATTTCACTAACTACTAACCCACGAAACCACCTTCCCTTAGCCCAAGCCTAACCCTTTCCAAAGTCCTCTTGATATTTACAAAGGTTTATAGTTAAAAAGGAGTAGGTTTGATTGCTTGGAAAGCATATGGTAGAAGTAAGTCCCATGCCGGTATCGAGTGCTTCACAAAAGTACACAATTGGCCGATTGTTGAATGATCTCCCGTGAGGTATGTGAACTTGTATATAAATGGAATTTTAAAGAGGCATGTTATGCCCAAATAAATAATTTTTCTTAATAAGTGTTCTAAATAAATCATGATGAATAGGATTGTAAATAAAATAAAACTTAATAAAGATCTTGGATTCCCGACACTCAAGATGAGCCACAAACTTCTCCTCTACCTCTTCCATTTGGGTGTGTAAGACACATATTAAAGAGTTTTGCTTGAGGACAAGCAAAGATTCATGTGTGGGGGTATTTGATGTGTGCAAAATGCAACATATAAATTACATTAATTGAGGCATAAAACCAACCCTTTTTTAGTATTAATGTTGGAAAAAGCGCGTTTCTTGCTTCCTTTCTAATTTACAGGACTAAACGAGCTTAAAAGAACAAAAGGAACAAATAAGCAGCCAAAACCAGCATAAGTACAAAAAGAAGGAATAACGTGACATGCCCGACCCCTCGGCAGCTTCCCCAAAGCAAAAGCAAAAACAAGAAGAACAGAACCTGATCACGGGGTCGTGCCCAGCCAGGCATGGGGCATGGTCAGGCCCTGCACAACAAGACAAACATGCAGAAGCTTCTATGCCCACCACGGGGCCGTGCCCAGCTTTCCACGAGGAGTGGTCAACTCTTAGATTTGCAGAATCTTGATTGTACAGTAAAGAGTTGACCACGAGGTCGTGCCCAGAAGACACGGGGTTGTGTGGGGCCCTTTTCTGACAATTGTAATTAATGAAGGAAGAGAAGATGATGGCCACGAGTCATGCC
Source organism: Helianthus tuberosus (assembly GCA_030545235.1). NCBI lineage: Eukaryota > Viridiplantae > Streptophyta > Magnoliopsida > Asterales > Asteraceae > Helianthus > Helianthus tuberosus. The sequence goes on from CM060408.1 coordinate 105,014,362, forward strand.
CAATAGACACGGGGCCGTGGCCAGGGCTCTGTTCTAGGTATAAAAAGGGGCACTTGGTTCACTTCAAAGGCATCCTTTGGCAAACCACTTCTCTCCCACTTTGTCACCACTCCACCACCACTACAACACCAACACCCACAACCATCATCCATCATCCATTTTTAGAGTGTGTAGTAGTCTCGGGATCCAAGATTGATCGTAAGAGTTCTTGTCAATCAAAGGCCATGTTTGGCTAAACTCTTACATCACTTGGTGAAGACAAGTCTTTAATGTATTACTTTTGATTTTTAATCTTTCGGCACTTTTTAATTGGGTTTGTATTAATGACTTTAATAACAAGTTTCTTATGTTTAAAGTGAATTTTCTTTACCATTTCTTCATGATGTCATTGATTTACTCATTCGTGTCTTTACGGTCTATATAAAGCGTGTTAACTACCTGGAAGGGGGGTTAGGAGGATGGTTTGGTAAAGTTCTTGTCTCGTTCAGTGTATAGATCCTGCGAGGACTTGGTTCAAGCTTACTAGGACTTCCTTCAATGCCCAACGGTATTGGATGGCAGTGGTGCAAATAGCTTGAACCCCTCGTATGTAAACTACTATTAATACTTTAAACCAGCTTCTTGGGATTGTATCATTGCTGTCTCAAACCACTTAGCCGAGGGTAACATCACCTTCAAAAGATGGGCCTACCACTTTTCGCATTAATACCTAACTTAATTGTCTTTCAATATTCCAACGCTTTGGGATTGTATCCCTGCTGACTTAAACCACTAGGTTGAGGGTAACGTCACCTTCAAAAGAGGGGCCTACTACTATAACTAAGATAATCTTTTAAAAAGTTTGAAAGTGCGAAAATCATCAAAGGATACATTAAAGATGAGTTAGATCCAAGCGATTCTATCTTGTCTATTTGTTTTTCATTTTATTTATCTTTTCATTTTTAGTTTTATTTTTATTTTTATTTTCATGTTTCAAAACTTTTCTAAAAAATTTAGATCGATTAGACGTTGAGGATAAACCGGTATTAAAAGCTCTTGTGTCCTTGGACGACCTCGGTATCTTACCAACACTATACTACACTCATGATTGGTGCAGTTGCCCAAGTGTGTGTTTAGTGTTAGTACAATATCATGTTTTATACATTTAAAACTTGACTAATGCATAAAATGGGCTAAAAAGTTAATAACATCATATTGCACTTAACGCACACCACGCACCGCTGGGATACATTACTTTATACGCCGATTTCTTTAGAGAAGGCAATTTCCGGCTGCCGATGACTCACTTCATGGCGGCGAGATTGCATCATTATGCCTTTCATATCTCTCAGGTAAGCCCCATGGGCGTGGTTAGAATTCGTCACTTCGAATATGTTTGCAGGTCGCAAGGATTAGAGCCGACGGTTGAGAAATTTAGGGTTTTCTACCAGTTGATCAGCACTTTAGGGTTTTTCTCCTTCGCCCTGAACGACGTGAAGAAGATATTGATCAACCCCCCAAAGAGCATCCGCGATTGGAAGATGAAGTTTTTCTTTATCCGTGTAGAGGTGATTCCTATCGCCATGGAATTCGCCAATCTGGCCCGATCCCCAAGGAGGATACCCTGATTCCATGCAAGGCGGCCTGGTATGATAAGATAATGGCTACTCCAAACAGAGTATTTGGCGAGTAGGTTTTGGTCGACGTCAGAATGAGCGACAAATGGCCTGAGCGGAGCAAGGATGTGCTTGTTTTTCTTTTCGATGGAGAAGGTTGGTTCTCTATTTTGTTGTTCCTCTTGTAAGAAGACTCAAGTTGTTTCTCACTCTTGGTTTTTAAACGCAGAGGCTGCCCTTTATCAAAGTGCGTTCCCAACTTTTTCTAGATCCATGGGCGTGAGGCCCCTACTTGACGGTGAAGAATATTTGTATGAACAAATGAAGCCCAATTTTATTTATGCTAGCACAGAGCTGTTTGCTAATCCTCCTATGGCAACCGAAGGTGCGCGCATTCCAAACCCAAGGCCATATCATGCCGTGACTTCTGTTGGGAAAGGGATTGTCTATCTTTCCAGCGAGAAGTCTGTAGCTTCATCAAATCATGAATTAAGCTCATGGGATGATGTGTTTGCAGGTGTGTTGCACGATCTGGGGATTAAGCATGAGGAGAAGAAACCCAAGAAGGATGCTGCTGCGAAGAAGGTTACTGTCGCCGGAGGAGCGACGAGTAAAAAGGTTGGGGCCACCCACTCAGCGTCTGATGCTGCTTCCAAAAAAGGTACTCTCCGCTTTCGTCAGAGTAACCTTGAAGATTTTGTTATTGCCACTGACTCACTAGAAGGGCTGCATGATATAGGTGAGAAGCCTCAAAGCAGTGCAGTTGCTGCGTTTAGAAGCACTAGAAATGCCGGTTCGAGAGATCCTGACTCTGGCGTGACCCCCTCGTCCCTTCATGAAGAAGAAGAAGAAACTGAGATGGAGACTGAGGCTGAAAAAATTGTTAGGAATACCCCTTCCAAAAGGCCCCGCTTGGAGACAACTGCCGTTACTCCCCCTATGAAGAAGGTTGCTACTAGCAACCCTATAGGAAAGAAGGAGAGTTTGAGGAGCCATTACTCTGATGTCTCGCGGGGTACGTGTGTTTGCTTTCTTGATATCTCTTTTTGCCTTGTGTTAGGATCTGAGTTTCTTAGATTGTGTTTTGTTTAATAATAATAAAGATGAAACAGAGATAAATTGCAGCGGAAATATGAAATAAACTTTTAACACAATCAATGAGAGAATAAGTTTAAGCAAACATGTTTGACATGAAATCGAATGATTGTATTTATTACAATACTCAATTACAATTTATGCATGCACAAATCTCCCCCTCAGCCTGAGCTCACTTGAATGTTCGTACAGAATGACTTGGTGATGAAGAGAGCTAATAGAACAGTACAGGGTACTGTTCTATTTATAGTACAGAACAACCACTGAGCATCTTTGGCTGACGTCACCATGAAAGTGACATCTAACCTCCTAACAACCTACAACCACTAACTATTATAACCACTGATAACTAAACAACTGATTACAATAATAATACAAAGTATAAAGTAAACTACTGATTCTTCATTCCACTGTTATAGCTCCAGCAGCACTTTGGTCTTCAGCAGTACTTGAGACATATCAGTAGATTGAGTATCAGTGCTTTATCTTCAAAAGTCTTTTTAGATCAGCAGCAGTTGTAGTGGGCAGTATTTGAGGTCATTAGATGTTAGGGCCACTGTCAAGGGGAAAGATCTGTTACAAACAACTGCTTATTGTACTGATCTGAACCAGTTTTGGCTTTATCAACTGTTCCTTTGTAGGGTTCAATCCCAACAATCTCCCCCTGGAACAGACGATGCCAAAACCCTTCATTATTCTGGATCTTTATTGCCTCATCAAGAATTCCCTAACTTGCCCTTTGAATTGTAATTCAAAGTTCATGGAATCCTCATCATCCTCATCCCTGTATAGTGGAAGCTCAAGGAGATCTTGTAAATCTTCTACACTCAGGCCAAGTGCATTTTCCCTTGATATATGCTTCACCTCACCACTGGACTTGAGTAGAGTCAATACGTGGGTCTTTTGATCAGACTTCCACTTTAGTATCTTTGAGTCCAGTAGGTTTCTTGGGAGAGTTTTTATTTTAGATGAGTTTGGAGAAGGAGGTCTGCTCAGAGCTCTTTTGGCAATATCTTGAAGCTTAGCTGAGTTAGGATCCTCTTCTGTCATTCTTTTCATAGCCTCTTTCATGTAGACAGCTTCATCTGCAACATCTTCAGCATCAGTCTGTTTTTGCTTCTTCCTTTGATTCAAAACAATGGTGGAAGTATCAGATGATGTGAATAAGGTTTTCAAGGAAAGATCCTGGTGCTTTGGCTTATCAGAGGATTTGTAAACTGGTTTCTTTGGAGCAGTGGGATATGCTTTTCTTAACTCTTCCAGCTTTTTGTAGGTCTGATCAATAACTTGCTTTGACCATCTTGATATCTGCCTGGCTGTTCCATATTGTGCTGCAACCAACTCTTCTTTCTTTCTCTTGTATTCCAAGGTAAGATCTATAATTTTCTTATTATACTTGCTCTAGTTTGGTGCTGATCTTTTCATACCTGGATCCTTTTTTATTCTTTCAATTCTATTAAGTTCTATCTTGAGAGCAATGAGTGGCCAGTCTTGGAATTGTTCAACTTTGGCATGGTAAAATTTTTCACTCATCATCTATGCCAGAAGATCTTCTCTCAGATCTTTTTGTAGATCAGCCTCTGGTGGCAGGTTGGACATTTCTTTGCTGAAATCTCTTGCATAATCTTCTAGTTGTTTAACTTTTTTGAGCAGAAACTACATTCGATTTGAGAAAGCATTATTACCCTTCCCTTTGCACTCATACTTGGCTCTTAATTCAGCTTGTCTGGCTTTGAGTTTCAAGTATTCATCCATGTTATTTGGATCTCTAAAACCAGTAAGAGAAGGAAATTTTCTTTTTGAAGGGTCATCCACTAGGTAGAACTGCTTCATTTCATTTTTTACTGTGTTGGGATTGAACCCTACCAGAGGAACAGATAATGAAAGCCAAAACCGGTTCACAATAGTGGATTCATCATAAGCAGTTGTTTACACCAGGCTTTCCCCTTGAAAGTGTTTATAACATCTGATGTCCTCTATCCACTGTCCGTATACAACATCTACTGTCCTTCAAACTACTGATGAAGCTCTAAAGACTGTTAAGGATTAAACACTGCTGGTTCAAATCTACTGATGCTATCTAAGTACTGTTGCTGACTAAAGGACTGCCCACTCAAGGACTGATCAACTTTGAGGAAAGCGCTGATGGTCAAACACCTGTGCTGATGGAAGGAGAAAGCAGTAGTTTAGTGTGTCACTTATATTGTATAGAATCAGTGGTTAAGATTAGCAGTGTTAGTATAAGAACAGTGGTTACAAGTTGTTAGGTTGTTAGATGTCACTTTCATGGTGACGTCAGCTTAGATGCTTCAGTGGTTTGATTTACCTATAAATGGAACAGTACCCTGTACTGTTACATTTGATTGATTGAGTGGGTTCTTCTCCTCTAATCCAATCCTTTCATCTTGTGCAATCAACCATGGAGTATCAGGCTGAGGGGGAGTTTTTATTATGAACATGCATGTAAGCTTTTGTACTGTAATCATTTGACTTAATGAGAAGCATGTGTTTATCAAAACTATTTTCCCTTTGATTGTGTTTACAAAGTTTGTTTTTCATTTCCGCTGCATTTAAACTCTGTTCATTTCTATTGATTTGTTCAAATTTTACAAACAAACACAATCATGAGAAGCCTCAGATCCTAACAATTGGTATCAGAGCTTGGACAGTCAAATTCGATCTAACAGTCAATTTGACATAACAGTTCAGCTCAAAATTCGTTGATACTAAGGTTGATTGTATTTAGTTGAAAAACAGAGTAACGAGAAATCATGTTCAAAGTGACTACTCAAAAGCTCTGTAAAACAACCAAGATGTCATAAGACACACAAACTTCACATAACAAGTGATATCATGCATAAAACACCCATAGTGTTCAGATCTGAAAATATGTCTGATAACTATGGTATAATCATTTTTCTTTACAAAATTGATTTCAAGTGTTGATATGAAGTTTGTGTTGTTTCCATCATGTTTGATACTAAGGTGTGAACATCTGGTCAACAAAAACCTAGTTTCGTAAAAACATTAGTGTTTTTGTTTACATAAAAAGAGGGAAATTAAAACTTTAGTCATTTAGATCTTATGTATTGAAAAACAGATTGAGAATCCTTCAAAAGGACCAAAATCAATTGTGTTAAGAATACATTAAGAAAATCAGCAGTAAAAAATGTCCAGATCATGGGTAATGTGAAATTTGGCATAAGCATATGCAAAAATGACGAAATCTCTCAAAACATTGCTGCAAAATGATTCTGGAATAAGTATTCCTTTAATAAATACCTCCCAGTGAGTATTTCAGTACTTATGTATGGGAAGGGTAAAAAGGGAATAAGAAAATTACAAAAACTCAAAAGTGTGTTTATCTCAAAACTTTTGAAGTAAAGAGTATAAATATAAAACACTTAAGAGTACAAAAATAGGGTGGACAATGGTCATCAAGCAACTGTGTGCATTCATTGGTACATGGAAGTTCAGGTAAAAATAGTATCACCAGTGATTAAACTTAAAAGAGGACTAGACAAGTTTTGCAGAATCATCACATGGTAACAAACGTATGTGAACATGTCTCCTCATTTTGGCAATCAACTGACAAGGAAATGGTTCCAAACAGTGGTCAAAATGCATTTACAACTACTTACCATATTCCTAAATTTGAGATTGATGTGATCAAGATCCTATAACAAGTCATATTTGAAAATATACCAGTTCCTATTGATGATGTTTTCAGAAAAACCTTTAATTATTTTTTTAAAAAAAGGTTTTTCTCAAATAAAGCAGGATATATTATTCTTTATTTTTTTCTAAGAGTGATATATTTTGAGCTTTTACTTGTTTTTATAGCAAAAGTTTCAAACTCCTGTCAGGATAAAGAACTGTCATTTTTTTATTTGGTGATATTATCCTTGAAAATGGATCAAAAGGAAATGGTGCAAGGGTCAAGGTCATGTCAAAGTCAAGCTAGTTTTAACACAGATCAAAAATTAATTGTTAACAGACCTTAAAATACTTGGATACTCATGTTCTAATTCAAACATTATGACACAAAATGAGTAGCCTTAGTAAAAAGGTTTTCATCATCTGGGGTACTAAACCACTGTCAGAAATCTATAAAAGCTTTAAAACTTGTAATAGACATATGGCAAAACCATGAATGCAAATTCCTGTAAAACTGCTGACATATTTGAACAAGCAGATGTTGGACATGATATTGTGATTACACAAGATAAAATCATCCTTTTCATCTGAACCAGTAGATGCTCAAAACAGTTGTCAAAAGTTTATTCAATGCTGCACTAACAGTTGTTGACTTTATAGTTTTTGAAATCCCTACCACTGTTGTGCTCAAACATCAGTTTCATAAATATTCTCCACTGCTGAAAGTCAACGCCTGATCTTTCATTTTCTTGGCAAGCACTGATGCTCAAAATCAGTGTCTTATCCACTGATATGCTATCCACTGATAGTAAAAATCACCCACTGTCTTCACTTAGACCGTGATACTTGCTTCATCAGTGGTTCCCTAAACAACTGTCTTCCATAATTCATCTTTTCATCAGAGGTTAGCACGTGGTCAGTTCTTAGCCATCAGATCTTTGTAACCGCTGCCACATTAGCATTCACTTTTTCCCTAAATAAAACCCTGACCAAAACCCCCAAACAGGGTTTTACACTGTCGAATTGAATTCCAAAATTCTCTTCTCAAAGCAGTTTCCAACCTTCCGTCTCAAATCATTCTTCGTTCTTCCCAACCAAAATGACGAAATCAAAATCATCTTCCAAAAAGGTCGCTCAAAAGGCCGCTGAACCCATTGAAATACCATACAAAGCACCTCACAACTACTTTGGTCTACTCACAAAACCCACCACCACCACAACCTTTGATTGCATCATTGACACTCTTGCAGCATCAAAGTATAAAACTTTGTTGACTGCCGATGCTCCTATTTATGAATAAACCCAGAGAGAATTTTGGAAAAACGCCACACTTGAATATCAAGGTGAAAAAGTTATAGCCATTAATTCTTCCATAAAGGGCAAAGAGATTCAAATCACTCCACAATCAATTTCAGAAGTCTTTGCACTCTATGATCAGGAAGGTAAAACTTATTTTCCTAAAAACGAGTTAAAAACTGATTTTCTGGAAAGAGGGTATGGTGCAGAAATAAAAAGGGACACCTTACAAAAAGGTTTATTCCCTTCTGCACCAAGGTTTTTATTCCATACCCTTTTGATGTGTGTTTCAAACAAAACAACTGCATTTAACGAAATACCATTAAAGATCCAAAACCTGGGATATGCTATTTTACACAATGAGAATTTTAACTATTCCCAGGAGATCTTTGATGATTTGGTAAAAAATGTTGATAGCAAATCATTTCTACTTTTTCCAAGGTTCTTAAGCTACTATCTTAAACAAAAATTTGGAAAGGAAAATGAAAATTTGCTTATTCAAGGTGAATCTTTTCAAATAAATGGTTTAACATCTGAAACACTCACTAGAATGTTAACACCTGCAAAAACACAAGCATAGGTGCCTGAGCAGACTTTAGCAGCTACCACTGCTCCTCAGGTATCCGCTGCTGAGCCCACTGCTCCAGGTGATCATGGCAGCACACCCACTACTATGAAACCCACACCTGCCATCACCAAAAAGCCTAAAAAGAAATCATCCAAAAAGCCCCCTAAACCCACTAAAAAGGCAACTCTGGAAGATGAGATTCCAGAGCCACTGCCAGTGACAACACAAATGTCACCAAAAACCACTGCTGCTACTTCCTCACAGCAGATGGAAGAAAGATCTCCACCCTTGCCTCAAACTCCTCTTGCATCCTCACAAAAGGATCAGGTTGTAAGCACAGGGACCCCACATTATGAAGCTCTGGATCCAATTGGATCCATCTTCCTCAGTCCTGATCCCAAGGACATGTCTCTTTCAACACCCATATCTTCACCCCTCTCATTACCACAATCCATAATACCCTTGTTGCATGCAGTTGCTATAGCTCAGACACAAACCAGTTCCTCTCTATCACCTATCACTGAGAGTACACCCCCAGAAGTGACTGGGTCTGATGCTTATACCTCTGCTATCCCAGCAACAACTGAGGAGGTTACACTACAGGAGTTACAAGTAATTCCTGTCAGTAGTTCAAGTGGAGCAGCAACTACAAGTGTTGGATCAACAGATCTACATTTGGCTAGTTGTTTCATAAATCAGACTCCCTTGAAGGCAATTCCTTCTATAGCACCTCTGATAACCACTAGTGAGGTTGTTTTGACCACTGGTACCATCAAAAGGTTATCAAGTGCTGAAGGAAGAAGTCCCCAGTACCAAGAACAAGGGGCATCAATGAATGATTTTTGGGCTTCGTGTCCTAAGTCACACATTGATACAACCACTGCTGGTGGGGAATAAGATGATCCCATTAACTTGGGTGATGATTTAAAATATCAGGAATTGACGGGTAGAATTGACAATCTTGAGACATTTGTTGCTGTAATAAAAGATATGATGCAATAGTTATTGAAAGCTCAAAATGTCTCAACCACTGCTGTTCCAACTCAATCAACTGCTTCACCACAAGCACCTGCTGCAAATGAGTTATGGAACTTATTCCAACCCCTGCTCCAACAACAAAGACAAATGGCTGATCAGCAGCATGCAATACATGTTCAAGAGCTGAGAAACATGATGGAGTCAAGGTTTAGAAATACTCAAGCAGACATCAAGGCTATAAAGGCCCAAATCCTAAACACCACTAGCAATGCTCCTCCCACTGTTCTGTTCATTGATCAACTACCCCCAGATAATGCCAAAAAGGGGGAGAAAATCAAACAGTGGATAAAGAAGGGAATTGATGATGGTCTTTATATTGAACCAGAAAAATAAAATATGACTAAAAACATCCCCTTGCCAGATGGTAATAATAAAATTGATGTTACTACAAATGCACTTGTAGAAGCAAAAGCAAGTGTTAAAAGAGATAGAGAGGCTAAGGATAAAGCCAGGTGGGAAAAGGAGAAAAGAGCTTACATGGAGCTGAATGCACAGGGTACTTCGGAGCCAAAGGATGATGAAAATCCTAAGGATGAAAAGAAGAAGCCCACTAGACAAATGAGGCAACCCAAATCCACACCATCCAGACCTACTAAGCATGCCTCCAAACCACCTACCAAAGGGTCCAAACCTCAAACCACCAAATCTCAAACTTCCACCCAAACAGTTGTTGTAACTCATGTTGTATCAACAACTGTTGATACATCAGTAGTTTCAACAACTGCTAACCAAACCACTGCCACCACTCCAAAACACACCACAATCACTGCCCTACCACTACCACCTAAAATCATCACTTCAATTACATCACCACCCACCAAATCACCACCTGCTAAAAAGCAGAATACATCTACTGACACATCAGTAGTTGTGAAGACAACAGAGGTTGAAACACCAGTTGTTTCAACAGCTGTTTGCCAACCATCCACCACTGCCCTCACTATTGTCACATCACAGCCAAAACCCCCTTCACCCAAAAAGCTTTATACAAGGAAAAGGAAATTTCAGGAGGGTAATGATGATCTACCAGCACCCATTCCTTTATCCTCCACACCCTACAATATTGTCAAGCCACAACCATCCACTCCACCAACTATTGTCAAAGCAATAAATCCTGCTAACCTTGTATCCATTGCTCAAAGTTATCCACTAGAATTGGAAGCTGTAAAGGATGAGATGAGACAATTTTATACAGAAGATGATCCTTCAAAAAGAAGATTTCCTTCTCTCACGGGCATCAGGAACCCAGAAAATTTGGATGCTTATCTAAAACTCAAAGCCAGGCAGGCAGATATAAGAGCAAGAATTGAATGCAAAGATCAAGGTGATAAAGCCATTTCAGAAAGAATAGAATTTTTACTCACTAAGGTCAAACAAATGGAGGATTATGCAAAAGACCTAAGCAAAGAAATGTCAAATCTGCCACCTGGAGTTGTCCTACAAAAGGAAATGAGAAAGGAGTATCTTGCATTCATCATGAAAGAAAATTTTTATGAAGCTAATGAAGAACAATTCAGTGAATGGCCACTCATTGCCTTAAAGCATGAGGTGAACAGAATTGAGAAGATCAAGAGCAATCCAGGAATGAAGAGGTCAGCTCCAAACTGGAGCAAATACAAAAAGGCCATTGATAAACTTACCACAGAATACAAACAGAAGAAACAAGAGTTGGTGGATGCAAAGGTTGGAACTGCCAAAACCATAGCAAAATGGACAAAGCAGTATACAGATGAGGCTTATGAAAGGCTAAAAAGAAGGAAAATCACAGATCCTAATTTACCACAGAAGCCTGAACACAAAGAGCCAAAACAGACCAGTGATCCTAAACCATTGTTCACTTCAGCAGATACCTCTATGATTGTAATAAACCAAGAAAAGGGGAAACAGCTGACTAATGCAGAAGAAAAGGAAAAAGAAGCTGAGTACTTTAAAGAAGCCATCAAGAAAATGGCTCTAAAAGAAGATAGCTCAGTAAAACTTCAAAATCTTGTCAAAAAGGTATTGAACAAACCTGCATCACCAAACACTTCAGCAGATATGACAACCATTGAGCTAGATCAAAAGAAGTGACAAGAGCAGATTGAAAAAGAAACTGCAGAAGATATAGCTGTAGCAAATGATGTCATAAAAATGGCTTTCAAACAAATGTCTGCTGAAAGTTCACAAATCTTCACAAGGCCAAAATCTCCAAACTCATCAGTAAATAAACATCTCCCAAGAAACCCATTGGGTTCAAAAATACTAAAATGGATGTCTGATCAAAAGACCCATGTATTGACCCTGTTCAGATCCAATGGAGAAGTAAAGCACATATCAAGGGAACAAGCACTGGGCCTAAGTGTTGAAGATCTACAAGATCTCCTTGAGCTTATACTGAGTAGGGATGAGGATGATACAAGTTCCATGGATTTTGAGTTGCAATTTAAAGGACAAGTTAGGGAACTTCTGATGAGACAATAAAGATCCAAAATAATGAAGAGTTTTGGCATTATCTATTCCAGGGGGAGATTGTTGGGATTGAACCCTACCAGAGGAACAGATAATGAAAGCCAAAACCAGTTCACAATAATGGATTCATCATAAGCAGCTGTTTACACCAGGCTTTCCCCTTGAAAGTGTTTATAACATCTAATGTCCTCTATCCATTGTCCGTATACAACAGCTACTGTCCTTCAAACTGCTGATGAAGCTCTAAAGACTGTTAAGGATTAAACACTGCTGGTTCAAATCTACTGATGCTATCTAAGTACTGTTGCTGACTAAAGGACTGCCCACTCAAGGACTGATCAACTTTGAGGAAAGCACTGATGGTCAAACACCTGTGCTGATGGAAGGAGAAAGCAGTAGTTTAGTGTGTCACTTATATTGTATAGAATCAGTGGTTAAGATTAGCAGTGTTTGTATAAGAACAGTGGTTACAGGTTGTTAGGTTGTTAGATGTCACTTTCATGGTGACGTCAGCTTAGATGCTTCAGTGGTTTGATTTGCCTATAAATGGAACAGTACCCTGTACTGTTACATTTGATTGATTGAGTGAGTTCTTCTCCTCTAATCCAATCCTTTTATCTTGTGCAATCAACCATGGAGTATCAGGCTGAGGGGGAGTTTTTATTGTGAACATGCATGTAAGCTTTTGTACTGTAATCATTTGACTTAATGAGAAGCATGTGTTTATCAAAACTATTTTCCCTTTGATTGTGTTTACAAAGTTTGTTTTTCATTTCCGCTGCATTTAAACTCTGTTCATTTCTATTGATTTGTTCAAATTTTACAAACAAACACAATCATGAGAAGCCTCAGATCCTAACATACTGCATGCAATTCTAGTGGATAACTGGCTGCTATTGGTACAACATGAACAGGATCATGACCTTTAATAACCTTTGGATCTTTGATTGGGTTGGCTAAGGTTGGAGGAATGAATGGTCGAGGTTTGGTTTTATTGTATGGTGCAGATGAAATGGGAACAGGTGCTAGTATATCATCATCATTCACCTGAAACTTTCTTTTTCTAGTATACACCTTTTTGGGAAAAAGGTGTTTTTGTTTGAGTTTTAGGAACAGAAAGGATTATGGCTTGAGAAGGAGTGTTTGAAGTAATGGGTGACTGACTAACAGTGTTTCAACCACTGTTGTCACTACAACTGTTGATGTATCAACTGTTGTCTTCTGCTTTTTGGTAGGTGGTTTTTATGATGGTGGTGTTGGTTGTGGTGTAGCAGTGGGTTGAGTGATGGTTGATGAAATGATGATGGCAGTGGTTGAAATAACATCTGTTGAAACTACTGAAGTATCAACAACTGTTGATACAACAGGTGTCTCAACATCTGTTGGCTTGGAGGTTTGATGTGAGGAACTTTTGGGGATTTGAGGAGTATGTTTGGTGGTTTTAGAAGGTGTGGTTTTGGGTTGGCAAACCTTTCTGGTAGGCTTTCTTCTTTTAGTGGTAGAAGTACCCTACTCTTCCTTTTCCATCATAACTTTCTTCTCTTGCTCAAATCTTTTTGACCCTTTTATTTCCATAGTCTCTTTCTTGTTTGCTTTTAGATCAGCAAATGCATTTTGAGTCACATCAACCTTTTTAGAACCATCTGGCCTTGGAATTTCTACCACAAGTTTAGACATTGGATCTGGTGGTATATGCAAACCTTCTTTATCCTTCTTTCCTTTCTCCCCCTTTCTGGCATCATCAGGGTTTTCAATAAAAACAACTGTAGGAGGAGAAGTGCCAGTTGTTTGGAGCAAATGAGCTTTAATGGCTTTTATATCTGCCTGAGTATCCTTGTACCTAGCTTCCATTTCATTTCTGAACATTTGAAGCTGAGTCTCATGTTGTTGATCAGCATACAGTCTTTGTTGATGAAGCATAGGTTGAAATAAGTGCCATAGCTCAGTGGGGAATGGAGCAGATGTTGCAGCAGTGGATGTAGCCTTGTGAGATTGTAACAACTGTTGTAGCATATTTTTGATATCTGCAACAGATGTTTCAATTTTATCTACTCTCTCTGTCAATTCCTTGTATTTTAAACCATCACCCAAATGAATTGGATCATCTGATTTCCCACTAGCAGTGGTTGTATCAGTAGTTGACTTAGGAAAAGTTTCCCAAAAATCATCCACTGATGCCCCTTTTTCTTGGTACTGGGGACTTCTTTCCTCAGTAGAGGTTACCAAAGTAAACACACCAGTGGGTATTGGAAACACACTAGTGGTCACAGTGGTTCCCAAAGAGGAAATTGCCTTCAAGGGAGTCTTACTGATGAAACTACTGGCCAGGTGTAAATCAGTGGATTCAACACCTGTAGTAGCTGCTCTACTTGAACTACTGACAGAAATTACGTGTAATTCCTGCAGTGTAACCTCCTCAGCTATTGGTGGGTTAGCAAAGATAGAGGAACCAGACTCAGTTACTTGTTAATGTATATTCTCAGTGATAGGTGGTTGAGAAGAACTAATTTGTGTCTGATCCATATCAAGTGAATCCAACAGAGGTATAATTGATGGTGGGAGCTGTGTAGTGAGGATGGGGGTAGAAAGAAAATTTGCCCCGGGAGCAGGACTGTGGAAGATGGATTCAAGTGAATCCAGAACTTCATAATGTGGTGTCCCTATGGATACAACCTGATCCTTTTGAGAGGATGCAGGAGGAGTTTTAGGCTCAGGTTGAGATCTTTCTTCCATCTTCTGTGAGGAAGTAGCAGAAGTGGTTATTGGAGACTTTTGTGTTGTCACATGTATTACCTCTGGGATCTCATCTTCTAGAAGAACCTTTTTGGAGGGTTTGGGGGCTTTTTGTAATTTTCTTTTTGGGCTTTTTGGTGATTGTTGGTGGGGGTTGCACAACAGTGGTTGTGCTGCTGTGTTCACCATCAGAAGTGGGCTTAACAGCAGGAACCTGAGGAGCAGAGGTTGTCTCAGCTAAATTTTGCTCAGATTCCTCTGTTTGTGTTTTCAAATCTTTTGACTCTGACATCCTTATAAAGGTTTCAGAGGACAGACTGTTTATTTGACATGGAGCACCTTGGATGAGTACTTGTGCACTATCCGCAGGTATTCTCTTTTGTAAATAATAGCTCAAAAATCTAGGAAATAACAAAAATGCTTTCTTTTTGGCTTTTATATTGTTAACATTTTTAGCCATGTCATTGAAAAGTTTTCGAGAATAATTAAAATAAGCTTTTGCCATGATAGCATATCCCAGATATTGAATGTCTAATGGGATTTCATTGAAAGCTGTGGTTTTATTTGAAACACACATGAGTAGGGTATGAAATAATAATTTCATGGGAGGTGGGAAATTCCCTTTTTGCAAAGTTTCTTTATCCATTTATCCCTCATACCCCCTTTCGGTCAGATCAGTTTGATACTCATGTTTAGGGAAAGAAGTACTACCTGTGTGGTCGTTCATCTCAAAAACCTCCGAGATTGTTTGTGGTGTGATGGAAACAAGAATTTTGCCCACTTCAGATGTAATAGCTCAAGGCTTTTTGTCCTGAACTTGAACATTTGCATTTTGCCAGAATTCACGTAGGGTTTCTTGATAAATTGGTGCGTTGCAAATCAACAAAGTTTTGTACTTTGAAGACGAAAGGGCGTCAATGATGGAGTGAAACTCTGAGTTTTGATCTGTTTTCTCAAGAGTACACAGATAATTATGAGGGTTTTTGAGATTGAGAGTCATGGTGATTTGCAGGTAGTTGTGAGAGAAGGAAGAAGATGAGTGATTTGAGGGAATTTGATGGTAACTGCTTTTGAAAGGAATTTTGAATTCAATACGGCACTGAAACCTCTGATTGGGGTTTAATCAGGGTTTTATAATAGTGAAAAAGTGAATACTGACGTGGAAGTGGTTACAAAGATCTGACGGCTAAGTATTGTCCACGTGCCAACCTCTGATGAATAATGGATGACAGTTGTTTAGGAAACCACTGATGATCAATATTAGTGGTTTACAGTGGTGAAAAATGAAAACAGTGGCTGACTTTAACTATCAGTGGATAGCCATTAGTGGGTTAAAACACTGATGTTTGATCACAGTGATTAATCAAGGAAATGAAGGAACAGAGGTTGACTTTCAGCAGTGGAAAATATCAACAGAACAGATGTTTGAACCAAAACAGTGGATATGACAGTGTTTTAGTCAAAAAGGGCATTTTTACGATTTGTAACTGGTGAGGGACGCATTATGTGTCCTTAGGGACACATTATGTGTCCCTGCTCTGAAATCCACACTTTTATGCGCCCTCTATTGTGTCCCGAATGAAGTAACTTGCGTTCTCATCCCATGTTTTCACCATTCTTCTCAAAACCACTCTCGATTACTTCCATATGCTTCCATGTGCTTCCCATTTCTCAAGTAGTTACCGAAATGCACTTATTTAAGCTCCGGTAAGCTCCTAAATGCATCATTTCCTTGTTAACTTCATTCCAAAGCTCGTAAAGCTTCCAAAATACACCTCAAACCTATCAAGGCCTGCAAAATACAAACCATCTCAAAGTAGTGTATTCTAAAACTCAATTTCACACAAATCAGTAAAATTAAACACGTTAAGCTTTGGAAATTTACCAACCCATCACATCCCCACACTTGTCGTTTGCTTGCCCTCAAGCAAATCTGTTTTTCACTTTCATGTGGGTCAAACAAGAGATACAATTACCATTCTTCAGATTCAAGCTAAGGTCTAAGGTCATGCCCGGTTTATGATTTTCACAATTTTCGAAATATTTAGCGGTAAATGATTAATCATAGAAGAATGGTTATCCAAGATTAACCCGCCCTTGAAACTCACAAATCATACATATCCCTCACAATGTTCACTCCACTCGGGTTACAAGTTAGCCAATTTTAATGATGTATTAGCACCTTTTTAAAGTAATCACTCAAAACCGAATAGAACATGTACCCGCATAGGCTTGCAACTCAATCATTCTCCCCCACCGAACTCAAATACTAAGCACAAGTCAAAAGGTCTTTAAAAGGGGTGTAACGGGGCTAGGCTAAGGGTGTGGAATAGGATGTTTGAAAGTGGCTAAGGTGATGAAAATTCGATTTTTATTACAAACAACTAATCTAAACCGACTAAACAAAAGTCGACAAACTAATAGGCAAAAGTGTTCGCCTTTTATTCAACAAACTATCACACTTCTCTTTATGCTTTTCTCAACAAATTTTTATTCTTTTTCACAACATTTTCTGAAATTTTGCTTTTTTTATTTTTTTTATTAATTTTTTTTCGCAAAGATAAATCACAACTATACAAACAAATAAACCTATAATCGAATTTTCATCACACAGATTTAGAAAAAGAAAAGGTTTATGGTTATGGGCTAAATGGGTTGTCAAACGAAAGGTTTAGGCTCAAAGTTGGCGACTAAGGGATAGATTTCGGGTAAAGGTAAGCAAATGGTGTAAAAGAAAAAGAGATACCTGATGCCTTAATCATTCTTGTGCCTGTATTCGGTCTATGGTCTCAAACGTATCAAAAGAGGCAAGTTCTACAATACATGACTAATGGTCCACTCAAACAAAGAAATATATGTATATATAATGTATACAAGTGGCTCAAAATCTCACGTATAAGGGTATTGTATGTGACAAGCATGATGTGCTAGTTTCTTAGGCAAATTACTCCCAAATAACCACCCACTAAATACTCGTTATGCTACTAACTTGAACTTGACCATGACAAAAGACCAAATAGGTTGTGCCATCCCTTGTTAACTTAATTACTTGTGCTTTTTAGATCGCTTCAAATAACGACATTTTGAAAATTTTTTGAAAATTTTCCCCCCATCCCCACACTTGAGGTAAACATTGTCCTCAATGTGTAGTGTTTAAATGAACGGGTCAAAAATCGAAAACTTTTACTCCCCATCCCCACACTTGAGGTCAACATTGTCCTCAATGTGTAAAATTGGAGCTTTTAAACGCACAAGGGATGTGACACGGCTAACCTCCCCAAAAGTTCACCCTGGAAAATAAAATACAATTTACAATCCACTTATTTGCTAACTAAAAATCAAAAGTAACAAGAAACGTACGCACCTGATTTTTGAGCTCATTCCTCGTGTGCTCTTCTTCTCTTCGAGAAAGCGGTTGTCCCATGAACATAATGTACCTACAAATCTTAACCCTTGTGTAGAAGCATGCTTCTCACAACCATTAAAATTTATTAGCTACCTAGTTCTACACTTTTATGAAAATATTACTAAGTCATATGTTAATTCACTTTGATTTATGTGGAAAAATAATTTACAATAACAACAAACCTAACTCACTTTCGTAGGAATCACGGTTGCATTTAGCTTAAGCAACAAACCCTTTTAAACCACCCGATAGCTCAGGAGGACGAGTAGGTCTCGTGATTGTTATATAGAGAACACACCCACAACGTTCATTTAACTAAGAAAAAAATAAAACAAAAATAATACAAACTCTACAACAATCATACCTGATTTGCCTCTCATGGTGGTCGAAGTGCACATTTGCCTTCCGAGTTTCCAACATACGCTCGGTAGCTGGCATGCCGGATCCATTCTCTATTTATTTTACGCGGCATGCGTATTAAACTACTTTGGGGTCGTTTCTTGATGAATTGTCCAATGTCTTGCAAGGCCACCCTTCGAATCCTTATACCCAAACCTGCATCCCCAACTTTGTTGGTTGGAGTGATAAGTTTGGGAGAAGGAGAGATATGACTTTGAGCTTCTTTTGACTCTGACCCGTCTTGCGGTGTTACGTCTTCCGCTCGGTTCAAACATTCAATTACTTGCTCCGGAAGTTCCATAACCTCTTCCACCACATCACCATCAAACATGGTACCACTAGCCAACACCTCTTGTTCTTGTCTAAGTTGAGCCAATTCTTCGGCAAGTTGACCCATTTTCTTTGCCAAGGCTTCATGAGCTTTATCTCTCACCTCAAGTTCCTTCTTCAGTTCCATCTTAATCTCTTGATTTGAAGTGGTGATGGCATTCATGATCTCATCGAGCTTGGAACTTATTGAGTCTTGAGGTTCCTTGTATGCCGGTTGAGGGTATTATATAACCCTACAAATACTAACTTGGGGTATGTTTAAGGGTTGCGTCCCTGCTTCATGATTTACGAAAGCATCTGGAACCGGTTGGCATTTATTTATCTAAAACATTCACACCCACCGGTTGAAAATGGAACTGACAAACATTCATACCCACGCGCCTTTAGAAACATTATATACATTCAAAGTTGTTGCACAATATTTCCTTAATTCCTTGCCCTTTTAAATTAATTAAATTTGATATTACATTGGAAGAAGCGACGCATATTTTACCCCAAACCTATAAACCCTTCAATCTTCCTAAAATCTATTTTCCTTTCTTCATACTCCATTCATCTTTAGGAACCACATCGGTTATCCATTTTCCCAGTATGAATAACGTTATCCCTCCTTCAAACTCCAGTCACTAATGAATATAAAGTACCAAACAACCACGCACGCCATACAGTTTCGGCAGTAACCGCCAACAATGTTTTCCCACCGATTCTCCCTCGCCTTAATTTTCCGCTGTTACCTATCTTCACTTCGGTTCGCCCCTGATTTGGTATGTTTTCACTGTTTATCAATCGTTTTATATATTCGCTTTTGATTACTTCGGTTCTTTGTATGATATGAACGGATGTGAATTTTTGTTTGTAGATTCTGAAAGTAAAATAGAGACTGAACTCACATTCATAAAACTTTAATCAAATTCTATCAGACCTTTAAGGAAAAGTTCGGCAAGAGACTACGATCCCGGTTCCGATGAACATTTAGTCTAAATTCTCGGAGTTTAATAAATGGATTGAATTTGATTAAACATTGAAAGCATTCGTTGTTTGCAATGATTTCATATCAGGTAATCGGTTAGATCTCGCCTCATGTTTATTGATTCGCATGCCTGTTCATATACGCTTATGTTATTTTATTTTAGTTGATGGAATTCCGATTGAAACATTACAATCTCTACAAAATCATGTAGAATTTTGAGTTAATTATTAGGGATGGTCTTATTATGTTTATACAAGTGTCTGATCAATTGGTTTTTAATATTTTTTAAGCAATTGTTATCAAAATCCTTTTTTTATTAATATTTCTGATCCATTTGTTTCATACCAAGCCAAAAAGTTTTGGGGCGAACCATGATCTCGATTTTAATCACGTAAGTGTTGTTTAGTATTTTAAAAATAAATTTAATCAAAATTATTGGTGAAGAAGAGGATTAAATTTGATCAAATTGAGTTCAAATCGTTCCTCAACAGGAAGATATTAAAACCAATTTGACTTTTGTAAAGTTAAAGTTTATTTGTTTCTTTGTGTGTTTCGTTCAATTTTCGATTTAAATACTTCTTTGATTATTGATGATTTAATTCGTGAAATTTTAGAATCGGTTGTGCACGCCCGTAGGTGTTATACTTCAACCTTCACATCCTGTTACAACTATCAAATACCTTTTAAAAGAGCATGTATGTGATTGCTGTGTTTTTTTGAGAAAGATGAAGAAGTAAGAGGGCCATTGTTGGGTTGGTGTGAGTTTATGTGATGACTGATGGTTGTGTGTGTTTTTAATCATAGGAAAATATTAACAAAATCTTTGAAAACATTCATATAGATGGAATTTCATATGAGAAAATTTGAATTTTTTTTCAATTGTACGAATTGGGAATTATGAAGTTTGTTTCAATGATTTTGCATCACATAATCGGTTAGATCCCGCCTCATTTTAATATTTCACATAGTGACTTGCATTCATAATCAGGTTCCCATCGCAACGCGCGGGTTAGCGTCAACTCGTTCATTATAATAATCATCATACTCCTCCCGGTAACTTGAGAAATGTGGCAATTCGGGTTCATAGTAGTATTCTTGATAATGTGGTGGTGGTGGATTATCGAATGGATAATATGAGGATGGACCATTGAAATCTTCATAATCTGTCCTCCCATATCCGTATAATCCGCTGAGGTAGTCTTCCCGATCCTTGTAAGCTTGAACTTTTTCGTGGAAAACAGAGCAATCCTCTAAATAATGCTCTCCGCTTCCGCAACACTCACAGGGATCATCATCCACTGATGTGCGGTAAAGTGTTATATATATTAGGTGTATATTTTAAGCCCCTTTAACACTTATTTTAGCCAAGTTTTAAATTTATAAAACACGATATTTTACTAACACTAAACACACATATGGGCAAGTGCACCCATCGTGAGCGTAGTATAGCGTTGGTAAGATACCGAGGTCGTCCAAGGACACAAGAGCTTTTAGTACCGGTTTATCCTCAACGTCTAATCAAAGTAAAAAGTTTAGAAAAATGTTTTAAACTAAAAATAATAAAAACTAACTAAAATGCTGAAAATAAAAATAAAAGAAAAACAGATAGACAAGATGAATCACTTGGTTCCGACTCGTATCTAGTATAACCTTTGATTATTTCCGCACTTTTGCACATAATTAAGAGATTATCTTAGTTATTGTAGTAGGCCCCTCTTTTGAAGGTGACGTTACCCTCACCCCAGTAGTTTGAGTCAGCAAGGATACAATCCTAAAATGGTGGATTATTGGAAGATAATGAATTAAGTTATTAATGCAATATTATGGTAGGCCCCGCTTTTGGCGGTGACGTTACCCTCGGCTAAGTAGTCTGAGTCAGCAGGGATACAGTCCTAAATAACCGGGTTATAGTATTAATAGTAGTTAACTTATGAGGGGATCAAAGAGTTTGGACCCCCGCCATCCAATACCGTTAAGCATTGAAGGAGGTCCTACTAAATTTGACCCAGGTCCATTGCAGGACCTCTAAACGCTGAACAATGGCAAGACCTTTACCAAACCGTTCCCTTAACCCCCGACCAGGTAGCCAACATACCTCCATATAGACCGTGGAGATATGAATGGTGAAAATCTTTTATTTTATATAGACAGTAAAATAATGCCAAGACACCACGGACAAACGATAAGGAAAGATCACCTTCAACATAAGTAACTAATTATTAAAGTCATTAATACAAAACCAAATAAAAAGTGCAAAAGATTAGAAATAAAAAGTATTATACTATACACTTTGTCTTCACCAAGTGATGTAAGAGACTTAGGCAAACATGGCCTTGATTGTCAAGAACTCTTACGATCAATCTTGGATCCCGAGACGACTCACACACTCTATGATGGACAATGGATGATGGTGGTGGATGATGGTGTTATGGTGGTGGTGGGTGGTGGGTGAAGTGTGAGAAAGGTGGTGTGCCAAGGGATGAGTTGAAATGAAACCAAGCACTCCTATTTATAGGCTGAACAGAAGGCTGGGCACGGCCCCGTGTCCGCTGGACACGCCCCCGTGCCTGTCTGACACTCTCTCTCTTCATTAATTGTAATTCGCAATTACAATTAATGCGCCTGCTGTACTTTCGCCACGCCCCCGTGTTCACTGTACACGGCCCGTGGTGGGCAATAGAAGCTTCCATAGGTTTGTCTTTTCTGCTGCTTCTTGGGCACGACCCCGTGCTGGCTGAGCACGGGGCGTGTTCAGTCTTCTGCCTTCTCTATTTTGCTTGGGAAGATGCCGTTGAGGGGTCGGGCAGTCCACTTATGTTCCTTTTCTTGTATTTATGTTAGATTTAGCTGTCTTTTTGCTTCTTTTGTGAATTTGAGCTCATTTAATCCTGAAAATACAAAAGGAAGACAAAAACACTCTTTTTCCAACATTAGTACTTAAAAAGGGTTAGTTTTATGCCTCATTTGATGTAATTTATATGTTGCATTTTACACACATCATCCACCCAATTCATATTGAAAAGTAATTCCTGCAAAACATGTACCTGCACACACAAGCTCGACCACCCAAAGTAAAATCACGAATATACAAGAAAAAAGAAAAAAAACTAAACTAAAATCGAACAAGTAATGAAATACTAAGCGCACCATACACAAAAACAACAAATAAATTTTGCACCATAAACAAAACAACAAAAAGATTCCCCTAGTTAAACCCCTTTGAGCCTAAACCTTTCGTTTCAAAACCCGCAAAATACCATTTTGCACAAACCACCCGTCACCCCAAAACTAATTTTTATTTTCACGCCCCTTGTTTTTAGTAAAATGTGGTTCTTTTGAAAATCATGTAAAAAGAGGTGACTTAGTTTTATATAAAAAAAGAAACGAAAAAATAAAAAAAATCTCTCTAGCTACTTGAAATAAATAAGCAGAAATTATTGCTTATAAATATGTAGTTTATAACTAAGTCACAAACAAATAAATTTTCAAAAGAAAACCGACATTTTACGTTTTAGCCACTTTTCAATAAAACTATCCTACCCTTAGCTAAAACCTACCCTTTCAAAGTCATCTTGATATTTACAAGATTATGTTAAAAAAGGAGGAGGTTTGATTACTTGTCAAGCATGGTAGGAGTTAGTTCCATACCGGTATCGAGCGTTTCACCTATACATCTTCGGCAGAGTGTTGAATGATCACTTGTGAGGTGTGTGAATTTGTATATAGCTAAATGAAATTTTATAAAGACTTGTTATGCCCAAAAATATTTATTTTTCTTAAAAAATATTCAAAATAGATCATGTCGAATATGATTGTAAATAATATAAAAACAAGAATAAAGAACTTGGATTCCTAACACTCTACAAACAAGACCCGAAAACTTCTTCTCTACCATTTCTATTTGGGTGTGTAAGGAACATTAAAGAGTTTTACTTGAGGACAAGCAAAGATTCAAGTGTGAGGGTATTTGATATGTGTAAAATGCAACATATAAAGTATATCAAATACGGCGTAAAATCAACTCTTTTTCGGTACTAGTGTTGGAAAAAGCATGTTTCTTTGTTTCTTTTTAATTTACAGGTTCAAAAGAGCTTAAATGCACAAAAGAAGCAAAATAACGGCAAAAACCAATATAAATACAAAAGAAGAAAAGTTGACACTTCATACAGACCCTCCAAGCTTCACCCTAGGCCTTAAAATAACAAGTCACAAGGCTGACACGGGGTTGTGCCACCTTGGCATGAGGTCATGCCCAATCACGATTCTCTGCAGAAGAAAAGACAACAGCAAAAGACAAACCAGACACACCAACATGGGGCCGTGCTAAGGCAACAGGGGGCCGTGGTCAATTACCAGATTTACAGAATCTAAGATAGTACAGCAAGTAAAAGCAAGTACAATGGCCACGGGGTTGTGCCGTTGACACACGGGACCGTGTTACTACAAGATCTGACATCTGCAGTTAATGAAGAAGAGAGAGAATGACCAACACGGGGCCATTTCAGGTGGGCACGGGGCCGTGTTGATGCTCTGATTTCAGCTATAATTAGGATTGTTTGGTTTCATTCCAACCCATCCCTTGGCAAACCACTTCTCTCACACTTGTCACCACTTCACCACTACTACAACACCATCGTCCACCACTATCATCCATATTTCATCATTTAGAGTGTGTACTAGTCTCGGGATCCAAGATCGATCTTAAGAGTTCTTATCAAACAAAGGCCATACTTGGCTAAACTCTTACATCACTTGGTGAAGACGAATCTTTTATGTATTACTTTTTAATTTCCAATCTTTAGCTCCTTTTTATTTGGGTATGTATTAATAACTTTAATAACTAGTTTTTATATTGAAGGCGAATTTATCTAACCATTCTTCATATGCTGTTGATTCACATATTCGTGTCTTTACGGTCTATATAAAGCACGTTAACTACTTGGAAGGGGGTTAAAAGGTGGTTGGGTAATTCTATGTCTCATTCAGTGTATAGATCCTGTGAGAACCTGGTTCAAGTTTAGTATTACTTCACGGATTGGGCGGGAATGACTGCCCCGGAAGAAAGTAAGAAACCGCTTGAATCCCTTATCTATAAACTACTATTAAAACTTTAAACCAACCCTGTGAGAACTGTATCCCTACTAACTCAGACCAAAGGGTTGA
This sequence comes from Helianthus tuberosus, assembly GCA_030545235.1. Taxonomy (NCBI): domain Eukaryota; kingdom Viridiplantae; phylum Streptophyta; class Magnoliopsida; order Asterales; family Asteraceae; genus Helianthus; species Helianthus tuberosus. The sequence goes on from CM060408.1 coordinate 105,039,060, forward strand.
AGGTAACGCTGCCTGGAAGGGGGCCTACCACTTTTCGCATTAATAACTTACTTAATTATCTTTCAATAATCCGACCTTGCTCGACTGTATCTCTGCTGACTCAGACCAATAGGTTGAGGGTAACGCTGCCTGGAAGGGGGCATACGACTATAACTTAAAGATAATCTCTTAAAATGCCCAAAGTGAGGAAATCATTAAAGGATACATTAAAGAGGAGTTGGAAACAAGTGATTCCTTCTTGTGTATTTGTTTTTCTTATATTTTATTTTTACTTTTTAGTTTATCTTTTTATTAACTTTAAAACCTTTTCATCAAAATTTGGTTAGATTAAACGTTAACGATAAGCCGGTATTAAAAGCTCTTGTGTCCTCGGACGACCTCGGTATCTTGTCATCACTATATTACGTCCGCGATGGATGCACTTGCCCTAACGTGTGTGTAGAGTGATAGTATTATATCGTGTTTTATAAATTTAAAACTTGAATTTGCGAGTAAAAAGAGCTAAAAAATATCTTAAAATATAACCACACGCATGCACGTTAGTTCGTGTTTTTAGTCAGTTTTAGTTTATTTTAGTAGTTGGTTAGAAACCCACTACAAAACAAATTAGTCGAGTCACTTTAGTAATAGTAATCGAGTCTAATAAACGTAATTAGTAGAGTCTCGTGGGTTTGATACTCGAACTTACTCTAGTTATATCACATTAATCGGTACACTTGTCGGTTGTGTGGTTTAGGTCTTAGAGAGTCTTAGTTTTATAAATTTAAAACGTAGCATATCCAGTTTAGGTTAAAATTAGTTAGTTTTTAATTGGCCACTTCGTGCACATCATATGTACAGGGCCTACCCTGAACATGGGACGAGTGGACGTCGGCTAAGGGCCAAAAATGTATAAGGGCCCAAAATATTTTTTTTTTCAATTTTATATATGTGTGTGTGTGTTGAGATATGTACGCGCTGAATAAAAAAAATACAAAATAAAGTGCTTGGCTTGTTTAGTTGATATGTTATTTTGACAACCAAAGATTGTAGGTTCTAATCCTTGCATCCCCCAGTTTAGTTGAATTTTTAGATTTTTTTTGTTAGATATTCATAAAATGCAAATGATATAAGTGGCCTAATTTTGTCAAAATTACACTAAATTCGAATGACATTGTCCTTCAATTTTTATAATGAAGTGCTAATTTTAATTCATTTTCATATATTTAAAGATTTTCGTATGTATCTTTTTTAAAACTTGACCTTTCACGGGCACGTATTTTCTGTTACCCACAGGCCCCAAGATCTTCGAAGACTGCCCTGTGTATGTATATATGACTATCAGGGCCGGCCTAAGCAAAGTCAAATGAAGCTTGGGCCTTGGGTCACCAAAACTATACTGCCTCCATGCTTTAAATTTTTTTTTATAGATTATATGGTATTGGGCTTGTGTCTGCGATTATTGTCATTAAAGGTTAAACAAACTTCAAACACAAAGCCACAAAGGCCGCTGCATAGGTTAGGGTGCCGTATAGCAGTATAGGTTAGGGCGGCAACTGGCAAGGCGAGATATACGGTCATACATACCGGGAAGAGAAACAGCCGCTACATGCCATGCCTACATCAATCATCACCTTGTTCAACAGTAATTACTTGTGTGAAAAGTTCTGCAGATTTATATGGAGATTGCAACAGGTAAGAGAAACAGTCGAACAATTTTCCAAAGTTCTGCATAATTGATTCCACTACATAATTGATTCCGCTGCTCTGCATCATCTTCTGACTTCGAAGCAAAGCATCATCTTCTGCTGCATAATTGATTCCGCTGCATCATTACAAGTTGTGTTTCAGGCCGCTGCATCATCTTCTGACTTCGAAGCAACCGCTATCGTCGGCCGAGATCGTCTGTTGAAGGTATGATTAGCCCAAATTTCTAATTAAAATATGTTGCCTAATTGAAGTTTGTGATATATTTGCTAGTTTTTGAAGCGCTTGGCCCTAGTTAAAATTTGTTTCTCAAATTGGTTTTTTTTTTTTTGGAAAAAGGCCACAAGCTTTTATTTTACTTTAGACCACTAAAATGGTTGAGCCGGCCCTGATGACTATTCTCTGTTTGAGCACGCGTGGTCTCATAATTTTTTAAACCTCATATTTTACTTCCAATATATATAGTTTAGGAGATAGCTATGAAATTAGAAAGGAGAAAAATCATACAATTTGATTACGCAATAATATACGATTAATAGAAATTCGTTATTAAAAAAATAGAACACCTCATTTTTTATACATCATTGATGAGTAAATTATTTCAATTAACACTATTTAGAGCAATATACAGAGTATAAAAATATTTAAGTTTATTATTTACTTAATCGCCATAGTTTGATGACATTAGTCCATGTTGTATGTGTGTAAAATATTTCGATTAAAAATTCATAGAATAAATTATGTGTGCAGCTAAACCTGCTTGTTATTTTCTAATGTGTTTGTTCTCTTTATTTATGTATGTGTGTCTAGCTAATGCTGACGGTTTGATGGTGATATGGATAACATGGGCGAAGGATAGTGGGGGCGGGAGGGGGCGGCCGACCCCCCGAACTTTTCGCTCAGTAGTGGAGGGTATGTAGTTTTCGTATAGAAATTTTTGGGTATATACGTTTCCGACCCCCCGTTTTATAGAAATTTTTGGGTATATACGTTTTCGACCCCCAGGTCGGAAATCTCAAGCTTCGCCACTGATGGATAACGAAGATAAAAAATAGTTGGGTGCGTTTGTATGTTAGGGGGCCGTATTTTGATGAGTAAATTATTTCGATTAAAAATTCATAGAATAAATTATGTGTGCAGCTAAACCTACTTGTTATTTTCCAGGGGCGGCTCTTATGGTGTGCGGGGAAGACTTCCGTACAAGTCCTGTGATTTCGAGGGACACAAGATTTTTTTAAAAATTTGATATATATATTTTGAACCCATAAATAATATATAGTATGAACCCTTGTAAAAATTGAAACAGCTCCATGGTTAAGCTTCACACTTTTAAACAACAGGTTCCAAGTTCGATTCTCGTAAAAAGTTTCTTTTTAAAAGTTTACTTTCTTTGTTTCTCTTTTTTTTTCTTGAATGCGGAAATCCAGATTAGGGTTTATATATATCATCAACCAAGATCATACACGCCCCATTCACTCTCTCCTTTTCTGAAAACCACCGGCCGCCGCTCACTCCCCACGGCTCCACTGTTCGTCGCACCTACCGGGTTTCAACTTGTTCACTTCCAAATTATTCCAATTTCTAATTTTTTTGTGAGCTAAACTTCCAGTATCTTTACTTATCTTTGTCCTTTGATTCTACTATTTGATGAACAAGATGTTGAATGCAAATATGTAAAACTGACTGTTTTATTGAAACTTGAATAGTTCTTACACTAAAGGGTATGGGGGCCGGCTGAGGCCCGGCTAGGACCGGCGCCGGTCCCCCACACCACCCCCCATAGGGTCGGCTCGGCAAGACCGACTCCCCACAGCCGGATGAGCCGTGCCTCTCTCCTCTCTCCTAACACACACACATCTATATATACATACATATATATATAAAGGGGTTCATCCCCCACCCCTAGGTCCATCCCCTCCAAGCCGAGCCTACGTGGCGCTGACGTGGCGGCCCATCCCCTTGGGGATGAGACTCTCCATACCCATTAGTCTTAGTTGAATTCTTATATTTATGTATGACGATAATCCAATAGTATTTTCTAATGTGTTTGTTCTCTTTTTGTATGTGTGTGTAGCTAATGATGACGGTTTGATGGTGATATGGATAAAGAAGATAAAAAATAGTTGGGTGCGTTTGTATGTTAGGGTGAGAGGGGCACTCCCCTAAGAGGGGAGTCCCCTCTCTTGCACACCACGAATCAGATAGTGTCACGTCAACTCCCCTCTTAAACTCCCCTAACACCCCAATTTGATGACGGCACTCCCCTATTAGGTGACTTGTTTTTTTATTCAAAAAAAAAAAAAAACTTTTCATTGGTTGAAAATGAGGCTGGCCCCACCTTCTCTCTCCTTCTTCTTCGGTGTGTTCCCCCCGATATTGGTCCCCGATTTGGCTTCCCGCATGGAGAGGGGCACCCTCCCGCTCGGCAAAATTGGTCCCCGCATGGTGTCACCGAGGGTGCCCTGGACACCCTTAGGAGTCGATATATTAAAATATCTATGGAAGCTTCTAAAATATCTACCTAACACCGTTGAATAAAAAGTGGGTGCACAAGATTGAAGTGACCCGGGCTCACATCACCTCTCCCACTTGTTTATAGTAATGAAGGGCCATAGTATTTGGTTGAGAGTACTCATCCGTTCATGACCCATGTTTTCTTTTCATCACAATCATCCATTTTTAACGCCTTTTGTTGGTGGGGCCATGGGTGGGGGTGGATAGAAGATTCTTGATTGAGATTGCAAAGTATAAGACTAAAGGGTATGGGGGCCGGCTAGCCCCGGCGCCGGTCCCCCACACCTCCCCCTCCGGTTCGGCTCGGCACAACCGGCTCCCCACAGCCGGGCTAGCCGGGCCAAGTTTCACCATTTTCAAAATTGTGCCGTTGATTAACGGCTACTTTTTAATAAAAAAAAAATCTATTTTTCTATAAACACTCCCATTTTCACCATTTTTCCCCACTTTCAACCCACAACCCTTTCATTTTTATACCATTTTCTCTCCACTTTTATAAAATTTTTTTACCTTTTCACCCACAATGTCATCTAGTTCTTGGTGGTCCTCGTCTTCGGATGAGGAAGAGGAGATGTTTTTCGCGAACGCTGTGCTACGGGCGGCGGGGATTCTTATCGAGGAGGAAGAGGAAGACGAAGAGGAAGACGTCTCGTCTGAAAGCGTTATTACCAGACGAATACGGATTAACAGAGACCGTCAAGGTTTATCATTAATAAATTTTATTATCCTTATTTCCTCGTATTTATATATTTTTTACGACAGGAGCGCACGAGAAATTGGTGAACGATTATTTTTCGGATGCACCCCTTTACAATGCCGAGATATTCAGACGCAGATTCCGAATGAGTCGTCGGTTATTCACACGGATTGCTGATGATTTGGCGGGGCTAGACCCGTTTTTCACGCAACGTGCTTTTGGTGTCTTACGAAAAAAATGGGCCATCCTTGAACAACCGGCACGTGCGTTCACACCGAAGAGGTTGCGCCTTTGTATGTACGCTTGCATTTTGCTCCATAACATGATTATTGAAGACGAAGGTCGGGCAATTTGTGAGTATGATGAGAATGCATCTATCGGGAATACTGTCCCGGTAGATCCGCCACAACAGGATTTAAACTCGTTCTCGCTAACCAACGACTTCACGCATGCAAACCTTCAACAGGATTTGGTAGAACATATTTGGAACAACATTAACGTAGCGGACGGTGACGAAGACGAAGACGAGTAGTGTAATTTTTTTAAATTTTTAAATCTACTCTTTTTTTACAAATTTTAGGTAGCGTAATTTTTTTTTTTTTAGGTTATATAATTTTTATTTATGTTATGTAATGGATTTTATTATCTTCCTTTATGTTTTATTTTTATTTAAATGTTGAATAGTTTTTATAAAGTTAAACAAATAAAAAATAAACAATAAAATTTAAACACATAAAAGTTAAACAATAAAAAATTACGTGGGGTAGGCTCATCCTCCACTCCCCTCAAAAAGCATGGAGGCTCATCCCACACGAGCCGATGATGTGGCGGCTCATCCTCATGAGGATGAGCCTCCCCATACCCTTTAGTCTAATCCCTCCCTTTTTTTCAACTAGATAAAATGGTCATATACAATAATACATAGCATATATCAATTGTAAACAGCTAAATGTCATTTTAGTTCATATGGTTTGGGTCATTTTTTAATTTAGTCCAAAAGTTTCATGTTTTGACTGTGGGTCCAAAAAGGTTTCACTGTTGTTATTTTAGTCCACTGGGTAAACTTCATCTATTTTTTCTATTAACGAGAAAGACAATTTGGTCATTTTATATGTAATTCTGTTAACTTGAATGACAATTCGACCATATAAAATGACCGAATTACCCTCCCTGTTAACAAAAAAAATGAATGAAGTTAACACAGTAAACTAAAATGACAACGGTGAAACATTTTTGGACCCACAAGCAAAAAAATAAAACATTTGGACTAAATTAGAAAAATAACCCAAACCATAAGGTCTAAATTGACATTTAACTCTTTATATGTGCTATGTATTATTGTATATGACCATTTTATCTAGTTGAAAAAGGGAGGGATTAAACTTTGACAACTATATAAACTTGGTAAATTCAAATCGTTTCCAAAACTTTAAAGAAGTTAGAAATTTGTAGTTTTTAAAAATAAATCGAGTCTATAATGAAATTAATTAAATTTTAGAGATAAATACTTTTAAAATTTTGTTACTATTCTACAAAGTTACCCCCTCTAAGCATATAACTTTAGTATGATACTATGATATGATACTAGTATTAAGCCCCACCGCGTTGCGGTGGGGGTGTAAAATTGTTTCAAATAATATTAATGTCACACTACCGCCAACAACCAGCACGTATTAATGTGAAGAAATTAGATCGTAACGTAAAACATAGAAAATAATAACTAAGTCGACTTAGTACCCGTTCGTTGCGACCAACCTGTTATGTTAAACGGGAAAAACGACCTAAAAATGTTGAACCATACACATATGTTGCGTCTTATTAACTTGCAAACTTAGAATGAAGTGTTAAATGAAACATAATAATGTTGAACCACACACGCACGTTGCACCGTGTTAACTCGCAAAATTTAGAATGAAACGTAAAACAAAAAAAAATGGTAAATATGATAAGTATAGGGGAACAAAGTTGAAAATAAAAAGTGAGATTAAATTGCAAATGATGAAAATTTTTGGGTTAAAAATGAAAAAATTAAATGAATTTTAGATTAAAAGTGTAATATTAAGTTTTTTTTTTAATTTTGAAAACACCCTTAAGCTTTGCGTACAACACTCCAATACATATACATGTTTTTGGATAAAAAATGTAAATGCAATAATCGTAAATCATTATGTGTAACATTGGACTAAAATTTAGCATAGGGGTAAAAAATAAGTTTAGGAAATTTACGTCTGATATCAAACTATATATATGTAGTGCACTAATTTTTAATTTGGGTTACAAACTATAGGATATACATGTAATGCACTAATTTTTAATTTGGGTTAATTTGTAGACTTTTAAATTTTAATTTACAATGATAATGATAATGATTTTATTAACTAAATCTTATCTTATCCCGCCCCCTAGCCCAACCGGCAATTCCCATGTGGTTTGGGTTGGGCCGGCTTCCTCTTCGGAGGTCGCCGGTTCGACTCCCGGAAGGTGCAAACGGGGGGTGGGACGTCCCAATGATGGATCGTATCCTACCGAGGCATGGTGCGGTCTTGAGGGCAACCCGGTTTTACCCAGCTGTTACCCCAGCGAGTCTCTCGTGTGGGGGCAGTATGGTTTCCGGGCGGAAGTCAGCTTGCGCGGCGGCCGGGGCCCGATCGAACATCGCGTCCGAGAGTGCGGGGCTGATGGGGGATTGTCTTCGACATGAACCCGGTGACCACTGGTCCAGTACATAGAAAGTCAACTTCCAAAAAAACTAAATCTTATCCAAACATTATTTGAAATTATTTATTAGAAGAAGGATAAAGATAAATGATATTCATGTATTAATTAATTATTAAAAAAATATAATTAAAATTTTTAAGATTGAAGGAGAATATGCCATGTGGCATTAGTTGTAGTCTTTTATTAGAATTTAGATGATTTTTGAAGCGTAAATAACTTTGTTATCAAATGGTTTATTTAGATTAGTCAATTAATGTCAATAAAGATTAGTTAGAAATTTGTAGAAATTTAGTTATCAAATGGTTTATTTAGTTAGAAATTTGTAGTTTTTTTTTTAACCGTTCAAAAAAAGATTAGTCAATTAATGTCATCAAAAGGTTTATTTAGATTAGTCAATTAATGTCAGAAGTATTTGGTGTTGGAATATGGAAATTCAAATTATAAAGGAAAAATGCCATAGTCAAGAAAGTAGTTTAACATCAACCCCGAAAGAAAAAGAAACCCTATTAAAAGATAAACACTTGAAGAGTTCTAGATAAGCATGATAACCAAGAAAGTAGATGGAATTCAAATTGATAATTAAGTATGAGGCCTTCTTTGAATTAAGACCATACGAAGACTTGATAAAGAAATGAAACTTAACCCATTCAAGTCTACATACAACTGCGATAACTATTATGTCATGTCTAAATATTCATTATCGTTCACGAAATAAGGCATTAATAATATAATTAGGTTGCACACTAGAGGTTTAGTAGACATTGTGTTAGGTGAGTTCTTGGGGTTATTAATTAAAGTATGATGAAAGAACTTAGGTTACATATTGTAAAATGTGTAAGTTTTGGACATTTAATATTGGTCAATTCAACAAGAACATGGGTGATTGTTCTTCTAGCTTCAATAGATAATAAAACATTATGTACTCAAAAGAAGCTTGCACTGCGGAAGATTAATCTAGTACAAGTAATTTTTTTGATATGCAAGATGTTGCATATGATATATGCAAGACAAGCATATATCAGCAAAATCATATAGAGGATCATTGGATGGTTGTCAAGAATGGATGGTTGTCAAGAATATCTTGGAGAATTCTTCTTACGCGACGGTTTGTCTAAAGACATTAGTGTAAAGTGTTACGCTAATTCTTCTTTTAAAATTGATCTAGATGATTCTCGTTCACAATCGAGATAAGTATTCACTCCCAATGGAGGAGCTGTTAATTGAGTTTCTTTGCATTCTCCTTAAAAAGATGAGGACATCATTGTTTAAAAGGCAACATAAAGGACGTTCAGATGAAGTTCAAGTTGGTCTCAGGTAGAGGTAGAATAGAATAACAAGGTTGAAGCACAATGATCATACATCTATAATGTATTGTCTATCCTATAATTGGTTACATAGCATTTTCCGAAAGAAAGTCGATGACTATTTATCATGATTACCTAAAAACCAAAGAAGCGTTCGACCCAACAATTTCTTTTTTGTCCTTGTTGAACATGATTTTGACATTTTTTTTGAACGGTGAACTTCATGTATAAGGTTACCAAACTCTTCAAATAGGAGAGCCCCGTATTGCCCTCCTCTAGCCAGGCTATGTTGTCTTAACCGGGCCCACACTGGCTTCAAAGTTTGGCTTTTTTTTGGGCGTTTCCCCAAGAAACCATACCGTCAGCTGCCACTTGACAGTCGTTGTGCCACCACAAGAGCATAACTCTCTGGCGTAACACATGGTGGGACGAAAACCCGGTTGGGCTCAGGAATCGAACTGACAACCTCACACGAGTCCTAGTCCAAATCTTTCATTGCCTATATCCACCCCAATATGAAACTAGTGAGAATTGAACTTGAGTCACTATTGAAAAACCCAAGCTTCCTCCTACCACTAGGCCACAAGTGGGGGGACACATGAATTGACATTTGAAGTATGATTATATCTCTATGGGGCCATTGATGTTCGATTTTGTTAAGAATGATAGTGTATGAATTGATAGGCACTTACATAGCCAGAAAGAAAGATAAGGACGGCAACTGGTTTGGATTTGTGTCATTTAAACATGTTAGGGATGTGCTAAATTTGGAAAAGAGGTTGAATGGAGTCAAGGTGGGAAACTCAAAGCTTAGGGTTAAAATAGCGAAGTTTGCTGTTGAGAACGCTGAAAGGGTTGAACCGGAGGATTTGAACAAGAGAAAGTCATAGAAGAAACCTACTAACACTCCTACCCTTAAGCAACAACAAGGTAAGTTCAAGCCGTCAAACCTCCAGAATGGGATCAGTTATGCCAGAATTCTTGATGAGAAAATAAGTGCACGGGCTGATATTAGCTGCTCCGGTACCAGAACCAAAACCAAAGTGGTGGAGGTGGCGGCCAGAACCAATGCGTTAAGGAACCAGTATGGGGTTGCACTAGTGGGGAAGAAGGTGAACCTCAATACACTTGTCAACCTTAACAGGACCATGTCTGAGGCAGGTTGTGCTGAGATGATAATTCATTTACATTGGCGGGTTATCAATGCTTTTGGAGTTCATAACTGAGAAGATGGCTGCAGGTATGTTAACGGACCGTGAGAGATGGGGACAGTGGTTCTCGAAGATAGAAGTTTGAAAAGGCCAATCCTTACCTTTCGAGCGGGTGACATGGCTGAAAATTATGGGGGTTCCTTTACACTTAGCTGAGAATGAAGTGTTTGATAGGGTGGCCGGTCTTTTTGTGAAAGTGGTTCTCGCTGCTCATCTCAGTTGCGAGGATGCTGATTTTTCGGTAGTTCATGTAGGAGTGTTGATTTGGTAAGGAGATATAATCAAAGATGCAGTGACTCTGAAATGGAAGGATCGAAGCTTTAGAATCTGGGTGATGGAAGAGACTGACGATTGGGTTCCTGAGTGCTTGGGACTGGTCGAAAAAATGGTAAGGTAACCGGAGAAGATATGGAGGCAGGTAGGAAGACAGTGGGAAACGAAAAGACTGTGGTTAAGGACATGGAAACCGATGCGGTAGCGGTGCATGGGGATTCCCAATCTGTAACGGGTGATACATTAAATGTGGAACATGCTTTTGACACAAGGAATATTAATAACGGCGGAATAGTTTATTATTTTAATTCTGTTGAAACTAATACCCACAAAAAATTTAAGAGGAGGCCCAACTCTCGGGCCTAGAACCAGGTTAGATATCCTAGTAGAAGCCCATCAAGCGAAAACATGCCCAATTCTGAAGAGTCCAGTGATATTTTTAGCCTGAAGAGCATGTTTGGCCAGGTTAAAGGTAATCAAAATCCCGGTAGTAATGTTTCTAAAGGTAACAAGGGGGAGCGACAGAGAGTAGACCTAAATATTTCTGCTAACTCCTACACTAGGGGTAACATAGTAGTCAAGGAGAGTAACAATGAAATTGCTATGGAGGAAGTTGGACCGTTGAACCGGGAGGGAGAAGACTCTTTGAATTTAAGAAAAAAAGTGGAGGCTACTGTAGAGGTTGGGATTCTTTTAGGAGCGCATCTGAAAGACAAGGAAGGTTTTCTACAAAAAAATCACTGAGAAAGAAGGTAACAATGGGGGTTCAGTATCTCCTTGGAAGGGAGTGATACGTTTTGGTAAGAAAGGAAAGCTTGCTCCACGCTTTGTTGGTCCCTTCAAGATACTTGAGACGATTGGCAAAGTAGCATACCGACTCGACTTACCACAAGAACTCAGCAACGTTCACCCAACGTTCCATGTCTCAAATCTCAAGAAGTGCCTAGCTGATGAAGGACTTCAAGTGCCGATTGACGATTTACAAATCAACGACACTCTTCATTTGTGGAAAAACCGGTCGAAATCATGGATCGAGGAACCAAACAACTACGACGCAGTAGAATTTCTATAGTCAAGGTTCGATGGTTAGGAAAACGTGGTGCCGAATTCACTTGGGAACTCAAGAGTGAGATGAAGACCAAGCATCAACACCTCTTCACTCAGTCTTCCTCTTGAATAAATTTCGAGGATGAAATTTCCTAAAGTAAGGGAGAGTGTAACACTTCGCATATATGGAAACCTACACTTGTGTTGTACTCAATTTGTTTTCAACTTTGTAATCCAGGACTATTGATCATAATGAAATTCAAGCATTTTATTCACATTTATGTTATAAACTTGTCTACATGTTTGCACTCAAAATCAATGTTTTAAACACCATTATGCATGTTTTATTCTTGAACGATAAACCTTTATGCTTGTTACACACAAAATCGGCTAAAACTCACGAATTAATCAAACTTGAACCTTCGAGAGGAAGGGAAGCACCCTTCACATGAAAGAACCCACCCTTTCGTGCGAAAGGGACTATCGCCCCAAACCTCCCTATTTCCTGAAATTACCTCTCGTCCTAAACTCACCCTAAACCTATAAATAAGTGCACTACTCCACTCATTTCACCCGCACAGTCACTCATACACTCTCCAAAATGCTCTGAAGTTCCCTCTCGCGATCAGAAGCTTTTGGGATCGATTTTCTTTCATTTTCCTTGCATTTTATAACATTTTTTTCCATTTCTTTAACATTCTTACAAAACCTATTGTTTTATTATATCTCACGAATGGTTTTCATGAGTTTGCTTGGGCAAACTGATGTTGAAACATCACCACATACGAGATTCAAGCATTATAAACTTTGATTTAAACTTTTTCCTACGTTCCGTTTCTGTTACAAAACTTTGTGGAATCTAGTACCCATCAGACTCACAACTCATTTCATATTTGCGGGTTTGCGTTAGGGTTAATTTCCACCAAGAAATGATCTGTTTCGGATAGATCAAACAAGCATTTTCGACAAAACTGACATATTTTGCATGAAAGGAGACCCCTATGGCACGAAAGGGTATCCCTTTTGCACGAAAGGAATTGTTTTTCATATTTCCGTTTTCGATTTCATTTATGTTCGATTCTAATTCACCCAAACAGTTTTCTGGTCACAAAGTAAGCTAACCCCGTCCAGCCTCCAACACTATGTTCACACCGTCTATGTTATGTTGGCACACCCGGGTTGTCCTTACTTGACTATTTCGGCTATTGTGCTCTCTATTTATATATATATATATATATAGTTCATGAGGCAGGTACCATAAGTGACCCAATATGTGGCACTTTGCACGAATTTAGCCGTTTAATCATTAATATCGGTATACGTAGAATTGTTGATAGATCTATCGGGTTGACCAACGCATGGTGACCAGTAGCTCTATGTTAAGTCAAATGACGAATTGATATTATGTGATTGTCCAACGTTGATTATACCCTTGTTGTTAATATATAGCTCGTAGGCCTTGCAACCCTATGAATCTAAAAATTTGATGCTAGCAAATTAATATAATTAAATCTTGGGAAGATAATTTGTGTCGAAGGTTTTTAGAGAAAATGTTTGCGATCAAAGAACTGACCCTTGGATTTTCATTAAGGAAATAAAATTGACTTTCTTAATTATATATGGATATTTTGATATAAAATTCATAATAAGAAAGCATTCCTTAAACAAATTGTTTACAATTTGAATATGTGAACTCACCAGCCTTTGTGTTGACATTTGATCTTTACGTGTTCTTTAGGTACATGAGTTTGGCTTTGGGATTGTGGCATATCTTGTGGTAGTTGATGCAAGTCATATTAAATAATGTTTTGGACAACTTTTAAAACTATATGGGACCAAGTGTACTAAGATCCATAAGGATCAAACAACTATGTCATGGTTGTGGTTGCGTTTGCAACTTTAAACTTTATGTTTTAATTAAGTTGTATGTCCAAAATTAATGATGCATCGTCCACTAAGATACTTATGGGTACCAACCTCCGTCACTGCCTTATTTGTATTTCCGCTGCGACGTTTTTGGGGTGTGACAACATTTGTTGTAAAAAGCTGATGACAGTAGCATGACATAGGCTTTTAATAGCATTTACAGCTGTTGTAAATGAAAAAAATGCTAGTTTTTTTCTTTTTGGAAAAGTTGCATATTTTAGGATGTTTGGTAAAAAAATTTTTTTGAAAAAACATTTCCTAAGGCCGAGTTCTCTAAGTTTTCACAACTCGTATAATTTTTCATTTTACCCCCTCCCCCCTCTATATATATATATAGGAACAGGATCAGGAGAGAACGCCTCAAAGTGTGAGAACGGTGAGAATGATTTCTCAGCCACAAGATCTTAGTGGTTTGTGGCTGAGATTGATGTGGTGACATTTTTGTAAATAATAAGGGTCTTAGAGCATTCACATCCAGCCCCCTAAAATTATACATACATTCCACTAAAAAACAACTCCTATATCAATGTATTTCCACTAAAACAAATACTTTTTCTCTCTCCTTTTTAATTAAATAATATTTTTATACCTTTATTATTACATTTTTCTCTCTCCTTCACTCACAACCACTTTCAATATATATTAAAAAATTATAGTGGGTGAACAGTGTCCCCCCAAATATACAGATGAACAGTAACATTTTCTCTCTCATCCACTCACAACCATTTTTTATACTCTTTATATTTTAAAAACCCACACTCACAATTTAGTTATTTGGATGTGAATGCTCTTAGAACTACTTGGAGGGGTAAAATAGGAAGATCCAAACAAAGGTGCATATGCTAATCACATGCCATTTTCCCCCATCATATTTAAACGACAATAACCTTTTTATACGTGATTATTTTTCGAAAAAAATTACACCATAAAACTCAACGTTTTTTTATCTTTCCAACGAGTATACTATTGATATACTTTTCGAAAAAAAATTAACTGGGTTTTATGGCGTTTTTCTGAACTGGAAGTTTTATGGCGTTTTAGACTAGGTATTTTCATGGCGTTTTTCTGAACTAGGTGTTTTTATGGCGTTTTAGCTAGGTATTTTCATGCCGTTTTTCCGAACTGAGTGTTTTATGGCGTTTTCAACTGAGTTTTTTCATGACATTTTTTCTGAACTCGGTGTTTTATGGCGTTTTTAACTGGGTATTTTCATGGCGTTTTTCAAAATTGGGTGTTTTTATGGCGTTTTATTTGAACACACAGTTCATGTGAGTGGGTTTTTTTGACAATATTACCCCTTAGTGTAATTTAGCATCAATGCCACATGTCACCACCAAAATCGTTCTCACTGTTCTCACACTTTTCACCGTTTTCTCTAAATCGTAACCCTATATATATATAGAAACGGGATCAAGAGAAAACGCCCAAAAGTGTGAGAACGGTGAGAACGCATCCTAGCCCAACACGTGGCGCGCGATATAATTAGGGCGTATGGACTTTTTTGTCATTTTATCTTCCGCTTTTTCAGTTCCGCTTTTCACAATACTGATTTATTTTTGGGGTTTAAGATTTGTTGGCGTTAACCAAATTCAATAATTAATGGCGTTTTAATGGTTTCATTGTATTAACATTTTGGCGTTTATGGCGTTTTTTAAATCGTATGCTATTGGAACCCAAAAGGGTCAGAATATCTCTCTGAATGGCGGTTTTCAAGGCGTTTTAGACAAGATGGCCCATTGTTATATTTTTTTATATACATTTTGGCGTTTGTGGTATATTGGCGTTTTACAATTGTAAAATTATATTACAACCACAGGGAAAAAAATAGAAGCGAAAAAATCAATTAAAAATACTAATCGGATCTCTCTTCACAATCTTCACTATCATCAGCCTCTCTCTTCTTTAATACTACAAGAACTGTCACCAAATATATGGATTTTTATGTAAAACTTAACAAACCCATTGGTTTGATTATTTTGCCTGCTCGTCTGTTGAAGTGGCTTTTTGTGGATGTTTGGGGACATAGATCTATGACGTGTGGGTGGGTTTTTTGATTTTGTTCTTCAACTTGATCTTCATCTTTATAATCATTCCACTCTTCAGTGTCATTGATCTCTTTTCCTCATCCAAGCCTTCTTCAAGAACAAAGAACACAAAATGACATATGACTGTCATCAGTATCTTTTTATTGAAGATTTGTCCATCTCATGCAGCAAAATCTTACTGAGTTACTCCCCTCACCTAACAATCCATTCAGTGAAACTTCACGAAGAACAATACTAAATATCGAAGAAAGCATATTAGCCATATTTGATTTTTTTAATTTTTTGGCATTTTACAGTGAGTGGTATTTAGTAGTATTAGCGTTTGTTTTTTTGGTTTGATCAAATGGAAGTTGCTGAGACGTATCATTTTATAGGATGTCTCTTTGGCGCGTAGGTTAGGCGGTGCAATATTATAATAAAGTATTTGTCGTTTCAGTTACTGTTTGTAATTATTGTTTTTGATAAGTTTTTATCTCTGAAGTCTGTAACACGTCCCATCTTTCAAGTTTGGCATTTTAGATTCTAATATAATAAATTTTCAGTCTCTTCAGTTTTACTGTTTTGTAGTTAATGTTTCTTGTTACATTTTCAAGTTAAGTTTTTTATTTTTTTATTTTTTTATTTTATTTTTTTTTATTTTTTGGTTTTTTATAATACTTGTCCAAAGTAATTTTATTATTGTTTGGTAGTTTTTGGACATTTTATGGCATGATGGCGTTTTGACAAGCAATTGGCTGTGTGGCGTTTTTATTACATATGTCGTTGTTATTATATAACAATCAACTGAAAAAGAAAATTATATATATATATATATATATATATATATATATATATATATAAACAATTGATCTTCCAAATCTTCACTGTCACCAGTCTCTTTCTTCTTTTGAAGCATCTTCACTGGCTGTTTCGACTTTCGTATGATTAATTTTGATTTTTGTTTTTTAAAGTAGTTTTTTTGTCGCCATGTGGAAGCACAAAGTCTGAAATCAGCCTCTTTTTCTTGAATATTTGTCCATCTCATGCAACAAAATGTTATTGAGTTTACACCCTTCAGCCAACAATCTTTGAATTTCCAAAGAACGATGTTTAATTTTTTAACTTTTTGGCGTTTTACCGAGAAAAAGAACGCCACTAAATAAAAGCACCTTAAAACTCTAAATTTGATCATATGCTAAATCAATAATGTTTTGTTGTATGGTGATGGACAACATTGTTAATCCTCAGTTAAGAAAGATGTCTGACAATGTTATCCATCCCCTACAGCTAAACTTTATTGACAACAAACCTCAATAATGTTTTTGTATGTTTTGGCGGTATACATTGAATGGAAGTTGAGGATAAAGTCAATAAGATTTTACTCAATGAAATGGACAATATCCTCACTTAAGGATTTTGTCCATTACATTGAGCGAAACCCTACCGACAACCAAACTGAATTTCAAATAAACGTTTTGGATTAGAGGATATTTTATGTTTGGGTTTTTTTGGCGTTTCTAAGACGAATGGTATATATTAAATATGGTGTTTGTGTTTTTGTGTGTTTTAATGTAAGGTCTGAGATGTTGTATATATAGGATGTTTTTTGGCGGTTTTTTTAGGCAGTATATTATTGTAATTAAGTTTGGCGTTTTATATCTAATGGCGTTTTTAGATTATGATGGTGTGTGCTATTGTAGGTTAAGGTGGTAATTTTAATAGCGTTTTATTTCATGAGATGGCGTTTTGTGTAGAGAAGTCAAAAGACTTTTTACCCTTAATAAAGCGCGCCACAACAATAAAAGTTATGTTATTTACGAAAACGCCACCACGTCATCTAGTCCATAGATTGTTTTGATCGGACGATCCATAAGCGTTCTCACCGTTCTCACACTTTCTACCATTTTCTCTGAATCCTGACCCTATATATATATATATATATATATATATAAGGGTTGGTTAACGTACAATATTCCTTAACGTACGATGCGTATGAGATGAAATTAAGCACGTGAAAAAACTCAAAATCCTAATCATGCATGTCAAAAAAACATATTCACGCATGTTGAAAACCATAATCACGCATGTACAAAATCAGAAATCACGCATGGGGTAAAACCCTAATCACGCATGTTATAAAACTAATCACGCATGTTATTATTTCATCTCGTACGTATTGTACGTTAAGAGATATTGTTTTTTACACTATCAATATATATACATATACATATATATATATAATGGGGATCCTACGGAAAGTGTGTTTTTCCTAGAAAGTCTAGGAAGATCTGGGCCATCCAATAGGTGTGTTTAATGGTTGAGATCATCTTGGTGGCATTTTGGTAATATGTGTTTCTTAAAAATAGGATTATTTAATTAATCAGGGGTAGATATGTCATTTAGCTTGTTTTAAATATGGAAATAATTGTCATTCCATAACCACCCCACATTTCATGCGATTTTTTTCTCTCTCTCTCTCTCTCTCCCTTTCTCTTTCTCTCTCTTCTTTCTATCCTTCATGAAGAAACACATCAAGAAAACACATCGTATTAATCTGCTTGCTAATATGCTTGTTGTTAAAACACAGCGTCAAGAAATCCTCCGGCATTACCAGCATGGATGGTAAAACACAGCGTATGAATCTGCTTGCTGTTAAAACACAACTGTATGAATCTGAATGCTAAAACACAACTGTATGAATTTGCTTGCTGTTAAAACACAACTGTATGAATCTGAATGCTAAAACACAACTGTTTGAATCTGCTTGCTGTTCAAACACAACTGTATGAATATGCTTGCTGTTAAAACACAGCTGTATGAATCTGCTTGCTGTTAAAACACAACTGTATGAATCTGAATGCTAAAACACAACTGTATGAATCTGCTTGCTGTTAAAACACAACTGTATGAATCTGAATGCTAAAATACAACTGTATGAATCTACTTGCTGTTAAAAACACAACTGTATGAATCTGCTTGCTGTTAAAACACAACTGAATGAATCTGCTTGTTGTTAAAACACAACTGTATGAATCTGAATCCTAAAACACAACTGTATGAATCTGCTTGCTGCTAAAACACAATTGTATTAATTTGCTTGCTGTTAAAACACATCGTCAAGAAAAGGGAGATGATACGAACAGTATTTGAATGGTGATGATGAACTCGGAGATAGTGGAGATGGAGAAGTGTTTGACGATGATGAAGACGAAGAAGGAGAAGGTTGCGAAATACAAAAAATCTTGGGGAAACAGTTTCCATAATTATAGGCATTGTTAGTTAATGAGAGATAAAATTCCAAAAATATAATAAAATGTCAAATTACACAAGTGCCCTTTTAGTTAAAATCCCTCCATACCACGTGTCACATTCTTATTGCTTCCTAGACTTTCTAGGAAAAACCCACTTTCTACCCAACTCCTCTTATATACATATATAGGGGACCGCTAAAATGAGAACCACCTCCAGTTGTAAGAACCGTGAGAACTACACCGTACGGGGCGAGGTGAACCAACTTCTTTTTTCATAAACGTAGATGCATGTATTATAAACACATTTGTAAAAATATTTTAAAAAAAAATGTCGGGTGTGTAGTGATGCGTGCGAAGTGTTATATATATTAGATGTATATTTTAAGCCCCTTTAACACTTATTTTAGCCAAGTTTTAAATTTATAAAACACGATATTTTACTAACACTAAACACACATATGGGCAAGTGCACCCATCGTGAGCGTAGTATAGCGTTGGTAAGATACCGAGGTCGTCCAAGGACACAAGAGCTTTTAGTACCGGTTTATCCTCAACGTCTAATCAAAATAAAAAGTTTAGAAAAAGGTTTTAAACTAAGAAAAATGAAAACTAACTAAAATGCTGAAAATAAAAATAAAAGAAAAACAGATAGACAAGATGAATCACTTGGTTCCGACTCGTATCTAGTATAACCTTTGATTATTTCCGCACTTTTGCACATAATTAAGAGATTATCTTAGTTATTGTAGTAGGCCCCTCTTTTGAAGGTGACGTTACCCTCACCCCAGTAGTTTGAGTCAGCAAGGATACAATCCTAAAAGGGTGGATTATTGGAAGATAATGAATTAAGTTATTAATGCAATATTGTGGTAGGCCCCGCTTTTGGCGGTGACGTTACCCTCGGCTAAGTAGTCTGAGTCAGCAGGGATACAGTCCTAAATAGCCGGGTTAAAGTATTAATAGTAGTTAACTTATGAGGGGATCAAAGAGTTTGGACCCCCGCCATCCAATACCATGAAGCATTGAAGGAGGTCCTACTAAATTTGACCCAGGTCCATTGCAGGACCTCTAAACGCTGAACAATGGCAAGACCTTTACCAAACCGTTCCCTTAACCCCCGACCAGGTAGCCAACATACCTCCATATAGACTGTGGAGATATGAATGGTGAAAATCCTTTATTTTATATAGACAGTAAAATAATGCCAAGACACCACGGACAAACGATAAGGAAAGATCACCTTCAACATAAGTAACTAGTTATTAAAGTCATTAATACAAAACCAAATAAAAAGTGCAAAAGATTAGAAATAAAAAGTATTATACTAGACACTTTGTCTTCACCAAGTGATGTAAGAGACTTAGGCAAACATGGCCTTGATTGTCAAGAACTCTTACGATCAATCTTGGATCCCGAGACGACTCACACACTCTACGATGGACAATGGATGATGGTGGTGGATGATGGTGTTGTGATGGTGGTGGGTGGTGGATGAAGTGTGAGAGAGGTGGTGTGCCAAGGGATGAGTTGAAATGAAACCAAGCACTCCTATTTATAGGCTGAACAGAAGGCTGGGCACGCCCCCGTGTCCGCTGGACACGGCCCCGTGCCTGTCTGACATTCTCTCTCTTCATTAATTGTAATTCACAATTACAATTAATGCGCCTGCTGTACTTTCGCCACGCCCCCGTGTTCACTGGGCACGGCCCCGTGGTGGGCAATAGAAGCTTCTATAGGTTTGTCTTTTCTGCTGCTTCTTGGGCACGGCCCCGTGCTGGCTGAGCACGGGGCGTGTTCAGTCTTCTGCCTTCTCTATTTTGCTTGGGAAGATGCCGTTGAGGGGTCGGGCAGTCCACTTATGTTCCTTTTCTTGTATTTATGTTGGACTTAGCTGTCTTTTTGCTTCTTTTGTGTTTTTGAGCTCATTTAATCCTGAAAATACAAAAGGAAGACAAAAACACTCTTTTTCCAATATTAGTACTTAAAAAGGGTTAGTTTTATGCCTCATTTGATGTAATTTATATGTTGCATTTTACACACATCAAATACCCCCACACTTGAACTTTTACTTGTCCTCAAGCAAAACTCTTTAATATGTGGCTTACACTCCCAAATGGAACGGGTAGAAGAGAAGGTTTTGGCTTGTCGTAGAGTGTTGGGAATCCAAGATTCTTTATGTAGTTTTATTTTTATTTATTTACAATCCTATTCGTCATGATTTATTTAAAAATTTTCATAAGAAAAATTACTTATTTGGGCATAACATGTTTTTTTTTTTAAAATTCCATTTATATACAAGTTCACATACCTCACGGGAGAAATCACTCACACTCGGCCGAAGGTGTATTTTTAGTGAATCACTCGAGAGCGGCATGGAACTTATTCCTACCATAAGCTTGCCAAGCAATCAATCCTCCTCCTTTTTAACTTTTATACCTTTGTAAATATCAAGAGGACTTTGTGGGTGAAGGGTTAGGCTTGGGTTAAAGGTAGGTGGTTGGGTTAGTGGTTAGTGGTTAGTAGAAAAAGGGTGAAAAAGCGTAACAAGTGTCGGTTTTCGTAGGACTTTCTATATATATATATATATATATATATATTTTTAACTTTTTATTCTGATGAAGCTTTTATTCAAACAAAGTTATTTTTGATGAACTTGTTTGTTTATTTTCTTTTGCTTCATCATCAACACATTTTTTTTTCAATCATACGAAAAACCGAACTTGTTACTAAAACAAAGGGTTAAAAATGAAAAAGGTTTTGGTGGGTAAAAAGGGTGTTTGGTTTGGGTTATGAAATGAAAAGGTTTAGGCTCAAATGGGCTAACTAGGGGGATTTTTGGGTAGGTGGTAAAAGAAAAAGAAAAATAATGGTGTAGAAATAAAAATGGTTAGTCCTAATGCCTCCATCATTTACTTACTCGGGTTTTAAGTTGATAAGGACCGGGAATGTATCGTCATGGCAAGTTCTAGAGTCGTAAGAACCAAGCGGCTATTCACACAAGAAACGAAAAATGAGCATTTAGTCTAAAGATGTAAATTTGTATGCTCAATAAAGGCTCAAAACTCACTTTTGTGGGAATGGGTTTTTATGTGATCAAGTATATATAATCAAATTTTAACTAAGTTTGCCATGCCTTTTCATAATTTTCTTATGTTGGTTCTTTTTATCACGACGCTATCGGTTGTAAATTCGTAAAAATATAACCTTTTTGAGAACTTGAATTTCCCGAGTTAAACCTAGACAAGTAAAAAAAATGAAATTTTTGAAAAAAAATTCGGGGTGATTAGCAGTTCCAATAGAGTTTTGTGTAAGGCTTGTATTTAGGACTTGCAAGATTCAAGGTTTTAGCATCCCCCCCACACTTAAATTACACATTGTCCTCAATGTGTCCCAAAAATAAATTTTTAGGTTGATTAGATGTGTAAAATGGTGTTAAAAGCAAAGATTTATGTTACTGGTAGTCTGGACACGGCCCCGTGGGGACCGGACACGGCCCCGTGTTCAGGTGCCAGTAACAAAAATTAAAGAAAAGAAACAGAAGTCTGGACACGGGGGCGTGTCTGGTGAACACGGCCCGTGTCCAGTTACCTGAACTGGGCGTTTTTCTGCAGGGGGTTCAGCACGGGGCCGTGTTGGTTGGGCACGGCCCGTGTTGAACCTTCTGTAATGGAGAAAATTGTCGGGTCGCCTTGTTCTTGTGCATGGGGTCATTTTTCTCGTTCCCCTTTTCATCCCTTTCCACCATGAGTGTGTTTTATTCCTGAAAATTAAAACTAACTAGAAAACATAAAAATTAATCTAAATTAAACTAAGGATAGTTCCGCGGAATGCCTCCGTGGTGCGCCACGTTTATAGGGGTCCTTGGCTAGACCCAAAGCCTGGTCATATGTTACCCAAGTGGGATGTATTGCATCCCATGTTACACCGTCGGAGAGCGTCATCCAAGCTTGAGTCTATGACCTTCATGTAGTTGACCGGATCTTCTTCCTCTACTTTCTTTCCACATTCGAATTTTACTTCCTCATCCCCAAACTTCAATGTTAGAGTTCCGTCATTCATATCCACCACTGCTTGGGCGCTGGCTAGAAATGGCATCCCGAGGATGAGAGGGACATCGGTGTCTTCTTCCATGTCTAGGATGACAAAGTCGGTTGGAAAGACGAAATTGTCAACCTTGACTAGCAGATTTTCAGCGACACCTTGTGGAAATTTGACGGACCTGTCTGCGAGTTGTATGCTCATCTTTGTAGGGCTTGTTGTTCCTAGGCCGAGTCGCTTGAACATTGACGTGGGCATGAGGTTGATGCTAGCCCCAAGATCGGCTAAAGCATTGCGGACGGGGGACTTCCCAATCGAGCAAGGGATTGTGAAGCTCCCGGGGTCGATTTTCTTTTGTGGAAGTTTGTTGAATACTAAAGCTGAGCATTCTTCGCCTAAGTTAACTAATTGGAATGATTCAATTTTCCTTTTGTGAGTGAGGAAATCCCTCATGAATTTTGCATATTTAGGCATTTGGGTTAGGACCTCAATAAAAGGAATATTAACATGAAATTGTTTTAGTAAACTTTCGAACTTTGCGAATTGCTCATCGGTCTTTTGACGATTTAACCTACCTGGGTACGGAATCGGATGAGTCTTAGTGGGCTCTTGATTTGTTGAAGGAGCCTTTTCTGGTTGAGGCGTGGGTGAAGTAGTGTTTTGGTGTTGACTTCCTTCAATTGGTCGTAAGGGCTCATCCTCGGGACCCACGGTTCGGTTTCTCAACGTGATGAGGTGTACTTGCGCCTTTGGGTTGGTTTCGGTATTACTTGGTAACGCGCCTTGTGGTCTCTCGGAGAAATTTTGAGCTAGTTGATTTAATTGTTTTTCAACGTTTTGAATGCTAGCTTGTTGATTTCTAAAATTCGATTCCAATTGTTGAAATCGATCCGAGTTTCTCTTTTCGGTGTCGGAGATGAGGCGAGATAGAGTATCTTCAAGCCTTTCTCTTCCACCTTGTTGTTGAGAGAAATTTTGTGGTTGTTGAAAATTAGTTCGTTGGTTTTGTTGGTTACTACTATTGCCGGGATCTCTCCAACCAAGATTTGGGTGGTTACGCCATCCTTGGTTGTAGGTACCCGTTGGAGGACCCGACGGCCTAGGTCTATTATCAATGTAGTTTACCGTTTCCGCTTGTTCATCTAATTCTTTCATACAACTCCAATTTTCATGTGACCCACCACACCCTTCACAAGCCATAACCGAGGCCGTTTTTGTCATTTCTAGCTTTTTGATTTTCAAAGAGAGGGCCTCGATTTGGGCTTGTAAAGAGGTGCTTTCATCAACCTTATGGGCGCCCGGGGCAATAGATTTATTACCTCGGGGAGTGTGCCATTGAAAATTGGTTTGAGAAATTTCCTCAATTTGATTATATATTTCATTTGGGCGACGATTACCTAAAAGTCCCCCTGAGCTTGAATCAAGTGTTTGTCTTGTGTGTGGCAACAACCCATTGTAGAAAGTGGATACTTGTTGCCACACTGCTAGACCGTGATGAGGACACTTTCTTAGAAGCTCCTTGAACCTTTCCCAAGTTTCATACAAGGATTCCCCATCCTCTTGTGAGTATGTATTAATTTCAGTCATTAATTTAGCCGTTTTAGCAGGAGGGAAATACTTATATAGAAACTTTTGGGCAAGTTCATCCCAAGTGTTTACCGAGCCAACTGGGAGGGTGTTAAGCCAAGCCTTAGCTCGGTCTTTTAGTGAAAATGCAAACATTCGAAGGCGGATGGCGTCATTCGATGCTCCATTGATCCGAAAGGTATCACATATTTCTAAGAAGTTAGTAATATGCAGATGGGGATCCTCGTCCGCAAGCCCATGGAAGGTTGCGGAGTTTTGGAGCATTTGTATCAAATGCGGCCGAAGTTCGAAGTTATTGGCTTCGACATTTGGTGCATTGATAGCGGCGCCGAGATTGCCTACGGTGGGTCGTAGGTAATCCATGAGGGTACGTTGATCCGCCATTGGAAGTGGGTCCCCCGAAACTTTCTCTTGATTTTTGGCTTTAAGTCTTTTTCTGAGAAAGCGTTCGGGTTCTTCTAGAGGTTCTTTTATGTCTCTACTAGAACTGGAGCTCATGCACTACGTAGGAGGTTCAAATGTGGCGCCTAGGTTCCAAGTCCTGCAATGAAAACATAAAAGAACGTTGGTCAGAATGTTCACCACGGCCCTGTGCTCAGCGAACACGGCCTGTGGTCAGAAGTACAGTAATTGTTTTCTGTATCCCAGTTACTGGGAGTTGGACATGACCCCGTGTTGCACCGACACGGCCCCGTGCTCAGCTCTCTGTAACTCAGAAAATAAAAACTGCCAGTGATGATGCTTAGCACGGCCCGTGTCTGACCAGGCACGGCCCGTGCTGAGCTCTGCAGAAGCTGAAAAACTAAGAAAATCCTAAAAAATAAAACAGAAAAATAAAAATAAGATTAGGCCGTTGATTCCTAACTTTCTTAAAATCCTTGTGTCCCCGGCAACGGCGCCAAAAACTTGATGCGTGCGAAGTGTTATATATATTAGATGTATATTTTAAGCCCCTTTAACACTTATTTTAGCCACGTTTTAAATTTATAAAACACGATATTTTACTAACACTAAACACACATATGGGCAAGTGCACCCATCGTGAGCGTAGTATAGCGTTGGTAAGATACCGAGGTCGTCCAAGGACACAAGAGCTTTTAGTACCGGTTTATCCTCAACGTCTAATCAAAATAAAAAGTTTAGAAAAAGGTTTTAAACTAAGAAAAATGAAAACTAACTAAAATGCTGAAAATAAAAATAAAAGAAAAACAGATAGACAAGATGAATCACTTGGTTCCGACTCGTATCTAGTATAACCTTTGATTATTTCCGCACTTTTGCACATAATTAAGAGATTATCTTAGTTATTGTAGTAGGCCCCTCTTTTGAAGGTGACGTTACCCTCACCCCAGTAGTTTGAGTCAGCAAGGATACAATCCTAAAATGGTGGATTATTGGAAGATAATGAATTAAGTTATTAATGCAATATTGTGGTAGGCCCCGCTTTTGGCGGTGACGTTACCCTCGGCTAAGTAGTCTGAGTCAGCAGGGATACAGTCCTAAATAGCCGGGTTAAAGTATTAATAGTAGTTAACTTATGAGGGGATCAAAGAGTTTGGACCCCCGCCATCCAATACCATGAAGCATTGAAGGAGGTCCTACTAAATTTGACCCAGGTCCATTGCAGGACCTCTAAACGCTGAACAATGGCAAGACCTTTACCAAACCGTTCCCTTAACCCCCGACCGGGTAGCCAACATACCTCCATATAGACCGTGGAGATATGAATGGTGAAAATCCTTTATTTTATATAGACAGTAAAATAATGCCAAGACACCACGGACAAACGATAAGGAAAGATCACCTTCAACATAAGCAACTAGTTATTAAAGTCATTAATACAAAACCAAATAAAAAGTGCAAAAGATTAGAAATAAAAAGTATTATACTAGACACTTTGTCTTCACCAAGTGATGTAAGAGACTTAGGCAAACATGGCCTTGATTGTCAAGAACTCTTACGATCAATCTTGGATCCCGAGACGACTCACACACTCTACGATGGACAATGGATGATGGTGGTGGATGATGGTGTTGTGATGGTGGTGGGTGGTGGATGAAGTGTGAGAGAGGTGGTGTGCCAAGGGATGAGTTGAAATGAAACCAAGCACTCCTATTTATAGGCTGAACAGAAGGCTGGGCACGCCCCCGTGTCCACTGGACACGGCCCCGTGCCTGTCTGACATTCTCTCTCTTCATTAATTGTAATTCGCAATTACAATTAATGCGCCTGCTGTACTTTCGCCACGCCCCCGTGTTCACTGGGCACGGCCCCGTGGTGGGCAATAGAAGCTTCTATAGGTTTGTCTTTTCTGCTGCTTCTTGGGCACGGCCCAGTGCTGGCTGAGCATGGGGCGTGTTCAGTCTTCTGCCTTCTCTATTTTGCTTGGGAAGATGCCGTTGAGGGGTCGGGCAGTCCACTTATGTTCCTTTTCTTGTATTTATGTTGGACTTAGCTGTCTTTTTGCTTCTTTTGTGTTTTTGAGCTCATTTAATCCTGAAAATACAAAAGGAAGACAAAAACACTCTTTTTCCAATATTTGTACTTAAAAAGGGTTAGTTTTATGCCTCATTTGATGTAATTTATATGTTGCATTTTACACACATCATGTAGTTTTAAGAACCCAAAGTTTTCTTTTCCTAAGGCTAACACAATACACACATTTTGAAAACGCTCGCATAACACAACCGAGTGATTGGGTCGAGATTAGGTGTGAAAATCAAGAACTCTCGATAAGGTCACTCACTCTACGCGTATTTTTACTCACAGCACGAGAATCTTTAGTTGAGTTAGGAGTGAAATCCACATCTCAACGGAATTCTCCATCTCTATCTCGTGGTTTTACCACAACTTAGGAGCGAAGTTGTTAAGTTAGGGGTGAAACCCGCATCTTAATAGCGCGTTCCACTCCCTACTTTGATTTTACAAATCTCACCAGAGTCTCGACTGTTCTGACGACACGAGTCACGTAGTAACTGGAAGGATGAGTGCTACGCCAATAAAGGACAATCTCTTGAAAGCTCGGAGTCGTCAAAAGTGCTACGCCGATAAACGCCGCAAGCCCTTAAGTTTGAAGTTGGTGATCACGTACTCCTAAAGGTTTCACCTTGGAAAGGGGTGATCCGAGTCAGCAAGAAAGGAAAGCTAGCGCCACGATACGTGGGTCCCTTTAAGATTCTGGAAAGAATTGGATAAGTGGCCTATCGACTCGAACTACCGGTGGAACTCAGCAACGTACATCCGACTTTCCATGTCTCAAACCTCAAAAAGTGCCTTGCTGAAGAAATTATTCATGTGCCTCTCGAAGACTTGTAAGTAAACGAGACCCTACACTTTGTGGAAAAGCCCGTAGAAATCATGGATCTAGAGACCAAGAAACTTCGACGCCCACGCATTCCCATAGTGTAGGTTCACTGGAAAGGCAAACGTGGCGCCGAGTTCACTTGTGAAATCGAAAGTGATATGAAACCTAAATATCCACAACTCTTTGTTAAGCCTGCTACTTAATTTCGGGACGAAAATTCCTAAAGTAGGGGAGGCTGTAACAACCCGACTTTTCGGATCGCTACCTGTCGCTGTTATTTCTTTCTTAAGCGCTTGTACTCTCGAGATTTGATTAATGCTATGTGTTAAACTATATTTTCAACGCATTTTAAACGCATATTACAACGCGTATTTAATCACGATTGTCGCTTTTAAACGCTATTTATAACGCTTGTTACTTAAACGCTATCGCAACGCAAACTCGAAACGCGGATTTAGTTATATTATGTGTTATTTATGTGGTTACTTGTTTAGAATGTTATGTGATTATCAACGCAATGCTTACACACTCAAACGCTCACTCGCAACTCGATTAAACGCAACGCCACACTTAACAAACGAACCAAAGCTGGAAAACTAACAAATGTAAACCCGGCAGTCCGAATGGCCATCCGCCCGGATGGAGCCATCTGGACACCGCCACTCGCACACCGACTTAACCCCTCGCCCTCCTCTATAAATACCCGCCTGACACGTCGTCACACCATCTCCGTTAACTAAAACCTTTCATTTAAGAAAATTTAACAAAAACTTCTAACGCAGCCAATCCATCCGAATGGACCATGTCCACCCGTCCGGATAAGCTTTGCACCACTCTAAACTTTACCTTTTGTTTTTAAAATATCAAGTTTCACATCAGATTTTATCGTTTGAAACAAAACAGCCCTTCTGCCCTGATGGCGCCCATCCGCTCGGATGGTGCCCATCCGACCAGATGCACTGTCAAACACTTAACCCACTCGACATTCTGTTTACGACCGTTCAGCCCTAAGGAAGACTTATACTTCTGTTTTCGTATGTAGGGTGACCCGACACGCTCCCTTCAATCCAAGCAGATCGTGTTTATTGACTAAGACACACACTGTGAGTATACTCGAACCCATTTTAATTTAACACACTTTTAGGTGTTACATACGTTCTCTATCAAAACACAACACACAACGCAAACACTTTATAAACGCTAACCGCTGCCGTATGCTATACGTGATTTGTTGAATGCTTGTTACTATGCTTATACAGTGTTACACAAGACCGCCTCTAGCAACGATAGTACTATAGTTTGGACTCAGCACCTGTGTGACAGGGGTTGCTAGGGATCACATTACTTTACTTACGTGTTTGCTTCGGTGAACATGTGTTGCGCATACTCTACAACGTAGTCTTGTGGTTAGGTGGTATCATTGTTGGTAGTTACATGCTTCGCCTGTTACGTGTTACATGCTGGTTATGCGTAAACGCTATTATACTATTATCTATGCAAACTTGTATGCTCACCTTTACTGTATGTATTGACTTTTATTTTAACGTATGTGACAGGTTGAGTGGATGTTATGCCGCAAACGAGTTTGGAAGTCTAGAAACCCACCAAATAAAATCTGAGTTGTCGGAATGGAATATGTTTTTGAGACTGAATATCTGTAATGACTATTTTGCTTTATTTGTTTAATAGTATGGGATATTAAACTTTATAAATATTGTCATTTAATGGTTGTTATGGATTCTCTTGAACAATCTGTTTCGCTCAGTGCCACGCCCCGATGTTTTCGCCATCGGTTGGGGTGTGACAGATTGGTATCAGAGCCATAACTATAGGGAATTAGGTCGAGTCGAGTCGAGTAGAATTGACCTAGTCTATAGTCTATGTACCAACAGACCCACTTTGTGCGAACCCAGAGGGGTTTCTTGCGAACCCACTGTTGATACTCTCATTCGAACTTGCAAAGGTACACCTTCGTACGAACCCACACATACTACAGCTTCGTATGAAGGTGACCTTTCCTAAGGTTAAAACTATTTTGCTTTTCCTAAGGCTAACACAATACACACATTTTGAAAATGCTCGCATAACGCAACCGAGTGATTGGGTCAAGATTAGGTGTGAAAACCAAGAACTCTCGATAAGGTCACTCACTCTACGCGTATTTTTACTCGCAGCACGAGAATCTTTCATTGAGTTTGGAGTGAAATCCACATCTCAACGGAATTCTCCATCTCTATCTCGTGGTTTTACCACAACTTAGGAGCGAAGTTGTTAAGTTAGGGGTGAAACCCGCATCTTAATAACGCGTTCCACTCCCTACTTTGATTTTACAAATCTCACCAGAGTCTCGACTGTTCTGACGACACGAGTCACGTAGTAACTGGAAGGATGAGTGTCGCTGTCACACCCCAACCGATGGCGGAATCATCGGGGCGCGGTACTGAGCGAAACAGATTGTCCAAGAGAATCCATAACACTATTAATGGCAATATATTTAACGTTCACGTCCCATACCATAAACATATAAAGTAAAAATAGTTATTACAGATTTTGTTCTCAAAGACAAATATTGTTTCGACAACTCAAAGTTTATTTAATGACGTTTCTAGACCACCTACTTCTGTCATCAAGCAAAGCATAGCATCCTAAAAACATGTCACATACCTTAAAATAAAGTCAATACACATAGTGTAAGGGTGAGTGCACAAGTTTAATAGCATATAGTATAGCGAAGGCGGTTTACGCGTAACCAGCATGTAACACGTAGAAATGTGAAGCAAGTAAGCGATCGACAATGGAATATGCACAGACGTGAATGCGAGTTGTAGAATGCGCAACACATATCACCACCGTGACACGTGAAGTGAAAACCCTTACAACCCCTGTCCACGACATGTGTTGAGTCCAAACTATAGTACTATCATTGCTAAGGTGTCAGGCAACATTCACTGTGTAAACATAACATACAAGCATTCATCGAATAACACGTATAACATGCGAGAGTGGTTAGCATTTAAAAGTGTTTGCGTTGTTTGTCAATGTGATTTGATATAGGTAACGTATGTAACACCCAAAAGTGCGTTAAGGAAAAAGGGATCGAGTATACTCACAGATCGTGTTTAGTAAATAAACACAGCCTTGGATTGAAGGGAGCGCTTGAGGGATTAGCCTGATCACAGTATGACAGTATAAGCGTTGAACAGTGCGTAAAACAGTGTGCCGGTGAGATGAGCAATCGGATGTTGGTTCGATCGGATGACTGTCCGGACGGATGACCATTCGGTCGGTTGGTCATTCGATCTGAGGAAGTGTGTTTGTGAAATGTTTGAACTTTTGAAGCTTTTGTTGTAGTATAAATAATGCCATTCGATCGGATGGTCATCCGGACGGATGGCCATTCGATCGGATGGCTATTCGATTGAAAATGATATTCTTTGAAGTTTTGAAAATTGATTAAGTGTGGAATTTACAAGGCAAGTCACCTGATCGAATAGTCATTCGATCGGATGGTCGTCCGATCGGACGGCTATTCGATTGATTAACCTTTCGTTTGGAAACTTTGTGAAATCAGTTACGTTGAAAAGTTTGCGGTGTGACGGAGACAGCATGACGGCGTGTTAACGACGGAAATCACATCAAGTCCAACTTGTTCGATCGGACGGGAATCACCCCGTTCGATCAGACTCAACTGTTCTTGACGGAGTTTCATGTTCAACCCATGAATCGGTCGTTAGAAATCCATCCTCAGACCGGTTCTCTACTAGAGGATGAGTAGAGAGCCTGATCGAGTTCAGATTCTGACGGTTTTCAATGAAAAGTGAAGAATGTTGAAGAATAGTTTGAATCAGTTGAAAAACGTTTAGATTTAGTTGAAATCAATGTAAAATCTTATGGAAATCCTTTAGATCCGAACCGTTCTTGATGAGATGAGGTCACACTTCAGTGTTCATAAGAACTGCATGATGACGTCACCTTAGAACAGCCCAAATCAGATGATTTCACACTGGAAATGTAAGATTTGTTGGTGAAGATGATGAGAAAGTGTGTGATGAAGATGGAAGTACAAGATTTAGGAAGAAAACTTACAAGAATCGCGAGGAATCGAGAGAAAAGAGTCTGAGAGTGCGTGGGTCGAACAGAGATGTCACATCAATGAACAGTTGGTGTGACAGGAGGGGTATTTATAGCGATAGGTGAGAAAGGCGGTGCAAGTTGAGTGGGTCGGACGGCCGTTCGATCGGATGGCCATCCGATCGGATGGTCATCCGGTCGGATGTCCATTCGATCGGTTAGCCTTCACGAGTTAATTTTCCGACTTTCGTTTCGTGCGTTGAGCGTTGCGTTGCGTTTAAGCGAGTTGCGAGTAAGCGATGCGATAGTATTAAACAATAGTTACACAAATAACATAACTAACACATAACGGCGTAAAAGTAAGTAAATTTGCCTTTAGAGTTTGCGATGAGATTGCGTTGCGATTGGGTTGCGATTGCGTTTACGAACAACACCTTTAACAAATATAAACATGCACCAGTCAAGCACATAATAACACAGAACAAATACCAATAATTGCGATTCGAATTGCGATGCGATAACGATGTGATAGCGTTAAGTAAGATGGCGTTTAGTTGTGTTTATCGTATTGTTACTTCACATAATAATTATCGTAATTTAAGATAACGTTAACTACTATATTGATTATCGAGGCTGAGAGTACTAGCAATGATTATGTAAGAAATGACAGATCTGAATGCTGACATGTCTTGACTTTGACTTTGACTTGTACTTTGACTTTAAAAGTCGGGATGTCACAGTCGTTCACCGTGTTTCAGTGAGAGCACAGTCTATTAGGCCAAATCGTGTACTCAAATTCGTTGGGAATAATCGAATTACTTTGGATAGTTAATGTCTAATACCCAGGACACTCCATTTATTCTCTAGCCTGCAAACGCCGATTTTACGCGTCATCGATTTTATGTGGTTATATGTTTTGATTTTGAAGATTTTACGCTTCCCCCCCCCCCCGATTTGCAAAATGCGCACAACTCGCACAGATTTTCGTAATCTAAAATGCTAATTAATCGTGAACAAACTAAGAACTCTCGTACGCTACACTCGTCACTTACGCTAGTCGCTATCGCTCGCTACTCTCGAACGCGCTACGCGACCTTGAAAGATAGGTGAATACGTGCAAAATATGTAGGTGAATACGTGCAAAATATGTGTTTACATGAATTATGTGCTTATGTGTATACGTGCTTATGTGGTTTATGTGCCTACGTGACTATGTGTTTATGTGCCGACGTGTTCCTGTGCTTTATGTAATAATAATAAATATGAATGGATACACCGCTAAACTTTTCAAACGAAACCCGATAAAATTGAATCTCGTCTAATTCCTATGACAACGTCTGCTATAGAACCTGCACTCGACAATGTCTTCTTTCAGTTCCCATACTCACCGCGCTGCCCGATAAAACCATGCTGACAAGCGTATCGCGTCACTTGTGGCCAAGGTCATACCTCAGATCATTAGTGAGATCAACGAGGTTAGCAGCAAATCTTCAGTTAAATTGAAGAAAGAAGCACCTCGAACTCCCTTCAGCTTCAAACAATTCAAAGCCTGTGGTCCTGCAAACTTTACTGGAGAAGATGGACCCAGTGCTATGTTTCAGTGGTTTGACTCAATCGAGGTCACCTTCAGGCAAAGCGGATGCCCAGAAAATCTCCGCACTGTGAATGTTACTAGAGTCTTCCAATCCAGGGCACTGGACTGGTGGACCGTTGAGCAGAATAGGCGCGGTAACGATGCAGCTTATGGCCTCTCATGGAAGGAGCTCAGGGAGCTTATGATGAAGGAGTTCTGCCCTCCTCACGAAGTCCAGAAGCTGGAGAACGAATTCTGGCACATCAAGCAAGAAGGAGGTGACAATGCTGGTCTCACCGCTCGTTTCAAGCAGCTGAGTATTATCTGTCCCAGTCAGGTGGACATGCCTGATAAGACCATCAAGAAGTATATTTGTGCTCTCCCCGAATGTGTAGCTGACTTTGTTCAAGCAGCGAGACCTGCTACTGTTGAGGAAGCTTATCAGCTAGCGGCCGAGATCAACGACCAACGGGTCTTGGCTGGAGCTTTCAAAACCTCGACCAAGAGTCTCAATCAAGCAACCACAACTCCTAATACCGACAATGCAGCATCTCAAGGTTCAAAGTCTTCACGTCAAAGCCGCAAGCGAAAGAACAACAACAACAAGAACTATGTGACTACCACCGCAGCACCACTCAATGTCGTTCTCGCACTGCCTAACAACCAGAATCGTCATGTTGTTGTTACCAACGCACCGCCTGCGAAGCGTGCGTACACTGGTATTCACCCTCTGTGTCCTACTTGCAGTTATCATCATCCGACAGGGCTCAACTGTCGTTTCTGTGTGAACTGCAATCTCTACAGGCACTTCACCGCACACTGCCGTTCAGGCCCACGTCAGCAAGCCACTCAAGCTCTTCCAACACCACCAGCTCAACCTCTTGCTATTCAGGGTAACCCAGCAGTTCCAGCACCCGTTGCTAATGCTCGAACCTGCTACACTTGTGGTGACCCTAATCATTTTGCTAATGTCTGCCCGCACCACGTTGTGAAACAAGAGCCCCAGCAGCAGCAACCACCACAGCAGCAACAGCAGCCTTAGCAGCAGCAACAACCACAATAAGCAGCCCGCGGAAGAACCTTCAATAATAACGTCCGCCAGGCTCAGACTGACAACAATGTTGTCAATGGTACGTTCCTTGTTAACTGTATTTATGCTTCATGTTTATTTGATACTGGAATCGAAAATCAATTAGTGAATAAACCGAATGGTATTTTTCACTATCTCGACCGTATTTGGACCCCTAGTCGCAATAATCTCCGGAAGATTTTGCTGACTGAAGCCCACAAATCCCGATATTCCATTCACCCCAATGCCAACAAGATGTACCAGGACCTTCGTTCCAGGTATTGGTGGCTGGGAATGAAGAAGGATATCGCTCTCTATGTGTCAAAATGCCTAACTTACTCGAAAGTTAAGGCAGAACATCAACGACCCTCTAGCTTACTCGAACATCCTGAGACCCTGATGTGGAAATGGGAGAGTATTGCCATGGATTTCATTACAAAACTCCCGCGCGCTCCTTTAGGTCATGATAGCATTTGGGTATCGTCGATCGTCTTACGAAATCCGCACACTTTATACCTATACGAGAAGACTTCAAGGTGGAACGATTAGCACGAATCTATACCGACGAAGTCATTTGTCGACACGGGACGCCTCATGAAATCATCTCTAACCGCGATGGTCGTTTTACCTCACGTCTCTGGGAGACTTTTTAGTTCGCTCTTGGTACAACCCTTAATCTCAGTACCGCATTCCATCCCTAGACCGACGGTCAGACTGAACGCACGATCTGCACCCTTGAAGACATGCTTCGTTCGTGCGTTATAGATTTTGGTGGTAATTGGGATTCGCATTTCCCTTTAGTAAAATTTCTCGTACAATAACAGTTATCACGCTAGTATCAAAATGGCACCATTTGAGGCATTATATGGTAGAAAATGTCGATCGCCCTTTGTATGGCACGAGATCGGAGACACGCAAATCACCGGTCCTGAGTTGATACAAGAAACGACTGACAATATCCACCAAATAAAGGACAATCTCTTGAATGCTCGGAGTCGTCAAAAGAGCTACGGCCGATATACGCCACAAGCCCCTTGAGTTTGAAGTTGGTGATCACATACTCCTAAAGGTTTCACCTTGGAAGGGGGTGATCCGAGTCGGTAAGAAAGGAAAGCTAGCGCCACGATACGTGGGTCCCTTTAAGATTCTGGAAAGAATTGGCAAAGTGGCCTATCGACTCGAACTACCGGCGGAACTCAGCAACGTACATCCGACTTTCCATGTCTCAAACGTCAAAAAGTGCCTAGCTGAAGAAAATCTTCACGTGCCTCTCGACGATTTGCAAGTAAACGAGGCCCTGCACTTTGTGGAAAAGCCCGTAGAAATCATGGGTCGAGAGACCAAGAAACTTCGACGCTCACGCATTCCCATATTGAAGGTTCGCTGGGAAGGCAAACGTGGCGCCGCGTTCACTTGGGAAATCGAAAGTGATATGAAAGCTAAATATCCACAACTCTTTGTTAAGCCTGCTCCTTAATTTCGGGACGAAATTTCATAAAGTAGGGGAGGCTGTAACAACCCAACTTTTCAGATCGTTACCTGTCGCTGTCATTTCTTTCTTAAGCGCTTGCACTCTCGAGATTTGATTAACGCTATGGGTTAAACTATATTATCAACGCATTTTAAATGCATATTACAACGCTTATTTAATCACGATTGTCGCTTTTAAACGCTATTTGTAACGCTTGTTACTTAAACGCTATCTCAACGCAAACTCGAAACACGGATTTAGTTATATTATGTGTTATGTATGTGGTTACTTGTTTAGAATGTTATGTGATTATCAACGCAACGCTTACACGCTCAAATGCTCACTCGCAACTCGATTAAACGCAATGCAACACTTAAAAAATGAACCAAAGCTGGAAAACTAACAAACGCAAACCCGGCCGTTTGAATGGCCATCCGCCCGGATGAGGCCCATCCACCCGGATGGAACCCATCCGTCTGGATGGAGCCATCTGGACACCGCCACTCGCACACCAACTTAACCCCTTGCCCTCCTCTATAAATACCCGCCGTACACCCTCATTTCAACACTTTGACACTCCCATTCGCTCCCAAGTCTCAGACGCGAGTCAAGGCCTATTTGTAAGCTTTTTCTCCCAAATCTTCTTCAATCTCTATTCTATTTCACTTCTACTACATCTTCTTCATCAAAATCACACACATACTTTAACTTTTTCTCAAAAACCCGAGATTCCTGCCCTCTCGAAGATGGTTTCCACTCATTTTGCTTAGGCAAACTGTTGTGGAGCATCCTTCACTCGAGATGGGGTCAAGTTATGAAAGATTTCAACGTTTCCCAACTTATTTCTGAACTTCTTTAAGATTTTACACAATATTGGAGGAAACAGGACTCCGTTAGACTCTCGACTCTTTTCATAGTCGAAAGCCGGCTCAAAAACTGATTTCCACCAAAGAGATGGACCGATTAATGGGTCAAACATGAAATCTCATCAAGAACAGCCCGTTGGTCAGAATGGGCAGAGCCCATCCGGTCGAATGGACTGGATCTGGTATTTTTCTGTTGTTTGACATGTCGTCACACCGTCTCCTTTAACTAAAACCTTTCGTTTAAGAAAATTTTGCAAAAACATCAAACGCAGCCCATCCGTCTGAATGGACCATGTCCACCCGTCCGGATAGGCTTTGCACCACTCTAAACTTTACCTTCTGTTTTTAAAATATCAAGTTTCACATCGGATTTTATCGTTCGAAACAAAACATCCTTCCGACCGAATGGGATCCATCCGCTTGGATGACACCCATCCGTCCTGATGGCGCCCATCCGTCCGGATGGCTCCCGCCCATCCGTCCGGATGGCGCCCGCCCACCCGCCCGGATGGCGTCCAGCCGCCCGG
Organism: Helianthus tuberosus; assembly: GCA_030545235.1. Classification (NCBI taxonomy): domain Eukaryota; kingdom Viridiplantae; phylum Streptophyta; class Magnoliopsida; order Asterales; family Asteraceae; genus Helianthus; species Helianthus tuberosus. The sequence continues at coordinate 105,076,217 of CM060408.1, forward strand.
ATGGCGTTCATCTGTTCGTATGCGCTGTCAAACACTTAAGCCGCTTGACATTATGTTTACGACCGTTCAGTCCTGAGGAAGACTTATACATCTGTTTTCGAACGCAGGCTGACCCGACGCGCTCCCTTCAATCCAAGCAGATCGTGTTTCTTGACTAAGACACACACTGTGAGTATACTCGAACCCATTTTCATTTAACGCACTTTTGGGTGTTACGTACGTTCTCTATCAAAACACAACACACAACGCAAACACTTTATAAATGCTAACCGCTCCCGCATGCTATAGGTGATTTGTTGAATGCTTGTTACTATGCTTATACAGTGTTACACTAGACCGCCTCTAGCAACGATAGTACTATAGTTTGGACTCAGCACCTGTGTGACAGGGGTTGCTCGGGATCACATTACTTTACTTCACGTGTTTGCTTCGGTGAACATGTGTCGCGCATACTCTACAACGCAGTCTCGTGGTTAGGTGGTATCATTGTTGGTAGTTACATGCTTCCCCCGTTACGTGTTACATGCTGGTTATGCGTAAACGCTTCTATACTATTATCTATGCAAACTTGTATGCTCACCTTTACTGTATGTAATGACTTTTATTTTAACGTATGTGACAGGTTGAATGGATGTTATGCCGCAAACGAGTTAGGAAGTCTAGAAACCCACCAAATAAAATCTGAGTTGTCGGAATGGAATTTGTTTTTGAGACTGAATATATGTAATGACTGTTTTGCTTTATTTGTTTAATAGTATGGGATATTAAACCTCATAAATATTGTCATTTAATAGTTGTTATGGATTCTCTTGAACAATCTGTTTCGCTCAGTGCCACGCCCCGATGTTTCTGCCATCGGTTGGGGTGTGACACGTATAATATTTTTAGTTTTCTCACGAAGAGCCTTTTAACATATGTGTATGTTTGTGTATATGTGTACGTATGCCATTCTGGTCCCTATGGTTTGCGCAGTTTTGCGATATGGTCTAAAGGTTTCATTTATCCCCTATGGGTCCAAAAACTTTTCATCATTACCATTTTGCTCCAACTGACTTAACCTCATCCATGCTCCTCAATTAAGTCAGAGGCAACTTGGTCTTTTCTTTTGTATTTCATTTAAATCTTTTATTAAATATACCATATTTTAAAAGATCATCGATATATATATATATATATGGTAGAGTTCTAGAGTGAACAATGGTTCATTTGTGAACAAAGTGAACAGATCTTGACCTTTGATTTCCTAGATGATGAGATTTAATAGTAATGGCAATCTTGTAATTATGTGGTAATATTTGAGTAATAAACAATTTGCAAATGGTTATAAAGGTAATTTTCATTCAAAAGTAACTTTGGGATCCCTAAATCATCGCACATGTCAGTTTTTTTTGGAGATTATACCAATCTCCTCTCATTATTAAAAGGGAATTCGTAGGATTGGCGACTACACTTACCGGCGACTACACTGATAAACCCACCGGCGACTACACTAATAAACCCACCGACGACTACACTAATAAACCCACTGGCGAGTGATGTTTGCCATCATCGGTACACAATAGTGTCGCATATCGGCGACTACAGTTACTGGAATCCTTGCAAAGGTAATATATTAAATGTATACATTTGTTTCCGATTGTGTATAATTCCTATTCTATTTGATTCTGTGTAATCACAAGCTGGGGTTACGTTAACCCCCAATTTAAAGAAACTTTTGAAGTCGTAATCATAAAATTGTTGTCCGATTGTGGGTTTTGATAATAATTTATTCCGAGTATGGCAATAAGTTGTTGTAGGTTAGGGTTGATTGATTAAGAATGATGATGTTACTCAGTTTTTTTTTCATTATCATCATCGCGACAGTATGCAGGTTTTTTTTATATTGTTGTCACTACGGTCGATGTACACATGTGTATATAGTTTTGTATTTAAGATTGAAGGATATAGTTCTGAGATGTAGCAAGTTGTTTTAGGTTAGGGTTAGTTGAGTAATTTTTTTTATTTGACTCTGTTTTTTTAACAAAAACATTCTGATATTTTGTAACTGTGTATACAGAGTTGTTACCACAGGGGGTGTACACATGCGTATACAGAGTTATACATTTGTGTATACATGTCTTTGTTCTATTTTGTGTGGTGATATTCCAGATTTTATACCAAATCTCCAAATGAGAACCAGTAATATAAATATTCTATAACTGTACACATGTATAAAGCTGATTTCTGCACATGTGTATTTGATAGAAACTTTATGTTTTTTAATGGCAGGTGCGTGTTGCATTACTTTGATGTTGTTAATCTTGGTATTATTGTTATTAGTATAACACTATCTTATTTTCGTAGGGTGTTAACGGCCGAGGAAAGGAAATCTCCCCATATGAAACAATGGGATCAACATGAAAATGTGCAGGAAAATGGTATTCCTAACAGAGTTTGGCATATGTCTAATGTACTTCCATATGAAAGATTTGGCGAAAAGATGTGTTTGACACGTCTAAGGAAAAAGTATGCTGTGAAGTTAGTGTGCTCCTATGCTAACACACTACGTGTGGCGTACACCTTGGCGAGTTTAGAATGTTCCATGTAGACAATAATATGTTTAAGACAGTGCTTTTGGTTGTTAGGTAATGTTGGTTCGTGGTTGTTTTTTTATGACATAAACAGATTTTTTTTTGTTTAGATGGTTTAATTTTATCTTGGGTTTGGCTAGATATTGGTGACATTGTGTGCAATGTATTATAAAATGTAAATATTGTTATGTACACTAGTGTGAGTTTTTTAATACACAAGTGAATGAATGAGTATACATGATAGGCCCTATTCTTTACCCTTTTGTTTAAACATTATAAGACATATAAACTTTTACAAAAAATGGGAATGACCCATTCGTAACATAGTCAATTTCCTGCTTGACAATAAAACGCCTTAACTTAAAAGACCCATTTTCAAAAACCATAGAAAAACAAATATGTTTAAGTTGTCTAAATACCAAAGCTACAAACTAACCAAGTTTTTACCCAAATCACAAGGACACCAAAAAGATTACATATGTTAAAAGTACATATGACCAAAACTAAGACCATACTAAATTGACATCTTCGGAAGCGCTAGATGGGCGTGATATCGAGTGTGTTCATTCCGAGTCGCCAAGCTATGAAGCCAACGATTTACCTACATCAAACATCAAGTTTAAAACTCCTTACTTACACCACTTCTAGACTTGTAATGCAACTTTAGTCCCATTCATGCATTCATCTTATACATGCATTATCTCATTCCATGAAACGGGTCAAAGCATACAACTTCAAAATTTGTGATATATCATGCCATTCTTGTCCCGTTGAGACGGGCACTTTCATTCGTACATAATCTTCGTTCGGTTCACCTACAACGAACGAATACATTCTTTCCAATCGTTTACATACACTCAAACCCGTGAGTGACGGATCGAGTTAAATTTCATTCATTCATAATTTGTCGTTAATGACGGATAATATCATCCATGACAAAACTTTCAATCGGTTCGTTTACAATGAACAATTTCTTTTCCTTTTATACTTACTTTCTCATTACCCAGTTATCCCATAAGAGGCCGGTCATAAAGCATTTTCATTGACAATTCTACGGTTCATGCAAATCATTCAAACAGATTAAACCATTTACTATTGAACTACCACAAATATCAAATTACGGTTTTGGAATAAATAACAATTTACTAATAGGAGTTAGTCATAATAACATACCTCGATCTTGAGCGTCTTCCGTTTTCCTAGTGTTTGTACCTTCTTCCTTCACGCCTACATAAACACTTTCGTTTATTCATTTAGTTCAACCAATTCATTCTATCATTTTCCATATTACACATATATTCATCTCTTAAGCATTTCATCGAACACTTGGTAGGCATCGTAATTAAAGCATAAGGTACAAGTATATAAAGCATATCTCTACTAGTTCATCTTCACATAACATTTACAATCATTTTGTTTTACATGATTATTTCATCCTACATCAATCTATTCATCATTCATGTATCACAAACAAGCTTACACATCTAAAATTCATATGTATGATTTTACTTGATTATCATACTTATACTAACTTCTTAACAAGTGGGTTTTTGCTACAATCTTACCAAATCACTAAAATCAAACATAAATTCTACCCTATTTCACAATCTTAACTTCCAATTACACAAAGTGTTTCATAAACTCATGATTTGGGTGAAACCCAATTCCTACAATTCATCAAAACAAAAAATTGGACTTACCACTCTATTGGGTATGTTAAGCTACTCGAAAATTTGAAGACATGTGTAACATTCCCAAAATTTCAAATTTAAAATAAAGTTATTAAACGAGTAGATTACGGGTAAGTTGATTGTTAGAAATATGAAGCACCTAGATGGGCCTAGGAACCGTTTCATAATTAAATTAAAAAAATACATTATATTTGAACCTACTCCGTTTTTAATGAAACTTGGTTCAAAATGTAGATACAAATATTCTCGTTCTAATGACATATCCATTGTTTTATAAAACGTCATATTTTAGAAGTTATAAGTGCCAAATAAGTGAAGCAATTAAATTAATTATAATATATAATAATAATAATAATAAAATAATAAAACAATAAAACTCACAATTGAAGATTTTTGCATACATGTGTACGTATGCATGAAAAAGTTAGATAAGAACAAATTAAATTCCATTGTGTACGTGTATGGAATAGGATGTACGGCCAGCCTTTACGTGGACTCTACAAATCTTGGAGAAACTTTCCTATAAATAGGATCATTCACCATTTCAGTAGTTGGTAAAACCCTTCACATCTCTCGCCACTTTCTGTGTCAAAATCTATGTATCTATTTTTTAATTAGTATTTAACAATAATACTCCAAAACTCTGTCCCGTTTAAGTATTGTAACCCCTGATTACTGGGTCAATACCCTGTCCGATTGATTTAGGACCCACCAACGCATGTCAAGGCTCTGCCCGACTAAGAACGTTGGGGTTTTGTCTCGTGACGTAGGGATAAAGTTGAATTGGATTACTATACTTAATGTGATTACATTATATATTTTATTAAATAGTTCAGGAGTTATACCCAAAATATAACAACACTCCTAAAATATTTAGAATGTCCCTATACGTCCTAAAATACACCCCGTATACGAAAACCGGTCCTGAATACCCTTATTTTTGTAAAAATAAAATAAAAACAAATCTGCAAGCCGCTCGCGGGCCGCGTAGCCCTCTTCCAATTTCGTCACGGGCCGCGACAGCTCAAGATCAGGGCGCAGCCTGGAGCCGCCACGTGGCATAACACGCGTCGAATGACCTGATGACTCAGCACATCGGTTGCCGCCTTAGGGGCCCTCGCGGGCCGCGTAAACTCCTTCCCCATCTGTCGCGGGGTGCGACAAAGTGTCGAACAGGCACTATAAAAAAAGAGCTCGAGCATTCATTTTCAATTCGTTCAAATCTTGACTTTCTCTCTCAATTTCTCTATAGTAGGCACTATACCCGAGCATTATACCCCCCTAATTAACGAAGTTCTTCCCCTTGTAAGTATCATAACCCTCGGTTACGTATTAGATACGCTGCCCGATTGATTTAGGATTTCCGTAACGGCTGTCGAGGTTCTACCCAACGTAGTCGTTGGAATTCTGTCTCGGGGAGGGTATAGCTAATGTTAAATTGGGTTATTATACTAACGCGTGTGCATTGTTTAATTAATAGATTATAACCAGGAAGTCACAAGGGAATACCTAAATTAGAAATGTGAGTAATCTCCTTTTTTCAAATTGTTTTTACAAAACCTCACTTAAATTAAATTATATTAAACAGTTATTGAGTATTTGTATTCTACAATTATCGTCGGTATGTTGGGGTTTTGTATACAAAATTAGTTACTACCTTGCGAGGAGTAACATGACCACAAGTCCGGTTGACAGTACCGTGGGTGGTAATTAAAGTAGATGGAAACAAATGTAATTGCGCGACCGCCCTCAATGCTGTAGACTGATAAAACCTGTTTTGATTAAACTTTGATTCACTCACTAGTATTTCTTGCTGATAAAATGTTTTAAACACGTGTTTCAGGTAACTTAGTGTGAAGCCAATAAAAGCCACCTGGAGAGCACAGAAGGCTTAGAAAAGTGGCAATAAAAGTTACCAAATTAAAAAGGAGAATTGTTTTCAATAATTGGGATTATTCCCTATAAATGTATCAAAATGAAAAATTGGGTTTTGTCCCAGTTATAAATGTATTATCAGAGAAACTTGGGTTTTATCCCATTTCTTTATTTTAAATATTTTTGGTGTTTAACTCTGATAAAATATTTTCTAACTACGGTCCTGATGAAACCTTCCGCTGCCAAATTGATAAACACCGATACCACTGAAACTGGCCATGGCCGCCCGCTCCCGGGATAGGGGTCGGGGGCTGTGACAACATGAAATCGATTAACTTCGAATTTCCTTGTTGATTTAATGAATCTTGCAAGAACAAGGGTTAACCCTTGTTTCCCCTGCCCTGGTCGATCCAATACACGCACCAGGGTGTGTGTTTTTGGTTTAAACCTTATTAATCCCTTTTAATTTTAATTTTTCACATTAACCCCTCCAAGATTGATAGGTGTTTAATTTAAACATTTTCCATGATTTTAACTACTATTTATCATAATTCAACCCCTCTTTAATTCCTTTGTTGTCATTTTGCATATTTTTCATTCTTTTCAAATCTTCCCTTATTATTAACTTAACTAGTTAAGTTAATCAATAAATAATTTATCATGCATTTTTGGGGTGTTACAAGTCTACCCCCCCCCCCCTTAAAAGAGGTTTCGTCCCCGTAACCTGGGCACTTAACAAATTAAAATTTACATACCAAAGAGAAAAGGGTAATGTTTCTGCATTTCGTCTTCCGCTTCCCATGTAAGTTCTGATCCTTTTCGATGCTTCCATTGTACTAGGACTTGTTTAACGGCCTTGTTGCGAAGGTTTCTTACCTTAGTGTCCTTAATGGCTATCGGTCTTTCGACATAATTCAACCCCTCGTCTAATTCAATGTCGTCGAGTGGTACTAACGTTGTTTCATCCGCAAGGCACTTTTTCAATTGTGATACGTGGAAAATATTGTGAATCCCGTCTAATGTAGGCGGCAATTCTAAATGATATGCAACTTTTCTGACTCGTGTCAAAATTTTAAACGGCCCAATATAAGAGGACCTAACTTGCCCCGTTTACGAAAACGAATTAGGCCTTTCCATGGGGATACTTTTAGTAAGACATAATCTCCAACTTGAAACTCAATAGGACGTCTTCTTTTATCCGCATAAGACTTTTGCCGATCCTGAGCCGCTTTTAGTCGTGCTCTAATCAGGTCAATCTTTTCGTTCGTCATTGCTATTAAATCATTCGGCGCAAGCTCCCTTTGCCCAACTTCACCCCAACAAATGGGAGTTCTACATCTCCTCCCGTATAGCAATTCGTAAGGAGCCATTTGAATACCCCTATGATAGCTATTATTATAAGAAAATTCCACTAGTGGCAAATGGTCATCCCAACTTCCCTCGAAGTCTAAGGCACATGCTCTCAACATATCAACAAGCGTTTGGATAGTTCTTTCTGATTGATCGCCAGTCTGAGGGTGATAGACGGTTCTTATATGTAGCTTCGTGCCCATGTATTCATGGAACTTCTGCCAGTAACGAGAGGTAAATCTAGTATCCCGATCTGAGATGATTGACACGGGCACCCCGTGTCGAGATATGATCTCATTCATATAAATTTCTGCCATCCTCTCAGGAGAATAAGCCTCTTGAATAGTAAAAAAGTGGGCACTTTTTGTAAGTCGGTCCACGATTACCCATATAGCATCATGCCCCTTTTTCGTTCTAGGAAGTTTGGTCACCAGATCCATAGTTATCTCCTCCCATTTCCATATCGGAATTTCCAAAGGCTGTAACTCTCCATACGGCTTTTGATGTTCTGCCTTTACTTGGGAACATGTTAAACATTTTGCGACCTACTTAACAATATCGCGTCTCATCCCTGGCCACCAGTAATTCGTTTTCAAGTCCCGGTACATTTTCTTCTCCCCGGGATGGATTGAAAACCGTGACTTATGAGCTTCTTCGAGTAGCGCGATTTTGACTTCACAAAACTGTGGTATCCACATTCGACCGAATCTGGTTTTGAGGCCATTCGAGTTTTCTTCAAGTCTCTCAGCTACCCCTTTTGTTCTTTCTTTCTTTGGATCTCCTGCCTCTAATGACTTTGTTTGGGCTTCTCGAATCATATCGAGGAGGCGAGGTGTAACTGTCATCTTCAAGGATTTTACTTGAATCGGAGGTGGGTACTCCTTTTGGCTCAACGCATCCGCTACGACGTTTTCCTTTCCTGGGTGATATAGGATATCATAGTCGTAGTCTTTAATCAGTTCCAACCATCTTCGTTGCCTCATATTCAAAACTTTCTGTTCGAAGAAATATTTGAGGCTTTTGTGATCTGAGTAAATTGTACATCTCGTACCATATAGATAGTGCCTCCAAATCTTTAAGGCGAACACTACCGCTGCCAATTCTAAATCGTGTGTTGGATAGTTTACTTCATGTGGTTTTAATTGTCGTGAAGCATATGCGATAACCTTTCCTCTTTGCATCAAAACACACCCTAAACCCTGCTGTGAGGCATCTGAATAAACAACCAGGTCTTCTGTCCCATCCGGTAATGTTAAGACCGGGGGACTCGACAGTTTCTCTTTTAACATTCGAAAGGCTTCTTCCTGTTCTTTAACCCACACAAACTTCTCTTTCTTCCTCGTCAGTTTTGTTAAGGGTAACGCTATCTTCGAGAAATCTTGTATAAACCTTCTATAATACCCCGCGAGGCCTAGAAAACTTCTTATTTCAAATGGATTTTTTGGGGAAGCCCACTTCATTACGGCCTCAATTTTTTACGGATCTACTAAAACACCTTCTGAATTTATCACGTGACCCAGAAACCGCACCTCTCAGAGCCAAAAGGCACACTTTGAGAATTTTGCATAAAGTTTTTCCTTACGGAGAATTTCAAGTACTTCACGCAAGTGCCTCACATGCCCAGCCTTGCTTCGCGAATAGACTAGAATATCATCTATGAACACGATCACAGATTTATCTAGCATGGGTCGACATACCCGGTTCATAAGATCCATAAATGCTGCTGGCGCATTCGTCAACCCAAAGGACATAACTAGAAACTCTTAATGTCCATATCGGGTTCTAAATGCAGTCTTTGCAATGTCTTCTTCTCGTACCCTGACTTGATGATATCCCGAACGCAAGTCTATCTTTGAGAACCAATTCGCCCCTTGTAACTGATCGAAAAGATCGTCAATTCTGGTTAAGGGGCAGCGGTTCTTTATGGTTATCTTGTTAAGTTCCCTATAGTCGACACACATGCGCATCGACCCATCCTTCTTTTTTACAAATAAGACGGGTGCTCCCCAAGGTGACACAGTCGGGCGTATAAAGCCCTTATCAAGTAGATCTTGTAACTGTGTCATTAACTCCCGCATCTCAGTAGGGGCCAATCTATACGGGGCTTTTGCTACCGGTTTTGCACCCGGATTTAATTCGATGCGAAACACTATTTCTCGTTCGGGAGGGAGTCCCGGAAATACGTCCGGAAATTCGTTCACAATCTCAACATCTTCAAGCTTCGGGAGACTTTGTCGAGCGTCTACTACATAAGCTATGTATGCTCTGCTTCCGTTAAGTACGTACTTAACGGCTTGAACGAGGGTACACAGTTCCATTTCTACATTTCTCTCCCCTTGAATACTCAGTTACCTTCCACTTGGAGATTGAACAAGTACTACTTTATTTTCATAATTAATCTCCACATGGTGTCGTGCCATCCAATCCATACCCACTATCATTTTAAATTCCCCCAAAACCATAGGTATGATGTTGATATCGAATTCTTCATCTTCTGTAGTGAACTTACAATTTCTACAAACCTCGTGTAACACATAGTTCTTACTATCGGCTATTTCTACCTCTAAAGGTATCGGCATTCGTTCAATCTTAAATGAAGGATGTTGTACGATTTCACTTGAAATAAACGACATAGTGGCTCTAGTATCGAACAAAACATAAACTGGCATGGAATTTAATAAAAAGATACCTGAAACCATATTCGGATGGGCCTTTGCTTCTTCGGATGTGATTTGGAACATCCTATCTTTCGCCCTAGAGCTTTCCTCATTCTTTCCCTCCTTCCTTGATCCTTGCTGAAGTTTAGGACACTCCGACTTAACATGCCCCTTTTGAAAACAATTGAAACAAGTCTTCGGGTTGTTAGGGCATTTGTAGAACGGATGCCCTTCATCACCACATTTATAGCACCCCTTCTTGCCTAAAAGGCATTCCCCAGTATGAAGTTTCCCACGTGTCTTGCAAGAAGTAATACCACCCTTCGACTTATCCTTCCTTCCATGGTCTTGAAACTTCGCCTTCTTTGACGGACTTGAATTGGCCCCTTTTTCCGTCGATCTCTTTTCACCACATTCCTCTTGTCTTTTAATCTCAAGTTCTCTATCCCGAGCCCAATTAATAAGCTCATCAAGGGTTTCACATTTTGTGGGAGTGATAAACTCCCTATATTCTGCCTTTAGTATATCATAATAGCGATTGATCTTCATTCTTTCCGTCTTCACAAATCTTCGCAAAACTTCATCTTATCCAAGAAGGTGTTTGTTATTTCGTTAATCGTCTCGTTTTTCTGTCGGAGGCGTAAGAAATCCTCCTGAATCTTATCAACGGCTGACTGAGGACAGTGATATCTCAAGAAAGGTTCCTTGAATTCCTGCCAAGTCATCACTTGAAGCTTGTCCTCACCAACTTCCTTACTATACGCATCCCATAAATCCTTCGCTTGAAAGGCGAGTTGACCAGTAGCGAACATCACTTGATCTTCCTTATCACATCGACTTCGTATAAACACCACCTCTATGTTTGAAATCCATCTTTGGCATGCTATCGGGTCGATTTTGCCATCATATGTTGTAGGGTTGCATGCCATGAAATCCTTATACGTGCACCTTCGTTCCTTGCCTTTACTTCTAGACCCCTCAATCAACTCTTTTAACTCCTCAATCTTACTCGTCATCATTGCATCTACCACCCCTAAGACACGGCTTTCAACTTCTTGAGCTAACCAGGGAAGGTTAGCGTGTATAACCTTTTCTGCCGCTTCCATAACCTTATTATCGAATGCTTCTTGTCGTGCTACTTCAGCATCATTTACAATCCCTGCATCCACCATCTACATAAAACATTCATCTCATTCGTTAAAGTTCTTTTTCATACTTCTCCTTGTCATATTTTAACTCATGTCATCATACCACATTCAGTTTTACAATTCATTCTTTATACATTTTCGTCATTGATGATCATCATGTATGATTACGGGGCCTTAGAAATTGGTTAAAACAAGTTTCCATAGTCAAATCAGCAACATTTAAAATTTTTGCCAGCTTTTTGGTCCCTGGCGGGCCGCGAAAGCCCAGGCTTGGTCTTACGCGGGGCGCGAGAAAGCCACCGTAAGCTACGGTGGCTACCGTAGCTTACGGTGCTGACTGAATCCTTACGGTGGATTCCTACTGTCTTACGGTAGCCCATTTTTTCCCAATATCCACCGTAGCTTACGGTGGCTACCGTAAGCTACGGTAATGCCCAGCTAAAAAGACCAAATTTTCATATTTCTAACCGTTTCCGGGTACAGTTTTAATTCCGCCATTCCCAGAAGATCATAATGCACCATTCACTATTATAGCTACATTTTAAACTCCTTCTAATCACTCTATTACTTATTAACTCATTGCAACAATTACTATAAAAATTTTCTTAGAAGGTTTACCTCTTTTTGCGTCTCGGAGCGAACACACCCATTCTTACGAGCTTTCGGTTTGAGTCCGAGCACAACATTGTGTTTGAATCCCTCAAACCTAGGTTCTGATACCAAGTTGATAGGCCCTATTCTTTACCCTTTTGTTTAAACATTATAAGACATATAAACTTTTACAAAAATTGGGCATGACGCATTCATAACATAGTCAATTTCCTGCTTGACAATAAAACGCCTTAACTTAAAAGACCCATTTTCAAAAACCAAAGAAAAACAAATATGTTTAAGTTGTCTAAATACCAAAGCTACAAACTAACCAAGTTTTTACCCAAATCACAAGGACACCAAAAAGATTACATATGTTAAAAGTACATATGACCAAAACTAAGACCATACTACACTGACATCTTTGGAAGCGCTAGATGGGCGTGATATCGAGTGTGTTCATTCCGAGTCGCCAAGCTATGAAGCCAAGGATTTACCTACATCAAACATCAAGTTTAAAACTCGTTAGTTACATTACTTCTAGAATAGTAATGCAACTTTAGTCCCATTCATGCATTCATCTTATACACGCGTTATCTCATCCCATGAAATGGGTCAAAGCATACAACTTCAAAATTTGTGATATATCATGCCATTCTTGTCCCGTTGAGACAGGCACTTTCATTCGTACATAATCTTCGTTCGGTTCACCTACAACGAACGAATACATTCTTTCCAATCGTTTACATACACTCAAACCCGTGAGTGACGGATCGAGTTAAATTTCATTCATTCATAATTTATCCGTTAATGACGGATAATATCATCCATGATAAAACTTTCATTTGGTTCGTTTACAACGAACAATTTCTTTTCCTTTTATACTTACTTTCTCATTACCCGGTTATCCCATAAGGGGCCGGTCATAAAGCATTTTCATTTACAATTCTACGGTTCATGCAAATCATTCAAACGGATTAAACCATTTACTATTGAACTACCAAAAATATCAAATTATGGTTTTAGCATAAATAACAATTTACTAATAGGAGTTAGTGTGCATAATAACATACCTCGATCTTGAGCGTCTTCCATTTTCCTAGTGTTTGTACCTTCTTCCTTCACGCTTACATCAACACATTCGTTTATTCATTTAGTTCAACCAATTCTTTCTATCATTTTCCATATTACACATATATTCATCTCTTAAGCATTTCATCGAACACTTGGTAGGCATCATAATTAAAGCATAAGGTACAAGTATATAAAGCATATCTCTACTAGTTCATCTTCACATAACATTTACAATCATTTTGTTTTACATGATTATTTCATCCTACATCAATCTATTCATCATTCATGTATCACAAACAAGCTTACACATCTAAAATTCATATGTATGATTTTACTTGATTATCATACTTATACTAACTTCTTAACAAGTGGGTTTTTGCTACAATCTTACCAAATCACTAAAATCAAACATAAATTCTGCCCTATTTCACAATCTTAACCTCCAATTACACAAAGTGTTTCATAAACTCATGATTTGGGTGAAACCCAATTCCTACAATTCATCAAAACACAAAATTGAACTTACCACTCTATTGGGTATGTTAAGCTACTCAAAAATTTGAAGACATGCAATCGATTAACTTCGAATTTCCTTGTTGATTTGATGAATCTTGCAAGAACAAGGGTTAAATCTTGTTTCCCCTGCTCTGGTCGATCCAAAACACGCACCAGGGTGTATGTTTTTGGTTTAAACCTTATTAATCCCTTTTAATTATATTTTTTCACATTAACCCCCTCCAAGATTGATAGGTGTTTAATTTAAACATTTTCCATGATTTTAACTACTATTTATCATAATTCAGCCCCTCTTTAATTCCTTTGTTGTCATTTTGCATATTTTTCATTCTTTTCAAATCTTCCCTTATTCTTATTAAACTTAACTAGTTAAGTTAATCAATAAATAATTTATCATGCATTTTTGGGGTGTTACAATACAACAGTATACTTGTGTATGTACACTAGTGTAACAATGAATATATACAAGTGTATCGATGTGTACATCCATATTTTACTTGAGAGGCCATTGGGACAAAATAAAAAAAATCGTTGCTTTTTTACAAAACTCTGCATGCCCTGGTAATTATTAATAACAGAAACATCATCCAAGGAAGTTGGAAAATGAGAAAATGTAAATATGTTATGAGAAAATGTATAATCTTTACAAAATAGGAAACATGTAACTGAAATCAAGAATTAAAACAAATTGATTTAAATCGATTTATGAAAATTAAAGGCAAAATTACAATCCTATCATTTTAATCAAAAAAACAAATGGATGGCTGAGATTAGTTTACTCTGTTCACAAACAAGGATGTAGTTCACTCATGAACCTAACCCTATATATATATATATATATAGGGTCTGGATTTAGAGAAAACGCTCAAAAGTGTGAGAACGGAGAGAACGCTTATGAATCGTCAGATCAAAACAATCTATGGACTAGATGAGGCGGTGGCATTTTCATAAATAAAATCACTTTTATTAATCTGGCGCGCTTCATTAAGGGTAAAAGGGTCTTTTGACTAAACATAAAACGCCAAACTCACGTTATTAAAATCCGCCTCAACACACATAGCACACTTCATCATAATATAACGCCATAGATATAAAACGCCAAACTTTGTTTTTAACCGATAAAGCTGAAAAACAGTACTAAAAGGACGTAACTTTATAACTAGCATTTACTGCAATAAAAAACGCGCCAAAAACTTCCTATATAAACAAACTCTCAGAATTACTAAAATCCCAACCAAAACCACAAAAACCTATATTTTCCTTTACACCATTCATCTTATAAACGCCAAAAATATTAAAGATTCAAATCCATGTTTCTTTTATATACAAAATTTTCTCAATAAACTTTCACTCTATGCAATGAGCAAGATCCTCAATATAAACGCCAAAATATACAAAAACCACAAAACTTCAAAAAAAGCCATTCATGGAGATTCTGTTTTTGTTCTCTATAAAGTTTAGCTAAACGGGATGGATAACATTGTTACACATCTTTCTTGACTGAGGATTAACAATGTTATCCATTTCGTTCAGCAAAACATTATTGAGTTTAGCACGACCAAAAAATAGAAGTTTATGGAAGTTTTATTTAGTGGCGTTATTGTTTTTTTTTTGGCGTTTGATTTCCTTGCCCAATCTTATATTGTTTGTTATTTAACTTCGAAGTAGCATGTTATGAACAAAGAGATAGAAAAAAGAAAAAGATGCAAAAAAAAAACGCCAAACTGAGAAATGTCTGTGTTCTATAGCATTGAAATAAAAAACGCCAAAGTCCTCTAAACTGTCCCAAAGATAACTGTATGTGATCTGTATAAATGACAAATACAAAACGCCAAACTACTCTTCACTGGCTCTTGAAGACCTTGTCGATCTTCTGTTGATTACGGCCTGTTTGCATGTTGATGCATAGTGTCCATAGGATTTGCAGTTCTGACACTGTCTTTCTTTGGCCCCGGGTTTCGACTTTGATTTCTTCTTGTCAACTCCTATCTCCTGTTTAGATTTCAGGCGCTTCCAAGAACCAGAACCTTTGGATTTATAACCTACAGGGACTCTTATTGGATTCTTGTCATTTTTATATTGACCAGTTATCTCGGCAAATCTATCCCTAGAACTAGCGGGAGGAGCAACAATCTGCACATCTTGAACCTTCTTCATATAAGATTGAACATGATCCTTGTATAAGGATAGCTCCTCTTTATTACCAGATAAACAGTTCAAAGTGTATTCGGTTGAATAAATAACATCTCGCATCATACTTTGCACATCAGGATCAAGCTCGGTCATATATTCATGAGTAATTGAGAATTCAGGAGAGCAGTTTGGGGAGGCCTCTTTGCGCCATCTATTCAGAATGTATTGTTTTGGAAATTCCCTAATGTCCATAAGTCTCAAAACATAGAATATATGTCTACATAGCAAACCAAACTTTTCAAAACGTCTGCATGAGCAACTGCATGTGCAATCAGACTTACGGAACAATACCTGAAAAACGCCAAAAACAATATCTCTATAACGCCATGCATATAATGTTTGTCTAAAAAAAACTAAAAAAGATAAGAACACATTGCATATGATAAAACGCCATTAACAGAAAACGCCATAAAAACCAAAACGCCAGTATTTACCTCAAATAAGGATGTACACAGCTGTTGGAAGTCATTTACATAAAACTTAACAAATCCATCAGGCTGATCTTCGTAACGTTGATTTATGCAATCCGCAACTCCAATAAGCTCAGCTTGAACGTCACAAAAAATACTTTTTGAATATATATCAACAGCTTGCCCTTCCAACACTTTGTAACTACTCTTCAACTGGGGTCTTTTGTATCGAGATTCATGATCATTTTTACGCTGTGTGTGACGCTGTGCTTCTATTGCAGTCTCATAATGCGTCATGAACTCAACAAGAGTAGCTTTCGAATTGCACACTTGACCAAAAAATGATTCTCACTCTCCGACTTGGATGTCGTTCGTATAAGACCAGACATAGGCTCCATTCTATAGTATGCAGGGATCCAAGATTCCCTAAGTGCAAAAATATCAGATAGCCAGTCATTATCTTCTAAATTGAATTCTGCAATAACCATTTCCCATTCTAATTCAAACTCTTCAGGTGTGAGAATATCCGTCCTCACAACACTATAGATACGTTCTTTAAAATTGGTGGAATTGCATAACCTAACACCAACCTATAAATAACACGAAAACGCCACACATATATAAAAAAACAAAAGACAAAACTTAATTAAAAAAATAGTAACAAGGTACAAAACGCCATGTATCTTAAAACGCATTGTATACTAAAACGCCAAAGGTAAAAAAAGCATAACAACCTTCAGAGAAAGTTTATGCATCACATGCCACATGCATAACCGATGCCTCATGTCAACAAATACAACAGAAATAGCCTTCTTCATCGTTGGATCTTGGTTAGTGACAACAACTTTTGGCTGAGAACCAACAGCTTTAAGAAAAACTCTTAACAACCAAATATACGTATCAGCAGTTTCCGACGCCAACAATGCTGCACCAAATGTAACATTGCAGTGATGATTGTCTATACCTGTGAACGGTATAAACACCATAGAGTATCTGCATATGAAAACGCCATGATAAATGAAACAATAATAAAACGCCATTGAATGTAAACTAGTAAAACGCCATTGCATGTAAGCTAAAAAACGCCATTGCATGTAAAATAAAAAAACGCCATGAATGTAAAATTAATAAAACGCCAAAAAACAAAGAAGTTGAATTATAAAAAAAATTACTTGTTGGAATGATACGTGGCGTCAAACGAAATCACATCACCAAACACGTGGTAATTACATTTGGCTTGATCATCACACCAAAAAAGACCCTTCAAACGATTGTCTTCGTCTGTGATGTAATCATACGAGAAATTAGGCTGGGAATGTTTTTTTTTCATTCAAATGTTTCACAACCATATCAGCGTCATATTCCCCTATGAACAAGTTTATTTGCCTCTTAGAGTTCTTAAATTCAACTTTGCTTGCGCCCACATCTTCAAAACCACCAAAACAAGTCTTCATAATATTAAACGCCTTGACAGGACCCCAATTCAGCTTAGACATGCTATGTATAACATGCTTCTGGAGCTGAGTGAGATGTCGTTCAGTTGGAAGAAAATGCTTATCAGGACGTTCAACAAGTTCATGATTGTGCTCCCCGACAAACTTATACACCTTCCAAAATCCATTCTCATATTCTACACATAACAGTGCACCACAATCAGTCCTCTTGGAAAAGTTAGATCGCACTACTCGCTCTTTTTTATTGGGGTCCAACGTATCAACCTTCTTGTCCTTATATACCCCAGCTCTCGTACACAAAAAATACTTAATATGTAACACACCTTTAGAGTTTGTCTTTGTAGTCCCTTTCCTGACTGAAAACCCACACTCCTTGGCATACTTAACATACATTGAATAATAATCATCAAGGCTTGAGAATAGCATGTCCTTTCTGGGCTTTAATTCTTCACTGACGTTAGGAATGATAAATGGTAATCCAGTTTTGCGGCAATGCCTTTGACTCGAGGAAGAGACTTCGACTGAGAAAACACAGGGAGGAACAGAAAAATTAGAAAAACAGAGTGATGTCTCGTAATAACATTATACATTAAAACACCATTAATTGAAAAATAAACAAGACATAATAAACACATAATGAAAACGCCAAAATTAACAAAACTAATGTTTCCACAAATTAACAAAATAGTAATAACTAATATTCACAAATACTACTAAATAAAATTCAAAACTAATCAAATAGATGAAAAACGCCAATGATCGTAAAAACATAACAAATACACAAAAACGTAAACGACAATTAAAATTAATATCGAAAACTCCAATTGCAGTTATGAATAATAGATTAAATATCAATTAAAACGCGATTAAACTGCATAATTGAATAACGCTATGGAAAATCATACAACACATTATAAATTAATAATACAAAAAAATGCCATAGAACAATGATAAAAGAACAAAACGCCATATCTGTTGCATGATTTGCTAAAACGAAAATAGAAAATGCCAACGAATTTTACTTTGTCGAACAGAATCCACGTTAAACGCCATAGATCTGAGAAAGCTTGCAAAGCAGGTAACAGCTAACAATAAATCTTTGGAGTTTTAATTTGAAAGAGATTTATAACGCGAATAAGGAGGGAACGTATAAAAGGACAATCATACCCCCGCATAACAATTAGGGCCAAAATCCGTTCTCACCGTTCTCACACTTTTCACCGATCTCACCTGAACCCGTTTCTATATATATATATATATATATATATATATATATATAAAGTATAATCTGCAAAAGCCCTAATCATACTTCACGTACGCGACTATCCTGACCGTCAGATCAGGGGATTAAAAGCGTGATTAATTTTAAACAATTAACACGTCGCAACGATTAAGATTTCTCATTAAGGGAAAATTAGTCATTTTTCATTCTTGAGTCAGGGTAATTCAGACATTTACTAACATCAAGGAAATTATGCGAGTTCGTTATCTCCTGCATCCCGGTAATTTGGATTCGTATCAGTTTCAAATAATTTCCGTTTTTCAAATTATCAAATTAGCGGTTATTGGTGGGCGATTAGGGTTTCCATCACTTATTGTTTCTAATGGATCCACAGAGTAGTAATGCTCGAAACATAGATGATATTGAATTTGAAGATGCTGAGGTCAATGCCGGTCATGATGCTGCAGAACAATATAGGAATCCGACATCAGACAACAACGTTCTATTAGACGATCATACCAGTAAGTTGTTAATTAATGGTTTCAATTTTCCAGAATTCAACCAAATTATTGTTGTATGATTTGTTGTTTTTGCTCATGCATCATTTTTTGATTATTAGTTTTTTTGAAATGTAATAAATCACGCATGTTTATAAGCTATGTATTGAAGAAGTCCTGTGTAATTTCACTAACCATGTGTTATTATTATGAAGTATACATTACTGGATGCTTTTTCCTTCATGCAGTATTATTGACGCAAATTGCGTTATTATTTTTTATGCATGATTTGTTCTTTCCCTGTGTAGATGAAAGATTGTATATTCCTGAGGTAGCTTCATCATGTGTTCCTGTTATCGGAATGGAATTCTCTTCCACAGAGCAAGCATATGTTTTTTATCAGACATATGCCAAGAAGGCAGGGTTCTCTGCTCGGAAAGGAGGTGAACATCATGTTGGTGGTATTATCAAGACTAAATACTTTGTGTGTTCAAAGGAGGGGCATAAACCACAGGAATTTGATGATCCTTATTCGAAGTTGTCTAAGCCATATAAACATAGGAACAGACCGACTATTCGAACTGGCTGTAAAGCATAAATTAAGCTTTGTTCGACGGATGGGGTGTTGTATAAGGTTAATAAGTTTGTTCAGTCGCATAATCATTCATTTGTGTGCCCCAAAGATATGCATTTATTACCAGCTTATAGACATCTTTCCGAAACACAAGAAGAGATGATATGGGAGCTTGGTACATTGAATCTTGGGCCAGTGAAAGCCTTCAATATAATGAGACAAAGATACGGAGGTTTTGAAAATGTTGGCGCAACTAAAGACGATTGCAAGAATTTTAGAGCTAGGATACATAGCTATATCGGAGAGTATGATGCAGATATGGTTATCAATAGGTTGACCGATAAAAAGCAGTTTATGGTTGATTATTCATTCGTTCATTCAGTCGATGAAAACAAACGATTAGCTGGCCTGTTCTGGGCCGATGGTTTGTGCAAACGTAACTATGCTGAGTTTGGAGATGTCATATCGTTTGATGCTACATTTAAAACCAACAAGTTAGTCCTCACTTCAATGTTATTCCTGTTTTTTTTTTTTTTTTTTTGTATAATCTTCTTGTTTTTTATTCATTTTTTAATCCACATTTTGAAGGTATAAAATGATTTTTGTACCTTTTACTGGTATTGATAACCACTGTCGGAATGTGACGCTTGGAGCCGGGTTGCTAGCATCCGAAAGCATTGAATCATGCAAGTGGCTTTTACAATCATTTTTGGACTCATTTGGTAAGCAGCCGAAGGTGGTAGTCACTGATCAGGATCCCGCGATTATGTATGTGGCACATAATGAAGAAACTTACTAATAAGGTTAGGCTCAACTACAACCTGCGTTATTATTATTACAATCTGCGTAATAACTATATTGATTTCTGAATTTTATTTGCCCCTCGTACAAAAATCATCATCATGCGTTATTATTTCCTACACTCATTTTTTTACTTGCGTTATTATTTCCTTGTTCAATAAGTTCCAATTCTTTGTTTTAATACGTGGGACATGAGTTGTGTAACAACGAAGAGTTCAAGAGACGTATGTGTGACATTGTATGAACTAGTTCGATTGCACCAGAAACGTTTGAGAGAGAATGGAAGCTGATAATGATTGAATTCGGTCTAACCGAGAATAAATGGATTGATGATATGTTTGGCATGAGATCTTCGTGGATTCCAGCTTTCTATCGATATGAGCCCATGTCTGGGCTTATGCGGACCACCTCCAGATCAGAGAGCGAAAACCATTTTTTCTGTCAAGTAGCGAATTCTCAACTTACCCTTGTTGAGTTCTTTAACCATTTTGATGGTGCAATGGACGTGCAAAGATTCAACCATCGGAAGAATGACCATATATCTAGAAATACAATCCCAGATAACTTTTCTAAATCTACTTTAGAGGATGATGCTATGAAAATTTACACCAGGTCAATTTTTGTTGATCAACAGTCAGAGTTACAAGGAACACTGTCCGAGTGCCTTCCTATGGAGACTAAAATTGAGGAACCATTTTTGAAGATAAGTATGAAGGATTGGAAAGCCCACGGAGATGGTTTATTAGAGGTAACACTATCTAGACCAGCTAACATGCGTTATTACATAACAACGTTACTTTTTATTTGATTTTTTATTTTCAATTGATTTTGTTTAGGTTTGTTTCAAGAAGGGGGAGGATGTAATTGCATCATGCAGTTGTCGGAGGTTTGAACAATATGGATTGTTGTGCAAACATATATATTTTGTGTTCAAGATGTTCAAAGTGAAAGAAATTCCCAACAAGTATGTTATGAGGAGATGGACCAAAGACGTGGTACCGAATGATCTAAATACATTTGATTTAAGTGTTGATGATAATGATGCGCATAAAAAGGCCAAAGAGGTTGCGTATGAGATAATGCAGACCGGAGAGTATCTTATTGGTAACTTGATGAAAGATTTCGATCATCTACTTATAGTCAGGGATCAGATGAGGGATATGAAAGAAATGGTTGATGAACTTCGCATAACTAAGCCCATTGACCCTAAGTTTGATAGATATTCAAGGTTAATCGGTTACGAGAAACCGAACACTGATGCTCCACCTACAGTCCGTGTGCCAACCGGTATTAGAAACAAAGGACGCGGTTCACATAAGCGGATTAAATCAAAAAAAGAGAAAATTATTAGTCTAAAAGGCAAGAGAAGTCGGACATGCAGTGTTTGCAATATCAAAGGTCATGATATTCGAACTTGCGAGGTTTTAAAGGGTAAAGCTAGTGCTGCCGATAAGAATGTCGGTAAGAAGGGGAGGAAAAGAAGAGCAATACAGTTAGAGAATGATCCTGGTTTAGTTGACGAAGAGGACGAGGATGTAGAAACTGGTGAGGAAGAGGAGGAGTATGAGGAGGTTGACGAAGCAGATGATAGTGATTCTGAATGGGAAGACGAGTAATTTTTGAACCACAATTGCATTCATTTAAACATTCCATATTTCATGCTTTTATTAAGACACAACTTTATGTAATCTGTGACATTCACAACATTTTACCATGATATGCGTGATTAAATATCTCAATTGATTCTTTTTTACCCCTTTTCGATATGCAGATGCGTGATTAATCATAACTATAAACGACTATCTGAAACGGAGATCTCAAATGACCATTAAACCCCTCTCTAACATTTTTGCATAACCTCTCTTAACCCTTGTTCACAGCGATTTCCACCCAAAACATACCCAAACACAGATTTTCATCATCATAACTAGCATCATAAAAAAAGGCACATACGTGATTATTTGTAACATGCATATTTCATATTAATAATGCTAAAACAACATTCACAGATGCCTTAAAAAGGTCTGAAAGCATGTTATAATTAAGCCCTGGATGATTGTCCTAAATATATCCACATATGAGTTTAATACACCAAAAACCACCATATGAGTTTAGAACATTCCAAAAATCAATAAAAAAAGTGGATTAATCAGCCATACCACCTAGTTCTGTGTCAATATCTTCCCAAGCTCCTTCTCAGTCATCTCAATCTTCTCTTTAACCGTCTCCACTGCATCTTTGAGATATGAGTAAGCCAAGTTATCAGCTGATGACTGGTCCTTCATCATCTTTATCCCGTTGTCCCTCAAAGAAGATTTTGGTTCTTCTAGTAGTTTCCCCCAGACCTCCTGGTTCATCTTTTGCTGTTCTAAGAGCCTCCCCTGCACATCCAGAATACAGTTAGAAGAGTTAACATTAGAAGCAAGCTCTGTCAACCTGCGGGTGGACAGGAGCTCCTTGATTGCTTCGCTTGCCGGATCACTAGACATTGTTGTTTTCTTGAAGAGAGCTGTTAATTTTTTTTGCATAAATCTAATAGGGGGGAATCATATATGTATACAGATTGTGAATTAATATGGTAGTTGAGAGAGATTTGGTAAGTAAAATTAAATATCTTACATAATTACTAGTCATATCGATTTAGGAGTCTATTTGTAGGTTTCATTATTATTAGGAATTATTATATTTTATATCAACTTGTATCCTGAATATTGTTTAATATTTTTAACAAATCTCAGTAGCTTACATAATGCAGTAGCTTACAATGCACAGTGATTAAACACATGCGTGATTATTTAATGCATGCGTGATTATTTCAATGGCTTATGTCCATGCGTGATAATTTGATACATGCATCATTTTTATTACATGTGTGATTTTTTATAAAAGCGTGATAATATCTAAATGCGTGATTTTGTTACATAATATCTGTACTGGACCAAGAAAACTCCAAATAAACAGCTAGGATGATTCCTGAACCATACAGTTGTCATGCTTAATAATTTTAGTTGTCCTCTTGTTTGCTATTTCCTTTTATATATCATTAGAAGACCTTTCAAATATTATCTTAAAATGGCAGATTCTTGTAATTCATCGTGTGGTTCTTCTTCATCTTCCGGTATGCGTGTTTATCTCAAAAAGAGGATCGAGGATCAAATAGCTGAAGACAAGTCTTACAAGACTTGTTGGAAACTAACCTTTCTAGGGTCACAGAGAACATGAAAAGGCGAGAAGAGATTTTCAATTTGTTGTCTGGTATGACAGATTCAAGTGTCAAAGAGGTGGCTATGATGTTTATGGTTGATCTTGGCAAGCGGGATGAGAAACAGTTAAAGGAGCTTGCGGATGCAATAACCGTCTTAGGATGCGAAACAGTTAAAGGAGCTTGCGGATGCAATAACCGTCTTAGGATGCTCTATGGACACGAAGATCGAGTTTTTAAAGTCCTATTTCTGATGGTTATTATGTATCATTTTTCATCTTGGTAGTGAAATCATGCATTTTTTATGTTTATCTAAGTGTTTTATTTTGTATGGAAATTGTGTGTTGAATAAGGAAATTGTCCCATTAGTTTATGATTAATCAGAAAATTTAAGAATAAAAAATGAAATTAAAAAACCAACACGTCAAAGATGTTTGCAACAAAGTAGTTTTACGACTTAGCATTTTGTTTCACCTTTTTAAGGTTGAAGAACTGATCCAATAGGTCCTTAATTTTGTTATCTAGATCGCGCAAAACATCTACGGTGCTCGCTTTCTTCGTAAATTCCTTAGCTTTGTCGTATACTTCTTTCCTTATAAGATTGTAGTCGGACAATACAATCTTACTAAGATATCGATACCGCAAGAATCGAAGTTGTGAATCTTGAATCTTCTTTTTATCTTATATCTCAAACCCCGGATTCCATGGAGATTTTCCTTTATATGTCTCCATATGTCTCATAGTGAAGACACCACAGTCACTACCATTTTGAAGAGTTCTCCAATCCATTTCCTTTCGAATTATGCTTGCTGTTTCCAAGTTTGTTATCCACTCTTTTTGTCGAATCTTGCCTTTTAGGTATAGTACTAGAACTCTTCGCTATAATCACGATAAAAAATCATATTAGTACCTATTCATTGTAGTAATATAAAGCTACTTAGAATTACCAGCTTTTCGGGGCGCCCACGGTAGCGTTTGCTAAACGGTTCGTCAAACCTAGAGTTATTTCGCCATTTTTCAAATGAAAGCATAGGCACCAGAAATGATCAGATAGTAGTACTGGAATGAAGATTAGATCCAATGTGTCAACTTTCTTCACCTGATACTTACACGGTATATCGTCTACGCTTGGTGGAAATACTTTCAATCGATCATTGTCTGTGTATTTTGGCCTAAACATATCGTCTTGCTGCAAAAATTAGGGTGATTTTTTTTCATTAAACTTCATCGGTCCATTAAGCTTAAACAAGCGTGATTATAATATAGAATGCTTCGTTACCCTTAAACATGTATTCATTTAACTTTCAACATGCGTGATTATCATATAGCAGGCTTGGTTAACCTTAACATATTATGTGCATTAACTTTAAACATGCGTGATTATCATATAGTATGATTGGTTAACAACCTTAACATGCGTGATTACATTTCAATATGTGTGGGTAACATATAAAAGTTCAAACATGCGTGATTAACATAGTATAATTCATACATGCGTGATTATTGTGGAAAAACTTACAAATATTGTACTTGGCAAGAACAGCATGTAGGGTGATGATTATTTGTCCCTTTTTTTCTCTTCAAAGTTTAACACATCTACAAACGCGTCCACTCCACTTGAAGCTATGTATTGCGATGGGTGAAAGCTTTCAAAAATGATTTTTAGTGTTTCGACTCCACTTTCAGACTTGTATATCAATGTCCTGTTGTTTAGAACCAAAAAGGACAGTTTAAAAAGAGATGAAAATTTTAGGCTGTTTATAAGAGACAAAACATCTTACCCAATATCTTCGACCGGAGCTAAGAGATAACAGATGATCGTTTGGTCACGATCCAGAAGTGGCTCGTATAAGTTGGTTATCCTGTTGCAGTAAGGTGATCTGTACGCGTCACCTAATTCTGCCATTCGCTTTTTCGTTCTTTTCCCTCAACATTTTGAGACGCGTTCTCACTAGTTGTGTATGTCTCTCGTCATCCGTATTCTTTGTGTTCGCAGACACGGGAGTGTTTTGCTTACTTTCATTTGATGTTTGTAGGATGGGAGCCAATTTTAAAAGCGTCTCCACCGACTGTATTTCTGCATCCGTCACTTCATCAGTTTCTTCAGCGGATGTGGTCGGAGGCATTTCTTTACCATAGACGTCAGGGTTTATCTTTTCAAGCTCATTCAACATCGAATCGGTTATTGTATTCTGACTTTGTGCTTTTTGCTGACTGCACTCTGCTAAATTTACAGCTTGGTCCATTTGGTGTGCCACATCTGCTTGTGTCACTGTTTGTATGTTCGAGTAGGTTAATTTTTTTGTAAACACAAGTTAGAATACGGTTAATAATTTAGCAATGATCGTATTTGTTACCTTCTGTCGTTTGCTTGTATACACCTAGTTCGATGGTTTGTAATGCAGCCAGGCATGAGTCTGAAATACCCCCATCGTCATATATCATATTATCAACATCATGACATCCTATAAAATCACAAACGTTTTGGTTATTATTAAACATAATTTCCAGTAAATCTTAAGAAATAACACAAATTCTTATCTACCTTTTGTTTTTCCTATGTTTTCATCTTCCACGGTTGCATCTCCATCCCCTCCTAACTCTTGATTTGTATCGCCACCCTCTCCAACTTTGTTTTGAACCGCCTCATCATCTCCAGAGCTTACTTGATCAGTTCTCGTCGGCACGGTATTTTTAACCGCATCATCCCATCTTTTACACATTCTCATTATTTCTGGATCCCAGGAACACTTTTCGTTTACGTCCGTAACGAGATTATTCATTTCCGTAACCAGAGAAATGTATTTATTTATATTCTTGTCCATTGTTTTCAACAACAGCTGCAGAATTGGAGTTTTATCAATATCATGCGTGATTATCTATCTAAGAAGCGTAATTTTCATTTTTAGCAATATCATGCGTCATTATCTAGGTAACTAGCGTAATTTTTATTTATGTTCTTGTCCATTTTTGTTGTTAATCATGGGCTTGATTTCAAAGCAAATTTAGTTCAATTTTTTTCCAAACAGGCCATTGTTACTCCTAATAAATTGGCCGAAACAGGCCAATGTTTCTCCTAATAAATTGGCCCAACAGCTTAATCTAGTGGGTAGTCGATATTATTAGAAGCCCATTGCACTATTTATGACATCAAGACTTATATGCTAATGGGCCTCTTGTGCCAGTGATATATATTTGGGCTTAGTACAGGCTTATTAATTTCTTAATCTAACTTGACCCAGTTACAGTAGCTGTCCAAGCCCAGGTCTTGTAACCAGCAGCAGCATACGTCCAATTTGAAACCCATCTGAACAAATTTAGACGCCCCAAAGCAGCCCAAACCTGGCCCGTTATACCCAGATTTATCCACCAGTAAACACCCAGTCTCAAGATGGCTTCTAAGTGGTACAAGAGTGATTCAAATCATGCGGTATTAATACAAAAGAGTGACTCAAATCATGCGGTATTAATTTGTTAAACTAACATGCGTTATTAATTTTTTTAACTAGCGTCATTTTTCTAGATATACAGGCATTATTTTTCTAACATCATAAACAAGCATTATACTGTAATATGAGGTTCTTAAAGCATGCGTTATTCTGAATATCATAAACAAAAATCCAGTTTACCTTCTTATTTTTGTTTGAGGCTTCCCGCGCAGCATGATCATAGATCACCCCGGTTAGTTGAAGCGGAGTGTTGCAGTAGTCAAGCTCTTTTTGCGTTTATGTCCCCATGCCCATTTCTTCTAGGTTCAAATCTAAAATATGTTCCCTAGGATTCCAGCCCTCAAACCAATCGGTAGTTGATGGTATGTAACATTCGTCAATCGAATCTTCACCAGCCAGGTTTCGTTTTTTGTAGACCTGTGTGGTATCCACTGGTGGTATTGTGAAGTCATCCGTATCTGCACTAGGCTGATCTGAAGTATCGAATGCGGTGAGGTTTTCTTGTACCGCAGCTGCCTCGTGTAATGGGATGTTGTCAGTGAACAAGTCCGTGAATAACGTCGAAGTTTGTTGATTTACGATTTCGAATGGCGTTGTCGGAGCCTCTTCGTTTTGATGATCATCGCCATTGATGTCCGAGGCAGTCACATGTTGATCCTAGCGATTGTTATGCATTTCTTTGTCTTTGTCAACTTCATCACAATCTTCAACATTCAGCGGCCCATTGTTGTATAAATATTCTTCCACGTCGTCGATCATCAAAGATGTTATATACTTTATGACAGGCAGTTTGACAACTTCATCGAAAATTTTGTGCCTTTTGTTGAAATAATGGCTGTATAGAAGCTGCATATAGTTGTTTGAAAAAAACCAAATTACTACTACCAATATTGTATTAGCATAAATTTTAAAGATGTCTACAAAACATACCGTTAGAAATGCAACTGGTCCATTGTATTGTGAGTCCAGTTTTTTCCAACCTTGTCTAGTTCATTTGAGCGATTCTAAAACAAAGGAGCACCAATCCAGCTTTGAAATGTCTTCCTCTTTGTCAATGGCAAGTAGAAAACTTTGTTGAACCGTTGTTGACTTTGTTATCTCTACAAACAAAGTGTTCCAGTAGGCTAGAAAATTTAATTTGAATAATCTGCCGCCATTTGTTTATTTTTTCATAGTTTTTGCAACTAACGTATGAGTAATTTTGTTGGTGTCCGGCCACTGGTTTTTGAACTCATCAATAGTTGTTTCGGCCCCTTGAGTAGCAATATTTTTTTCGACTATCGCTCCTTTCCGAGGCTTATTTTTTTCCCGTACTATAACATGCCCTTTTGGAATACCAAACACATCATGTACTGAATCTCGGGTGATTTCTATCTTATGATTTCCTATGTTTAGTGTGCTGTATTGCTCGTCATAGTTTCGTACGTGCCAATAACCTAGACGTGTGCTTATATGATTAAGCTTTATATCAAGAACATCACCAAATCCAATGCTTTTCACATCCGCTACCCGTGCTTCTGTAAATTGTTTTATTGTATCCAAGAAACCTGAAGGGCTACACCGTAGGCTTATTACATCATGATGATATTCATAGTACGGTCTTGGTTCCGTCCTAATTGGTTCCGCTTCGGTATTCGTCTGTTTCCCCTTTTTAGGATCTATCTGCTTGTGTTCTTTCAATGGTTTCTTTTTTACTGGCTCAAAGTCATCATCATCTTGGTCAGTTGAAGTCTTTGGCCTTTTTTTTTTTGTGTTTTCGGCCCTTTTGCCTATCAAGTCTTTAATCGGTACTTCAAAATCGTCATCATCATCTTGAAGATATAGTTTTTTTTTTTTGCTTTTTATTTACGTTTAACTTGCGAGGTTGGTTTGTTATCATCGGCTGAATGGGGGGCTCAAAATCATCATCATCATCAGCAACCCCTACATTCATATTTCAAAACAAATTAAATCAAGCAAATTAGCTTTTTCATATAATAACAGGCGTTATTATTTTATTGGTTATGCTCAACAAATCTTATACAACTTGCGTTATTATTTTCATTGGTTTTGCTCAACAAATATTTTACAATAGGCGTTATTATTTTGCCAACAATTCTTTTTCATAACAGAAGTTGTTTAGTGGACAAAAACAAGCCACATGATGTCCATCTTGCATCAGTTTCAATGATTTCCCCACCAAAACTAACTAATTCTAACCTTAAGACCCTTTTTGACATGTTAATACCTGTATTACAGAATGAAAACTAACATATTTTCACTTGTTGGTGCTCAACTAATCTTATACACCAGGCGTGATTATGTTCTTTGGATGCGTTATTATTTTCATCCTGCTAAATCAAATTTGTTGCTTTAAAAACGGATGAAAACAAAGGGCAAGTTAGATCAGAAGCCCCAATATCAAAATTTAACTTAATAAAACATTCGATAATTTTTTAAACAAAAAGGAAAGTTAGCTCAAAATCACCAATTTCACAATTTAACCTAATAATACAGTGGATGGGAGATGAACAATGTAATACCGCTAGTTCATATCCAACAATACCACTAGTTCATATCAATGAATCAACATGAATCAACATCAAATTACGCTAGTTCATATCAAATAACGCTAGTTAATCAAACCAGATTTTTTAGAAGATACCTGGATTTATGCCGCTAGTGTGCACCGTGTGCACCAGATCGTTTCGTTTCTTGCTCCTTCTCTCTCGCTTAGCTTCAATTTTTGTTCACCATAAAATGAAACCACCGATTAGTATGACAATTTCTTCAACTAAAACCTTGTGATTGAACAAGAAAATAAACGGATGAGAAGATGATTTAATCGATACCTCTTAATGCCGTATTCGTCATCCTCACTTCAAATCGATGCTCGTTTGTTGTTCACCGTTGTTGTCGTCGTTCTCCCTTGGTCGTAATCGCCTTCAACCTCACCGTCAATTTTGGGGTTTAATTATGGTTTTTTATTTGAGACATAGATTTAGCCGGGTATATAGGTATAGTAAATTGACGATTTTAACCTTTAGTTACCCTAATTACGCTTTTGACCCTACTTCTCATCATCTAATTAATCACGCTTTTAATCCCCTGATCTGACGGTCACGATTGTCCTGTACATTAAGTACGATTACTCATAATGTATGTTAACCGCTCTCTCTCTCTCTATAATATATATATATATATATTATTTGTGAGTTTTAGGTGTGTTTCATTCTATATATATATATATATATATATATATATATAGGACAATGCTAGGGAGAAAACTCTCTATTTTGAGAAAACCTTGGAAACCCATCACAAGGCCTACAATTGGCCACGTGTCCCAGCCATCTTCATCTTAGACATTCCAACCCTTTAAACTGGAGGGGCATTTTAGACATTTTACCTAGCATTCTCTCTCCACTGTCAACATGTCATTTCTCTTTTAAAACCTGATGTGTCTCTCTCTCTCCCTCTTCAAATCCATTTGAAAATCAAAATCACAGATCTTCTTCTCCCTTTCTTCTATACCACCTTGATCATGTCTGCATTGGTAAATAAAAAGGCAACCATTTCCATCACCATTCTCGTAACGGAGAACACAATCTCAGCGATTTGAGTCGTCGTCGTCTTCGTCATCACTCAAATCGATTCTCCGATCCACAACAATGGCGGTTTCTGACAACACTCATCAATCTCTCATCCCTAATTTCATCTACACTTCTTCCAGTTCTCCTAGCAGCCTGTTAATGACGAAAACATCAAATACTTGTTTGTTTCCTTCAACTTAACCGGTTAAACAGCAAAATAGCTTCTTGATTCCTGCTCCGAACGAGCCTCTCGGCAAGATCGAGATGTATTCTCCTCGGTTTTATGCTGCTTGTATTGTTGGAGTTATTCTCAGCTGTGGACTCACTCATATGACGGTTACTCCTCTTGATCTTGTGAAATGTAACATGCAGGTAACTGATTTTGTTCTGATCTGGTTGATTTTAAGTAGTTTTTATTGTTTGAAGGTAGATTAGCGTGATTTCTTATGCTATTGTGTTATGATGTTCTTCTTCATAGTTGTTTAATGTTTAGTGATAGCTGTTTTGGATCTATAGGTTGTAGTTCGTTTCGGTTGATTTGATTTTTGTTGTTTGAAGGTAGATTTATATCGTTTTTTATGATTTCGTGTTATTTCCGGCTATGATTTGTGCATTTGATGTGTTAAATCGTATATATTTAGGACAATCGGTTCGACTAGAGAGTTGTATCGTTGAGTGTAGCCTTGGTATTTGTATAGTCTGAACTCCTATTTCACAGCTAAACCAGAGTAACATGTATGTGTTTAAATGTTACATGAAAACACATATTCATAACACATGTTAGATGTTACATGAAAACACATTTTTATAACACTTTTTTTTTTCATTATTCTCTTCATTGTATCCTTAGTTGATGTTTTTTTTTTCATTTTCAGCCGATACACATGCTGCTTCCGATGAAGTCCGTTATCCAAAAATGCCTTCCGATGGTTCTGGATCTAATCAACTACCCTGTGATGGTTCGGGGTCTAATCAAATGCCTTCTGATGGTTGTATCTTTGTCTGTTTTTTCTTTTCTTTTTATTGATTTTCCTGGTTCTACAT
This sequence comes from Helianthus tuberosus, assembly GCA_030545235.1. Taxonomy (NCBI): domain Eukaryota; kingdom Viridiplantae; phylum Streptophyta; class Magnoliopsida; order Asterales; family Asteraceae; genus Helianthus; species Helianthus tuberosus. Next base: position 105,108,107 of record CM060408.1, read on the forward strand.
GATGACAAGCCCGACACAAAACAATGAAGAACGTGTTTTTCATCATGTTTATAAAACCGGCACGTTTCGTTGATAATTATATTGGTTTACATCATCATACCCTAATACATGTTACACTTTATACTATTAGACATAGCCATACAGTTTAAATTATTATAGTTATGACGTGTTTAACACATGCCCGATTTTTTATTTTTAGACGTCTAATAATCGGCACATATGTTTTTAGAAACGAAAAGCCAAGTTTGTCTTGCAGCACAACCAATGTAACACGTGTTATAGTCTGAACTCCTGTTTCACAGCTAAGCCAAGTTTGTCTTACAGCACAACCAACGTAACACGTGTTATAGTCTGAACTCCTGTTTCACAGCTAAACCATAGTAACATGTATGTGTTTAAATGTGACATGAAAGCACATTTTCATAACACGTGTTAGATGTTACATGAAAACACATTTTTATAACACTTTTTTCAACGTAACACGTGTTACATGTTACATGTTGTTATAACTTTCCATGCATACGCATTTTTATAAACCTGTAACTTGTGTTTTTGTTTATGCAGAAACAACGCCACCACCCTCTGTGTTTCATTCCCTTGCAAGCAATTCATTCACAACACGAGTATAAACTATATACGACCCGTCAGTGCGTATAGATGTCCCGTGCCACCAAGAGTTGGTCATCACATTGTTAATGGGACTTCTGTTGACTTTAAAATTTTCATCCAACATATAAGACAACAAAGGTAGCCGCTGAACAGCGAAGGCACACCGTTAATGGAAGCCACCTCAGCTTTTTGTCTTACTGCTCTTTGTTTTCGTTGACTAGTACTATGTAATTTTAGACTCTAATTATTTTTTCCGTCAGGTGTTGTTAAGACTTTTTGGGCGTGTTTAAGTCCACTTCAGTTTTTTGTCTTGTAGTCGACCTCTTTTTTAACTCTGCTTTTCTTAAGTTACTAGTGGGACCCATGCATCCATTTCTAGTAGTTTTAACACACGTTATAATAGAGTCTCAACACATGTCATATCTACTAAACAAGGTTTTGTATAGTAACCTGCCTATATACAACAAATGACATGTCAGGTTACAAAAAAATTATAACAGCCGCTTAAGACATGTTATGTATCAACACATGTCAGTTTACAGCTTGGTGTTTCTGCATGATCACATGTTAACACACGTTATATATCGTTCGAAAAGGGGCGTAACACATGTTATGAATCAGCACATGTCAGCTTACAGCTTTGGTGTTTCTGCTGCTGCGTGCACCACTAACACATGTAATACATGTACTAACAACTCTCCCCCGGTACAACGTGACCTATTCAAGGGTCAGTCATTGTTTATCGAGCAATCCATTCGGGCTTGTAGACGTTCTTTCGATATCTCCATCAAAACAAACCTCTTAAAATATGAAACGAAAACCAAGTGATTACATAAACCCAAAACTAATAACCAAGAGAAACAACCAACTCCAAATTAATTTTAGACTCTAATTATTTTGTCCGTCAGGTGTTGTTAAGACTTTTTCGGCGTGTTGAAGTCCACTTTAGTTTTTGGTCTTGTAGTCGACCTCTTCTGTAACTCTGCTTTTATTAAGTTACTATTGGGACCCACGCATCCATTTCTAGTAGTATTAACACACGTTATACTAGAGTCTCAACACATGTCATATCTTCTAAACGGGGTTTTGTATAGTAACCTGCCTGTATACAATAAATGACATGTTAGGTTTCCAAAAAATTATAACAGGCTTAACACATGTTATGTATCAACACATGTCAGTTTACAGCTTGGTGTTTCTGCATGATCACATGTTACACACGTTATATATCATTCGAAAAGGGGCGTAACACATGTTTATGAATCAACACATGTTAGTTTACAACTTTGGTGTTTCTGCTGCTACGTGCACCACTAACACATGTAATACATGTACTAACAACTATCCCCCGGTACAACGTGGCCTATTCATGGGTCAATCATTGTCCATCGAGCAATCCATTTGGGCTTGTAGACGTTCTTTCGACGTCTCCATCAAAACAAACCTCTTAAATATGAAACGAAAACCAAGTGATTACATAAACCCAAAGTGATTACATAAACCCAAAACGAAAACCAAGTAATTACCAAGCAAAAAAAAGCCCTTTTCATAATTACCAGCCCGAGCAGATTCAATCGTAGTCTACACATCCGTACTTTTCATCATGATTATAACTTGACAAAAAAAATGCAGATACTATATGTGTGTAATACCAAAAAAAAAAAAAAGGGAAAACATACAAAAAAAAAATAAAACATACATCCATAACCTTTAACTGTCTTCACGACTCAATCACACATCAATAATTACCCAACGCTCTTTGTGTTGGCCCAAATCCACGTTGATGCTTTGAAGGTCCTACCTGGGCACAATCCGTGTTCCTATCATCGGATATAACAACAACACTATGTCGTCTGGTACTTTTTTGCCCTAATTTATTTCTTCTCTTCCTATATTGTAAAAAGCAAGATAAAATCAGTTTCCATATTCGCAGCCAAAAACCCTTTTTACAAGGACGATTGCACAAGAACTATAACCCTAACCAAATATTACGACTACATTGAACGCGAAATTGATTACAACAACTTACCTTCTACTCGACCCCTTCATCTTCCTTAAGCGTTTGAGTTAAACAATGCACCCATCAAGAACAAAAACCCATATATTACATCATCACTAAACTCTAGCTCATCAACAACACAAACAATCAACAATTCCGATGAGTTTCGCCGGAGGAGGTGGTTGCTGGTGGTGGTTGTTTGTTTCTCTTGGAGAAGGTGGTTGCTGGCGGTGGTTGTTTCTCCTGTTTGTTTGTCTTCAAGATTAGGGAAGAAGAAATGGGAAAGAGGAAAGAGAAAGAGGTAAGAGAAATAGAAGCTTTTATGGTGATTTGATAGTACTTCCAAATTCAAAAGTCACGTTTTGTGTTTTCCAATGTCAATAAAGTTGCTTTTTCATTACCCATATTGCCCTTAACTTGTACTAGCATGGACTATTATATTGTTTTTAAAGACAAGAATCCTCTAAACAAATGAGGGCCATTGATCTATTTAGATCTATTTAGATCTATTTAAATCAATAGATGAGGTTGGGTTTCCAAGGTTTTCTAAAAAAGATGGGGTTTTCTATATAACCCAACCCTATATATATATATATATATATATATATATATATATTAGATTACCATCAATTGGAAAACAATCTCACAAACCCCCCATTTTTCTCTCTCTACAACCATTGTTTTCAACTTTTCCGGCAACACTACGATGAAATTCAAAATTGAAACACCGTCGAATCCAAAGCATACAAGAAAGTCTAAACTGCCGGAGAATGTAAATCCTAACGCTACGAGCCCTAAATCGAAAGCTCCGGATTCTCCGGCGATTAAAATCCATAGACTGATAAGATCTGTTCACCGTCAACGAAGAACTAGATCCGTGAACAGAAGTTTGTGGTGGCGAGAAAGAACGCGAAGAGAGAGAGAGAGAGAGAGAGAGAGAGAGAGAGAGAGTAATAAAACCCTAGGTTCAATCAATTGCAAGTGTAAGGCTTGTGTGGATTTGAGCAGGTGTTTGGGTGTTGCTTATGAGACGCTTAGGGCTTCTTAGGAGGTTTTTTTTAAAGAATTAGATTGTATAAGAGGAAGAGAAGATATATATAGTTCTTAAACATAGTCCATAATTGTTAAAGGTTATTTATATTTGCATACTGTATCTTTTAGCATCTTAACATAAATAAAAAATAGTTAGCAATAAAAAGCAAAATACGTGGTTACATAAATCAACTGAGGAGCAGGGATAATATATTTAATAAAAGCTTTAAATAAAATAAAATGAAAAGACTAAGTTGCCCTTGACTTAACTTGAAGGCTATGGATAAAGTTAAGTTAGTTAGACCAAAATAACAATGGTGAAAAGTTTTTTTACTTACTAAGGGATAAATGCAACCTTTTGACTATGCTCGCAAAACCGCCTAAACCAAACCAAAGGGACCAAAAATGGCTCTTTACTCTTATTTAAATCTATTATGTAGGAGAATAGTTTTGTTACAATATTTTTGTTTTGAAATACAATTTTTCTCTTATTTTCGTTAGAAATCATGATGACCTTTTTATTGCTAGCAATCATCTTTAATGTGTTACTATTTCGTACTTTTAATATATCAAGTGTAAACTTAAGATAGAACTCTATGATATGTAGCAAGTAAAATATCTAAGTCAGTTCTAAGGGTATCCGGGGCACTCCCCTAAGAGGGGAGTCCCCTCTCTTACGCACACCCAATCAGGTTATGCCACGTCAACTCCCCTCTTAAACTCCCCTCGCACCCCAATTTGATGGCGGCACTCCCCTATTAGGTGACTTGTTTTTTTATTCAAAAAAAAAAAAATAATAATAATAATAATACTTGATTGGTTGTTACAAAGCTATGGGCCCACCATCTCTGCACTCCCCTCTTCGGTGAAACTTCCCCGAGTCCCCTCCCCGCACCCCCTCCACGCACCGATGGTGCCGGTGTTCCCGAGCGGTGAATGGGGTCACCGAACACCCTCCCCGCGAGTGCCCCGGATACCCTAAAACATCAATTTCTTCCCGTAGTGGAAAAGAAAGAAAAATATTGGAAGTCAAATGAGAGAGAATTTACTAGAGCAAGACTTGACATGGTGGCTACTTTACGTAAATATTATCCAATTTTTAAGAATACATACATTTTCCCTAAAAAAACAAACTGTTATAGTGTTTACACGTTATAATTGTAATATTATACATTATAAATAAGCAACCACTTTTAGCTTAGGGAGATTGTACACTTGGCTTTGGGTGTGTTTAAAAAAAAAAAGATTTTGTCCACACATCTACCCTCTTCCCCACATACAACCCTTCTTCCATAAAAAAATATCTTATGTTCCCTGTCTCTCTGCATTCACTCCATCTTCCCGTCTGAGCATTCTCTCGGAATCAGGTATTTAGAGTGTCTTCCTGAATCCGTGGAGTTTAGGTTTTCCGGCTAATCGAGAATGAGAGAGAGGTGATAATTTACATGTACATGAAATGGCGGTAGGTGAAGGAATCAGCTGTAGATAGATATGAAGCAAGAAAACGATATGCCTTGAAATAATTTACAGAGCCATTTGACAATTGGTATCACATCTGGTGCATCTACTCCTTACAAGGTATATCCTATTTAGAAATTAGGATCTTTAATTTCAAATTTGTACCAGTTTAATGATTTTGACTAATTCTATCAAAGTTTGGCTTTCAGTGTTGAACTTATATGTACTCAATTATCATTGCTAATGTAAGTGTGTGGTGTATGCCTTTAGGTAAAACACCATGTAGATGAAGAAATTGTACATATCAGATTAGGGAGCTCAAGGTTGGGTTATTGTGTTTACATAATGAGCTCCTTTAATCATATTTTGATTTCAACTTACTTAATTGACATAAACAAAAAATCCTGTGTTTGATTTTGGTCAGGTTTCTATTAATTGTAGTCAGTCACCACTGTTAAGTCGAGAGGTACTAGGAAAGAAGCAAGCAATCTAGCATCTCAAATAATTGTAGCAAGCTAACATACAAGTAAAGGAAAGTTACACCTGAAATTTGAAAACAAGCAACAGAGAGGAAAGAATTAATTGAAACAAGCTGGTATCTTCGTAATTATTCATCAAGGTCTAAGCAGTCACAAAAAAGGATTCGATCATCATCAGGCAGCAAGAAAAAGAACCGAACAAAAATACGGTTGGTGAAGTGAAAGCAGTGGCGGATAAGCACAAAAGAACAGCTGAGATGGCTCGCCAAGCTGACGCCTTTATCACTCTTACGGGTATAGTTTCTATTGTTTCATAAAGATTCAAAATCTTGAAAATAAATTATATTCCTTTGGTATGTAAATATTTGGAGTCTCAAACCAGATTACCAGCTATTTAAATATTTGGATTTGGACTTTTTTTATATCAGATGAGAATTTCTTAGTTATTGAATAAAAGTAGTTTGTGTAAAGTGTTGGTATCTTGAAGCAAAAGTTTCCAAACATGCTTTGGGAATCTTTGTTTTTCGGTTGGTCTACTAAATGGGGTTTCATTGCATATCGTCTCCTCAGCCCAATAAAAATGTTCTCCTAATGCCCTCCCAGATCGTCAACTTTAAGGTCAAGTTTTTTCCTTAGTATTCTCTATGTGTGTATAGTTTGTTTGTTTATTTTTTTAGTGTAGAGGTGGCAAAATGGGGTGTCAAGCGGATGGGTGAATGGGTCGAAACGGGTAACTTCTATGCGGGTCAAAACCTTTTTATAGTTCGAGAAGCCGGAGGAGCTATTAGGTTGGTTTAAACCAAGACACCTTTTGTCTCAACTTTTTTATAGTCAGTCTTTTGTGTAATATAGTTACAAATACGATAGTTTGATTTCACTAATATAATTTTATTGAATAGAACTATTTAGGATTGTTCTTAAAATTCACACCTTATGTGACTTTAGACTCGCTTGACAAGTTCATCCTGTTTCCTTATTACCTATACTCACTACTATATTATGCGTTAGAGATTAAACATTACCAAAATCGCCCATTGATGTGCAAACCTAATGTATGACGCCCAGAGTTCTACTACATGGATAAAACAAAATGCTTTGCATTGTAGGCATTATTTTAATCAATGATTGAGGCTTTAATGATGATGATGCTTTAAGTTGATTTGTATTAAAGTTTGAGATTATACATCTTAAATTTGATTGAAAGTAATGGAAACGTTTGCAATTTTATTGATCCAGTATGAAGATGTTTTTAGGGAAAGTTGGACAAGTGCCTAGGTAGTTGTGTGAGGGGGGGGGGGGGGGGGGGATGGCTACCCGTTTTAGCTAGGAGATCGAGGTTACCAGATCGTTAGAAGGCTTGTCAAACGAACACCGGTCTGGGAGTGGTCGTCTTATGCTAACATGTTATCGTATTACCTTCTTTTTGTAAATGCAATTTATACCTTTTCTCTTACATTGCTTGACTCAGATGCTTATATTTAGGGTTTACTTTTTTGGTGCTCTAGCGAGTGCCGATGTTGTAACGAATCAAATAATACCGAACAGTCTTTTTGGCTTTTATGAAATGTGAATGTGAACCCGGCCGCAACGCGGCGGGTGTTACATCTAGTTATTATATATTTAAGACATTTAAATATTGTAATAAAACAAAATAAAGGTTGGCCCAATATAAACTAAAGGAGAATTAGGTAGGCACATGGGCCTATATCTCAACTTTTCTTTTTATCTTTCATTGGACTGCTACTTCAAATGCAAATACTTGTAATTGCAATGTATCCAAGGCAACATTCTTGAACAACTCTAAAGAGTACAAAACTCTTTTCAAGAAAACTGGTAGAGATATGACAAATGCTGATATGCATATGCCTACCTTTTATTCTACTGGGACAAATTCTCTTCTAAAGGTGCTGAAAAAACTAAACTTAACCCTAATTTATTATCATTACTACATGATTTACTAATTATATTTATGTTTGATTCAAATAAATTATAAACATTTGATAGGTGTGTTAAGATTCACAGAAGGCTCTAAAATATTTCAGTCTAAACTCAATAAAACTATAAGTTGGCATATAAATTAAGTGGGCTTTTATCTTTCTCTTAGACCATACGTAGTGGTTATGGTGAATAATGCCCCACCCTTGGGCGTTGTTCGCCACGTGTCGTCTAGTCAGCAAATTGGCGTTTTGAAAAAAATGGGCGTAGTGGGATAATGCCCCCACACTTGGGCGTTGTTCGACACGTGACCAATCCCTTAATTAAAGAATTATTTTTTTTTATTTTTAAAAGAAAAAACATTCATTGGCCAGCAATCCTTCTCTCAGGCAGGGGCGGACTCACATTATGGGGTGGGTGGGCGGCCGCACCCCTTGAAAAAAAAAAATTTAGTGGTATTTTTCGCGAAAAATCCTGACCGCACCCCTTGAAAATTTTCGTCCGCACCCTTGGAAAATTCCGACCGCACCCCTTAGAAAAAAATGTTATGAATTTATATAAAAAAATTGTGAACACGGATTGAAACCCGATCAAATAAGGTAAACAAGTTAGCCCACTAACCCCTTTAATAAAACTTAACTCAATCCATCAAACCCAATAACTTAATACCCATTCAAGCTCAACCCAACTACTAGGTTTGTTAAACAAAATCAGTCCACATAATAAAAATAACACAAATCGCTGCCACTTGTCAGCGACTCCCGCCCTCCCTCTGCCACACTTCAGCGCCTAGCGACAGCATAATTCCGGTCGGCGACTGCAAAACTCCGGCTGCAAACTGGTTAATTCAGGCCGCCCCAGCGACATGTTTTGTTTTGGTTTTTTTTTTTTTGTTATTTTGATGTTTATGCGATTTTGTTCAAGAGTCACGAGACAATAGGATTTTAGGATAGGTTAAAAAGTTTAAACTTTTATGTGTTAAAAAGTTAAAAAAGTTTAAACTTTTATGTTTTTGAATACTTAATATGTTTACCCTTTGTTTACATTCCTCTATACATTACTCTAGTTCAATTAATAATGGATGGATGGGTTGCACATGAAATTTTTTTAGGTAAAACAATGTATGACACCAAAGCGGTACCAATATGGTAAAGTATCGAAATACAAGTACCGTACTGGTACCGAATCGATAAGGTAATCGGTATCCATATTTCCTCAATTTCGGTAACGGTATTTACGGTATCGGTACCGGTACGGTACCGGTATCGTACCGATCTCATCCCTACCTGACCCGGATCCGACCCGCTATAAACCGATTTTTTTTATATAGCTAGGGGTCCAAAATCTTTAAAAAATTCCCGCACCCCCAGGAAAAAAAATCCTGGGTCCGCCACTGCTCTCAGGCGTTGTTTTTAAAACGCTCCGGCAGTTTTTTGGTCAAAAAACGCCCATTGGGGCGGAGATTCCGGCGTGCTCCGGCGTTATCATCCCAAAAAAAGGCCCAATTTTGAACGATTACGGATGGTCTTATCGATGTTCTTTAAATAATAGCTTTGATATATATATATATATATATATAAATAAAGTATATAACTAATTATTAGATATATAATTTGAAATTCTGTACTCATTTTTAATCTTATTTACGAAATACTTGAGATATTAACATCATTGTTTCTGTTGTTATACCTTTAGCTGTGTGAAAATAATTGCCTAAAAAAAATAAGTCCATGACTTTAAAAAAAAAAGAAAAATCCTTTTCTCCAAAAACAAAATATATGAAAAGTATCAACTTGGTAGAAGTACTGTTATTATATTACTATATATGTATTTTGATTAAACTTAATATACTGCTGCACTATTATTTTATAAATAAAAAAAAAACAAGATGGTAGCTAAAACAATATTTATTTAAAGAAAAATTGAGGGAATTTCATACATCCTTCTATAATAAATATAAGTTTGTATTTGTAACACAGGATACGATTTAGAAAATTTTGATAGTATTATAAATTTACATTTGTAAATTAAAAAAAAAAAGGATATAAAAATTATCCTGACAAAGATGAGATAAAATACAGAAATATCTTTACCCCATTTTGTTATAGTATAAATTCATTCATACATAATTCTGAAAATCCAAATGAGAATTGAGAATTCATTTCATCTCTATGCTTCTGTAGTCCAAAACACCAGTTTCCAACCCTAAGAAATCATAACCAGTGCTGCTACTGCTTGTACCATTGATACTGGTTGTACAACTGCACTCCTTACTATTCTCTATACCTAAACTGCATGAAAAACATATAGTAGTACCACCCGTAACTGCATGCCGGTGATGACGGTGGTAGTGGTGGTAGTTTTCATGTTGAACATGTGGATGTATGTATGATGATGATGATGAGGATGATGATGATGATGATGAACTTTTGTTTTGATGATGAGGTGGGCTGATTCTTAACTCCAAATTCAAATCAGGACATCTTTCTTGAATTTCCGGCAACGGGTTCTTGATTTTCCGGCCATCGGAATTATACTTTGTTTCTTCCTCTACTTCTTGTTGAACTAGAGGATGAGGGGTTTGAGAAGCAGTTGCAAAGGATATGGTGGTGGTGGTGGTGGCATCAAGATATGAATTATTATTATTATTATTGTTGTTATCGGTGGCGGTTGTGGTGGTGGGAAAATTAGTTGGAGGCTCGTTAACCGGGCGGTGAGTCGCAGGATCGATACCCCGGTTTAAGAGCTTTCTTCGGATATGGGTATTCCAGTAATTCTTTATCTCGTTATCTGTCCTCCCAGGCAATCTTCCAGCAATCAACGACCATCTATTTATATATATATATATATATAAAAAGATTAGAAAAAAAAAGCACCATTAATAAAAATATTTTCAAGTTCTATATATTGGGTACGTATTTTTCACCAATAATACAACTGGGATTTTTTTATTTCTTTAATATAGCAATTAGACTTATAAAACTTAGAAATTTAAAGAAATCTTGATGAAAACAAAAACACTATTAATTAAAATACTTTAAAATTCTACTACTTGGGTACCTATATTTCACCAAATACACACACATCTGGGAATTCTTTAATATAACAATTACACATATAAAAATAGAAAATTTAAGCAAATTTGATAAAAAGCTTGAAAAAATGAACTTACTTGTTACCAAGAAGGCTATGGAGTTTAATAATGAGTTCATCTTCTTCTTCGGTGAAGTTGCCACGTTTGAGGTCAGGGCGGAGGTAATTGATCCACCGGAGACGGCAGCTCTTGCCGCAGCGGAGGAGTCCGGCGGCCTTAGGAAGGGACCGCCAGCAGCCTTCACCGTGAGTTCTTATATAAGCAATTAATCGATCATCTTCTTCTTTAGTCCATGCTCCTTTGTTAGTGTGTGCTTTTTCACAACAAGGTGATCTTCCCATTTTCTTTTCTTTTTTTTTTTTTTTCAATCTTTTTTTCCTGATTTTTGTGGATTATTTGCTTTTCTTTTTTTGGGGTTGTCGAGAAAATTTATCCTTTGGTGGATATATGGAGGGCAAAGGCCGGCCAATTTATGAAGTTGAAGTAGGGTTTTATAATCTTTTGACTATACGTATATACATACATATCTGTATATGTATATATTGGTGGGGTGGGGTAGGGGTGAGGGTGGGAGAAGAGTTGCTCTATAATTGCTTCTAGATGCGAGTTGGTGAGACAGGTTTGAGGGAGTGGCTGGTGGCATGTGTTATGATGATCATATTAACAAATAACAATCTTATTATAACTATTATTAAGGCACTCGTATGTAGTGGGGTGTAAAACCGTAACAAATAACACCAATGTTACGTCACACCACCGATAGCGACCGCCAACAATAAAGTTGCGGCGTGTTAATGCGGAGAAATTAGACCGAAACGTAAAACATAAAAAATAGTAAACTAACTCGATTTAGGAACCGCGCGTTGCGATGGACCTGTCAAATGGGAAAAAAATAAACAAAATAATAACCTTAAACCACACACGCACGTTGCGTCAAATTAACTCGCAAAATTTATAACCAAGCGTAAAAAAAAATGTAAATACGTTTAACCACACATGAACGTTGCGTCATGTTAACTTGCAAAATTTAGAACAAAACGTAAAACGAAAATTTTGCGAAATATGAAAAGTATAGGTGACCAAAGTTTAAAATAAAAAAGTTTTATGTTAGATTGGATAAGAAGAAAAATTTTAGGTTAAATGTAAAAAAATAAAATAACTTTGGGACAAAAATGTAATATCATATGAAAACCTCCCTAAACATGTAGTATGACACCTCTACATCAAAATGTTGCTTTATAGTAGGTAAATATAGGTATTTTAATTAATCTTACACTTTTGTTTTTAACTTACACTTATAACATGATTACTAAACTATTGCATTCCCTTTCAAGTTAAAGAAAATAATGAATTATTTAGATGATCTACTTTCTTCAAGTCTTTCTAATTAAATATTTGTTTTCTCTATTTAGTTTTTGAAGCATATAAATCATATATTAATCATTTGTATATTAATGTAACATATTAGTGAAGCTGTAAAAGCTTCATGTAAATTTTGTTGTTATAATATATCATATTATATACATAATGACAAAGGAATAAGAATCAATTGGAATAGGATTATTATATTTAAAACTAGTTTAAATGCAAAATTACGTAATATTGTACTTGTCGATTTAAACTAAATATAATTTATTAAATTAAATTATATCTATATTTGACAAACTTGACACGAGCATGAGTATATTTAGGTGAAGATAACTATTTTATACATTTGTTTAGTAAAAGCTAGTTTAAAAAAAAAAGAGTTAATAGCCAAAATGGTCCCTAAGGTTTGCTCACTTTTGCCACTTTAGTTCAAAATCCAAAAATTTTAAATCTGGGTCCCTGTGGTTTGCATTTTGTTGTCATTTTAGTCCAAATTTAAAAAAAGTCTATTTCTTTGTCAGGATTTCTTACTGAATTTTGTCTTTTTCCTCATTTCTCCTAAGGGCAAAATTGTCATTATAGATTATTATAAACTAATTTATATTAAAAAAATTCAACAATAAAAGCTTAATCCATATATAACGAGAGAGAAAGAGATAAAAGCCCCAATTCATTTTCATAACCTGCCACCATCTACCATCACTACACCAGACACCACCATCATCTTAATCCAGCCACCACCATCTTTCTCATCTTTACAACTTTGTAACAAGAAATCCACTTAAACTAACCCACTGATGACAAAACCATCGGAATATCAGAGACGAATCTTGATGGAGGTTCGCAGTTGTGGCTAGATCTCGGAGTCGCATCTACCGATCTCGACGGAGGTTCGCAGTGTGGCCGGTGAACACGACACTTGTTTCAACGATGATTGTGGTGGTGTCTTCGGTGGAGAACGTGCGGCGGTGGAGGAAGGAGGCGGTGGCGACGGTGGAGGAAGGATGGCGATGGTGGTGCTCATGGTCGTTCCATGTCGGGTTTTCAGAGCAACTCTAGGGTCGACCCATGCGATGGCGATGGTGTAGGTGTGGATACGGTGGGGTTTGAGGGGTTTGGGTATTTTGAGGGATTAGGCTGAGATCAAGTTGATCTCTAGGATTCTTGTTGTTGTGGTTTGGTCTGTGGGTTCGGTTTCTGGGTCCATAGTGGGTGGGTTTGGGTTGAACTTGAAGATCGGTGGGTTGATCAAGAATTGGGAAGTGGAGAGCCGAGGAGTTGTGGTGGTTTTTGGGCTCTCGACGGTGGTGTGAGAGAGAGAGAAGAAACATTATTGAGAGAGAGAGAGAGTGCAGAGAAATGTGGTGTTATAATATTTTTTTTGATTATTTTTTATTAATAATTATTTATACTAAAAGTATAATGACAAAATGCCCCTGAGGAAAAGGACAAAAACAAGGTTTTTTTTTAGAAATCTGACCTGATTTGAGATTTTGACCAAAATGGCAATAAAACTGAAACCACAGGGACACAGATGCAAAAAGTTTGAGATTTGAATTAAAGTGGCAAAACTGACCAAACACCTCAGAGACCAAAATGGCAGTTTACTTAAAAAAAAAAAAAAAAAAAAAAAGAATGACAAAAACTAAATCATTTAAAACCATATAAAAATCTATTTCTCAAAAATACACATTTAGATGTTTTTTCAATATAGATTTATAACATATTCATAAATTAAAGAATGAGGGGCAGTAAGTTGGGGTTCTTTAGGTAGGTAGGTATAAAGTGAGGTGTGGTTAATAAAGTACAGGATCAGAAGGTGTGATTTTTGCAATCTTTCTTCTGCATACTTTGAACCACTTTAGGTTTTTTTTTTTTTTTTTTTTTTCATAATTATTACAAGTAATTTACTTGTGTTGGTGGAACTAACATCCAGTCATCCACATTGAGCTTTTGGTGAGCTTTTATTTGTCACCCGTATTATATGACTAACTTCTATTTTTCATATTGCATATTTCACGTTATGTAGTTTCCTCTTTAGTGAAAATAATGTATCCGTTATTTAATTTACTTTTTCTTCATGATATTATTTTAGAATTTATTAAGATATTATGATTAAGCATTTCTTATTAAAAATAATTCGTTAAACTGACAATATTTAAAAAAAAAATCAGAAAATTTGTTGATGAGTTATCTTAATGTACCATTTTAAGCTTTCTTGCACCAGCTTTAAACATAAATCTTACTCATTAAAACTTTGCAGAGAAAAATGCCCGGATAGTCCCTATGGTTTCGCATTTTTTCACTTATAGTCCCCAACTTTCTAAAATTACCTGAATAGTCCCCAACTTTCTAAAATTACCTAAATAGTCCCCAACTTTTCATTTGTTGTTCCCGGATAGTCCCTGGGTCTAACTTCAGTTTGTTTTCTCTGTTAAGTGGGTGTGAAATGACCAATTTACCCTTTCCTTTAAAAGGCCAAACCACAGGGACTATCCTGGCATCTTCTACATTTTTAGAGAAAAACCCCACCACCACACTTCATCTTCAACCTCCCCCCACCACCACACTTCATCTTCAACCTCCACCCACCATCACCCTCCTCCACCCTCCACCATCACCTTCTTCTCTGCAATTTTCTTTGAAGAAACCCTAAAACACCCAAGTCACCTCACACCCCCCTCATCACCTCTGTCTCTCTCTCTCTCTGGTGATGAATGGAGGTTGCCGGTGATGAATGGAGGTTGACGATGAAACAATTATCAATTCTAATTGTTGTTCGACGTCGACCTGAGATGAAAGACGATGATGATGTTGCAGGTATGACCGGAGACAAAGATGTGAGGTGGTTGCGAATCGAAAACGGTGATGGCTCGGAACCTCTGATGATTGCTCAACTTGAAATCAGATGAGAAAGGTGGTTGTGATGCTCAACATGAAACCTCAGATGATTGGACGGTGATTACGTAGATGAACGGTGATGGAGATTGCGAGTCGAGATGGTGACCAGAGTGTATGATGATGAAGGTTGCGAGTCGGAACGATGTTTGCGTGTAACGCCCCAAAATCTGAATGTTAATGTTTGTTGTATGTTATTATGTGACACGTCAGGAAATAAATAACTAGGCTATTTAACCTAGTTAAGGGTATAGTCGAAAGTCTTAAATGATTAAGGTAGTGTCAGTTATGTTTTAAAAAGTAAACCCGAGGGGCTAAAATGGAACAAATGAAAGTTAAGTTATAAGATAACTAAACACACACAAACACACACATACGTGTGTGTTCGAGAAAGATCAGAGGCTCCCATGGAGCCTCAAACCCTAAATCGCCTTTAAGCTCAAATTGGAAGGCAAGATGAAGTTGGAATCCATAACCGAGCATGGATTAATGATCACCAACACGAGGGGATCATAAGGTATGTCTTAAATCTAAGATTGGTGATCATGGGTGAAGTGGGTTATGTTCTAATCCGTGAGTTAATATGAAATTGATCATGTACAAGGGTTAGAATCCTCGTGTAGAACATGGGTTATGAATGGTTTGCGTTAATTTGATGTTTAGAGGTGACACCCGTTAGTTAGGGTGAAGATGATGACTAGAATCACCTCTTATGTTCAAGCCTTGTTGAATGATTGATGTATTATGTGGGTATGCCGAATTATTGTTAGATGAAAGTATAGGAATATGATGATGTTATGTTTGATGTTCATTTGGAATGATATATAGTGATAAGCAGAAGGATTTGATGGGTTATGTATGATTTTAGAAGAATTGTGCATGAAATAGTTGTACGTTATGCTTAAAAGGTAGTACTCACATCAAGTGTATGATGAAATGTATATAGTGTCGTCCGTATAGTCGATTATGATGTTACGGGTATATGATGATAAGTTGATAGTTAAGTATGGTTAATAGTTGACTTTTGAAAGTCAACTAAGTATAAGAAACATGATTTGACTCGTTGTCGTAAATGTAGGTTGATGGGAAGTCGTATGGTACATGTTATAGCAATCCGTGTTAAATGTAATGACATGATGAGTTACATGAGTTTAATGTATACGGATGTGATTATGTGAAGTTGATTATGTATTTTAATGCTTGTTAGAAATGACTAAGGAAAGTTAAGTGTGAATTATGCAAGTGATATGATTGTTACATGTACAAAGGTGTATGCTAATAAGAGCGTGATTTCGATGAAATGAAAGTATAGGAATCACGCCGAGACGGACTCAAGCATGAGGTGTTAACGGGTCAAGAAGAGGCAAGGAATCGGATACGAGCACGGACGCATAAGGTAAGTGATTTCTGTAATCACTTCGTAGTACAAGTAAGTAATAAAGTGTTGTAATGAATTAAACATGATGTTTGAGGTCAAATATGTGTTTAAGGTCTTTCGTCGTAAATGATGGGTTAAGGTTGACCAAAATGCCCTTGATGGGTATTTTGGGGTAAACGATCTTAAAAGTAGCTTAGAAACAAGTTATTCGATTAGTGTAATGTTTTGGACAAGTATGGAAGTGGGGTTGATGGTTGGGTTAGTCATAGACCAATTAATGTGTGAATACCCTTAACGGGTCGAAATGAGCATATGAATGATAATGTGTTAAAAGGATGCGAGACATCCAAGAATTTAGTAATTTATGATAGACGTCATTGATATCATTATGTTTATAAGAGGTTATGGTAAAACGAACAAGTTACGTTGATGAATGCATGAACGGGTCAAGGTTGGGTAAAAGGGTAATAAGCCGAAGAGATAAAAGTCTGAAATTTTATTAAGTCGGATGTTGGATTTTAGTTCCATTAGATGGAGAATTAAATTACGGACGTGTAGGAAAAAGAATCGGGTAAAACGGATCAAAAACGAGAGAGTTATGCTCGTTTCCGTGAAACGGGATCGTGCTGAAAATATGCAGCAACCAGCTGCGATGTTTCTGATGTTTTAGGGGGGTCGCGTAGCGCGACGGCCCGTCGCGTCGCGCGACGGGTCTTATTTATTCGAAAATCATTTTCGAGCCTCGTTTTGCCTTGGGAACTCGCTTAAACGCATTTTAAGTTGCGTATGATTAGTTTAACTCATGTTTTGTGACCAATAGGGTAAACGCACGCGTGGATAGGCATGTATGGATGTTGTATATCTCTATACACGTATGTAGAAGTGTATGTAAGCGTGTATGCGCGAATGTATGTCAGATTATAGTGTGTAAGCAAGTACATAAGGATATATGAAGACGTATATGAATAGGTAAGTATGAGTTGAGTATGTTGAACATGTGAGTATAAGTATATATGTAAGTAAGTATGTAGGTATGTACGTATGTATGTTTCATAAACCTAAGTGTATGTATGTAGGGGTGTATGTAGGTAGTATGTATATGTACGCAAGTGAGTATGTACGAATGTATGCACGTATGTAGGTTTGTGTGAAGGCATGTAATAAGGTGTATGTAGGTATGTACGTTTGTATGTATGTGTGAATGTATATATGGGGAATGACATGATCGTACGTGACGATGTAGGTATGTATATATGTAGATACATATAGAATGATTGATATGTATTTATATGTAAGGTTGTATGTAGGTTGACATTTATGTGTGTACGTATGTATGTATGGAGATAGTAAGTATGAAGTTTGGGTATGTATGTAAGTCTTTTGGTACGATCAAGTGTTTACGTTGTTTATTCGGGTACCTGGAGTTATAAGTGAAATGCAGGAACGCCGAAGAAGTCTCACCACGGATGGTATGACAGGATGAAAAGGCTGGAATGTAAAGAGATAATGAAACGAGAAGTAAACGTGAACAAACCTTGTATGTTTATAATGCGTACTAATGTGTGAATTTAATGTGGTGAGCGCAGGTAGTACCAGTCATGAGGATGTCCAAGGATTGGAGATCGAGGATCGAGTCACAAGACAGATTATACGGGAATGTTTAAATATGTAATGTAGTGTCGATAAGATAGGTTCTTATATTATAAAATGAATTTTTAGAACGTTAAGATGTATGTCATGAAAGAAATTTTCAGACTCGAATTTCCGCTGCGTCGTTTTAAGGTCAAACGTGTTAGGGTGTTACATTGCGAGTCGGAATGATGGAGTCGAAACCGTGATGAGGATGATGGTTGCGACTGGTTATAACTTCCACTCGAAAACTCAAAATCAAACGACTCGGAACCGAAAACTCGAGATCGGGGAAGATGAAATTACAAGAGAGATGATGACTCGGAAGCTCGTTTCGACATCGATGACTCGTGACCTTTGTGAAGTTGAAACCTTGAGTCGAAATGATGATGATTGCGCCTCATTTTTTGGCCGGGCCGGCATCATCGCCGTTGGTAATCATCAGAGAGAGAGACAGAGGTGATGAGGGGGGTGTGAGGTGACTTGGGTGTTTTAGGGTTTCTTCAAAGAAAAATGCAGAGAAGAAGGTGATGGTGGAGGGTGGAGGAGGGTGATAGTGGGTAGAGGTTGAAGATAAAGTGTGGTGGTGGGGTTTTTCTCTAAAAATGTAGAAGATGCCTGGATAGTCCCTGTGGTTTGGCCTTTTAAAGGAAAGGGTAAATTGGTCATTTCACACCCACTTAACAGAGAAAACAAACGGAAGTTAGACCTAGGGACTATCCGGGAACAAAAAAATGAAAAGTTGGGGGCTATTCAGGTAATTTTAGAAAGTTGGGGACTATAGGTGAAAAAATGCGAAACCACATGGACTATCCGGGCATTTTTCTCAAACTTTGCATCTTACAAAATCCGGTATTATATGTTATATATATGACAAAGCCGGAAAATTTAGGGTTTTGTTTGGGTTTTCTATTTTATAGAGCGGATGCAACCAGACAATGATGATTTGTCAAAACCTATCAAACGGGAAAAAATAGACGTAATTTCTCAGGAAATTTAGCGTGTACAGCGTAGCGTAAAACAAAACGCAATTTCTCCGCATTAACACGGTAGTCGCTGTGTTATATATTATTTTCTGTGTTTTATGTTTCGGTAATTTCTTCGCAATAACACGGTAGTCGCTGGCGGTGGTGTTGCATTAATGCTATTTGTCACGGTTTTATGCTTCCACCGCAACGCAAGGGGCTTAATATTAGATTTTAATAAAAATATAAATTATTTGTATCCAACTAAAAAAAAGTTACCCTTACCTTGACTTTCTTGGTTTCAACACGCACAAGTTATTGATTCCAAGTTTCCAACAAGAAACCACTTAACTTTTTTTCGGCATTTTTTTTCTTGTAGCTCTTTTTTTTATTTGATGACTAGGGACTTTCTCCAAATTCATTAATTACTGTTGACATTTGAAATATACAACTGATTCCTCGCGTTGCGGGGTCGGCGTGATTTGAGCATACTGTTTTTTTTAATTGCTTAACGCTCAAAAGATAGACCAACGAAAAAAGTACAGAAAAATAAGCACGAAAATGTATTATATTTGACATTACTCATGAAACGTAAAATAACTCTAATTAACCTGATTCGTTTCCGAACAAAATTTACGTCAAAATGTAAGCTAACTGAAAACGTCCACAAAAATAAGCACAATATGTATTATATTTGACATGACCCATTTAAAAAAAAAAGTTACATTGAAATGTAAAACGTCAATATACCCGAATTGTACATAAAAACAAATACGTAAAACTCAAGAGGGTGTCAAAATTACATGTTACAAAGTTTTAGATATTTTAGAGAGTTTATAACCAATATTCTTACAAAGATAGAAGTGTACATAAAAAAATTGAGGGGTGAAACTCACAATAAAAAAATCAAATTAAAATTGAGGAGTGAAACTCATAAAAAAAAAATAATAACGTCCACAACAATAAGCATAATATGTAAGATAAAATTGAGTCAATATTAAAAGTTGAGGGGTGAAATTCACAAAAAGAAAAAAAAAATCAAATTAAAATTGAGGAGTGAAACTCAAAAAAAAAAAAAATAATAATAAAATAAAATAAAAAATAACGTCCACAACAATAAACATAATATGTGTTATATTTGACATGACTCATTTTCGACAACAATTACATTGAAATGTAAAACGTCAATTTATAATCGAAGTGTACATAAAAATAAGCACATAAAACTCGAGAGGGTGTCAAAATGACCTATAACAAAGTTTTATAAATTTTAGAGGGTTTAAATGTCAATATTAAAAGTAGAGGGATAACATTAAAAAAAATCAAATTAAAGTTGTGGAGTAAAATTCACAAAAAAGACAAAAAAAAAAAAAAAAAAAAAAACCCAAAATTATTGTAGCTAACAAGTTGATCTATTATATATATAATAACTAGGGGTTACACCCGCGCTTCGCGGCGGGGCGACCCGATTTTTTATTCGATATAGCAATCGAAAGAGAAAACTTACAAAATAAGTCGTGGTAAGTACAAAAGTATGTCGACACATGTTTTACATCGATCGGAAACAATAGTAAAAAATACCAGTAATGGTTCTAATAGGACCGATACTGACATCATTTTTATACACGTATTTAGTTTTTTTTTTGTAAAAAGAACTAACGAATGAACGTTATAAGAGAAAAATAAAAGTACTGGTTAAATGCATATATTATTATAGTATAAAAGTGAATTTGAATATAGAAAAGGTAAAAAGAAATTACCATATTATAAATTACCAACATGTGGGTGTTTTGTAGACTTATACCTTAAGCTTTAGGTGTTTCTTAAAAAAAAAATGTTAATATTTAGTAGAGTTGTACCTTAAGCCTGGGGGTTTTCCAAAAAAAAAAAGTTAATATTAATTCATTTAAATTTAAATAATATCAATTAATAACAAGTTTATGCATTATAGTCTTGTACATTGTGCTTTAGAACTTTGTTGTGCCATAGGTTGTTGTAATTGGATTGGAAAAGGATGATTTTTATCTTTGTTATTGGATTGGAAAGGAAATCAACGAGGTATAGGTATCATCTATCACAGGTATAGGTATCATCTATCACAGATTCTGGCATCCTTTTTTTGTTAGGATTTGTGTAAGTTCTAATATATTTGTTACGAGGTACCATTTATTGCTATTTATAGAAAGGAGGAGCACCTAAGTCTTTTTTAGGCGTCCAGAGCCACAAGAACAAAGTGGTTTGGAGAAGAAAGAAGCGTATGTGATGAAACACGTCTTCACAATCCCGTTCTGAGAATTGGTGAGGAGTTTTAAGTTGACACAATCTAGATGTTTAATAAATTGATACTATAAGGCTAAATCAATGGAATCTAAATTTCATTTTCAAAAGTTTTTAGTTCCCATAATTTGTTAGACCTAGAATCTAAATTTCATTTGTTTGCTTGAGAAATGAAATTGAAATGTATTCACTAAATCGTGAGTTTGGTTTGCGATTTAACGCTTTGTCTCGCCGGCGCAACACGCGGCGGGCAAAAATCTAGTTAAAAGAAAAATGTTACTTTTAACTGTTGCACTGTAGCACTGTACAGTGATAATAAGTTGTAATTTAATATATAATAAAAATTCTTAAAGTAATTCAATTCCTGAAATTATTAGTTAATAAAATTAAAAAAAAAAACAGGAGATGAATTTTCCATTCATAATAACCTAATATGAAATTTATATATTTAACGCTAAGACACCCGGGCTGACTGCGTGATGAAAGAACTTCACGCGTGGAAGAAGCTCAAACACCATCGCCACCCCCTCTCCATCATGCGTCAACATTAAATCGTGTCATATTTTTGACGTGTTGTGTGACAACTGACACTTTTCCATGAATTCTGTACAATAATAAACAATAATATGTGCTTTAATGACTGTGTGTGATTGAATTAACAAGACGAATGATTTTCTGATTACTGTCATATACATACAATGGCATTTCATGTTGCAAGATTTTTATCATTACTACATGCAACACAGCCTGGTACAATTAGTGCACGAAACAAAGTTAGCACAGTTATCAGACAAACTAGAAGTACTGACGGGAGTTCAGTACTTAGACAGACGTGATGTTAAGACACAGAATGAGCCCGAAAACCAAGAGTTACACTAGAATAGTGTGTAGGAAAGTAGGGATTATAAAACTGTTTACCTAGTGATGATTTAGGTGCCGGAAAGTGCAAGAAACACACTAAAACTGCAGAATTCTGCAGAAAAATAACCAAATTCAGCATTTTAACAACTAAATACAATGCAGAAAAGTGGTTTAATGGTCCAGAATACTTTCCTAAGTGCCGGGAATCGAAACTGTCATAAAATACAACATAAAGCACACTAAACTGGCTATTTAGCACTTTAACGAACCGGTAACCAACCGAACAACCGGACACTACCCGAAACACCAAATTTTCACTAGAAGCATTGTTTTAGCATTACGAAGCTAGTTATGGTCACCGAACATCATAACACACCATAAAACACTACAACACAATAAACACTAAACTTTATACTTGAAATCTAACCAAACTCTTTAACTTAACATTACGACACAACTAGAGCCCCCCCCTATAACCGGTTAGACAAGGGCCCCACATGCCCCAAATACTTTTGTTTATTTTATAAAAATGTAGATTAGATATGGAACACAAAGACTAATGGTTATAAGAATGTTGGGAAATCATTTATAAAAACTATGAGACATTCACCTTAGTTCATTTAATCACCTCAACATCACAATTCTTCTTCTTCTCCTTCCCTTAAAGCTACGACCCAACACCCACACTCACACTCCTCCATTTTTCAAAACATTCAACACAATCTATGGTGGTTTAAAGGTGCTAGGAGCTTAGTTAAGAAGTGTGGAAGCATTGAAACTTGAAGGACCTTCACATAGAGCTTTTATCCACCTAGATTATCATCTTCATCATCTTGAGTTCTTCCCTAGTCTTGTGCTAGTAGTAAGCCCCTTTGTAACTTGATTTTACTTCTTATTTAGATGGTTAAAAGATTATGTGTATGGTTAAACATGAAGATCATGAAGAAACAAGAAGATGAACTTTAACATAAAGCTAAATAACATAAGAAACTAAGTTGTTTGAGTATATGTATGAATCTTGATTATTGATTACTTGTGTTTATGATGTTAAACATCATAAGAGACTTACTAGACTGTGATTAAACACATGATCTAGCAAGTGAGAGGATGATCTTGTGAGAAATCAAAGTGATCATCCTTTATGTAAACATGAACTTGAAAGATGAAGTCGTTTTTATGTATAATGAAGTATGAAACATGTTATAAGACTTGTAGAATGATGATTCAAAGATAGTTTTCTCAAGAAACCAAGTTTAATTTCAAGATTTACATAACCATGATTTCTAAAGAAACTAATCATGTTTTTAGTGTTAAATCAAGTATAGAATCGTGTTATTAACAAGAAAAATTCAAGAAGAAATGTTTTTGAAAAATCATGTTATAAGTTGTGAAAGACTAAATTTCTCAAGAATGATGTTTATGAACAAATGACCACACTTTTAAGGGTAACTAAGTCTACTAATTAACATGGTAAGTTACTACAAGTTTTTATAAAATTTCAAATTCATGTCAATGTGTAAATTGCATATTTAAAGCATATGGTAAGTCTTGTTTATGTTGTTGATGATTGATGATGGTTTTTAAAAGGAAATAATATGCTTTTAAAGCATGGAAACCTTCATTTTTAAAGGGAAACTATGGCAAAAGTTTTGTAGAATTTAAACACTTAGAAAAATATTTTTAAACAAGTATTTATAAGTAAATTTTAACCATGTTTTTTCATATAAAATTTGTCATAAATTTTGTTACAAAGATTACAAATATTGGAGGTTGGTTTATGATAAAAAAAGTGACTAAGTATACATTTAGGAAAATATATATTTAGATGTCACAATTTGTGTGATTACTTGTATATTATGTGTATTAGTTATATTATTTTAGGACTTGAAATAATATAACTTACCAAAATACAAAAAAAATTATAATACAAAGTAATACCAAAATTCCAAGAAAACAAATAAATAATTTATACCTGACTATTGGACAAACCGAACACGAACGTATGAGCTACACTTATATATATTATGGAAATAGATATATATTTTGACAAACGAGTCAAACGGTATTTTGATAACCGAAAGAAAGGAAATTATAATTTTTACAAGTGTTACAAAAATATATCATATTTTTGTCAAGTAGAAAATACATTATTTTTGAGTGGAGAAAAATAAATATATTTTCTTGAACAATTACAAGATATACTATTTTTGGAGAAAATATATATTTTCTTAAACAAATTAAGAATATATTATTCTTGGGGTGAAAAATGGATTTATATATATTTTCTAAGTTAATCTTGAAAATTTATTATTTTTGAGGTTTATATGAAAATATAATTATTTTTGCCAAGGAAGAATTATAACTAAATTTCTATAAAAGTTTTCTTAAAATATATATATTTTAAGAATACAAATTGGTGATTTTTATTGGTTAAAAATAATATTACGGAAAATGTAAATACAAAAATTAAGTATATGAATACTTAATAAATACAAGAAAATACGTATTCTCGTGCGTACGAATATACACCGGAACACACCACAAATACTTGGCAAAATACACAAGTATAATTATACCCATACTTGGGAAATATCCATGAAAAGAATTACAAAACAAACTAAGGCAAACATATATTATTTTGACAATATTCCAAATAAATGGATGAAAATAATTTAAGTTAAAATATTATTATTTTAACTGATAATTATATATACTTTGAAATTATACAATGTACATCAAAGATGTAACTCAAAGTATACCAAGATTTACAAAACAAGTCTTAATGATCGACTAAGACAAAGAGTCGTTACACGACCTAAACGTCTAATAAAACATGGCACGTGTGTAGGTAGTTGTACGACTCATAGAAGGACCTTGAGCATACGAGATAGCAGGACGCAAACTTGTGAGTTCATGTCCCCCTTTTCTCTTACTGTTTTCGGATTTATAACTCTCGGGGGGTGGAATACATGTTACAAATGTTCAAATGGTGTGACTTGGCTATGAAATGAACTATTAGATCATGTGTGCATAGACTTAAATTGAAATGCCAACAACTCTCATAAGAATCATGGACAAAGGTTAGATCTAACGGGTACGGCCGAGCCCCACTCATGGTCCTTATGTGACCACTTAGAGTGCTTTAGTGTCCCAGTCGAGGTGATTCGACAACGGTCAAGGGGATTTGACACAGTCAAGGTGATTTGATACGGTCAGGGGAATTTGACACAGTCAAGGTGAATTTGACACAGTCGAGGGGGAATTCGACACAGTGGAGGAGATTCGACAAAGACAAAAGCGTACTCATATTGAGTACTCCCTATGTCTTCACATACATTAATGTCTTGCAAAACATTAATTGATCTATTCATAGACGCTTTTCATACCTGTTTTCAAAGGAGTCTGTCAAATGTTTACAAGTTTATCAGTACTCATACAAAATGCATGAACTCGCTTAACTTTTGTTGATGTTTTCAAAATTACATGTATTCAAAATTACATGTATTACATGTATTTCAGCTAACAGAACAATACATAGATAGTTGCTATGGCACTCTACAAAGTAGGAAATCTGTCTTTGCCTACTTCGTGTCTGACACTTCTACCCGTATGTCACACCCCCAAAATCCACCATGCGGAGTATCACCGCTTGGAGGCGTGACATGACCAGGATCGAGCCACCAATCATATTGAACAACGTAATTAAGTAATTAGAACCAACCACAATACAATTGGTGACCAAAAGAAAGTAACCAACTTTAAGTTAACAGTGGAAGCATAAAACGTAAGTCCAAAACACAAGTTCATAAGTTTATTTATTAAGCACGGGACATAATAGTACATATCCCACAACGACCTCCTCCTCGTGCAAGCTCCATAAGCATCTAGCGACCTGTAAGGCATATAACAACGAGTCAACAATAAAGTTGAGCGAGTTCACAGTTGGGTGTTTGTTTTAAGTCGTTTAAAAAAACATGTTTTTCGTTTAGTTGGCTTACTTGCCGTGGGGGTTACCCCATAGTTGAAAATATGATTAACCAATTCCTTCTTTCCCAAACCATGACCCGTGGGGGCTTCCCCATGTTAACCACTAGACCGTTACCATATCGACAACTGACGAACAATAGTTGTGCCCTACGTCAATGTTCTATCATCATTGACAGTTTTCCCAGATCCATTAGTACACGCCCGTCCAAACGGCACGGTGTGAGGCTTATCAACCCAAATAGCGCTATTAATTAATGACCCTCTCGCCATTGGCCCGACGATTAAGTCGATATAAAAATGAGGGACTTCATGATAGAGTTTTGTCTAGTAAGTTTAAGGTTGTTGTCCTACCCAAGGAGGACGAACGTACGTATTCTACCCAAGGAGAATACGCAGGATTTATATTGGCATCCTACCTATGGAGGATGGCGGTACATATCCTACCCAAGGAGGATATGTAGGTTCCGTTTTAATTCATTAACCCATTCCCAACCACCGGGAATCCCATGCCTTAGAAAGTGTGTGAACTCACCTTTGGTTGCTCGGTTTGACTCTCAAAATAGCTAACAGTCAAGGTCGGTCAATCACGTCCTAGTATGATTACCACTTAGTTTATTAGTGACTTCAAATAAACACGAAGTTCCTACACGCATCTATCACATAACATGCATCACTTTAACGGTTCATGCCCATATAAAATTCCCATCTATTCCCACTCATAAACAAACATATGACATTGCACATAACACTTTTATTGACATATAACATGTTAGATCATTCTCAGATAACCTACCCGACATTTAGACACGCAAATTACTACTTATGTCGTTTCAACTTTTACATTCAAAACTGGGCTTTTTTCGGGAATTTTAATAAAATAGTTACCCTGTTCCAAAAATTCACAACTTTTTACAGAAGGTCTTAAACGATCCAAATATGATTGTGTAAAAATATCGGGATCCAATTCACTACCAATATTTTAGAAAAAATCATTTACCGGACTGCAATCAGATTTATCACTTTCTGACTGCAGTCCACGGAATAATTTATTAAAATTTCATCGCAAGTCCGATTAATGAAATTCCAGTTGGAGCATTACTATGACATCAGTGGTCATCTACAGTAAAATTTTCATGAGCTAATTCTACACAGATTTCAAGTTATGATGAAGAATATAACACACGTTTTCTGCAGTAAAACGTAGCTTGAGCTGCTGTCCAAAAACAGACCTTTAGAAATAGTAAACGACCTCGAAAAATTACGATTCTAGTGCCATTTGATCCGTTTTTCGAAAATACATAATTTAGGCTTCAGAAAATCAGTTTTTCGATTTATTACGATCCGTTTACAGCCAGTTGAAGTTGGCTGAAAATGCTAATCAACATGCTTTTTTTTAGAGTTTAAATGTTACTAAAACGCATCAACAAATGTCCTAACAACGGGTTTATCAAGAAATCAACGATCAAACATCATGCATGCTTTAACCAACCCTAATCCAACAAGACTTCATCTTTATGTAAACTTATGTTCATGTTCCTTGTTCATTTTCTTTTTAGGTTTAAATCTTTTAGTTCATGTTCTTGGTGTTCTTGATATTCATCATACTTCAACTTTTAAATACTCAAAATGGAAGTAAACTAAGATAGATCAAAGACTTACAACTAGCACAAGGCTCGGGAAGATCTCTAGTGAAAATGGTGGAGAAAATGACGGTGAAAAGCAAGAAACAAAGCTTCTTTGAAGTTCCACAAGTTGCAAGCTCCCTTGAATCACCTTCAAGTCTTGAATGGAGCTCAAAATGGAAGAAGACGATGGTGCTAAGGTGGTGATGGTGGTGGCGGTTATGTGAGCCGAGAGGGAGGGGGTGAGGTGAGGGAGTGATGGTGTAAATCTTGTGAAATGATGTAGGATCTAGTGCCATGCTTTATAAATATGTTTCCAATATTTTGTTTACACTAGCAAGCAATCAATCCAATATAAAATTAAAAGAAAATCTAGGACAAGATTGTGAAGTATGGTGGGGTGGTCCTTGTGACCGAATTCGGTTAGGGGGGGGGGGGTTGGATGTAACTTTTGTAACTGGATAGTAAAGGTAAGTTCAATTCCAAGTAATATGATTTCATATATTAGTTAGTTGATATTTAGGGGGATGTTATGGTGTACGGGGATCATGACTAGCCAAGAAATAATTAAACAACATTTCTTGCAATATTTAGGTGTCCCGGTAATGTCCGGTTGTTCGGTTGGATACCGTTCCGTTAAAGTGTTTAATTATTCCGTAAAGTGTCTTATATATATATATATTTGTAACACTTTTAATTCCTAACACTTAGGAAAATATTCGGGACCATTTAGTCAAGTTTCTACACAATCATTAAGCACAATATAATATTAATCAATCGTACGAATACATGTAATTACGAGGGTTGTCACATTCTCCCCCTGTTAAGAAAATTTCGTCCCAAAATTTAGTGCGTGGTTACTGAGGAAGCTAGTTGAGTTGCGTTGGTTTCCTGGTTTTCCTGGGGTGTCACATCATCCCCCCGTTGGTTTGGAATTTCGTCCCGAAATTCTGCAGTAGCTTCAGTCTCAGTAGTGGTTGCACTTTTCTTAAACAGCTTGGGATACTTGAGTTTCATTTGGTCTTCTCGTTCCAAGGTATACTCTGGGCCACGACGGGAGTTCCAACGAACTCGAACAAGAGGTATTCTGGTACACTTGAGAATCTTAACGTCTCGGTCTGTGATTTCAACTGGTTCCTCGACGAATCGTAACTGGTCGTCGATTGTGAGCTCCTTTAAGGGAACTATGAGGGTCTCATCTGACAGACACTTCTTCAGATTTGACACATGGAAAACATTGTGAACTCCGGCGAGTTCTTCCGGTAGATTCAACTTGTAAGCGACCTTGCCAATTTTCTCAATGATTTCGAATGGTCCGACATAACGCGGATTGAGTTTGCCTCGTTTGCCAAAACGAACTACACCTTTACAAGGTGAGTCTTTGAGTAGCACTCGATCCCCAACCTGGAACTCGAGTGGTTTTCGTCGCTTATCTGCATAGCTTTTCTGACGGTCACGAGCTGCCGCCATTCATTGCCGTATCTGAGCAATCCTTTCGGTTGTATCCACTACAAGTTCTGGGCCTGTGATTTGACTGTTGCCAACTTCTGCCCAACAAAGAGGTGATCGACATTTACAGCCGTACAATGCCTCAAACGGAGCGTCCTGGATGCTGGTGTGGTAACTATTGTTATATGAAAACTCCACTAACGGGAGGTGCTTTTCCCAGCCATTACCAAAGTCGATTACACATGCCCGAAGCATGTCTTCAAGGGTTTGGATGGTGTGTTCAGATTGCCCATCCGTTTGTGGATGATATGCCGTGCTCATGTCTAATCGAGAACCAAAGGACTTGTGCATAGCTTGCCACAATTCAGGTGTAAAACGTGAGTCTCGATCAGAAATGATGGAGGTTGGCACTCCGTGCGTTGATACTACTTCCTTTAGATAGACGTCTGCTAGGGTAGAAAACTTGTATGTTTCCTTGATAGCCAAGAAGTGTGCAAACTTAGTCAATCGATCCACTATCACCCAAATAGTGTCATTTGCGCGTTGAGATCTAGGAAGGTGAAGGGGTAAGGTCCCAAAAACCTCGTGATAAGTACTTGGGACTGTACCACAACATTGTCTTTAAGCCCTTTTTTACCTTGCGCGGCCGCGCACTGGTTTTATAAAAGAAAGGCTTAAGGCAGATAGCAAACAACACTCGCGCACCAAAAGGAAATCATAAACCCTTGCGCTTTCATAAAAGATCAAAATCCTAAACACTTCTGATTAATAATATCCAGACTTGGATATTATTTACTTAACTGATACCACATGGTAAAAAGTCACACCAGATTACAGCAGTAATCTTCTAGAAGACTTAATTGTGCACCACCCAGACGGTTATAACCGTCTGGGCCACATGTCATCTCCCCAACGTTCCTTAGAGTCACGGTGATGGCATGGAAATAGAAAGAAATCATTACTTGTCCACTTTCCACGTGGCAATACCCCAACCTTTGATCTAAACAACGATCCGTGTGCTCTCACGTCGGATAAAAGGGATTAACGGTGGAAAGAAATAACTGCTACGGGGTTAGCATCTTCCGTCAACTTTTCAATAACAGGTTTTCCCTCCCAAAAACTCCCGGCTATAAATATGAGGATAATTCAGGTATGAAAGTCAAGTTACACACACTTCTTCAATACATCTTCTTCTTCATAACCCATACTTATTCTCACACCGGAGTCGGGTCAAGGAGAGAACCCCTTTCTCCCCTTGGCGAGGCTAACGATGCTTCTTTTTTGCAGAGTTTTATCGGAGAAGAAGATCAGTCGTAATCGAATCAAACGAGAGAGAACAAACCCCTTTATGCAGATCCAAACCCCCTAGATATTTCGATTCCGGTCGTTTATCTAGTGTTTCTTCATTGGCGCCCACCGTTTTTCTCTGTTTCATCCAATTTTCTCTCGTTTTTGGTCTACCCTGCTGATTCCATTTGCATATGGAAGAAACGTCGTCTCATCGGCAAACCGGCCCTCGGCCGAACGTCGAAAACAATTTTCAGGTTGAAGGAATTCCAGAAGATGCCTCGGATGACAACGAGGTTCAATCCAATCGAGTAAATGAACCTGTCACCCCAGGAGTGCTACCAGAAAACCCTGTTCACTCAATTCTGCCTCCAAGAGAAACTCCGATTTCCTGGTACGTCAGGTCTCAAGGGGCACTAAATGCAGTATACACACAACTGTGTGCACAGACTTCTCCCTAAACTCAATCAAGGAGGCCAGGGTCTCGTGCCCATACTTCTCAACGAGAGAGCCCATCTCACATTGAAGATACCGAGGTATATTCCAGATCTCCAACAAGAGATGAGTATACCCAATCTGGGAGCCATCAACGGGAATCACACCCTCACCGAAGACAATCAGTTCACACTAGGTTGGGCCCTCAACGGAACACCCACACCGATGAATCTGATGCAACTTACCGTGTGAGTGAAAATACTAGCGTGTTTAACCGATTGCAGCCCAATTACAACAAATGCAGACCTCGTGCGGTTTATAACCCTGAGGTTGAACACAACTATAATTTGATTTACCGCCCTGCGGAAGCAACGGAAAATTCAAAGTTCATCATGGAAATAGCTTTGGCTCCGCTTGAGAAAGCTAAACTACCATCCAACGTGGGTAAATTCAATGGGCTGACAGACCCTGATGACCACTTGAGGGTTTTTACAAGCACATGGCTAGTAGGTGGCTGGACTCTACCATTATGGTGCCATCTCTTCGTACAGACACTTACTGGCGTTGCAAGAATCTGGTTCGATAACTTACCCATCGGGAGCATCACATCATGGAAGGATCTACGCAAGAAGTTTCTGACGCATTTCAGTCAACAACGACGATCCATTCGAGACACATCAGATGTCATGAATATTTGGCGTCATGACAATGAAAGTCTGGAGGACTTTATCACCCGATATAATAAGGAAGTATTGGAGATCGGGGGAGTCCATGAGCAACTGATCCGTGCACAATTCAAATACGCGGTCAGATGCGATGATATGGTCAAGGTCTTATCTGGAACGGAAGGACTCCCAACGAGTTGGGAGAAAGTAATGGCAGCAGCAAAAGTTTATGCTCAAACTGAAAAGAACCTTACCACAAATAGGCCACCGCCACCACATAATAGACCCGCGGACTTAGGCTCCACTGGCGGGAGAAAGTTTAAGAAGTCATGGCGTGATTCTGGCTCGACAAATCATTCGTCTGAAGATGCTCAAGCAACGATCAACAAACTTACCGCGCAGAGGGAGACCAAACAGGAGAATAGGGAGAGGCAATGGACTCCCCTAACTAAAACCCCTACGGAAGTTTTGAGCACTGAAGATTATCAGTTCAAGCCACCAATCCCCATGAAAAACAAGCGCGGACAAGATCCAGCCCAATATTGTGAATATCACAAAGACAATGGGCATACCACCAACAACTGCATTTCTTTGCGCATCGAAATTGAGAAAGCCCTCAAAAGCGGCGAACTCACACATTTGCTGCAAAATGTGCGCAAAGAGATAAAGCAGATAACTCGAGGCGACGAAGGCCCAAGCAAATGGGCGAAGAACTAAGGAAAAACTCTATGGTCTCCGCAAAGGAAAACACGGTCTATTAAAATAAAGCAGGAAAATAGAGTAAGTTAAGTCTCATATATTTATTAGAAAACTTTGTAATGGCCTCTGTGCCCTATCCAGAAATAAACAGCAAAGTTTCTATTATTCTTGTGTTTTTTACAAAGTGCATGCAATTTCTTTTAGTAAGCGCAAAAACATTATGGTAATTTCAGAACAAGCCTCATGAACGATCAGTGATTACGTCACAAACGACCATAAGTTCACACATGAGCTCTATACCAACTTCATTCGCCTTACTCAATAAAAGCAAATTGTATCCATGCAAAATATTGTAAAACAAAAAAACATGTAACATACTATTCTCAGCGTACAAATACGCCCTAAAAACTATCAAACATGGCAGTGTTTTAGTTACTCGCGCGACAGCGCGCCAACAAAAGAAGGGATATACATCCCAAATAAGAGAATTGTTCAATACATTTTCAAACTACACCAAATCTTCACCCTCATCCGAAAAGATTTCCTTTAATTGTGCTACGTGATCATCAGATTGCAGCGCAACATTTATCATATCCATAACCGGAAGTTGCAAGTTGTTAAATTCTGCCTTTAAAGCAGCAAGCGCAGCACCAGTATCCACGCCATAAGTTGCAGATTTGCTGATATCCCAATCAACCTTCAAAGCGCTATTTACATGATGAGAACATTCAGCATATCCTTGGGCGTACCCGTCTCTTCGCGCAGCAACAACTAAACGCGCAACGGTTTTATCCAACTCTTCAGAATTTAACACTGATTCAGCAATCTATAAAGATAGGAAAGGGTAAATAACAAGAAGGCGCATTAACAAACCCACAACAAAAAAGAGCAAGTAACTTACACAAGAAATTCCACAATCTTTCAGCCACGCCATATCACTCTTTAAAGGTTCAAGCTCGCTTTCCGCTGTGGCTCGCGCCGTTTCAGAATTTTCCAATTTTTCTTCAGTTTCAGTCAAACGACGGGAAGTTTCAGCCTTTTCCGAGTGCGCAAGCTCCAGGTCCTTTTTAAGTTGTTCCTGGCCAGAAAGCAAAGCAGTAAGTTCTTCGAACTCTTTATCTCTAAGAGCAAGAGTGGCGCAAGCTTGTACCTCTCGTTGCTCACTGCGCTCCCTATGAGAACGCGCTTCTTCCAGAGCAGCTTCTGCATTAGCTTTCTCTTTTTTCAACTTTTCTACCTCCGCATCCTGTCTCTTCAGTTTTTCAATCTCAGCCTTGAGATTATTGATGACATTGCGAAGATTTACCTTCTCAGCATTATCTTTTTCGCAAATTCTCTTCCAGTTTTTGCGTTCTTCGGAAAGGAGGGCAGCGTCAGCTTCCGCTTTCCTCTTCCAACCTGCAACAGACCACTCCTCGGTTTTACGATCGGCCTCAATCTTGGCCTGATCAGCTTCCAATTTAGCTTTTAGCTGAGCTAAACGCCTTTCATCGCTAGCAAACTTCTTCTGGGAAACCCTAAAAGCTTCCCAATCCTTATGCATACTATACCACTCAAGCACTATGCGATGAGTGGTAGAAGCATGAGAAGCAGTCTCCTCAAGGTAAGCTTGATAAGTTTGTTCATAAGACCGGCTTTCTTGAAACTTGATCTCCCCAGGCGGAAATATTCCCTGCAGCCAATCTCGACACACATGCTAATCCGAGAAAGTGTCACCTTTCTTCAAATTCCAAACAGGGGCATGAAGCTCAGAAGCATCTTTCTCTGAGTACGTCCTGTAATAGTAATCCTCCAGGGTTTCCTCTGGGCGGATTGGAGAATTTTTATCAACACCAGCAAATGAACTTTGCTCCTCAGCAGAAACCTTCTCAACGCGCTCAGGCATAACATCAGAAGGTTTATTAGAAGAAGTTGAAGTAGGAGTTTTTTCAGCAGTTTGTTCTTTCCCTAGGTCTTGAGCAATCTTTGAGAAATCCTTGATAAATCTTCTGTAGTAGCCCGCCAAACCCAAGAATTGGCGGATTTCTGTTGGTGTATGGGGTGCAGGCCAGTTCTTGATCGAATCAACCTTGGATGGGTCCACATGAATCCCATCCTTATTTACCACGTGGCCTAGAAAGTGGACTTCACGAAGCCAGAAGTCACATTTCGAAAATTTGGCATACAACTGCTCTCTTCGAAGGAGTTCCAACATAAGTCGTAGATGCTGCTCGTGTTCCTCCTGACTCTTAGAATAGATCAGGATGTCGTTGATGAAAACAATAACGAACTTATCCAGGTAAGGTTTGCATACTTGGTTCATGAGATCCATGAAGACCGCAGGTGCATTCGTCAATCCGAAAGGCATAACCAGAAACTCGTAATGGCCGTAACGAGTTCTGAATGCTGTTTTGGAGACGTCCTCATCTCGGACTCTCAGCTGATGGTATCCCGATCTCAAATCAATCTTAGAGTAATAGCTCGACCCTTGCAACTGGTCGAATAAGTCATCAATGCGTGGAAGAGGATAATGATTCTTTACCGTCACTTTGTTGAGTTCGCGGTAGTCAATACACATTCTGAAAGTACCGTCTTTCTTCTTCACAAACAAGACTGGAGCTCCCCAGGGCGAAGAGCTAGGACGTATGAAACCCTTTTCCAAGAGTTCTTGTAATTGCGTGGACAGTTCTTCAAGTTCTGACGGAGCTAGTCGATAAGGTGCACGCTATTGGTGCTGCTCCAGGAGCTAGCTCGATTTAAAACTCGACTTGTCGATGAGGCGGAAGACTATGTAATTCCTCAGGAAATACCTCAGGAAAATCGCGCACAATTGGAATGTCTTCGATTCTCTTCTCTTCCATTGATGCGTCAGTAACGAGTGCTAGAATGGCAGTGTGGCCCTTTCGTAAACACTTCTGGGCCTTAAGGAAAGAGATAATTCCTACGACAGCACCACTCTTGTCGCCATGAATCACGAGGGGTTCTTCACCAGAACGAGGGATGCGGACAATCTTCTCATTGCAAAGAATTTCCGCTTGCTGATGAGATAACCAATCCATCCCAATAACAAAGTCGAAACTACCAAGTACGATAGGAATAAGGTCGATAGAGAAGGTCTGACCAGCTAAGACGAGGTTACAACCTTTAATTATGTGTGTGGCTTCAAGACTTTTACCGTTTGCTAGTTCTACCGTGTGTTTGGTGTTCAAAAGTGTTGGAGTGCACTTAAGCATTTGGCTAGCTTTTAAGGACACATAACTAGTATCGGCACCCGAATCAAATAAAACAGTAACAAAGAAGTCGTCCAGAAGAAACTTACCCATCACCACGTTGGGATCGTTCCTTGCATCACCCTGACCCAGCATGAAAACACGTCCCCTGGCACCATTGCCATTATTGTTACCCCCGTTGTTGCCTCCATTGTTGCCTCCATTGTTATTCCCGTTTCCTTGGTTGTTGTTGTTCTGATTCTGGTTCAGCTGAGGGCAGTTCCTCTTAAAGTGGCCTTCAGCGCCACACTGAAAGCATCCTTTATTTCCCTGCTGTTGCTGCTGCTGGTGGTTCTATGGAGCTTGTTGCTGCTGTTGACGATTTTGATTCGCAGGAAGTGAGCTCCTGCAATCCTTTGCTTCATGACCAAACTTGTTACACCTCAGACAATGACCCTTGTTACACTGCCCACTATGATGTTTGTTGCATCGGTTGCACTTGGGGTGGTTTCCTTTGTATCCACCCTGCCCCTGACTACCCGAAGATTGCTGACCAGGGCTCTTGTAGTTGTCAGTCCTTCGCTGCTGAGACTGAGACTGAACTGAAGTAGAACCCTTGCCCGAATTCCCATCCCACTTGCGCTTGTTATCACTGGGAGCATCAGTAGTAGTAGCGTTAATACGCTTGGGCAGCTTGTTCTGCTCAACTGCCTGATCAGTCAGACGGTGAGCTAGTCGTATAACTTGCTGAATGGTACCCAGGTTAGCTGAAGTCACGTGACTCTGGATCTCTGGTACAAGACCCTTGAGGTACAACTCAATACGTTTGATGGGAGGGTCCGCCATAGTAGGACACAAGATGGCCAGCTCGTTTGACCTCTTCGTATACGCCTCAATTTCCGACCCCGTCATTTTCAGGTTGAAAAATTCCACCTCTAGCTTATGGATGTCATCACGACTACAATACTCTTCTTTGATCAATTCTTTGAAGTCATTCCATGGGGTGGCATTAGCAATCGCCAGCCCTAGCAGTTGAACATGTGCTTTCCACCAGGTTAACGCAGCACCTTCGAGTGTTCCAGTAGCAAATTTCACCCTACGATCTTCAGGGCATTCACACATCTCAAAAACATACTCAATCTTCTCAAACCAGTGGAGGAGACCTACAGCTCCTTCTGTGCCGCTGAAAGTACTAGGTCGGCAATCCATGAATGTTTTGAACGTACATACTGGAGGTTGAGCATGCTGACCTCCTGCAGGGACAGCCGCGAGTGCCTCAGCCACTCGTTCGTTGATTAGAGCCGGCAACTGGGCTTGTGTCAGGTTGATACCACCACGTCCTACGCGTCCATTCATGATCTTCACAATGAAGCGGTCATAAGTGAGAAACGTGTGGTGAAAGTGCGTAAGTGTGGGATGACAGAAGAGAGTAAGCACATACATGGTTCAAATAGCAGTTATCACGTTAATTAATGCACTCTGTGAACTATCTAACCGACAGTATAAACATAATTCATACCACCTATTGTGTCGAGTCTTGCACGTGGAGCGAAACGTCGTTGTGGATCATTGAGCACTAAACAGGTTATAGTCTGGTTTTATCAAAAAGCTTTTCCCCTTTTTTAAAACCAAGTTCGCTATAACCAATGGCTCTGATACCAATCTGTCACACCGCCAAAATCCACCATGCGGAGTATCACCGCTTGGAGGCGTGACATGACCAGGATCGAGCCACCAATCATATTGAACAATGTAATTAAGTAATTAAAACCAACCATAATACAATTGGTGACCAAAAGAAAGTAACTAACTTTAAGTTAACAGCGGAAGCATAAAACGTAAGTCCAAAACACAAGTTCATAGTTCATAAGTTTATTTATTAAGCACGGGACATAATAGTACATATCCCACAACGACCTCCTCCTCAAGCAAGCTCCATAAGCATCTAGCGACCTGTAAGGCATGTAACAACGAGTCAACAATAAAGTTGAGCGAGTTCACAGTTGGGTGTTTGTTTTAAGTCGTTTAAAAAACATGTTTTTCGTTTAGTTGGCTTACTTACCGTGGCGGTTATGTGAGCCGAGAGGGAGGGGGTGAGGTGAGGGAGTGATGGTGTGAATCTTGTGAAATGATGTAGGATCTAGTGCCATGCTTTATAAAGATGTTTCCAATATTTTGTTTACACTAGCAAGCAATCAATCCAATATAAAATTAAAAGAAAATCTAGGATAAGATTGTGAAGTATGGTGAGGTGGTCCTGGTGACCGAATTCGGTTAGGGGGGGGGGGGGTTGGATGTAACTTTTGTAACTAGATAGTAAAGGTAAGTTCAATTCCAAGTAATATGATTTCATATATTAGTTAGTTGATATTTAGGGGGGTGTTATGGTGTACGGGGATCATGAATAGTCAAGAAATAATTAAACAATATTTCTTGCAATATTTAGGTGTCCCGGGTAATGTCCGGTTGTGCGGTTGGATACCGTTCCGTTAAAGTGTTTAATTATTCCGTAAAGTGTCTTATATATATATATATATATTTGTAACACTTTTAATTCCTAACACTTAGGAAAATATCGGGACCATTTAGTCAAGTTTCTGCACAATCATTAAGCACAATATAATATTAATCAATCGTATGAATACATGTAATTACGAGGGTTGTCACACCGTATACGAGTCGTTTGGGAACCGATATCTAAGCAAGTGAGGATGGCTAACACTCGGGAAAGATTCAGCAGCTTCACACTCTCTATCACCCCTATATGTACAACCCCCATCTCTTGGGAAATATACCCGTCTTTGTGAAGCTAAAGACCTAAGAAAACCATTGTAGAAGGAAAATAACTACTATTTTCATATTATGGAACTTGTATGACCGAGGTGATGTAACCTCGAGTTCATTTTGTTTTCCCTGTTAAAAACAATAAGTCAAGTTGTCGAGCATATATGAAAAATCAGCAGTTGTTTTCTTACTTATACATTGTTGATTATACATGCATGTGATATTAGGAGATTACATGTTTGCTTGTGGTGATATATACCTCATAGACAATTATTGAATGTCGTCTAACCTACCCCATACCTTTTGCCAGAAGAAAATGCGCCCAGACGTGACACAGACACCAATACGTTACCAAGAACTGAGGCCGAACTCAATGAGCGCATTTCCCAAGCTATAGCGCAGCATGAAGCCCTCCACTCTGAACACAACGGTGGCACTTCCAGAAATGACCCTCCAACTGACTGCACCTATAAACAGTTCCTGGACTGCAAGCCATTGAATTTTGATGGCACAGGAGGTGCTGTTGCTTTTGTCCGTTGGGCAGAAAAGACTGACTTCGTTCTGAGAATGAGTAAATGTTCGCCCTAGCAGAGAGTTACCTATATCTCAGGGTTGTTTTTGGATGGCGTACTCTCCTGGTGGAACCTTCAGGTTCAGACCCTTGGTGAAGCTACTGCTTATGCACTAAGCTGGGACGAGCTCAAGGAATTGATGCGGAAGAAATACTGCGCCAGGACCGAAATCCAGAAGCTTGAGACTGAGTTCTGGAATTTGAAAATGGATGGGCCGAAGATTGCTGAGTACATCCAACGCTTTCACGACTTGTCTAGGGTTGTTCCCTACTTAGTCGAGCCTGAATTCAAGAGGATTGAACGATTCATTTGGGGACTTGCACCTCAAATCCTGAGCATGGTTACTGCCTCAAAGCCTCCAACTGTCACAAAGACTATTGATTTGAGTATTACGCTTACCGAAGAAGCTATTCATATGGGAAAATTTTCAGGATCTGAGACAAACAAGAAAGAGACTCACGTGGAGTCTTCGGGCAATAACAAAAGAAAGTTTTCGAATATGAAGGAAGGCACCCAAGCCAGTTATGACGACTCTAATGCAAACAAAAGAAGGGGAGTGAACCCGCCTCGTGGCATGAAAGCTTATGAAGCCACTAATAAGGCCGGTGTTAAGGTTTATTTGGGGGACTAAGCCGAGATGTGATGAATGCAAGTTTCACCATGAAGGTCGATGTCTGAGACCTAAGTGCGACAGATGTGGAAAAGAAGGACACAGTAAGGATGTCTGTTGGGCGAATATCCCAAACAAGGGGGAAATGGTGACTGCAACCAAGACGGAAACGATAATGGTAGAGTTCCAGGTTGCTTCAAATGTTGTGACGTGGGGCACTTTAGGAAAGATTTCCCTTGGAAGAACCAAGCGAGGAAGAGTCTTCACGATCGGGGCTCATGAAGCACGACAGGATCCAAAAGCGGTTACGGGTATGTTCCCCTACTAACCAACTCTATGCATTCATTTTGATTGACACTGGTGCCGACTTTAACCTTGTATCCTTAGAACTTAAGAACCTACTTGGCCTAGTTTCAAGCAGGATATACGTCCCGTATTCTTTAGAATTTGCAAATGGAAGGTTAGTAAAAGTAAAAGAGGTGATTAAGGATTGTATTTTGGAACTTAGAGAGCAGGAACCTTCTATTACATGTTGACTTGGGAAGTCATGATGTTGAAGTTAGCATGGATTTGCTATCCAAAGATGGAGCCGAAGTTGTTCGTCATGAGAAAATCATTGGCATCCCTCTTGGGAATCATGAAACACTTAGTTCGCGGCCTTTATGCAGTTGATGCAAAGATGCTGGACCCCATAAGGCGGTAGATTGTGAAATCCCACATTGGTCATAGAGGCACATAAGCACCTCCGAATAGGATTGCATAGCCTCCCTTGCTCATATTGTCGAAAAGGAGACCAAGGAGCCAAAGCTAGAAGACATCCCCATTGTGAAGGAAATTCCAGAAGTCTTACAAGAAGGCTTGCCTGGGTTACCTCCACAGCGATAAGTGGAGTTTAGGATTAACCTAGTGCTAGGAGCGGCACCCGTGGCGAAGGCACCTTACCGAATAGTTCCGCTCGAGATACAAGGAGTAATGACTCAACTACAAGAACTGCTAGAACAAAGGATTCATCAGACCAAGCTTCTCGCCTTGGGAAGCTCCAGTGCTATTCGTTAAAAAGAAAGTTGGCAGTTTCTGTTTGTGAATCGGCTTCATAGAATTGAATATCAAGAACCGGTATCCCTTGCCAAGGATTGATGACTCGTTCAACCAATTACAAGGTTCTAGTTACCACTCGAAGATCGACTTGAGGTCAGGGCATCATCAACTGCGAATACAAGAAGAAAGTATCCCTAAAACGGCCTTTCGGACTCGATATGGACGTTTCGAGTTCCTTGCCATGTTGTTTGGCTTAACAAACACACCAACAGTATTCATGGATCTCATGAATAGGGTGTGCAAGCCGTACCTGGATAAGATCGTGATTATATTTATTGACTACATTCTTGTTTGCTCAAAGATCAAGGAAGGTCATGAGCAACATCTGCAAGCTATCTTGGAGCTTTTGTAGAAAGAACAGTTATATGCAAAGTCGTTGAAATACGAATTTTGGATTCGCAAGGTGCAAATTCTTAGGTCACGTGGTGAGTAATAATGGAATCCATGTAGACTCTACTAATAATGAGCCAATCAAGAACTGGGAAGCCCCAAGGACGCCAACTACGATACGGAAATTGTTGGGGTTAGCAGGCTATTACAGACGAATCATAGGGGAATTTTCAAAGATGGCTCAATCGCTAACAACCCTAACCTAGACAGTACCCACCTTGCCTTTACCTGACAGTACCAAGAGATTCGTGGTTTATTGTGACGCTTCTTGACAAGGTCTCGGTTGCGTGTGGATGCAACGAGACAAAGTCATCGCGTACGCGTCATGTCGATCGAAGGATCATGAGAAGAACTACACCACGCACAACCTTGAATTAAGTGCGATGGATTGCTTGAAGATTTGGCGTCACTACTTGTATGGACAATACTGCATGATCTTTACTGATCACAAGGGTTTGCAGCACACCTTTGATCAGAAAGACTTAAACATGATATAACGAGATGGAATGAGCTACTGAATGATTACGACTGTGAGATTAACTATCACCTGGACAAGGCGAGCATGGTAGCAGACGCCTTGAGCCGCAAGGAACGTGCAAAGCCTCTAAGGGTGCGAGCCTTAGAGATGACCATACTAACTGAAGGGGTAAGGTCCCAAAAACCTCATAATAAGTATTTGAGACCTTACCACAACCCGACCTTTTAACCTTGCGCGGCCGCGCACTGGTCTTACAAAAGGAAGAAAGTAATCAGCAATCTATAGTCACGCGCCCAAAGGAAAACATAAATCCTTGCGCCTTCCCCCATTAGTAAAGGATAAAAATCCTAAGATCAATACTTCCGCCTAAGTATCCAGACTTGGATATTATTCTACCCAGATTTGGATTTATTATTCAGTGGTCTCCACACGATAAAATACCACACTAGATTACAACAGTAATCTTCTAGAAGAAATACAATCGTGCACCACCAGACGGTTATAACCGTCTGGACACGTGTCACCACCACAGGCACCCCTGAAATCACAACGAAGGCATGCAATTGGAGAATAATATCCACTTGATCACATTACACGTGGCAAATCCCCAGCCTTTGATCTAGACCACGATCCGTGTGCTCTCACGTCGGATCAAGGAACTTAAACGGAAGGAAATATAACCGCTTACGGGGTTAGCATCTTTCGTTAACTTTTCACTAACGGGTTTTCCCGCCTAAAACGACTCCCGGCTATAAATATGAGAAGCAACCCAGGTATGAATTCAAGTTACACACACTTCTCAAATACATTATCTTCTTCATTACCAATACTTATTCTCACACCGGAGTCAGGTCAAGGAGATAACCCCTTTCTCCCCTTGGCGAGGCTAACGGTGCTCTTTTTTGCAGAGCCTTCGGAGAAGAAAATCGGTCACCACTGAATCAATCGAGAGAAAGAGCTAACCTTTTTATGCGGATTCAAACCCCCTGGATATCTCGGTTCTGACCATTTATCTAGTGTTTCTTCATTGGCGCCCACCGATTCCTCTGTTTTCTAGTTTTTATCTCGTTTCGATTCAGTTCGTTCCATTTTCTGTTTTGCACATGGCAGAAAATTCGTCATCTCACCGGCAACCTGGTCCTCGACCAAACATTGTAAACAATTTACCAGTAGAAGGAATCCTGGAAGATGCCTCGGACGATAACGAGGATCAATCCAATCGAGCAAATGATCCTGTCACTCCAGGAATGTTACCAGCAAACCCTGCTCAATCAATTTTACCACCAGGCGAAACTCCGATATCATGGTATGTCCGGTCCCAAGGGGCATTAAACGCAGTGTACACACAGTTGTGTGCTCAAACTGCTCCTCTGACTCAATCACGGAGACCGGGATCTAGAGCTCATGCCTCCCAACGAGAAGAATCAACTTATGAAGACACAGAAGTTCATGCCAGATCCACGTCACAACGCGAGTACATTCAGTCAGGCAGTTACCAGAGGCAACACCATGGGGAACCACATCCTCG
Organism: Helianthus tuberosus; assembly: GCA_030545235.1. Lineage (NCBI taxonomy): Eukaryota > Viridiplantae > Streptophyta > Magnoliopsida > Asterales > Asteraceae > Helianthus > Helianthus tuberosus. Next base: position 105,150,881 of record CM060408.1, read on the forward strand.
TCGAAGACAATCGGTTCATGACAGGTTGGGTTCCCAACGGGATACCCACACCGATGAATCTGATCCAACATACCGTTTAAGTGCAAACAACAGTGTGTTCAATCGACTACAGCCAAACTATAACAAATGCAGACCTCGAGCGGTTTATAACCCTGAGGCAGAACACAACTATGACTTAGTTTACCGCCCTGCAGAAGTAGCGGAAAACTCGAAGTTCATACTGGAGATAGCTCTAGCTCCATTGGAGAAGGCCAAATTACCATCTAACATAGGGAAATTCAATGGGTTAACTGACCCTGATGATCACCTGAGAGTGTTCACCAGCGCGGGTTTGGTTGGGGGTTGGACTCTTCCGCTATGGTGTCATTTGTTTGTACAAACATTAACTGGCCCAGCGCGAATCTGGTTTGATAACCTACCAACTGGACAGATCGAGTCGTGGAAAGATCTGCGTGAAAAGTTTTTAACACACTTCAGCCAGCAACGGCGTTCCATTCGTGATACATCCGACGCCGTGAACATCTGGCGCCGCGATGATGAAAATCTGGAGGATTTTATCACCAGATACAATAAAGAAGTGTTGGAGATTGGCGGTGTTAACGAACAACTAATCCGTGCTTAGTTCAAGTACGCGGTTAGATGTGATGACATGGTTAAAGTATTATCTGGAACAGAGGGCCTTCCAAAAAGTTGGGAAAAGATAATGGCGGCGGCCAAGGTTTATGCGCAGACCGAGAAAAACCTTACTACAAACAGGCCACCACCACCACACAATAGGCCCGCTGACTTAAGCTTAACCGGTGAAAGGAGGTTCAAAAAATCATGGCGCGAGTCATCAGGAAGTCGTTCCTCTGAAGATGCCCGCACAACAATCAACAAACTCTCTGCGCAAAGGGAGAACAAACAAGAAAATAGGGAGAGGCAGTGGACTCCCCTAACAAAGACCCCGGCGGAGGTTCTGAGTACTGAGGACTATCAATTCAAACCTCCGATCCCGATGAAGAGTAAACGTGGACAAGACCCGGCGCAATACTGCGAATATCATAAAGACAACAGGCATACCACTAACAACTGCATATCTCTGCGCACAGAAATAGAGAAAGCCCTCAAGAATGGTGAACTCACGCATTTACTCCAAAATATGCGCAAAGAGATTAAGCAGATAACCCGGGGAGAAAAAGGCCCTAGCAAACGGGCCAAAACCTAAGTGACGACTCTATAAGTTTCCCGCAGAAAGACACGACCCATCAAATACGGCGGAACTATCAGAGAGTAAGTTAAGTTCCATATAATTATTAGAAAAACTTTGTAAAAGCCCTTGTGCTCTATCCATGAATAAAATTACAAAGTTTCTATTATTTTTGTGTTTACAAAGTGCATGCAATTTCTTTTTAGTAAGCGCAAAAACATTATGGTAGTATAAAACAAGCTCCATGCGCGGCCAGTGATCACGTCACAAACGACCATAAATTCACACATGAGCTTTACACCAACTTCATTCGCCTTACTCAATAAAAGCAATTGTACTCATGCAAAATATTGTAAAGTCATTAAACAAAACAAATAGAAACATACTGTTTTCAGCGTACAGATACGCCCTAAAGATTTTCAAACACGACAGTGTTTAAAATACTTGCGCAACAGCTCACCATCAAAACAGGGATTTACATCCCGCATAAAAAATTGTTCAGTACAATTTCATACTACTCTAAATCTTCACCCCCATCTGGAAAGATTTCTTTGAGTTGCGCCATGTGATCGTCCGATTGCAGCGCCACATTTATCAGTTCCATGACTGGAAGTTGCAAATTATTAAACTCTGTTTTCATGGAAGCAAGCGCGGCAGCAGTATTTACGCCAAAAGTTGCAGACTTGCTATCATCCCAGTTAACCTTCAACGCACTTTTCACATGCTGGGAAAATTCCGCATAACCTTGTGCATACCCATCTCGTCGCGCAACAACCATTAGATTAGCAACAGTTTTATCCAGCTCTTCAGAGTTTAACACAGATTCAGCAACCTATGAAATCAAGCAAAAATGAGTATAAAAAAAGCGCATATATGATCCCACAACAAAAAAGAGAAAAGAAACTTACACAGGCAATCCCGCGATCTTTTAACCAGGCCATATCAGTCTTTAAAGGTTCAAGCTCGCTTTCCGCTGTAACCCGCGCCATTTCTGAATTTTCTAGCTTCTCTTCAATCTCAGCCAGACGGCGGGAGGTTTCAGTATTCTCGGAATGCGCAAGCTCCAAATCCTTCTTTAATTGTTCCTGGTCAGAAACCAAAGCAGTAAGTTCCTCTAACTCTCTATCTCTAAGGGCAAGAGTGGCGAAAGCTTGTACCTCCCGTTGCTCACTACGTTCCCTATGAGAACGTGCTTCCGCCAGCGCAGTTTCTACATCAGCTTTCTCCTTCTCCAATTTTTCTACCTCCGCATCTTGATTCTTCAAATTTTCAACCTCAGCCTTGAGGTTATTTATGATATTACGAAGGTTTGCCTTCTCAGCATTATCTTTCTCGCAAATTCTCCTCCAATTTTTGCGTTCCTCAGACAGGAGAGCAACTTCAGCTTCAGCCTTTCTCTTCCAACCAGCAACAGACCATTCCTCAGTCTTGCACTCAGCTTCAAACTTGGCTCGCTCAGTTTCTAATTTAGCCTTCAACTGGGCCACATGTTTTTCATCTTTAGCAAACTTCTTTTGAGATGCCATGAAAGATGCCTGCTCCTTATGCATACTATACCACTCACGCACTATGCGGTGAGTAGTAGAAACATGAGAAGCAGTTTCTGCAAGATAAGACTGATAGGTCTGTTCATAAGGTTGACTTTCCTGAAACTTAATCTCGCCAGGCGGAAGTATCCCCTGCAACCAATCTTGGCATACACGCCAATCCGAGAAGGTATCGCCTTTCTTCACATTCCAAACAGGGGCATGAGGATCAGAAGCATCTTTTTCCGTATAAGTCCGGTAATAATATTCTCCCAGAGTTTCTTCTGGACGAATTGGAGATTATTTATCAACACCAGCAGATGAGCCTGGTTCCTCAGTTGTAACCCTCTCAGTATGTTCAGGCATAGCATCAGAAGGTCTAGGGGAAGAAGTTGAAATTTTTTCAGCAGTCTGCTCTTTCCCCAAATCTTGAACAACAACTTCAGGGGTTGGTGGATTATCAGCACCATCTACCACGCTCGGTTCAACAATCTTTTCAGCCTCTGTATCAACACCTACAGGCTTCTCAGCCTCAACTGTTTTCTCCACACCATCCCCAGCAATCCCTGTAGGCTCTAACGGGTCTGCAACAGCAGCGCGCGGAGGAGTGGAGGGAAGTTCTTCATTAACCACAGATTGCACTTCTGTGGGAATAGGGGAAACAGGAACTTCTGGACAAATAAAAATCTGTAAGGATTCAGTCCGCTTAAAGGAAACAAGGAGAAACGACACTTACCAGGAACAGATTCCGAAACAAAGGCATCAAGATTCCCTTTTCTGGTAATTTTCTTCCTCTGCACCTTTTTAGGAGGTTGACCCTCCGCGTCAGGATCAGTTTGTTTCCGTTTACCAGCCTTCCGATGCACCAAGTGTTCGGGACTAGAATCCAAATCAATAGGCTCATTAGGGTTGGATGGGGGAATATCAGCAGAATCCCTTGGTTCAGGCTTCGGTTCCCGCATAGTCACTGCAGGAGTAAGACCCTCCAAAGAGTCAGAAACCACCACATAATCACACCTGGAGACAGAGGAACGGCGCGTACCTTTCTTCTCTCCAACATTCTTCGTCTTCAAAGGTTGAGCTTTAACAGTCTCACTCCTCTTGGGCAAAGAAGTAGAAGTCGTTGCGCGTTTCTTCTTTTCAGGGCCTATGCCCAAATTCAACAATTCACTTACAAAAGCGCTTAGCAAAACTTACCCACAAAGAGCAAAAAGGAAACGAAACGCATATATAACTTACCAGCACCAGCAGCTGGTTGAGCAGATAGATCCGCATCTCGCGGAAGAACAAAATTCCTTACAATACGGTGATACCAAAGCTCCTCTTCAGGTTTCTTTTTGATGGTACCCATCCTTCCGCCTTCTCTCTTGAAGGCAACAACATACAAAGAAACAACTACATTAAAAAAGAAAACAGGTCAAAAAAAAAAAAAAGAGGAAAGAGAGTGGAAAAGCCCCAAACTTACTATGACCATCCTCTGTGTATACAGGTTTATCTTCACGCTCCATCTTCCAGTTCAAACTCATGCCGGCTCTGACGAGAGCTTTCTCCGGCAACGCAATATTAGGCACATCTTTCAGATCTTGGTACCAGTTCTCATCGACAGGGGTCTGAAGCGTTTCAATCGGAACGTCGTCCTTCCCCCTTAGAACCATCTTCACCGGAATCACTCCGGCCTTGATAAAGAAAAATTTTTGCTTCCAATCATGGAAGGATTTTGGGGGGTTGCAGTAGAATTTTCTTCGCAGAAGCCCTCTGAACAAACGAATAAAACCCTTGGGTACAATGCATCTGATGAAAAACCCTAAATCGAGGAACGGTCGGTTCAACATGCATTGTCCGGCACACAAATTCAAAATGCCGAACCCTAACCATGCCAATAGGGTGAAGTTGGGAAATATGAAGTTTGTAAAATCCAAGGATGTCAAGGAAAAATCTAGTAACAGGCAAACGAAAGTTACCGTCACAGAAAAAAATCCCAAAAGAGGGTAATGTACCCGGCCGGAGCGTCCGCGGCTGTTTGCCCCTCTTCAGGATACAAAGCACCCCAGTTGTCCAGAAATTTGAGATTCTGAATTAAACCATCAAAGGACGCCCTAGTCCACTTCAACGGTGGGAGTTCAGTCGCCATTTCTTCAGCAAGATCTTCTTGATGTTCTCCGGTTGACATAAGAGGAAGAACGATAGAGTTTTTGGTAGAAAAAGAAATGGGGAAAGTTTTTCAACAAAGACAATGATTGTACAAAAGAGGTTATCCAGACGTTATATATACTTATCGCAATAAATAGCATCGGTAACCGTCACAGCGACTGTTCCGGGTATCACAGTTCCCCAAGCAGCAGAAAAAGTAAATGTCAGACACACACGCGTTTACACGCGCACGTGTAAGACACGGACAGTAAAAAACAACTGACAATGACAGGTTGTCAATCAATTTACTGCACCAGTCTCGTTAAAAGTCAAAGATTTTCCAAAAAATCTTTACAAAAATCAAAAATTCAATCTTCTCATAGAAGATTTCTTATTTCTCGCCCCCAAAAGCATTTCCCTCTCACAAGTCCAGTGCTCCACTTATTTGCATAAGTACAACACTAGATTGGGGGGGACTTGAAGGGGTAAGGTCCCAAAAACCGCATAATAAGTATTTGAGACCATACCACAACCCGGCCTTTTAACCTTTTAACCTTGCGCGGCCGCGCACTGGTCTTACAAAAGGAAGAAAGTAATCAGCAATCTATAGTCGCGCACCCAAAGGAAAACATAAATCCTTGCGCCTTCCCCCATTAGTAAAGGATAAAAATCCTGAGATCAATACTTCCGCCTAAGTATCCAGACTTGGATATTATTCTACCCAGATTTGGATTTATTATTCAGTGGTCTCCACACGATAAAATACCACACTAGATTACAACAGTAATCTTCTAGAAGAAATACAATCGTGCACCACCCAGACGGTTATAACCGTCTGGACACGTGTCACCACCACAGGCACCCCTGAAATCACAACGAAGGCATGCAATTGGAGAATAATCTCCACTTGATCACATTACACGTGGCAAATCCCCAACCTTTGATCTAGACCACGATCCGTGTGCTCTCACGTCGGATCAAGGAACTTAAACGGAAGGAAATGTAACCGCTTACGGGGTTAGCATCTTCCGTTAACTTTTCACTAACGGGTTTTCCCGCCTAAAACGACTCCCGGCTATAAATATGAGAAGCAACCCAGGTATGAATTCAAGTTACACACACTTCTCAAATACATTCTCTTCTTCATTACCAATACTTATTCTTACACCGGAGTCGGGTCAAGGAGAGAACCCCTTTCTCCCCTTGGCGAGGCTAACGGTGCTCTTTTTTGCAGAGCCTTCGGAGAAGAAAATCGGTTACCACTGAATCAATCGAGAGAGAGAGCTAACCTTTTTATGCGGATTCAAACCCCCTAGATATCTCGGTTCCGGCCATTTATCTAGTGTTTCTTCACTAACGAACCCCGCTACTCGGATTCGTGAAGCTGAGCAAGAGGCGCTCAAACCAGAGAACCTTCAAGCTGAAGCGCTACGTGGAATGGAAGTGCAAGTATTGCCTAAGGTGAACGGAACATTATACTTCATGGAACGACTTTGGGTTCCGTTTCGCAACAATTTACGTACGCTTATTTTGGGTCAAGGCTCATAGGTCAAGGTACTCGATCCATCCTAGATCCGACAAGATGTGCCAAGACTTGGAGGATTAGTATGGGTGGCCCAAGATGGAAGATGATATAGCTACATATGTAGGTAACTGTCTTACTTGTGCCAAAGTTAAGACAGAATACCAGAAACCATCAGGGCTGCTGCAACAACTTGAGATTCCTGTGTGGATGTGGGAACAAATCTCAATAGACTTCATTAAAAAGCTACCAAGAACCCAAAGAGGTCACGATATGATTTGGGTGACTATTGCTCAAGTCACCAAGTCTGCACATTTCCTACCGATCAGTGTGGAAGACAGCGTAAGGAAATTAGCAGAAATTTATCTTAGAGAGATTGTGGCCCGTTATGGAGTGCCTAATTCTATCTTGTCCGACTGAGATGGTCGTTTTGGTGCCAAGGATATGGCAGACGTTTTTGAAGGAGTTTGGGTCACGGTTGAACCTTAGTACTGCATTTCACCCTCAGACGGACGACCAGAGTGAACGAATGATACAGACTGTGGTGGACATGTTACATGCCTGTGTGGTGAACTTAGGTGGAAGATGGGATACTCACATGCCTAGTGGAGTATTCCTACAATAATAGCTATCACACCATAATTCAGGCCACCCCGTTTGAAGCTTTTTATGGACGTGAGTGTCGGTCCCCGTTGTGTTGGGCGGAGACCGGAGATAAACGATTTATTGGCCCCAAGTTGGTTCAGGAAACTACAAACAAGATCGTTCAGATACGCGATCGTATCAAGTCTAGCACGTGGTAGACAGAGAAGCTTCGCCAACTAGCGGCAGAAACCGTTGGAATTTGAGTTTGGAGATGTGGTTTTAATGAAAGTCTCGCCTTGGAAAGGCGTGGTACAATTTGGAAAGCGTGGGAGGTTGAACCCACGGTATATTAGACCTTTCGAGACCCTGGAAAGGATCAGGAACATTGCTTAAAAGCTGAAACTTCTAGAAGAACTTGACAATGTTCACAACACGTTTCACGTGTCTAGTCTTTAGAAGAATCCCACTCAGGAAACAATCGTCATTCCCGCAAACAAGATTCATAACAACTACAAATTCCAATTTACTAAAGAACCTTTTAAGGTTACGGAATGGAAGTCCACAAAACACGGAGAAGTCGTTTTAAATTTGTTAAAGTTCGTTGGAATTCATATCATGGACCAGAATTTACTTGGGACATGAAGCCCAAATCAAGTCTAAGTATTCATATCTGTTTCACAACTCCCCTACAACCAATAACACCACTTGAATTTCGGGACGAAATTCTTTTACCGGGGGGAGAATGTGACAACTGACACTTTTCCATGAATTCCGTACAATAATAAAAAAATAATCTGTGCTTTAATGACTGTGTGTGATTGAATTAACAAGACGAATCATTTTCTGATTACTGTCATATACATACAATGGCATTTCATGTTGCAAGATTTTTATCATTACTACATGCAACACAACATGGTACAATTAGTGCACGAAACAAAGTTAGCACAGTTATCAGACAAACTAAAAATACTGACGGGAGTTCAGTACTTAGACAGACGTGATGTTAAGACACAGAATGAGCCTGAAAACCAAGAGTTACACTAGAATAATGTGTAGGAAAGTAGGGATCATAAAACTGCTTACCTAGTGATGATTTAGGTGCCGGAAAGTGCCAGAAACACACTAAAACTGCAGAATTCTGCAGAAAATAACCAAATTCAGCAATTTTCAGAAACTAAATACAATGCAGAAAAGTGGTTTAATGGTCCAGAATACTTTCCTAAGTGTGGGAACCGAAACTGTCATAAAATACAACATAAAGCACACTAAACTGCGCTATTTAGCACTTTAACGAACCGGTAACCAACCGAACAACCGGACACTACCCGAAACACCAAATTTTCATTAGAAGCATTGTTTTAGCATTACGAAGCTAGTTATGGTCACCAAACATCATAACACACCATAAAACACTACAACACAATAAACACTAAACTTTATACTTGAAATCTAACAAAACTCTTTAACTTAACATTACCACATAACTAGACCCCCCCTCATAACCGGTTAGACAGGGCCCCACATGCCCCAAATACTTTTGTTTATTTTATAAAAATGTAGAATAGATATGGAACACAAGGACTAATGGTTATAAGAATGTTGGGAAATCATTTATAAAAACTATGAGACAGTCACCTTAGTTCATTTCATCACCTCAACATCACAATTCTTCTTCTTCTCCTTCCCTTAAAGCTACGGCCCAACACCCACACTCAAACTCCTCCATTTTTCAAATAATTCAATACAATCTATGGTGGTTTAGAGGTGTTAGGAGCTTAGTTAAGAAGTGCGGAAGCATTGAAACTTGAAGGACCTTCACATAGAGCTTTTATCCACCTAGTTTATCATCTTCATCATCTTGAGTTCTTCCCTAGCCCTGTGCTAGTAGTAAGCCCCTTTGTAACTTGATTTTACTTCTTATTTAGATGGTTAAAAGATTACGTGTATGGTTAAACATGAAGATCACGAAGAAACAAGAAGATGAACTTTAACATAAAGCTAAATAACATAAGAAACTAAGTGGTTTGAGTATATGTATGAATCTTGATTATTGATTACTTGTGTTTATGATGTTAAACATCATAAGAGACTTGCTAGATTGTGATTAAACACATGATCTAGCAAGTGAGAGGATGATCTTGTGAGAAATCAAAGTGATCATCCTTTATGTAAACATGAACTTGAAAGATGAAGTTGTTTTTATGTATAATGAAGTATGAAACATGTTATAAGACTTGTAGAATGATGATTTCAAAGATAGTTTTCTCAAGAAACCAAGTTTAATTTCAAGATTTACATAACCATGATTTCTAAAGAAACTAATCATGTTTTTAGTGTTAAATCAAGTATAGAAAGATGTTATTAACAAGAAAAATTCAAGAAGAAATGTTTTTGAAAAATCATGTTATAAGTTATGAAAGACTAAATTTCTCAAGAATGATGTTTATGAACAAATGACCACACTTTTAAGGGTAACTAAGTCTACTAGTTAACATGGTAAGTTACTACAAGTTTTTACAAAATTTCAAGTTCATGTCAATGTGTAAATTGCATATTTAAAGCATATGGTAAGTCTTGTTTATGTTGTTGATGATTGATGATGGTTTTTAAAAGGAAATGATATGCTTTTAAAGCATGGAAACCTCCATTTTTAAGGGGAAACTATGGAAAAATTTTTGTAGAATTTAAATACTTAGAAAAAAAATTTAAACAAGTATTTATAAGTAAATTTTAACCATGGTTTTTCATATAAAATTTGCCATAAATTTTGTTACAAAGATTACAAATATTGGAGGTTGGTTTATGATAAAAAAGTGACTAAGTATATATTTAGGAAAATATATATTTAGATGTCACAATTTGTGTGATTACTTGTATATTATGTGTATTGGTTATATTATTTTAGGACTTGAAATAATATAACTTACCAAAATACCAAAAAAAATTATAATACAAAGTAATACCAAAATTCCAAGAAAACAAATATATAATATATACTCGAATATTGGACAAACCGAACACGAACGTATGAGCTACACTTATATATATTCTGGAAATATATATATATTTTGACAAATGAGTCAAATGGTATTTTGATAACCGAAAGAACAGAAATTATAATTTTTACTACAAAAATATATCATATTTTTGTCAAGTAGAAAATACATTATTTTTTAGTGGAGAAAAATATATATATTTTCTTAAACAAATTAAGAATGTATTATTATTGGGGTGAAAAATGGATTTATATATATTTTCTAAGTTAATCTTGAAAATTTATTATTTTTGAGGTTTATATGAAAATATAATTATTTTTGCCAAGGAAGAATTATAACTAATTTTCTATAAAAGTTTTCTTAAAATATATATATTTTAAGAATACAAATTGGTGATTTTTATTGGTTAAAAATAATATTCCGGAAAATGTAAATACAAAAATTAAGTATATGAATACTTAATAAATACAAGAAAATACGTATTCTCGTACGAATATACACCGGAATACACCACAAATACTTGGCAAAATACACAAGTATAATTATACCCATACTTGGGAAATATCCATGAAAAGAATTACAAAAAAAACTAAGGCAAACATATATTATTTTGACAATATTCCAAATAAATGGATGAAAATAATTTAAGTTAAAATATTATTATTTTAACTGATAATTATATACTTTGACATTATACAATGTACATCAAAGATGTAACTCAAAGTATACCAAGATTTTCAAAACAAGTCTTAATGATCGACTAAGACAAAGAGTCGTTACACGACCTAAATGTCTAATAAAACACGGCACGTGTGTAGGTAGTTGTACGACTCATAGAAGGACCTTGAGCATACGAGATAACAAGACACAAACTTGTGAGTTCATGTCCCCTTTTTCTCTTACTGTTTTCGGATTTATAACTCTCGGAGGTGGAATACATGTTACGAATGTTCAAATGGTATGACTTGGCTATGAAATGAACTATTAGATCATGTGAGCATAGACTGAAATTGAAATGCCAATAACTCTCATAAGAATCATGGACAAAGGTTAGATCTAACGGGTACGGTCGAGCCCCACTCATGGTCCTTATGTGACCACTTAGAGTGCTTTAGTGTCCTAGTCGAGGTGATTTGACAACGGTCAAGGGGATTTGACACAGTCAAGGTGATTTGATACGGTCAAGGGAATTTGACAAAGTCAAGGTGAATTTGACACAGTCGAGGGGGAATTCGACACAATCGAGGAGATTCGACAAAGACAAAAGCCTACTCATATTGAGTACTCCCTATGTCTTCACATATATTAATGTCCTTGCAAAACATTAATTGATCTGTTCATAGACGTTTTTCATACCTGTTTTCAAAGGAGTCTCTCAAATGTTTACAAGTTTATCAGTACTCATACAAAACGCATGAACTCGCTCAACTTTTGTTGATGTTTTCAAAATTACATGTATTTCAGGAAACAAGTTGGATCTTGGGCGCTGGTGTTGTTTCGGGATGTAAATTTCAAGTTTAGATGTCATCCACTTTTGTTGGTTTGTAACTTGATTTGAGGTTGTGTTGTTGAAACTTAAACGACTGTTGTTTGTAATATTTTAAACTTTATGAATGGATGAACATCATTTTGATCATATAGTTGTTTAATATAATCGAATGTAATGAGAACCGATCAAGTCACACGCGTACGCTTCTGCAAAAGTCAGGGTGTGACATGTTGATTTATCAAATTCCGACCGGTCTACAATGCTGAAACGTTTAGAGATCGGTTTCGTTTACCAAAATAATTATTTTTAAAAATTGTTGGAGACATCGAAGCAACTGAAGAATTGTTTCAAGAAGGTTACGACGCGAGGGGCAAACCAAGTTTCATGCCGATACAAAAATGCACGTCCGCCATTCGCCAACTAGCGACAGGTAATCCTCCTGATCAATTTGATGAATACCTAGCTATGTCAGACAGAACTTCGCGTGAATGTCTACAGTTTTTTTTAACGCGGTCATTAAATTGTATGGTAAAAAGTTTTTACGTAAACCGAAGAGACACGACATCTCACGTATTTACGCCGCACATGAGGCTAGATGGCACTTTCCTGGGATGCTCAGTAGCATCGATTGTACACATATCGAGTGGAGAAATTGTCCAAGAGAGTTTCGAGGGGCGTATGTTAGGGGTGACGTCAAAAGACCAACCATCATACTTGAAGCGGTGGCGTCAAATGATTTATGGTTTTGGCATTCATATTTTGGTGTTATGTGACAACCCTCACTAAACCAGGTATCCGTACGACTTAATTGATAATTAATTACTGCTTAATTACTGTGCTTGTTTGAAATTACTGATGAACTGCTACTTGAATTCTGATACATGCATATACCTGCATCATACTTTACTTACCGTCACTACATTATTTACATGCTGAACCTTAGTGACAAACATGATGCACAAAAAGCACAGTAGCACTATAAACGGATAACCTATTGAACATGCTGATAAAGCCAGCATCAGGCAGACACTGCCTCTAAGGCCTGTATGAGCCAGAAATATTTTACTACACTAGTGGTGAGTGTAGGGATACAAGGGTTGTAGAACTGCGTCTCTAGGAATAAGTTACAGTGACCGGATGTGCCTAAAACGTGCTCTAAGCACAAAAAAAAAAAAAAAAAAAAATAAACTCAGCACTTTAATAAACAATCCAGCTTTTGGCTAACTATTAAAGTGCTAAAACATGAGAAAAATATTACTAGACACCTTCCAAAGTGTCAGGAATAAGTTGTGTCACTAAAAATAATTATAACGACACTTTAAAGCTTTGTTAAGCACTTTAACGGATCCCTATCCAACCGAACAACCGGACTACACCCGGAACATAAAGATATTGTCATTAACATTATTTTTCTTTTTCTGAGCCAGTTAGGGTCCCTGAATACCCTAACCCACGCCATAACGCATGACACACTAGTAACCGGGTTAATCACTTAACTAACTAGATTAACCTAACTACATACTTAACTTTTGGTTGGATTTGAACTAGGAGACCCCCCCCCCCCTTTACGAATTCGGTCCCCAAGGGGACACCCCTTGTACCTTGATGATTATTTTAATCCTACTTTGCCTAATATCTTGACAACACTAAATCCATTGGACAATGATGCAAGAATTGTCTATAAGTAACATCTTTAACCCACCATAACCTTCACATAATCACATAACAAGAAAACACTCTCTCTCTCTCTCAAAGAGCTCTCGGCCGAACCCCCTATACCACCCATCCATCATTTTCGGTTTTGATCATCTCATTTCAAGTAACTACAAGTGTTAAGGATCACATACGAGGAAGCTTGGTGCATTCGGAACGCGAAGGACCTCACTCTATTGCTTTTATCCCCTCATTTTGCGCTTAGATTCTTCCCTAGCCTCGAGCTAGTAGTAAGTTGCTATAATCACCCTCTCGAACTATTTTGAAGTGGTTAATGTGATTTGTAACGGTTAAAACTCGTAAACATGCAAGTTGAAACATGAAAGTCTACTAAAAACACTAAAAGTAATGGTTAAAAGCTTGTATGTTGTGTAAATCTTGTAGTAATTGATTTGTGTGATTATTTGGACCCGATCTATGTTGTGGTAGCTCGGATCGTCATTTAACCCGGGTTGGTCATGATCATGGATCATGACATAAGGTTGTTTTGGAAGTAACAAGGGTTAAAGGATGAAACTCTACCACACCCGAGTCATGAACTTGTGTAAAAGCGATTTTGCTTGTGAAATAGTGTTTAAAACTAGTAGATCTACGTATCTACAAGCGGTATTTTCAAAGAACCAAGTATCAAAGAAATCATGTTTTCTAAAGACAGATCTTACACTAACACGAATGATTTTTAGAACACACAAGTGTGTAAACACTTGTGTAGCACTAAGTTTCGACAAAATAACTATCTTTGTAAAATTTGATAAGAAGTTGTAAAGATAGAATTTCTTTAAAAACGGGGTTTTTACGAAACCGGATTGATTTATATAAAGATCCACTAAAAGTAATGGAATTTACTTTATACTCTTGGATAAAACGCAAGTTCATGTAACTTATGCGATATACATATTTATTTACTAGTTTGTTGTTTTGGACATTGTTTTGGTTAAATAAGAAAAATGGTTGATTTGATTTATAAAAGAAAATGATACGCTTGAAAGCGTGGCCACCTCCAGTTACAGAGGAAACTCTGGCGAAATTTTTCTAGAAACCTAACACTTAGAAATATCTTCACTATAAGTGTTAGAAATACTTTTCGACTTGTTTTCAAATTATAAATTTCGCCACGACCTTATTTACAAAACATCGGAGGTGGGATTTCACAAAATAAAACTTGGTGAATATATATTTAGTATATATTTTTCATAAAGTCACTTGATATGTGTTTATGATTATTTTGTGAAAATACTAGTATTATTTTTAGGGTAAAAATAATACTATCGGATGTTAATGGATCCAAAATAATACGAACGTCTCTACGATAAATATATAAGTTACACCGGTAATTATTATTACCACTCGATCATTAAAACGTAACTTACGCATTCTAAGAAAATATGACTTAACGCGTATTTTTGTCAAGGCATTATTTTGGGAAAAATTTATGTAATAGAAAATATAATATTTTTGAGAAGAATATTTATATTTTGGAGTTAGAAATAAAATATATTTTAAGTGAGACTTAATAATATATTTCGAACACACATGTATTAAATCTCCCATCCTTGGGAAGGAAAATGATTACCAAGTATACAGAATGTAAACACGAAATAGTTGTCTAACTATTTCCCGAAAACTTAAACCTTAAAGCTAAGGCACGGCCGTCCGTCTAATAGAGTTAGTACGTGCAGGTCGTCACACAGCTGCTTGATTTGGAGGTATGCTTGGTAGAGACGCACCACTGTGAGTTCATGTCCCCCTTTTTCTCTTAACTGTTTTCAGTTTTCTAAACTACGGGGGTGAAATACATGTTACTTTGATTACAAGTACTTTATACATGGTATGGTTAACGTAAGGAGGTTTACTACTTAGATCATGTGAGTGGGTAGGCGGGAACTGGAGGCCATTAATCCTCATTGTAGGACCGAGGGACGTAAGCGGTAGATCTATCTGGGTGTAGCGAGCCCAACTCCAGGTCCAACAGTACGGACCTCGGGGTGACTTTGTGCCCAACGCAAAATCTGCTAGGTTTGAGTCTTCCTACTTGCACTTCACACATATCAATGGCCTTGCAAACCATTGGTGATCTCTTTTTCCTTATTTGCTACATACCAGGATTTTTATACTTACAAAGGTTTATTTACTCACTTACACATGAACTCGCTCAACATTATTGTTGATTTTTCAACTTACATGTATTTCAGGGAATTAAAGGATCTGGCGCGGTATGACACGTTTTCCCGCTGCACTAGTTACGAGGTCATCCGGGTTTAGGGAATGTGACTCTTTCCTGGACAAGTCACAGTCCTTAAACTATGCTTATGTTATGTTGTGTTTGTTGAACAATGTTTATGTCGTTAGGATGTGTTTCCGTTAAGACAATGTTATTGTATTTGGTTTTTAAAACTTAATCGAATGGATGATCTTGCATGGTTTTATTTCATATAGCTTTGTTGTAGTTAAGCTATGGTATTAAGAAGTCACACCAAATTAACCACGCTTCCGCAAAGCCAGGGTGTGACATGTTCCAGGTTCAAACAACGACATCAATGTTTTGCACACGTACCCGTTGTTCCAAACCGTAACGGATGGTATCGCACCCTTCTATCCATTCTATGTTAATGGACGATATTACAGACAAGTCTTTCTTTTTGTGGATGGTATCTACCCATCATGGTCTGTTTTTGTGAAACCTCCTTCGTTTCCTGCCGAGGCTAAAGAAAAGGCGTTCAAAAAGTTGCAAGAATCGGCAAGACAAGATGTTGAGAGGGCTTTTGGTGTTTTAAAGGGTAGATGGGGCATTCTAAGCCGACCCGTTCGTGCGATGAATAAGAAATCAATAAATAGCATAGTATATGCATGTATCATATTGCACAATATGTTAATCAAACAAGACGGATGTGCAATATCTCCAGATTGGGTGCCGGATCCTCCTACACAGGTTCAGATTCGGAAAATATCCAACAACAGCTGCGTGATGAAGAAACTCACTTTTGGTTGAGATACGATTTAATTGAACTAGTAGGTTATTTAGGTTTGGAATTTCCTAATTCAGACGAGGAGTAGAGTTTCTTTATGTATTTTTTTTTAATTGTAGTCTAAAATATTTCTAGTATGTTTAATTAAACTAGTATGTTTTAATTTAAATGAAATTTATAATTTATAATTTTAGCGTTTTATTGTTAATTTATAATTTAAAAAAAATAAAAAAAGTTGTGAGTGGTGGAATTCAATCACAAGTGATGACCATTTCCACTAAAAAAAGGTTGGGAGTGATGGAATAATGGTAGATGATATGGCGGAACTTGATTCGATGTTTTGATTGTTGAAATTTGTGAAAGTGATGTCCACCACTACCCCCTTAGTACATATATGTTTAGGTTAGTTTTGGTTATCATCAGCTTGTCAGGTTCAAACCCATTTATATCTATATAGTATTTTTAGTGTTTTCAGTCGTAACTTAAGGGTAGGCGGTATGGTGGTGATTGAGTTAGGGTGTTTGAGTTTTCTATACCCAATGATATAAAGCCATGTCAACTCCCCCATTCACTCCCTATTTTCTACTCACTAGGTGTGGTTAAACACCCACTCAAACACCCGATTTCTCTCTCCTACTTTGATTGGTTCTTCTCTCCTCTCTCATCTCTCTTTCCTCCCTTTGTTCTTCTCCACCTTCGGTGAGTATACACCGATTTCTCCCCCTCTCTCCTACTCAAACACCCTAACTCAAACACCACGGTGTGGTCACCGATCGGTGACTCCACTCAATCACCCTAGTCCCCGCAAACCATACCGTGCACCCTAAACAAGTTAGCTATTTTATGTCCAAGAAAAGTTGACAGATAAAAGTACACTAATGATCTCTTTGATATGTGGTAATGAAATGCACGGAGAATGAAACGAAAGAGTTAATGGAATGGACAAATAAATTATATACATCATTACCATTTCATGGTCTTTCTTTGTTATCACGTGAGAATGGAATGAATTATTACCTTATATTGTTTGGTAGACACGAAAATACAGAGAAATAAAATCGGAGATGGTTGGCGGAAGTGGTAGTCGGTGGCAGGTGGTGGTTGGTGGTTGGGTCTCAGTGGCGGGTAGCGGCGATAGAGGATGGTGGGTGGCGGCGGCAGCGGATGGCAGCGACGGTGGATGTCGACGGTTGGTGGTGGTAGTCAGGGATGGCTGGTGGTGGCTGTGACGGAGGATGGCGGGTGGTTCTGTTGTTCAAAGAAAATTGTTATATAAACTTTGTGTTTTAATGATAAAACTTGAATTTTAATGTATGCAAAGATAAAATAAAAAAAAATGGTTAAACGGATTGTGTTTGTTTCAGTCCACAAACATAGGTGTCATGTTTAGGTTCGTATATGTGCCACAATGTTAGAGGTTGCATAAAATTTTCATATTCGTATTTAATTAAATACATCAACTTGCTATGAAAGACTCGTTTAACATTCGGAATTTGTTGGTGCATGGATGGGGCACATATATCATCTACCCACATCTTGATAAATTGCTTTAAACCCAACTTGCATTCCATGAAACATGCATCGTTGAAAAGAAATAAGTAAAAAATGGGTTCAACAAATAGTTCCAACTCTTTCATAACAAGAAAAATAATGATGTTTTTAACAAACAATCCCGATGTGGCCACATATTAGTAATTAATGAATGGAAATCTGTAATTTGTAAATAATATAACACCGTCCGTAGTGGGCACGTTTTTTTCAAAAAAAAAAGCCCCCAAACATGTCTGAAAACGCCAATGCCCCACCCTTTTGGGAGTGATTGAGCGTGATTTCGCAACCCCCCCCCCCCCCCCCCAGCGTGTTTTGAATCACGCTAAAATGGCAAATTGTTGGCCAATCACATGCATCTGTCTTTTTCTTGGCCAATCCCCTTTTTTGGTTAGTTTTTTTTATTTAATTATTTACACCCCTTTTTTAACATAATATCCACGTCCCCCGTACACCCATTTTAGAAAAAAAAAAGTCAAATAATGCCCATTGCTAACTGGACTGCCATACGGCGAAAAACGCCAAAGGGTGGGGGCATTATTCACCATTGTCCAATAAGAATCGTATAGTAAGTCGTTGCAATGTTGGAAGAAATGGGATGGTGGGTGCACCACTAGAAAAACGACCTATTTTGATCGAAAAAGAAAAGTCCTAGCTTTTTTTTTCTTTTTTATTTAATTACTAACATCTTAATATTTTGTTTTTCAGATAAATTTTCAACGAAAACACTACATTGGAAAAAATGATATTTTCAAACATTCTTTTCATAGTTAACATCTAAAGGTCTACGTAATTCCAAAGCTCATTTTAATTGTTGTATAATATAATGGCAAAGCTCATTAGAAAAAAAAAATATTAAGAGATAAAGAGGGGCGAATTCTAGCAAGGAGCTAGAATGTACAACCAGTGAGGATACAAAAATTTTACATACATAAATTAAAACAACTCCAATCATTCCACTCCATCATGTTAAGCTTTGATCTATTTTTCATCAACACGAACAAGTTTACTTTACTTCCTCCAAATTCTTTCATTACATGCCTTCCATATAAACCGTAATGTAACAAGAGAAATATTAAGGCCCAATTTTTAAATGTCTTGCTTATACACTATATACCCCCTCCATACCTCGTCAACTAAACAATATTAAATCAGTATGGGGCGAATGTAGTGTAGAAGCAGAGGGAGCATAAGTAGAAAACATAACAATTATAGAAGATATATCAAACAAAACTTGAGAAAAAATCTATCAAACAAAAACTTATTGTAGAGTAATAAGCTCAAGTAGAAAACATAACAAGTAAACATTTTGTGTTAAAATTACAATTTTGGCTGTTATCGTGAGTGTCTAATGATGTGCTCTAAATTACGCATAAAAACATAAGATATTATCCAAAATGAAGTCGATTTTTGAGAAGAATTCATGTAAGTTTGTTACTTAAATGCTACATTTATGAAACTTCTAGGAATGATGATGTAAGGATGCGAAAAAAAAGAAAAAGATGGAACTTTATAAAAGAAAAGAGAATGTAGAAAAATAAAGTAAAAAGAGATGAAATGTGTGAATAGTACTATTGGTCTGACAAACCGAATTGAACTGGCACGGATGACATGGGTTCTACTGCAATTGCACATGTCCATGCATATAATGTGAACACTATATGTAGTGTTAGACATAACTACTTGGGGCGGGAAGGTGCTGAGGTGCCGCATGTGGGCTACGACACTAGTGAACAGTCAAGTTTTCACTCGTGGGCTTGGTATAATTACATCAATTGCGCAAAACACTCTTTTATAGAACTAATTTTCGAACAAACAAAACTTATAAAACTCACCAACTATTTGTAGTTGACAGTTCAAAACTTTAACATGCTTTTTCAGGCAAGACAAAGGAAGAATAAAGTATGAACGTGCTAGATGATCAAATTTTGCTTCTCGAATACTACTGTCGATAGATGCATAACAATTGTGAATAAGCTGCTTTTCGATGTTGTACTTGTAAATTATCTGTTAGTGTGTAAATAGAGCTTGTAAAGGACTATTTTGGTAATATTTAATACAATATCTTTATAAAGAATGTGTTTGTGCCATGTGTCTGTTGCATCCCGTGTTTGATTCCGCTACTACACGAGACCCGGGTGTGACAGCATCCCTACTAAACTTATGTTTAGTCCTAGTCGAAATATAAAAGCATGGAATTAACTAACATCTAAGTAAAGAGTAATAAGAAAGACAAGGATAGATAGAAGGAGAAATAGAAGAGAAAGAAGAAAAGAAAAGAGAAGGATGGGTCAAGGGGTAACCGGTTTAATAACAAAAGGTAACTCTTTTAGAAATACTAAGGGCACCCTAGATCACCTTTCAGTTTAACCAAAATGACCAAAATACCACTAACAGAAATATTAACACACTAGAATCCAAATCTAATTGTCGAATAATAGGGAAAACCTAAACCTATGGGTAAAATGGTAAACAAAGATTCTCTCTCGAGCAACCTCTAATCCTAACCCAAACGTCTTATGTAAACCCACGCCTTATCTCCTCTCGGTCTCAAGAGTGGCAAACAATAAAGATCAAACTAACATGAAAACCTAAGTCCTAAGTTGGTAAACCAACTCACCAAACCTATCCCATAATAAAAAAATATAACAAGAAATAACTCCAACATGCATTTACAATCACCAAGTAACCATGTCATGAAAATATCAACGCATATGACAAAGATAATAGCAATCCAAACATGATCTAGATAATCCAAACATGATCTAGATAAACATTGCATCACAAAACAATAAAGGTTGGATTTTTACAAAGAATCAAGCCCAAAGATTCAACATAAGTCAACAATCATCATCCCATATCCAAACAGCCTAAAGATTTAGCCAATCATCATCAATGAACAAGTGAGCAAATCTGATCTCAACATAATCATCATTAATACAATTTTTTAATCCGAAAAACTAGTTAAAATGAGTAAAAATGTAAACTAAAACCAACCGAACAATCACCAGTCTTCACCCGCACTCCCCTTGCAAATCCTAAGGCTTCCCCACCTTACAACAACGATTTTGTAGTGTTATGTGGGTTGAATACCAACGAAAATGCCCAAAGGGGTATATATAGACAAACCCAAATTCTGTTGCTACGATACAGTGTTGGCATATTGACAACCAATCTTAGTGGTATGTCAAAAACATATGATGTAAATATGGCACACATCTGTTGTTCTAACGGATTTTGTGCAACATACGGTGACAGCAGACCGCCCAGAGCTGTTGGCGGGCTGCTAAAAATAATTGTTGTTACAATGGTGTCCAGTTGTCATTTCTTGGTGACAGCGGTCCACAAAGAACCTGCTAATTCACCGAAAGATCACTAAGTAACGGAATATAGCTAATCAAACAAGCAAAACCGGGCAAAACAAGGAATAAATGAGGTAATAAATACATGACTTGTTAGGACTATCGAACATCCTCACACTTTTTCATTTGCTTGTCCCTAAGCAAGTCACACTTAGACCAAATACGACTAACATCTAGCAAGGTCTAAGCAAGTCATAAATCATTGGGACACAAAGAAATCACAAGACTAACAACGACCAAGAAGTATATTGGCCAACTAGTCAAAAGTGCTACCATTTTCAAAAAACATGGGACTTTCTAATCAAGTTTCACTTCCCATCAAGATTCAAACCAAATCAAGCTAATATCTCTCACAAAGATTGATGGGTTGGTAAAAATCCAAGTGTTAATCAATTTAATATTATTGAATTGTGTGAAATACACTCTTGAATGGCATTATTTTGATATGGTTTGCATGTTGTAAGCTTTGACAAGTTTAAAGTGCTTTTGAGAGGCTTTTTAGAGCATTAGGATCGAAGACGGGACAATCGGGGAATGAAAACAAGGCAAACAATAAAATCAACAAACTGCAGTTTCTGGAGGGCATTGCTGACGGCCCTCAGGGCGTCGCTGACGCCCCCTTGTTTGTAAAACGCGAAATTGGGGAGATTTTGGTAAATGAATGTCGAGTTATGGGAGTTACACCCTTGTTTTCGAGATTGGGTGACTAATACCTCATTCTCCATCATTCTTCGCCATCTTAATCGTTCTCTAATAATTTCCCAACACCTATTCCAAGAAACACAACCAAAGATTGAAGATTCGAGCAAGATTATAACCGCGATGCAAGGCTTATTTCCCCAAATCATCCTCAGGTGAACGATTGTGAGTTTTCTAGGATTTGTTTTTCATGTTATGGTTTAATACAAACAAAGATCTCTTAATACTCGGCATAGATAAATCACATGTAAGTAGACCCTCAACACATTATATAAGGATCAAATTCACACCTAATTGTTTGGACCGACAATAATCAAGAGGTAGTAGTGGGTAGGCAAAGGTTAAGAGCAAAATATATACCTCATCCCAACACTTAAAACACACATTGTCCCCAAAGTATGTCTAAAGTGGTAAACAAAAATAAAGACCAATAAACAAAAAAGAAAGAGAAAAGAATACTAATACTTCCCTAAGAGGTGGGCAATCATCCTGCATGATGAGTATCCTAGAATGTTGGCATTATCGAGCATACTCAAATAATAACTGCACGTCAAGTCAAATGCTCACGAATCACAACAAATACAAGCATATCAAATATGCCAAAAGAAATAAAAGAAAATACAAATCAAATACGAAGAACAAACATAAAAACAACTTGGGCTACCACCTGAGTACAAACCTCAACAAAAAAATCTTTGGAGGGTCGAAGGAGATTAGCTTGACCTCGCAATCTCCAAGCGGACCCCTTATGACATGCTGTAAACCATGGTCATGAACTTTAAATGCATGATCATCCTTGTTCTTTTGTTCGATCCCAAACAAATCCATTAGTCATAAATACTCAACACCGGCTTCTCACGAACATCCAACACCTTTTCTAAACGGACCAGTAGCATCCACAACCTCAAACTAGTCCTCATTCTCACTATGGCTCAAACCAAGCACCACTTCTTCCTCTCCTACATGTGGCTTCAGTTTTCATCTCCCATATCCACAAGGTCTCTCTAAGTGGCAAGGAAAGGACAATCGAGAATAATTGATACCCAGTCATCCTCATGCATATCAAGCACCGCAAAATTGATGGGGTAAACGAACTTATCCACCTTCATAAGCAAATTCTCAATGATACCCTGAGGGTATTTAGTGGATTTATTTACCAGCTACAAAAACATCCGCCTAGTAGGGTGCACTTTGCCCAGGACCACTATCTATATCTCCTCATCGACCGGCTCAACTACAATCGCGCCTTTGTCACGCTTGATAGTCACTATCATCACCTAATCCTTGGGGTTACGTTTTGTGTTTCCAGGAAGTCCTACAACTTGCCTCTCATTAAACCAGTTCGCCGACTAGCCAGCATTCCTCTCGAAATTCTGAAGCGCGGTACGCTGACTCTTCATGAAAGCCTCATGCTCCCTAAATGTCGTCTAAGTCTCCTGGTATCGCTTATCATCACGAGCCATAAACTGCTGCATTATTTGCGACTGCAGAAATATCACCTCCTCAAGAGTATGCTTCTTATCTCCTCCACTCGGACGTACCTTCGGGCGCTAAAATAAAATCTTGCGCTATATTTATTATGGAAACCCTAAAGGGTTACAATTCCTCCAACTGAAACCAGGATGATTCTTCCAACCTGAATTATAATTATTACCAGATGAATTCATGTTATCATTCTTCACATAATCAACCTGCTCGTCATGATTAACAACTAGCACTTGACATGTGACCGTGTCATGGCCTCCTCAACAAATCTAACACTTCTGCTCATTGTTCTTCGACATCTCCTTCATCATCTACATGAGGGCCTGAACGTAAGCTGCTAAAGAGTGTTGGAATTAACTCGGTGGACTACTCTCTGTGTAGAAAACATGAATGCGGGGCAGTGTCGCGAGTGCTCGGCATTTGATAGTTACTCATAGCTATATCCTCAAAAAGCTAAAAATACTCTTCAAGATTCTTGGTTTATAACAAATTCCTACCAGCTGTAGTGTTGACCATAGTCCTGGTCGCAAGGGTCACAACATTATATAATTTCTTGATCAATGCCCAATCCACCATCCTCTGATAGGGCATTTGTTTAACATCTCTTTGAAACTCTCTCATGTCTTATCAAACAACTCATCTACTGACGTGCGTACGGGTGTATATATATTTTAGTTATATTTGTAGCTCTTTTTACTCGCCGGTTTCAAGTTTTAAATTTATAAAACACGATATTCCACTATCACTCTACATACACGCGAGGGCAAGTATACCCATCGCGGACGTAGTATAGTGATGGCAAGATACCGAGGTCTTCCAAGGACACAAGAGCTTATAGTACCGGCTTATCGTCAACATCTAATCGAACCAACTTTTGAGAAAAGATTTTTAAACTAATAAAAAGATAAAACAGAAAATAAAAATAAAATAAAAATGATAGAGAAGAAAGAATTACTTGGATCCAACTTATCTTTCATGTACCCTTTTGATGATTTCCGCACTTTAGGCATTTTAAGAGATTATCTTAGTTATAGTAGCAGACTCCTCTTTTGGAGGCGACGTTACCCTAAACCTAGTGGTTTGAGGCAGCAAGGATACAATCCCTCTAGGTCGGAATATTGAAAGATAATTAAGTAAGTTATTAATGCAAAATGTGGTGGACCCCTCGTAAAAGGCGGCGATCACCCTCAACCCGTTGGTCTGAGTCAGCAGGGATACAGTCCTCATGGGGTTGGTTTAAAGTTTTAATAGTAGTTTAAGAATAAGGGATTCAAGCTTTTTGCACCTCTCCCATGGCGGGTAATGCCCACTCCGACTCGTGAGGTATTACTGGGCTTGAACCAGGTTCACGAAGGATGTATACACTGAACGAGACATAGAATTACCCAAACCACCCTTCTAATCTCCCTTTTGGGTTAATTAACATGCTTTATATAGACCGTAAAGACATGAACATGTTGAGTAAACAAACATATGAAGAATGTTTGAATAAATTCGCCTTCAATATAAAAAAACTAATTATTAAAGTCATTAATACATACCCAATTAAAAAGTAGCCAAAGATTGGAAATCATAAACGAAATACATAAAAGATATGTCTTCACCAAGTGATGTAAGAATTTAGCCAAGCGTGGCCTTTGTTTTAAAAAGATTCTTACGATCAATCTTAGAACTCGAGACTACACACACACTAAAGATGGAAAATGGATGATGTGGTGGATGATGGTGTTGTAGTGGTGGCAAGTGAGAGAGAAGTGGTTTGCCAAGGGATGAGTTGAAGTGGAAGCAAGAACTTCTATTTATAGCTGTCTTCAGAAGCTTCAGCACGGCCCGTGCCTGGCTGTCACGGCCCCGTGCCCATATCTCTCTCTCCCTCATTAACTGCTTGTCAGATGTTGTACTAACACGGCCCCGTGTGTCAACGGCACGACCCGTGGCCAAAGTACTATTGTACTATTGCAGATTCTGAAAATCTTTGAGTTGACCACTCCCCGTGTTGGCTTAACACGACCCCGTGTTGGCTGTCATTTTTGTCTTTTGCAGTTGTCTATTTCTTCTGCCCGTATCCATCTTCGGACACGGCCCGTGTCTGGTGGACACGGCCCCGTGTCGGCCTTCTGTTCTTGTTATTTTGAGGTTTGGATGTGAATTGGGGCTTGGCGAGCTGCGGCAATTCCTCCTTCATTACTTTTATGTTGGATTTTACTGTCTTTTTGCTCCTTTTGGAAACTTAAGCTCTTTTATCCCTGAAAATATACAAGGAACGAAAACACGAGCTTTTTCCAACATTAGTACTAAAAAGGGTTGCTTTTACGTCGCATTTGACATAATTTATATGTTGTATTTTAATCACATCAAATACCTCCACACTTGAATCTTTGCTTGTCCTCAAGCAAAACTCTATTACGCGGCTTACACACCCAAACGGAATAGGTAGAAGAGAAGGTTTTTGGGTCCTATATTTAGAGTGTCGGGTATCCAAGTTTTAAATTTATTTTGTTTTTATTTTATTTACAATCCTATTCGTCATGACTTATTTAAAACTCAATTTATGAAAAATTATTTACTTTGGGCATAATATGCCTTTATAAAATTCCATTTAGTTATATACATATTTACACACCTCACAAGTATTTACTCAACACTCGGCCAATATTAAGTGAAACGCACGTGCCCGATTTGGAACTTACTCCTACCATAGGCTTGACAATCGATCAAACCTCCTCCTTTTGACGTTAAATCCTTATAAGTATCAAGAGGACTTTGAAGGGTAGGTGGTGGTTCGGGTTTGGTAAGTTTTATTCGGAAAAAGGGGTAAAAACGTAAATTATCACCTTTTCTATTGCTTTTTGGGCTTAGCAAAAAATACTTTGGCATATTTTCTTATTTTCTTATTTTTATTTTTGATGCCAAAGTTGAAACTGAGCCATAGTCGTAACTTCATAACCGATAAATTTACAAAAATGAAAGATGAAAAATGAAAAGGGTAGTTTTTATGGGTTTGAAACGAAAAAGGTTTTTAAGGTTCAAAGAACTAAGGGGGTGTTTTTGGGTAAAGCAAAGAAAATAAAGGTTTTTGTTTTGAAAACGGGTTTGTCCTAATGCCTCTATCATTTACTTACTTTGATTTTTTATTTGTTGGTAAGGACTTGGAACGCATCAGGTTGTCAAGTTCTAGATTCGTGAGAACCAAATGGGCTATTCACACAAGAAACGAAAATTGAGCAATTAGTAAAGATGTATATTTTACGCTCGGTAATGGCTCAAACTCACCTTTGTGGGAAAAGGGTTATAGTGTAAAAATGTATATATAATCAAATTTTACAAAAAAAATTATTATGCCCATTTTCGTATTTTTTTATAAATTGGTTCTTTTTATCACAACGCTATCGGTTGTAAATTTGTAAAAACATATTTTTTAGAACTTGTTTACCCAACTAAACTTTAAGATAAGTAAAAAAATGAAAAGAAAATTTTGAAAAAGTTTGGGTTGTTTAGCGTTCCAAGGAGAGTTTTGTGTAAGGCTTGATTTATAACAAACGATTCAAGGTTTTCGTTATCCTTCCCCCCACACTTAAATTACACATTGTCCCAAATGTGTCCCAAAAAGGATTTATTTTGGAAAAATGTGTAAAAAGTATGAAAATAACAAAAATTTTTGGTTACTGGCACTTATAGTATAGCCTTGTGCTATGGGGACACGACCTCGTGTCCAAAGTGCTAGTAACAAATGAAATCATAAGACTTACAGTGGGGTGGCCACAAGGCGCGTGTTGGGTGAGCACAGCCTATTCCACCTTCTGGATAGTAAATGTTTGACAACAGTTGTTGGGTCCTTGTACAGGATCTGTTTGTCACGAACGTGGATGAATCGACCTCGATCAATGTGCGGAATCCATTAGATCAAGTCACAGAAGTACGACAAAGTATTCAACGTTTAACACCGTCTGATCTGTCTATTAAGATGATATGAAAGTACACAAGTGCCAGTAGAGAGTCAGACAGGACAGAGTTCTCCAACAGAATGAGCAAAAGTCTTTAATGACGTACCCTATTCGGGTATTTATAGGCAGACTCAGGAACTAAGTAAGTGTTGTCCGATCGGATGACAGAGCTGTCCGATCGGATGTCCCATCCGATCGGGTGACACAAGTCAACCTTCGGTCAACACTTTTACATATAAGTGCCATTTCCTGAGCTGTCTTTCTACATACATACATATATAAACATAAATGTTCACAAAGGACATAAACAGACAAAATACGACTCAATGCTGACGGAAGCTACAGACGCATGAACTAACAGACTCCCCCCGGATGTAGCTGCAGTTCCTTCCAGCATAGTCTTCATTCCTTCCTCTTACGCCTTCGTTCCTTGGCCCTCTGTCTCCTTTTCTCGGCTTTTTCTTCTAAAATTTTTCGTCTCAGAAGCCTTTCCTCTTCAATCCACCATTTCCTGTATACCGGATCACCATCACGCTTTCTGTCCCACTTGGGAATCTTGTTCTCTTCTTTTTCGATCGGCGTTTGATCCGTTGGCGGCGGTCTCATCCACTTAAACTTTCCAAGATTTGCTGCTTTCTCTGATATGGCTTTGAACCTCTGTTCTCTCTTGTACTTCTTCAGAAACTCATCAATCTCCAAGTCTCTCCAATTAGACTTCCAATACCTGCCGGAGTTGATGTCTTGAGCAAAGCATACATCTACAATCTTTTGGTACTGCAACGCTTGTTCTTTATCTTTTTTTTCGTACACAATCTTGTTGTAAAACAAGCAGTCTATGTCTTTCTTCGAAAAATTTACTAGCCACATCGGGTCTAGTATGCAGATTCTCCTTGATTCCCCTTTAGATTTATCAAACAAAGAAATTACCGCTTCCGCTGTGCTAGGATTGTATAACCAACCTTGAAATTCTTCATGGAAATCTTGTTCCATAGCACGAAGTGGCATATTCTTCAAACACCGTGGAGGCTTAACATCTAAAGTTATATCTTTCTCTCCATTTTCCAGGATAGTCACAATCTGCTTTGGACGTTGCGGCTTCCAATCAGGATATCCAGCCTTAGCCTGCTGCTTCACATACTCCCACAGATGTTGATCATGTTGTTTTACCTCCAAACCATAATAGAACTGCTTGATGTTCTTTATCTGAACCATCTACATCCCACCACGGGAGGGTCTTAATGTCTGACAGAAACTCAAAATACTGTACCCCCTGCTCCCTTCGAATGGCGTAAACTTGTAAGTCTTCTAAATAACCCCATGAAAGAATATCTCCCCACGAGATATTTTTATCATGTGTGAAATACTGAAGCGGCCTTATGTATTTTCTTTCTTTTGGCATCACCTTAAACCATTTCTTTCTTTCCTCAGCAAGATTCTCTCGAGGAATAGTCTTTGGCACACCTTCAGTTGAAATCTTCTCAACAATCTTTCTCCTGATCTCATCTTCGTTTTGATCCTTGAACATTTCAGCGAATGATGGAAACGTTTCATCAATACCGGAGTAATGGAAATCTGTTTCCTCATCGGATGAGTCAGACGCGTCTTCAACAATCACATCGTTGTATTTATCAGCTTCTTGGGCATATACAAACTCATATTCTTTCTCTGGAGATGTAGGGATTTCGTCTTCAAAATCAAACTTGAACTTCCCATCATCTAATCCCAACTCCTCCAACATTTCTTCCCTAGACCTCGACACTTCTATCTCTCCTTCACAATGAGCATTTAAGTAAATGACAGTTGGCTGACTTAGATATACCTGGTCGACATGTTTCTTTCCAGATGTAGAGGCTTCTTGGTAATCATCATCCTCTTGTTCATTGATTTCATCGTTCAGAAAATCTTCAATTCTTTGTTGAACATTTGGATTCACTATCAATAACCCAGTCGTGCCCTGATCATCGTCATCATCACCTTCAGGATTGTTATCAATTTCAAACAAATCATCCTCTAATGTTGCTTCTTCCTCTTCTTCCTCTACTATCTCTTCCTCTTCTTTATCTTCGTCTTTCCATTTAAGAAATAACACCTTTTGTTCTTTCGATTTCTTTCTTCGTTGCTCAGCAAGTACTTGACGAAAGATATCATCAAAGTTTAAAGAAGTAGAAGGCTTTCCCACAAGCACGAATCCCATAAGATTTGCTTCAGCATCAACCATTTCTTTATCAACTTGGCTTGAAGAACCACCAGCTTCTTGAGTTTCTTCTATAACACTTTTCTTCTTTTGTGTTGCTTCTTCAGCCAGTCGCCTTTCTCGTTCAATCCTACGCTCCCCAGCTCTTTTAACTTCAATATTGTTGAAAGCAGCATGAACATCAATTTTCAAATGACTTTCTATAATAGAGTATAGCATGTAGAGCTGTTCATCCTTCATCACTTTGTCAGCTTTCATTGCTTCCATCTCCAACTTCATCGCTTTCATTTCATTTAATGAAGCTTCATTGATTTCACTCAAAAGCTGATTTAAGGTTTGATTCACATCTTGCAGATTCATCATCTTCTCACGCATCTCAATGTTTTCTGCCGAAAGAATCTAAAACAGTTGTGAGTTGTCATGATTGCCATCTTTTACTTTCTTTAGCTTTTCTTGTTGCTTTATCATGACACTCTTGATTTCTTCATTAACTTCCATTAACTCCTCAACCTGTTGCTTTAACAGATCTCATCCAGCTTCAGCTTTGACTTTTTCTTTTTCAAGTTCAACAACTTTCTTTGTCAATTCTTTCACTGCTTCATTGTTGAACATATCATAATCTTCTTCTGGAATATCATCTCTATATACCCCAGTTGCATGTGGAAGCTCTCTAAATAGATAAGCAAAAGATGTATTCTTTGGTTGGGAGGATTCAGGTTGATCTTGTGATGGTGGAGCTGTAGCTGCTTTATATCTAGTGATTTCAACATAATCATCACCAACACCTGCTTGCTTTTGAACTCCAACTTCTGGTTCTTTTGGAACTTCAACACTTTGAATCTTTTCTGTTTCATGAACCTTTGAAGTTGCAACATGTTTTTCTTTCTTTCAAGCTTGACTTTCAGGTAAAGAAGCACCACCTTTTCTTGCACAAACTCTTCTCGGAAGAGCCCCGGCTTGAACTGCCTTTCGCTTGATTCTTAGCTTCTTTGTCTTTTCAGGTGGAACATAGGTAGAATCTTCTTCATCAAATGTTTTCTGCTTCTTTGTTGGCTTCTTTTTCAGCTGAGCCTTTCCTCTTCCAACTGTTGTAAGATCAAGTTCCGTTTCTGTCTCAGTAGACTCAGAATCAGCATTCTTCACTTGAATCATCATGAACCACACCTTCCAGCTCTTTGTTTTTGACACTTTCAGCTTGAACACTTGAACTTTGATTTTTCTGAGTTGCAGTTGCTGTGTGCTGAAGATATTGCTCAAACGTTACTTTAGCCAAATCAACACCTTCTTGTGATATGCTTGATGGATCTAACACTTGCTCGTCCACCAATCTTTGTTGTGGTTCTTTCGAAGGCCCTGCAAAACAAACATTGACAAATTCATTCGAAACATATAACAATTTAAAGTTCTAACTACCTTATGACTCCCCCTTTCACTATACCCTTTACTACAATCTTCGGAACTGGCTCCTTAGGAATAGAAACTATAGGGGACGTCTTTGGCGTTCTCTTTCTTTTTCCATCTCTCACAAACCACCATCGAGTTTTCTTCTCAATCAACTGACTCATCTTTTCATCTTCATCATCAGAACTACTATTCCCATGTCTCCACCTATCATTCTCTGGAGCAATGTATGCTGGATTGTTGATCCTGCATATCATTCTCTTAACTCTTTCTTCAGATCCTTTGGTTAATCTAGTAATAGTTTCAGATGTCATGTTCCTTAGTCCTAAAATATCATCCTTATCCTTCTGAATGTCTTTAAATTGATCATCAATCATCATCATGATGAACCTTGGATACATGATATACTTTCCACTTCCAGCCCTGATATTTTCTTTCAAGTATTCAAAAATCACTTGTGAAACATTGTATGGCCTATTCAGCACCAGACATGTGATTATGTTCATGATGTAATCAGATGTTTCATCGTATGCTCCCTTCCTGTGAGATAGAGCATGTACTACACAATGAATCATGAACTTGTAAGCATGACAAAAAATTGTTTTTATCATTTTTCCATTGATGTGACCTGTGAATCCCATCCTGCACCATAATCCTTTACATAGACGTTCGGGAATGATGGTAGGATCATCATCACTGTCTCCTAGCTCCAACACTCGTCTAAGATCTCCAACATTAAACTTTATTTCCAAATCCACATCTTGTCCATTCTCATCTTTCTTCCTTACTGCTGAGTGTATCATGTTATCTTCCTCTTCATATCTCGCTGAGTTCCAAAATCGTCTCACAAGAGATTCATACACTATGGTCTTGTCAGTTAAAGCCTTACCAATCCTGCTTTCTCTAAAAAACTTGGCTATTTCCTCGACCACAGTTTTGTCTGTACTAAGCGCATCTAGCAGGCAATATATGTTATGACCTTTGTCCTAGTCTGAACATTTTCCCTACAAAAATATTCATTGTTAATCATTTGCACAAGGTTCGAGACATAAAGGTGAATGACGAAAATTTTGAAAATTTTAAATTTTTTCTAACTCTGAAACTCTCCATGTGTGCTAGTACTGAGGATCAGATGGCAGTCCGACCGGGTTGTCACCCGATCGGGTTGCCATTATGTGCAATGAAGAAGTCAACTCAATCAAATGTAGTTGAATTGGATGACAACTCGATCTGGTTTCCACCCGATCGAGTTGCCACTCGATTCTTGGCAATTTTGAACAGTTGAAAGATTTTGTCGTTTAGTGGCTGTCCGATCGGATTGCTGCCCAATCGGATTGCCACTCTATTCATGGCATGAGTCCACAATTTTCAAGACATAGTGATGTGGATATAATGGCTGTCCGATCGGATTGCCGCCCGACCGGATTGCCATTCTATTCATGTCAACATTGAATGAATGCATTTGGAAAAAGTTGTCACCTGATCGGATTGCCACCCGATCGGGTTGCACCTCGTTCCATGAACAGTGAAGAACAACTTGAACACAATCATGAATCATCA
The DNA here is from genome assembly GCA_030545235.1 of Helianthus tuberosus. Taxonomy (NCBI): domain Eukaryota; kingdom Viridiplantae; phylum Streptophyta; class Magnoliopsida; order Asterales; family Asteraceae; genus Helianthus; species Helianthus tuberosus. The sequence goes on from CM060408.1 coordinate 105,183,193, forward strand.
AATTTTTCTAAGGCTAAACATCAAATTGAACATAGATCTACATAGAGAATCTTATCGCGATCAAAACCCTATGTTCATTATGTTCTAATTCAGCCTAAACAGTGACTAATTTGACAAAAACATCAGCGACTGCCGACTCGTTCTAGGCTCAGATCTGTATATTCTTACAAGTTATGGCACAAATCAAGACGGTAAACTTGTAGATCTAATCATTGCAAACAAAACCTAGTGCTCAGATTTCATCAAAACAACCTAAATCTGCCTAGATCTAACATTTAAGCTCCGAATAGATGACGTCATGAAGAACAATTAACAAAACATCAAAATTTTAACAGATTTGAGCATGAAATCTTACCTTTGCCATTGAGAAGGTTGTGCAAACCAACAATCTAATGATTTGTGCAAAGAGAAAGTGAAGAAATCAGATCAAATGAGAGAGTGTATGAGAAAGAATAGGGCGGTCGGTCGAACGAGTGAAAAGTTTGACTGACATATTGACCTCCTATTTATAGTGTTACCATGACTCGGAGTGCTGTCCGATCGAGCTGTCGCCCGATCGGGTTGCCTCCCAAGCCAAATACACATCTCTTTGACTTTTTAAACTTTGACCTTTTGACTTTTTGACATTTTTCTTAGATTTTGTCAATTTTAAGAATCCACTTAAGTGTCTTGGTCCAAGTTAATGACCCTAGGCACTTAATTTGTCTACCAAGTCCAACTTAATGACCTTGGTTGACCCGAAACAAAGCACAATGACATTTTGTTCAATCTTTTTCAAACATTTTTCTGAAAATTACAAGTTTCAAATTAATGAACTTGTATTGACTTTTCATTTTATCAGGTTTAATCATGATAAGCTCCCAACCCATATGACCAGCTCAGAATCTTCCTGCATCTGCTTCAAAACTGCGAGTCTGAAGATCAGCTTTCCACTTTGGTTTGTCAATAAAACAAATCAGAACTGTAAAATCTTTTTGGGATTTTAAAGAAAGTTTCTAGACTAGAAAGCTATGAAATCTTTTTGGGTTTTGAATGTTAAACTTGAAATGAAATGAAATGCAGTAAACAAAAACTATTTACAGACATATTTTTGGTGAGCGTGTTAGGGGATCATATCAGCTGCTGACAAGCTACTAGTACCGTTAAGCTTGATTTCATACTAAGTTTTAAACAATTCACAGTGATTGCCGATATACTGATCCAAATTAAATTTCACACAAATTTCAATCTGTTCAGGATACGAATTAGTGTTTTAAAGCCTTAACTTATACGCGTGTCCCACCTCAGAATATACTCCCGTATCCAGACTTTCTATATTCAGTCTTACATGTGAACGTACAGTAATGATATCTGTAAACCGGTAATGCAAGGCCATGAGAGCTCAGGTTAGAACTTCCGTTCAGACAGAGAGATGATGGCTCGACTTTCGGTGTGTCCCGTTTGGGGATTGTTTCTTCAACAGCACATGATTAGCATTTTTTAATGTTTCATCATTTTTTATGCTGAGGGTGAGATTTAAGAATAAAGAAGTGAAGAGTATTATACGAGGACTAGGCTAATGCTTCCGCAAAATCAGAAGTCCTGGTATAATACCCCAGATATCATTATGCACATTGACCTAGTATGTCAGAAATAGAGTTTTTCAAACAGGATTTCAGGGGTTACCTATATATCCGAGAGATGTTCCCCACGTAATAAGCAAGAAATGATTTAGGTTTATATCCCGAACAAACTTACTAAATGTATAAAAACCTATCGGCATATCATCAGCGAGACTGCTTAACACTTTTAAACTATACATTTCTTTAGCATACTGCAACTGTCTAGCTGATGTACTATCATTTTCCCTTTTTACACAAGCTCTTTTTCGATTTTCTATAGTTTTTGGATTTTGAAATATCTCATGTTTTTGGGTTTTTGAAATTTTTATTGTTTTTGTATTTTCTGAAAATATAACCTATCTCCCCCTAAATACCAAAACAGCTAAAAAATCGACAAACCATTGCAGACTGCTTTTCAACATCATCTACAGTGGTACCTTCATCTACGTCAATAATCCCCTCCGCAACCGATAAAAGCTTCATACCATTTAGTTTTAAAAGATATTGAAAACGATTTTTGTCAAACGCTTTGGTATGTAAGTCAGCTTTTTGTTCATCGGTGTGGATTTTTTCTATTCGTATCAACTTCTTCTCAAAACAAACTCGGATGAAGTGATGACGAATTTCAATGTGTTTGGTTTTAGCGTGATGAACATGATTTTTTGTTATGTTTATAGCTGCCTCATTATCAACAAATATAGGGGTGGTAAGAAATTGCAAACAGTAGTCTCGCATCAGTTGCTAGATCCACAAGATCTGGGAGCAGCAGCTGCTAGCAGATACATACTCGGCTTCACATGTAGACAAACCAACATAGGTCTGCTTCTTACATTGCCAGGTGACCAAACGGGGTCCAAAAAACTGGCATCCCGCAGTTGTTGACTTAGCGTTCACTTTGCAGCATCCGAAATCGGAATCAGAGTACCCCTCAAGCGTGAAATCACCATCTTTTGGATACCACAACCCCAAGCTTGGAGTTCCTTTCAGGTAGCGCAATATCCATTTGATGATTGTCATATGCGAAGATCTGGGGCTTGATTGAAATCGGGCCGCGAGGCAGGTTGGATACATAATATCCGTTCTCGATGCCGTTACATCAGCGATCCAATCATGGAGCGGTACATCGTTTCATCCACCTACTCTCCGGTGAGATCAGGATTTATCCCATGGTTCGTTGCTAACGGGGTGGAAGTTGGAGCAGTTCCAGACATCCTGAATTTCTCCAGAATATCATGAACATACTTCGTCTGATGTATGAACATTCCCTCGGGCTGTTGATCGACCTGAAGCCCCAAGAAGAACTTCTTCTCACCCATTGATGACATTTCAAACTTCTGCTTCATTACCTTTTCAAAGTCTTTGCAGAGTTCTTTATTTGTCAACCCGAAAATTATGTCATCCACGTAAATCTGGACTATCAGAACATGGCCGTTGACTTCTTTTGTGAAGAGGGTGGCGTCTACCTTGCTTCGGATGAAGTTGTTGGCTAGCAAATGTTGCGAGACTGTCTCGTACCAGGCTCTCGGGGCCTGATGCAAGCCGTACAATGCCTTGTCCAAGAGGTAAACCTTATCTTTGTGGATTGGGTTGGTGAAGCCTGGTGGCTGTCCGACATATACCTCCTCTTTCACCTTGCCATAGAGAAATGCTGACTTCACATCTAGCTGATATACTTTAAATTCTTTCCAAGATGCAAATGCTAGGAAGATTCTAATCACTTCAAGTCGAGCAACCGGAGCATATACTTCAGTGAAATCTATACCCTCCTGCTGACTGAAACCCTGGACTACGAGTCGAGCCTTGTTGCGAACAATAACTCCTCGATCATCCCTTTTGCACTTAAACACCCACTTTGTGTTTATCTTCCTATGACCATCAGGAAAATCTACCAATTTCCATACACCTATCTTTTCAAACTGACTCAGCTCCTCCTGCATTGCGTTAACCCAGGAATCTTCAGTAAGTGCTTCCTTGTACGTTCGCGGCTCAATCTGCGAAATGAAACAACTAAGTGAAAACTCTGTTTGTAAAGGAGCAACTTGTGTATAAAAGCAAGTAAGGCCCTGGTCAATCTGTCGTCTGGTGCGGACGCCTGATTGCAACTCTCCGATAATCAATTCTTCTGGATGATATGAAAGAGTCCGTGGCATCACCTCGCCTGGAACATCTACCTCACCTTCCAAATTTGTAACGTTCTGATTTGCAACTTGTTCACTGACAGGAATTGTCTGTTCTGGAGACTGGATTTGCTCCCCCTCAGACTCTGAATCACCATGATCGAATGTTGGCCTTTCATCAGATTCTGAATTATCATTTACTGCCGTCTGATTATCAAGAGCTTGTTCACGTTCCGAAGATGTTGGAGTTTGCTGTACTTCATCATTCTCTCCAGCATTGCTTGGACCAGCTTCATCATCGTTTGAAGTTTGTCATTGACATCTAGAAGGTTCTGCTGGGTATCTTTCCTGTGCTGCTTCATATTCTCTTAGAATATCTAACTCGTCAAAGAACTCTGGTTCTTCCTCTATCTCGAATGAGTCCCACAGAGTATCATAGTTGAAACGCCATGAGTCGGCGGGTTTCTGAGGTGGCATTGTATAACCTTGGCACTCAACATTATGTGCTTCGATGATCCACTTAAAGCTTGGGATAAAGACTCTTTTCATTGGACTTGCATATCCCACGAAGATACGTTCAATGCTCTTTGGACCAAACTTACCACAAGGTTCTAGAACTGTACAGGGAGACCCGAACGGTTCCAAATATTTGAGGTTAGGTTTGCGGTTGTTAATCAGCTCGAAACACGTCTTGTTGAACTTTTTCACTGTAAGAACCCGGTTGAGTGTATAGCAAGCGGCCGACACTGCTTCTGCCCAGAAATTGACAGGTAACTTCGAATCAGCAAGCATCGTCCTGGCCGTTTCAATCAGCGTCCTATTCTTTCTTTCTGCTACTCCATTTTGTTGCGGAGTGTATGGCGCACTAAATTCTTGCAGTATACCTCTTTGATCACAGTATTCTTCCATTTTGTTGTTTTTAAACTCTGTACCGTTATCACTTCTTATTCTTCTAATTCGAGTTCGGTACAAGTTCTCAATCTTTCTGAAAAGTGTCATCAAACTCTTAAATGTCTCATCTTTTGTCTTCAGGAACGTTACCCATGAAAATCTCGAATAGTCGTCTGTGACTACTAAGCAGTAGAGATCACCAGTTATGCTTTTGACATTCACAGGGCCAAAGAGATCCATGTGAAGTCTCTCCAACGGCCTCGAGAATGAGTTTATCTTCTTTCCAGGGTGTGATTTCTTTCACTGTTTACCTTTGACACAACTAATACACTCCCCCTCAAGATGGAAGCCCTTCAAGTGAACACCATTTACTAAGTTGTTGTGCAAGAGGTAGTTCATCTTGCGCAGGTGAATGTGGCCCATCTTCCGATGCCACAATTGCAACTCCTTTTCAGTGGCTCTAGACATGAAGCAGTGATTCTGACCCGTGGTAGTAGTGACTACGCTCATGTCCAACACGTACAGATCGTCGACTCTCGGTGCTCTCATGATGACCCACTCTTCGGGGACAACAAACCCCGGCTTCAGAATCAAACATTCCTTATCCGTGAAGTATGTGGAATACATTCGATCACAAGTTTGAGATATGCTCAGAAGATTGTTTTCCAGCTCGGCGATGTAGTTTACTCTTTCAAACGTGACAATACCATTCGATAAAGTTCCCTCACCAACTATACGACCACCTTGATTGCTTGCGAATCCCACATATCCTCCATTAAACCCTTGAACATCATACATAAGGGTTTTCTTCCCCGTCATGTGCCGAGAAGATCCACTATCCATTATCCAACGTGAGATGGATCTCGGAAGCTCCTGCACATATCACAAATACTTAGTTAGATTTTGATGCCACCCAAGCCTCTTTCGACTAAGGTAGCTTGACGTTGAGGTGAGTTTTTGCAGTGTATAATGGTGGGAAATTCTTGTAATTCATTTTGAGACTTTCTTCAGACCTAATCTCAACCTCTTTGTACAAAAAGAAATTATTTTTCGGAGGCTGACCAGATGATTGGTCTTTCTTTGCAACAAACTTCTTGCCAGAAGAAGTAGACTTTTGCTTCTCAAGTTTCTCATAGTAATCCAAAGGAACATTCATCTTTACCGGTGTGGTAGAAGATGATTGTTTTGCAGACTCTGAAACCTTTGGTTTAGGAGAACTTGCTTTCTTTTCATCAGATTTTTGCTTCCAAGTTTGTTGAGATGAAGCTACCCGTTTGTAAAATTTATCAGTTTTAGTTCTCAACAACCATTTGAGCTTTGGTGTTTTCATTTTTCAAAACTTTCTTCTCAACAACCATTTGAGCTTTGCCTTTTGCATCATTTTTCTTTTTTCGGACTCTCGACAACCGCAGACTTAGGCTTCGAGTTGGTGCACTTTCGTGCAATGTGTCCAACTTTGTTGCACTTAAAGCATGCACGGGTATCAACTTCCCGACTTGTGCCTTCGGTCTGAGGCTGTGAGGCCTTCTTCTCAAAGAATTCTTCATTTGATTTTGAAAAAAATTTCAGATTCTTGCTCAGAATGTGAACTCGAGCTTTTCACAAACACCTTTTTTTCAACAAACTTCTTGTTTTGAAAGTTCCTTCTTTGACTATTCTTACCACCCTGATAACCACCCGACCATTTGTTTTAATTGTTGTTAGAAAATCATGGTGATATAACGGGTTTTTTGTAGTAAGAATTATCTTTTTCAAAATTCAATTGCCTTTCGGAACGTTTTAAACCTTCGATTTCAAAAACATCAATCTTAACCAGTTTAAACACATTTTTCAACTTGTCGACCTTCACATTTTCTAGTGGAAATTCAAGATCCGAATACAACTTATCTGAACCCGACATCTTGTACATCACAAGAGTAGGTTCTTCACTTAAGTTGTTTTTGGATTTTGATTTCGGAATGTAATTATTCAAAAAGCACTCTTCGTCCTCAGTTGAATCGCTTTCAGATTTCAAAACATTTTCAACCACATTTTTAACAACTTCGGACTGAACACTGTCTTCATCGGATGATGAAGTGAATGTGATATCGATCGTTTCTGGAAGTTTAACCTCATTTGTTTCATCATCATTAACCAACCCAGAATTTTTCTTTGAAATATTATTTAATACTGGCGGTGGAACTTGATGATACCCTACCCCAGTTCCGTCCGAATATACATCTTCACCAGCTTTGTTCTTCCCAATGGGTTTGGGAACTATGTGTTGAAGAACAAAGCTGGTGGAGTTGTAACTGGTTAATTTCAGATTGATTCGTTCATTTTCAATCTTAGCTTCCTGAAACTGAAGCTTCAGATTAGCAATCTCATCCAACTGTTGATTGATTTGCTTTTCTTTCGACTGAAGTACTCCCGACAGTTGAATGTTTTCTTTGGTTGTTTTAATGTTTCTCTCATCAGAATCTTTTATCATTCTTTTTAGCTTCTCATGACTTTCAGAAAGTTGTCAGTTTTCATGAATTAACTTTTCATTTTCTTTCCTAATTCGCTCTACATCAATTTTATCTATTTCAATTCTCTCAGTAAATTCCTTTATACGATCATTTGAAGCTTTTACCAGTTTATCACGACTTAAGATTTGATTTTCAACTTCTCTGACTGTTTCAGTCAGTTCTTCAGTCTTTTTAGCACTGAGATATGCATGTGTACTACAAACCTTGTAGTCTTTTATGTAATTTTTGCAGTCACTTTCAATTTTGGCCTTATCAGTCTTACCTGACCCATTTGTTGAATCATTAGAATTGACCTTGCTCTTTGACTCCGATTCGGACTTAGAATCTACCTCTAGTTCTTTTGCTGCGAGCACTTTATCTGCCATTTTCTTCAGATTCTCTGCAGTGAAATCTTTTGTCGTGTTGATTATCCCATCATCGTCTTTCTTCGACTTTAATTCCTTCTCTTCAGCTTCTCTTACCCACATTCTCTGTCTCTCTTCTTCTTGTTCTGCTATTTGTTCAATAAGAGTTTCAACAATGAGTGTTGATGGCTCAACAAGTATATTGCCCTTTGGGTCCAAATAGCATTCCCGATCAGCATCCTATCTGTTTGCACTTTTAGCCTCTTTCCAGGCTCGATAATGTCTATCCTTCATGGTTTGTGCTAACATTTTTCTATTCATGTATTTCTCCTCTTCAGTTCGAGTGTCTTTGAATGGCACAATTTTTGCCATGAAAGCATAACCCACAGCATCTTCTTCAGGTAACAAATCACTCCAGTCAAAGCCCTCATCATCATGGACAACTGCTAAGGCTCTTGACCTTTCTTTAGGAGTTTCTTCTATCTGTTTCATTCTCGGCGGTTCTTCTTTGTTTTTATGATAAATGGCCTTTTTATAATAATCATCATGGAATGGATTGGCCGTTTCATCAGAAGCTGCATTTTGGCATTTTCGTTTAAAGTGCCCCTTTTGCTTGCACTTAAAACACGTAACTTTTGACTTATCACAGCCTAGCTTCGTTGAAGGTCCACAGATGGAGTGTCTTTCGGTTATCTCCATGAACTTCTGAGCCCTTCGAACAACACTCGCCATACACCATCTAATGTCAATCAACTCCATTTCTTTGAAGTCAATTTGATCATAGTCTTCTTTGGTAAGGTCAGTGTTTCCGATCTTCCCGGCTACTAAGCTTTCATAGGATTCCAAAATTGAAGCCAGAAACACCATCTGCTGCTTAGCTGCTTCTTCGCTAAAGTTTTGTGCATTGTTGAGATTTACAGCAATGTTGCATTGGAAGATGTTTTTCGGAACAGATTGTTGCTGTTGTCTTGGAGCAGATGAAGACGATCCTCCATGATATCCACTGCTTGGAGCTGGACTGCTATTTTGATTCTCTTGTTTTGGCATGCTTGAGTTCTCAGCTGAGAACGCAGTCTTTGGTGACACAGTCTTTGGAATCATGCTTCCCCAATAATACAGATCAATGTTTTGTTGATATGGGGTGCTGTTGACTTTGTTTGTCTTTCTAATCTCCAGTTCGTGGCTTTCAAACCTCTCAATCAGCAAATCAACTGTCAAATCAGACTTCTTCACTGTGTTCCTCAACAGCAGGGCAAAATACTGCCAATCTTTTTCGTCGGGCAGTGAATCCAACAACTTTTCGACCAATTCTTCCTCAGTAAAAGTAATCCCATATCTTTTAAGCTCAATCTTTAAGTGACAAAACCGCTCTATCATCTTTGAAACCGACTCATTCTTCATGCAACTAAACAGATCAAATTCTTTCTTCAATAATTTCTTTTTGTTCTTAATGATTTCTACTCTTCCTATGCACTTCTTTTCTAATTTTCCCCACAAATCTCATGAATCTTTGTAATCGATCAAGGAAATGATATCATCCCTCACTGATTGATGAAGCAATGCAATACACTTCGGCTAAGCAATTAAACTTTCTTGTTCAGTATCAATCAGATTCTCATAATCACTTCTTCCAATATTGAAACCATTCCTTAAACACTTCCAACTTTGGTAGGCGAATACCTTCAACGCTTATCTATTGTAATCTTCGATTGCCATGAGCTTGGGCGGTTTTTTGTAGGTGCCATAAGCGTTATCCACGCTTAGTGAGTCAGCAATGGCTTTCTTAGTATTCGGGTTTGGTGCGGTGTTGTTTGTGTTGCTTGACGTGTTCTCTCCCGTGTTGCTGGTGTAAGCAAATACGTCGCTAAATGGGTTTAGAAAATCGTCTCCCATTTTAGAGTACCTGAAACAGTTTTCAAACACTTAGTCAATTTTTTTAGAAATTTCAAAAGATTCACACTGATGTATTTCAATCGGATGATGATCCGAATGAGTGGCACAATCAGATAACAAATGATGTAAACTGTAACAGCCCAGCGTAACCGCACCATGATATTGTCCGCTTTGGCAGCCAGCACGCTCTCAGCGTCTGCCCCTCACGTTTTTAAAAACGTGTCATGATGGTGAAGGTATCCAGCCCCTTATAAGGTAGCCTTAGTTCCCCTTCACAACCGATGTGGGATATCACAGTCCACCCCCCTTAAGGGGTCCAACGTCCTCGCGGGACCTGGCACCATCGGTCCGGCCCTGGCTCTGATACCATCTGTAACAGCCTAGCGTAACCGCACCATGATATTGTCCGCTTTGGCAGCCAGCACACTCTCAGCGTCTGCCCCTCACGGTTTTAAAAACGCGTCATGATGGTGAAGGTATCCAGCCCCTTATAAGGTAGCCTTAGTACCCCTTCACAACCGATGTGGGATATCACATAAACGAATCAGATTGCAACTCGATCGGGTGGTAGTCCGAACAAGTGGTTGTCCGAACGAGTGACACCAAGGCTTTTGAAAAAGCTTTGACTTTTCAACCCTTCATCAATCGGGTGGTAGTCCGATCGGGTGATAGGATGACGTAAGCAGATGATAACAAGAACAATCATTGTTGTCCGATCGGGTGGTGATTCGATCAGGTAACACTGATGATGTCAGCAACCAAATATCAAGTACTGTCTAGACCAATCCGTTCGGACAGCTGTCCGAACGAGTGAATGACGTCAGCAAGCATGAACAGTTCAACATGGTTTTTGATGATTTTGATTCAGTTTTTGATGGAATATTCTTATGAAATTTTGAAGGATTGTACTATGATTGATTGCGAATCGATTGATATCAGTTTTATCCAAGTTTAACCGTGGATTCACGTTCAATTTTACGTTTTTCTGGTTTTTAAGGTGACAAAGTGAAAAACACTGTAAGAAATTAGTAGAAAGTGAGAGAATTCATCAAATTTCTGGTGAAATTTGACTCTAATCGGCAAGAATAGCTGGAATTCCGGTGAATTCTCTGTCGTAGATCTCGATTCAGCCACCTGGATGCTCGGATACCACTTGTTGGGTCCTTGTGCAAGATCTGTTTGTCACGAACGTGGATGAATCGACCTCGATCAATGTGCAGAATCCATTGGATCAAGTCACAGAAGTACGACAAAGTATTCAACGTTTAACACCGTCTGATCTTTCTATTAAGATGATATGAAAGTACACAAGTGCCAGTAGAGAGTCAGACATGACAGAGTTCTCCAACAGAATGATTAAAATTCTTTAATGACATACCCTATTCGGGTATTTATAGGCAGACTCAGGAACTAAGTAAGTGTTGTCCGATCGGATGACAGAGCTGTCCGATCGGATGGCCCATCTGATTAGGTGACACAAGTCAACCTTCGGTCAACACTTTTACATATAAGTACCATTTACTAAGCTGTCTTTCTACATACATACATATATAAACATAAATGTTCATAAAGGGCATAAACAGATAAAATACGGCTCAATGCTGACGGAAGCTACAGACGCATGAACTAACAACAGTAAGACGGGGGGGGGGGGGGGGGGGCTGCTGGGTGAGCACGACCCTGTGCTGCAGCCACTATTTTGCAGAAAATGAGTCAGGAGGCTTCTGATTTACGTGCATGGGTTCCATTTTATCATCCATCTTGTGTTACTGCTTTCTCTCATACATTTATTTCCAATACCACCAACCAAACATCCATTTTTCATTAAAATAAAACATTACAAGGAAAGGAAATATTACAATCTTACTTTAACTAAAGCTAGATAGATAGATTATTGGAAATACCTCTCCGTTATCAATTTTTTTAACAACCTAAAAGCTACATTCCTAAATCTATGAATGTTGGATGATGGAGGACCAATAGCTTTTGTGGGAACACTCAATCTAGTGATCGTTGAGCATTTCTTCAATCTCCCTTGGTAGGAAGATAAAGGGTTCCTCATTCACATCTTCTTGAGCGGGAGCGAGATTGATCAGGACCTCGAAGGTGGCATTGATAGTGGGAGGTTCTGGAATCTCGATATCCCAACCCATAGGTTGTATGATCTCATTGGCTAGGTTCCAATCTTCTTGTGGGAAGATTGGCTCCATGGGAGGTAAAGCCAAGATATTCAACCTTTGATGTAGAAGGTTGATTTCTCTGAAACAATCCTCCAGCCCCATGGTAAGGTAGTTCACCCGGTCTATGAGAACCTCCTCCACCAATGTTATCTCATCAAGGCTCTCTCTTAAGGCACTCACGAATCTTACGAAAGTGGCCTCGATTGAGAGCCTTCTTCCCCTTCTCTGGTTCCTGGAGCTGGTTGACGATGTTCCACTCTATTGGCTCGACATCTTGAAGGAAAATGACTAACCGTTAGAAGAAAATGGAAGATCAGATCATTCAGCACGGTCCCGTGCCATCCTGGCACAGCCCCGTGCTGCTCCATCTGCTCCAGATTTTTAGCTCTTAAAATTTTATTTTATGTTAGTTTTGACTGATTTTTGAATTTCTGAACGTAATTAACTTAAAATAATGTTTTACTAATGTAAATTTGCAAATCTTTGGTCTAAAAATCAAGAGTATGACCCTCCTATTGAAGCTTTTGAAGCTTGAAGCTTCAAGCTTCAATGGAGTCTATGGAGAATGAAAAAGAGGAAACGTACAAAAGAGGAAAAGATAAGAAGGTTGATTGAGAACTTTTAAGAACATACCTCTTCAGCTATGTGTGAAGAATCTCAGAGATCTTGCCTTTTGAGAATGGTTCCGAACATTCTCCCAAAGGCTGACTTTATAGACAGTGACAGTACGCGGGCACGGCCCCGTGCCTGATGCCTGTGTCAGAGAATGTAGTCTGTTAGTAGAACATGACCTACGTCATCATTGACACGGCCCCGTGCCAAAAAACTACGAGGGGCACGACCCCATGTTAATTCAGCACGCGCCATGTTACTGTAAGGAAGTGGCCACGACCCCGTATTCAAGGAACACGGCCCCGTGTCAGAGCTTTTATTCAGTTTTTATTTAAAAATTTTAAGGAATTATCCGATGTCAGGTGGTTCCTTACTGGTTGGAACAACACCATACTGTCGGATATACCGTAAACTTAGACGAGGGATATGAAAACGCAAGAGGTTGTCGGAAAGGTAGAGGATTTCTTTTAAAATGGGAAAATAGGGCCTTCCCTTATTTACCTTTTCCGGGCTCTTGTTAAAGAAGGTGTGAGTCGATTCGCTCTTGTCCATGCTGTTGGTGTGAGATTCACACTCGGTAAGGGGGACCGTCATTACTGAATCGATACATGGTGGAAGTTTGGTTGACCTCGATGTTATTTTGTATGCCCAATTTTTCCTCCATTGGTTCTCTGTCGGATGGAATCTTTGATGAATTTCGTGCCTTTAAGTATGATTCTATCACTTGGATACTTTGGATGATCAATTTCACCTATGGGTTCTAGGTCATCTAGGAAAAGGATCGATGGGGTTCAGGCGGAGGGATTTCTCGTTATTTCTACTCCCGCTTGTTTCGGGGGGTTCGTTACAGGAAAACGATGGGGCTAAATAGTGTGTAGTGAAGTTTAGAACGCCACGTTCTGCTTCTTCATGATCCTCCCCACAAAAATCGCACCATAACCCGTAAGAGTGGCGGGGATAAAAGTAATCAAAGAAATCCATATATTTTATATTTTATTTTATTTTTATTTTATTTTTATTTTTTAGATCGTCGGGATCAGGCGGTCACTATTTTTCTTTCAAACAGAGAGTTGGGCACGACCCCGTGTTGGAACAACATGGCCCCGTGCTGCAATCTGTACCTGGGAGAAAATAGTTTTTAAGGTTCTGGAGAGTTGACACAGCCCCGTGTTGAAACACCATGGCCCCGTGTCAATTCTGCAGAATGAAGAAATCAAAAGAAAAAGAAAAAAACCTAAAAAGAAAGGATAGAAAATGATTAGGCTGTTAATTTTAAGCTTTCTTAAAATTCTTGTGTCCCCGGCAACGGCGCCAAAAACTTGACGTGCGTGCGGGTATATATATTTTTTAGTTATATTTGTAGCTCTTTTTACTCGCCGATTTCAAGTTTTAAATTTATAAAACACGACATTCCACTATCACTCTATACACACGCTAGGGCAAGTATACCCATCGCGGACGTAGTATAGTGATGGCAAGATACCGAGGTCGTCCAAGGACACACGAGCTTTTAGTACCGGCTTATCGTCAACGTGTAATTGAACCAACTTTTGAGAAGAGATTTTAAACTAATAAAAAGATAAAAACAGAAAATTAAAATAAAATAAGAATGATAGACAAGAAAGAATCACTTGGATCCAACTTATCTTTCATGTACCCTTTTGATAATTTTCGCACTTTGGGCATTTTAAGAGATTATCTTAGTTAAAGTAGTAGGCCGCTCTTTTGGAGGCAACGTTACCCTCAACCTAGTGGTTTGAGTCAGCAAGGATACAACCCAACTAGGATGTAATATTGAAAGATAATTAAGTAAGTTATTAATGCAAAATGTGGTGGACCCCTCGTAAAAGGCGGCGATCACCCTCCACCCGTTGGTCTGAGTCAGCAGGGATTCAGTCTTCGCGGGCTTGGTTTAAAGTTTTAATAGTAGTTTAAGAATCAGGGATTCAAGCTTTTTGCACCTCTCCTGTGGTGGGTAATAATGCCCGCTCCGACTCGTGAGGTGTTACTGGGCTTGAACCAGGTTCTAGCAGGATCTATACACTGAACGAGACATAGAATTACCCAAACCACCCTTCTAACATGCTTTATATAAATCGTAAAGACATGAACATGTTGAGTAAACGAACATATGAAGAATGTTTAAATAAATTCGCCTTCAATATAAAAAAACTAATTATTAAAGTCAATAATACATACCCAATTAAAAAGTAGCCAAAGATTTGAAATCATAAAAGAAATACATAAAAGATATGTCTTCACCAAATGATGTAAGAATTTAGCCAAGCATGGCCTTTGTTTGAAAAGATTCTCACAATCAATCTTGGATCCCGAGACTACACACACACTCTAAAGATGGAAAATGGATGATGGTGTTGTAGTGGTGGTGGAGTGGTGGCAAGTGAGAGAGAAGTGGTTTGCCAAGGGATGAGTTGAAGTAGAACCAAGCACTTCTATTTATAGCTGTCTTCAGAAGGTTCAGTACAGCTCGTACCAGGCTGGCACGGCCCCGTGCCCATCTCTCTCTCTCTCTTCCTCATTAACTGCTTATCAGATGTTGTACTAACATAGCCCCGTGTGTCAACGGTGCGGCCCGTGGCCAAAGTACTTGCTATACTATTGGCTTAACACGGCCCTGTGTTGGCTACCATTTTTATCTTTTGAAGTTGTCTTTTTCTTCTGCCAGTATCCATCTTCGGACATGGCCCATGTCTGGGGGACACGGCCCCGTGTCGGCCTTCTGTTCTTGTTATTTTGAGGTTTGGATGTGAATTGGGGCTTGGCGAGCTGCGTCAATTCGTCCTTCATTACTTTTATGTTGGATTTTGCTGTCTTTTTGCTCCTTTTGCAAACTTAAGCTCTTTTATCCCTGAAAATATAAAAGGAACGAAAACACAAGCTTTTTCCAACATTAGTACTAAAAAAGGGTTGCTTTTACGTCGCATTTGACATAATTTATATGTTGTATTTTAATCACATCATCTGCGTACTGCTTGATATCGCTGTATCAGATTCCTCAAACAAGAAGTCTTGGAAGTAGGAAAATTCTTATGCATGAACTTGTCCTGCATCTCATCCAAAGTATGAATGGAACCTGGTGGAAGGGACTCCAACCATGTCTGGGCATGGTGAATCAATGAGAATGGAAACAGACGCAACTTCATAGCATCCTCTGACATGGTATTTATTTGAAACGTATCACATAGATGATAGAAACACGACAAGTGCGAGTTCAGGTCCTCATCATTCAACCCATAAAACAAGCGAGAGCTTGATATCAACGAAATGATCTAAGGTGGAATCTGCTAGTTATTTGCTTCGACAACGGGTCGGGAAATACTGGACTGAGCGTTACCCGTAGTAAGGCACACATAATCAGCTACCACACGATGTCGTGAATGTGGTTTAGCCATCATAACGTCTGCCTCTAACTCCTCATCTAGTAGCGGCTTCAGGTGACTCTTGTGCAAGTGCCCTGTCTGTGTGAAAACCCAATCTAAACCAAAACTCTCCTCAGTCCCTATTGCTGGTGTAGACCCCTACACAACACGGTAGCTCCTCTTGTGATGGAATACATGCGCTGGCTCTGAGAAAGCAAATAATTCAACAGGTCCTCGCGAACGGGTGTGACGCATGCACCAACAAAGCAACAAAAAACTAAACACACTAACTAAACTAAGGTATAAGAACTAAGGCACTAAGCTATCCCAAAAAGCAAATAAGAAAGCAAGCAATCTCGAAAAAGGCACTAGGGGAGGTTATCCAAAAAGAAACATGGTAACGGGTATCAACAAAGAATGAATGACTAGATCCCTGACTCGGGTCATTGTTGAAGTCGCTAACGTCCGTAACAGCGGTACCAAAAACTTGATTATATACATGTGTGTATAATTTAAATACATATATGTATATAGTCAATTTTAAACTATACATATGTATATATTATGAAAAGATTAGGGAAAATATGTAGTCCATAATGCTTCTCAAGTTTCTCTATTACCTAGTGTTTCACACCATCCTAGCACAATATATATCTCACATAATCAGGTTTTAAAGTGGAATTACCATACTAAACCATACAACACGGTAAGTGTACCAGTCGTTTATCAACCCATGGACGCTGAGGTGTAGCCCTTGATACTAATCCTATATCAAGTCTAGTTGAAATATAAAAGCATGGAATCAACTAACATCTAAGTAAAGAAATATTCAGAAAATATGGTGTACATAGTTGTTGTTATTCATTACAAATAAGCTCCAAAAAGATTTTGGATGTGTTTTAGCATAAAATTTGTAAAATAAAAAAAGGTTTTAGTTCTTCTTTATTTTCGACAACCGATGTTAGAAAGCAGATCTTCAGAATCTGATGCAGATCAAACCTGAAGCTACTGGGTGGGAGCTAATCTGTAAAATGAAGAAGAAAAAGTTTGAAAATTTGACAAGTTCATTAAGTTGAAACTTGAAATTGAGTGAAAAACGTCAGTTTGTTCTCAATAGGGTCAACCAAGGTCATTAACTTGGACTTGGTAGACAAATTGGGTAACCAATGTCATTAACTTGGACTTGGTTATTCGAGTGGGTGTTTGAAACTGATAAAATTGTGAATATTTTGAAAATTTTGAAAATCATTGAAACCCTTCACACGAAGGGTGACTCTCTCGTGTGACGGTGTAACACCCAAAAACGGGTTTGGTAATCAAACCACGTTAATATTATGAATGGGTAAAATACCATTAGTGGTAAAAAAATAACCCGGTAAATATTAGGATTTAAATAAATAGGCCTAATATTAAATAAAAGGGAACAAACGCTTTTGAGAAAATAAAGTTTACAAGAGGCCCGAGTTAACAAGACATAAAATAAACGGGTTATAAGCTCCCCGAACCCACTAAGTTAACTAGGAATGTTTAACCTAGTTAATTAGAGGAAATATTGTTGGAATTAAGTAGGTTGTGGCCTACTTAATAACTAACCAAACATGAGGGACCAAAGTGGGATAACTTGAAGGTTTAATAATAAGAATAAAAATTAAACACAACACACACACACACACACACACTAGGTGTGTGTGCGTGTAACGATCAGGGGAAAGGAAAACAAGGCAAAACCCTTGTTCAAGCTTAATCCATCAAATTGAAAGGTGAATTAGGGCCAAATCTTAGGTATGAACACAAATTCATGATCACCTAAGCTTGGAGATCATGAGCTATGTTAAAATTTATGTTTTGGTGATGATAAGTTTATTGATGAACTTGAAGGTGATGACCTTAAGTTCTACATTTTTCTAATATGGTGAAATTGATAATGAAATTATGTGTGTGATCATCATACTTGCAAGTATATGTGAAATACTTGAACAATTTTGTGGTTTGAATAGGTGTTCATATATGACTTGAAATGGGTTTTGATTATTTGATGAAATTGATGTACTATTTGTGTTTATAAACATCATACTAACTCGTATGAGTGAACTACTTGAACACATTAGGGATTTTGTTAAGAGTTCATAAGTGATTAGAAGTGGGTCTTGACATAAGAGTTAAACCCATGATTATGATGGTTAAAGTGTGTATGTGCTTATAATAACTGAAATTACATGTTAATCAATCATTATTTGAGGTATGAAATGGATGACATGTTAACTAATATGGTAGCCCAAAAGATGATGCTCACTAAGTGTTTGATAATGTGCCTAATTTAGTCTTGTGAACTAGTTTGTTGGTGTGCGTTAGGTGTGTTATGATTTTTTTGATATTTTAAGCCCATTTTATGCATTCGTCAAGTTTTAAATTTATAAAACACGATATTCTACTAACACTAAACACACACTTGGGCAAGTACACCTATCATGAGCGTAGTATAGCGTTGGTAAGATACCGAGGTCGTCCAAGGACACAAGAGCTTATAGTACCGGTTTATCCTCAACGTCTAATCAATCTAAAATTTTTGAGAAAAGATTTTAAACATGAAAAATAAAAAATAAAAATGCAGAAATAAAAAAAATAAGAAAAATATAGACAAGATGAATCAATGGGATCCGACTCGCCTTTAATGTATCCTTTGATGATTTCCGCACTTTTGCACTTTTTAAGAGATTGTCTTAGTTATAGTAGTAGGCCCCTCTTTTGAAGGTGACGTTACGCTCAACCCATTGGTTTGAGTCAGCAAGGATACAATCCCAAAGGTCAGAATATTGAAAGATAATTAATTAAGTTATTAATGCGAAAAGTGTTAGGCCTCTCTTTTGAAGGCGACGTTACCCTCGGCTAAGTGGTTTGAGTCAGCAGAGATACAATCCCAAGTAGCCGGTTTAATTTATTAATAGTAGTTTACATATGTGGGGATCAAGCCATTCGCACCCCCGCCATCCAATACCAGTGGGTATTGAAGGAGGTCCTAGTAAGCTTGACCCAGGTCCTTGCAGGATCTATACACTGAACAAGGCAAGAACCTTACCAAACCATTCCCTTAACCCCCGACCAGGTAGCCAACATATCTCTATATAGACCGTAGAGATATGAATGGTGTAAATCTTTTACTTTATATAGACAGTAAAGTAATGCCAAGACACAACGAACAAATGATAAAGAAGTTTCACCTTCAACATAAGAAACTAGTTATTAAAGTCATTAATACAAAACCAAATAAAAAGTGCGAAAAGATTAAAAATCAAAAGTAATACATTAAAGACTTGTCTTTGTTAGGAAACTTTATTTGTAAGTATTGAAGAAAATCAGATTCAGCTTGATCTATGAAGAAGATAAAAGTCCTAAAGATCAAAACAACAAGAAGAAGATCAGATAGGACAACTGAAAAGAACAATATCTACTTCAAAGAATCATAAGTTGAACAAGAATTGAAGAAGATTATCAGAGAAGGTTTTTTTGATGGATCTGATGATATTTCTGATGAAATATCATCAGTTTTCGACAATTCTGATCATCAGATTTTCTGATGATTCGTGCACCAGAATTTCTGATGAAGTGGTTATCAGAAATTCTGATAAAACCCCACTTGTCTAAAAATCAGTTATATCCTGCTACAATAACCGAAGGAACTTGACATTTTAGGATATCATGATGACAAAGGCAACTTGATTATTGGATTCAATGAATATGTTAAGAAGCTACTTTTTGCAGGACATATACATGAATAAACAAATGTTTATTCATGTATCCAAGCCGTCTATAAATAGAAGGCTCATCAAGCAAATAACAATGAGTTAAGCTTAGCATTCAATACATACTGCAAACTCCATTGTCCTTTCACCTCAGAATTCACAAGTATTCATTTGTAATAGATAATAATCTTACAATCACCTTGTAAACCATTTTGTTTCAAAGTGATATAAACTTGAAAATTCTGTAGGTCTTGTTTCTTGAAAGTCTGATTTCTATTTCCGCACACTATTTTCACATTTGTTGAAATCATTTGCCATATTACGTGAAAATAAGTTTTTTAAGTCCAAACTGGGATCAACATTTGGTATCAGAGCAGATTGAACAAATCATTTTCAAACGATCAATCGCTCATCTTCTTTTCTCTAACCATGGGAAACTTTCAAACATGGAATAATGCTTTTAACATTGGTTCAATGTCTAAACCTCCGACTCTGGTCAGAGAGGAATACCCACAATGGAAAATAAGGATGGTCAACTTCCTTAATGGACATGACCGAGCTCTGTTTCAATCCATTGAAAGGGGTCCACATATACCAATGACTATAATAACAGCTATTCCAACAACTGATCAATCACCAAAAATCCCTGCCTCCCGGGCTCCCAAAAGTGAAACACTTTGGAGCCAAGAAGACAATATGGTGGCTGCAGATGAAAGGGCAAAGTCACTTTTAACAATGGCTCTCCCTAATGACATATTTTCTCAAGTTGATGCATGTGCATCAGCCAAGGAAATATGGGATCAGTTGGAAAATCTTAGTGAAGGAGGAGAAAGGATGAAAAGAAACAAAAGAACAAACAATGTTTCCTCATATGAGAGATTCAAAAGCTTACCAAATGAAAAACTAAATGAACATATCACAGATTTACAAAACTTTTGAATGATCTAAAGAAATTTGGGATAATAAAATCAAATGATGAAAGAAATATAAAATTTCTGGATGCTTTACCTACAGAATGGAGAAGTCTAACCATGAGTTTGTCATTCACCTTAGAACTAGGTAATATGAGTCTTTATGACTTATATAGCATTCTGGTCCCCAGAGAAGAAGAAATATTTGAAGAATCAATTCAAAGAGGGGGATCTTTAGCTTTAATCTCAAACTCACAAAGAACACCTACCAATGATCCACAACCCTCAAACAGTCAAAATCTTGAAATTTCTGATACATCATCAGATTTTTCAGCTTTTGTTGAAGCAATTGCACTGCCCACTAAAACATTTGAGCAGAGGTTGAGGGGAGGAGGCCAAAGATACTAGAAAAGTGATAGAGGGGGGATGGAAGGAAGATCTAGGGATGAAGGTAGATAAAAGGATAAGGGAAATGCTGAAGTTGTGTGTTAAAAATGCAAACAAAAGGGTCATTATGCATCAGTGTGCAAAACCAAGAAACTGAAGGATGTTGCATACTACGAGAAGAAGCTAGAAGATGCAAAGAAGCAATAACAAGTCAGTTTGATTGCAGGAACAAATACATGGCCGTCTGA
Organism: Helianthus tuberosus; assembly: GCA_030545235.1. Lineage (NCBI taxonomy): Eukaryota > Viridiplantae > Streptophyta > Magnoliopsida > Asterales > Asteraceae > Helianthus > Helianthus tuberosus. Next base: position 105,204,007 of record CM060408.1, read on the forward strand.
TGATTCTTCTGATGAAGAAGAAGAAGAGATGGCTAATTTCTGCCTTATGGCACTTTCTGATGAAATTTCTGAAGCATCAGAAGAAAATGTAAATTTAGATAATCTTGACCTTGAACACAAATTAAACAAGCTCATGTCAGATTTTCTATGTCTGCAAGATAAATAGAGATCAGATAGTAAAAAATCTGATGAGTTGCAAAGAACCATGAATAAAGTTATACTTGAAAACTAGTTACTAATAGAAGAAAGCTTAGATCATAGAGCTAAAATTGAATTTTATGAAAAAGAAAGAAAAGATCTTTACAAGAAAATTCATGATAAGGAAATAAATGTAAAAGGTTTTCAACAAGCTAAGGAATTCATTAACTTTATTGAATCTAAACCAAAGAACAAAGGAGAGGGTTTAGGGTTTGTAAAAACAAGTGAAATTAAACCCACCATCTTTGTGAAAGCAACACATCAGATTTCTAATAAATTTACATCAGAATCTGATTCTGAATCATGCAAATCAACCAGTTCTGAGAATTTGAAATCTCAAAACCCAACTTAAAAGAAAAAAAGAGTGAATCCAAACAAAAATCTTTAAATGTTTCAGAAGAAGTTCACTCAATGTTTTAAAATTATCCACTCATTCCATCTTATGAAAAGAAATCAGAAAATTCTGATAAAGAATCTTGTATGTGTGTTGACATACTGAAGCTGATTCAACACCATCTCCAAAAGAAAAGTGAAAAATCTGTTCATGGCTCAGCATGTAACAGATATTCTAATGAAAGACCATCAAAAGAAAACAATCTGATTAAAATCTCATCAGAAAAAGTACCCAAGCAAGTCTGGTTACCAAAAACCCTCTAATTTTTCCATTTCAGGACCATCATGTGCAGCAGATCTGGTACTGTGATTCTGGAAGCTCCAAGCACATGACTGGGGACAAGAGCTTACTCGGTAACTTTGTTTCAAAACTGGGTAAAATGGTTAATTTTGGGAATGGAGTAAAAGAGAGGATTTTGGGATATGGATGCATAAAGTATGGACGTTTGACCATAGAAAAAGTAGCCTATGTAGAAGGCTTAAAGTACAATCTGTTGAGTTGTGGTCAATTCTTTGATAAAGGTTTTCAGGTAACCTTTTTACCAGAAAAATGCTTGTTGATTGGTATGGATGAATAAAATTTATTTAAGTGGAAAAATGATAAGACAATCCATCTACTATTTTGATTTCAAAGAAGAAATAAACATCCAAAATTATGTTTATTTTCAAAAATTAACAAGGGTATATAATAGTTGGTTGTGGCACAAGGGTTAGCCCACTTAAACTTTAAAAATTTAAGCAAATTAGCAAGCAAAGGCCAGGTAAAAGGATTACCTTTCATATCCTCAAAGAAGGATAAAATTTGTGAAGCTTGTGAAATGGGTAAATCCAAAAGAAGCTCACACATAGCAATATCTGAATCTTCTATAACACAAAATTTGGAACTTTCACATATGGATTTTTGTGGACCCATAAGTACAGAAAGTTTTTCTAGAAAGAAATACATACTTGTAATTGTAGATGATTTTTCCAGATACACATGGGTAGAGTTTTAAAGAAAGAAAAGTGAAACTCCTGATCTGATAATTAATTTTATCAGAAAAATTGAAAATCTGTTAAAATTAATAGTTAGAAGGATCAGATCAGACAATGGAACAGAATTTAAAAATTTAAAAATTGAGAGCTTCCTTGTAAGCAAAGGAATCTTTCATGACTTTTCTGCTCCAAGATCACCCCAACAGAATGGGGTGGTAGAAAGAAGAAATAGAACCTTAGTGGAAGCAGCTAGAACAGTGCTTGCTCATACTAAACTGCCCACTCTTTTTTGGGAAGAGGCAATAGCAGATGCTTGTTTTACCCAAAACATGTCCATAATCAACAAAAGGCATAATAAACACCCTACAACATTATAAATGGAAGAATTCCAAGTGTAATTTTGTTGCATACATTTGGTTGTAGATGTTTTATTTCAATGATTTTGAAAGCCTTGAGAAATTTGACAGAAAAGCAGAGAAGGGTATTTTTCTTGGTTATTCAATGTCCTCGAAAGCTTATAGAATTTTTATTCTAAACACAAGGACAATCAGAGAAAGTTTATATGTATCTTTTGATGACTCATTAGAAACAAAAGTTTCTGATGAATATATGAAGGAAATAAACTTTTCTGATAAACAAGAAAAATATGAACATCTTTTTGAAATGATAACAGAAGACTTCTTAGAACATGATAAATCTCTTACAAACAAATCAATAGATAATTCATGTGCTGACCCTGCAGAACAAATGGAAAATGTATCAGATATCTTGAATCAGAACAATGAAAATACTTCTGACAATCAAAATTTTGATACATTCCATGCAACCGAGGCAACTGTTCAGGGGAAACTTCAAATCCATCTGAACCAACAACTTTTCACAACAAGTTGAGATGGATAAAAGGACATGTTCATTCTGACATCATTGGAAATCCAGAAGATGGTGTAAGAACAAGATCTGCAACAACACATGAGTGTGCATTTGCTGGGTTCTTAAGCAATATAGAACCCAAGTCTGTCAAAGAAGCTCTAAAATGACTCAGACTGGATTCAAGCAATGTGAGAAGAGCTTGATCAGTTTGAAAAGAGTAAGGTATGGGATCTGGTGCCTAAGCCAAACGACAAATCAGTCATAGGCTCAAAATGGGTATTTAGAAACAAATCAGATGAAAATGGCATACTAACCAGGAATAAGGCAAGGTTATTGGTCAAAGGTTATTGTCAACAAGAAGGTATTGACTATGATGAAACCTTTGCACCAGTAGCCAGATTAGAAGCAGTGAGAATCTTTCTTGTTTATGCTGCATCCAAAGACTTCAAAGTATATCAAATGGATGTGAAATCTGCATTCCCGAATGGTAAAATTGAGGAAGAAGTTTATGCGCATCAACCTGAAGGCTTTGTTGATCCAAAATTTCAAAACCATGTTTACAATTAAACAAAGCCTTGTATGGTTTGAAGCAAGCTCCAAGAGCATGGTATGAAACACTTTCAAACTTCTTACTCAATTTTGGCTTCACTAAAGGTACTATTGATACAACACTTTTCCTCAAAACACACAAGGGTCACACTTTGTTAGTCCAAATATATGTTGATGACATTATATTTGGATCAAAAATGAAAAATTCTGCCAAAAGTTTCAAAAATTGATGACCAGCCATTTTGAAATGAGCATGATGGGTGAGTTAACCTTTTTTTTAGGTTTACAAGTTAAGCAAAGGAATGATGGCATATTTCTAAGTCAATCTAAGTATGTAAAAACAATTTTACACAAATACTCACTTGAAAATTGCTCAATCTCAAAAACTCCCATGGCAACAGGGAACAAACTTGATTCTGATAAAGAAGGAACATGTGTAGATATTAAAACCTATAGGGGGATGATAGGGTCATCGCTATACTTAACTTCAAATAGACCAGATATTATGTTTGCAACATGCTTTCTGGCCAAATATCAATGCAATCCTAAAGAATCCCACTAAAAGCAGTAAAAAGGGTTTTTAAATATCTAAAAGGCACATAAGAACTTGGTCTCTGGTATCCTAAGGATACAAATCTTGAACTAATTGCATATACAGATGCAGATTATGCAAGGTGCAAGATTGAAAGAAAAAGCACATCTGGTGCATGTCAAATTTTGGGAGAAAAGTTGGTATGTTGGGCAAGTAAGAAACAAAACTATGTTGCAACATCATCAGCTGAATCAGAATATATAGCAGCAACAAGTTGCTGTTCACAAGTGTTGTGGATGCAAACTCAGCTGAAGGATTATGGAGTAAATCTGACAAAGATACCCATTCTTTGTGATTCATAGAGTGCAATTGCAATTACAGAAAATCCAGTTCATCACTCTAGAACCAAGCACATAGATGTCAGATATCACTTCATAAAGGATCATGTTGAAAAAGGTAACATAGAAATGTACTTTGTTCCAACAGAAAACCAAATTGCTAACATTTTTACAAAAGGACACAACTTGAAAACCAACCTGATGAACATCAAGATGAAAATTCTGATAATTAAAGAATAATTCAACAGGTTTTTGATAAAGAAATCCATCAATCTGATGGACTATCATAAAATCTGATTAATTATCAATGAATCTAATAGTTTATCAGAAAATCTGAAGAATTATCAGAAAATATGATGAATCATCAGAAATTCTGATAAAACATCAGAAACTTTGTTAAAACATTAGAATCATCACTGATCATCAGAAAATTTTATGTAGTTACCATCTTTATTCACATCTCATATTTGTATAAACTCATAACTGTAGATAGTTTGTTTCTAATTTTTTTTTTCTTTTCTTTAGTTTAATTTAAAAAAAAATCAAAAAAGGGGGAAAGTAACATGCATTAAGATAAATTCAAAGTCACAGCAGAGAAAATCAACCATCACAGGAATTTTTTTTGCAGAAAATTGAAATTTTCTTATACTTCCAATGCATGCAACGTCATCTTTCATAAGGAATTAGAGAGACACGGGGGCTTAAAAATGATTAGGGGCTATGAAAGTAGCCGCCTAGTTATTCAATGCTTACTCACAACATGGGGCTTCGAAGACTGCCATATACTCACTGCAACAGATATCATCTTAAATGAAGAGAAAGAAAAGAAAATAGAAAATCTTGGGTTGTTAATACCATTTATGGCATAACTATCACTTTCATCTATAAATATTAACAACTCTTGAATATTTTCTTCATCAAAACAATCTTCACCTCAAAAAACTTTCTCAGAAACTTCATTTAAAAAAAATGGCTTCCCCAAAAGCAATGAAACAAGTATACTTTCCTCACCCTCTTCACAAACATCATAACCTTAGACTTAGATCTAATCTGGAAGGTCCTGCATGGGAAGATTGCAGGTATGTGTACAACATGATTATGCAAAGTCCCTTGGGCTATGCTTTATCTACACATGTCACCATCTACCCAGAACTCCTTCAAGAATTCTGGTGGAATGCTGAAATCATCTTCAGTGGCACCACCATGGGGATAGAAAGTGAGGTTATGGGGTTCAAATTCATCCTAAAGGAGGAAACTCTCAGGGATGTCCTCCAGCTGGGTGATGATCAAGAAAACACCTTCCTCAACAAGGAAATGGTGGAAGAACTCTGAGGGATATGGGCTATCAAACATACAACGTGTCAAGGCAGATCAGCAAGTCTGGTTTCATACCACCATTCTAGTACTTGCTGACATAGCTCAGTGTCTGCTTCTCTAAGAAGATTGGACACTACAACGAGTTGTCTTACAGGATGATGGAGGTGGTTCATGCAGTTGTGCAAGAGAATCCGTACAACTTTTCTAAGTTTCTCGTGAGAGACTTGGAAGCAAACTTGCACACCCGTCAACCTTTTCTGATCTACCCTCGCTTTGTGACCAAGGTGATAACCAGACAGCTGGACTTCGGAGGAGTAAGAAGCTGGTATCCTAGGGCTCAGATGGCGCTACAAGAGAACATAAGTGATCCATCCCTTGTTCCATCAACAAATCATAGTGGTCATATAACCTATCTTTGGTTGTATGTGAAGGGCATGTACAATGTGCTCAATGAGCAGTAGTTTTTTTTTTTTTTTTTTTTGTGTTTAGTGGTAATTTCTTTTTTATATATATAAGTTTGCTTTATTTTTTTCTCTTAAAAAAACAACATCACAATAGATCTAGGGGAACTAAAACAGCATATCTGATAAAAACAAGGAAAATCTGGTGAAGTTCAAAAGAAATCTGATAGATCTGGTGAAACATCAGAAATTCTGATAAGACATCAGAAAATCTGCTCATACATCAGAAAAGTCTCAAAATAACCAGAAAATCTAACAAATCAACAGAAAATTAGAAGAAATATCAGGAAACATTGCTCTAAACCAGATTCAAAGAAACTTGTAACAATATAAATTTTTTTAAAGTTCTGTCAAAATTAAAATTTTTCTGGGTAATCTGTCTTCAAAAGGAATGGAACAAACTGTATTAAACAAAAAAAAATCTTTTGCACAACAACACTCCCTGAAGATCAGAACAAAGATGAGAAGTTCAGAAATGCTATGTAAGTTAAATCTTCAAAAACTCTACTTATTCCCTCTCATCTAAAAAAAAATGGCGATTCAATCTCTGAATATGAATCAAATGTGTTCTGATGAAGTATAATGAAAATCCAACTCTCAAAGGTTTATTCAAAGATTTTCTGATATACATCATTAAAAGGAAAAACTTGGGAAGATACACAGTCTCAAAAAGGTTTTTATTGGACCTTTTTTACAGCAAAAAGGGTCCCGCATGAAGAAAATGTGCAAGTTAGACATTAGTGTTTATCTACCAAATACTTGGAATCTCCGATTCTCAATAACAGATATATATTAAATTAGAGATAAACCAAAGGTTTTATTTTTTTAAAAACGGTTGTCTACTAAACAGATTAAAACATCTTTAAGGTGTCATAAACCATCTTAAATACAAACAACCCACGAAAAACACTCAAATATCTCTGTCTTAAAACACTATAAATACCTCATTCAAAAACAGAGACTTCCATTATCAACCTTCCTCTTTAAAAGCAAAACCCTAAAAACCCTTTTCTGAAAAAACAACCTCAATTCTCCATGGCTGCTATCAACATCAATATACCACCAGTTGAACACTCTGTTCAACTCATCACTGAAGCTGAATTCCTACCATTAAAGAGCAACAATGAAGCAATGAACGACAACATTGAAGAATATGATACAAAGTGCCAAATCCTGATCGAATTTCTGACCAGATGGCCTATAGCTCAAGCTCTCACAAAGACCAGAGAGTTACCAGAAAAACTTATACAACAAGTTGTAAAGGCACTCAAACTCTCAAATCAAATCGAGCTTACAGCACATGTATGGGGAGATATCTTCATTACAATCACACCAGAGAAAATAAGGGAATGTTTGGAACTACCCTTAGGCCAAAATTATGAAGAAGCACCAGAAAAGGAAGATTTGTTTGTACTACTTGATGCTATAATGGGTTACAAGAAAAAGATCTCAAAGATTAGTGAATTCAAGAGAAATCAGTTGCCTGCCTGCTGGCAAGTGTTAATGGAGATTCTGAACAAGTGTTTATCATTAAAGATTGGGGGTACAGATCAGATAAATAAAAATGTTCTGACAATCATGTTCAGCCTCCTTAGTGGGTTGAACATTGATTTCGGAACAGAGATATGTAATCTGATCAGAAGATCAATTCTGACCAACACTTGAAGGATAGATTCACATCTACCTTTTCCCAGATTTCTGTAAGTCATAATTTCTGATGCATTTTCTGAAAGGAACATGGAAATTCTTGCATCAGAAAATATGTGGAGTACAGAAATCATGAGACCTTGGATTGCTGTGGGGTCTTGGAAGTCAGATTATGATGTACCTGTTCTATCAGAAAGTATGATGAATCTGATACCAGAGGATTCACCTTACAGAGAAGAATATCTAAGGATGTTAAGCAAGAAGGTTCAAGGATATGAGGAAAACCAGAATTTAAATGAGTTTCAATTATCTGGTAAGGGTATAGAGAATATGGAATATTTCAGTCCTCTTAACCTTAGAACAGCAGAAAATGTGTTTTCTGCTGGTGTTAGAGGTGGAACATTTGTTGTTCCTCCTGTTACTCAAGAACATCAATCTATGTCAACTAAATAACTACACAAGGAGCTTGATGACATAACAGTTGTTTGTACTGGGAAGACAACAACAGAAGAAAGGCTTGATCTGATACTGGAAGAGATCAGAAATCAAAAGTCAGACATTAAAGTATTATCAGAAATGGTCAAAGCTGTACAGAAACAAACAGAAGATGACACTACAGCTCTCAACAAACTACAGCAGCCATCAGAAAACTCATCAGGATTTGAGAAAGCTCTCAAAGAATTGCAAGAAATCAAGACAAAGATGGCAGAAGTTACAAGTGCAGGGAAAAGCTCAAGTTCTGGAAGAATCCTTGAAGAAATTCAGTTCCTCAGAGCTAACAACAGCAGCATGGCTGAGGCTTTTGAGAAACTGATGGTTGAATTACCTGCACAGAAAAATCAAGATAAACTGGAATTTCAGAGAATGAAGAAACAAGAAGAAACAAATGCTCAAACTCTTGCTGATGTTCAACTGTTAGTAAAGAGGTTACAGTTCAATGTTGCCAGATTGGCAAAAGTTGAATTTCATGAACTGAAAGCTCCAATTCCACAAGAAAAACTAGCAGGAGAGTCAGAAACTCCTTAACAACAATTCAAGCAACCAGAAGTCACTCAACAAGATCCAACCAGACAATCAGAAGCTTCAGCAACACAAAAACAAAAGCAACCCATGTGTCCTCCTCCTAGTATGCCAAAGTTACTCATGGGTCCTCCAACAAATATTCCAAAGCCAGACACATTAAATGTGCCAATGCAAGGAGTTGTTCCAGTTCAATCATCTTCCATAGCTCTCACAGGTGAAACATATTTTAGTAAACAATTGAATACAAAAGAGAAGAGAAGAATGGAACATGAAGTGACATCCTCAAAAAGGCCAAGAAAAGTGATTGGAGGAGATTCAGATGGAAAACTCAAAGAATTCAAAGTGCTAAAAGGTGATCTACATACAATTATGTACCCTGAAGAACACTTGAAGCATTACTACTGGAAAGGTCCAGAAGATAATCCAGAAAGGCCACTCTCTCTAATGAGCCGAAATATTGTTCATCTCAGAAATGAAGGAAACTGGGAAATTTTGCACAAACCAATGATAAATCCATTAGTTTCTATTGAGAAAATCATCACTATAAATACTCCAGGAGGTGTCTTAGGTACTTATGGACAGAACAAATACACCTTGATCAGAGAAGATAACAGTGAAGAGGTTGTTACTGATGGAGACCTGGCTGATGATATTCACCCACTGGGTTTAGTAAGGCTGAAGCAGATCATTGACAAAGACAGAAGCACTTCAGTTGTGATCAGAAGAGCTCTTGACAGCATCAAGAGTGCAGGAGAAAAGTTGTATCAAAGGGCTGCACTGACAGACTTTGACTAGTGCATCAATTTTGAGTATAGCAACAAGGTACTAATACCTCCTCGTGAAAACACTATCCCAGCTGAAATTCCTCCCAAACAAGTAAGAACTAGAGCTATCTTTGACAAACCAGAAATGTGTGTGGTTTTCAGAGATGCTCATGATGAGAGAGCTCTGTTCAGAATCAGTGAAATAAACAGGTATTCTAATCAAACTCTGAAATATATAAAGAACTGCATGATTGAAAAACAAGAGCAGCTCAAGAAGAAGGTGAAGAACAATGAACAGCTGAGGAAGGAAATTGAAGATAGCATTGAAAAATGGATGGAAGCTAGAGGTTGGTACAAAGAACTTTACAAGACAACTCAAAAGACAAATGATTATAAGAAAAGGTTGAAGCCAGGAGAGAAGTTCAGAACTGGGGTGAAGATTAATTGATGCTTTCATAAACTTAAATTCTGTTTTGAAAAACAATATTTTATTTCTGTTTGTTTTAAACAATGGTTGGTTTGATTCTGCTTTGTGTTTCTGAATTTAGTTGTTTGAACTCTCTTTTTAAGGATTAGTTGAAGTTTGTTTATGTTTGATATAAATAGTTCATTTTCTTACAATACTTAGGGGGAAACTGTTAGGAAACTTTATTTGTAAGTATTGAAGAAAATCATATTCAGCTTGATCTATGAAGAAGATAAAAGTCCTGAAGATCAAAACAACAAGAAGAAGATCGGATAGAACAACTGAAAAGAACAATATCTACTTCAAAGAATCATAAGTTGATCAAGAACTGAAGAAGATTATCAGAGAAGGTTTTTCTGATGGATCTGATGATATTTCTGATGAAATATCATCAGTTTCTGACAATTCTGTTCATCAGATTTTCTGATGATTCGTTCACTAGAATTTCTGATGAAGTGGTTATCAGAAATTCTGATAAAACCCCACTTGTCTAAAAATCAGTTCTATCCTGCTACAATAACCGAAGCAACTTGACATTATTGGATATCATGATAACAAAGGCAACTTGATTATTGGATTCAATGAATATGTCAAGAAGCTACTTTTTGCAGGATATATACATGAATAAACAAATGTTTATTCATGTATCCAAGCCGTCTATAAATAGAAGGCTCATCAAGCAAAGAACAATGAGTTAAGCTTAGCATTCAATACATACTACAAACTCCATTGTCCTTTCGCCCCAGAATTCACAAGTATTCATTTGTAATAGATAATAATCTTACAAACACCTTGTAAACCATTTTGTTTCAAAGTGATATAAACTTGAAAATTATGTAGGTCTTGTTTCTTGAAAGTCTGATTTCTATTTCCGCACACTATTTTCACATTTGTTCAAATCACTTGCCATATTACGTGAAAAGAAGTTTTTTTAAGTCCAAACTGGGACCAACAGTCTTCACCAAGTGATGTAAGACATTTAGCCAAACATGGCCTTTGATTGACAAGAACTCTTACTGTCAATCTTGGATCCCGAGACTACTACACACACTCTAAGGTGGATGATGGATGATGGTGGTGGATGTAGGTGTTGTAGTGGTGGTGGAGTGGTGGCCAAGTGGGAGAGAGATTGTTTGCCAAGGGATGCCTTTGAAGTGAGCCAAGCACCCCTATTTATAGCTTGAACAGAAGCCCAGCCATGGCCCCGTGTCCAGTGGACACGCCCCTGTGGCCATCGCTTTTCTCTTCCTTCATTAATTGCTTTGGTCAGAATAGGGCTCAACACGACCCGTGTCCAGCGGGCACGACCCCATGTGCAGAAGTGTATCTGTACTACCAAGATTTTGCAAGATTCTATGAATCTTAGCGTTAACCACGCCCCGTGCTGAGCTGGGTATGCCCCTGTCATGGGCGTAAAAGCTTCCACAGCTTTGTCCTTTCTGCAGACTTCTGACCACGCCCCCGTCTCCAGTGGGCACAGACCGTGGTTAGCCTTCTGTTTCTTGTTTTTGCTCTTGGGGATGCTGTCGAGGGGTCGGGCATGTCACGTTTATTCCCTTTCTCTGTATTTATGTTGGTTTTTGCTGTTTATTTGTTCCTTTTGCTCGTTTAAGCTCATTTGGTCTTGTAAATTCAAAAGGAAGACAAAAGCACACTTTTTTCAACATTAGTACTAAAAAGGGTTAGTTTTATGCCTCATTTGATGTAATTTATATGTTGCATTTTACACACATCAAATACCCCTACACTTGAATCTTTACTTGTCCTCAAGCAAAACTCTTTATTATGTGGCTTACACACCCAAATGGAATAGGTAGGAGAGAAGTTTTGGGCTTGTCTTGAGTGTCGGGAATCCAAGATCTTTATCAGGTTTTATTTTTATTCTATTTACAATCCTATTCGTTATGATTTATTTAGAACGTATCATAAGAGAAATTACTTATTTGGCATAACATGCCTCTTTAAAATTCCATTTATATACAAGTTCACATACCTCACGGGAGATCACTCAACACTCGGCCGAAGATGTATTTTTGTGAAACACTCGAGATCGGCATGGAACTTACTTCTACCATATGCTTTCCAAGCAATCAATCCTCCTCCTTTTTAACTAAAAACCTTTGTAAATATCAAGAGGACTTGGGAAAGGGTTAGGCTTGGGGTAAGGGTAGGTGGTTTTGGTTAGTGGTTAGTAAAAAGGGCTAAAAGCGTAACAAGGGTTGGTCGTCGTAAAACCTTTTTGTTTTTGTGACTTTTATTCAAACTACGCATCTTCAAACAAAGTTGCTTTGAGAAACTTATTTGTTTATTGCTAGAGTATAATTTTTTTTTATAAAGAAACGTCACAAGAAAATCGAGCTTTTTACTAAAATAAAAGGTTTGAAATGAAAAAGGTTTTGGTGGGTAAAGGGTGTTTGTTTTGTGGGTTTAGAAATGAAAAGGTTTAGGCTCAAAGGGGTTAACTAGGGGGATTTTGGGTAGGTGATAAAGAAAATGAAAAATAAGGGTGTTGAAAGGAAAATGGGTTAGTCCTAGTGCCTCCATCATTTAATTACTTGGGTTTAAGTTGGTAAGGACCGAGAATGTATCATCATGGCAAGTTCTAGAGTCGTAAGAACCAAGCAGCTATTCACACAAGAAACGAAAAATGAGCATTTAGTTTAAAAATGTATGCTTGTATGCTCAATAAAGGCTCAAAACTAACTTGTTGTGGAATGGATTTATAATGTGATCAAGTATATATAATCAAAATTTTAATTAGTTTTGTCATGCCGTTTCATAATTTTCTTATGTTGGTTTGTTTTATCACGACGCTATTGGTTGTAAATTTGTAAAAATTTAACCTTTTTAGAACTTGTTATTCCCAAATTAAACCAAGACAAGTAAAAAAAAATGAAAAAAAAATTTGAAAAAATTTGGGGTGATTAGCGGTTCCAACTTCCAATAGAGTTTTGTGTAAGGCATGTTTCTAGGACTTGCAAAATTCAAGGTTTTAGCATCCCCCCCCCCCACACACACACTTAAATTACACATTGTCCTCAATGTGTCCCAAAAATAATTTTTAGGGTGATTGAATGTGTAAAAAGGTGTTTAAAAACAAAATTTTGTGTTATTGGGCGTCTAGCCACGGCTCCGTGTTGGTCCGGGCACAGACCCGTGGTCAGATCGCCAGTACCAAAATTAAACAGAAGGCTGGGCACGGGGCTTGTTCAGTGAGCACGGCCCCGTTTCCAGTTAACTGAACTGGGCAATTTCTGCAGAACCTTGGGCACAGGGCGTGTTGGCTGAGCACGACTACGTGCTGAACTAGCTGTAATGCTGCAAAATTGTCTGGAGGCTCTGTTTTTGTCCATGGGGTGTGGTTTTAACTTTCCCTTAGTAACCTCCATCGTTTCAAGTGTATTCAACCATTACAACATCCAAACACCATTCAAAAACCATCATTCATTAAAGAGTGAAATACATAGTTCCTAGAAAATGAAAAATACATACTAAAAACTGGATTAATAGGTCCTAGAATGCAAGAAATCTTAAACCACAAAGAAGTCCTAGCCTAGATGTTTTTATTATAAGAGCAAAATTTCCAAAAAATGATTCTTTAGGTTAAATAAGGCTTTTAGAACTTCTTTCTGGAAAGGGCCCCTCACACATCGTTAAGCCATCCCTCTATCTCCCGGGGGAGAAGGAGAGCGGGCTCATTGTCTTCCTTAAGTGGAGGAGGAGCGACTTCAACCGGAACCTCTTGTAAGGTGTCTAGAGGAGGTTCCAAGGGAATGTTGTCCCATCCGGTAGGATTAATAACCTCTTGTGCCAAGTTCCAATCCTCTTGCGAGACGATTGGTTCCATAGGCGGCATTGCAAGAATGTTCAACCTTTGGTGCAAAAGGTTGATTTCTTGGAAGCTACTCTCTAGTCCCACCGTTAGATAGTTGATACGGTCAATGAGGACTTCCTCCACGGATGTCATCTCATCGAGTGCCTCTTTTAGCGCCATTACGTAACGCACAAGGGTTGCTTAGATCGATGGCCTTCTTTCCCTACGATTGTTCCTCGAGTGAGCTGAAGAGGTTCCGCTATTGTGGCTTGACATTCTAAGAAAACAAGTCGAAAAGTTCAAATTAATGAAACAGTAACTCCGGCCATGGCCCCGTGCTCACTGAGCACGCCCCCATGGCCACCATTCTGCAGATTTTTGAACTTAGGAATCTTATAGTTTTAAATTATTTTTCTGAACTTTGAGACATTTCTGAGCAAAAATAACTTAAAACAGTGTTGTAAAACTTATTTTGATAAGATTCCTTGGTTAAAAACCTTGCAAAGACCACACTAAAGCTTAAAATCATGGAGGTTTCAAGCTTTAATGGAGGTTTTGAGGAGTTTTTGGAGAAGAAAGCAAGAGACAAAAGTGGTAAAGACAAGATGGTTGTTGGGAACCTTCTTTGGAATATACCTTGTAGGATATATGTGAAAATCCCAGCAGATCTTGGTCTTTGGAATGGGTCCAAATATGCATGAATCATGCTGACTTTATAGAAAACGACAGCACGCTGACCACGACACTGTGTCGGCTGGACACGGCCCCGTGGTTAGATAAGACTCTGATACATTTTGTCCGTATTCTGAACACAGGACGCGTTGGCCTTGACACGACCCCGTGGTCAATTTTTAGGTGGGCACGGGCGTGTTGAACTGGGCACGGCCCCGTGGCTAGAGAGTTTTTATGAAGTTTCGTCTTATTTTAATGAATTTGTCCAGATCGGGCGGTTCCTTACTGGAAGGAACAACACCAAAGTGCCTAAGGTACCTTAATTGCCCTTGCTTTAGAAAAGAACGCAAGAGGTTATCGGAAAGGGTAAAACCTAAGCTAAATGCCGGTGGGCGAAACCAACCTTTATTCCCCTTATCCGGGCTCTCGTTAAAGAAGGTATATGTCAAATCGCTCAGGTCTATGAACACATCGGCGGAGACCGATGGAGAGTCCTTCATGGCACAATCTACACAGGGAAGACTATCGCTCAAGTCCTCACAAGAGTTAGAGGTGTTTCGGTAACGACGATGTTGCTAGATTTCGAATGCGTCCCCAATAATTCTCCTTGATTGTCGTAATAGGATAAATAACTTGTATCCATCTCAAGTTCTTTTAACAATTGAGGAATTATTTCATCGAACTGACATAATTCTTCTAAAATTTTGTCACCCGAAAGAAATGGTTGAGGGCACTCGGGGGAGAGATAGGGATAGTTTTTACTTTCGCCATCTTAAGGTTGCAAGGAAACGATGGGTCTATAATGTGGGAGTGCAATTTAGAAAGTAACATTTTAAATCTTTATGAGATCCACCACATATTTGACACCACGCACCATAAGAGGAGCGAAAGTAAAAATAATCACTATTACTCATGTTTGTGTCAGAAATTACCAACCGTCGAGATCATACGGTTCTGTTTTCAGTAACTAAAGCTTGGGCACGAGGGCGTGTTCAATGGGCACGGCCCCATGTTTAGCTACTGTCTGACTTAAACAGGATTCCCAGTAACAAAGATTGGGCACGGGGCGTGTTCAGTGGGCACGACCCCGTGCTGAAGTCTGCAGACGCTGAAAAATTAAGAAAAATCCTAGAAAAATAGAAAAATAAGAAAAATGATTAGGCCGTTTATTCCTAACTTTCTTAAAATCCTTGTGTCCCCGGCAACGGCGCCAAAAACTTGGTGTGCGTTTGGTGTATTTTGATTTTATTGATATTTTAAGCCCATTTTACGCATTAGTCAATTTTAAATTTATAAAACACAATATTCTACTAACACTAAACACACACTTGGGCAAGTGCACCCAGCGTGACCATAGTATTGCGTTGGTAAGATACCGAGGTCGTCCAAGGACACAAGAGCTTTTAGTACCGGTTTATCCTCAACGTCTAATCAATCTAACATTTTTGAGAAAAGATTTTAAACATAAAAAATAAAAACAAAAAATGCAGAAATAAAAATAAAATAAAATAAAGATAGACAAGAAGAATCACTTGGATCCGACTCGCCTTTAATGTATCCTTTGATGAATTCCGCACTTTCACACTTTTTAAGAGATTATCTTAGTTATAGTAGTAGGCCCCTCTTTTGAAGGTGACGTTACCCTCAACCCAGTGGTTTGGGTCAGCAAGGATACAATCCCAAAGGGTTGGAATATTGAAAGATAATTAATTAAGTTATTAATGCGAAAAGTGGTAGGCCCCTCTTTTGAAGGTGACGTTACCCTCGACTAAATGGTTTGAGTCAGCAGTGATACCATCCTAAGTAGCCGGTTTAAAGTATTAATAGTAGTTTACATATGAGGGAATCAAGCCATTCGCACCCCCGCCATCCAATACCAGTGGGTATTGAAGGAGGTTCTAGTAAGCTTGACCTAGGTCCTTGCAGGATCTATACACTGAACAAGGCAAGAACCTTACTAAACCATTCCCTTAACCCCTGGCCAGGTAGCCAACATATCTCTATATAGACCGTAGAGATACGAATGGTGTAAATCTTTTACTTTATATAGTCTGTAAAGTAATGCCAAGATACCACAGACAAATGATAAAGAAGTTTCACCTTCAACACAAGAAACTAGATATTAAAGTCATTAATATAAAACCAAACAAAAAGTGCGAAAAGATTAAAAATCAAAAGTAATACATTAAAGACTTGTCTTCACCAAGTGATGTAAGAGACTTAGCCAAACATGGTCTTTGATTGATAAGAACTCTTACTATCAATCTTGGATCCTGAGACTACTACACACACTCTAAGGTGGATGATGGATGATGGTGGTGGTGGATGTGGGTGTTGTAGTGGTGGTGGAGTGGTAAGTGGGAGAGAGGTGGTTTGCCAAGGGATGCCTTTGAAGTGAGCCAAGCACCCCAATTTATAGACTGAATATAAGCCCGGCCATGGCTCCGTGTCCAGTGGACACGCCCCCGTGGCCATCCCTTTTCTCTTCATCCATTCATTAATTGGTTTTGTCAGCATAGGGCTCAACACGGCCCGTGTCCTGCTAGCACGGCCCCGTGTGCAGAAGCGTATCTGTACTACCAAGATTTTGCAAGATTCTGCAAATCTTAGCGTTAACCAAGCCCCGTGCTGAGCTGGGCACGCCCCTGTCATGGGCGTAGAAGCTTCCACAGCTTTGTCCTTTCTGCAGACATCTGACCACGCTCCCGTGTCCAGTGGGCACGGGCCGTGGTCAGCCTTCGGTTTCTTGTTTTTGCTCTTGGGGGTGCTGTCGAGGGTTCGGGAATGTCACGTTAATTCCTTCTCTTTGTATTTATGTTGTATTTTGCTGTTTATTTGTTCCTTTTGCTCGTTTAAGCTCATTTGGTCTTGTAAATTCAAAAGGAAGACAAAAGCACACCTTTTCCAACATTAGTATTAAAAAAGGGTTAGTTTTATGCCTCATTTGATGTAATTTATATGTTGCATTTTACACACATCAAATACCCCCACACTTGAATCTTTGCTTGTCCTCAAGCAAAACTCTTTATTATGTGGCTTACACACCTAAATGGAATAGGTAGGAGAGTAGTTTTGGGCTTGTCTTGAGTGTCGGGAATCCAAGGTCTTTATCGGGTTTTATTTTTATTCTATTTACAATCCTATTCATTATGATTTATTTAGAATGTATCATAAGAGAAATTACTTATTTGGGATAACATGCCTCTTTAAAATTCCATTTATATACAAGTTCACATACCTCACGGGAGATCACTCAACACTCGGCTGAAGATGTATTTTTGTGAAACACTCGAGACCGGCATGGAACATACTTCTACCATATTCCTGGCAAGCAATCAATCCTCCTCCTTTTTAACTATAAACCTTTGTAAATATCAAGAGGACTTGGGAAAGGGTTAGGCTTGGGCCAAGGGTAGGTGGTTTTGGTTAGTGGTTATTAAAAAGGGCTAAAAGCGTAAAAAGCGTCGGTCGTCGTAAACTTTTTGTTTTTGTGACTTTTATTCAAACTACGCATCTTCAAAAAAACTTGCTTTGAGAAACTTGTTTGTTTATTGCTAGAGTATCATTTTTTTTATAAAGAAACGTCACAAAAAACCGAGATTTTTACTAAAATAAAAGGTTTGAAAAGAAAAAGGTTTTGGTGGGTAAAGGGTGTTTGTTTTGTGGGTTTAGAAATGAAAAGGTTTAGGCTCAAAGGGGTTAACTAGGGGGATTTTGGGTAGGTGATAAAGGAAATGAAAAACAATGGCGCTGAAAGGAAAATGGGTTAGTCGTAAGAACCAGGAATGTATAATCAGAAATTTCCAACCGTCGGGATCTTACAGTTCTGTTTTCAGTAACTGAAGCTTGGGCACGGGGGCGTGTTCAGTGGGCACGGCCCCGTGTTCAGCTACTATCTGACTTAAAAAAGGATTGCCAGTAACAAAGATTGGGCACGGGGCGTGTTCAGCGGGCACGGCCCCGTGCTGAAGTCTACAGACGCTGAAAAATTAAGAAAAATCCTAGAAAAATAGAAAAATAAGAAAAATGATTAGGTCGTTGAGTGAACTACTTAAACACATTAGGGATTTTGTACTATTGGGTTTGATTATTTGATGAAATTGATGTACTATTGGTGTTTATAAACATCATACTAACTCGTATGAGTGAACTACTTGAACACATTAGGGATTTTGCTAAGAGTTCATAAGTGATTAGAAGTGGGTCTTGACATAAGAGTTAAACCCATGATTATGATGGTTAAAGTGTGTATGCGCTTATAATAACTGAAATTACATGTTAATCTATCATTATTTGAGGTATGAAATGGATGACATGTTAACTAATATGGTAGCCCAATAGATGATGCTCACTAGGTGTTTGATAATGTGCCTAAATTAGTCTTGTGAACTTGTTAGTTGGTGTGCGTTAGGTGTGTTATGATTTTATTAACATTTTAAGCCCATTTTACGCATTAGTCAAGTTTTAAATTTATAAAACACGATATTCTACTAACACTAAACACACACTTGGGCAAGTGCACCCATCGTGAGCGTAGTATAGCGTTGGTAAGATACCGAGGTCGTCCAAGGACACAAGAGCTTTTTGTACCGGTTTATCCTCAACGTCTAATCAATCTAAAATTTTTGTGAAAAGATTTTAAACATGAAAAATAAAAACTAAAAATGCAGAAATAAAAAGAAAATAAAATAAAGAAAGACAAGATGAATCCCTTGGATCTGACTCGCCTTTAATGTATCCTTTGATGATTTCTGCACTTTTGCACTTTTTAAGAGATTATCTTAGTTATAGTAGTAGGCCCCTCTTTTGAAGGTGACGTTACCCTCAACCCAGTGGTTTGAGTCAGCAAGGATACAATCCCAAAGGGTCGTAGTATTGAAAGATAAGTAATTAAGTTATTAATGCGAAAAGTGGTAAGCCCCTCTTTTGAAGGTGACGTTACCCTCGGCTAAGTGGTTTTAGCCAGCAGGGATACAATCCCAAGTAGTCGTCTTATTGTATTAATAGTATTTTTCATATGAGGGGATCAAGTCATTCGCACCCCCGCCATCCAATACCAGTGGGTATTGAAGGAGGTCCTAGTAAACTTGACCCACGTCCTTGCAGGATCTATACACTGAACAAGGCAAGAACCTTACCAAACCATTCCGTTAACCCCCGACCAGGTATCCAACATATCTCTATATAGACCGTAGAGATATGAATGGTGTAAATATTTTACTTTATATAGACAGTAAAGTAATGCCAAGACACCATGGACAAATAATAAAGAAGTTTCACCTTCAACATAAGAAACTAGTTATTAAAGTCATTAATACAAAACCAAATAAAAAGTGCGCAAAGATTAAAAATCAAAAGTAATACATTAAAGACTTGTCTTCACCAAATGATGTAAGAGATTTAGCCAAACATGGCCTTTGATTGACAAGAACTCTTACTATCAATCTTGGATCCCGAGACTACTACACACACTCTAAGGTGGATGATGGATGATGGTGGTGGTGGTGGTGGTGGTGGATGTGGGTGAGAGGTGGTTTGCCAAGGGATGCCTTTGAAGTGAACCAAGCACCCCTATTTATAGTCTGAACAGAAGCCTGGCCACGGCCCCGTGTCCAGTGGACACGCCCCCATGGCCATCCGTTTTCTCTTCCTTCATTAATTGCTTTTGTCAGCATAGGGCTCAACACGGCCCGTGTCCAGCGGGTACGAGCCCGTGTGCAGAAGTGTATCTGTACTACCAAGATTTTGTAAGATCATGCGAATCTTAGCGTTGACCACGCCCCCGTGGTGGGCGTAGAAGCTTCCACATCTTTGTCCTTTTTGCAACATCTGACCACGCCCCCGTGTCCAGTGGGCACGGGCCGTGGTCAACCTTCTGTTTCTTGTTGTTGCTCTTGGGGATGCTGTCGAGGGGTCGGGCATGTCACGTTTATTCCTTTTCTTTGTATTTATGTTGGTTTTTGTTGTTTATTTGTTTTTGTTTTTTTTTTTTTTGCTCGTTTAAGCTCATTTGGTCCTGTAAATTCAAAAGGAAGACAAAAGCACACTTTTTCCAACATTAGTACTAGAAAAATGTTAGTTTTATGCCTCATTTGATGTGATTTATATGTTTCATTTTTCACACATCATTAGTGCATTCGTATGTGTCAATTGGTGATTTGGCCTTTAAAAAGGCAAACTGACCTATGGTAGAGTTCAATAAGAAAAGTGGTATAAAGGTTCATAAGGTGTGAAGGTCATGATTTAGAATGACTAATCTAACCACCTTGTGGATACTAGATGATAGTTTGACGCATGACAAGCTAGGTGGAAGCTTGGGAAAGAAGCGGGTCAAACGGATCAAGTACGCAGGAAAAGCATAATCGGATGCAAGGTAAGTAAAGCTTACACCCTTTTAGTAGAATACCTACTTATTGTATTAGTCGAGAATAAGGTAAATTAGTAATTGGAATATGATGTTCCGACGTGTTGTAATAAGGGTCGAAACAATCGAAAATGATAAGAAACCATGTTTGAAGGTTAAAAGGGGTAACACGGTAATTCGGTCATGCGATGATGAATAAACAACGAGTTAAAGGATAAAAATTAGTTTTTTAAATGAGTAATTTGGTTACGAAGGGTAAACATGAGTAAGAAGGGTAATTTGGTTACGAGTTAACAGATAAACATTAGTTTTTGAGAAAGACACTCTGTGGCGTAAGCCATGATGGGTCAAAGGAATTAAGAAAGGATTTTTAAGTAATATGATTGTACGGTGTAAATCGGAACGGGTTACATGGATGAGATGGAAAATAAATATCATCTCACAAGGATAAAATGGTCATTTAGACCAAACGGGTCAAAAGGTGATGATATCACCATTTGACAATATCGACTAATGATTGTTTGTCGAGTCTTATGATCACATGGGTGAATAGTGAATGGAATTTGCGTTGCTATTAATTAGCGATTATTAAAGCAAGGTATTAAAACAGGTCTATGCTTTAACCCGAGCCAGGTATGTGTAATGGGTCAAACTCTCATTGAGAACTAAAGTTCGTTGAGACTTAAATGAAGTCAAGAATGAACATTGGGTTACCTTAATAGGTAAACCAAATAATCTAAATTATAGTCATGGAGTTTTAGAAACATTATGATTTTAAAAATAAGATTTAGCTAAAATGTGCGATTTTTGGTCGAACATATTATTGAAAGTCCTTCGTCGTAAAAAACACCCTTGAATGATAAACCGAGAAAACGACCCTTAAGGGTGGTTTGAAAATACGTTTTATGATTGAGTAAACCTTTTGGATAAGAGTAAAAGTTAAATGTGACATTTGTTCACTTACGACCATCATATAAATATGAGTCCTACGAAATCTTGTGTTTCATTCTAGGGATTTTTATAATTATATGTGACAATTACACATATCAAATTTCGTATGATTTCGAACTCTCGAGAAGCTTTTCTGGAAGTTTACATAAGCTATTACACGAACGTAATCAGTTTAACGCAAAGTACACTCCAGAATAGTGACATAAGCTAAGCATACCCTAAATATCCTATACATAACTTAGAAATAAGTTTTGAAGGGTTTGGTATGTCAAAAACAAGTTTATTCGATCACAATGACTATTTACGACAAACTACGAAAGTATGCCGATTCTCGTAGCAACGTTGTAACCCCGTGCATCCCTGAACTTTTAGCTTTTGTCAATTTTAGTTCTTATACTATGTGATTCTTGACACTTATGATACTTTGTGAATCTTGATGCTTTAAAACTTAAATCTTGGTGATACTTGATACTTGATTCTTGAATCTAGACTCTTGATTCTTGATACTTGATTCTAGATACTTGATGTTGATACTTAATACTAGATACTTGATTCTTGAAACTAGAGACTTGATACTTGACTCTTCATACTTGACTCTCGACTCTTGAGACTCGTGAAACTTGAGACTTGGTTAAACGAGAAACTAGAGGCTTGACACTTATGTAATCTTGAAACTTGGAAACTTTTGTGTTAAATAAGTAATCTTGTTATGTAATAATACTACACAATAATACGTAACACAATGCTAAATCCTACACGCGAATCGAATCAAAATCTAGAAAACAAAGATTGGCTGTCCGGATGGCCATCCGATCGATGCCATCCCACCTCCTCTTTGCCTCTAACACTATAAATACCCTGTCACATCACTGATGTGACATGACTCGTTCGACCAACGCGCACTCTCTCGCTCTAAGGCATTTTTCCTCGATTTCCAAGCGATTTCTGTAAGTTTTCCCTTAGATTCTTGTACAACCTTGATCTTTACACAATTCCTCATCAAAATCTCGGTCAAATCACTGATTTCCACCATGGAATCTATCACACCCCGACCACGTAGAACATACAAAACGTGGCGGAAATGTCGGGGAGTGTTGTAACATAATTAATTGTTTCAAATCCATGGCAATTGAAGTTTCGTTTTATTGATTAGAAGTGTTACAATGTCTTAACAAACAAAGAAATACAACATAATTAACTAGTCTTGCATCTTTTATTGTCACTAAAGCCCAAGTCTGCCTATGTGTATCTTGATCATCTTATGCAACAGCTCCTGAAAAACACATGTGAAAATAGGTACGTCAGCATAAAAATGCCTGTGAGATACATAGGTTTTGTGAAAATAGGTTTCATGACTTATGTTTGAGAAAATGTTTAGTCATGAACCTTGTAATTTGCTTTGTTTTGTAAATCATTTGAAAAACGATAAGATCAGATGATATGTATAAATAAATGTAAGGTTAAATGAATAACCATGTAAAAATGAGTTTGTATAAGATAAGTTGTTTGTAAAACAATGTCTTGTGAAAAGTATGTTATTTGTATAAAATGTTATATGTCTCAAATGGAAATGATTCAAATAACGCTACGACATGTAATACCATACAAACACTTATATATAGGAAGTACCAGCGGCGTATCCACCATGCTTGTATCATATTACACACGCCTCGTTACTTAATCACTTACTCAAACCAAACCAAACAATGTAAGATGTCTATGTTTAAACCAACTTCCAAATGTATTGCAATAATATGTTAAAATGTTTATGTCAAGATGTAAATCATATAATGTATAACCAATGTCAAAAGTGTTTATGTGTCAAATGTAAACCATGTAATGTGTAACCAAAATGATATGTATGGCTAGTGAAATGCATCAACTAAACCATATGCACAAGAACATAGTATTGAAGTAAAACTTGGTTTAAATCAAAGTTATGTCCTGTGGAAATGCATGATCAATGTAAATCATGTAATATACATCCAAAATGTAAGCATGTGAAAACGATGCACTAAGTATGTAATTAAATGAACATACGTAGCGTGAAATGTAATGTAAAACGATGTACTAAGTAATGCACACAATGGGCACACCTAGCATGAAATGTAATGTAAAACGATGTACTAAGTAATGCACACAATGGGCACACCTAGCATGAAATGTAATGAAATCATGTACTATAATGTACTAACGAACATAGCAGGTATATGATGTGAAAAACAGGAAAGCACGAAAGTAACAAGTAGGCACATGTGTTCCACCCCAAAACGTTTGGAAAACAGTAAAAGAGGGGTCTATGTACTCACTTGAGATTGCTCAGAAGTCCTAAGATAACCACCAAGCAATGCTAGCGATCTCGGAATATCAAACGGCACCTAATATAGGTAACTACATTAATAAACCGGACCTAAATCGGAAGATCGGATAGAATGAGGGTTCGTAAACCAAATGAGTATGGGAACTCATGTATTATGGTTTAACAAAGCTTACATACTAAATGAAACCTAACCTAAGTGCTTGTGACCCATTACGACCCGTTTAGGTAGCTTATGCTACTTTAACGCGTCGTTCGCGTGAAACGCGTTCGGACCGCCTAACTACTCCTATGACAAGTAATATATGCCTTAACATGTCTAATATGGTTGTCAAATCAGTTTAGATGTCAAAAGTTATGTTACATATGTTTAAAATGAATTTTGGCATCATAGGGGTATTTTGGTAATTTACCTAAGGCATATAAACTACCTATCAAACAACTACTTAAATGAAGCGACCATAAGGTATAACCTCATAAGGTTATACCCTATATACTATGGTCACCTAATGTGCTTGGTCGGATCCTAATGATCGACCAAACGGGTCGGGTTCGAAAGTATAAGCGATTGTTTAGATCGCTTACCTTACGACCCTATATAAGCACTAAACTAAAAGTGACGAGCTAAGCATGTTAAAACATGCTTAACTAAGTTTAGAAAACAGGTTTGGTATCAAAACAAACGGTTTTGATACCCACAAGTAGTTTGGTTACAAAATACGCAAGATTACGTATTCTGACCGAAACTACGGCTCGTCACTGAGCCTAGATAACGTGGTAATCAGTAGGTATAGTCACTAGGGACTATAACCATCGTGATCACGCTCACGTTATGAAGTTCAAACGAACTTCGCATCGACCATAAACTGGTCAATGCAGAAAGTCAAACAAAGTTTGACTTTCGGACTCGAAAAGCAATAAAAGAACGAAGGAACACTTACGAAGGGTCCCCGAATGCTAATCTAGATCAAAATAGCTCAGGTATGAAACAAAGGTTTCAACTTAGAGCACAAATGATCAGATTCTTATGGGAAATGAAGTGAAATGTGATGGGTATTTATAGATTTCGGTCCACCGTTAGGATTGTTCCTTGGAGAAGAGGGAATGATCACATCCCTACACTTGTTGTAATGTTGTGGTTACTGATTTTGGACACCATAAGAGTTTAACATGTGGCACTTGACCTTTGGGGGATGCTAGGGGATGTTAATCTTGTGTTTAAATGACCTTTCCTGATCAGAAGGGGCCTAGCGTGATGCTAGGGGGGGCTAGGCGTCGCGCTAGGGGTCCCCTGATCAGCAAACAATTTCAAATGTCCACCTTTCAGTCCCTGTTGCGTATTAAGGCCATTTCCGACGTGTTTAAGGTTCGTTAAATCATTTTCAAGGCTCCATAAGGATGCCTAAACATTTTGGGCATGAAACATGTTCAAAAATATGCCGGATGTCAGTTCGTTTGGTCGTACGAACACGATGTTCGGTTAATTACGACGGAATGCGCATAAGCGCGAAAAACGATCTAAATGACGCAACGAACGGATTTTTCTCATGCCAAACACTAAAATAAAATATTATAGTGCTTACATAAATTTTTGGATGTCCGGATGTATTCAGAACGTAAGTTATGCGTAAAAATGCAAACTTGTGCACTTTTTGACGCTTTTAGTTCCTGAATGACACAAAAGTTTATTTTAGCATACCGAACACCTCAAAGCCTATTTCTAAGCTATGTAAAGGATATTTATGGTATGTTTAACTTATGGTCATGTTCCGGAATGTCTGTTACAGTTCAAATTGGCATACTTTCGCAGTTTGTCAAATTTAGTCCCTGTAAGCGAATTAGCTTGTTTTTGCCATACCAAAGCCTTCAAAACTTATTTCTAAGTTATGTAAAGGTTATTTAAGGTATGTTAAGCCTATGTCACTATTCCGGAGTGTTTGTTGCATTAAACTGGTTATATTTACACATCGGTGCGCGTATAACCTTCCAGAAAGCGATTTAGAGTTTGGAATTGAACAAGAGTTGATATGTGCAAACGATACACATATTTTTACAAATCCCAAGTATGAAATACAATATTTCATTGGTTTGGCATTTGTTTGATGGTTGAAGTGACACAGGTGTCACAGAATCCTCAAGATCTGGACTCTTTGGAGGTGATGTCATCTCGGTTCAGTGAGTATGATGTCATTCCATCAAATCAGTCCAAATCCAAAGGATTTCGCTAAGCTTTTACACATTTTTTGTAATCTAATCATGATCTAAACGCTTTCGGCGTATTTCATTCAAATCCTTCAAGTTTTCTCAAAGTTTTACTAAAATCAGTGGAATCTGGACCCGAAACAGGCTTAGGACTTGTTCCTTAGTCTGGAGAAGGCTCGATAATGGGATTCCCACCGGAGAAGATGACCAGATTACGGGTCAGACATGAAACTTAGTCAAGAACAAACATCCGATCGAACGGGGTGATTCCCATCCGATCAGACGAGCTGAACTTTGGTGAGTTTCCCGTTTTCTTGATACGTTACCACGTCACCTTCGTTGAACTCAAAACTTAGAAATTTCACAACGTTTCAAGGAGACAAGAACACCTCAGACGAACGACCCTCCGATCGGACGGCCGTCCGATCAAATGACCATCCAACCAAATGGGTTATCTCAGTAAACCTCCACACTTAAACTATTTCAAATCAGAACTTTAAACTTTGAAACTTACACTCAAATAGTCATTCGACCGAACGGTCATCCGATCGAATGACTTGGTATCATGCTACAATGAAAACTTCAAAAAGATAAACATTTCGGAGAATCACTCACTGATCGAATGGTCATCCGTCCGGATGACCATCCGATCGGATGGTTATCCGTCTACTCTACAAGTCATCCGACCGAATGACCATCCGTCTGGATGGCCGGCCGATTAGGAGGCTGATCCGACACTTTGCACGATTCTCATTATTCTGTCTGACGCTTATCTGTTAAATCATAATCAGGCTAATCTCAGAGCTCTCTTTGATCCAATTAGTAGGTGTCGATACTTAGCACCCACTGTGAGTATACTCGATCCCTTTTCGTTTTAAACTTTTGGGATGCAACACGTATTCTATGAAACTTGAAATTATTTGAAATCTAACTCTATCCTCTGTAAATGTGAAACTTGATACTTTTGGATTCTTGATTCTTATGCTTTGTGAACGTTTAATCCCTGTGTGTAGTTCCGCCTTAACAATAGTAGCGCTATAGGAGAATGCACCTCCCCACTATTCGCGGGGGTATTGTTAGGAGGATTCTATTTGCTTTCCTTGAGACTTCGGAAAGTGGTAAATGAATTGGGATACTTGGGCTATCACTTGGACTGCGTAAACTAGCATGGCTGAAACTATTTTATATGTTTACATGATGGATATGATTCTTTTTAAACTATTATACTATATACTCAAACTTGTACACTCGCCAGTACATTATTGTATTGACTTTATTTTAATACATGTTGCAGGCTGATAGGATGATGGTTTTCAAGAAACCTGCTAGGATGCTGCTAGAAACACACCCTAGTTAATCTTAGAAACTTTTGAGACAATGTTGATGATTGTAATTTGATATTTCGTGGTTGATGCTTTAGACAATTATTATAAAATGGATTAATCTATATTAAAATATCTAGTGTTATGGAACCTTTTGAGCAATATGAAAGCTTAGTGCCGCACCCCGATGTTTCCGCCATCGGTTGGAGTGACAGATTGGTATGAGAGCCATAACTATAGGGAATTAGGAAAAGTAGGAATGCTTTGCCTAGTCTATAGTTCTAGGAACCTTGACTCTTATCTGTTGTTTAAGACTTATGCATTCTACTGTATTTGCTTCCTAGCAACATGATGCGTGTGTGGAGTGATATATTTTTAAGTATATTTTTAACCCCTTTTACCGCATTAGTCAAGTTTTAAATTTATAAAACACGATTTTTACTAACACCAAACACACATATGGGCAAGTGCACCCATCGTGAGCGTAGTATAGTGTTGGTAAGATGCCGAGGTCGTCCAAGGACACAAGAGCTTTTAATACCGGTTTATCCTCAACGTCTAATCAAATCAAAAGTTTAGAAAAAGGTTTGAACAAAAATAAAAACTAAAATGCTGAAAATAAAAATAAAATAAAAACAGATAGACAAGATGAATCACTTGGATCCAACTCGCCTTTACTGTAACCTTTGATTATTTCCGCACTTTTGCACTTTTTAAGAGATTATCTTAGTTATTGTAGTAGGCCCTCCTTTGAAGGTGACGTTACCCTCAACCCAGTAGTTTGAGTCAGCAAGGATACAATCCTAAAGGGTTGGATTATTGAAAGATAATTAATTAAGTCATTAATGCATAATGTGGTAGGCCCCTCTTTTGAAGGTGACGTTACCCTCGGCTAAGTAGTCTGAGTCAGCAGGGATACAGTCCTAAGTAGCCGGGTTAATATATTAATAGTAGTTTACATATGAGGGGATCAAGAAATTCGGACCCCCGCCATCCAATACCATTGGGTATTGAAGGAGGTCCTACTAAACTTGACCCAGGTCCTTGCAGGATCTATACACTGAACAAGGCAAGACGCTTACTAAACCATTCCCTTAACCCCCGACCAGGTAGCCAACATATCTCCATATAGACCGTGGAGATATGAATGGTGTAAATCTTTTATTTTATATAGACAGTAAAATAACGCCAAGACACCACAGAAAAATGATAAGGAAGTTTCACCTTCAACATAAGAAACTAGTTATTAAAGTCATTAATACATAACCAAATAAAAAGTGAGAAAATATTAAAAATTAAAAGTATTACACTAAATGTTTGTCTTCACCAATTGATGTACATGGCCTTTGATTGTCAAGAACTCTTTCGATCAATCTTGGATCCTGAGACTACTACACACACTCTATGATGGATGATGGATGATGGATGATGGATGATGGTGGTGGATAATGGTGTTGTGGTGGTGGTGGAATGTGGGTGAAGTGGGAGAGAGGTGGTTTGCCAAGGGATGATTTGCAAGTGAGCCAAGCAACCCTATTTATAGCATACAGAGAAGCCCAGACATGGCTCCGTTTCCATTGGGCACGGCCCCGTGTCCACCTGTCTTCTCTTTCTTCATTAAATGCAGTTTTTCTGCATTAGTGTATAGATTCTGCGAATCGTATTAGTTGACCACGCCCCCGTGTCCGCTAGGACGGCCCCGTGTGCAGAAGCGTATCTGTACTATCAAGATTTGCTTGGATTCTGCGAATCTTTGCATTGACCACAGCCCCGTGTCTGGTGGACATGCCCCCGTGTTGGGTGATAGAAGCTTCTATTGGTTTGTCTTTTCTGCAGACACTTGGGCACGCCCCCGTGCTCATTGAGCACGGGGCATGTTCAGCCTCCTGTTCTCTTGTTTTTGCTTGGGAAGATGCTGTCGAGGGGTTGGGCATGCCACGCTATTCCTTTTCTTGTATTATTATTAGATTTGGCTGCATTTTTACTTCTTTTGTTCGTTTGAGCTCATTTAATCCTAAAAATACAAAAGGAAGATAAAAGCACACTTTTCCAACATTAGTAATAAAAAAGGGTTAGTTTTATGCCTTATTTGATGTAATTTATATGTTGCATTTTATACACATCAAATACCCCCACACTTGAATCTTTGCTTGTCCTCAAGCAAAACTCTTTATAATGTGGCTTACACTCCCAAATGGAATGGGTAGAAGAGAAGGTTTTTGGGCTTGTCATATAGTGTCGGGATTCCAAGATCTTTATTAGGCTTTATTTTTATGTTATTTACAATCCTGTTCGTCATGATTTATTTAAAACATTACATAAGAGAAATTATTTATTTGGGCATAACATGCCTCTTTAAAATTCCATTTATATACAAGTTCACATACCTCACGGGAGATCACTCAACACTCGGCCGAAGATGTATTTGTGAAACACTCGAGACCAGCATGGAATTTACTTCTACCATATGCTTGCCAAGCAATCAATCCTCCTCCTTTTTAACTATAAACCTTTATAGATATCAAGAGGACTTTGGGGAAGGGTTAGGCTTGGGTTAAAGGTAGGTGGTTGGGTTAGTGGTTAGGAGAAAAGGGCGAAAGGCGTAAAAAGCGTCGGTTTTCGTAAAACTTATTGTTTTTGTGACTTTTTATTTTAATGAAGTATTATTAAAACAAGCTTTCTTTTGATGAGCTTTGTTTGTTTATTGCTAACTTCATTTTTCTTTTCTTCTATATTTTTTTTCTATAAAGAATGTCACATGAAAAACCGAGATTTGTTACTAAAATAAAGGGGTTAAAATGAAAAAGGGTTTTGGTGGGTAAAGGGTGTTTGATTTGGGTTTAGAAATGAAAAGGTTTAGGCTCAAAGGGGGTTAACTAGGGGGTAGGTGGTAAAAAAAGGAAAATAATGGTGTTGAAAGAAAAAGGGTTAGTCCTAATGCCTCCATCATTTACTTACTTGGGTTTAAGTTGGTAAGGACCGGGAATGTATCGTCGTGGCAAGTTCTAGAGTCGTAAGAAACCAAGCGGCTATTCACACAAGAAACGAAAAAAATTAGCATTTAGGTTAAAGATGTATATTTGTATGCTCAATAAAGGCTCAAAAGTCACTTTTTGTGGGAATGGGTTTTTATGTGATCAAGTATATATAATCAAATTTTAACTAGATTTGTTATGCCTTTTCATAATCTCCTTATGTTGGTTCTTTTTATCACGACGCTATCAGTTGTAAATTTATAAAGATAAAACCTTTTTTGAACTTGTTATTCCCGATTTAAACCAAGACAAGTAAAAAAAATGAAAAGTTTTTGAAAAAAAAATTTGGGGTGTTTAGCGGTTCCAATAGAGTTTTGTGTAAGGCTTGTACTTAGGACTTGCAAAATTCAAGGTTTTAGCATCCCCCCCCCCCCACTTAAATTACACATTGTCCTCAATGTGTTCCAGAAATAAGTTTTTAGGTTGATTGAATGTGTAAAAAGATGTGATAAAGAAAAAATTTATGTTAGCGGGTGTCTGGACATGGCCCCGTGGTGTCCGGGCACGGCCCCGTGTTCAGATTACCAGTAACAGAAAATTAAATAAAGTAACAGAAGGCTGGACACGGGGGCGTGTTCAGTGAGCACGCCCCGTGTCCAGGTACCTGAACTGGGCTTTTTTCTGCAGATGGTTGAGCACGGGGCGTGTTGGATGAGCGCGGCCCCGTGCTGAACTTGCTGTAATGAAGAAAAATTGTCGGGTGGCCCTGTTTTTGTGCATGGGGTTTTGGTTCAAGCTTCCCGTAGTATCCTTCACCATCACGTGTGTGTTTTATCCATTACAACATTATCCAACACCAATTTAATTAAAACCATCATTCCATTGATTAGAGAAAGTTACACAATATTCCTAAAATCTTAGATAAATAGGTCAGAAAATACAAGAAGTCTAAATCCTAAAAGAAGTTCTAGCCTATAGTTTATTCTAATAGCAAAATTTTCGAAAATAATTTTCTCGGTTGGATGTGGCTTAAAGAACTTCTTTCTCCGGACATGGGTCCCTCACACGTCGGCGAGCCACTCTTCTATCTACCTAGGGAGACGAAAGGCGGGCTCATTAGCATCATCATTTTGAGGGGGTGTAACTTCCACCGGGACTTCTTGCAGATTGTCAAGAGGGAGTTCCACGGGGATGTCATCCCATCCGGTAGGATTGTTAACTCCAAGTGCTAGATTCCAATCCTCTTGAGGGAGGATTGGCTCCATGGGAGGCGTCACAAGAATATTCAACCTCTTATGCAAGAGGTTGATTTCTTGAAAACTGTTTTCCAACCCCACCGTAAGATAATTTATACGGTCTATTAGGACCTCCTCTACCGACGTCATCTCATCAAGAGCTTCATGTAATGCCATCACGTAGCGTACGAGAGTTCCTTCAATCGAAGACCTTCTTTCCCTTCGACTGTTTCTGGAATGTGCAGAAGAAGTTCCACCGTTTTGGCTCGACATTCTACGAAAATAAACTGAAAAGAGTTTATTTTAATGAAACAGTAACCTCGGACATGGCCCCGTGTTCACCTTTCTGCAGATTTTTGGAACAACGAATCTTGGAGTTTCAAATTATTTTTCCAACTTATGAAGCATTTTTGAGCAGAAATAACTTAAAACAATGTTGTAAAACTTATTTTTAACAAGATTCCTTGAACAAAAACCTTACAAACATCACAATAAAGCTTGTAACCATGATGATCTCAAGCTCTAATGGAGGTGTTGAGGTAAAAAAAAAATGAAGAAGAAGGGAATGGACAAGAGAGGAAAGGACAAGATGGTTGTTGAGAACCTTCTTTTAGAAAATACCTAGGATGGTATGTGTGAAGATCCCACCAAATCTCTGTCCCTGGAATGGTCCAAATGTGCAGGATTCTTGGCTGCATTTATAGAAAATGACAGCACGCTGCACACGGCCCCGTGTCGGCTGGACACGGACCCGTGTGCAGACAAGATCCTGACACATTTTGTCCGTATTCTGACAAAAAGTCAGAAAGGAATCTTTTGGTGGACACGGGGGCGTGCTGACCTGGACACGGCCCCGTGTCTAGAGGCTGTTTATGAAGATTCATCCATTTTAAGGAATTTATCCGGATCGGGTGGTTCCTTACTGGACAGAACAAGACCGAAGTGTCTGAGATACCTTAATTGCTCTAGATTTAAACGAAAACGCAAGAGGTTGTCGGTAAGGGTGTTTCCTATGCTAAATGTAGCTGGACAAGTCCAACCCATTCCTGGGCTCTCGTTAAAGAAGGTGTATGTCGACTCGCTCGGGTCTATGTATGCATCGAACGAAGTCGATGGGGAGTCCTTCACGGCACAATCGACACAGGGACGACTATCGCTCATGTCCTTGCTAGAGTTAGAGGTGATATCGGGAACAACGAAGTTGTTTTCATCCGAATGCGATCTCAATGATTCTTCTTGGGCTTCATCTTGAGGTGAATTAATGATATTCATCTCAAGTTCTTTTACCCCATTAAGAATTAGATCTTCCATTTGAAATAATTCACCAAGAAGCAATTCTCCTTAAAGGGTTGATTGAGAGAATTTGAGGGAGAGATATGGATTATTTTTACTTTCGTCCCTCTTAAGGCTACAGGAGAACAATGGGTCAATATAGTGGGGCTTGTAATTTAAAAAACAACATTCTAAATCTTTATGAGGGCCACCACATATTTGACACCACGTACCATAAGAGTGCCGAAAGTAAAAAATATCAGTATCACTCATGTTGGTGTCAGAAATTACCAACCGTCGGGATCTTACGGTTCTGTTTTCAGTAACTGATACTTGGGCACGGGGCGTGTTGAGTGGGCACGGCCCCGTGTTCAGCTACTGTCTGACTTAAAACAGGATTGCCAGTACCAAAGATTGGGCACGGGGCGTGTTCAGCGGGCACGGCCCGTGCTGATCTCTGCAGAAGCTGAAAAATTAAGAAAAATCCTAAAAAAAATAGAAAAATAAGAAAAAATGAATAGGCCGTTGATTCCTAACTTTCTTAAAATTCTTGTGTCCCCGGCAACGGCGCTAAAAACTTGATGCATGTGTGGTGTGATATATTTTTTATATATTTTTAGCCCTTTTTTCCGCATTAGTCAAGTTTTAAATTTATAAAACACGATATTTACTATCACCAAACACACATATGAGCAAGTGCACCCATCGTGAGCGTAGTATAGTGTTGGTAAGATACCGAGGACGTCGAAGGACACAAGAGCTTTTAATACCGGTTTATCCTCAACGTATAATCAAATCAAAAGTTTAGAAAAAGGTTTGAACAAAAATAAAAACTAAAATGCTGAAAATAAAATAAAAACAGATAGACAAGATGAATCACTTGGATCCGACTCGCCTTTAGTGTAACCTTTGATTATTTCCGCACTTTTGCACTTTTTAAGAGATTATCTTAGTTATTGTAGTAGGCCCCTCTTTTGAAGGTGATGTTACCCTCAACCTAGTAGTTTGAGTCAGCAAAGATACAATCCTAAAGGGTTGAATTATTGAAAGATAATTAATTAAGTTATTAATGCATAATGTGGTAGGCCCCTCTTTTGAAGGTGATGTTACCCTTGGCTAAGTAGTCTGAGTTAGCAGGGATACAATCCTAAGTAGCCGGGTTAATATATTAATAGTAGTTTATATATGAGGGGATCAAGAAATTCGGACCCCCGCCATCCAATACCATTGGGTATTGAAGGAGGTTCTACTAAGCTTGACCCAGGTCCTTGCAGGATCTATACACTGAACAAGGCAAGACACTTACCTAACCATTCCCTTAACCCCCGACCAGGTAGCCAACATATATCCATATAGACCGTGGATATATGAATGGTGTAAATCTTTTATTTTATATAGACAGTAAAATAACGCCAAGACACCACAGACAAATGATAAGGAAGTTTCACCTTCAACATAAGAATCTAGTTATTAAAGTCATTAATACATAACCAAATAAAAAGTGCGAAAAGATTAAAAATAAAAAGTATTACACTAAATGCTTGTCTTCACCAAGTGATGTAAGAGACTTAGGAAAACATGGCCTTTGATTGTCAAGAACTCTTACTATCAATCTTGGATCCCGAGACTACTACACACACTCTATGATGGATGATGGATGATAGTGGTGGATGATGGTGTTGTGGTGGTGGTGGAGTGTGGTTGAAGTGGGAGAGAGGTGGTTTGCCAAGGGATGATTTGCAAGTGAGCCAAGCAACCCTATTTATAGCCTGCACAGAAGCCCGGACACGGCCCCGTGTCCATTGGGCACGGCCCTGTGTCCACCCGTCTTCTCTTTCTTCATTAAATACAGTTTGTCTGCATTAGTTGACCACGCCCCCGTGTCCGCTGGGCACGACCCCGTGTGCAGAAGCGTATCTGTACTATCAAGATTTGCTTAGATTCTGCGAATCTTTGCGTTGACCACGGCCCCGTGTCTGGCGGACACACCCCCGTGTTAGGTGATAGAGGCTTCTATTGGTTTGTCTTTTCTGCAGACACTTGGGCACGCCCCTGTGCTCATTGAGCACGAGGCGTGTTCAGCCTCCTGTTCTCTTGTTTTTGCTTCGGACGATGCTGTCGAGGGGTCGGGCATGCCACGGTTATTCCTTTTCTTGTATTTTTTGTTAGATTTGGCTGCATTTTTGCTTCTTTTGTTCGTTTGAGCTCATTTAATCCTGAAAATACAAAAGGAAGACAAAAGCACACTTTTTGCCAACATTAGTACTAAAAAGGGTTAGTTTTATGCCTCATTTGATGTAATTTATATGTTGCATTTTATACACATCACAACACATATTCCTGTTAAACTTACATACCTTTCCTAAGGCTGACACAATATACACTTGAATACGTTAAAAACGCTGTTATGCAGTGTTTGTATTTTACAAGAGATTTACCTTCAAGCCAGGAGTGACATCCAAACCTTGAAGGAGATTTCCATACTATATTCTAGTAGGTCTTATCTTTTGATAAGTACCGACACTATTAGGGTACGAAGTTGTCAAGTTAGAGGTGAAACTCAGACGTTGATAACTAGTCCCACTCTTTGATTTTATGTCTCGCCAAAGTCTCGAGATTCCCAATCAATTAGGGACGTGAAATGACTAAAAGGACAATATCGTAGGCCTAACATCGATGACGTATTTGTCTAAGTAAGTCAAGACACGTTGCCTCAATTCAAAAAGGGATTCAATTCACTTTGGTTAGTCGACGTTCCTCTACCTGGAACAATCCTATGTTTTATGAGCCTATCTTTTATGTTATCTCGATTTTTATATGTGGTTTTAGACTTGACTCTTTGTTCATTATGAGGCTTTTTATGCAAATCGCACGTATGTCCACAATCTAAAACAATAATTCTAATCTCTCATGATAGAACTAACTTTATGCTGCTTTACTCACACTGGTAAACTACATGGAATCTTGATACTATGTGAAACAACTTGTTTAATCTATATGTTGTTGTGGTAGCAAAACACTATACGTAACATGGTACCAAAGGACGAGACAGAAGTAACATGGACGAAACATGGTGGATACGCCGCTGGTACTTCCTATATATAAGTGTTTCTAACATGTTACCAACTTTCGTACCACGTGCCATGCGAAATCTAGTGTTTTGCAGACCGGTGATGAGAATGTGAACACTAAGCTATGAGAAACTACTTGTGTAATCTATGTGAAATCTATGTGTACTCTAGTGTGTATGTGATTGTGAGTGGTAAATACGAAACGTAGCCTAGCACCAAAGACGAGACGGACGTGACATGTCCGAAACATGGTGGATACGCCGCTGGTACTTCCTATATATAAGTGTTTCTGACATGTTACCGAACTTTCGTACTACGTGCTAAGTGAAGTTCGTAGTTTTGCGGACTCGTGGTGGAAATGTTGAAACTACTTGGTTGATCTATATGAACGTGATGAAGTCTAATGTTATGGTTGATGAAACATGACACCGACGACGAGACGGACGTGGCATGATCGAAGCATGGTGGATACGCCGCTGGTACTTCCTATATAAAAGTGCTTTTATCATGTTGCCGAACTTTCGTAACACGTGCCATGTGGAAATTTGTTGTTTTGTGGACTATGGTGAGGATGTTGAACGCTAATCTATGTGAAGCTATTTGGTCAATCTACGTGTATGTGATAATGGTAGAGTGCATTGTTATGTTTGGCAAAATGCGACACGTAACATGACACCGAATACGAGGCGGAAGTGATGTGCCCGAAACATGGTGGATACGCCGCTGGTACTTCCTATATACAAGTGTTTCTGACATGTCGCCGAACCTTCGTACAACGTGCCATGCGAACGTCATAGGTTTGCGGATGTTGAATCTTTTGGAATCTATGGGAAACTTGTTGAAGCTCGAGTCTTTAATCTATCGTGTATGAATCTATATGCTATGAGACTTTATGATCTAGACTTAGACGATCCTTCTCTTGAATCTTTAGATGTCTTCCCGTAAGATGTCTGACTCTCTCAAGAAGGCCAGAACCAAATCTCAGAAGAAGATGATGTCCTTTATGGCCGATTAGATCGCTCGCATCGTGCCAAAGATCGTTACTGAGATCCAGGGTTCAAACACTCCTCCCTCCTCTGTTGACTCTAAGAAAGACAAGGTGAAGCCTACTAAGTTCAGCTACAAACACTTTATCTCTTGCAACCCTAAGCCTTTCACGGGCAGTGATGGGGTGACTGCTATGCTGGAATGGTTTGACGACATCAAGGTTACTTTCATTAACAGCGAGTGCCCAGAACACTTGAAGACTAGGAGTGCAACGGGAATGTTTCAAGGCAGGGCTTTAGAATGGTGGTCGAATGAGAGAAACATCCGCTCGAATGAAGAAGCATATGCTATTCCATGGCCCGAGGTGCGAGTTGATGATGCTCGAATTATGCCCTCCCCATGAACAGCTAAAGCTCGAAGAAGAGTTCTTGCATCTCAAGAAGATTGGTGATGACAATCTGGCTTATAGTACCCGTTTTAAGCAACTGAGTTTAATCGTTCCTCACTTGGTTTCCACTCCTAAGCGCATGATAACCAAGTACATCAATAGGTTACCTCCTACAATGCGTGATTCGATTGAAGCAGCTCAGCTAGAGACTATTAAAGAAGTCTATCGTCTTGCCTCCAGTTTGAACAACAACCGCGCCCGTGACAAACAGTTTGCTACTCCTGCTCCTTCTAAGTCAGCAAACCAAGTTACCCAACAGCCTAATGGCAGCAGAAACAAGAAGAGAAAGTCTCAGGGTTCAGGGTGTAATGCGATTGTCCCTGCTGCAAACCCTGCTGCTAAGCCTGCTCCTGTTGCTGTTGTTCCAAACCCTCCTGCTCCTGAAATCAAAAAGCTGTACACTGGGCCTCATCCTAAGTGTGCAACTTGCAACTTTCATCATCTTGCTACCTCTGCTTATCGCCTGTGTACCAACTGCAATCGCTATGGTCACACGACTCCCTACTGCCGTCAAGTTAACCCGACCCAACAAGCTCAGCAAGCGCCAGCTCAGGCAGCTTTCCCAGCTCCTCAGCAAAATCCTAGGCCAGTTAACGTTGTTCGTGCATGCAACAAGTGTGGAGATACTACTCACCTCCGTAATCAATGCCCTCAGCTGAACCAGGAGCAACAGCTAGCCGCTCGTGGATGAGTGTTCAACCTTAATGCTAACCAGGCTCGTAACGACAATGACGTCATTAATGGTACGTTTCTCTTCAATAACCTTTACGCTTCGATACTATTTGATACTGGTGCCGACAGAAGCTTTGTGTCCGTATAATTTGAATCTTTGTTAAATTGTGCACGCTCTAAGCTACCTAAGTCGTTTTCGGTTGAGATTGCCGATGGTAAATTGATTCTAGTTGATTCTATTCTCGGTGGTTGTTCCTTGACTCTTAACCACGTATTTACTATTGATCTAATACCCATGCAATTGGGTAGTTTTGATGTCATAATCGGCATGGATTGGTTGCATAAGAATCATGCCGAGATCGCTTATCACGAGAAGTTTGTTAATCTTCCTCTTCCTTCCGGTGATATCCTACACGTTTATGGAGACCGACCTTCCAGGAGACTGAAATTGATGTCATGCACTCAAGCGAACAAGTGCTTACGTAAACAGAACTTTGCCTTCTTGGCCCACGTAGTGGAACAAAAGGGCAAGGGAAAGAGCATAAGTGATGTTCCAGTAGTGTGTGATTTCCCTGACGTCTTCCTGAAGATCTTCCTAGTCTTCCTCCTCCTAGATCCGTTGATTTTCATATTGATCTTATACCTGATGCGACTCCTGTCGTCAAGGCTCCTTACCGTCTTGCACCCTCGGAGATGCAAGAATTATCTAGCCAACTGCAAGAACTGCTCGACAAGGGATTCATTCGTCCAAGTACCTCCCCGTGGGGTGCTCCCGTGCTATTCGTCAAGAAGAAAGATGGTTCGTTTCGTATGTGTATCGACTACCGTGAACTTAATAAGCTTACTGTTAAGAATCGTTATCCTCTCCCTCGTATTGATGACGTATTCGACCAACTACAAGGCGCGTCATGTTTCTCAAAAAACGACCTTCGATCTGGCTATCATCAGCTCCGTGTTCTCGAAGATGATATCCCCAAAACCGCATTTCGCACTCGATATGGACACTACGAGTTCATGGTTATGCCGTTTGGCTTGACCAACACACCCGCTGTACTCATGGATCTTATGAATCATATTTATAAACCTTATCTCGATCATTTTGTGATAGTGTTTATTGATGATATCCTTATTTATTCAAAAACTAGAGCTGATCATGAACGCCATTTACGTCTTATGTTTGAACTTTTATGTGGTGAACGTGTTAGAGCAGTAATGTCTATTGCCTCCGTCAATCTAGTTCGTAGCAGAATCTGAAGAACTCTAGAATTTATATTGTAATATTTAGGAAAAGTCAAGGTGGCATTTATGTAATTAATGAGAAATCTCATTAAAGCCCCTTAACCTATATATATATCGAACCCTTAGGGTTAGTGTTTAGAACTTTTGCCATTTTGCACTTTTGGAGATCTAGAGCTAGAGAGAGAAAGTGTTGTGTACGTGATTCAGGTGCTGTACGTTTTCAGATATGTCAATAGAATCACAGTTATAATTACGTCGTGTGTGTTCGGTCACGTTCGTGTATGGATTCCGCACGTTACACGAGTCGGTTCGCAATCGTTTCGGAAGTCAAAACTGGTCCTACAAGTGGTATCAGAGAAGGAGCTCGATTGCACTGATCTAACACAGTGTTTTGCACAGGATTTCATAAGATTTAGATCAAAGTTTCATCTAGATTTGTCAAATTTCTTCATTTTCTTATTTTCTACACCTTTTGTCCAAAAATTACAAAATTAACATGGCTTTTCCTGTTAAAATTGGCTGATTTTTGGATATAATGTGCGAAAATCATTGATCTATAAGCCTACAAAATTTCAGAACAAAACTCCAAGTAATTTAAGTGATATTAAGATTTTTCAGTCCGATATGTTCAATATGTTCATCAGTGTTCTTGGTGATGTTCACCGATCGGATAGCAATCCGATCGAATGACCACCCGATCTGTTGTACATTGATTTGTTAAAACTCATAAGTGTCAAGTCTCGGATTATGACCCGATCGGATGACCACCCGATCCATTGCAATTCATTAAAAGTTTGACTTTGTTGACCCACCCGATCGGATCACCATCCGATTCAAGGGACATTGTTCTTTCAAGGTTTTAAGGCTCAAGTGTCGAGTGGTAATCCGAACGGATTGCCATCCGATCCTAATCACTTTATTGTGCTTTTGTGTCTCAGGTCAAGTATCGGATACCCGCTCGATCGAGTAGCCACCCGATCCATAGCATATTGTCAAGAATCGAATCGTCACTCGATCGAGTAGCCACTCGATCCAAGGTCAAAGTATCGGATACCCACTCGATCGGATCACCACCCGATCCAAGGCACTTTGTCACTCGATCGGATCACCACCCGATCCAAAGCACACTGCCACTCGATCGGATCACCACCCGATCCAAGGCACACTGTCAATCATCGGATCGTCACTCGATCGGATCACCATCCGATTCGTTGTCACCCGATTATTATTACTGTTGACTGTGGTTGACCTCACTCGATCAGATACCCGTCCAATCCAAGTGTTTGATATTTTTTTAACTGATTGTTTATTCGTGATTCAGGTGATTCGAGTTGACAAACGAGAAACATCATGGCTGAAGAATTCTACAACACGTTCTACAAAGCCTTCACATCAGAATCCTCCGAAACATCAACGGTCACACCCAAATCAATAACAAAAACAATTAATGATAATATTAAACATGATAATTTCTGTGGAACCTATTCAAAACCACCTAAGCTTGAGAATATAGAAGATTATACATGGTGTAAAGAGAGATTCCTGAACTGGACCAAGGCATATTCTCACGAGAGGTGGTTCTGCTTAGAGTTTGGATACAGTCGACCGATCAATGACAAACATGAAGAGATACATCTCAATGATCTTTCCGATGAAGACAAACGGAAATTCTCATATGAGCAGAAGATGATAGCATTGATTCAACAATCTATCCGAGATGATATATTTTCATTGTTAAGCCATGATGGGTCATCAAAATCGGTTTGGGAAGCTTTGAGGGTTAAAGCTGAAGGGGGGAAACAGATTAAAAAGAATAAAATTGCTTTACTAAAAAAGGAATTTGATCTGTTTGATAGCTTAAAAGGAGAGACGGTTTGGGATAGGTTTGGGATAGTAAAAACTCGAGAGGAAATAGTTGATAAAATCATTGAAGCGTTACCACGAGCTGATCAGTGGCAAACGTTTGTTTTCATTTTGAAAAATTATGTTTTGTATGAAACAATTACTCTCGATGTGCTGATTGAAAAGATTGAAACTCATGAGCTTGAATTGCAGAAATAGAACAAGATGAGTAACTCTTCGCATCAACAGAATGTTGGTCTTTACAACAAGGGCAACATACCTCAGGTGACTGTAAATAAATCACCAAAGACAGCATTTAGTGTTAAAAAGACAAAAGATTCACAGGAAAGCTCATCAAGTTACAATACAGGATATCATTCATCTTCTGTAAAAGCAAATCCTGAAGAATCAGAAGAAGTTCTTTGCAACATTGCTCTGAAGTTAAAGAATTCTCCTGCAATGAGCATCAAATCTGCTAAGCAGCAAATGAGCTTCCTCGCATCTATTCTAGAATCATATAAAGGTCTGGTGGCTGCTAAAATCAGAAACTCTGAATTAACCAAAGAAGATTATGACCAGATCGATTCGGAAGAGATGGAACTCATTGACATAAGCTGATGTCTAGCAAGTTCGCAGAGCTTAGAGATACATGGAGATTACTAGTAAACAGTCAATCGGTGGTCCATCAACGAAGCTGGGATTTGATAAATCCAAAGTGACCTGCTTCAAGTGTAAGCAAAAACGTCATTTCAAAAGTGAATGCACAAATTCTGCAGTTGATGGAAATTAAAATCCATTCAAAGATGATTATTATCAGAAAGCAATATACCACCACATTAAAGAAGAGTTGCCAAATCTTAAACAGATTGAAAATACTTCGAAAAAGAAGTCAAGAGCATGTGAAGTTATTCAAGATGAGGAAGGATTTGACTGGAGCAAATTTCTTCCAGAAGATGATCTTGTTGATGACCGTCTCACAGCTCATGGCAGAACTGTATCAAAGAGCAAACATCGTGCTTTTGTTGCTGAAATCAAGGAGAAATCTCGAGAAGCAATTCTGAAAGAGAAAACCGAAAAGAGAAAGATTCTTTGCAGGGTGCAGGATTGAGAAAATGCACGAAGAATATGAAGATGCAAAATACTGTGGGAGATACGACAAGAAAAGAGATTGTTATGTCAACAAAAATGGCGATCATGTCGTTCATCGAAAGGAAGTTGTTTTTGATGATGTTCTTGCAGTAATCCCTCTGTCTGGCGAATATTACTCAAATGTAGCAAAAGATAAAACGTATCTGAAAAGGCTGGACAAGATAATTCGTGATGTGATGACCGCAAGTTTGAGAAAGAGGGATGAAGAGAGGATGAAAAAGAATGTGAAGCTTTGGTTGTTGATCTGAAGAAGGGTGCTGAAGTAGTCAAAGTTGAAGATGTGAAGATAAAAGAGGAAGAGAAAATAGAAGAAAAGGTTGAAGAAAAAGAAGTTGTTAGCGAAGAACAGCAGATTGAAGAAGAATGAAGAAGAAGAAGAAGAAGAAGTGAAGATAGAAAACTTGGTTGAAGAGACTGAGAGTTTGGATGTTGGTAATGATGTTGACGCTGGTGATGAGAAAAAGAAAGATGCTGATCAGATAGAGACAACATAAAAAGTCAAAAAATCAATCACTGAGGTAAAATCTGATTCTGAAATCTTAAATGAAACTGCTAAACAGTGCAAGAAATGCATGGAGATGTGCAGTGCTTGTACTGAAAAAGATGAGAAATTCAGAACAAGAAACATTGAATTTACTAAATAGAAGAAGTTTTCAAAAATAAATGTAAAGAAATGTTAGAAAAAGAAAAAGTTTTGAAAGATAATGATGAAATTATCACACAAAAATGCAAGAGTTTTGAAAAAGAAAATGAAATTTTGAAAGAAAAGGTTTCAAAAATGACCGAAGAGTGTTTGCAAAAAGAAAATGCTTTTCAAGAAATGAAAAAGGAGTATGATTCAATAAAATTGGCCTATCGCATTACAAAAGAGTCATATGAAGATGTGAAAAGTCAAATGATACTTGTTCAATCTAGATTGAGATATTGCTCTGA
Source organism: Helianthus tuberosus (assembly GCA_030545235.1). NCBI lineage: Eukaryota > Viridiplantae > Streptophyta > Magnoliopsida > Asterales > Asteraceae > Helianthus > Helianthus tuberosus. Next base: position 105,247,005 of record CM060408.1, read on the forward strand.
AACAACTGATACGCTTAAGCGACAGTGTTCAATAAAGCAACAAGTTGTCAATTCTTACATTGAGGGTGTTGCTAAGCAAAAGCGTAAAATAGCTAATTTAGAACAGGATAACAACGAGTTACATAGCTATCATGCATCATCATATGTGCTTGAAAGAATTTTCAACATAAAACCGGGTGATGATGATTCTGAGAAAAACAAGAAAGGTATTGGCTTAGAGTTTCATCAAGTTCCTCCACCGGAGAAATTTGCATTTTATGATGATGAGGAAGTCGAAAAAGCTTTCAACATGGTCGATCAATTGCTAGAAAACATTGACATAACCTATTCCAAATCTGATGATTCTAGTGATTCAGAGGTGGTAGGTACGGTCATTGAAAGTGTCTTGAAAGAAGAGTCGGTTGAAACAGGAAAATCTGAATCACATGATGAAAATGAAGGTAATTTTAATGAAGGTTATCTGAAAAACTCAAAATCTGAGAAAAATGCGAATGATGATTTAAAAGGATTGGTATATACCATGATTGGATCGGACAAATTACTCTCATATCTTGAAGTCCCAATTCAGAATGTGATTTCAGAAAAGATTGACAAAGTTTTCAAAATGATTGAAATTGAAAAGTCTAAGATTCCAAAATTTGCTAGAAAGAGTCACAAAATTTTTTATAACAAACCTGGTTTCAAAAAGAAAAACATGAAGGCTGGGTTGGGTTATAAAAAGAAACAAAATTGGAAAAGAAATGAAACACCAAATTATCAGACGAAAATAAACTTTGTTCACAGAACAAGTTCCGAAGAAGAGAAAGAACTCCAATTTAGACGACAGTCTAATGCAGAGTTCTATGCTCAGAAAAAGCAACAACAACAGGTCAAAGATGTGTCCAAAAGAACATGTTTCAAATGTGATCAAACAGGAGATCTTGCACGGAAGTGTCCAAATCTAAAACCTGTTGGTGTTGAGACGAAAAAGAAGTCTGATGTTATGAATCAGAAGTCAACCAAGTTTGATTCAAAGCAAACTTGGAAGCCGAAAATGTCAAAGGCTGATTCACAACAAACATGGAAATCAGTGACACCCAGACTTAGAACAACACAAAGTTGGAACACAACTGTTGATGCTACAAAACCAAACCAATTTTGGAAACCAAAAGTTGTTGTTCAAAATCAAAATGTTCAAAACGAATCACGTTTTTACAAGAGAAGTGCTTCAAAAGGACAAGGTTGGGTGGTTAAGACACAACCTGTTTCTGAACTGAAAACTGATTTCATCAAAAAGGATGAAGTAATAGTTGAAAAGTTGTTTGTTCAAAATGACGATACTTTTCCAAAATTGAATGAAGCTTATTGTGTTGAAATGCCTAAGGTTAAACAGACCTGGGCTAACTTGTTCAAGTGATTGAATTAAGTTGAATGTGCAGGTGCTCAAGAAATCTAAATGTCAACAAGAGGAGTGTCGGAGCAGCCTGGCACAAGAAGAGGAGGCTGCTAGCGCTGCGACTGTTAAACAGGGAGTTTGTGTTTTTGTACATAAATAAACCATATTTCAAAAACCCTAAAAATTAAAAATAAAAAAAAAACAACCAAAAATGTGTTTTTATTTTGTCAAAAATTTGAAAAATCAAAAATATGTTTGTTTTTAAATTTTGTCAAAAATTAAAAAAAAATCCAAAAATATGTTGAGTGGATACGCCGAAACCCTCACGGCTGAACAAACATGATTAATTTCACAAGATTGAAAAACAGTTTTCAAACTGTAAAATATCAATGTGTTGTAAATCATGGGGGTACATTATATTTTCTTCAAAACAGAGCATGTAAAGCAGAAAGTTGATGACGAGACAAAGCTATCAGTATCAGGTTGTCAATTTTTCTTTAAATGTTTTGAATTTTAGGGGAAGTAAGAAATTGTCAGAAAATCCAAAAACATTAGAAAATTTGAAAAAGCCAAAAACATGATAAAATTTCAAAGATGAGTTTTTGTGTAAAAAGAGGAAATGATAGTACATCAATAGACAGTCATAGTACGCTAAAGAATTGGAAAGTTAAAATGTGATAAATGGTCTCACTGATGATATGCCAGTAAGTTTTTACACGCTTAGTAGATTGTTTTCGAGATATAAACATAAATATCAAATACTTACTTATCTCGTGGGGAACATCTCTCGGATATATGGGTAACCCCCGAAATCTTGTTTGAGATATTGCCTGATTCTGAGATACTAGGTCTTTATACTGTTTGATATCTGGGGTATTATACCTGGTCTTCTTATATTGCGGAAGCAATGGCCTAGAACTCGTATAATACTTTACGCGCTTTAAAAGCTTACCCTCTGCATAAAAATTGAAAAATATCGAAAGATATGAATCACGTGCAGTTGAAGAAAAGATTCCTTAAAGGGAACACACCTAAAGTCGAGCCTTCATCTCTTTGACTGAACGGAAGTTCATACCTGAGCTCTCAAGGTCTCGCACTAACCCAGATACAGATATCAGATTGGTATACTCACCTGTAAGACTGAATCTAGGGAATTTTGATACGGGAGTATATTCTGAGGTGGGACACGCAAATAAGTTTAAGTCCTTAAAACATTAATCTCATATCTCGAATCGATTGAACTTTGTGTGAAAATTTAAGCGGATCAGTATACTGACAATCTAAGTGAATCGTTTAGAACTTAAAGTGTTTAAAGCTCAATTGTGCTAGTGATTTGTCATAAACTGAGATGATCCTCTGACACAAACTCAAACAAAAATATTGTCTGTAAATATGTTTGTAAATATTTCTTTACTGCTTTATGTTTCAAAAAATTCAAAAAGATTTTTTATTATGCTTTATTTTCGACAACCGATGTCTGAAAGCTGAGTTTCAAAATCTAAGTATGCTGAACATGTTTCTGAAAATAAACAAGTTCATTAATTTGAAACTTGAAGTTTTAAATTCTAAAATCAAAAACAGTTTGTGAAATCTCCAAGGTCATTAATTTGGACTTGGATGATTATCTGTGAGGATTTGGATGCTTAAATTGTTAAAATCTGTTTTAAAGAGCTCGTTTTCGATTTTGGATACGTAAATACTGCCAAATCTTTGAAGATCGTTGATAGGGGGAGAAAATCAAGTGAACCCTGGATATATTCATATTATTATATTTTAGAGCCAGGTTCTTGATTAAAAGTTTTTAAGAGGCAGGTCATGATTCCTGGACAATCGTAAAATCTTTCAGTGTCGAATATTTGAAATGTTTTAGCTTATGTTGAGAGAGCCAGGTAATCATTCCTGGATGCTTAAAAAAATTTCACTTATAAATGTTTGAGAAATGCAGATTCCAGATTACGATCCAGATAGCCGAGTCTAAGGGGGAGTCTGAAGACGAGCTCAACGCAAGGGGGAGCTTGTATCCGGAAAGCCAGGTGTCGATCCCAAAGCACGGAAGCTTGACGAAAGGGGGAGCCTGAAGAAAAGAGTTTACTGAAAAGGGGAGCTGAAGCTGAAGATAGATCCATGGGGATTCTGTTCAAGCAAGAGGGAGTCTATGTTGCTGAAGATGATAAAGCTTCAAGAAGACTCAGAGAGAGAGAAATACAAGACGCTACGAGATTGACTGCGGCAATATCCAAGGGGGAGTCTGTTAGTGCAGTAATGTCTATCGCCTCCGTCAATCCAGTTCGTAGCTGAATCTGAAGAACTCTAGACTTTATATTGTAATATTTAGGAAAAGGCAAGGTGGCATTTATGTAATTAATGAGAAATCTCATTAAAGCCCCTTGGCCTATATATAGAACCCTTAGGGTTAGTGTTTAGAACTTTTTCCTTTCCATTTTGTACATTTGGAGATCTAGAGAGAGAAGCTAGAGAGAGAAAGTGTTGTGTACGTGATTCAGGTGCTGTACGTTTTCAGATCTGTCAATAGAATTACAGTTATAATTACGTCATGTGTGTTCGGTCACGTTCGTGTACGGATTCCGCACGTTACACGAGTCGGTTCGCAATCGTTTCGGAAGTCAAAAACCGGTCCTACAGAACACTTATATGCTAAATTTTCTAAGTGTGCGTTTTGGATTAATGAAGTGCAATTTCTTGGTCACGTTGTTAGTAAACAAGGTATTCATGTTGACCCTTCTAAAATCGAAGCTGTGAAGAATTGGAGTATGCCTAAGTCTGCATTTGAGATTCGTTCCTTTCTAGGATTGGCGGGTTATTGCCGTCGATTCATCTCGGATTTTTCCCAAGATCGCCGTTTCTCTCACTTCGTTGACTCAGAAAGAGAAACCTTTTGCTTGGAGTCCTAAGCAAGAGGAATCTTTTCAGACTCTCAAGACTCTTCTGTGTAACGCTCCTGTGCTTACTCTCCCTGATGGGAATGACGACTTCGTGGTATATTGTGATGCCTCGAACCGTGGCTTGGGCTGTTTGCTCATGCAGCGGGACAAGGTTATTGCTTATGCTCCCGTTAACTCAAAATACATGAGAAGAACTATACTACTCACGACCTGGAGCTTGGTTCAGTTGTCTTTGCGTTAACGATTTGGTGACACTACCTATATGGAACTAAGTGTGTGGTTTTTACTGACCATAAGAGCCTTCAACATATCTTTAACCAAAAGGAACTGAACATGCGACAGAGGCGTTAGGTGGAATTGCTTAACGACTATGACTGCGAAATTCGCTACCACCCTGGCAAAGCGAACGTCGTGGCCGACGCTCTTAGTTGTAAGACTCATGTTAATACTATCCGTTGTTTTCATATTTGTAGTGATCTTCATACTTGTATCCATGAAGCTCAGTATTTATCAGCTAATGAAGGTAGTCTATTTGTTGAAATAACGCGGTGCTACTGTTGATCAACTCGAAACTTGGTCTGATGGACTTCAATACTATCTAAATTGCATCTGTGTGCCAGATCACGATAATCTTCGTGAGCTCATTATGAATCATTATGAATGAGGCTCACAAATCCCGTTACTCTATTCATCCTGGCGCTGATAAGATGTACCATGACTTGCGTATGACTTATTGGTGTCCCGGTATGAAGAAGGACATTGCTGCTTACGTCTCGAAATGCCCTTACTTGCACGAAGGTAAAGGCTGAACATCAACGTCCTTCAGGTCTTCTTGAACAACCCGAAATCCCTGTCTGGAAATGGGATAACATTGCTATGGATTTTATTACTAAACTACCCCGTACAACCCCCTGGTCATGATAGTATTTGGGTGATCATTGACCGTTTGACCAAATCAGCCCACTTTCTACCTATCCGCGAAGATTATAAAGTGGAGAAACTTGCACGAATCTATACCAATGAGATTATATGCCATCATGGCATACCTCTTGACATAATCTCTGACCGTGATGGTCGTTTTACTTCACGTCTTTGGCAAACCTTTCAGTCCGCTATGGGTTCTCATTTGAACCTTAGTACGACCTTTCATCCTCAAACGGATGGACAGACCGAACATACTATTCAAACCTAGAGGATATGCTCCATTCTTGTGTCATCGACTTTGGTGGTAACTGGGATGTACATTTACCATTGATTGAGTTCTCGTACAACAACAGCTGTCATTCCAGTATTCAGATGGCTCCTTTCGAAGCTTTATATGGTCGCAAGTGTCGATCTCCTCTCAGCTGGCATGAGGTTGGTGACAAGCAACTTACTGGCCCTGAAATCATTCAAGAGACAACGGATAAGATTCTTCAGATCCGTGATAACTTGATCAAGGCTAGGAGCAGACAAAAGAGCTATGCTGATAAAAGGCTCAAGCCTCTGGAATTTGATGTTGGAGATCGGGATCTTCTCAAGGTATCTCCCTAGAAGGGAGTAGTTCGCTTTGGTAAGAAGGGAAAGCTCACTCCTCGCTATGTGGGTCCTTTCAAGATACTCAAAAGGATTGCAAGGTGGCGTACCGACTCGACCTGCCATAGGAACTAAACAATGTGCATCTCATCTTCCACATATCTAATCTACTTAAATGCCTAGCCGACGAGGAACTGCAGGTTTCCCCTCGAAGACTTGCAAATAAATGAAGCTTTACATTTCGTGGAGAAACCGGTCGAAATCATGGATCGAGGTGTCAAGCGATTGAGGCGCAGCAAAATTTCAAGTTAAGGTTCAATGGGAAGGAAAGTGTGGCACCGAATTCACTTGGGAACTTGAGAGTGAAATGAAGACCAAGTATCCGCAGCTCTTCAAGCAGTCTTCCTCTTAGATATCGGGGACGAAATCTCCTAAAGGAGGGGAGACTGTAACGCCCTGCGTCCCTGAACTTTTAGCTTTTGTCAATTTTAGTCCTTATACTATGTGATTCTTGACACTTATGATACTTTGTGAATCTTGATGCTTAAAAACTTAAATCTTGGTGATACTTGATTCTTGAATCTAGACTCATGATACTTGATTCTCGATACTTGATTCTAGATACTTGTTGCTTGATACATAATACTAGATACTTGATTCTTGAAACTAGAGACTTGATACTTGACTCTTCATACTTGACTCTCGACTCTTGAGACTCGTGAAACTTGAGACATGGTTAAACGAGAAACTAGAGGTTTGCCACTTATGTAATCTTGAAACTTGGAAACTTTTGTGTTAAATAAGTAATCTTGTTATGTAATAATACTACACAATAATACGCAACGCAACTCTAAATCCTACACGCGAATCGAATCAAAATCTGGCAAAGAAATATTGGCTGTCCGGATGGCCATCCGATCGGATGCCCATTCGATCGAGAGCCATCCGATCGATGCCATCCCACCGCCTCTTTGCCTCTGACACTATAAATACCTTGTCACATCACTGATGTGACAGGACTTCGTCTGACCAAAACGCACTCTCTTGCTCTAAGGCATTTTTCCTCGATTTCCAAGCGATTTCTGTAAGTTTTCCCTTAGATTCTTATACAACCTTGATCTTTACACAATTCCTCATCTAAATCTCGGTCAAATCCACTGATTTCCACCAAGGAATCCTCAAGATCTGGACTCTTTGGAGGTGATGTCATCTCGGTTCAGTGAGTATGACGTCATTCCATCAAAGGCAGTCCAAATCCAAAGGATTTCGCTAAGTTTTACACATTTTTTGTAATCTAATCATGATCTAAACGCTTTCGGCTGATTATATACAAATCCTTCAAGTTTTCCTCAAACTTTTACCAAAATCAGTGGAATCTGGACCCGAAACAGCTTAGGACTTGTTCCTTAGGGTCTGTTTGGTTTGTGGTAATGGAATGGACGAAGGAATGGAATGAACGAGGTAATGGAATGGACGAGGGAATGCAATGGATCATTATCATTCTATGTCTTGTTTGGTTACCATGTGTGAATGAAATGAATTATTATTGTATATTGTTCTGTAGGCAAGAAAAACGGAGTAATAAAATCAGCGGCGAGTGGTGGTGGTCGGTGGTAGTGATTGCGGGTGGTTATAGGTGGCGGTGGTGGGTGTCGGCGGCGACGATGGGTGGGGGTGGCGGCGGTGAGTGGTGGCACGGCGGTGACGAGGAGCAGTGGTGGCGGCAAGGTGGCCGTTGGTGGTGGGTGGCAACAGGGGGTGGGGCGGTGGGCGGCTTCAGCGGTTGTTTGGTGGGCGGTGGCGGTGGTGGTGGCGTCGAAGATGGTGGTGGGCGACGGAAACGAGTGGCGTTGGTGGTTGGTCGCGGCTGTGCTGATAACGGTGGCGAGTGAGTGGCGGGGAGACGGTGGCTGTCGGGGTGAGGGTGGTGGCGGGTGGTGGTGGGTGGGTTGTGGTGAAGGTGATGGGTTTTTGGTGTTGTTGATGAATGGTGCAAGAGGGGATGGAATGGAAAAATAATATGGGGGGTGGAAGGAATGATTTTGAGGGAATGGAATGCCTTTTGGAATAGGTGATTCCATTCCATTGACCAACCAAACACCCTTTTTTTCATTCCCTCGTAATCATCTATTCCATTCCACCTCCCATTCCTTCATACCAAACATTACCTTAGTCTGGAGAAGGCTCGATAATGGGATTCCCACCGGAGAAGATGACCGGATTACGGGTTAGACATGAAACTTAGTTAAGAACAGCCATCCGATCGAACAGGGTGATTCCATCCGATCAGATGAGTTGAACTTTGGTGAGTTTCCCGTTGTCTTGATATGTTAACACGTCACCTTCGTTGACTCAAAACTTAGAAATTTCACAACGTTTCAAAGAGACAAGAACACCTAGGACGAACAACCCTCCAATCGGACGACCGTCCGATCGAATGACCGTCCGACGAGGTGGGTTATCTCAGTAAACTTCCAAACTTAAACTATTTCAAATCAGAAATTTAAACTTTGAAACTTACACTGGAAGAGTCATTCGACCGAACGGTCATCCGATCGGATGACCATCCGATCGAATGACTTGGTATCATGCTACAATGAAAACTTCAAAAAGATAAACATTTGGAGACTCACTCACTGATCGAATGAACCATTCGACCGAATGGCATCCGATCGGATGATGATCCGTCTACTCTACAAGTCATCCGACCGAATGACCATCCGTCCGGATGGCCATCCGATCAAGAGGCTGATCTGACACTTTGCACGATTCTCGTTATTCTGTCCGACGCTTATCTGTTAAATCATAATCAGGCTAATCTCAGAGCTCCCTTTGATCCAATTAGTAGGTGTCGATACTTAGCACTCACTGTGAGTATACTCGATCCCTTTTCGTTTTAAACTTTTGGGATGCAATATGTAGTCTATGAAACTTGAAACTATTTGAAATTTAACTCTATCCTCTGTAAATGTGAAACTTGATACTTTTGGATTCTGGATTCTTATGCCATGTGAACGTTTAATCCCTGTGTGTAGTTCCGCCTTAACAATAGTAGCGCTATAGGAGAATGCACCTCCCCACTATTCTCGGGGGTATTGTTAGGAGGATTCTATTTGCTTTCCTTGAGACCTGGGAAAGTGGTAAATGCATTGAAACACTTGGGCTATCACTTGGACTGCGTAAACTAGCATGGCTGAAACTATTTCATATGTTTTACATGATGGATATGAGTCTTTTAAACTATTATGCTATATACTCGAACTTGTATACTCGCCAGTACATTATTGTTTTGACTTTATTTCTATACATGTTGCAGGCTGATAGGATGCTGGTTTTCAAGAAACTTGCTAGGATGCTGCTAGAAACACACCCTAGTTAATCTTAGAAACTTTTGAGACAATGTTGATGATTGTAATTTGATATTTCGTTGTTGATTCTTTAGACAATTATTATGAAATGGATTAATCTATATTGAAAAATCTAGTGCTATGGAACCTTTTGAGCAATCTGAACGCTTAGTGCCGCACCCCGATGTTTCCGCCAGTGGTTAGGGCGTGACAAACGTACACTCTGGAACAAGGTCATAAGCTAAACATACCCTAAATACCCATAAACATAGCTTAGAAATAAGCTTTGAGGGGTTCGGTGTGAGAAAATATGCTTATTTGATCAACAGGGACTAAAAGCATCAAAACTGCGAAAGTATGCAAACACGTGCATATCTTGCATTCTGACCATATCCGGACATCCAAAAATTTTTTGTAATCACTAAAATATTGTATTTTAGTGATGGGAATGCAAAAATACAATTTGTCAATTAACCGAAAAACACGATCGTACGACCAAACGAACCGACATCCATGATATTTCCAAGCATATTTCAAGTCCCCTATGCTTTAACATCCTTGTAGAGCCTTTAAATTGGGTTAACGGGGGTCAAAACGTGTTGAAAAATAAGTTTCAGTGCTTCAGGGACCTGTTTTGCCAAAACTGAAACTTCTGGACAGCCACTGGCTGGCTGGCCGCAAAAACTGAGACCCTTTTGGTCGCGGGCCATGAGACTTGGAGGCTGGCCGAAACCAGTTTCTGTTTAAAACAACTGATTTTGTTGGTTTTAGCTGGTTGTTTTCATGTTTGGGGATCAAGTTAAGTGTCCTACAAGTACATTAATCAGATCCTAACACTTGGATGATGAGGATCATGCCTTGAACAACTCAATAACACTTTTAATGATCCTAACGGTTCAAGAATTCCTATAAATAGCAAGCTCATTCTTCATTCCAATTTGCTCATTTCTCATTCTCTTCTCTCTAAACTCTAAGTAGAGGCAACCACATTGTTGGAGGCCTCTTACCTGAGTTTTCTTAGTCATTTTTCCATCCTAGAGCACTTGTAAGTGTTCTTCCTTGGCTAGTTTATTTAATTCAAGCTAAAACTCAAAAAGTGTTTTACTTTCAGCTTTGACCATGAATTGGTAAAGAAAAAGTTTGTTTGAACTTTGCAACGGGATCGTAATCACGATAGTTATAGTCCCTTGCGACTATACCTACTGATTACTACGTTGACTAGTCGAAGTGACGAGTCAAAGTTTCGGTCAAAATGTACGATTATGTGCATTTTGCGTCGAAACTATTTTCGGGTATCAAAACACTTTGTTTTGATACCAAATCAGTTTTCGAACTCATTTAAACATGTTTTAACATGTTTAACTTCGCACTTCTAGTTTAGTTCTTGTTTAGGGTAATAACTCAAGCGGACTCGACAACTGCTTAGACTTTCGAACCCGACCCGTTTGGTCGATCAAACATATTTTGTGACCATAGTTATATAGGGATAACCTTCCGAGATTATACCTTATGGTCACTTAGTTTAGTTAGTTGTATGATAGGTAGTTTATATGCCTTAGGAAAATGACCAAAGTGCCTTTTGCGCATAATTTCAATTTAAGCATATGTGACTAAATTTTTAACACTTAAACTGATTATGCAACATTATTAAACATGTTAGGGCATATAAGACTTATCATAGGACTAGTTAGACCATCCGAACGAGCATTTGCGCAAATGACGCGTTAAAGTAGCGTAAACTACCTTAACGGGTCATAACGGGTCAAAAGCGCTTAGGATTGATTTCAAATCAGGATGTAGGCTTTGTTATTACCATATTGTATGAGTTCCAACACTCATTTGGTTTACAAGACCTCATTCTACCCGATCTCCTGAATTAGGTCCTGATTATTAACATAGTGATTCCATACTAGGTGCCACTTGATTCCTTGATTTCCCGAGCTTTATTAGTTCACCTAATCGAGGATACCTTGCAATCTCAAGTGAGTACATATTCCCCTCTTTTAGGTTTTGTAAATGTTTTGGTTGATTCATATGTGCCTATTCACTATTTTCATGATTTCAAGCTATATATTTTCACATGCATAGTACTTATCCTTTGACGAATTAAACTATTATCTATGGCTTAAATACTAATTTCAAAGTTTATAAGACTATTTGTTGGTTCGTATTTTTACTTATACATTCATTAACAATGATCAAGCCGATTGGTAGTATGATATAGCGCTATCGGTTGACACCCCATTCCTGTTGTATAGAATGTCAGAAAGTGATGTGTGTAAAATGCAACATATAAATTACATCAAATGAGGCATAAAACCAACCCTTTTTTAGTACTAATGTTGGAAAAAGTGTGCTTTTGTCTCCCTTTTGTATTTTCAGGACTAAATGAGCGTAAATGAACAAAAGGAACAATTATGCAGCAAAATCTAACATAAATACAAGGAAAGGAATAAACGTGGTATGCCCAACCCCTCAACAGCATCTTCCCAAGCAAAAACAAGACAAAAGAAGACTGAACACGCCCCGTGCCTAGCGGACACGGGGGTGTGGTCAGACACTGCCAGAAAAGACAAACTCGTAGAAGCTTCTATTCCCAGCATGGGGGCATGCCCAGCTCAACACGGGCCATGGTCAACGCTAATATTCGCAAAATCTTGCAAATCTTGATAGTACAGATTCTCTTCTACACACGGGGCCGTGCCCAGTGAACACGGGGGCGTGTGGAGCATAATGAAGACAATTGCAATTAATAAAGAAAGAGAAAGAGGATGGACACGGGGGCCGTGTCCAATGAACACGGGGCCATGTCCGAGCTTCTGCACAGGCTATAAATAGGGGTGCTTGGCTCACTTGCAAATCATCCCTTTGGCAAACCACCTCTCTACTACTTCACCCACACTCCACCACCATCACGACATCCACATCCACCACCATCATCCATCATCCATCTAGAGTGTGTGTAGTAGTCTCGGATCCAAGATTGATAGTAAGAGTTCTTGACAATCAAGGGCCATGTTTGCCAAAGTCTCTTACATCACTTGGTGAAGACAAGCATTTAGTGTAATACTTTTTGATTTTTAATCTTTTCGCACTTTTTATTTGTGTTTGTATTAATGACTTTAATAACTAGTTTCTTATGTTGAAGGTGAAACTTCCTTATCATTTGTCCGTGGTGTCTTGGCACTATTTTACTGTCTATATAAAATAAAAGATTTTCACCATTCATATCTTTACGGTCTATATAGAGATATGTTGGCTACCTGGTCGGGGGTTAAGGGAATAGTTTGGTAAGGTTCTTGCCTTGTTCAGTGTATAGATCCGGCAAGGACCTGGGTCAAGCTTACTAGGACCTCCTTCAATACCCACTGGTATTGTATGGCGGGGGTGCGAATGGCTTGATCCTCTCATATGTAAACTACTATTAATACATTAACCCCGGCTATTTGAGATTGTATCCCTGCTGACTCAAACCACTTAGCCGAGGGTAACGTCACCTTCAAAAAGAGGGGCCTACCACATTACACATTAATAACTTAATTAATTATCTTCCAATATTCCAACCCTTTAGGATTGTATCCTTGCTGACTCAAAACTACTGGGTTGAGGTAACGTCACCTTCAAAAGAGGGGCATACTACTATAACTAAGATAATCTCTTATAAAGTGCAAAAGTGCGGAAATCATCAAAGGTTACATTAAAGGCGAGTCGGATCCAACTGATTCATCTTATCTATCTGTTTTTATTTTATTTTTATTTTCAGCATTTTTAGTTTTTATTTTCATATTTAAAACCTTTTTCTAAATTTTTGATTTGATTAGACGTTGAGGATAAACCGGTACTAAAAGCTCTTGTGTCCTTGACGACCTCGGTATCTTACCAACGCTATACTACGCTCACGATGGGTGCACTTGCCCATATGTGGTGTTTAGTGTTAGTAGAATATCGTGTTTTTATAAATTTAAAACTTGACTAAAGTGTTCAAAAGGGCTTAAAATATACATAAAAATATATCGCACTACACGCACATCAAGTTTTTGGCGCCGTTGCCGGGGACACAAGGATTTTAAGAAAGCTTAAAATCGACGGCCTAATAAGTTTTTCAAACCCTTTTAAACCGCGTGCATTTTTCGGCATTTTAGTTAGTTTTGGCATTTACAGTAGACTGAACACGGGGCCGTGTTCATTGAACACGGGGCCGTGCTGCATATTTCTTTTCAAAACACCCAGATACAGAGTCTGAACACGGGGTCGTGCCTCACTGAACACGCCCCCGTGCTGCACAAAACCAGCCACTTTTATTAAACGCCCAGATACATAACCTGAACACGGGCCGTGCTCACTGAACACTGCGGCCGTGTCCAGCCTCTGTTTACATTTTTATTTTTGTTTTCTGGTCCCGAGACTTTGTTGTGGTATGCTGAGTGATTCTTCTGGATCAATACTCAGGAGATTACAACTACCACTATGAGGAGGATGATTATTGGGAAGAGTATTGTACTTGTGGCAACCCTCATTCGCTCCAATATTGTGACTTATTTCAACCGTCCCCTTCATACAACCACTATGAGGAGCCTAGGTACGAGCCATCAACTTCATACACACCCTATGAAGAACCAAGGTATGAACCTTCTCCCTCATACTCATATTTTGATGAACCAAGGTATGAGCCTTCATACTCATAATTTGAGGAACCAAGGTATGAGCCTCCACCTTCATATGCTAACTATGAGGAACCATGGCGTGAAGAACCCACCTCATATGAGTATTATGAAGAACCAAGTTACGACCCTTATCCATCATATACTTACCATGAGGAACAATGGTTTGAACCATCTACCTCATATGAGTACTATGAGGAACCAAGGATCGAACTTCCGAATTCAAGCTTTGATGATAATTATTCAACTCACTTTGACGAACCACCCACTATCTCACCCGTAGCCGAAAGGATAATAGAACACCTTAAAACTATCGAACGCTGTATAAAAGAAGCCCGCGCAAGGGAAGAGGAATCCAGCGCAAGGGAAGAATTAACATGTAATAAAGAAGAGATAGTTGAAAAGGTAAAAATGGAAGAACAAGTAAGTGAAAAGCCGCAACATGAGTTAAACAACGAAAAAGGTGAGTCCGAAAATGTTAAAATTCAAGAAGAGTCAAATTTTAAAGAAATTAACCTCTTGTCACCTTCTTTCGAGAATCATTGTTTAGTACCCACTCATGCTAAGTTTTTAAGAGAGTTAAACACTAGCACTAAAATTGACGAAACGGTAAGCATTAAGTTAACAAATGATCAAACTACACTAATAAAAGACGATCCATTTGAAATTAACATTACACCGGTTCCATGTTTCTTTCAAAATTCCTTTATTAGTAATATTACAATTGATAAAGATCTTTGTGATAATATAATGCCAAACTACATTTTCGAAAAATTAAGTATTGGTTATTTTTCTCCACTTCAAATACCCATTTTTCTATCTAATCGGAAAACGGTAAAATCAATAGGGATAGTTGAAGATGTGTTAGTCCAAACAAATCAAGTGGTAATCCCAACCGACTTCGTCATCCTAGATGACGCTCCGTTAGTATTGGGACGGCCTTTTGTAAAAACTCATGAAGCTTTGAAAAATCGGAGGAAAAACAATCTACCCATTCAATTAGGGGCATTCAAAAGAAGTGTTGATCTTGAGCGATCAATGAAATATCCATTCGGCAACAATGACCCCCTAATTGAAGATGAAGATGAACCACCCGATACAAGAGAAGAAATTGACCACTTTGTTGAAGAAGAGGTCGCCATAGAACAAACCTTTTTGGTTCTTGATTGTAATGAGCAACCGAATAAGGAGTCTCCTAAAGACCCACTTCTTGAGCTCAAGGAACTTCCAAAAGGTTTGGAATATGCTTTTCTCGACAAAGATGGTAAATTACCTGTAATTATTTCTTCAAAATTAACTAGTTTAGAAAAAGAAAAATTAATCACACTTTTGAAAAAACACAAAAACGCGATCGCCTGGAAGCTTGTAGATATTAAAGGAATAAGTCCTTCCATGTGCATGCACAAATTTTTAATGAATGATGACTATAAATCGGTAATACAACCACAACGTAGAGTAAATCCAAACCTCCAAGAAGTGGTTAAAAATGAAGTCATCAAATTACTTGACGCCGGACTCATTTACCCAATCTCCGATAGTCCTTGGGTAAGTACTGTCCAAGTAGTTCCTAAGAAAGGAGGTATGACGGTAGTGACTAACGAGAAAAGTGAATTAATACCAACAAGAACCGTCACAGGATGGAGAGTATGTATAGATTATCGTCGATTAAATTAGGCAACAAGGAAAGATCATTCTCCTTTACCTTTTATTGATCAAATGTTAGAAAGATTATCCGGTCACAAATTTTATTGTTTCTTAGATGGTTTTTCAGGTTACTTTCAAATACCAATAGCACCCGAAGACCAAGAAAAGACAACTTTCACATGTCCCTACGGAACTTTTGCTTATCGACGCATGCCTTTTGGTCTATGTAATTCCCCCGCAACCTTTCAACGTTGCATGGTGGCCATCTTCCATGATATGATAGAAAAGACAATAGAAGTCTTCATGGATGACTTTTCTATCTTTGGGGATTCATACGACCAATGCCTCGATAACCTTGAACGAATGCTATCCCGATGTGAGGAAACTAACCTCGCCCTTAACTGGGAAAAATGCCATTTCATGGTAACGGAGGGAATAGTACTCGGTCACAAAATCTCAAGCGAAGGAATGGAGGTTGATCGAGCAAATATAGACACTATTTCTCGATTACCACCCCCATCCTCCGATAGAGTTATCAGAAGTTTCCTTGGGCATGCCGGATTTTATAGGCGATTTATCAAATTTTTTTCGAAAATATCAAGACCTCTAACAAAATTACTTGAAAAAAGATGCCCCTTTCATCTTTGACAATGATTGCAACCAAGCATTTCTAACGCTAAAAGAAATGTTAGTCAATGCGCCTATCATGATAGCGCCTGATTGGAAATTACCTTTCGAAATCATGTGCGACGCCAGTGACTTTGCAGTTGGGCAGTCTTAGGATAACGAAAAGATAAGCATTTTCACCCAATTTATTACGCTACTAAAACACTTAATGATGCACAAGAAAATTACACAACAATAGAAAAAGAATTACTAGATGTGGTATTTGCTTTTGATAAATTTTGTTCTTATCTTGTTCTTTCTAAAATGATAGTTTATACAGACCATGCAGCCATTCGATATCTCTTTAAGAAACAGGATGCTAAACCGCGTTTAATTAGATGGATTCTACTCCTCCAAGAATTCGACATTGAAATAAAAGACAAAAGAGGAGCAGAAAACACCGCTGCAGATCATCTTTCCCGCTTAGAAGATCCAGCTTTGGAGGCAACTAGGGACGAGCTAATCAATGAAAAATTCCCAACGGAGTCCCTAGAAATGGTGGAATACCGAGAAGAGCCATGGTACGCCGACTATGCTAACTACTTAGCTAGCGGTATAGTCGCAAAAGGATGGCCACATCATCAAAGAAAAAAATTCTTTGCCGATGTAAAGGATTATTTTTGGGAGGATCCTTATCTTTACAAAATGTGTGCCGACCAACTTATCCGTCGATGCGTACATGGTAGTGAAGTAAAAAGAATTCTCCGCCATTGTCATGAAGGTCCATACGGAGGAAATCATGGTGCCGCTAGTACCGCACGAAAGGTATTTGATTCAGGATTTTATTGGCCAACCATTTACAAAGACGCCCAAAGTCTTGTCAAGACATGTGATGCTTGCCAAAGATCAGGTAATATTTCTTCCAAAAACGAAATGCCACAAAATGGCATCCTTGTTTGTGAAATTTTTGATGTGTGGGGACTCGACTTCATGGGACATTTCCCACCGTCAAAAGGAAACAAATATATACTTGTGGCAGTAGATTACTTGTCTAAATGGGCCAAGGCCGAAACACTTCCAACAAACGATGGAAGGGTCGTGGTAAGATTTCTGAAACGATTATTCTCTCGTTTAATAACTCCAAAAGCATTAATAAGTGATAGAGGTACCCATTTTTGTAACCATCAACTTGAAAAAAATTTAACAAGGTATGGGGTCTATCACCGGGTCTCAACAGCATATCACCCTCAAACAAACGGACAAGCCGAAGTGACTAATCGAGGTTTAAAAAGAATACTTGAAAAAACCGTAGGATTAAATAAAAAAGAATGGGCTGATAAATTAGACGACACTTTATGGGCTTTTCGAACTGCGTATAAAACAACAATAGGCACACAAAGCCTACAGGGCAATTAAAAACGTAAACCTAGACTTAGAAATGGCCGGTAAAAATCGATTTTATCAATTAAATGAATTAGACGATATAAGAAATTACGCATTCTCTAACTCCAAAATTTATAAGTTCTATTGTTTAATTCACGACTTCGATTATTTCCCGGTAAGTTAAAGTCTAGGTGGACGGGACCTTTTTCAATCACTCACATCTTTCCACACGGTGCAATTGAGATAAATCTCGGAATGGAATCCCATTCAAAGTCAATGGCCAACGGCTAAAGCTTTATCAAGGATTTATTGAGGATGAAGAGGAGGAAATCTCGCTACAAGCGGCCGAAGAATAAAATGAAGGTTTAAGCATCAACATCATATCTTGTAAGTTACGAACATCAGGAAAGCATCTAAATCGGTAAGATTTCTAAAACCAAGTTTCGGGAAACAGGACACTCACACAAGCACAATATATATATATATATATATATATATATATATATATATATATATATATATATATATATATATAGGGGAAGGTTCATTGGGGAACACTAAAAAAGTGGGGAATGGCGGGGAACCGACTCAAACGAACTCCGATTGGACTCATTCCAGCGGCGTTGGAACCAGCTCGTCGAACCCTAACTAAGTTCTCTTAACACTAAACCCTAAATCCTAACTCCTAAACTCTAAACCCTAAAGTTATAAAATAAGGCTAAAACCTAAGCTAAACCGAAAAATCTAAATTATAAACCCTAAAAGCTAAACCCTAAAGGCTAAACCTAAAGCTAAACTCTAAAGCTAAACCCTAAACCCTAAAGCTAAACCCTAAGGCTAAATCCTAAAGCTAAACCCTAAAAGCCAAACCCTAATATATTTAGGGTTTAGGGGTTATGATTTAGGGTTTAGGGTTAAGAGATCCTAGTTAGGGTTCGACGGGCCGGTTCCAACGCCGCTGGAATGAGTCCAACCGGAGTTCGTTTGAGTCTGTTTTCCACTGCTCCCCATTTTTTTAGTGTTCCCCAATGAACCTCACAATATATATATATATATAGGGAGAGGATCATGAGAAAACTAGAAAACTAACTAAAAAACCTAAAAAAAAGCTAAAAAACATACCAAATTTTTTTTTTACAATTTTTATAAAAAAATCGCAATTTTTTATATATAAAAAAATTTTTCAAAAAAAAAAAAAATTGTGTTGTACTACAAATGTGCATTATATGTGTACTACACATGTGCACTATATCCGTAATAGTGCACATGTGCAATACAAAAACAAAAAAAAAAATATTTTTTTTTTTTGAAATTTTTTTTTCCATGTATAAAAACTAGCGATTTTTTTATAAAAATTTGTAAAAAAAAAAATTGGTATGTTTTTTAGGCTTTTTTAGTTAGTTTTTTTTTTTTGTTTTCTCATGATCCATCCCCTATATATATATATGGAGCCGCAAAAATGAAAACCACCCCTAGGTGTAAGAACCATGAGAACCAGTCTACACCAATCAGATTTTGCCAACAATAAGGGTATATTGGTCATTTACCCCAAATGTCATATCCTTCCTCTCTCTTCTGTCTTTCTTTTAAAGTTTCCTCTCTCCACTCTCTTTCTTTTATATTTATTAGTTGCAGACTATCTCTCCATTAGCATCTCTCATTCATACCTCTCTCTTGAAATCCAACCCACACACCCATCTCCCTTGTCTCTCTGCCGGCGACTAAACCTGTAAAACGAAGATGATGATGACGACGACTGAACCCACCCGGTTTCTCTCTCTTTCATCCACCCTGTTTTCGGACGACAACCACCAGGCAAAACATCCCCTCCATCTCCAAAGTAATCGCCGACCACCCTACTATGGTGGCGGCTCGTGATGTCGGTGGCCCCAAACAGAGGCGGAAGGCGGTGGTGGGGCGGTGGTTTAGTGGGAGTTGGGCAGAGCCGGAAGGCGGTGGTGGTTTGTGGGGAGACCGATGGGGGTTTTGTGCAGAGATCGGTGATGGTGGTGGTTTATTACGAATGTGTAAGTAAAGGTGTATAGCATTTAGTTCTTTGTAGATCTGAACTTCTGGACCTTTGTCACCACTTGTTGATTTATCTGCTTCAATCGTGTTTTTTTGGTAACTGTTTTTGCTGGGTTTGATTCTGTTGAATCTGGTGCTTTTTTATTCTGTTGATTCCGTTGAATCTGGGTTTGAATCTTGTGTTTTTCACTTTCTTGGTGGTTTGTTTTATCTGCTTCAATCTTGGGTTTGATTCTGTTGAATCTGGTGCTTTTTGAATCTGTTGAATCTGGTGGTTTTTTAATATGTTGAATATTTGAATCTGTTTGAATCTGTTGAATCTATTTGAATGATGTTCATGGTGCTTTTGAATGTTTGAATCTGTTGAATCTGGTGCCTTTTTTAATGTTTTAAATATGGTGATTTTTGGTAGATTTCAAACAGTGAACTATGTGGGTTTTGATCCGTTTGGATTTGGGCGGTGATGATGCAAAAAAAAACGTATATTTTTTATGACGATGGCACGACAAGGATGGTGGAGGGTAGGTTTTTGAACCTGCAACCCCACTTTGCAGCCTCTGATTATCGGAAAATCTGAGCCAAAACATCGTTTTTTTTCAAGAATCCACTCGTTCTTTTTATTTTTGTTTGTTGGGTTTTTATATTTTTTGAGGCGTCGATGATGATAGCAATCTATCTGAGAAACCTACCGAGTAACGATTTTCTGGGTGAGTTCGTTTTGTGTAAAAAACTTTTAGATAAAACGTAAACAGTTTTACGTAAAACGTAAAAAGTTTTACGTAAAACTTAAAATGTAAAAAGTCTAAAAAGTTTAACGTAAAACGTAAAAAGTGTAAAAAACGGCGCGTTAAAAAAAGTGTAAAAACGGCGAGTAAAAATAACGACGTTTGAAAAACGGCGTGTTAAAAAAACGACGCTTGAAAAATCCCGGCGTTAAAACGGCGCGAAAAAATCGTCGCGCAAAAAAATTTGTCTTTTGTAAAAAAAATCCGAATTTGAAAATTCTTTTAATAAAAAAATTATGTTTAAAAAATAAAAACAAATATAATAATACAAAAAACTAATAAAAAACAATAAAAACAATAAAGACAAAACGACAAAATAGAGTCATTTTACTAAATTATCCTTTTGGATTAAAATATTAAAGACATAATAATACAAAAAATATTTAATATTATTTTTAGTTACTTTTAATCTCATCCATTGATCTTGAAGATCTAATGGTTAGGAACTGGTTCTCGCGGTTCTTATAATTGGAGGTGGTTTTCATTTTAGCGGTCCCCTATATATATATATATATATATATATATATATATAGGGTAATGCTAAAATGAGAACCACCTCGAGTTGTAAGAACCGTGAGAACTACACCGTAGGGGGCGCGGTGGACCAAATTTTTTTTTTCATAAACGTAGATGCATGTATAAAAACAACATTTGTAAAAAAAATATTCAAAAAAAAAATGTCGTGTGTGTAGTTTTGAGCGCCACAAGTTTGTGTTTACGGGACCCGTAAATCTGGCCGGAAAATTTACAGGTCCCGTAAACACAAACTTGTGGTGCTCAAAACTATACCCACGACATTTTTTTTTTTTGAATTTTTTTTACAAATGTTGTTTTTATACATGCATCTACGTTTCTGAAAAAAAAAATTTGGTCCACCTCGCCCCGGATCAAAAAGTTATCGCGGTTCTTACAACTCGAGGTGGTTCTCATTTTAGCGTGATCCTATATATATATATATATATATATATATATATATATGGGATGGATCATGAGAAAACTAGTTTAAATGAGAAAACCAAAAAACTAACCAAAAAAGCCTAAAAAAAACCTAAAAACATACCAATTTTTTTTTACAATTTTTTTAGAAAAATCGCTACTTTTTATGTATGGAAAAAAATTTTCAAAAAAAAAAAAATTGTTTTTTGTTTGTACTGCACATGTGCACTAATACATAAAGCTTAAACCACTTAACCCACCCCCCAAAAACCTAAACCCCCCACCCCCCAAAAACCTAAATTCACCCTCCCACCAAAAGCCTAACCCCCCCCCACCCCCATCCCCCAAAAACCTAAACCCCCCTCCCCCCCACACCCAAAAACCTAATCCTAATCCTAAACCTCCAAAAAAACTAACCCTAAAAGCTAAACTAGACTCAAAAAGCTAATTTTAAGCATGTAATCAATTGTAGTACATGTTATATTGCACAAGTGCACTACTATAATAATAGTATTGAAAACAAGACGACACCATAAATCTTTTTTTATGTCATAAAAAATATGCTCGAATATACTTGAATGAAAGATACAAAAATTTTTGATCTTATGATGCCATTTTTGTTTTAAAATGATAACGTATGGAGAAATGGGAATGTTTGAAAAGTTATATATATTTTTTTTTCAATTTTACCCCTCCTTCATTAAAAGTCCCCCCTCCTTCATTAAAAGTCTCCCCCTTCCTTTTTAGTGGTTTTTAGTTAGTTTTCTAGTTTTCTCATTTATATCTAGTTTTCTCATGATCCTCTCCCTATATATATATATATATAGGGGGCCGCTAGAATGAGAACCACCCCGAGTTATGAGAACCGCGAGAACCACACCATCCGGGGCGAGGTGGACCAAAAATTTTTTTTACAACTAGATGTGTGTATTATAAACACATTCGTAAAAAAAAAAATTAAAAATGCCGTGTGGGTAGTTTTTTACACCACAAGTTTGGTGTTTTTTGTTTTTTTTTTTACACCAAACTTGTGGTGTAAAAAACTACCGACACGGCATTTTTTTTTAATTTTTTTTTTTACGAATGTGTTTATAGTACACACATCTAGTTTTAAAAAAAAAATTTGGTCCACCTCGCCCCGGATGGTGTGGTTCTCGCGGTTCTCATAACTCGGGGTGGTTCTCATTCTAGCGGTCCCCTATATATATATATATATATATAAGTATATGGGTGCGCTAAAATGAAAACCACCCCTAGTTGTAAGAACCGAGGGAACCACTTTTCAACCATTAGATCTTCAAGATCAATGGATAAGATTAAAAGTAATTAAAAAGTATTATTAAATATTATTTGTCTTATTATGTCTTTAATATTTTAATTCAAAAGGTTAGTTTTGTAAATTTACTCAATTTTGTCTTTTTGTCTTTAATGTTTTTTATTACTATTTTTGTATTATTATATTAATTGATTTTTTCTAAATAGAATTTTGTTTGTTAAAAATCCATTTTAAATTCAGATTTATTAACAAAACAATTTTTTTTTGCGCGCCGTTTTTCCGCCCCTCTTTTTCATGCGTCGTTTTTAAACGCGCCGTTTTTACGCCCGGCTTTTTCACGCGTCGTTTTTTAATGCGCCATTTTTTACGTTTTACAATTTACATAAAAAACTTTACGTTTTACGTTAAAAAGTTTAGTTTTACGTTTTTACGTTTTACTTTAAAAAATTTACGTTTTACGTTAAAAACTTTACGTTTTTACATTAAAAAGTTTACGTTTTACGTTAAAAAGTTTACGTTCTACGTTAAAAAAATTACGTTTTACATTCAACTTTTTACGTTTTACGTTAAACTTTTTACGTTTTACGTTGTAAGGACCTGCAAAATACCCCAAAAACGACCCGTAAGTGAAAACTCGGACCCTTGAAACTCTAATGTACATGAAAAACCAAGAAAACAAGAAAATTGGTTTTCACGCGGGCCGCGTAAACCATAAGATAAGGTTATGCGGGCCGCGACAACTTATAAAATCTCCGGATAAGCGATACAGGCCACGTGTCGCACACGTGGCAGACCTTGGTGTGACACGCTAGCCCTAGTCGTAGACTAGGTGGCCCTCGCGGGCCGCGTAAGATTTAAGTGTGGCTTACGCGGGCCGCACAAAACTAAAAAATTTGCTATAAATTGCTGGTGCATGAGCAGTTCATCTGTGTCGAAAATTTCAATCAAAAAACGAAAGAAACTGCTCAAATTCGAATTTCCAAGTAGTGAAATGCTGCTCCGAATACAGGGTATTAACTCGATCACTGCTACGATACAATGTCCGATCGATTGAAACCAATCCGATGAATGTTTAAGTGCTGCCCAAATCAAGGCTATACTTTGTCATTCGTCGTGAGGGTTTTAATCTCGTGAGCTTATCGTAAATGTTGTATTAAGTTACTTACCTAGTTTCGTGTGCATTGTTATTTAAACTAGGTTACCAGGCTTATCAGTAGACTAAACTATGCCCGTTTAAACTTGCAATGTGAGTCATTATCTTTTTATCAACAATGTTTTACAATACTCCAATTATTTTCAAAAGTTATAATTACAGGGATTAAGCCGTAGTTATCTCGAATCACTGGCTAGTGGGGTATTGTGCACATTACTAATTTCTCACGGTTAGGTTCATCAACCTAACAGTAATAATCATCACTACTTGGGTGAAAGGACCCAGTAGTGGTATGACCATCGTCACCAGGGTGTGACACGGCGCCAGATAAAAATAAGATAGTAGCCATTGTAATCGCTCTTATGCTGTAATTCATAGCTATGTGTCGTTTTATTAAAATTGAGTGACTCGCCAGTATTTCCCCGCTGATAAAATATTTTTAAAACATGTTTCAGGTGACCTATTGTGAATCAAGGAAAAGTGCTACGGAGCACTAATAAAGCTTGAAGTGGTGGCTCAGTTAAATAAATAAACATGTTTTGTAAAACAGGGAATTTCCTCGTGAAATTCCTCTATTGTAAATTACGAGGTTTGTCCCGAATTATGAAATAAAATAATTGGGCATTTTCAAGTTTTAAACGATCCTGTTAAACTTCCGCTGTCAACTCAAATAATAAATACCACGGGTTTCTGTCCCGCGGCTCCTGGACCGGGTCACACCGGGACGGGGACCGTGACAGAAAAAGGTGGTATCAGAGCCACTGATTTAAGCCAATTAAGTATTTAGAAATACTTAATTTTTCTGATTGTCATTCTGTGATTTTGTGAAAATTTACTTTTAACTTAAGTTTGTGTGTATATTCATGTGTGCTAACAGCATGAATGAACCGTCAGAGGCACTCTGAAACTTTACTATCCATAGCATAGATATGGATACCATTGGTACATTCACTGGTTACCAGGCTGATACTGAAGAGCCAATGGTATTCCAAGCCCAACCTCAGGAAAAACCGAAGCCGAAAAAGAGAAGAAGACTCGTAGGCTGGAGGCGTGTGCGTAGGAAGAAACCAGCAGTACAGAAAGTTGTAAAGACTGAGTATTTGAAGGATAAAGGCAAAGGAATAGAAATCGGAGAAAGTTCAGGACAAGCCCAGGAAATGCCACCCTAGGAGGAGCTGGACCGCCAACTGACAAATAGTGACCTCATCGGACCTGCCGATGAAACCTCTTTTATTACCCAGCAGAAGCACAACTTCCAGTTAATCTGGAACCTGCTATCCCAGATCCTATTATCCACCCTCGACCTCTACCAGGAGAACTGGAAGAATGGTGGACAACTGACTGGCAATTTCAGAATCTCTTGAATAACCCTAATACCTTTTTCCCCCAATTTGACCCTGAGCCTCCACTACATCCACCTATGAGCACAGAAAACCTGGTTGAACTCCGCCACTATGGCGAGGAGCTGGTGGACGCAGGAAATATAATCCGAGAAGTGGGGGAGAGGATATCATGGAAATACGACGACAGGGAACGTCGTTTCTGAAGTGCCAGCTGACGGGATCGTATGTGGTGGTGTGGTTACATGTTTAATAATAATAAAATATTAATAATTATAATAATAAAAATATAATCATGTAAAATAACCTAAAATAAAACTTTTGTAAAATATTTGGTGTGTACGAATGGATACTAAAATATATAAAAATATGGAAGTCGCAAAGTCGACAATTTTGGTTATACATGTTGACATGATTATGTGCGATTATTTTATTGTGTGATTTTGTGCTAGTAACTTATATATATTAATTACCAGATGGAACATGCTAGTAATGAACCAGTTAACGAGGTTAACTAATCCGAGCAAAACCATGAAGATCAATTTCTGAACAGACAAGATATTGAAAACATCGTTGCCCAGGGAATAGCAAATGCTATTCCAGCAATCCTTGCTGCTGCCCGAAATCCAATTGAACCTCCACCACCTACTCATAGCAAACATACTCGTGATGATAACTTCAGTAATAGTGTAAATGGAGGCGGCAACAATAATAATAATGACGATATAATGCAAGCCCCATTTCTTAAGAGAATGAAAGCTGCGACACCTGGTTGCACTTATAAGGAATTTCTTGCCTGTAAACCAATCGAATTTGCAGGCAATGAAGGGGCAACTGCAGCACTGCGTTGGTTAGAAAAAGCCGAAGCAGTAATTAAAATAAGTAAATGTGCCGAGGAAGACAAGGTCATGTACGCGTCACATCTTTTTAAAGAAGGGGCAATAGAATGGTGGAACACAGTACTACAAGCCAAGGGAAGCGATGTGGCTTATGCCATGAATTGGGAAGAGTTTAAAAGATTGGTGGAAAGAAAATTTTGTCCCGAATACAAGAAGGAACAAATGACAAATAAGTTCCTGAACCACCGGATGGTGGATGTAGACTGTCGAGGGTATACTTCGACCTTCTTCGAGTATGCTAGAATTGTACCAACCTTGGCTTCGCCAGAACCGGTACTTATTTCTCGCTACATCTGGGGTTTGATTGGCGAAATTCGTGACATTGTCAAAGCTGCGAGACCACGCACAATTGACGATGCGGTGGAATTAGCCAACACCTTGACCGACGGGCTGGTACGCACACGAGAAGAAAATCGGAAGAAGGAAACTTTCAGCTTGGAAAGATTAGCCAAGCTATACGTAGACGAAGTAGTATCCTTACATGGAGTCCCACTCTCTATTGTATCGGATAGGGATAGTCGTTTTACTTCGCATTTCTGGACGAGTTTCCAAGAAGCCATGGGGACGCGGTTAAATTTAAGTACAGCCTACCATCCCCAAACAGATGGACAGAGTGAAAGAACTATCCAAACCCTGGAAGACATGCTTAGAGCATGTGTTATAGATTTTGGTGGAAACTGGGATGACCATTTACCTTTATTCGAATTCTCCTATAATAATAGTTATCATTCAAGCATCGAAGCTGCCCCATTCGAAGCACTGTATCGACGAAAGTGTAGAACCCTTATTTGTTGGGCAGAAATAGGAGAAAGTCAATTATCAGGTCCTGAAATAGTGCAAGAAACCACCGACAAGATCACTCAAATCAAGGAAAGACTAAAGACGGCTCGAGATCGCCAGAAGAGTTATGCTGACAATCGACGCAAGCCACTAGAATTTCAAATTGGAGACAGGGTACTCTTGAAAGTTTCTCCTTGGAAAGGAGTAGTTTGGTTCGGTAAGAAAGGAAAGCTAAGTCCAAGGTACATAGGACCATTCCCAGTAATCCAACGCATAGGACCAGTTGCCTATCGCTTGCAACTACCAGAAGAGTTAGCCGGGGTACATGACGTATTTCATGTATCCAACCTCAAGAAATGTCTATATGACGAATCCGTGGTAGTACCTCTTCAAGATATAGAGGTAAATGAAAAGCTAAAATTTGTTGAGAAACCGCTTCAAATAGAAGACAGAAAGATTAAGTTTCTCAAACACAAAAGATTGGTACTAGTCAAAGTCAAGTGGGATTCAAAAAGAGGACCGGAATACACCGGGGAGCTGGAATCAGAGATGAAGCAAAAGTATCCTCACTTATTTCAATAAATCTCGAGGACGAGTTTTTAAATAAGGTGGGGAGGATATAAGGACCTGCAAAATACCCCAAAAACGACCCGTAAGTGAAAACCCGGACCCCTGAAACCCTAATGTACATGAAAATCCAAGAAAACAAGAAAATTGGTTTTCACGCGGGCCGCGTAAACCATAAGATAAGGTTACGCGGGCTGCGAAAACTTATAAAATCTCCGGATAAGCGATACAGGCCACGTGTCGCACACGTGGCAGACTTAAGTGTGACACGCTAGCCCTAATCGTAGACTAGGTGGCCCTCGCGGGCTGCGTAGGTTTTAAGTGTGGCTTACGCGGGCCGTGTAAAACTCAAAAATTTGCTATAAATTGCTGGTGCATGAGCAGTTCATCTGTGTCGAAAATTTCAATAAAAAAACGAAAGAAACTGCTCAAATTCGAATTTCCAAGTAATGAAACGCTGCTCCGAATACAGGGTATTAACTCGATCACTGCTACGATACAATGTCCGATCGATTGAAACCAATCCGATGGATGTTTAAGTGCTGCCCAAATCAGGGCTATACTTTGTCATTCGTCGTGAGGGTTTTAATCTCGTGAGCTTATCGTAAATGTTGTATTAAGTTACTTACCTAGTTTCATGTGCATTGTTATTTAAACTAGGTTACAAGGCTTATCAGAAGGCTAAACTCTGCATGTTTAAACTTGCAATGTGAGTCATTCTCTTTTTATCAACAATGTTTTACAATACTCCAATTATTTTCAAAAGTTATAATTACAGGGATTAAGTCGTGGTTATCTTGAATCACTGGCTAGTGGGGTATTGTGCACATTACTAATTTCTCACGGTTAGGTTCATCAACCTAACAGTGATAATCATCACTACTTGAGTGAAAGGGCCCAATAGTGGTATGACCATCGTCACCAGGGTGTGACACGACGCCAGATAAAAATAAGATAGTAGCCATTGTAATCGGTCTTATGCTGTAATTCATAGCTATGTGTTGTTTTATCAAAATTGAGTGACTCGCCAGTATTTCCCTGCTGATAAAATATTTTTAAAACATGTTTCAGGTGACCTACTGTGAATCAAGGAAAAGTGCTACGGAGCACTAATAAAGCTTGAAGTGGTGGCTCAGTTAAATAAATAAACATGTTTTGTAAAACACGGAATTTCCTCGTGAAATTCCTCTATTGTAAATTACGGGATTTTGTCCCGAATTATGAAATAAAATAATTGGGCATTTTCAAATTTTAAACGATCCTGTTAAACTTCCGCTGTCAACTCAAATAATAAATACCACGGGTTTCTGTCCCGCGGCTCCTGGACCGGGTCACACCGGGACGGGGGCCGTGACATACGTTTTACGTTATACTTTTTACGTTTTTACGTTTTACGTTTTATGTTAAACTATTTACGTTTTACGTTTTTACCGAAAACGGACAGAGTTTCCTCTGTTTTTGGAATAAGCCGACAACTCAAGTTGTCGTTATGTTTTCAAAACTCAACAATTTTCAACAATATAAACACAATATATAAAATTTCTATCAAAATGCCAAATGTAACAAGTCACTAAAGTATCGGTTCGAGCTCGGCGCGTGTTAACTAAATAAAATCTAAACTAACGTAATAATAACTCGCTACGTTTAAACTTTACCGGTCCTCAGTTTAGCATCTTTGACTTGTTTGACTGCTGCTGACCCGAACCGGGTCCGTTGACTGCTTTCGACCCAAACCAAAACCCGAAACTGACCCGAGTTGCACCGCGTCGAGCCGAAACCCGAGTAGCTACTGAACTGTGTCACCGCCCTGTTTTCTCGTCGAACCGAACTTGAACCGAGTGAACCGTAACTGAACTATGTCGAACCGAAAATGAACCAAGATCTGAGCCGAAACTGAACTGGGCAAACCCGAACCCAAAATAATCCCCAAAGCCAAATCTGAATCTGGACTGAATGAACACAGCCGCCATAGACCAGACCTCCTTCTTCTTCGTTCTAACAAAAAAACTACTTCTAATCACAGCCGCCAAAGGAGATATCAGACAGCGGTGTTGTGTTTGGAGAAGATGAAGATGATACGGAGGTGTCCGGTGGTAGGGTGACGATGTTACGCGACAAAGGATAATGGAAGACGATGATGGACGATGAATGCCGTCGAACAGTTATCGCAGAAGAAACAATAGCCGGAGTTGAAGGTTGCACGTGAGGATGATTGTCGCCGGAGAAGATGATTGTTGGCCGGAGATCGTGGTGACCGGAGGGTGGATAACGGTGAGAATGGTGGCTGATATTAACATAGATGATGTAGACGATGATGGAGATCTGGCTTTGTGAAGATGGAGATGGTTTTTGAAAAGAGAGACAAAATGTCTGCTAGAAGAGAGAGACTAATGAAATGAGACAAATGAGTAGAGAGAAAATGACTGGTACATTTAAATGAAGAGAGAGGGTGAGATTTGACATTTAGGGTAAATGACCAAACTACCCCTTTCTCTGATTGGTTGAGAGTGGTTCTTGCGGTTCTTACAACTGGGGGTGGTTTTCATTTTAGCGCTCCCCTATATATATATAGGGGAAGGTTCAAATGAAAACCACTAGTTATTGTGAAAACTCGAAAACTAATAAAAAAAGGCAAAAAAACACAGCAATTTTTTTTTGCATACCAGTTTTTGCCATTTTTTATATATAAAAAAATTTCAATTTTTTTTTGTAGTGCACATGTGTAATACTACACATGTGTATACAATTTTTTTTTTTTTTTGAAAAAAAGTTTTTTTATATAAAAAAACCCTGCTATTTTTATAAAAAAATTAAAAAAAAATTTGTGTGTTTTTTAGGATTTTTTTAGTTAGTTTTCGAGTTTTCACAATAAAAGTGGTTTTCATTTGAATCATCCACTATATATATATATATATATATATATATATATATAATTCCGCTAAAATAAGAACCACCTCCAGTTGTAAGAAACCGTGAGAACTTTTTGATCTGGGGCGAGTTGGACCAAAAATTTTTTTCATAAACGTAGATGCTTGTATTATAAACACATTTGTAAAAAAAAATTCAAAAAAAAAAATGTCGTGTGTGTAGTTTTGAACACCACAAGTTTTTGTTTATGGGTACCGTAAATTTTAAATAAAATTTACGGGTCCCGTAAACGCAAACTTTGTCTGCTCAAAACTACACACCCGACATTTTTTTTTGAATTTTTTTTTACAAATGTGCTTATAATACATGCATCTACGTTTATGAAAAAAAATTTGGTCCACCTTGCCCCGTATGGTGTAGTTCTCACGGTTCTTACAACTGGAGGTGGTTCTCATTTTAGCGGTCCCCTATATATATATATATACGGAGAGAATCATGAGAAAACTACATATAAATAAGAAAACTAACTAAAAAACCCTAAAACAAGAGCTAAAAAACATACCAATTTTTTTTTACGATTTTTTTTAAAAAAATCGCTAGTTTTTATATATAAATTTTTTTTCAAAAAAATAAAAAAAAAAATTTGTACTACACATGTGCATTATATGTGTACTACACATGTGCACTATATCAGTAATAGTGCACATGTGTAATACAACAATTATTTTTTTATTTTTTTTTCTATTCATAAAAACTAGCGATTTTTTTATAAAAATTTGTAAAAAAAATAAAAAAATTTTGGTATGTTTTTTAGTTAGTTTTTTGGTTCTCATTTAAACTAGTTTTCTCATGATCTATCCCCTATATAAATATATGTGGGGACCGCTAAAATGAAAACTACCCTCAGTTGTAAGAACCACGAGAACCACTTTCAAGCCATTAGATCAAGATGATGGATGGACAAGATTAAAAGTAGTTAAAATTAATATTAAAACCTTTTTGTCTTATTATGTTTTTAATATTTTATTGTTAAAGGGTATATAAGTAAAATTGTTTTTTTTTTGTCTTTTTATATATATTATTTTTAATTGTCTTTTTTTGTCCTATTCATTAATTACCTTTTGTCTTAATTTATTTTTTATTAAGAAACATATTCTTTTGTTAAATAATTTTTTGAAATCAGATTTTTATGATAATTTTTTTTAAGATTTGTTTAAAAAACGTTTTGAAGAGCCGTTTTTTTACGCACCGTTTTTACGCCCAGCTTTTTCAGGCGTCGTTTTTTTTAACGCGCCGTCATTTACGATAAAAACTTTACGGTTTGCTTTAAAAAATTTACGTTTTACGTTAAAAAATTTAAGTTTTTCCGTTTTACGTTAAAAAATTACGTTTTCCGTTTTTACGCCCGGCTTATTCAAGCGTCGGTTTTTTTAACGCGGCGTTTTTTACGTCCCGTTTTTTTTGCGTTAAGCTTTTTAAACTTTTTACGTTTTAAGTTTTACGTTAAACTTTTTACGTTTTACGTAAACTTTTTACGTTTTACGTTAAAATTTTTACGTTTTACGTTTTAAGTAAAACTTTTTACGTTTTACGTAAAACTTTTTACGTTTTACGTAAAACTTTTTACGTTTTACGTAAAACTTTTTACGTTTTACGTAAAACTTTTTACGTTATACGTTAAAACGTTTTACATTTTATCTAAAAGTTTTTTACACAAAACGAACGCACCCAGATAATCGCTACTCGGTAGGTGTCTCAGATAGATTGCTTTCATCATCGACGCCTCAAAAAATTATAAAAACCCAACAAACAAAAATCAAAAGAACGAGTGGATTCTTGAAAAACACGATGTTTTGGCTCAGATTTTCCGATAATCAGAGGCTGGAAAGTGGGGTTGCAGGTTCAAAATCCTACCCTCCACCATCCTTGCCGAGCCATCGTCATCAAAATATACGTTTTTTTTTTGCATCATCACCGCCCAAATCCAAACGGATCAAAACCCACCTAGTTCACTGTTTGAAATCTACCAAAAAGCACCATATTCAAAACATTCAAAAAGGCACCAGATTCAACAGATTCAAACATTCAAAAGCACCATGAATATCATTCAAACTGATTCAACAGATTCAAAGATTCAACAGATTCAAACAAACCATCAACATCATCAGTCGTAAAAACAAACCATCAACAAAGTCAAAACCACAAGATTCAAACCCAGATTCAACGGAATCAACAGAATCAAAAAGCACCAGATTCAACATAATCAAACCCAGAAAAAACAGTTACCAACAAACAGATCACCCACAGCCTTCACCCACCCCTAACCCACCACAACAACCCCTTTGCCCACCCCTAATCCACCTGGTTTACCCCATTCTAATAGATCAAACAACCCACACAAGATCCAGGGATCAAACAAAGATTAAAAAAAATCAAAACATGTCACCGGAGATGGGGTTGCAGATCACCCACAGCGACGGCGTTTTCAACAGCGGCGATGGCGATGCGGGGGGATACGATGGTGGGGGAGGTGGTGGCGGTGGAGAGGCAGTTGGGTTAGTAGAATGAGTCTTGATGCAGTTGCTATTTGAAGAATGATTCTTGTTTGAAGAATGATTGATCTTCAGATGATTTTTTTTTAATTTGAGGATAGATGAGAGATGATAGAAAGGTGCAATTTAATGAGGAGAGAGGATAGATTGGACATTTAAAGTAAATGACCAAACTACCCCTTGTTGTGATTGGTTGAAAGTGGTTCTCGCGGTTCTTACAACTGGAGGTGGTTCCTATTTTAGCGGTCCCCTATATATATATATATATATATATATATATATATATAATTTTTCCCACCCACGGGGCCGTGTCTAGCGGACACGGGGCCGTGTTCGCGTAACTGTCGGAGATAAAACCCCTTTTTCCTTCATTTTTTCATTTCAACACTCCCCGTTTCCCCAAGAACTCTCGAGTTCCACCGGAAATTCCTACAGATTTTCACGTTCCTCCGACTCCTAACAACATCAAGGTATAATTCTATCATCACAATTAGGTAGTTTAATCACTTGCATGTAGTTTACGATCAAAAATTTGGGGAAAAATCTAGGGTTCAACTTGAACCGAATCAAACCCCAAATTTTTGCTTAGATCTGTTAGTATTAGTATAGATGCATGTTATAGGAAGTAAATCAACTTGAATTGTTTGTAGATTTGCCTGATTTCTCACAAAAACCTCAAACCCTTGTTTTTGAATCGAAAAAGATAAAATTGATGGGGTAAACGGTTTGTTTTGGGAAAACGGCACTTGGGGTTTCATTTTCGGGGAAAACCGCCCCTACTGGACCAAAAATTTTCAAGTTTTCGGGACCGGGTCCGACATATGAGGTTTATGGGAAACAGACGCCTGAGCACGTGGTCGTGCTCAGCGGACACGGG
The DNA here is from genome assembly GCA_030545235.1 of Helianthus tuberosus. NCBI lineage: Eukaryota > Viridiplantae > Streptophyta > Magnoliopsida > Asterales > Asteraceae > Helianthus > Helianthus tuberosus. The sequence goes on from CM060408.1 coordinate 105,280,500, forward strand.
AGCGTGTCCAGCTAATTTCTGGTGAACATGGGGCGTGTCCACTGAACACGGGGTCGTGTTCAGCTGACTGATTTCAGTTTTCTTTGAAAATTTTACTGTTTCGTGCTAATTGTTTGGTGTTTTTCTTTCAGATGGCCAAGAAGTTTATGAGGTTCAGCCCGAATGAGTGGGCTGCTCAAGCACGGTTTGAGGTTCTCAAGACAAGGCCCGAAGAACACCCCCGACAAGTTTGCTTGGATACTCTAGAAGCAATAGGCCAAATCGACCGCTTCAACAACCTTGTTACTGGCCCACTACGAGCAACTCTTTGCACTTGGCTCCACTCCGTGCATGAGTATAACATAGAATTTTATAGCACGTTTACCTTCAAGGAAAAAGCTGAGCCGTTTGACAATGAAGGGGTGGAATTCCGTTGTGCTGGGGTTATGTACTCGATTTCAATCGCACAATTTGGGGCTATGATCGGGTTGTACATTGAAGAGGTTGCGGGGGATGAGGAGAACACGGGTGGTCTCCGTGAACTCCCACAGGACCAATGCCAAGCAGTATGGGCTCAGATAGGGGAAGGGCACTATAACCCGAGCCAGACCAAGAGCACACAGTTGAGGGACCCTTTCTACCGCTACATCCATAGGGTCCTCAGCTACTCCCTCTGCCAAAGACATGACAGCAGTGGTGTTGTAACCTTGCGTGATCTGATAGTCCTCCACTGCATTCACAACCGTATAAGCCTCGATGTTCCACACCTGCTGCTCCGCAACATGCACTTGAACCAACTTGCTACTCCCTCAACCCCAATTTTCTATGGAGGGTGGATCTACCGCCTCTTCAAGCATTTCGTGCAGGGGATGCCAAGGTCCTTCCATAGGGGCCCATGGTCGGGAAAAGTGGACCTCGTCATTTGCTGCTCCATGAATCTAATCAACGTAGCAGATGATAGGACAGTCAGATTTCAGACAGTTCAAGGGCATTTGTGGAAACCTCAAGGAGCTCTAGTCCTTCACACTCCACAAATCCGTCCTCCTCCACAGTACCAGTATCAGCCCCACGGTGATCCGGGCCAATCCTCCTCTCAAGGAGGTGGTTTTGCTAATTTTCAAAGTTTGCATGATTTGTTGAAGGAAAACCTCATGTGCACCCAAAACACCTACAATATGGCAAGCAACACGTACGCCTGGGTCGGAGTTATGGAAAGGAACATCTCTGAAATTCAAGATGACACCGGAAATATCCGGGAGTACATAGCGGGCCAAGGAGGGGATGATGTGGACGAGGATATGGATTGAGCATGAGGTGTTGATGGTGGCATTACATGGTTGATGGTCGTAACAGGTTAACCCTAATCTCTAACAAACAATTTCATGGCCTGCGTGCCATTGTTGAACAATTTATTTTTCCTTTAACACTTTTAATTTCCTGCATTTTTTTTTCTTTTTAGTTTGTGGTTTGGATGGTTGAACTTATTGTAAAGTAGGATGTTGGTTATTTTGTTTGGTGTGGTATTTTTAAGTAAAGCAGGTACCTACGAGGCTTAGAAGCACTAAGTACTAGTGCTACATAATCCTGGAAACCAGAACCGGAAGCAAAAACCTGTTTTTACAGACTGCAGATTGTCCATACGGGGTCGTGCCCAACCAACATGCCCACGTGTCCACCACCCTGTTGCTGCTGTTTGTTTAAAACATGCCCAACACGGGGTCGTGTCCACCAGACACGCCCCCGTGCCCACCTTCTGTAAGTGCTCGTTACTGGCAATCTGACCACGGGGTCGTGCTCATCCAGCACGGGGCTGTGTCCAGCTCCCCAGTAACACTAAAACCTTGTTTTTAACACCTTTTTACACATTCAATCAACCTAAAAACTTATTTTTGGGACACATTAAGGACAATGTGTAATTTAAGTGTGGGGGGATGCTAAAAGCTTGAATTTTGCAAGTCCTAATAACAAGCCTTACACAAAACTCTATTGGAACCGCTAATCACCCCAATTTTTTTCAAAAACTTTTCATTTTTTTACTTGTATTGGTTTAATTTGGGAATGACAAGTTCTAAAAAAGGTTATATTTTTACAAATTTACAACCAATAGTGTCGTGATAAAAAGAACCAACATAAGAAAATTATGAAAAGGCATGACAAATCTAGTTAAAATTTGATTATATATACTTGATCACATTATAAACAGGTTTCCCACAAAAAGTGAGTTTTGAGCATTTATTGAGCATACAAATATACATGTTTAAACTAAATGCTCATTTTTCGTTTCTTGTGTGAATTGCCGCTTGGTTTCTTACGACTCTAGAACTTGTCATGACGATACATTCCCAGTCCTTACCAACTTAAACCCAAATAAGTAAATGATGGAGGCATTAGGACTAACCCTTTTTCTTTTCAACACCATTATTTTTCATTTTTTTTATCACCTACCCAAAATCCCCCTAGTTAACCCCTTTGAGCCTAAACCTTTTCATTTCTAAACCCACAAAACAAACACCCTTTACCCACCAAAACCTATTTTTATTTTTAAACCCTTTATTTTAGTAAAAAGTTCGGTCTTCATGTGACATCCCCTTAAAAAATCATGAAGTATAGCTATAAACAAACAAGTTCCTCAAGATAAAATTTGTTTGAAAATGCTTTATTTGAATAAAAGTCACAGAAACAAAAAGTTTTACGACGACTGACGCTTTTTACGTTTTTCGCCCTTTTTACTAACCACTAACCCAAAACCACCTACCTTTAACCCAAGCATAACCCTTCCCCAAGTCCTCTTGATATTTACAAAGGTTTATAGTTAAAAAGGAGGTGGATTGATTGCTTGGCAAGCATATGGTAGAAATAAGTTCCATGCTGGTCTCGAGTGTTTCACAAAAATACATCTTCAGCCGAGTGTTGAGTGATCTCCCGTGAGGTATGTGAACTTGTATATAAATGGAATTTTAAAGAGGCACGTTATGCCCAAATAAGTAATTCTTCTATTGAAAAGTTCTAATTTAATCATAACGAATAGGATTGTAAATAGAATGAAAATAAAACCCAATAAAGATCTTGGATTCCCGACACTCAAGACAAGCCCAAAACTTCTCTTCTTCTTATACCATTTTAGCGTGTAAGCCACATTATAAAGAGTTTTGCTTGAGGACATGCAAAGATTCAAGTGTGGGGTATTTGATGTGTGCAAAATGCAACATATAAATTACATCAAATCAGGCATAAAACCAACCATTTTTTAGTACTAATGTTGGAAAAAGTGTGCTTTTGTCTCCCTTTTGTATTTTCAGGACTAAATGAGCGTAAATGAACAAAAGGAACAATTATGCAGCAAAATCTAACATAAATACAAGGAAAGGAATAAACGTGGCATGCCCAACCCCTCAACAGCATCTTCCCAAGCAAAAACAAGACAAAAGAAGACTGAACACGCCCCGTGCCTAGCGGACACGGGGGCGTGGTCAGACACTGCCAGAAAAGACAAACTCGTAGAAGCTTCTATTCCCAGCATGGGGGCATGCCCAGCTCAACACGGGCCATGGTCAACGCTAATATTCGCAAAATCTTGCAAATCTTGATAGTACAGATTCTCTTCTACACACGGGGCCGTGCCCAGTGAACACGGGGGCGTGTGGAGCATAATGAAGACAATTTCAATTAATGAAGATAGAGAAAGAGGATGGACACGGGGCCGTGTCCGAGCTCCTGCACAGGCTATAAATATGGGTGCTTGGCTCACTTGCAAATCATCCCTTGGCAAACCACCTCTCTACCACTTCACCCACACTCCACCACCATCACAACACCCACATCCACCACCATCATCCATCATCCATCTAGAGTGTGTGTAGTAGTCTCGGGATCCAAGATTGATAGTAAGAGTTCTTGACAGTCAAGGGCCATGTTTGCCTAAGTCTCTTACATCACTTGGTAAAGACAAGCATTTAGTGTAATACTTTTGATTTTTAATCTTTTCGCACTTTTTATTTGGTTTTGTATTAATGACTTTAATAACTAGTTTCTTATGTTGAAGGTGAAACTTCCTTATCATTTGTCCGTGGTGTCTTGGCATTATTTTACTGTCTATATAAAATAAAAGATTTTCACCATTCATATCTCTACGATCTATATAAAGATATGTTGGCTACCTGGTCGGGGGTTAAGGGAATGGTTTGGTAAGGTTCTTGCCTTGTTTAGTGTATAGATCCTGCAAGGACCTGGGTCAAGCTTACTAGGACCTCCTTAAATACCCACTGGTATTGGATGGCGGGGGGTGCGAATGACTTGATCCCCTCATATGTAAACTACTATTAATACATTAACCCGGCTATTTGGGATTGTATCCCTGCTGACTCAAACCACTTAGCCGAGGGTAACGACACATTCAAAAGAGCGGCCTACCACATTACGGATTAATAACTTAATTAATTATCTTCCAATATTCCAACCCTTTAGGATTGTATCCTTGCTGACTCAAACTACTGGGTTGAGGGTAATGTCACGTTCAAAAGAGGGGCCTACTACTATTAACTAAGATAATCTCTTAAAACGTGCAAAAGTGCGGAAATCATCAAAGGTTACATTAAAGGCGAGTCGGATCCAAGTGATTCATCTTGTCTATCTGTTTTTATTTTATTTGTATTTTCAGCATTTTTAGTTTTTATTTTCATATTTAAAACCTTTTTCTAAATTTTTGATTTGATTAGACGTTGAGGATAAACCGGTACTAAAAGCTCTTGTGTCCTTGGACGACCTCGGTATCTTACCAATGCTATACTACGCTCACAATGGGTGCACTTGCCCATATGTGTGTTTAATGTTAGTAGAATATCGTGTTTTTATAAATTTAAAACTTGACTAAAGTGTTCAAAAGGTCTTAAAATATACATAAAAATATATCGCACTACACGCACATCAGAAACCAAAGTTTAAACGAAATAGATTTTGCCTTCGTGGTAAGTCTATAGTCACCAATGTGTAGTTTGATACATTAAGGTTTGAATGTATTGCCAAACGACCACAATGTGCTTTTATAAATGTTTTCCAATTAAGCCATAGAAACTTATCTTATGTTATATCCAAAACCAAAGCATAGATTGATATGCTATTGTTTACTAAAGTATAGTTTGATATACTGTCAAATCACAATTTAAGTATATTTCGATATACTTCCAAAGCATAGTTTGATATGCTCCCAATGTGATATTGTTTACCAAAGTATAGTTTGAAATACTACCGACTTTGTTATTTCCTAAACCAAAGTATATTTCGATGTACTACTAAAGCATAGTTTGATATGCTATTTTCAAACCAAAGCATTATTTGATATGCTATTTGCAAACCAATGCATAGTTTGATATGCTATTTTCAATCCAAAGTATAGTTTGATATACTACCGATTATGTTATTTCTAAAACCAAAGCATAGTTTAATACGCTATTTTCAAACCAAAGTATAATTTGATATACTACCGATGATTTCATTCTTAAACCATAGTATACTTTTCATATACTGCTAAATCTATTATTTCATTGACGAAAGTATATTTTGATATACTATCAATTCAACTATTTCAAAACCAAAGTATATTTGATATACTACCTATTCTACTATTTCAACACCAAAGTATATTTGATATACTACCTATTCTATTAATTCAAAACCAAAGTATATCTCCGTATATACTACAAACTTTTTATCAAAGCAATGTGTTTTAGAAACCAAATTTTTTTACAAGGATTCATGGCTATTTTTTGTAAACATAAAATATTTTTCTTATGTTATCCATATCCATGAATCTAATTCACCAAACCTACGTTACTCACAGGCATTTTTATGCTGACGTTTTATTTTCACTTATGTTTTAGGTTCTATTATGTGACGATTGTAGATTGTTTGCTTCACATAGGATGGACGCGGGCCTTATTGACTTTAAAACTTGAAAGACAATTGTTTATATTTATTTGGATTATTTTAAAACAATGAATCAATTTACGAAATAAAACGAAACTTCAATTACCATGTGTTATGAAACAATGATTCTGTGACATGACTCACCGACGTTTCCGCCACGGTTTGTTGTTTTACGCGGTCGGGGTGTTACATAAAAGTTGGTATCATAGCTCATGGTTATAGGGAATTAGTTTATTAGTAATGCTCTTGACCTAATCTATAACCTTCCTAGGACCCTAACGCAAGTAAATTTGCGTTTAGATTCTTAATACAATACCAATCACCTATCCATAGGTGATTAACAAAAACAAAACACAATTCATTCTCTCGAGTCAAAATTTTTGAGAAACTTCACAAGAAATCATCTATCCTTAGATGATTTGTTTTAGGCTTTTAAGCCTTTTGTGTTTTCAAAATCTCGTTAACGTTTGGGCTTTAATAATGTGAACATGTGCAATCCGGAAGGGTGGTTTCCTGTACCTTGAGTTTTCTGTCTAAGGCTAGAGTGTTCGTACAAATCCACATCATCGGACCAATCACTCTTACCTGGGAACTCTTGGGGTGAGTATCCACCTATAGGCTAAAGAATATCTTCGCGATACATTATAAAGACCCATTTTCTTTGATTAGTCACCGTGTCGTTTGTTTGTTTCTTTACCCCATAGAGATATTGAATACAGGGGGTATTCCTTTTTCCACTGTAATTTGGAAAATGAACGTTTTAGGTAACGAACAAATGATCACAATTCTTATGCTTTGTCGATATTTTTAATCATTCAATTTTGACTATCCAATATCATCTCACTCGTTTCCTCTCATGTTTCTTTGCTCTTTTAGAATGCCACCACGATGTGATCAAACTCAAGATGCTGCCATGGCAACCATAATCGCTTAGCAAATCGCTGTTGTACTCCCAAACTTGGTAACTCGGTTAAATCAAGCAAACAACAATAATAACAACAATGTACCCGCACCGTGCAACTATAAACAGTTCAACTCAGCTAAGCCACTTACATTTACTGGGTCTGAAGGAGCTACTGGGATCCTAGAGTGGTTTGAGAGTCTTGAAAGCATGTTTCGTCATGTACAATGCCCAAATGAGCGAAAGGTTGAATTTGTATCGAGTGTAGTCCTGATAAAGAGCACTCACATGGTGGAACGGTGTGATGAGGGATAGGGGTGCCGATGTGGCAATGGCTCAAACCTGGTAAGAGCTTCGAGCTCTAATGATGAAGGAATTTCGTCTTCGTCATGAACTCAGGGAAATGGAAAGGGAATTCGACGATCTTAAACAAGATAGCGGTGAGCATCGAGCCTACACTGACCGTTATGAGGAACTAAGTTTGTTATGTCCTACCATGGTTACGCCTTTGGATAAAGCAATTGAAAAGTACATTGATGGTCTCCCTGACCCAATTCAGGACATTGTTACTGGTAGCAACCCTACCACAGTTAGACAGGCCATTGAGCTATCCACTACCCTGACTGAATCTCAGATCAGGAAGGGTAAACTTTTCCGAAAAATCAAAAAGAAACCATCGGACAAGACTACATAAGAAAAACCGAAGGATAACAAGACTGAATCCTCCAAGAAGTCAAAGAAGTGTAAGGCTTCACAAAACTTCGTGGTAGTTGCTTAGAACAGTCAAACTGCCCCTAACCAACCAGCACAGCCTCGTGCTAGGAAAACCTATGCTGGCACTGCACCGTTGTGTAACAAATGCAACCGTCATCATCTGAATCAAACATCGTGTCACAAATGTACCCACTGTGGGCGATTGGGACATTTGGTCAACGCATGCTGTTTTGCTACCCAAAACCAAACTGTTGCAAATCCTGCTACTGCTCAAGCACCATATTCACCTGGATCGTGCTACTACTGTGGTGATCTTACTCACTATCAGAACAATTTTCCAAGATTTGTTAATACAAATCCAGCACGTGGATGAGTATTTAACATAAACGAGGCAAATGCAAATGACAATGCAACAGTGAAAAATTAAACTGTTCCTTGTTGTTATCTATGACACTTGAAACATTTCAGTTGACACATAAATAAATTTGTTATTTCAATTTTGTTTACAAAACTAATGCGATTGCATGTATGTGTGACATACCCCTACAATACAGACATAAAGGAACCATATTCCTTGTAAATCAAACTACTCTTGTAGTTCCATCCATGATCGCTGACGATCACCACACAAATCCTAAGTACTCGTTTCTTTTAAGAAACAAAGTACAAGTTACAAGTTACAAACTCTTAAACTGATACTCAAAGTACCACTTCAAATCCTTGATTGGATATCTAAAGGTACTTTCATAAGTCCTTAATTAGACTTATGCTATATGACTATGTACACGATTCTCAAGAACATTTTTGCTTCGTGTGTTGACTTAGCATGCCTAGCACATTGATTTTAAGGATCCTTTTTGCTTCATATGTTGACTTAACATATCTAGCACCTTGATTTCATGAACATTTTACTTCGTATGTTAACTTAGCATACCTAGTACATGGATTTCAATACATTTTCACCACACAAATTCCAAATCCTTATAAGATCTTCCTATCTTCATAGTTAGATTCTTGAGGATGTTTAAAGTACTAATGGAACTCCTTGATTGGATTCCTGGTGTACTTTAAATATGTATGTACAAATTGACAACAAGTTGATAACAAGTTGATGACCAAGTTGACGATTATGTGATTATGTGTTTAGTTGATTCAAATGCTTGCTATCCAAATCCTTATAGAATCTTCCGTATTTTCATATATTAGATTCTCAGAAGGATACCCAAAGTACTATCTTAAATCCTTAAGGGGCTTTTCTATGCAAATAGTCAGACCCTTGGATTCCAAAGTGTTATTCCAAAACTATTGTTTGATTCAAAGTTAAATAGACCCTTTGGCGGTCTATTTAAAGAGATCGTACGTTGATCTAGTTAAAGAGATAATGTGTTGATATAGTTAAAGAAATCGTTCGTTGATCTAGTTAAACAAACCCTTTGGTGGTCTAGTCAAGTCATTACATGTTTGTTCGATTGATTTTCCCCTACACATCATGAAATGAACTGTGCAGACTGTGCAAGGAATTACATAATTATGGATGCATACATAATTATGGAATTCAGTGCAAATAAACCACAACATGTTTTGTCATGTGTTAAGACCTATAGTGATGAGAATAACAAAATGGGAAAAATGTAAAAAGGGCATGGTGGATATGCTGCTGGCACTTCCTATATATAAATGTTCCTTATTACACTGCGAACGTAGCATTATTTAAGTTACTAGAAGTCCCGGACTTGACCAATGTTGTTTTATCTTACACTCTCCGACTCCCATTTCCAACACACACACAAGTTTCCTATAATAGTCTTCATAGGAAACATTCTCCCATCCATTGTTTGAAAATCCAAAGTTCACACACTCTTCATATTTTGTTTCGACAAGGACATCACTTGACATTAACATGGCGCTCTTGAGTTTCGGTATAATCATACATCTATTATTTGGAGTGAAGTTTAAATCTTCGAATCTGAACTCATCCTTATAAACAACAGACGAGTACAATTAACAAATTCGCTGGAAATCCAAACGTGGCTCAGAGTTTTACTCAGGGAATGGAGGATTCATTCGAAAGCGAAACAATCACATCTGTTTTCACAAGTTTCCTCTAAAATTAAATTTCGGGACAAAATTTCCTAAAGTAGGGGAGTCTGTGACATTTGTGCCCTTTCGGCCATCATATAAATACGAATCCTTTGAAATATTGTGTTTCATTCTCGGGATTTTTATAATTATGTGTGACAATTACACATATCAAATTTCGTATGATTTCGAACTCTCGATAAACTTTTCTGGAAGTTTACATATACTATTACAGGAACATAATCAGTTTAATGCAACATACACTCTGGAATAGTGACATAAGCTAAAAATACCCTAAATATCCTTTACATAACTTAGAAATAAGTTTTGAAGGGTTTGGTATGTCAAAAACAAGTTTATTCGATCACAGGGACTATTTACGACAAACTTCGAAAGTCTGTCGATTCTCGTAGCAACGTACACTCCAGAACAAGGTCATAAGATAAACATACCCTAAATACCCTTAACATAGCTTAGAAATAAGCTTTGAGGGGTTCGGTGTGAGAAAATATGCTTATTTGATCAACAGGGACTAAAAGCGTCAAAACTGCGAAAGTATGTAAACACGTGAATATCTTGCGTTCTAACCATATCCAGACATCCAAAAAAAATTTTAATCACTAAAATATTGTATTTTAGTGACGGGAATGCAAATATACCATTCGTCGCGTAATTTGGATTGTTTTCGCGTCCGTTCGAGTTTCATCGTAATTAACCGAAAAACGCGATCGTACAACCAAAAAAACCGACATCCATGATATTTCTAAGCATATTTCAAGTCTCATATGCTTTAACATCCTTGTAGAGCTTTGAAATTGGGTTAACGGGGGTTAAACGCGTCGAAAAACAAGTTTCGAACCTGCAGGGACCTATTTTGCCAAAACTGAAACTTCTGGAAAGCCACTGGCTGGCTGGCCACCGAAAACTGAGACTCTTTGGGTCGCGGGACGTGAGACCTGAAGCTGGCAGAAACCAGTTTCTGTTTAAAACAGCTGATTTTGTTGGTTTTGGCTGGTTGTTTTCATGTTTGGGGATCAAGTTAAGTGTCCTACAAGTCCATAAATCATATCCTAACACTTGGATGGTGAGGATCATGCCTTGAACAACTCAATAACACTTTTAATAATCCTAAAGGTTCAAGAATTCCTATAAATAGCAAACTCATTCTTCATTCCAATTTGCTCTTTTCTCATTCTCTTCTCTCTAAACTCTAAGTAGAGGCTACCACATTGTTGGAGGCCTCTTACCTGAGTTTTCTTAGTCGTTTTTCCATCCTAGAGCACTTTTAAGTGTTCTTCCTTGGCTTGTTTATTTAATTCAAGCTAAAAGTTAAACATTGTTTGACTTTTAGCTTTGACCATGAACTGGTTAAGACAAAGTTCGTTTGAACTTTGCAACGTGATTGTAATCATGATGGTTATAGTCCCTTGCGACTATACCTACTGATTACCATGTTGACTAGTCGAAGTGACTAGTCAAAGTTTCGGTCAAAATGTACGATTATGTGCATTTTGCGATGAAACTATTTTCGGGTATCAAAACACTTTGTTTTGATACCAAATCAGTTTTCTAACTCAGTTATACATGTTTTAACATGTTTAACTCGTCACTTCTAGTTTAGTGCTTGTTTAGGATCGTAAGTCAAGCGGTCTCGACAACCGCTTAGACTTTCGAACCCGACCCGTTTGGTCGATCACTAGGATCCGACCAAGCATATTTTGTGACCATAGTTGTATTGGGAATAACCTTCCGAGATTATACCTTATGGTCACTTAGTTTAGTTAGTTGTATAGGGAATAACCTTCCAAGATTAACCTTTCAAGCTATATGTTTTCACATGCATAGTACTTATCCTTTGACGAATTAAACTATTATCTATGGCTTAAATACTGATTTTCAAAGTTTGTAAGACTATTTGTTGGTTCGTATTTTTACTTATATATTCATTAACAATGATCAAGCCGGTTGGTAGAACGATATAGCGCTATAGATTGGCACCCCATTCCTGTTGTATGGAATGTCAGAAACCAAAGTTTATACCAAATAGATTTTGCCTTCGTGGTAAGTCTATAGTCACCAAAGTGTAGTTTGATACACTAAGGTTTGAATGTATTGCCAAACGACCACAATGTGCTTTTACAAATGTTTTCCAATTAAGCTATAAAAACTTATCTTATGTTTTTTTTCCAAAACCAAAGCATAGTTTGATATGCTATTATTTACTAAAGTATAGTTTGATATACTGTCAAATCACAATTTAAGTATATTTCGATATACTTCCAAAGCATAGTTTGATATACTCCCAATGTGATATTGTTTATCAAAGTATAGTTTGATATACTACCGACTTTGTTATTTCCTAAACCAAAGTATATTTTGATTTACTACTAAAGCATAGTTTGATATGCTATTTTCAAACCAAAGCATAATTTGATATGCTATTTGTAAACCAAGGCATAGTTTGATATCCGATTTTCAATCCAAAGTATAGTTTGATATACTACCGATTATGTTATTTCTAAAACCAAAGCATAGTTTAATATGCTATTTTCAAACCGAAGTATAATTTGATATACTACCGATGCTTTCATTCTTAAACCAAAGTGTACTTTTGATATACTGCTAAATCTATTATTTCATTAACCAAAGTATATTTTGATATACTATCAATTCAACTATTTCAAAACCAAAGTATATTTGATATACTACATATGCTACTATTTCAAAACCAAAGTATATTTGATATACTACCTATTCGATTAATTCAAAACCAAAGTATATCTCCATATATACTACAAACTTTTTATCAAAGCAATGTGTTTTAGAAACCAATTTTTTTACAAGAATTCATGGCTATTTTTTGTAAACATAAAATCTTTTTCTTATGTTATCCAAAGCCATGAATCTAATTCACCAAACCTATGTTACTCACAGACATTTTTATGCTGACGTTTTATTTTCACATATGTTTCAGGTTCTATTATGTGACGATTGTGGGATTGTTTGCTTCACATAGGATGGACGCGGGCCTTAGTGACTTTAAAACTTGAAAGACAATTGTTTGTATTTATTTGGATTATTTCAAAACAACGAATCAACAAATGAAATAAAAAGAAACTTCAATTGCCATATGTTGTGAAACAATGATTCTGTGACATGACTCCCCGACGTTTCTGCCGCGGTTTGTTGTATTATGCGTTCGGGGAGTTACAAAAAATTTGGTATCAGAGCTCATGGTTATAGGAAATTAGGTTATTAGTAATGCTCTTGACCTAGTCTATAACCTTCCTAGGACCCTAACACAAGTAAATTTGCGTTTAGATTCTACCAATCACCTATCCTTAGGTGATTAACAAAAACAAAACACAATTCTTTCTCTCGAGTCAAAATTTTTTCAAAACTTCACAAGAAATCATCTATCCTTAGATGATTTGTTTTAGGCTTTTAAGTCTTTGATGTTTTCAAAATCTCGTCAAAGTTTGGGTTTTAATTATGTGAACATGTGCAATCCGGAAGGGTGGATGCCTGTACCCTGAGTTTTCTGTCTAAGGCTAGAGTGTTCGTATAAATCCACATCATCAGATCAGTCACTCTTACCTGGGAATTTTTGGGGTGAGTGTCCACCTATAGGCTAAAGAATATCTTCACGATACATTATAAAGACCCATTTACTTTGATTAGTCACCATGTCGTTTGTTTGTTAGAGGTAACGAACAAATGATCACAATCCTTATGCTTTGTCGATATTTTTAAGCATTCAATTTTGACTATCCAATATCATCTCACTCGTTTCCTCTCATGTTTCTTTGCTCTTTTAGAATGCCTCCATGACGTGATCAAACTCAGGATGTCGCCATGGCAACCATAATCACTCAGCAAATCGTTGTTGTACTCCCAAACCTGGCAACCCAGTTAAATCAAGCAAACAACAACAATAATAACAATGCACCCGCTCCGTGCAACTATAAACAATTCAACTCAGCTAAGCCACTTACATTTACTGGGTCTGAAGGAGCTACTGGGCTCCTTCTATGGTTTGAGAGTCTTGAAAGCACGTTTCGTCATGTACAATGCCCAAACGAGTGAAAGGTTGAGTTTGCATCGAGTGTACTCTAGAAAAGAACACTCACATGGTGGAACGGTGTGACTTTCAATGTGATTACAAAGATCAAAGTACAACTTTCAATGGCATAAAAATTACCTAGTAATAATCATATTGCCATATACAAAATTCTTTTGTCACAAGTTTCATAATCAAGATTAGGTATTTCAATACTAAATCCTTTTGCCATTCCTTGGCTTTAAAGATTCCATTTTCAATAGACGACTCTCGTAGTTGTCAAAGTATTGCAATACTAAACTTTTTCCCATTTATTTGGTTAAACAAAACCTACATACTCGCCAGCTTATGCTGACTCTCATTTTCACATATGTTTCGGGATTTGATTAATCAAGCATGCTACATATAGGAACGCATCCGGAGCATTCGACAGCAACGGACAAGGGAGAATTTGTTGGTGCAGTTTTTGTGTCCGATGATGTTTGAATAGTTTAGACTACATTTTATGCTGATTATGTAATAGTTAATGAAACGGTCAAACGAATGTGTATAGACCCGCTGTAAAACAATGTTAACATTAGTGAAACGATTTAGTACTAGTGGTTGTGAGCAATTTGTAACGTGACTCTCCGATATTTCTGTCGCGTGTTGTTGTATCACGCGATTGGGGTGTTACAGATTGGTATCAGAGCACTGGTTATAGGGAATCAGGTTATTAGAATTGCCTTTAACCTAGTCTATAACCTTCCTAGGGACCCAAACATGTGTAGACTTAGGATCTCTATCCTAATCCTAATCCTCATCCTTATTCTTACCACAACTACTCTATATTTTTCAAATCATCTAACCTTATATGATTTATCCTAAACCCTTAGGCTTTAAGCCTTAAGGTATTCCTCAAAATGTTTTTCTCAAAACATTTTCATTAAAATATTTCTCAAAATGTTTTCTCAAACGTTTTCGTCGAAATGTTTCACAACCTTCTTATCTCAAACAATTTTTATCAAAAGGTTTCTCAAAATGTTTTCCTTAAACATTTTCATCGAAATCTTGGGTTTTAATAATGTGAACACATGCAATCTGGAAGGGTGGATGCCTGTACCCTGAGTTTTCTGTCTAAGTCTAGAGTGTTCGTACAAATCCGCATTTTCGGACCAGTCACTCTTACCTGGGAACTCTTAGGGTGAGTGTGCACTTATAGGCTAAAGCATGTCTTCTCGAAACATTATGAAAACCTATCCACCTCGACCATGTCAAACAATTTCTAAACACTACAACCTTTGTGACACTACTCCATCATATTACCTTCAGTAATATGTTATGTCTATATTCAACACATTCGAAACAAATTCCATTTCATCTCACGACACTTTATAATCCTATTTCATTTTCAAATACTATCTTTTATCTTTCAAAATTTTTATCATTTGGAAGGGAATTTTCAAATTTACACACAAAGTTTCTTTATTTTTAAAAATTAAATTAAAAATAATATTTTTTCTAAAAGGTAAAGAATTTATGAAACAAACCATTAACTTGGTTTGTATTCTCTCATCAAAAAAATATTACAAAAGTTTATTTTTCAAACAATTCTTATTTCAAAACAAAATCCACAACACTATATTTTTCTCTAATTACAAGAACAAGATTTTTACCAAGAACAAGATTTTACCAAGTCAAGATTTTCACTACATGATGATATTTTAAACTTATGACAATTCCATGGAATCTCAATTATTTAATTTTCACTATAGCTATTTCTTTAAGATGCCTCCTCACCGTGACGTCACTTGGAATGCTGAAATGGCAGCAATGATTGCTCAGCATCTAGCCGCTGTACTCCTAGACATTGTGACCCAAGTTAATCAAAACTACAACAATAACAACAACAATAATGTTATCACGCCCTGCAACTACAAACAATTCAACTCGGCTAAAGCACTCAGGTTTAATGGGCCTGAAGGAGCAACTGGGCTCCTGCAATGGTTTGAGAGTATGGAAAGAACATTTTGCCATGTTCAGTGTCCTGGTGAGCGCAAGGTAGAGTTCATCTCGAGTGTTTTCCAAAGGGGGCACTCACTTGGTGGAACGGAGTCATGAGGGACAGAGGTGCAGACATAGCGATGGCACAAACGTGGGAAGAATTTAAGGATCTTATGAGGAAAGAATTCTGGCCACGAAGCGAAATAAGGGCACTTGAAACCAAATTCTATTACCTAAAACAAGATAGTGGGGAAAACCGTGCCTACACTGACCGGTTTGAAGAGTTGAGCCTACTTTGCCCTACAATAGTCACGTCTTTGGATCGGGTCATTGAGAAATATATTGATGGCCTACCTAATCCAGTCTAAGATATTGTCACTAGCAGCGAACCCGCAATGCTTAGGGAGGCTAAGAAACTAGCCGCTACCCTAACCGACTCCCAGGTTTGAAAAGGGAAACTTTTTCGAATGGGAGACAATTAACGAACTGCTGGAACTACTAAGGAGAAACCAAAGGAAACAAAGGCTAAACCTTCTAAAAATTCTAAGAAGCATAAGGCTTCAAAGAATTTTGCAATTCCCACACCAATTCCACTAAATTCAGTACCATTTAGGGGATTTTATCGTGGAAAGCAACCTTGGGGCAATCATTGCAACTATCATCACCCAACAAATTCTCCTTGCCGTCAGTGTACAATTTGTGGTCTTTTTGGACATCTAGTTACGACATGTCACATCCAGAACCAAGCAGCCCCTACTCAAAATCTCCCTCGCTACCCAGCTAGAGCATGTTTCAATTGTGGTGATCTAAGTCATTTCAAGCGAAACTGCACTAGGCTTGCTAACGAAAATGGACGAGTATACAATGTCAATGAGGCTCAAGCTGATGATCAAGCACTGATGATCATTTGAACCTTTACATTTTTGTTTATCATCCAAAAACAATGAACATATTTCAACTATATTTGTAATGACAATATAAATTTCAAGAAGTTTTTCTTCATTCTTGTTATTCGTATTCCATTTACAAATTCCAATGTGATTACACTATGTGTAATATACGATTACATACCGACTTCGAGGATTCGGTTCTTTAGGAACTAAATCTCGTATTTTAGCAAATTATGATTGCACACTAGTGCGTTCAGACAATCTCTGCAACACGATCACTACAAATACTATGTGCATATCGCTACTACTTTTGTTTTCATGGCATTACATACATGGATTGTTTATCTAGTATGTATAGTACATGATTACACATACATTTTGCTTCGTATGTTGACCTAACATACTTAGTACACAATTTTCAAATACATTTTTGCTTAGTATGTTGACCTAGGATACCTAGCACATGGTTTGAAAACATTTTCATGATGTGCTTACGTTGATTATGACAATCCATGCTTAGTATATGATGCATACTACCAGTTTAGTTGGTATGAAATATATATTAACATTTGTACTAGAATGAAATACCTGCTACTAATTTTGTTGTATGCAAAACAAGTAGTGCTATCATTGCTAGTATGAAACGCATTTTGTTTAATAGATGTTGTGTTATGAAGATGCTTATTTGGTACACGAATCCTAATGGACTGGACAAGAATCTTTGTATGCGAGTTTTTATTAAAATATATAATTATAATATTATAATTTAAGTTTATTATAAAGTTAATTAAAATTATATTAAAAAGGTTTTATATAAAATATTAAAAATTATTTATTATCATATTTTAATAGTAAAAAAATTATTATTTAGAAGACTTTAAAAAAAGGGGTTTTGTTCGTTTTGATAAATTTTGACAGGTTTTTTAGGAGCGGTCAGGAAACTGGTTCGTACATTGGCGACGTGCTCGAATTAGTGTGTGCATTGTTTCTTGCCCCTTCTAGTGTTTGACGTAACTTGGTTCCACGATAACTTGGTTCAACAATGAATTCCCCAAGCAGTGTTTCTAAACGACAGTTGCTCTGGCAACAACTCAATAATTTCGGTTACATTGAGGGTGAGACCGTAGAAGACGTAATCAGAAGGTTTATGCAACTGCTTTCTAAAATCGAGAAGAGCGGATTAAATGTAACCCTTGGTAGGATTAACAAGGCTTTTCTGTACGGTTTGCCACGTAGCAAGACATGGGACTATCGTGTTGCAGTTATCTTGGGAATATGTAATCATTGTACAACGGAAACAAGAGATGTGATTTCCTTAGTCAAATGTTCAGGAAGACAAGCAGAGGAGTCAGAATCTCGCAAACACATCGTCGTCTATGTCGAAGGTCGTTGCTACTTCACCACTTGTTACTAATCCCAACACCGCTCAGATTCCCTCATCTTCACCTGTGACTGCTACATCATCTGATGAGAAGGCCCCACAATCAACAGGATCTCATACTGATGAAGTGGCCCAAACTGAAGAACCGAAATCACTTTCTGAAACGCTAAATTCTCTTTTATGTTCCGAGCATGCAAAAAGAAAGTTGCACTTCTGAGGTCACAAAACTCAGCATTGGTCACAGATTACAACAGTGCCATGGGAAAGTGCATTAGTCTTCAAGAGAACAATAAAATTCTCTATGAAAAGATTGATGCACTTAAGAAGGATATAGCTCAGCTTCACAGAGACGTGAATCAACAATAATGTTGGGTTCACGACTATAAACACAAACTCATAGTAAACACCTTAGAATGCGACTCTGTGAAAGCTGAGCTGGAACTTCTTACAGGGAAGTACAAACAAAACGAGTTGAACATAAAGAAGTTTGATACTTCCAGTGACACTGTTCGTAATCTATACAATGTGCAGCTCGCGTTCAAAGAAAACAAGGGAAAGGGTTTCGGCTACAACAGGGTTCCACCGCCATATAATCATAACTACTCAAGATTGCCCACTACTGAGCAAGAAATAGAGAATTATGATAAAATGATTTATGGTAAACCAAGTGATTATGTTCCATGGGAGCCTTTCAAACCGAAGAATGCCAGGCCCACTGATTTTCAAAAGCCCATGAGTTTTGTTAAAAATGAAAATGAAAATTGCTCAAATGAATCTGCTGAATCTGAAAAAAGAAAATGAAACAGAAAATGAAGCAGAACCAGTAAAACATCCACAAAGGAGCCCCAAGAAATTAAGTCATGTTCTGATTCTGATCCTTTGGGATTGAGAGTTGAAACGTTCACGTAAGTTTTGATACCAAATCAGTTTTATAACTTAGTTAGACATGTTTTGAAATGTCTAACTCGTCACTTCTAGTTTAGTGCTTGTTTAGGGTCATAAGTCAAGCAGTTTTACCACCGCTTTGACTTTCGAATCCGACCTGTTTGGTCGATCTTAGGATCCGACCAAACACATATTTGTGACCATAGTTGTATATGGAATAACCTCCTGAGGTTATACCTTATGGTCACATTGTTTGGTTAGTGTTATGATAATTCAATTGTTATATGCCTAAAAATGACCAAAATGCCCTTTTTGCGCATAAATCTATTTTAAGCATATGTAACCAACTTTTTGACATATAAACTTATATTGAAACTTTATTAAACTTGTTTTGGCATATAAGACTTATCATAGGACTAGTTTGACCATCCGAACGCGTATTTACGCAAATGACACGTTAAAGTAGCGTAAACTACCTTAACGGGTCATAACGGGTCAAAAGCACTTAGGTTTCATTCCAAATCAGAATGTTAAGTTTAGTAAACCATTTCATATGAGTTCCAACACTCATTTAATTTATAAAACCTCATTTTATCCGATTCCTCGATTTATGTCCCGTTATACTAACATAGTATCCGATACACTAGGAACCACTTCAACACATGAACTCTTGATCCTTTGAGCTTTGTTATATCATTTGAACAAGACCTATACATAACCCCAAGTGAGTACATAGCTTCCCCTCTTTTACGTTTTTCAAATGTTTTGGGGTGATTCATATGTGTAATCGATTTATTTTCGAATGTATGGCATATATGTGCTTACTAAGTACTTTTTGTGTATTATTCCGATTATGCAAACACGACAATTGAGAACACATCCTTATAGGATCTATCTATCTTCATAGTTAGATTCTCGTAGGATATTTGAAGTACAGTCTTAAATCTCTCTATCTTCATAGCAAGATTTCTAAGAAGTGCTTTACACGACATTGGTTATTTGTTTATGTGTAGAGATTGTTGGTGATTTAGATAACGAAACTAGAGTAATACAATAAGGACATGGTGGATACGCCGCTGGTACTTCCTATATATAAGTGTGCTTATTGTATTACCCTCCGTGGCGTTATCCCGAATCACCATTAGGATTTAGGATGTTATGATTCAATGACAAGATGATGTGACCAAACCAAATCCTTATAGCATCTATCTATCTTCATAGTTAGATTCTTGTAGGATGTTTAAAGTGCTAATTTGAAGTCCTCGATTAGATTAAATTGTGTACTTTAATGCGTATGTGACAAGACAATGTGACCAAAACCAAATCCTTGTAGCATCTATCTATTTTCATAGTTAGATTCTTGTAGGATATTTAAGGTGCTAATTTGAAGTCCTCGATTAATGCGTATGTGACAAGATAATGTGACCAAAACCAAATCCTTGTAGCATCTATCTATTTTCATAGTTAGATTCTTGTAGGATGTTTAAAGTGCTAATTGGATTTAATTGTGTACTTTAATGCGTATGTGACAAGACAATGTGATCAAAACCAACTCCTTGTAGCATCTATCTATTTTCATAGTTAGATTCTTGTAGGATGTTTAAAGTGCTAATTTGAAGTCCTTGACTGGATTTAACTGTGTACTTTAATGCTTATATGACAAGACGATGTGACAAAACCGGATCCTTGTAGTATCTATCTATCTTCATAGTTAGATACTCGAGGGATGTTTAAAGTACAATTAAAGTCCTTGATTAGATTCTTTGTGTACTTTAATGCGTGTTTACAAGTTGATGACAAGTTGACGATTATGTGTTTATGTGGTTAGTAGTGATTTAGATAACGAAACGAGTGTAGTACCATAAGAAAATGGTGGATACGCCACTGGTACTTCCTATAAATAAGTGTTCTTATTGTGTTACTCTTGTAGCCTTATCCGAATCACTTTAGGATTTTTGTGTTAATTGATTCAATGTTCAAGTATCCAAATCCTTGTAGAATCTTCCATATCTTCATATGTTAGATTCTTAGAAGGATATCCAAAGTATTACTGTAAATCATTGATTTGATTTCTAATATTACTCACACAAGTTATGACTGATTTCATTATTGTTATTAATAATCCTTGATTGGATTTCTAATAACACACTCACAAGTTTTATGACCTATTTCAGTGTGATTACAAATATCAAAGTACAATTTTTCAATGGCATAAAAATTACCTAGTAATAATCATATTGCCATATACAAAACTCTTTTGTCACAAGTTTTATAATCAAGATTAAGTATTGCAGTACTAAACCTTTTTGCCATTCCTTGGCTTCAAAGATTCCATTTTCAATAGACGACTCTCGTAGTTGTCAAAGTATTGCAATACTAAAGTTTTTACGAGTTATTTGGTTAAACAAAACCTATGTACTCGCCAGCTTTTATGTTGACTCTCATTTTCACATATGTTTCAGGATTTGATTAATCAAGCATGCTACACATAGGAACACATCCGGACCTTAGACTTCTTTAATCAAAAGACAATTACGTGTATTCTTTGTTTGTAAAACAATGTTAACATTAATGAAACAATGTAGTACCAGTGGTTGTGAGCAATTTGTAACGTGACTCCATGATATTTTCACCGTGTGTTGTTGTATCACGCGACTGGGGTGTTACATATAAAACTAGGAAATTGGTTATGTAAATCACATCGGAAAACGCCAAGAACAAACCCTTGTAGGTTCAATCAACGAATTATATATTAAATATTGAAATGTTAATTTAACATTTTGGACTTTTTTTGAACGGCCAACGAATCCTCCAAATGGGCTACTAGCGTAATTCGCCACATCGAGATACACTCGCCTCCGAATCAGGGAAAATCCTCACCTAAGGCCGAAGCCCTTGAACACTCGCCCAAAGGCACGCTAGTGCGGTGAGGTAAAACCCGCTCAGTTCAAGGATCGAACTAGCGATCTCCACATATTCGCCTACTCTCCCAACATCACCAGGTGCCGCCGAAAATATTGGGGAGGGCAGAAATCGAACTTGGGTCCCTTAGAACACCAAGTCTCTCCCTTACCACTTGATGTGCTTAAAATACAACTTATAAATTATATGAAATACGACGTGAAATCAACCCTTTTTCAGTACTAATGTTGGAAGAAGCTTGTTTTTCTGTTCCTTTTTAATTTACATGGTCAAAAGAGCTTAAATGTGCAAAATGAGCAAAAAGACAACAAAAATCAACATAAATACAAAGAAGGAGGAATTAACGCAACTCGCCAAGCCCCAATTTACATCCAAACCACAAGAATAGCAAGATCAGAAGACTTGACACGGGTCATGTCCGAGGCTGGATGCTGTGCAGAAGAAAAGACAACAAAGGACAAAACTGGCAACCAACACGGGGTCGTGCTAAACCAACACGGGGCGTGGTCAACTCAAAGATTTTCAGAATCTGTGATAGTACAGCAAGTACATTGGCTACGGGCCGTGCCATTGACACACGAGTTCGTGTTAGTACAAGATCTGACAAGTAGTCAATAAGGAAGAGAGAGAGATGACCACGGCCCATGGTGAAGCTTCTGATTTCAGCTATAAATAGATGTGCTTGGTTCCATTCCAAACCATCCCTTGGCAAACCACTTCTCTCTCACTTGCCACCACTCCACCACCACTACAACACCATCATCCACCACCATCATCCATTTTCCATCATTTAGAGTGTGTGTAGTAGTCTTGGGATCCAAGATTGATAGTAAAAGTCTTTGTCAAACAAAGGCCACGCTTGGTTAAACTCTTACATCACTTGGTGAAGACAAATCTTTTATGTATTTTCTTTTGTGAGTTCCAATCTTTGGCAACTTTTTAATTGGGTATGTATTAATGACTTTAATAACTAGTTTTTTATATTGAAGACAAATTTATCTAATCATTCTTCATATGTTGTTGATTCACATATTCATGTCTTTACGGTCTATATAAAGCGCGTTAATTGCCTGGAAGCGGGTTAGATGGGTGGTTGGGTAAATTTTATGTCGCGTTCAGTGTATGGATCCTGCGAGAACTTGGTTCAAGCCTAGTAACCCTTCACGAGTCGGAGCGGGCATTACCCACCACGGGAGTAGTGCCAAAAGCTTGAATCCCTTATCTATAAACTACTATTAAAACTTTAAACCAACCCTGCGAGGACTGTATCCCTGCTGACTCAGACCAAAGGGTTGAGGGTGATCGCTGCCTGGAAGGGGGCCTACCACTTTTTACATTAACCACTTACTTAATTATCTTTCAATAATCAGGCCTAGTGGGACTGTATCCTTGCTGACTCAGACCACTAGTTTGAGGGTAATGTCGCCTTCACAAGAGGGGCCTACTACTATAACTAAGATAATCTCTTAAAATGCCCAAAGTGCGAAAATCATCAAAAGGATACGTGAAAGATAAGTCGGAACCAAGTGATTCTTTCTTGTCTATCTATTTTTCCTTATATTTTATTTTTGATTTTTAGTATATCTTTTTATAGTTTTAAAAAAATCTTTTCTTCAAAAGTTTGGTTCGATTAGACGTTAACGATAAGCCGGTATTAAAAGCTCTGGTGTCCTTGGACTACCTCGGTATCTTACCATCACTATACTACGTCCGCGATGGGTACACTTGCCCTAGCGTGTGCATAGAGTGATAGTGGAATATCGTGTTTTATAAATTTAAAACTTGAATCGGCGAGTAAAAAGAGCTAAAAATATACTAAAAAATATAGACACCCGCACGTACGTCAAGTTTTTGGCGCCGTTGCCGGGGACACAAGAATTTTAAGAAAGCTTTAAATTAACGGCCTAATCCTTTTTGTCTTTTCTTTTTAGGTTTTTCTTTTTTTTAATTTTTCACTATTCTGCAGAATTCACACGGGGCCGTGCTGTTCCACCACGGGGCCGTGTCAACTCTCCAGTATCATTAAATCTATTTTCTGCTAGATACAGGCAGCATCACGGGCAGTGTTACCCTAACACGGGGCCGTGTCAGACTAACAATTTGTAAGAAAATAGTGACCGCCTGATCCCGACGGTTAAAAACTTTCTGGAAAATCATGGATTTCTTTGATTATTTTTACCCCCACCACTCTTATGGTTCATGGTGCGACTATTATAGGGAGGAGCATGAAGAATTGGAATGTGGAGTTCTAAACTTCACTCCCCACTATTTAGCCCCATTGTTTTCTTGTAACGAACATCTAAAGATGGGCTGGAGTAAAAATGAAGATGAAGCCCATCAAGTTGAACTCCATCCACCCACTCACCTAGACGACCTAGAAGACATCGGTCAAATAGAAAAGAGGATTCTCCTAAAAAACAAAGAACTAGAATCCTTGATGAAGGCGGGATATTCATCAAGAATCATATCCGAGGGAGAATCGATGGAAGAAAATTCAAGTATAAACGAAAACACCGAGGTCAAACAACCTTCTATCGTAGACGCTTGCGAAAACGAGAGCGATAGTCGTCCCTGTTTCGATTTTGCGGTGACAGTCCCCCTTACAGAGTGTGAATTTCACACCGATAGCTTGGACAAGAGCGAATCGACTCACACCTTCTTTAACTAGAGCTCGGATAAGGTAAATAAGGGATGGTCCCGTTTTCCCATTTTTAATGAAATCTTCTACCTTACCGATAACCTCTTGCGTTTTCGTACCTCTCGCCGGAGTCTGAGGTATATCCGCCAATACGTTATTGGTCCAACCAGTAAGGAACTAGCAGATGTCAGATAATTCCTTAAAAAACCTAGACAATCTTCATAAAAACCCTGAACACGGGGTCGTGCCCAACAATCTTCTAAAAACATGGGGCGTGCCGGACTAACACGGGGCCGTGCCCCTCGCATTTTTCCGGTACGGGGCCGTGTCAGTGATGATGTGGCTCGTGTTCTACTAACAGACAACATTCTCTAACACATGCAGACGACACGGGGCCATGCTGCCCAGGCACGGGGTCGTGCCAGCGTGATGTCACTGTCTATAAAGTCAGCCTTTGTGGAGAATGTTTGGAACCATTCCAATAGGGCAGGATCCTTCATATTTTTACACATACCCCAAAAGGTATGTTCTTAAAAAGATCTCATTTGACCTTCTTGTCATTTCCTCTTTTGGTCATTTCCCCTTCTTCATTCTTCCATGAATTCCATTGAAGCTTGAAGCTTCAAGCTTAAAAAGCTTCAATAGGAGGGTCATACACTTAATTCTTAACTCAAAGTTTTGCAAATCTACTATAGTAAAACATAATTTTAAGTTATTTACGTACAGAAAATTAAAAAGAATTCAAATCTAACTTAAATTAAAATTTCTTGAGCTAAGAATCTGGAACAGTTGGAGCAGCACGGGGCCATGCTGAACGTTCTGATATTCCATATCTTTTTAAGGGTTAGTCATTTTCTCCTAGAATGTCAAGCCAGCAAAGTGGGACATCATCAACAAGCTCCAGGAACCGCCGAAGAGGGAGGAGACTCTCCCTCAAGGCCACTCTGGTGAGATATGTGAGTGCCTTGAGAGAGAGTCTCGAACGAGATGACCTTAGTGGAAGAAGTTCTGATAGACCGTGTGAACTATCTCTCTATGGGCCTAGAAGATTACTTAAGGGAAATCAACCTTTTACACCAAAGGTTTAACATCTTGGCTATGCCTCCGATGGAACCAATCTGGCGTAAGAAGATTGGAACCTCGCTAGTGAGGTCATTCAACCCACGGGATGGGAAGATGAGATTACGGAACCTCCCCCTCTCATTGTTGCCTTCGAGGTTCCGATAAATCCCGCTCCCCCTCAAGAAGAGGTAGAAGAGGAACCCTACATCTTCCTTCCAAGGGAGATCGAAGAGATGCTCAATGACCTCTAATTGAGTATTTCCCGCTAAAGCTCAAGTCCTCCAACATCTAACCTTCATAGATCTAGGAACATAGCTTTAGGGTTTTTTAAAAAATGATCTCGGGGAGGCATTCTCAATATCCTATCTATCTATCTATCTTAGGCTAATGTAGGTTGGTAATTTTTAATTTCTTGTAACTGTTTTTAATTTTAATAAAATGAAGGATTGGATGAAGATTATTTAAATAAATGTGTTAAAAAAGTGGAAATACCAGAAAGATGATGAAAAATGGAACACATGCACGTAAATCAGCGGCCTCTCGACTCATAAACTGTAAAACAGTGGCTGTAGCACGGAGCCATGCTCACCCAGCACGCCCACGTCCCCAACTTACTGAAGTTAAAAAATCTTCTGCCCAGAATGTGGCATGCGCCGTGCTTACTCAGCACGCCCCCGTGGCCACCCCACTGTAAGTCTTCTATTTAAAGTTTGTTACTGGCACTTTGGGCACGGGGTCGTGTCCCCAGAGCACGCCCCTGTGTTGTAAGTGCCAGTAACCAAAATTTTTTGCTATTTTCACACTTTTCACACATTTTACCAAAATTAATCATATTTGGGACACATTGAGGGAAATGTGTAATTTAAGTGTGGGGGGATGATAAAAACCTTGAATCGTTTGTCCTAAATCAGGCCTTACACAAAACTCGCCTTGGAACCACATATCACTCCAAACTTTTTCAATTTTTTTTTTATTTTCTTTTACTTATCTTGGTTTAGTTGGGTAAAATAAGTTCTAAAATTATGTTTTTACGAATTTACAATTGATAGCGTCGTTGGACTCCCTCCTATAGCTAAACGGTTGTAGCAGTCTGACTCAAAAGTGGAAAAGCAAATAAAAAGAACCAATTTAGAAAATTACGAAAACAGGCTTGACAAATCTTTGTAAAATTTGATTATATATGCATTTTTACACTATAACCCCTTTTCCCACAAAAGTGAGTTTTGAGCCATTACCGAGCATACAAGTATACATCTATACTAATTGCTCAATTTTCGTTTCTTGTGTGAATAGCCCGTTTGGTTCTCATGAATCTAGAACTTGACAATGCGATATGTTCCAAGTCCTTACCGACAAAAATGCAAGTAAGTAAATGATAGAGGCACTAGGATTAACCAATTTTTCAAACTAAAACATTTATTATTATTATTATTATTATTATTAATATTATTATTATTATTATTATTTTGCTTTACCCAAAAACATCCCCCTAGTTAAACCCTTTGAACCTTAAAAATATTTTCATTTTCAAACCCACAAAAACAAACCTTTTCATTTTTCACCTTTCATTTTTGTAAAACTATCGGTATTGAAATTACGTTTATGGCTCAGTTTCAACTTTGGCAACAAAAAAAATCATAAAAATCAGAAAAATTTGCCAAAGTATCTTTTGCTAAGCCATAAAGCAATAGAAAAACCGATACGTTACGCTTTTCGCCCTTCTCAATAAAACACACCAAACCCGATGATGTGTGCAAAATGCAACATATAAATTACATCAATTGTGGTATAAAACTAACCTTTTTTTAGTACTAATGTTGGAAAAAGTGTGCTTTTGTCTTCCTTTTGTATTTTCAGGATTAAATGAGCTCAAATTAACAAAAGAAGCAAAAAGGCAGCTAAATCTAACATAAATACAAGAAAAGGAACAAACATGGCATGCCCGACCTCCCCGAAAGCATCTTCCCAACCAAAACAAGATAACAGAAGGCTGAACACGCCCCGTGTTCAGTGAACACGGGGGCGTGCCCAAGTGTCAGCATAAAAGACAAAGTTGTAGAAGCTTCCATCGCCCACCACGGGGCCGTGCTCAGCGGACACGGGGCCGTGGTCAACTATAAGATTCGCAGAATCCAGGCAAATCTTGATAGTACAGATATGCTTCTGCACAAGGGGTCGTGCCCAGCGGACACGGGATCGTGGTCAACTAATGCAGACAAAAGCAATTAATGAAGACAGAGAAGAGGATGGACACGGGGCCGTGCCCGAGCTTCTGTTCAGCCTATAAATAGGAGTGCTTGGCTCAAGCTCAAACCATCCCTTGGCACACCACCTCTCTCACACTTCACCCACCACCCACCACCACCATAACACCATCATCATCCATTGTCCATCATAGAGTGTGTGAGTCGTCTCGGGATCCAAGATTGAGCGTAAGAGTTCTTGACAATCAAGGCAATGTTTGCCTAAGTCTCTTACATCACTTGGTGAAGACAAAGTGTCTAGTGTAATACTTTTTATTTTTAATCTTTTCGCACTTTTTAATTGGTTATGTATTAATGACTTTAATAACTAGTTTCTTATGTTGAAGGTGATTCTTCCTTATCGTTTGTCCGTGGTGTCTTGGCATTATTTTACTGTCTAAATAAAATAAAATATTTTCACCATTCATATCTCCACGGTCTATATGGAGGTATGTTGGCTACCAGGTCGGGGGTTAAGGGAACGGTTTGGTAAGAGTCTTGCCATTGTTCAGTGTATAGATCCTGCAAAGGACCTGGGTCAAATTTAGTAGGACCTCCTTCAATACTTAACGGTATTGGATGGCGGGGGTCCAAATTCTTTGATCCCCTCATAAGTTAAACTACTATTAAAACTTTAACCCGGCTACTTAGGACTGTATCTCTGCTGACTCAGACTACTTAGCCGAGGGTAACGTCGCCTTCAAAAGAGGGGCCTACCACATTATGCATTAATAACTTAATTAATTATCTTTCAATAATCCGACCCTTTAGGATAGTATCCTTGCTGACTCAAACTACTAGGTTGAGGGTAACGTCACCTCCAAAAGAGGGGCCTACTACAATAACTAAGATAATCTCTTAAATAGTGCAAAAGTGCGAAAATAATCAAAGGTTACACTAAACACGAGTCGGAGCCAAGTGATTCATCTTGCCTATCTGTTTTTTCTTTTATTTTTATTTTTCAGCATTTTAGTTAGATTTTATTTTTCTAGTTTAAAACCTTTTTCTAAACTTTTGATTTGATTAGACGTTGAGGATAAACCGGTACTAAAAGCTCTTGTGTCCTTGGACGACCTCGGTATCTTGCCAACACTATACTACGCTCACGATGGGTGCACTTGCCTATATGTGTGTTTAGTATTAGTAAATATCGTGTTTTATAAATTTAAAACTTGGCTAAAAAGTGTAAAAAGGCTTAAAATATACTTAAACTTATATACACACTTCACACGCATCAAGTTTTTGGCGCTTTTTCTAGGGACACAAGGATTTTAAGAAAGCTTAAAATCGACGGCCTAATCAGTTTTTCAAAACCTTTTCAAAACATGCGCACATTTTTCTGCATTTTAGTTTAGTTTTGCATTTACAGTAGGTTGAACACGGGCCGTGCTCACTGAACACGGGGCCGTGCTGCACATTTTTCACAAAACACCCAGTAACAGAAGCTGAACACGGGGCCGTCTCCACTGAACACGCCCCCGTGCTCAACAAAATCAGTAACTTTAATTAAAACGCCCAGATACAGATTCTGTACACGGGGCCGTGTCCACTGAACACGGGGCTGTGTCCTGCCTCTGTTTCCGTTTTTATTTTTATTTTCTGATCTCGAGACTTGGTTGTGGTCTGCTGAGTGATTCTTATGGATCAATACTCAGGAGGTTACAACTACACCTATGAGGAGGATGATTATAGGAGTAACTGTTGCACTAATTGTGGTAACCCGCACTCGGTTCAATATTGTAACTTATATCAACCGTCCACTTCATACACCTACTATGAGGAGCCCAGGTACGAGCCATCAACTTCATACACATCCTATGAAGACCAAAGGTATGAACCTCCTCCCTCATACTCATATTTTGATGAACCAAGGTATGAACCTTCTTACTCATACTTTGAGGAACCAAGATATGAGCCACCACCTTCATATGCTTATTATCAGGAACCATGGCGTGAACAACCCACCTCGTATGAGTACTATGAAGAACAAAATTACGACCCTTATCCATCATATGCTTACAATGAAGAACAATGGTGTGAACCATCTACATCATATGGGTATTATGAGGAACAAAGGATCGAACAACCGGATTCAAGCTTTGAAAATCCCGGTCCCTTTTCTATAACCGAAGTGACCGATAGGATATTAGAACACCTTAGAGTTATCGATCGCTATATAAAAGAATCTCGCGCAAGGGAAGAGGAGTTCCGCGCAAGAGAAGAATTAAATAAAGAAGAGATAACTGAAAGTGTAAAAATGAAGAACAAATAAGTGAAAAACCGACACATGAGTAAAACAACGAAAAAGGTGAGTCCGACAACGTTAAAATGCAAGAAGAGTCTAATTTTGAAGAAATTAATCTCTTGTCACCTTCTTTCGAAAATCATTGTTTAGTTCCCACTCATGCTAAGTTCTTAAAAGAGTTAAACACTAACACTAAAATTGATGAAACAGTAAGTGTTAAGTTAACTAATGATCAAACCTCGCTAATAAAAGAAGACCCATTTGAAATTAACATTACACCGGTTCCATGTTTCTTTCAAAATTCATTTATTAGTAATATCACAATTGATAAGGATCTTTGTGTTAACATAATGCCAAACTACATTTTTGAAAAATTAAGTATTAGTGATTTTTCTCCACTTCAAATACCCATTTTTCTATCCAATCGGAAAGTAATAAAATCAATCGGTGTAGTTGAGGATGTCTTGGTTCAAACAAATCAAATGGTAATCCCAACCGACTTTGTCATCCTTGATGACGCTCCTCTAGTGTTGGGACGACCCTTCTTAAAAACCCACGAAGCTTTGAAAAACCGAAAGCGCAACAATCTACCTATTCAATTAGGGGCATTCAAAAAAAGTGTCGACCATGAGCGATCAATGAAATATCCATTCGGCAATGACGACCCCCTAATTGAAGATGAGCCAGAACCACCTGATAAGGTGGGTCTAGCCAATGATCCTTATAAACGTGCCGCACCACGGAGGTATTCCTCGGAACTATCCGTAGTTTTAGTTTAGATTAACTTTTACGTTTTCTAGTTTAGTTTTAATTTTCAGGAATAAAACACACTCGGGATGATGGAGGTTACTAAGGGAAACTTAAACCCACACCCCATGCACAAAAACAGAGCCTCCCAATGATTTTTCTTCATTACCGCAAGTTCAGCATGGGGCCGTGCTCAACCCAACACGCCCCCGTGCCCGAGGTTCCACAGAAAATGCCTAGTTCAGGTAACTTGACATGGGGCCGTGCTCACTGAACACGCCCCCGTGCCCAGCCTTCTGTTTAAATTTGATACTGGCAGTCTGACCACGGGGCCGTGCTCAGCCAACACCACCCCGTGTTCAGCTACCCAGTACCATAAAATCTTGTTTTTAACCCACTTTTACACATTTTAACCAACCGAAAAACTTATTTTTGGGACACATTGAGGACAATGTGTAATTTAATTGTGGGGGGATGCTAAAACCTTGAATCTTGCAAGTCCTAATAACAAGCCTTACACAAAACTCTATCGGAACCGCTAATCACCCTAAATTTTTTCAAAAAAAAATTCATTTTTTTACTTGTCTAGGTTTAACTTGGAAATTTCAAATTCTAAAAAGGTTATATTTTTACAAATTTACATCTGATAGCGTCGTGATAAAAAGAACCAACATAAGAAAATTATGAAAAGGCATGACAAGCTTAGTTAAAATTTAATTATATATACTTGATCACATAAAAACCCATTCCCACAAAAGTGGGTTTTGGGCCTTTATTGAGCATACAAATACATATCTTTAAACTAAATGCTCATTTTTCGTTTCTTGTGTGAATAGCCGCATGGTTCTTACAACTCTAGAACTTGCCACGACGATACATTCCCGGTCCTTAACAACTTAAACCCGAGTAAATAAATGATGGAGGCATTAGGACTACCTCTTTTTATTTCTACACCATTATTTTTCTTTTTTTTACCACCTACCCAAAATCCCCCTAGTTAACCCCTTTGAGCCTAAACCTTTTCATTTCTTAACCCAAACCAAACACCTTTTCACCCACCAAAACCTTTTTATTTTTTACCCTTTGTTTTAGTAACAAGCTCAGTTTTTCGTATGACTTTCAAAAAAAAAAATGTTGATGATGAAGCAAAGAAATAAACAAGCAAGTTCATCAAAAATAACTTTGTTTGAATTATGGCTTCATCAAAATAAAATAAAAAATTGCAAAGATAAAAAGTCTTACGAAAAACCGATGCTTTTTACGTTTTTCGACCTTTTCTACTAACCACTAACCCAACCACCTACCTTTAACCGAAGCCTAACCCTTCACCCAAAAAGTCCTCCTGATATTTACAAAGGTATATAGTTAAAAAGGAGGAGGATTGATTGCTTGGCAAGCCTATGGTAGGAGTAAGTTCCATGCCGCTCTCGAGTGATTCACTAAAATACATCTTCGGCCGAGTGTTGAGTGATCCCCCATGAGGTATGTGAACTTGTATATAAATAGAATTTTAAAGAGGCATGTTATGCCCTAATAAGTAATTTATCTAATGAAAAGTTTTAAATAAATCATGACGAATAGGATTGTAAATAAATAAAAATAAAACTAAATAAAGAATCTTGAAAATCCCGACACTCTATGACAAGCCCAAAAACCTTCTCTTCTACCCATTCCATTTGGGAGTGTAAAGCCACATTATAAAGAGTTTTGCTTGAGGACAAGCAAAGATTCAAGTGTGGGGGTATTTGATGTGTGCAAAATGCAACATATAAATTACATCAATTGTGGCATAAAACTAACCCTTTTTTAGTACTAATGTTGGAAAAAGTGTGCTTTTGTCTTCCTTTTGTATTTTCAGGATTAAATGAGCTCAAATTAACAAAAGAAGCAAAAAGGCAGCTAAATCTAACATAAATACAAGAAAAGGAACAAACGTGGCATGCCCGACCTCCCCGAAAGCATCTTCCCAAGCAAAACAAGATAACAGAAGGCTGAACACGCCCAGTGTTCAGTGTACACGGGGGCGTGCCCAAGTGTCAGCATAAAAGACAAAGTTGTAGAAGCTTCCATCGCCCACCACGGGGCCGTGCTCAGCGGACACGGGGCTGTGCTCAACTATAAGATTCACAGAATCCAGGCAAATCTTGATAGTACAGATATGCTTCTGCACACGGGGTCGTGCCCAGCGGACACGGGGCCGTGGTCAACTAATGCAGACAAAAGCAATTAATGAAGACAGAGAAGAGGATGGACATGGGGCCGTGCCCAATGGACACGGGGCCGTGCCCAATGGACACGGGGCCGTTCCCGAGCTTCTGTCCAGCCTATAAATAGGAGTGATTGGCTCAAGCTCAAACCATCCATTGGCACACCACCTCTCTCACACTTCACCCACCACCCACCACCATCATAACACCATCATCCACCACCATCATCCATTGTCCATCATAGAGTGTGTGAGTCATCTCGGGATCCAAGATTGATCGTAAGAGTTCTTGACAATCAAGGCCATGTTTGCCTAAGTCTCTTACATCACTTGGTGAAGACAAAGTGTCTAGTGTAATACTTTTTATTTTTAATCTTTTCGCACTTTTTAATTGGTTATGTATTAATGACTTTTATAACTAGTTTCTTATGTTGAAGGTGATTCTTCCTTATCGTTTGTCCGTGGTGTCTTGGCATTATTTTACTGTCTATATAAAATAAAAGATTTTCACCATTCATATCTCCACGGTCTATATGGAGGTATGTTGGCTACCTGGTCGGGGGTTAAGGGAACGGTTTGGTAAGAGTCTTGCCATTGTTCAGTGTATAGATCCTGCAAAGGACCTGGGTCAAATTTAGTAGGACCTCCTTCAATACTTAACGGTATTGGATGGCGGGGGTCCAAACTCTTTGATCCCCTCATAAGTTAAACTACTATTAAAACTTTAACCCGGCTACTTAGGACTGTATCCCTGCTGACTCAGACTACTTAGCCGAGGGTAACGTCGCCTTCAAAAGAGGGGCCTACCACATTATGCATTAATAACTTAATTAATTATCTTTCAATAATTCGACCCTTTAGGATTGTATCCTTGCTGGCTCAAACTACTGGGTTGAGGGTAACGTCACCTCTAAAAGAGGGGCCTACTACAATAACTAAGATAATCTCTTAAATAGTGAAAAAGTGCCGAAATAATCAAAGGTTACACTAAACACGAGTCGGAGCCAAGTGATTCATCTTGTCTATCTGTTTTTTCTTTTATTTTTATTTTTCAGCATTTTAGTTAGTTTTTATTTTTCTAGTTTAAAACCTTTTTCTAAACTTTTGATTTGATTAGACGTTGAGGATAAACCGGTACTAAAAGCTCTTGTGTCCTTGGACGCCCTCGGTATCTTGCCAACACTATACTACGATCACGATAGGTGCACTTGCCCATATGTGTGTTTAGTGTTAGTAAATATCGTGTTTTATAAATTTAAAACTTGGATAAGAAGTGTAAAAAGGGCTTAAAATATACTTAAACTTATATACACACTTCACACGCATCAAGTTTTTCGAAACCTTTTCAAAACGTGCGCACATTTTTCTGGATTTTAGTTTAGTTTTGCATTTACAGTAGGTTGAACACGGGCCGTGCTCACTGAACACGGGGCCGTGCTGCACATTTTTCACAAAACACCCAGTAACAGAAGCTGAACACGGGGCCGTGTCCACTGAACACGCCCCCGTGCTCAACGAAATCAGTAACTTTAATTAAAACGCCCACATACAAATTCTGTACACGGGGCCGTGTCCACTGAACACGGGGCCGTGTCCACTGAACACGGGGCCGTGTCCAGCCTCTGTTTCCGTTTTTATTTTTGTTTTCTGATCTCGAGACTTGGTTGTGGTCTGCTGAGTGATTCTTGTGGATCAATACTCAGGAGGCTACAACTACACCTATGAGGAGGATGATTATATGAGTAACTATTGCACTACTTGTGGTAACCCGCACTCGGTTCAATATTGTAACTTATATCAACTGTCCACTTCATACACCTACTATGAGGAGCCCAGGTACGAGCCATCAACTTCATACACATCCTATGAAGACCAAAGGTATGAACCTCCTCCCTCATACTCATATTTTGATGAACCAAGGTATGAACCTTCTTACTCATACTTTGAGGAACCAAGATATGGGCCACCACCATCATATGCTTATTATGAGGAACCATGGCGTGAACAACCCACCTCGTATGAGTACTATGAAGAACAAAATTACGACCCTTATCCATCATATGCTTACAATGAAGAACAATGGTGTGAACCATCTACTTCATGTGGGTATTATGAGGAACAAAGGATCGAACAACCGGATTCGAGCTTTGAAAATCCCGATCCCTTTTCTATAACCGAAGTGACCGATAGGATATTAGAACACCTTAGAGTTATCGATCGCTATATAAAAGAATCTCGCGCAAGGGAAGAGGAGTCCCACGCAAGAGAAGAATTAAATAAAGAAGAGATAACTGAAAGTGTAAAAATGGAAGAACAAATAAGTGAAAAACCGACACATGAGTTAAACAACGAAAAAGGTGAGTCCGACAACGTTAAAATGCAAGAAGAGTCTAATTTTGAAGAAATTAATCTCTTGTCACCTTCTTTCGAAAATCATTGTTTAGTTCCCACTCATGCTAAGTTCTTAAAAGAGTTAAACACTAACACTAAAATTGACGAAACAGTAAGTGTTAAGTTAACTAATGATCAAACCTCGCTAATAAAAGAAGACCCATTTGAAATTAACATTACACCGGTTCCATGTTTCTTTCAAAATTCATTTATTAGTAATATCACAATTGATAAGGATCTTTGTGTTAACATAATGCCAAACTACATTTTTGAAAAATTAAGTATTAGTGATTTTTCTCCACTTCAAATACTCATTTTTCTATCCAAGTGGAAAGTAATAAAATCAATCGTTGTAGTTGAGGATGTCTTGGTTCAAACAAATCAAATGGTAATCCCAACCGACTTTGTCATCCTTGATGACGCTCCTCTAGTGTTGGGACGACCCTTTGTAAAAACCAACGAAGCTTTGAAAAACCGGAAGCGCAACAATCTACCTATTCAATTAGGGGCATTCAAAAAAAGTGTCGATCTTGAGCGATCAATGAAATATTCATTCGGCAATGACGACCCCCTAATTGAAGATGAGCCAGAACCACCTGATAAGGTGGGTCTAGCCAAGGACTCTTATAAACGTGGCGCACCACGGAGGCATTCCGCGGAACTATCCGTAGTTTTAGTTTAGATTAACTTTTACGTTTTCTAGTTTAGTTTTAATTTTCAATAATAAAACACACTCAGGATGATGGAGGTTACTAAGGGAAAGTTAAACCCACACCCCATGCACAAAAACAGAGCATCCCAATGATTTTTCTTCATTACCGCAAGTTCAGCACGGGGCCGTGCTCAACCCAACACGTCCCCGTGCCCGAGGTTCCACAGAAAATGCCCAGTTCAGGTAACTGGACACGGGGCCGTGCTCACTGAACAATCCCCCGTGCCCAGCCTGCTATTTAAATTTGATACTGGCAGTCTGACCACGGGGCCGTGCTCAGCCAACACCACCCCGTGTTCAGCTACCCAGTACCATAAAATCTTGTTTTTAACCCACTTTTAAACATTTTAATCAACCGAAAAACTTATTTTTGGGACACATTGAGGGCAATGTGTAATTTAATTGTGGGGGGATGGTAAAACCTTGAATCTTGCAAGTCCTAATAACAAGCCTTACACAAAACTCTATTGGAACCGCTAATCACCCCAATTTTTTTCAAAAAAATTTCATTTTTTTTTACTTGTCTAGGTTTAACTTGGGAATTTCAAATTCTAAAAAGGTTATATTTTTACAAATTTACAACCGATAGCATCGTGATAAAAAGAACCAACATAAGAAAATAATGAAAAGGCATGACAAGCTTAGTTAAAATTTAATTATATATACTTGATCACATAAAAACCCATTCCCACAAAAGTGAGTTTTGAGCCTTTATTGAGCATACAAATACATATCTTTAAACTAAATGCTCATTTTTCGTTTCTTGTGTGAATAGCCGCTTGGTTCTTACAACTCTAGAACTTGCCACGACGATACATTCCCGGTCCTTAACAACTTAAACCCGAGTAAGTAAATGATGGAGGCATTAGGACTACCCCTTTTTATTTCTACACCATTTTTTTTTTTTTTTTACCACCTACCCAAAATCCCCCTAGTTAACCCCTTTGAGCCTAAACCTTTTCATTTCTTAACCCAAACCAAACACCCTTTCACCCACCAAAACCTTTTTATTTTTAACTCTTTGTTTTAGTAACAAGCTCAGTTTTTCGTATGACTTTCAAAAAAAAAATGTTGATGATAAAGCAAAAGAAATAAACAAGCAAGTTCATCAAAAATAACTTTGTTTGAATTATGGCTTCATCAAAATAAAATAAAAAATTGCAAAAATAAAAAGTCTTACGAAAAACCGATGCCTTTTACGTTTTTCGCCCTTTTTCTACTAACCACTAATCCAACCACCTACCTTTAATCCAAGCCTAACCCTTCACCCAAAAAGTCCTCCTGATATTTACAAAGGTATATAGTTAAAAAGGAGGAGGATTGATTGCTTGGCAAGCCTATGGTAGGAGTAAGTTCCATGCCGCTCTCGAGTGATTCACTAAAATACATCTTCGGCCGAGTGTTGAGTGATCCCCCATGAGGTATGTGAACTTGTATATAAAGAGAATTTTAAAGAGGCATGTTATGCCCTAATAAGTAATTTATCTTATGAAAAGTTTTAAATAAATCATGACGAATAGGATTGTAAATAAATAAAAATAAAACTAAATAAAGAATCTTGGAAATCCCGACACTCTATGACAAGCCCAAAAACCTTCTCTTCTACCCATTCCATTTGGGAGTGTAAAGCCACATTATAAAGAGTTTTGCTTGAGGACAAGCAAAGATTCAAGTGTGGGGGTATTTTATGTGTGCAAAATGCAACATATAAATTACATCAATTATGGCATAAAACTAACCCTTTGTTAGTACTAATGTTGGAAAAGTGTGTTTTTGTCTTCCTTTTGTATTTTCAGGATTAAATGAGCTCAAATTAACAAAAGAAGCAAAAAGGCAGCTAAATCTAACATAAATACAAGAAAAGGAACAAACGTGGCATGCCCGACCTCCCCGAAAGCATCTTCCCAAGAAAAACAAGAGAACAAAAGGCTGAACATGCCCCGTGTTCAGTGAACACGGGGGCGTGCCCAAGTGTCAGCATAAAAGACAAAGTGGTAGAAGCTTCCATCGCCCACCACGGGGCCGTGCTCAGCGGACACGGGGCCGTGGTCAACTATAAAATTCGCATAATCCAGGAAAATCTTGATAGTACAGATATGCTTCTGCACACAGGGTCGTGCCCAGCGGACACGGGGCCATGGTCAACTAATGCAGACAAAAGCAATTAATGAAGACATAGAAGATGATGGACACGGGGCCGTGCCCGAGCTTCTGTTCATCCTATAAATAGGAGTGCTTGGCTCAAGCTCAAACCATCCCTTGGCACACCACCTCTCTCACACTTCACCCACCACCCACCACCACCATCATCCACCACCATCATCCATTGTCCATCATAGAGTGTGTGAGTCATCTCGGGATCCAAGATTGATAGTAAGAGTTCTTGACAATCAAGGCCATGTTTGCCTAAGTCTCTTACATCACTTGGCGAAGACAAAATGTCTAGTGTAATACTTTTTAGTTTTAATCTTTTCGCACTTTTTAATTGGTTATGTATTAATGACTTTAATAACTAGTTTCTTATGTTGAAGGTGATTCTTCCTTATCGTTTGTCCGTGGTGTCTTAGCATTATTTTACTGTCTATATAAAATAAAAGATTTTCACCATTCATATCTCCATGGTCTATATGAAGGTATGTTGGCTACCTGGTCGGGGGTTAAGGGAACCGTTTGGTAAGAGTCTTTCCTTTGTTCAGTGTATAGATCCTGCAAAAGACCTGGGTCAAATTTAGTAAGACCTTCTTCAATACTTAACAGTATTGGATGGCGGGGGTCCAAACTCTTTGATCCCCTCATAAGTTAAACTACTATTAAAACTTTAACCCGGCTACTTAGGACTGTATCCCTGCTGACTCAGACTACTTAGCCGAGGGTAACGTCGCCTTCAAAAGAGGGGCCTACCACATTATGCATTAATAACTTAATTAATTATCTTTCAATAATTCGACCCTTTAGGATTGTATCCTTGCTGGCTCAAACTACTGGGTTGAGGGTAACGTCACCTCTAAAAGAGGGGCCTACTACAATAACTAAGATAATCTCTTAAATAGTGAAAAAGTGCCGAAATAATCAAAGGTTACACTAAACACGAGTCGGAGCCAAGTGATTCATCTTGTCTATCTGTTTTTTCTTTTATTTTTATTTTTCAGCATTTTAGTTAGTTTTTATTTTTCTAGTTTAAAACCTTTTTCTAAACTTTTGATTTGATTAGACGTTGAGGATAAACCGGTACTAAAAGCTCTTGTGTCCTTGGACGACCTCGGTATCTTGCCAACACTATACTACGCTCATGATGGGTGCACTTGCTCATATGTGTGTTTAGTGTTAGTAAATATCGTGTTTTATAAATTTAAAACTTGGCTAAAAGTGTAAAAGGGCTTAAAATTTACTTAAACTTATATACACACTTCACACGCATCACCCGAACCAACACCTACCCTTCAAAAGCCCTCTTAATATTTACAAGGATTTAACGTCAAAAGGAGGAGGTTTGATTGATTGTCAAACCTATTGTAGGAGTAAGTTCCAAAACCGGGCACGAGCATTTTCACTTAATACATCTTCGGCCGACTGTTGAGTGACCACTTGTGAGGTGTGTAAATCTGTGTATAACTTAACAGAATTTTATAAAGGCATGTAATGCCCAAAGTAAATAATTTTTTCTTAAATTGTATTTTAAATAAATCATGACGAATAAGATCGTAAATAAAACAAAAACAAAATAAATTTAGAACTTGGATTCCCGACACTCTAAAGATGAGACCAAAAACCTTCTATTTTGCCTATTCCGTTTGGGTGTCTAAGCCACGTAATAGAGTTTTACTTGAGGACAAGCAAATATTCAAGTGTGAGGGTATTTGATGTGCTTAAAATACAACATATAAATTATATCAAATACGGCGTTAAATCAACCCATTTTCAGTACTAATGTTGGAAGAAGCTTGTTTTTCTGTTCCTTTTTAATTTACAGGGTCAAAAGAGCTTAAATGTGCAAAAGGAGCAAAAAGATAGCAAAAATCAACATAAATACAAAGAAGCAGGAATTGACGCAACTCGCCAAGCCCCAATTCACATCCAAACCACAAGAATAGCAAGATGCTGTCTACATGAAAAGACAACAGCAAAGGAGAAAAGTGGCAGCCAACACGGGGTCGTGCTAAACCAACACGGGGCGTGGTCAACTCGAAGATTTTCAGAATCTGTGATAGTATAGCAAGTACATTGGCCACGTGCAGTACCGTTGACACACGCGGCCGTGTTAGTACAAGATCTGACAAGCAGTTAATGAGGAAGAGAGATAGATGACCACGGGGTCGTGCCAGGCAGGCACGGGCCATGGTGAAGCTTCTGATTTCAGTTATAAATAGATGTGCTTGGTTCCATTCCAAATCATCCATTGGCAAACCACTTCTCTCTCACTTGCCACCACTACAACACCATCATCCATTTTCCATCATTTAGAGTGTATGTAGAAGTCTCGGGATCCAAGATTGATAGTAATAGTCTTTGTCAAACAAATGCCATGCTTGGCTAAACTCTTACATCATTTTGTGAAGACAAATCTTTTATATATTTTCTTTTATGATTTCTAATCTTTGGCAACTTTTTAATTTGGTATGTATTAATGACTTTAATAACTAGTTTTTTATATTGATGTCAAATTTATCTAATCATTCTTCATATGTTGTTGATTCACATATTCGTGTCTTTACGGTCTATATAAAGCGCGTTAATTGCCTGGATAGGGGTTAGAAGGGTGGTTGGGTAAATTTTATGTCGCGTTCAGTGTATGGATCCTGCGAGAACCTGGTTCAAGCCTAGTAACACTTCACAAGTCAGAGCGGGCATTACCCACCACGGGACAAGTGCCAAAAGCTTGAATCCCTTATCTATAAACTACTATTAAAACTTTAAACCAACCCTGTGAGGACTGTATCCCTGCTAACTCAGACCAAAAGGTTAAGGGTGATCATTGCCTGGAAGGGGGTCCACCACTTTTTGCCTTAATAACTGATGCGTGTGAAGTGTCGTATAGTTTTTAATGTATATTTTTAGCCCTTTAACACTTTTTAGCCAAGTTTTAAATTTATAAAACACGATATTTACTAACACTAAACACACATATGGGCAAGTGCACCCATCGTGAGCGTAGTATAGTGTTGGTAAGATACTCAGGTCGTCCAAGGACACAAGAGCTTTTAATAACGGTTTATCCTCAACGTCTAATCAAATCAAAAGTTTAGAAAAAGGTTTTTAAACAAGAAAAATAAAACTAACTAAAATGCTGAAGAATAAAATAAAATAAA
Organism: Helianthus tuberosus; assembly: GCA_030545235.1. Lineage (NCBI taxonomy): Eukaryota > Viridiplantae > Streptophyta > Magnoliopsida > Asterales > Asteraceae > Helianthus > Helianthus tuberosus. The sequence continues at coordinate 105,321,766 of CM060408.1, forward strand.
AACAGATAGACAAGATGAATCACTTGGATCCGACTCGTGTTTAGTGTAACATTTGATTATTTCCGCACTTTTGCACTTTTTAAGAGGTTATCTTAGTTATTGTAGTAGGCCCCTCTTCTGAAGGTGACGTTACCCTCAACCCAATAGTTTGAGTCAGCAAGGATACAATCCTAAAGGGTTGGATTATTGAAAGATAATTAATTAAGTTATTAATGCATATTGTGGTAGGCCCCTCTTCTGGAGGTGACGTTACCCTCGACTAAGTAGTCTAAGTCAGCAGGGATACAGTCCTAAGTAGCCGGGTTAAAGTATTAATAGTAGTTTACATATGAGGGGATCAAGGAGTTCGGACCCCCGCCATCCAATACCAGTGGGTATTGAAGGAGGTCCTACTAAAGTTGACCCAGGTCCTTGCAGGATCTATACACTGAACAAGGCAAGACTCTTACCAAACCGTTCCCTTAACCCCCGACCAGGTAGCCAACATATCTTCATATAGACCGTGGAGATATGAATGGTGAAAATCTTTAATTTTATATAGACAATAAAATAATGCAAAGACACCACGGACAAACGATAAGGAAGACTCACCTTCAACATAAGAAACTAGTTATAAAAGTCATTAATACAGAACAAAATAAAAAGTGCGAAAAGATTAAAAATAAAAAGTATTACACTAAACACTTGTCTTCACCAAGTGATGTAAGAGACTTAGGCAAACATGATCTTTGATTGTCAAGAACTCTTACGATCAATCTTGGATCCCGAGACTACTCACACACTTGATGATGGATGATGGATGATGGTGGTGGATGTCGGTTGTGATGGTGGTGGTAGGTGGGTGAAGTGTGAGAGAGGTGGTTTGCCAAGGGATGGTTTGCAAATGAGCCAAGCACCCTATTTATAGCCTGCACAGAAGCCCGTACACGGTCCCGTGTCCATTGGCCGCGGCCCCGTGTCCACCCATCTTCTCTTTCTTCATTAATTGTAGTTTGTCTGCATTAGTTGACCACGCCCCCGTGTCCGCTGGGCACGACCCCGTGTGCAGAAGCGTATCTGTACTATCAAGATTTTCATAGATTCTGCGAATCTTAGAGTTGACCACGGCCCCATGTCCACTGGACACGCCCCCGTGGTGGGTGATAGAAGCTTCTACAACTTTGTCTTTTCTGCAGATACTTGGGCACGCCCCCATGCTCAGTGAGCACGGGGCGTGTTCAGCCATCTGTTCTCTTGTTTTTGCTTTGGAGGATGCTGTAGAGGGGTCGGGCATGCCACTTTTATTCCTTTTCTAGTATTTATGTTCGATTTGGCTGCATTTTTGCTTCTTTTGTTCATTTAAGCTCTTTTAACCCTGAAAATACAAAAGGAAGACAAAAGCACACTTTTTCCAACATTAGTACTAAAAAAGGGTTAGTTTTATGCCTCATTTGATGTAATTTATATGTTGCATTTTGCACACATCAAATACCCCCACACTTGAATCTTTGCTTGTCCTCAAGCAAAACTCTTTATTTTTGGCTTACACACCCAAATGGAATGGGTAGAATATAAGGTTTTTGGGCTTGTCATAGAGTGTCGGGATTCCAAGATTCTTTATTAGGTTTTATCTTTATTTATTTACAATCCTATTCGTCATGATTTATTTAGAACATTACACAAGATAAATTACTTATTAGGGCATAACATGCCTCTTTAAAATTTTATTTATATACATGTTCACATACCTCACGGGGGATCACTCAACACTCGGCCGAAAGTGTATTTTTGTGAAAACTCTCGAGAGTGGCATGGAACTTATTCCTACCATAAGCTTGCCAAGTTATCAATCCTACTCCTTTTTAACTAAAAACCTTTGTAAATATCAAGAGGACTTTTTGGGGAAGGGTTAGGCTTGGGTTAAAGGCAGGTGGTTGGGTTAGTGGTTAGTAGAAAAGGGCGAAAGGCGTAAAAAGCTTCGGTTTTCATAAAACTTTTAGTTTTATGACTTTTTATTTTGACGAAGCAATTCTTCAAACAAAGCTCTTTTTGATAAACTTGTTTGTTTATTTCTTTTGGCTTCATTGTCATCATCATTTTTTTTTTGATAAAGAAGTCATAAGAAAAACCGAGCTTTGTTACTAAAATAAAGGGTTTTAAAATGAAAAAGGGTTTTGGTGGGTAAAAAGGGTATTTGTTTTGGGTTAAGAAATAAAAAGGTTTAGGCTCAAAGAGGCTAACTAGGGGGATTTTGGGTAGGTGGTAAAAAATAAAAAATAATGGTGTAGAAATAAAAACGGTTAGTCCTAATGCCTCCATTATTTACTTACTTGGGTTTAAGTTGGTAAGGACCGGGAATGTATTGTCGTGGCAAGTTCTAGAGTCGTAAGAACCAAGCGGCTATTCACACGAGAAACGAAAGATGAGCATTTAGTTTAAAGATGTGTATTTGTATGCTCAATAAAGGCTCAAAACTCACTTTTTGTGGGAATGGGTTTTTATGTGATCAAATATATATAATCAAATTTTACCTAGATTTGTCATGCCGTTTCATAATTTTCTTATGTTGGTTCTTTTTATCACGACGCTATCGGTTGTAAATTTGTAAAAATATCACATTTTTTAGAACTTATAATTCCCAATTTAAACCAAGACAAGTAAAAAATGAAATTTTTTTGAAACAATTTGGGGTGTTTAACGGTTCCAATAGAGTTTTGTGTAAGGCTTGTAATTAGGACTTGCAAAATTCAAGGTTTTAGCATCCCCCCCACACTTAAATTACACATTGTCCTCAATGTGTCCCAAAAATAACTTTTTAGGTTGATTGAATGTGTAAAAAGATGTGAAAAAGCAAAATTTTATGTTACTGGCATCTGGACACGGCCCTGTGGTAAAAAAATAACTTTTTAGGTTGATTGAATGTGTAAAAAAATGAGTGCATTGCGAATGGGAGATTCCCCAATCGAACAAGGGATTGTGAAGCTTCCAGGATCAATCTTCTTTTGCGGGAGTTTGTTGAGTAGCAAGGCAGAGCATTCTTCACTTAAATTAACTAATTGCAATTATTCGATTTTCCTTTTGTGAGTGAGGGAGTCCCTCATAAATTTTGAATACTTAGGCATTTGGGTTAGGACTTCAACAAATGGAATATTGACATGCAATTGTTTTAGTAAATTTACGAATTTTTTGAATTGCTCATCGGTCTTTTGGCGAATTAACCGACCGGGGTATAGAACCGGAGGATTCTTGGGGGGCTCTTGATTTGGTTTCGGAGCCACTTCTTGTTCGGCCATCTTGATTTGGTTTCGGAGCCACTTCTTGATCGGCTTTTTTCAACTGGGGTTAGCGGAGCCTCCTCGGGACCCACGGTGCGGTTTCTCAATGTAATGAGATGTACTTGTACCTTTAGGTTGGTTTCGGTATTGCTGGGTAATGCGCCTTGTGGTCTCTCGGACATATTTTGAGCTAGTTGATTTATTTGTTTTTCAATGTTTTGAATACTAGCTTGTTGATTTCTAAAATTCGATTCCAGTTGTTGAAATCGATCCGAGTTTTTCTTTTCGGAGTCGGAGATGAGGCGAGATACAGTATCTTCAAGCCTCTCTCGTCCCCCTTGTTGTTGAGAGAAATTTTGCGACTCGTTTCTTGGTTGTTGAAAGTTTGTTCGTTGGTTTAGATTTTGTTGGTTACTACTATTGCCCGGTTCTCTCCAACCAAGGTTAGAGTGGTTACGCCATCCTTTGTTGTAGGTACCCATTGGAGGACCTGACGGCCTAGGTCTATTATCAATGTAGTTTACCGATTCCATTTGATTATCCATTTCTTTCATACAACTCCAATTTTCATGTGGCCCACCACACCCCTCGCAAGCCATAACCGAAGCCGTTTTTGCCATTTCTAACTTTTTGATTTTTGAAGAAAGGGCTTCGATTTGGGCTTGCAAGGAAGTGCTCTCATCAACCTTATGGGCGCCTGGGGCAATAGATATGTTTCCTCGGGGAGTGTGCCACTGAAAATTGGATTGAGCAATTTCCTCGATTTGATTATAAATTTCATTTGGGCGACGATTACCTAAGAGTCCCCCAGAGCTAGAGTCAAGTGTTTGTCTTGTGTGTAGCAACAATCCATTGTAGAAAGTGGAAACTTGTTGCCATACTGCAAGACCATGATGAGGACACTTTCTCAATAGCTCCTTGAACCGTTCCCAAGTTTCATATAAGGATTCCCGGTCCTCTTGTGAATATGTATTAATTTCAGTCATTAATTTAGCTGTTTTAGCAGGAGGGAAATACTTATATAAAAACTTTTGGGCCAGTTCATCCCAGGTGTTTACCGAGCCAACTGGGAGGGTATTAAGCCAAGCCTTAGCTCGGTCTTTTAGTGAAAATGGAAACATTCGAAGGCGGATGGCGTCGTTTGATGCTCCATTGATCCGAAACATATCACATATTTCTAGGAAGTTAGTGATATGCAAATGGGGATCTTCGTCCGCAAGCCCGTGGAAGGTTGCGGAGTTTTGGAGCATTTGTATCAAATGCGGTCGAAGTTGGAAGTTGTTCGCCTCGACATTTGGTGCATTGATAGCGGCACCAAGATTACCCATGGTGGGTCGTAGGTAATCCATGAGGGTACGTTGATCCGCCATTGGAAGTGGGTCCCCCGATGTCACACCCCCAAAATACCACATGCGGGAACCCCGCGGGACGTGTGACGTACTAGGATCCAAGCCACCAATCTCATTGAACCACGCATAATATTTAAATAAATCATTTCATTAATTGTCAAATATGAATCCAAATCATAAGTTTAAACCAAAGGAGATGTTCAGCGGAAGAATATAGTAAATTGTTAAACAACTGATTCATAATAAGTGTTCAAAACCAATGTATCAAATATATATCTAAGAGCCTCGATCCATGACCACTCCAGCACTCCCAGATGGCAAGTCTATGTCAAGAAATCTAACGACCTGCAAGCATGCAGACAAGTGTGTCAGACGACACTGGTGAGTTCAAAGTTTTGTTAACGCGTTTAGTTACCAGATGTGTGTTTAGAACAGTTCAATGTTATGTTTTGATGATGTTATTAACTCGATTACCGTATGTGGCTACTAGATGTGTTTGCCCAAACCCCAATGCCTCTATCAAAGCATTGGTCAAGTGGTCAAGGTAATTAGTTCACGCATGTCCTTCCGGCCCGGTGTGAGGGTGCCAAACCTAATAGCGCTATCAACTAAATACCTCATTGCCTTACCGGCAACAATCGATAGATGTAAGGGGTCTTATATGATAGAAACTGAGTAATAACCAACATCCCATTAACCTGCATTCCTCCCTGGAACGTTACCCGATATCCCTTCCCAGGATGCATGCTTGGAAAAGAGCAGTGAACTCACCTTGGTTTGCTCGGTAGAGTTAATTACTTGTTCACACTTAGACAGTCACACCCTAATGTATTCAAGCACTCATAATCAGTTACGTTCACACATACTCATAACGTGCATACAAGTTATCACAGCAATTATACAACTCATATCATCCCATAATTCAAGTATACGTTCCAAAGTAATGCTTGACAGTTGTGTGGGTACTATACTAGGTGTTTGTACCAGATTATGTTACTCATCATAAGTAATCATCATCAACAGTAACCATCATGATTTCATCCACATGTTCATTCAGCAACTAAGTCAATCGCATCACACGTGTTTTGCCAACATAACCATAACCATAAATGGACACCATTAACAATTTGCCACATGGTTTCCATTAACAAGAAGTCATTCATTAGTATGCATGTTGACAATTTCAATCTGTTGATGAACTCCTGAACAGACGACGAAACTCCTGGTCGGCGAAACATCGAGTTTCGTCGACGCATGTATGACGAATCCCCATGACCTTTCGTCGGGGCTCCTGTGACGAATCTTTAAGGAGTTTCGTCGATGAACAAGTGACGAAACCTCAAGATGTTTCGTCGATGACCTTGTAGGTTTCGTGTTTCCCCACAGTTTCATGTTTCTCTACCCTAGCCATGGCCACAATCATTTGCAAATCATTACTTAATCATTCCGGTTATTACTTGATCATGAGCACACATATGTCATTAAAACGGTGGTCAACACTCAACGAGATCGTCGCTAGCATTAACATGTTTCAGGATTCCGCATCGGTTATTTCACGTATAACTATTTCTATCATACAGATAATTACTATATCCATATCATCAATAAAATACTCCAACAATCCATATATCTAATCACGATGGGCATCAGCAACAAGCAATCAACAGTATGTATATATGCACAATCACGATTAACATAACAATCACAATTAACATGAACAACAAGCAATCAGCAGTTTATACATATATCCCCTAGACAAACAATACCTAATAAAGTAACCGTTGCCGAACTCACCAGGAATTGAAGGTTTAACAGACTCGGATCGGAGAGAGAGAGAGAGAGGAAAGGAAAGCCTCTTGCGAGTGTAAGGTTGCCGCCTGTGATAGAGATAGTAATCTAGGGTTAGATAACTGACGTTTACGTACAATGAATACACATATAAGACAGATTGATGTTTGGGCGCTATCTGGGCCGAAAGCCAAATTCGGCGAAACCTCTAAGGGACCACGAAACTTCCCATGTTTCGTCGACTAAATGGTGATGACGAAACTCAGTGTTTCGTCGAGTGTAGCTTGAGGTTGTTGTACCGAGATTTCGTCGGGCATAGTTTGTCATTTGTGAAAGTTTAATAGTTTAAACAAGTGTTTATAACAACTACTGTAACCAAGCACTACACATACTCAAACAATTCACATATTCAAATAATTTCAAAGAAAGTTTGTAACAAGTAACATGTCAGAAAAGGTCCTAGAAACTCGGGTTGTCACATCATCCCCAACTTAAAAGAAATTTCATCCCGAAATTTGTCAAGTAACCCCAAAACAGCAAAGCGGTAACTCAGGATGACTGTGGGCTTTCCGCGGGTACCACATCATCCCCAACTTGAATGGGAATTTTGTACCGAAATTCACTAGTTGTAGCAGATTTAGACTTGTCTGACTTGGACTTGTCGTTAGGAAAAAAATGTGGATACTTGAGCTTCATCTGATCCTCACGTTCCCACGTGAACTCCAGTCCACGTCTCGAGTTCCAACGAACTCTCACAACTGGAATATGACTGTGCTTGTGAACCTTAACTTCTCGATCCATAATCTCAATTGGTTCTTCGACAAACTGCAACTTGTCGTCGATCTTCAGTTCTTGAAATGGTACGACCAGCGTTTCATCAGACAAACACTTCTTTAACTGCGACACATGGAACACATCATGGACGTTACCAAACTCAGCAGGTAACTCCACCCTGTAGGCCACTTTACCTATTCGCTCCAGAATTCTGAATGGCCCAACATAACGAGGGTTAAGTTTACCGCGTTTCCCAAAACGCACCACACCCTTCTAGGGTGAGACCTTTAACATAACGCGATCATTGACTTCGAATTCCAAAGGTTTTCTACGCTCATCAGCATAGCTTTTCTGATGATCACGCGCTGCCGCCATACGATTCCTGATCTGAACAATCTTTTCTGAAGTTTCCAACAGAAGTTCAGGTCCTGTGACCTGGCTGTCACCCACCTCAGCCCAACAGAGAGGTGAACGACGTTTCCGTCCATACAATGCTTCGAATGGAGCTGCCTTAATACTGGTATGGTAACTATTGTTATACGAAAACTCTATCAGGGGCAAGTGTTTCTCCCAGCCCTTGCCAAAGTCAATTACGCACGCCCGCAACATATCTTCTAGTGTCTGGATGGTTCGTTCACTTTGACCATCCGTATGTGGGTGATAAGCAGTACTCATGTCGAGACGCGAGCCAAATTATTTGTGCATCGACTGCCACAAATCTGAGATGAAACGCGGGTCACAGTCAGAGATAATAGAAGTTGGCACCCCGTGCCTAGAAACCACTTCCTTCAGGTAGACAACATCTAGTTGTGAGAACTTATCCGTTTCCTTAATTGCTAGAAAATGCGTTGACTTCGTGAGGCAATCAACGATCACCCAGATGGTATCGTTTCCGTTTTGAGTTCTCAGTAGCCCAGTGACAAAATCCATAGCAATCTGTTCCCATTTCAACATGGGTATTTCCGGTTGTTGCAGCAATCCCGACGGCTTCTGGTATTCCACTTTAACCTTCGAGTAGGTTAAACATTTACTCACATAAGTTGTGATGTGAGCTTTCATCTTCGGCCACCAATACATGATTTTGAGGTCCTGATACATCTTATCCGAACCTGGGTGAACAGAGTACCGAGACTTGTGCGCTTCGTCCATCACAAGTTCTCTAAGATTACCAAATAACGGAATCCATATCCGCTCCATGAAATAGTAATTGCCATTTGACCTCTTCTCGAGTCGTTTCTCCATACCCCGTAAGTACTCAGCTTCATAGTTTTCTTCTTTCAATGCCTCGGCCTGAGCCGAACGGATCTGATCTGGCAGGTTAGAATGAATGGTGAGTTGCAAAGCGCAAACACGTTTGGGTTTCGATTCCTTTCTGCTAAGTGCGTCAGCTACAACGTTGGCCTTACCCGGATGATATTTGATTGCACAATCATAATCGTTTAAAAGTTCAACCCAGTGACGCTGTCGCATATTCAAATTCTTTTGATTGAAAATGTGCTGAAGGCTCCTGTGGTCGGTATAAATAGTGCATTTAGTACCGTACAGGTAATGCCTCCAGATCTTCAACGCGAAAACCACAGCCCCCAATTCCAAGTCGTGTGTCGTGTAATTCCTCTCGTGAACCTTCAACTGGCGTGAGGCGTAAGCTATCACCTTGTTGCCTTGTATCAATACGCAGCCGAGATCCTGAATAGATGCATCACAGTATACCGCGAAATCTTCGGTACCTTCAGGTAGAGACAAAATTGGCGCACTGCAGAGTTTCTGTTTCAATAGTTGGAAAGCCTCTTCTTGTTCCGTTCCCCAAGAGTATACAACGCTTTTCTGTGTCAATGAAGTAAGAGGTTGAGCGATCTTCGAAAAGTCTTTGATAAATCTGCAATAGTACCCAGCAAGACCAAGAAATTGTCGCACCTCCGAAGGATTCTTTGGTGCCGCCCAAGTTCTAACAGCATCAACTTTTGCAGGATCCACGTGTATCCCCAATTCATTAACAATGTGCCCAAGAAAGTGTACCTCCCGAATCCAGAAGTCACACTTAGAAAACTTCGCATAGAGCTGCTCCTTCCTTAGAAGTTCCAAAATAAGACGCAGGTGTCGCTCGTGATCTTCTTTGCTCTTCGAGTAAATCAAAATGTCGTCGATGAATACTATAACGAAGTCGTCGAGATATGGTTTGCATACACGGTTCATGAGATCCATGAAGACCGCTGGTGCATTCGTCAGCCCAAACGGCATAACTAAGAACTCATAGTGCCCATAGCGCGTTCGAAAAGCCGTTTTCGGAACATCCTCCTCTCGGACTCTCACCTGATGATAGCCTGATCTTAAGTCGATCTTCGAATAATAACTTGACCCTTGCAACTGGTCAAACAAGTCGTCAATGCGTGGCAATGGGTAACGGTTCTTGATAGTCACCTTGTTGAGTTCCCGATAATCAATACACATGCGGAAGGACCCGTCTTTCTTCTTTACAAACAACACTGGAGCTCCCCAAGGCGAAGAACTGGGTCGAATGAAACCCCTGTCCAGTAACTTTTGCAGTTGATTAGATAGCTCCTGCAACTCTCTAGGTGCTAAACGGTAAGGAGCACGAGCAATTGGGGTTGCTCCTGGTGCAAGATCAATCTGAAATTCCACTTGACGGTGAGGAGGTAAACCTGGAAGTTCCTCAGGAAATACATCGGCAAATTCACGTACGACTGGCAGATCCTCGATCTTTCTCTCTTCAGACGGAGTATCAGTAACTAGTGCCAGAATTACAGGATACCCCTTTCGTAGACATTTCTGTGCTTGCATAGCCGAGATAATACCAACCATCGCACCACTGCGATGCCCCTGAACCAACAATGGCTCTACATCAGGGATAGGGATACGCACAATCTTTTCCTTACACAGAATCTCAGCTTGGTGCTTAGACAGCCAATCCATACCAACCACTATATCGAAACTTCCGAGGGTGATAGGAAGGAGATCAATATCAAACACTTGACCCACGAGATCTAGTTTACACCCAAAAAGAACATGCGAAGCTTCTATCGTTTTACCATCAGCTAATTCTACTACTTGCTTAACTTCTAAAGGTGTGGGAGTTAACCCTAGTCGCTGACTAAACTCTAGGGATACATAACTCCAATCGGCACCGGAATCAAATAACACAGAAGCAATAAGGTTGTTCACAGAAAACGTACCGGTCACGACATTGCCGTCGTTCCTAGCATCCCCAGACCCGATCGTGAATACCCTTCCACGGACACCGTTGCCCCCATTGTTGCCGTTGTTGTTGTTTCCAGCATTGCCGTTGCTATTCTGGCGGTTGTTGTCGTTGGCATTCTGATTCAACTGAGGGCAATCCCGCTTAAAGTGGCCCTCATCCCCACACTGATAACACCCTTTCTTGAAACCCTAATTCTGATGGGGTTGCTGCTTTTGTTGTCTCTGATACTGCTGATTTTGCTGTTGCGGCTGCTTTGGCTGTGGGGCTCCACAGTCTTTGGCCTCATGGTCCCCTTTCTCGCACCTACGGCAAGCCCGGACGCACTGCCCATAATGATGATAGCCATACTTGATTCTGATTCACCGAAGACGACTGGCTAAAACTACGATTGCTGCCGATGTCCGGCCTTTTCTGTGACTGCACCGAATTGGACGCCTTGTCCACATCGTTCCACTTACGCTTGCTGTCAGTGGCGGGGGTAGTGGCTGTAGTAGCGGAAGTAGTAGCAGTAGCAGAAACACGTGGTGGTAGTGAATTACTCTCCACCTCCTGATCAACGATCTTGTGAGCCAAACGGACAATCTGTGTCAAGTTGTTGAGATTTGCTGCAGTAACCAAATCCTTCACTCGTGGAGGTAATCCCTTGATGAACAACTCAATTCTTCGAGACATAGGTCAGGACAAATTCGGGCACATGTCAGCCAACTCATACGACTGCTTCACGTATGCTTCAATCTCAGATCCCACCATTTTCAGGTCATAATACTCATTCTCCAATTTCTGGATCTCATCGCGAGGACAATACTCCTCCCTGATCAATTCCTTAAAGTCGTCCCAAGTAGTGGCATTCGCCGCCTCGATACCCAACAGCTGAACCTGGGCATTCCACCATGTCAGGGCACCATCCTTGAGTGTGCCCGTAGCATACTTCACTCTGTCCCCAGCAGGACAGTTACACATAGAAAATACCGACTCTGCCTTCTCAAACCATCACAGGAGTCCTACAGCCCCTTCAGTCCCATTGAAGGTCTGTGGCTTACAATCCATGAACATCTTGAACGTACAAGCAGGTGGATTGTTTTGGTTTTGCTGACCAGCTTGATAGGCTGCCAAAGCCTCAGCCACACGTGTATTAATCAGATTTGTCAGCTCAGCTTGGGTCATCGCAATGTGACTACGTCCATGTCCTCGTCCACTCATGATTCTATATAGGGAGAGGGAACAGATTTAAAAGTCGAGATGAGGTAAAAGTCAAGTACCACGTTAAAGTCTACAACTACCAAGTTTACACACAATAGGGCAGAACCCTTCTCACACTCGTTAAGCCTCACTGGAACTCGCATACACCTCACGTTATTATTATGTGTGCACCCATAATAATAAGGCGATTTGCATGCTTATCTCAGTGCCTCTTAACTTGCGCTAGAAGTTTCCCCCACGTTCAAATAGCACAACGAAAGGTATCACAGGATTACGATTCACATAAGTCGAAGAGTAGTGCCACACTATGAAGTCACCATAGTATCTAGTATGTAGTTTCATGCAAGTTGTGATTGTGTGACTACTAAACAAGTAATGCATAAAGTAAACAGGAGACGAACCTTGCAATCTGGAGCCGAGTGTCATGGTCGATTTTCGAAGGTGTTCGGTTATAGTCTGGTTTTATGAAAATGTTTTAAAACCTAGTTCACTATAACCAGTGGCTCTGATACCAAACTGTCACACCCCCAAAATACCACATGCGGGAACACCGCGGGACGTGTGACGTACCAGGATCCAACCCACCAATCACATTGAACCACACATAATTTTTAAATAAATCATTTCATTAATTGTCAAATATGAATCCAAATCATAAGTTTAAACCAAAGGAGATGTTCAGCGGAAGCATATAGTAAATTGTTAAACAGCTGATTCATAATAAGTGTTCAAAACCAATGTATCAAATATATATCCAAGAGCCTCGATCCATGACCACTCCAGCACTCCCAGATGTCAAGTCCATGTCAAGAAATCTAACGACCTTCAAGCATGCAGATAAGTGTGTCAGAAGACGCCGGTGAGTTCAAAGTTTTGTTAACGCGTTTAGTTACCAGATGTGTGTTTAGAACAGTTCAACGTTATGTTTTGATGATGTTATTAACTCGATTACCGTATGTGGCATCTAGATGTGTTTGCCCAAACCCCAATGCCTCTATCAAAGCATTGGTCAAGTGGTTAAGGTAATTAGTTCACGCCCGTCCTTCCGGCCCGGTGTGAGGGTGCCAAACCTAATAGCGCTATCAACTAAATACCTCGTTACCTTACCGGCAACAATCGGTAGATGTAAGGGGTCTTATATGATAGAAACTGAGTAATAACCAACATCCCATTAACCTGCATTCCTCCCTGGAACGTTACCCGATATCCCTTCCCGGGATGCATGCTTAGAAAAGAGCAATGAACTCACCTTGGTTTGCTCGGTAGAGTTAATTACTTGTTCACACTTAGACAGTCACACCCTAATGTATTCAAGCACTCGTAATCAGTTACGTTCACACATACTCATAACGTGCATACAAGTTATCACAGCAATTATACAACTCATATCATCCCATAATTCACGTATACGTTCCAAAGTAATGCTTAACAGTTGTGTGTACTATACTAGGTGTTTGTACCAGATTATGTTACTCATCATAAGTAATGATCATCAATAGTAACCATCATGATTTCATCCACATGTTCATTCAGCAACTAAGTCAATCGCATCACACATGTTTTGCCAACATAACCATAACCATAAATGGACACCATTAACAATTTGCCACATGGTTTCCATTAACAAGAAGTCATTCATTAGTATGCATGTTCACAATTTCAATCTGTTGATGAACTCCTGAACAGACGACGAAACTCCTGGTCGGCGAAACATCGAGTTTCGTCGACGCATGTATGACGAATCCCCATGACCTTTCGTCGGGGCTCCTGTGACGAATCTTTAAGGAGTTTCGTCGATGAACAAGTGACGAAACCTCAAGATGTTTCGTCGATGACCTTGCAGGTTCCGTGTTTCCCTACTGTTTCATGTTTCTCTACCCTAGCCATGGCCAGAATCATTTGCAAATCATTACTTAATCATTCCGGTTATTACTTGATCATGAGCACACATATGTCATTAAAACGGTGATCAACACTTAACGAGATTGTCGCTAGCATTAACAAGTTTCAGGATTCCGCATCGGTTATTTCACGTATAACTATTTCTATCATACAGATAATCACTGTATCCATATCATCAACAAAATACTCCAACAATCCATATATCTAATCACGATGGGCATCAGCAACAGGCAATCAACAGTATGTATATATGCACAATCACGATTAACATAACAATCAAAATTAACATGAACAACAAGCAATCAATAGTTTATATATATATATATTTATATATATATATATATCCCCTAAACAAACAATACCTAATAAAGTAACCGTTGCCGAACTCACCGGGAATCAAAGGTTTAACAGACTCGGATCGGAGAGAGAGAGAGAGGAAAGGAAAGCCTCTTACGAGTGTAAGGTTGTCGCCGGTGATAGAGATAGTAATCTAGGGTTAGATAACTGACGTTTACGTACAATGAACACACATATAAGACAGATTGATGTTTGGGCCCTATCTAGGCCGAAAGCCCAATTCGGCGAAACCTCTAAGGGACCACGAAACTTCCCATGTTTCGTCGACTAAATGGTGATAACAAAACTCAGTGTTTCGTCGAGTGTAGCTTGAGGTTGTTGCACCGAGGTTTCGTCGGGCTTAGTTTGTAATTTGTGAAAGTTTAATAGTTTAAACAAGTGTTTATAACAACTACTGTAACCAAGCACTACACATACTCAAACAATACACATATTCAAATAATTTCAAAGACAGTTTGTAACAAGTAACATGTCAGAAAAGGTCCTGGAAACTCGGGTTGTCACATCATCCCCAACTTAAAAGAAATTTCATCCCGAAATTTGACAAGTAACCCCAAAACAGCAAAGCGGTAACTCAGGATGACTGTGGGCTTTCCGCGGGTACCACACCCGAAACTTTCTCTTGGTTTTTAGCTTTAAGTCTTTTTCTGAGAAACTGTTCGGGTTCTTCTTGAGGTTCTTTTATGTCTCTACTAGAACTGGAGCTCATACGCTACGTAGAAAGTTCAGATGTGGCGCCTGGGTTCCAAGTCCTACAATAAAAACAGAAAAGAACGTTGGTCAGAAAGTTCACCACGGCCCCGCGCTCAGATGAACACAACCCATGGTCAAAGATACAGTAGTTGTTTTCTGGATCCCTGTTACTGGGGGGGCTCGACACGGCCCTGTGCTGCACCGACACGGCCCCGTGCTCAACTCCCTGTAACTCGGAAAATAAAAACTGCCAGTAACAATGCTGAACACGGCCCCGTGTCCGACCAGGCACGGCCCGTGCTAAGCTCTGCAGAAGCTGAAAATCTAAGAAAAATCCTAAAAAAATTGGAAAAATAAGAAAAAACGATTAGGCCGTTGATTCCTAACTTTCTTAAAATCCTTGTGTCCCCGGCAACGGCTCCAAAAACTTGATGCATGTGAAGTGTCGTATAGTTTTTAATGTATATTTTAAGCCCTTTAACACTTTTTAGCCAAGTTTTAAATTTATAAAACACGATATTTACTAACACTAAACACACATATGGGCAAGTGCATCCATCGTGAGCGTAGTATAGTGTTGGTAAGATACCGAGGTCGTCCATGGACACAAAAGCTTTTAATACCGGTTTATCCTCAACGTCTAATCAAATCAAAAGTTTAGAAAAAGGTTTTTAAATAAGAAAAATAAAACTAACTAAAATGTTGAAAAATAAAATAAAATAAAATAAAATAAAAACAGATAGACAAGATGAATCACTTGGATCCGACTCGTGTTTAGTGTAACCTTTGATTATTTCCGCACTTTTTCACTTTTTAAGAGATTATCTTAGTTATTGTAGTAGGCCCCTCTTCTGAAGGTGACGTTACCCTCAACTCAGTAGTTTGAGTCAGCAAGGATACAATCCTAAAGGGTTGGATTATTGAAAGATAATTAATTAAGTTATTAATGCATATTGTGGTAGGCCCCTCTTCTGGAGGTGACGTTACCCTCGGCTAAGTAGTCTGAGTCAGCAGGGATACAGTCCTAAGTAGCCGGGTTAAAGTATTAATAGTAGTTTACAAATGAGGGGATCAAGGAGTTCCGACCCCCCGCCATCCAATACCAGTGGGTATTGAAGGAGGTCCTACTAAAGTTGACCCAGGTCCTTGCAGGATCTATACACTGAACAAGGCAAGACTCTTACCAAACCGTTCCCTTAACACCCGACCAGGTAGCCAACATATCTCCATATATACCGTGGAGATATGAATGGTGAAAATCTTTTATTTTATATAGACAGTAAAATAATGGTAAGACACCACGGACAAACGATAAGGAAGACTCACCTTCAACATAAGAAACTAGTTATTAAAGTCATTAATACAAAACCAAATAAAAAGTGCAAAAAGTTTAAAAATAAAAAGTATTACACTAAACACTTGTCTTCACCAAGTGATGTAAGAGACTTAGGCAAACATGGCCTTTGATTGTCAAGAACTCTTACGATCAATCTTGGATCCCAAGACTACTCACACACTCTATGATGGATGATGGATGATGGTGGTGGATGTGGGTTGTGATGGTGGTGGTGGGTGGGTGAAGTGTGAGAGAGGTGGTTTGCCAAGGGATGGTTTGCAAATGAGCCAAGCACCCCTATTTATAGCCTGCACCGAAGCCCGGACATGGCCCCGTGTCCACCCATCTTCTCTTTCTTCATTAATTGCAGTTTGTCTACATTAGTTGACCACGCCCCCGTGTCCGCTGGGCACGACCCCGTGTGCAGAAGCGTATCTGTACTATCAAGATTTTCCTAGATTCTGTGAATCTTAGAGTTGACCACGACCCCGTGTCCGCTGGACACGCCCCCGTGGTGGGTGATAGAAGCTTCTACAACTTTGTCTTTTCTACAGACACTTGGGCACGCCCCCCGTGCTCAGTGAGCACGGGGCGTGTTCAGCCATCTGTTCTCTTGTTTTTGCTTTGGGGGATGCTGTCGAGGGGTCGGGCATGCCACTTTTATTCCTTTTCTTGTGTTTATGTTGGATTTGGCTGCATTTTTTGCTTCCTTTGTTCATTTAAGCTCTTTTAACCCTGAAAATACAAAAGGAAGACAGAAGCACACTTTTTCCAACATTAGTACTAAAAAGGGTTAGTTTTATGCCTCATTTGATGTAATTTATATGTTGCATTTTGCACACATCAATAACTAACTTAATTATCTTTTAATAATCTGACCTAGGGGGATTGTATCCTTGTTGATTCAGACCACTAGGTTGAGGGTAACGTCGCCTTCACAAGAGGGGCCTACTACTATAACTAAGATAATCTATTAAAATGCCCAAAGTGCGGAAATCATCAAATGGATACGTGAAAGATAAGTCGGGACCAAGTGATTCTTTCTTGTCTATCTGTTTTTCCTTATATTTTACTTTTGCTTTTTAGTTTATCTTTTTATAGTTTTAAAAAATCTTTTCTTCAAAAGTTTGGTTCGATTAGACATTGACGATAAGCCGGTGTTAAAAGCTCTTGTGTCCTTGGACAACCTCGGTATCTTACCATCACTATACTACGTCTGCGATGGGTGTTCTTGCCCTAGCATGTGTGTAGAGTGATAGTGGAATATCGTGTTTTATAAATTTAAAATTTGAATTGGCGAGTAAAAAGAGCTTAAAATATACAAAAAAATATAGACACCCGCACGTACATCAATTTTGGCGCCGTTGCCGGGGACACAAGAATTTTAAGAAAGATTAAAATTAACGGCCTAATCCTTTTTGTCTTTTTTTTTAGGTTTTTCTTCTATTTTTAATTTTTCACTATTCTGCAGAATTGACACGGGGCCGTGTTGTTCCAACACGGGGCCGTGTCAACTCTCTGGTAGCATTAAATCTATTTTCTGCTAGATACAGGCTGAAACACGGGCCGTGTTACCCTAACACGGGGCCGTGCCTGACTAACAGTTTGTAAGAAAATACTAACCGCCTGATTCAGACAGTTAAAAACTTTCTGGAAAATCATGGATTTTTTTATTATTTTTACCCCTGCCACTCTTATGGTGCATGGTGCGACTATTGTGGGGAGGAGCATGAAGAATCGGAATGTGGCGTTCTAAACTTCACTCCCCACGATTTAGCCCTATCGTTTTCCTATAACGAACACCTTAAGATGGGCGGGAGTAAAAATGATGATGAAGCCCATCAACCTGAACTCCATCCACCCTCTCACCTAGACGACCTAGAAGACATATGTCAAATAGAAAAGGGGATTCTCTTAAAAATCAAAGAAATAGAATCCTTGATGAAGGCTCGATGTTCATCAAGAATCCTATCCGAGGGAGAATCGATGGAAGAAAATTCAGGTATAAACGACAACACCGAGGTCAAACAACCTTCTATCGTAGACGTTTGCGCAAACAAGAGCGATAGTCGTCCCTGTTTCGATTTTGCGATGACAATCCCCCTTACAGAGTGTGAATTTCACACCGATAACATAGACAAGAGCAAATCGACTCATACCTTATTTAACAAGAGCCCGGATAAGGTAAATAAGGGATGGTGTCGTTTTCCCATTTTTAAAGAAATCTTCCACCTTAACGAAAACCTCTTGCGTTTTTGTACCTCTCGCCGGAGTTTGAGGTATATCCGGCAATACAGTGTTGTTCCAACCAGTAAGGAACTACCCAATGTCAAATAATTCCTTAAAAACCTAGACAATCTTCATAAAAACGCTGAACAAAGGGGCCTAGTTCCTCGAACACGGGGCCGTGCCCACAATCTTCTGAAAACACGGGGCATGCCGGACTAAAACGGGGCCGTGCCCCTCGCATTTTATCGGCTAGGGCCGTGTCAGTGATAATGTGGCCCGTGTTCTACTAACAGACAATATTCTCTGACACATGCAGATGGCACGGGGCCGTGCTGCCCAGGCACGGGGCTGTGCCAGCGTGCTGTCACTGTCTGTAAAGTAAACCTTTGTGGAGAATGTTTGGAACCATTCCAAAAGGGCAGGATCCTCCAGATTTTTCACACATACCCCAAAAGGTATGTTATAAAAAAGGTCTCATTTGACCTTCTTGTCCTTTCCTCTTCTTCATTCTTCCATGAACTCTATTGAAGCTTGAATCTTCAAGCTTAAAAAGCTTCAATAGGAGGGTCATACTCTTGATTCTTAGCTCAAAGTTTTGCAAATATACTATAGTAAAACATTATTTTAAGTTATTTACGTTTAGAAAATTAAAAATCATTCAAATCTAACTTAAAATACAATTTCTTGAGCTATGAATCTGGAACAGTTGGAGCAGCACGGGGCCGTGGTGAACGTTCTGATATTCCATATCTTTTTAACGGTTAGTCATTTTCTCCAAGAATGTCAAGCCAGCAAAGTGGGATGTCATCAACAAGCTACAAGAACCACCGAAGAGGGAGGAGACTCTCCCTCGAGGCCACTCTAGTGAGATATGTGAGTTCCTTGAGAGGGAGTCTCAACGAGATGACCTTAGTGGAAGAAGTTCTGATAGACCGTGTGAACTACTCTCCATGGGCCTAGAATATTGCTTTAGGGAAATCAACCTTTTACACCAAAGGTTTAACATCTTGGCCATGCCTCCGATGGAACCAATCTGGCCGCAAGAAGATTGGAACCTCGCTAGTGAGGTCATTCAACCCACGGGATGGGAAGATGAGATTCCGGAATCTCCTCCTCTCAATGTTGCCTTTGAGGTTCCGATAAATCTCGCACCCCCTCAAGAAGAGGTAGAAGAGGAACCCAACATCTTCATTCCAAGGGAGATCAAAGAGATGCTCAATGACCTCTAATTGAGCATTTCCCGCAAAAGCTCTAGTCCTCCCAACATGTAACCTTCATAGATCTAGGAACGTAGCTTTAGGGTTGTTTAAAAATGATCTCGGGGAAGCATTCTCAATATCCTATCTATCTATCTTAGGCTAATATAGGTTTATAATTTTTAATTTCTTGTAATTTTTTTTAATTTTTAATGAAATGGAGGATTGGATGATGGTTATTTAAATAAATGTGTTAAAGAAAGTGTAAATTCCAGAAATATGATGAAAAATGGAACCTATGCACGTAAAGTAGAGGCCTCACGACTTATAAACTGCAAAACAGTGATTGCAGCACGGGGCCGTGCTCACCCAGCACTCCCCCGTGCCCAACTTAACGATGTCAAAAATCTTCTGCCCTGAAGGTGGCATGGGCCGTGCTCACCCAACACACCCCCGTGGCCACCCCACTGTAATTCTTCTGTTTAAAGTTTGTTAGTGGCACATTGGACACTGGGCCGTGTCCCCATAGCACGCCCACGTGCTGCAAGTGCTAGTAACTAAAAAATTTTGCTATTTTTACACATTTTACCAAAATTAATCATATTTGGGACACATTGAGGGCAATGTGTAATTTAAGTGTGGGGGGATGATAAAAACCTTGAATCGTTTGTCCTAAATCAAGCCTTACATAAAACTTGCCTTGGAACCGCTAATCACCCCAAACTTTTTCAAAAAAAAAATATTTTCTTTTACTTATCTTGGTTTAGTTGGGTAAAATAAGTTCTAAAAATTATGTTTTTACGAATTTACAAATGATAGCGTCGTGATAAAAAAAACAATTTAGAAAATTAAGAAAACGGGCATGAGAAATCTTTGTAAAACTTGATTATATATGCATTTTTACACTATAACCCCTTTTTCCACAAAAGTGAGTTTTGAGCCATTACCGAGCATACAAGTATACATCCATACTAATTGCTCAATTTCCGTTTCTTGTGTGAATAGTCTGTTTGGTTCTCACGAATCTAGAACTTGACAATGCGATACATTTCAAGTCCTTACCGACAAAAATCCAAGTAAGTAAATGATGGAGGCACTAGGATTAAACCATTTTTCAAACTAAAACCTTTATTTTTCTTTGCTTTACCCAAAAACATCCCCCTAGTTAAACCCTTTGAACCTTAAAAACCTTTTCATTTCCAAACCTCACAAAAACAAACCTTTTCATTTTTCACCTTTTATTTTTATAAAACTATCATTATTCAAATTATGAATATGGCTCAGTTTCAACTTTGGCAACAAAAAAAATCAGAAAAACCAGAAAAATTTGCCAAAGTATTTTTTGCTAAGCCACCAAGCAATACAAAAACCGATACTTTACAATTTTCGCCCTTTACAATAAAACACACCAAACCCGAGCCAACACCTACCCTTTAAAAGATGAGACCAAAAACTTTCTCTTCTACCTATTCCGTTTAGGTGTGTAAGCCACGTAATAGAGTTTTGCTTGAGTATAAGAAAAGATTCAAGTGTGGGGGTATTTGATGTGCTTAAAATACAACATATAAATTATAACAAATACGGCGTGAAATCAATCCTTTTTAGTACTAATGTTGGAAAAAACTTGTTTTTCTGTTCCTTTTTAATTTACGGGGTCAAAAGATCTTAAATGTGCAAAAGGAGCAAAAAGATAGCAAAAATCAACATAAATACAAAGAAGGAGGAATTGACGCAACTCGCCAAGCCCCAATTCATATCCAAACAACAAGAATAGCAAGATCAGAAGACTTGACAAGGGGGCCGTGTCCACCAGACACGGGCCGTGTATGAGGCTGGATGTTGTGCAGAAGAAAAGACAGCAGCAAATGACAAAACTGGTAGCCAACACAGGGCCGTGCTAAACCAACCCAGGGCGTGGTCAACTCAAAGAGTTTCAGAATATGCGATAGTACAGCAAGTACATTGGCCATGGGTCGTGCCTTTGACACACGGGGTCGTGTTAGTACAAGATCTGACAAGCAGATAATGAGGAAGAGAGAGAGATGACCATGGGGCCATGCCAGGCGGGCACGGGCCGTGGTGAAGCTTTTGATTTCAACAATAAATAGACGTGCTTGGTTCCATTCCAAACCATCCCTTGGCAAACCACTTCTCTCTCACTTGCCACCACTCCACCATCACTACAACACCATCTTCTACCACTATCATCCATTTTACATCATTTAAAGTGTGTGTAGTAGTCTCGGGATCCAAGATTGATAGTAAGAGTCTTTGTTAAACAAAGGCCATGCTTGGCTAAACTCTTACATCACTTGGTGAAGACAAATCTTTTATATATTTTCTTTTATGATTTCCAATCTTTGGAAACTTTTTAATTGGGTATGTATTAATGACTTTAATAACTAGTTTTTGTATTGAAGGCAAATTTATCTAATCATTCTTCATATGTTGTTGATTCACATATTCGAGTCTTTACGGTCTAGATAAAGCGTGTTAATTGCCTGGAAGGGGGTTAGAAGGGTGGTTGGGTTAATTTTATTTCGCGTTAAGTGTATAGATCCTGCGAGAACCTGGTTCAAGCCTAGTAACACTTCATGAGTCGGAGCGGGCATTACCCACCATGGGAGAAGTGTCAAAAGCTTGAATCCCTTATCTATAAACTACTATTAAAACTTTAAACCAACCCTGTAAGGACTGTATCCCTGCAGACTCAGACTAAAGGGTTGAGGGTGATCGTTGCCTGGAAGGGGGTCCACCACTTTTTGCATTAATAACTTACTTAATTATCTTTCAATAATCCGATCTAGTGGGACTGTATCCTTGCTGACTCAGACCACTAGGTTGAGGGTAACGTCGCCTTCACAAGAGGGGCCTACTACTATAACTAAGATAATCTCTTAAAATGCCCAAAGTGCGGAAATCATCAAATGGATATGTGAAAGATAAGTCGGAACCAAGTGATACTTTCTTGTCTATCTATATTTCCTTATATTTTATTTTTGCTTTTAGCTTATGTTTTTATAGTTTAAAAAAAATTCTTCAAAAGTTTGGTTCGATTAGACGTTGACGATAAGCCGGTTTTAAAAGCTCTTGTGTCCTTGAACGACCTCGGTATCTTACCATCACTATACTACGTCCGTGATGGGTGCACTTGCCTAGCGTGTGTGTAGAGTGATAGTGGAATATCGTGTTTTATAAATTTAAAACTTGAATCGGCGAGTAAAAAGAGTTAAAATTATACTAAAAAGTATAGACACCCGCACGCACGTCACCACTCCACCACCACCTCATTGTCTTTGGACTTGCTTCACCCTCTGGTTCTCTTCTCTCTCTTTCCGCACCATGTGTTGCAAGTTGAAACACTAGTTAGGGTTTTAATCAGCAAATTAACACCACATGACAGTCTTTTTCAGCGTCACCTTTTTATGGTGTTTTTCGACCTTAGGGGTTGTTTGGCAACTTCTAAATGATTAAGTGCTGAACCAATAAGAGATCTGAACCATTAAGTGCTGAACCAATAAGAGGTCTGAAACATTAAGAGCCAATATAATGCTTAAACGTTCAGAGGCAAATGTTTGACCAACTCAGATTAGAGGTTTTAACCATTCAGACTCGATATAATGCTTAACCATTCAGAGTCAAATGCCTGAACCATTCAGACATCTGCTCGCGAAACAAACTGTTTGAACCATTAAGTGCTGAACCAGTAAACGGTCTATTAAGAACTAAACAAACAACCTCCTAGGGGTTGTTTGGAAACATTTGAATGGTTAAGTGCTGAACCAGTAAAAGGTATGAACCATTAAGAGCCTGTATAATGCTTAATCGTTCAGAGGCAAATGTCTGACAAATTCAGAATATGGGTCTTAACCATTCAGACTATGTCTAAATCTTAACCATTCAGAGGCAAATGTCTGAACCATTCAGACATCTGCTCGTAAAACAAACAATTTGAACTATTAAGTGCTGAACCAGTGTCTGAACCATTAACAGGCTCATTAAAAGGTAAACAAACAGCTCCTTAGTCTAATAGCATTTATTATTTCAATGTATTTTTATTTATAAAAAATACACACGCATACACATAATACAGATATACACTAAATGACTTTGGCCTTGATGCTATAATGTTAATGTTAGATAAGACTTTTTCTTTTCTATCACTAAATAGAAAAAATATATACTTTATTAGTGTAATTAGAGAGTGTGTCATAATATCTATACTATATAATAAAAGAAACATGTTTTGGGACACTTGTCATTCTCTTATTTAATTGATTAAAATTATTAATAATATTAATACTAATAATATTTAATCTAATCTAAATCAAATAATAATAATATTTAATCTAATCTAATACAAATTCTTATTATTAATTCAATAACCTATTGTTAAACTAAAACTTCAATAGAATCTTAAATCCTAGCCAAACAAGTTTCGAAATTCATAATAATATTAATATGTTAGACTAAATATATTATTGATATATATAACAAAAATTATTATCAATAATATTAATAATAGGTTTAGAATCAAATACAAATATTTAAAAAATAAGAAGTCGTACAAAGGGTATCAAATAGACTCTGATTGACCTCATTCAACTGACATTAGAGCCGTCTTATCGAACTCTACGACATTAATTAATATGTACGAGTTGATGGGTTACGTTTATATTAACTCATTTATGTCAATATGGTATGTAAATGTCTATGTCTATGTCTTTGTTTTGCATTTACAGGAAATATCTATACTATATAGTTTAAATTGTTCAACCCGTGTAACACACGGGGAACTAACCTAGTATGTTTATAAGATGATTGATGTTATTCAACCTATGAACTCAAATTCATGCACATATAGTCTTAGTCTACTTGTGATGATCAACTTCATGAAGTCATTGAAGCATGTCTCGAACATTTTTTTTTAAGGGTGACTTTCTATGTATATGATCTAGGTCACCGGGTTCTTGTCGAAGACAATCCCCCGTCAGCCCCGCCTCTCGGACGCGATGTTCTATCGGGCCCCGGCCGCCGCACAGACTGACCTTCGCCCGGAAACCATACTGCCCCCACACGAGAACCGTCAGCCCCGCGCAGACTAACCCGGCCGCCGTCAGCCGTCTGAGAGGCGTGGCGCCGCGCAGACTGACCCGACTCCGTGCAGACTGACCCTGAAATCGGCCACCGCGCAGACTGACCCGGCCGCCGTCAGCCCCGCCTCTCGGACGCATGTCTCGGACATCTGAAACGCAAAACAGAAATATCTGAAATCCAAAAAACAAAAAGAAAAAAAAAAGCATATAAAGTTGATAGTTTCTATATACTTCCCATCCTTATCCCATAGAGATAAAGTTATAACATCATCATAATAATAACAATAAAAATATAAAAAAATAATATATCGATTATTATTATTATTATTATTATTATTATTATTATTATTATTATCCAACAGTAATACTTTTTAACTCTAAAAGCCCTAAATCATGCTCTAACTCTTACTTGTGGTCATGACCACCATGATTCTCCACGACGTCAGTATCATGTCACCCACCTATAATTCATCATCCAAAACCATTACTCTAAGGGTGTGGTCATGACCTAAACCACTAGCCCTTATTTATTTTAATTTATCATTGTTTAAAGAAAAATGAAATGATTTCTTGAAAAATGGAAAAGAGGACCATGGTTGTCATGGTTTAATCAATGCAAACCATGATGGATCAAGCAAGAGGGTGGTGTAGCCTTCCATTCATGTTCCTAGGTGAATCATGTCTCAACCATGATCCTCACACCCTTTAGTCTTACCAAACAATCAAAAACACCACCCTAATTAGTTTTACGATTTTAATAACAAGTCCATGAAAATATATGGTAATTTTTTTAATAAGCTAAATACATATTGATAACTTTAATTAATCGTGTTATAAATTTATATCGAGATAGATGGCAAATGGATAACAAGCTACGTCACTACCCTTTATTGAATAGCAAAACTAAGTTTTTTTTTAAAGTATGTCATAGTAATAAAAAGCTACGTCACTACCCTTGTTAATTTGAGGTATGAACATGACATGCTACAAACGAAAACGGCTCCCACCAATTTGATGTTGAAACTCCATGGTATGGTTTATTATGTATGGTCTCTACTCTTCCTCCATACCTTTCCACGATATAATCTTATCCGCTCTCTATATCTATACACACATATATATATATATATATACATATAATATATAATATGCTAAGAATCCAAAAAGAAACACATATTAATTGAGAACCATTATGGACTATACGTTTTCTCTAAGTCAAAAAAATTTACTTCTAGTCACACATTTGTAAGAATTTATATATATATATATATATATATATATATGTTTATTTTGTTAATTTTTAAATTATACACATATGTATATTATCAATGTTTAAATTATACATATGTGTATATTATCAAACATATATGTACAATTCTTATTTTTAAACATAAAACACGTATTTACACATATGTACACTAGAAAAAAAACATGTTTAAGACCATAATCGTCCTTTATGTACATTATCAAAATAGATATACAATACTTATGTTTTAATTTTTAAACATGTATATACATATATGTATAATTAAAAGTTGACAATATACACATGTGAACATATCCATAAAAAATAACATAAAATGTTGCAATTTATTATTATTATTTTTTTGCAATTTTTGTTTTTTTTAATTTACTTTTTGCATTTTTGTTTAGAAAAAATGTATGGTCCAAAATTTTTCTCGAAGTTCTCAATTACTCTAGTGATTCTCACTTGATCCAAACCTTTAATATGTGTATATATATATATATATATAAACTAAGAAACTCAAATGAATGAACCATCTTTTGCCAAGTGTTACACATTTTCGCAGACTGTGTTACGTGTAACAACCTGAGGCTGTCACGTGTTATCAGTAAGAGCTTTTGCAAACTTTCAGCTTTTTCTGAAAAAGTAACAGCTGTTACGTAACATGTGACCAAAGGAGGTCCAATCATTTATATTTCTTAACTTTCTTAACTAAGATGAAATTTATTTCTATAATTGCCCTACATATTATATATACATTGGGGAGTAGGGCTGTAAACGAACTGAACGTTCAACGAAAAGTTCACGAACCGTTCGGCGGGAAGTTCGTTCATGTTCGTTCGTTTAGCTTAGCGGACGAACATGAACAAAAATTTTCGTCCGATAAGCTTAGCGGACGAACATGAACAAAGGTCTCGTTCGTTCATTTATGTTCGTGAACGTTCGATAACGTGTCCGCGAACGTTCGTTTATGTCCGTCCGTTTACGTCCGTCCATGTTTGTTTGTTTATATTATTCATTAAACAATAATTTTTTTTATATATTCTATTTAAATTATATTATCTTTTCTTTTTATATTTGTCATATTCATATATATGTATTAAAAGACAATAATTTTTTTTATATTTTCTATTTAAATTATATTATCTTTTCTTTTTATATTTGTCATATTCATATATTAAAAGACAATATATAATATATAATTACATTAATATTTGTTTGTTTTGTGTTCATGAACCGTTCGTTTATGTCCATAAACTGTTCATTTATGTTCATGAACAATTCGTTTGTTAACGTCCGTGAACCAGTTCGTTTGTGTCCGTTAAGGATCTTAACGAACGAACACAAACGGACATGAACAAATTCATATCCTTAATGAACGAACACGAACAAGAAAACTCGTTCGGTCCTCTGTCCGCGAACCGTCCGTTTGTCCGGTAAAACCTTAGCGGACGAACATGAACATAGTCCCGTCCGGTCCGGTCCGGTCCGTTTACACCCCTATTGGGGAGGGTTCATTGGGGAACACTAAAAAAGTGGTGAACCGAAGAATACTCTTAAAAATTATACTTAACATGTTAAAAATTAGTTTTTGCTAATTTTTTTAGGCGCTTTTTCTTATAAATACATGTAGATACATTTTAATAAAGAAAATCAAAAACTAAAATATTAAAAAAATGTTTAAAAAACAGTTAAACATATATATCTTATAAAATTAACTTAACATGTTAAAAATCATTTTTTTCAAAAAAAAATTCAACGTTTTTCCTTATAAAAATTGGTAGAAACTATTCGAATAAAAAAATTATTTTTTTGTTAAAAATAGCTTTTTTAACATTTTTTTTATATTTTTAGTTTTTTGATTTTTTTTTATTAAAAATGCTTCTACAAGTATTTATAAGGAGAAGTGCCGAATTTTTAAAAAAAAATGATTTTTAACATGTTAAGTTAAATTTTTAAGAGTGTTTCTCGGTTCCCCACTTTTTTAGTGTTCCCAAGTGAACCTCACACTATATATATTGACTACAAAGTTCAAGTTTCCTAAAAAGTGTAAAAAGTCATAAAACACCATAATTTAAACTATAAAACACACATAAAATCCATAAATAACATAATAAAGATTACTAAAACACTATATATGTGAGTTTTGTGTTGTGTTTTGGATGAAAAAGCTCTGATTATGGAATGACAAACATCACTATGTTTTATATTTATTAGCATGTTGTGTTTTATGGACTATTAAGGTTTAAATATGATGTTTTAGTAATCTTCACTCTGTTATTTGTGCGTTTTAGGTGTGTTTTATGACTTTTTACACTTTTTAGGAAATTTAGACTTTGTAGCAGAACTCCACCCTATATGTGTGTGTGTGTTTATGTGTGTGTCTATGTATGTATATATATATATATATATATATATATATAAGGAAAGGTTAAAATGAGAACCACCTTGAGTTGTGAGAACCATAAAAACTAGGCCTTACAAAAGTTTTTTTTTTTAAAGAAGAAACTTAAAAATGTTTAAAAATCACATATTTCAGCAAAAAAATAAACAATAGAAAATTGTTGACTTAGACTTTGATAGTTTACAAAGAAAGAAGGGGAGTAAAAATTTAAAATATACTATTTTCTTTGTAAACTTCTAAAAGCTCGTGGTGCGACAGTGAAACAAGTTCGTGTTTACGTGATACAATTTTAGAGCTAGTGTGTGATTGAGTTTCGTCGAGTTTGTTCGAGATTTGATCAAGCGTTGACGTAATGAAGCTGATTGTTCGTTTGACATTTAGTTGAGATTGAGCCTTTATCATTAGTCGGTAAAAGTAGAGAAGATTAGTCTTCTTGGTCCCTCTTCCGAGTTGGTGACTAGTCGAATTCTCTAAATAATTTGGAGGTTCTTACATTGAGGGGGAGATCGGAGATGAAAGTGATCGATAATTGGTGGATTCGTGAAGATACGAGATTAGATCTTAAAGATTCGAGATGAAATGATTTCAGACACTCGATAGAAGACCTTGATCAAGGTGGTTGGTGTACATTTTCAAAGTTTGGTTTGTTATTAACTTATCGAACCAAACTTCATGTCTTTACGGAATTTGAAGTGTTCGATGTAGGGCATTGGAAATTCGACGTTTCGTTCTTCTACCGGTTAAGTTTGAAGATTAATGTATCGAGTGATGTTCTTACATGAGGATTGTAGGATGGTTCGCGTTAACTTGATTCGGGATTAGTTTAAGGGGAAGGATCGACAGTGCTTGATGTTGGATTCCTTTGGTTTCACAAAGCGGCCATTTAAGTGATCGTCAGCAAGTCTTTCATTAGAAAGGTTGAAGATCGTTGTGCTCTGCCGGAAAGATCAAGTCCCAGCCAAAGTTGAGAGCAGACATGATATCATCAGTCAAGGGGGAGTCTGTAAGTGCAGTATCCAGTGACTGAAGATTATCGATGCCACACAGAACTGATAGCAAAAGTTAGGGGGGTTTGTAAGTGCAGCTCTTGCCGGGTAACTGTGCTTTATCAGTTCTGGTCAAAGAAGTCAAAGGTCCAAGTCAAAATAGAGTTGTCCGAGTTTATATGGTATTAGAGTCCGAATTTATGTTAAATTTGGATATCATATGCTGTAAACTTCTCTGAATTTGTGTGATCATGTTTCTGTCCGAATTGTAACACAAATTCAGAATTTATGTTTTGTTCTAAGTTCGATTTTGTGGTTTTAGGTTTTGTTTATTATGTTGTCCGAATATGTGATGTATATTCCGACTAGGTTGTCAGGACTTAGTGGTCCGAGTTTGTGTATCTTGGACAATGTGTTTTGTCCTGGTTTAGCCCTAGTCTATATATATGTGTTGATAGGTTAGATTAGGGCAACTCTCACAAACTCTATGGTGATCCTTCGATAGTGTGTGCACATTCTAGAGAGGGAAACTATGTGTTAGTGAGAGAAAGCTAGGTTTAGATCTTAGTGATCTAAACCAGCTTGTAGATGATGTATACTATTTCGGTTTGTAAATCTGTGATTATTGTTTCAATAATAAAGAGATTCATCTTCTACATCTTTCTATCTTTTGTGTTTTTGATGTTTCATGTCTTGTTCGAGCGCAGTGGATGTTGTTCGTCGATGATCCAGGGGGTCCCGTGGACTTTCATTTCCATGGCCTCGCTCTTTTACCATTGTATCAATTATGTTTGCTTCTTAGATTAATATGATGTTTGTTGATGCACCATAACTAAATAATCAACTCAATACAAACTTTAAAATTAAAGAACAAGAAGAATGATACAATGAATCACAATTTTCAATTAGTCAACCAGTTATGTTGATTTACAACTATTATATATTAATAGCTATAATTGTTATAATCTGTGTCTTTATATTAGGAAATAGATAATTACACAAAGTATTACGAAATAATCATATTTAAAAAAGTTTAGATCATTATCCTAATCTACATTATATTTAAGAACACATTTTTAACTTCGTTAATAACATTGTCATGTGTAGAACACATTTTTGACTTCTTTAATAAGGTGTTTTGTAGAAATGGCCTTTAGGACCCACACTTGTCGGTAGTTGTTGCTTCAACATCTCCAAGCACAATTCCTACTAAGATGTTCAATAGGAATGGTCTTTGGCATCAACATTTGTCAGTAGTAGTTATTTCATAACAATCTTCAATATCGGTGGCAAAACTCTCTCGATAGTAACCTCCGATAGGAATTGCTATTTGATAGTAAATGCCTTGTCTTTTTGTAGACTGTGTACCATATGTGCATTATGCTTCTTCTTTTTTCCAGCATATCCTCTCTTATTCCTGGTGAGTTATATGAACACTTAAAAGAATAACATACGAGCACTCAAAGAATAACAGTTAACCTAGAAGAACAAACCACAAAATATTGTTACTCTCCATCACCAACTATGTAGAATTGATTGATTGGCTTTCATATTATATGAAAGTATGTAAAAGATTACAAGAAAATTCATAAATATTGACTAAATCCAAGCAACATTCCTTTTAAAATCACTTAATAGATTCTTAATGGATAAATTTTAGAAAGTTTAAAGCCATAACTACTTTATTTAAACTCCAGTACTCCACACACTTGTCTCATCTCCCTAGTTGAAAGGAGGTGATTTTAATTATATGGCTAGCAAGAACATGCTCAAAATGCATACATGTTAAATATAGTTATATTAAATTTCATATCACACTAAACATTATACCCATTTCCTACTTACAACTATGGTTTTAGAACCTCAGAACCTTGAACCCATATCAGAACCATAATGACCCAAACTTTTGCCTTGGAAGGGTCAGGTCGTGGGTTTAAGAATTTATCAAGAAAAGGTCCCAGGTCAGTTCCGGTTCCAACCCATGGATATTAAATTAGAACCCCTAGAACCTTGTATAAACAACCATCAAACTTCCATATGTTCTTAGTTCCTTGTATTTCTCCTAAAAAACTAAAAGTCATTAAAACCATCCAACAACCTTGTGTATAAGTAATCATTCTTGAATCAAACCTTCCAAGATCAAACTACCCGCTAATAATGAAAAGTTCGGACTTAGCCATTGAAACCTTCTAAGATCAATCATTCCAAGATCAAACTATCAAACCTTATGTGATTATGTTTTTCAGGGTTGAATCATGTATATGCTTTAGGGTTTTTGGTAGAAAGGGTTTGTGTTCTTGTTTTTAGATTGATATTACTACGATTAGAGAACATTTTTTAGTTTAGAGTAAATTACAAAAATCGTCCTTTATGTTTACACCAAATTGCAAACTAAGTCCTTTATCTTTATAACGAGCAAATAACATACTTGATGTTTGTAAACAAGTACATGTTATGTAACTGTCACACCCCCAAAATCCACCATGCGGGGTATCACCGCTTGGAGGCGTGACATGACCAGGATCGAGCCACCAATCATATTGAACAACGTAATTAAGTAAATAAACCAACCACAATACAATTGGTGACCTAAAGAAGGTAACCGACTTTTAAGTTAACAGCGGAAGCATAAAACGTAAGTCCAAAACATAAGTTCCATAGTTCATAAGTTTAAAGTCCAAAACATAGGTTTAATAAATTCATAAGGATTTAAATATTAAGCACGGAACATAAGAGTCCGTATCCCACAACGACCTCCTCCTCGTGCAAACTCCATAAGCGTCTAGCGACCTGTAAGGCATGTAACAACGAGTCAACAACAAAGTTGAGTGAGTTCACGTTTGGTTGTTTAGTTGTAAGTTGTTTCTGAAAACGTGGTTTGACTTTCGTTGGCTTATTTGCCATGGGGGTTACCCCATAGTTGAAAGTAAGTTTAACCAGTTTCTTTTTTATTACCCAAACCATATCCATAATCAGTGGGGAGCTTCCCCGTATGAACCACTAGACTGATATCGACAACTGACGAACAATAAGGTGCCCTACATCAATGTCTATCATCATTGACAGTTTGCCATAGTCCATTAGTACACGCCTGTTCGGACGACACGGTGTGAGGTTTGTTAAACCTAATAGCGCTATTAACTAATGACCCGCTCGCCATCGGCCTCGGCTATTAAGTCGATATAAAAGGAGGGACTGAGTGATAGAGTTTTGTCTAGTAAGTTTTAAGGTTGTTATCCTACCCAAGGAGGACGAACGTACGTATTCTACCCAAGGAGAATACGCAGGATTAATATTGGCATCCTACCTATGGAGGATGGCCGTACATATCCTACCCAAGGAGGATATGTAGGTTCTGTTTTAAATTCTTTAACCCATTCCCAACCACCGGGAATCCCATGCCTTAGAAAGTGTGAACTCACCTCGGTTGCTCGGTTTGACTCTCAAAAATAGCTAACAGTCAAGGTCGGTCAATCACGTCCTAATATGATTACCAGTTAGTCATGTAGTTATTTTCAAATAGAGCACAAAGTCCCTGCACGTATCTATCACATAACATGCATCACTTTAACGGTTTATGCCCATATAAGCTTCCCATCTATTCCCGTTCACAAGCAAACATACGACATTGCACATAACACTTTTATTGACATATAACATGTTAGATTATTCTCAGATAACCTACCCGACATTTAGACACGCAAATCACTACTTATGTCATTTCAGCTTTATTCTTCAAAACTGGGCTGTTTTCGGGGATTTTAATAAAATAGTTAACTTATTCCAAAAATTCCCAACTTTTTACAGAAGGTCTTAAACGATCCAAATATTATTTTGTAAAAATCTCGGGATCCAATTCATTACCAGTATTTTATAAAAAATCATTTTCCGGACTGCAATCAGATTTATCACTTTCTGATTGCAGTCCACGGAATAATTCATCTAAAATTTATCGTAAGTCCGATTGACGAAATTCTAGTGGGAGAATTACTATGACATCAGAGGTCATCTACAGTATAAATTTCATGACCTAGTTCTACTCAGGTTTCAAGTTATGATGAAGAATATAACACTTATTTTCAGCAGCAAAAATGCAGCTTTTGCTGCTGTTACAAAACACCTCTTTAAAAATAGCAAACGAAGTCCAAAAATTATGATTATAGTGCCATTAGAACCGTATTTCATAATAACACATTATAGAATCAATAAAATCAGTTTTTCGTTAAGTTATAATCTGGTTACAGCCAACTGAAGTTGGCTGTAAACACCAACCAGCTTCATATTTTTCAGCTCTTAACTTTCTAACGAGTGCTCGATTGATTCCGTTAACATGTTCAGCGAATAACAACGACATTTAACATCAATATTAACAAGTAAATCATCAAGTAATCAACAACATAACCAAAACAACTTCATACTAACATTATTACATCATGTTTCATCTTTAATAAAACTTTATGTTCATCTTCTTGGTTCTTTTTCTTTAGTGTTTCAAGCATAACCATCATACTACAACTTTTAACTATGAAACAAGATGAACAAGGGTGTAACAAGGACTTACTACTACCACAAAGGCTAAGGATGAATCTCTAATGAAAAGATGGAGAAGATGAAGGTGAAAAGCTATGTATGAAGCTTCTTGAGGTTCCACAAGTTGCAAGCTCCTTTGAATAGCCTTCTTCACTTGAATGAAGCTCAAAGATAGATGAATATGGTGGTTTAGTGGTGGTGATGGGGGCGGTTGTGGGTGTGGCCGAGAGAGGGAGAGAGAGATGAGAGATGAGGGTGAATATTTGTGAAATGATGATGAATCTTGGTGCCATACATATATAGATGTCTTCTAATATTTTGGTGACAAGAACAAGCAACATCTAATAAAAAAATGAGATCAAATCTTGTAGTAGGATATGAAGTATGGTGTGAATATATGGTGGGTCCTCATGGGGACCGAATTCGGTTTAGGGGGGGTTGGATGTAACATTTTCAACTAAATGGTAAATATAAGTTAGTTTCCAAGTAACTAGATTATAATTGTTAGTTATATGATTTTTAGTGGGTGTTATGGTGTACGGGGACCATGGCTAGCTCATAATAATTAAATAATGTGTTTGACAAATATTTGGTGTCCCGGGTAATGTCCGGTTGTTCGGTCGGATACTGTTCTGTTAAAGTGTTTAATTATTCCGTAAAGTGTCTTATATATATATATATTTGTAACACTTTTAATTCCTAACACTTAGGAAAACATTCAGGACCGTTTAGTCAATTTTCTGCACATGACTAGTATGTTAACAAGCACATGTAAGTATGACACATTACTCAGGAAACAGTTAAGTAATTCAACACAGTCACTAAGCACTTTAATTATCATTAAATAACCGTACGGATACATGTAATAACGAGGGTTGTCACATTTTCCCCCTGTTAAGAAAATTTCGTCCCGAAATTTAGTGCGTGGTTACTGAGGAAGCTAGTTAAGTTGCGGTGTTTACTGGCTTTTCTTGGGGTGTCACATCATCCCCCCGTTGATTTGGAATTTCGTCCCGAAATTCTGCAGTAGCTTCAGCCTCAGTAGTGGTTGCACTTTTCTTAAACAACTGGGGATACTTGAGTTTCATTTGGTCTTCTCGTTCCCAGGTATACTCTGGGCCACGACGGGAATCCCAACGAACCCGAACAAGAGGTATCCTGGTACGTTTGAGAACCTTAACATCTCGATCAGTAATCTCTACTGGTTCCTCGACGAATCGCAGCTGGTCGTCGATTGTGAGCTCCTTAAGAGGAACAATGAGGGTCTCATCTGACAGACACTTCTTTAGATTCGACACGTGGAAAACATTGTGAACCCCGCTGAGTTCTTCAGGTAGATTCAACCTGTAGGCGACTTTGCCAATTTTCTCAATGATTTCGAACAGTCCGACATCACGCGGATTGAGTTTGCCTCGTTTGCCAAAATGGACTACACCTTTCCAAGGTGAGACTTTGAGTAGCACCCGGTCCCCAACCTGGAACTCGAGTGGTTTCCTGCGCTTATCAGCGTAGCTTTTATGACGTTCACGAGCTGCCGCCATTCGCTGTCGTATCTGAGCAATCCTCTCAGTCGTGTCTACAACAAGTTCTGGGCCTGTGATTTGACTGTCACCGACTTCTGCCCAACAAAGAGGTGATCGGCATTTTCGTCCGTACAATGCCTCGAACGGAGCGTCCTGGATACTGGTGTGGTAACTGTTGTTATACGAAAACTCCACTAACGGGAGGTGTTTTACCCAGCCATTACCAAAATCGATTACACATGCCCTAAGCATGTCTTCAAGGGTTTGGATAGTGCGTTCAGATTGCCCATCCGTCTGTGGATGATATGCCGTGCTCATGTCTAATCGAGAACCAAAGGACTTGTGCATAGCTTGCCACAACTCAGATGTAAAACGTGGGTCACGATCAGAAATGATGGAGGTTGGTACTCCATGCCTTGATACTACTTCCTTTAGGCAGATGTCTGCTAGGGTAGAAAACTTGTCGGTTTCCTTGATAGCCAGAAAATGTGCAGACTTAGTCAGTCTATCCACGATCACCCAAATGGTGTCATTTCCGTGTTGAGATCTCGGTAGGCCAGTAACGAAATCCATGGAAATTTGCTCCCATTTCCACTTAGGTATCTCTGGTTGTTGAAGTAAGCCTGATGGTTTCTGGTACTCGACCTTGACCCTGGCACAAGTCAAGCATTTGCTGACGTAGGTTGCTATGTAGGCTTTCATACTAGGCCACCAATACGTAGTCTTGAGATCGTGGTACATCTTATCCGAACCAGGATGTACCGAATAACGAGACTTGTGCGCTTCATCCATCACAAGCTCGCGTAAGTTTCCGTAAAGTGGAACCCAGATGCGCCCAATTACATAGTAAGCGACGTCTTCCTTTTGTTC
The DNA here is from genome assembly GCA_030545235.1 of Helianthus tuberosus. Taxonomy (NCBI): domain Eukaryota; kingdom Viridiplantae; phylum Streptophyta; class Magnoliopsida; order Asterales; family Asteraceae; genus Helianthus; species Helianthus tuberosus. Next base: position 105,357,716 of record CM060408.1, read on the forward strand.
TACCCGCTGCCTTGATCCTCGTAAGGACTCAGCCCTGATGTTTTCTGTTTTGAATGCTTCGACCTGAGCATCACGAATTTGAGCAGGATGTTGGATCATTTGGTGACCCTAAACAGTCAATCTGAGTAGTTCATCATCATTTGCAGAGGCGGAATCAATGTAAATGACGTCAAACAACTTGTTTCCTTTTCAATTCTTTTCTATTGATGATTTCCTGAGCTTAAACAAAGTAATTCTGACAAAAAACCGGCAGCACTTCAGCTCACACACACATAATTCCGTATCAAATGAGACATGCACAACCCTATATATAGACCTTGCTATTTCGTTTGAAGGTGTCACAGACCTGTTCAAATGAAATTACATGTGATGATTTCGTTTGAACATGTCCATGTATCCCTCAAACGAAATTACACACTAACATGCAATCTAACCCTAATTTCCACTCTGTTGTGCGCTCATTTATCCTATCTAGACATAAGACTCAATTAAGACGAAGTTAACAGACACTAAATGCACCAACAGACTCCCCCTTGGATGTTGACGAAGTCTTCAGCGTCGAGTCTTTAGTCTTAGTCTCTATCCAAATTGTCTTTACATTGTAAAAGCTTTCTTCAATCTTTATCTTCAAACTTTAATCTTCAATCTCCCCTTTGAGTGTTGATCCAGAATTCTGACTCCCCCTTTCACAGATTCCCCCTCTCAATAAGCTAGGACTTGAATTCTGGTTCAAACTTTAACATTTTCTTTGCCATGGGGATTCCTGTTACCTGCACAATCTCTACCTAAATATAAGATATATGACAATAATAGTTTCAATCCAAACTTACCTTTTAACCTTCAGTGTTAAGCAATCCACTTAAGTATTCAGGTCCAATCTAATGACCCTGATTACTCAATTTGTCTACCAAGTTCAACTTAATGCCCTTGGATGACCTGAGACAAATCACACTGACATTTGTTCAATTTTTTCTGAAAAAATTACAAGTTTCAAATATATGAACTTGTTTTGACTTTTCATTTGCTCAAGTTTAACCATGATAAGCTCTAAACTCATCCTCCAGCCTAGAAACTTCCTGCATCTGCTTCAGTTCGAATCAGAAGATCAACTTTCCACTCTGGTTTGTCGGAAAATAAAACAGAAATGAAAAATCTTTTTGAATTTTTAATAAAGTTTCTAAACTAGAAATGAAATACAGAAATAAAATGCAATAAAAGTAAACTATTTACAAACATATTTTTGGTGAGCGTGTTAGGGAATCATATCAGCTATTCGACAAGTCACAAGTACCGTTAAGCTTTAATTACATACTCAGAATTAAACAATTCGCTTAGATTGTCGATATACTGATCCACTTTAAATTCTCACACAAATTTCAATCTATCCAGGATACGGATTAGATGAATTAGAGACTTAAACTTATACGTGTGTCCCACCTCTTGAATATACTCCCGTATCCAGATCCCAATATTCAGTCTTACAGGTGAGTATACCACAGATGATATATGTAAGGGGTTAAATTGAGAAACCGTGAGAGCTCAGGTCAGAACTTCTGTTCAGCAGAGAGATGACGGTTCGACTTTAGTGTGTCCCCTTTAGAGGATCTTTTTACAACAACATTGATTAGCAATTTTATTGTCTTATCATTTATGCTGAGGGCGGCACTATTTTTCAAGCAAGCAGAAAAGTATTCTCCGGGGACTAGGCCATTGCTTCCGCAAAATCAGAAGTCCCGGGATAATACCCCAGATATCACTGAGTATAAAGACCTAGTATCTCATAAAGAGGGATCTTTCAAACAAGATTTCAGGGGTTACCTATATATCCAAGTAGTGTTCCCCACGAAATAAGTAAGTAAAGATTTAGATTTATATCCCGAACAAACCTACTAAATGTGTAAAAACCTATTGGCACATCATCAGCGAGACTGTTTAAGACTTTTTAAACATTACATTTCTTTAGCATACTGTAACTGTCAAGCCAATGTACTATCATTTTCCCTTTTTACACAAGCTCTTTTCTGGTTTTCTATTGTTTTTGGATTTTGAAAATATCTCATGTTTTTGTATTTATGAATTTTTTTACTGTTTTTGTATTTTCTGAAAATATTACCCTATACTCTCCCCCTAAATACCAAAACATGTAAAAAATCGACAAACCATTGCAGATTGCTTCTCAACATCATTATCTACAATGTCTCCTTCATTAATGACAAGAATCTCCTCCAACACCGATAAAAGCTTCATACCATTCAGTTTTAGCAAATATTGAACACGTGTTTTGTCAAATGCTTTGGTATGTAAATCAGCTTTTTGCTCGTCAGTGTGGATTTTCTCAATTCGTATCAACTTCTTCTCGAAACAATCGCGAATGAAGTGATGTCGAATTTCAATGTGTTTCGTTTTAGCGTGATGAACAAGATTTTTAGTAATGTTAATCGCTGCCTCATTATCAACAAAGATAGGGGTGTTTAGAAATTGCAAACCGTAGTCGCGCATCTGTTGTTGGATCCACAAGATCTGAAAACAGCAACTGCTCGCAGATACATATTCAGCTTCACATGTGGATAAAGCCACAGAGGTCTGCTTTTTGCATTGCCAGGTGACCAAACGTGGTCCAAAAAACTGGCACCCCGCTGTTGTTGATTTAGCGTTAACTTTGCAGCATCAGAATCAGAATACCCTTCGAGCGTGAAATCGCCTTCTCTTGGATACCACAACCCCAATGATGGAGTTCCTTTCAGGTAGCGTAATATCCTTTTCACAATCACCATATGCGAAGCTCTAGGATTAGACTGAAACCGCGCTGCGAGGCAGGTTGGATACATAATATCGGGTCTTGAAGCTGTCAAATACATTAACGAACCGATCATAGAACGATACATCATTTCATCTACCTTCTCTCCGGTGAGATCAGGGTTTATCCCATGATTCGTCGCTAATGGGGTGGAAACTGGAGTAGAACCTGACATCCCAAATTTCTCCATGATATCATGAACGTACTTCGTTTGATGTATGAGTATTCCTTTGGGTAGTTGATCAACCTGCAGTCCCAAAAAGAATTTCATCTCACCCATCGATGACATTTCAAATTTCTGCTTCATAACTCGTTCAAAATCTTTGCACAGATTTTCATTCGTTGACCCAAATATGATGTCGTCCACGTATATTTGAACTATCAGAAGATGTCCGTCAACCTCTTTGGTGAAGAGAGTGGCATCTACTTTTCCACGGATGAAGCTGTTGGCTAGCAGGTGTTGAGACAATGTGTCGTACCAGGCTCTCGGGGCCTGGTGTAAACCATACAGCGCTTTGTCTAGCAAGTAGACCTTGTCTTTGTGGATTGGATCGGTGAAGCCCTGTGGCTGACCGACATACACCTCCTCTTTTACCTTCCCGTAGAGAAATGCCGATTTAACATCTAACTGATAAACTTTGAATTTTTTCCAAGATGCAAATGCTAGGAAGATTCTGATTGCTTCTAGTCTCGCAACTGGAGCATACACTTCAGTGAAGTCTATACCCTCCTGCTGACTAAAACCCATGGACAACGAGTCGAGCTTTGTTACGAACAACAACCCCTCTATCATCCCTCTTGCACTTGAACACCCACTTGGTGTTTATCTTCCTTTGACCATCAGGCAAGTCTACCAATTTCCACACACCTAACTTCTCAAACTGACTCAACTCTTCTTGCATTGCATTGACCCAAGAATCTTCAGTTAGCGCCTCTTTGTATGTTCGCGATTCGATTTGCGAAATAAAACAACTTAGTGAAAACTCAGTTTGTAAAAGTGCTACTGTAGAATAAAAACAAGTAAGCCCTTGGTCAATTTGACGTCTAGTGTGAACGCCTGATTGTAATTCTCCAATGATCAATTCTTCTGGATGGTATGAAAGAGTTCGTGGCATCACCTCGTCTGGAACATCTACCTCACCTTCCAAATTTGTGATATTCTAATTTGCACCTTGTTCATCGACTGGAACTGTTTGACTTGAGATCTGGATTTGCTCCCCCTCAGAATCTGAATCACCATGATCAAATACAGGCATATTATCAAATTGTAGATTATCATTGACTGCCGTCTGACTATCAGGAGCAACTTCATTTTGTTGAATATCATCATGTTCACCAGCATTGCTTGAACCTGCTTCATCATCATTTGAAGTTTGTCGTGGTCGTCTTGAATACTCAGCTGGGAACCTTTCCTGTGAAGACTCATACTCTCGCAAAATATCCAACTCGTCAAAGAAATCTTGTTCTTCTTCTTCTTCTTCCATGTCAAACGAATCCCACAATTTATCGTAAGTAAAACACCATGAATCGCCTGGATTCTGCGGTGGCATTGTGTAACCTTAACACTCAACATTGTGTGCTTCAATAATCCGCTTCAAGCTTGGAACAAAGACTCGTTTCAATGGACTTGTGTAACCCACGAAAATGCCTTCAATGCTCTTTGGACCAAACTTTCCAAAAGGCTCTAGAACTGTACAGGGTGACCCAAACGGTTCTAAATACTTCAGACTCGGTTTGCGGTTATTGATTAGCTCAAAACATGTCTTGTTAAATTTCTTTACAGTGAGAACCCGGTTGAGTGTATAGCGTGCGGCGGATACTGATTCTGCCCAAAAATTAACTGGTAGCTTTGAATCAGCAAGCATCGTCCTAGCCATTTCAATTAGCGTCCTGTTCTTTCTTTCAGCTACTCCATTCTGCTGCGGAGTGTAAGGAGCACTAAATTCATGCAAAATACCTTTTTCATCACAAAACACTTCCATTTTGCTACTTTTGAACTCTGTACCGTTGTCACTTCTTATTCTTTGAACACGAGTTTGGTACAGGTTTTCAAGCTTTCTGATCAACGTGATTAAACTCCCAAATGTTTGATCTTTTGATTGCAAAAATGAAACCCATGAAAACCTCGAGTAATCATCTGTGACTACTAGACAATAAAGATCCCCTGTAATACTTTTGACGTTTACTGGACCAAACAGATCCATGTGGAGTCTCTCTAAAGGTCTCGAAATTAAGTTTTCTTTCTTCCTGGGTTGAGATTTCTTCTTTTGCTTTCCTTTGATGCAACTAATGCACTCCCCCTCAAGATGAAAACCTTTCAAATGTACACCAGTAACCAAATCATTATGCACCAAGTGATTCATTTTTCTAAGATGTATATGACCCATCTACCGGTGCCACAATTGTGATTCTTTCTCCGTTGCTCTAGACACAAAACAGTGTGCTTGACCTGTGGTAGTAGTTGCTACGCTCATGTCCAACACGTACAGATCATTAACTCTAGGTGCCCTCATGATAATCCATTCTTCGGGAACAACAAATCCTGGTTTCAAGATCAAACATTCTTTGTCTGTAAAGTGCGTTGTGTACATACGATCACAAATCTGAGATATGCTCAGAAGATTATTCTCAAGCTCAGCGATGTAATTCACTCTTTCAAATGTAACAATCCCATTGGATAACGTTCCTTCTCCAACTATTCGACCACCTTGATTGCCTGCAAAACCTACATAACCACCATTGAACTTTCTGACATCGTACAGCAGGGCTGTTTTCCCCGTCATGTGCCGAGAAGCTCCACTATCCATAATCCATCGTGAAACGGATCTTGGAAGCTCCTGCACATATCACAAACATTTAGTGAGATTTTGATGCCACCCAAGCCTCTTTTGACTCTGGTAACTTGACATTGATTTGAGATTTTGCAATGTAAAGTGGTGGAAAGTTTTTGTCATTCATCTTTAAGCTTTCTTCTGATCCAACCTCAACCTTTTTGTATAAGAAAAACTCATCATTCTTAGGTTGACTGGTTGGTTGATCTTTCTTTTGAACATTCTTCTTCTCTGATGGAGTAGAAGATTGTTTCTCCAATTGTTCATAATAATCCAAAGGAACATCCATCTTTACCGGTGTGGTAGAAGACGATTGTTTTTCCAACTCTGAAACCTTTGGTTTTTCAAAAACTTTTGGCTTCCATGTTTGTTGAGGTGATGCAACCCGTTTGTAAAACATGTCATTTTTAGTTACCATATTCTTAACAGGTTCAGTTTTGATCTTGGTGTTGTCATTTTTCAAAACCTTTTTCTCAACAACCAATGGAGCTTTTCCCTTCACATTATCTTTCATTCTTGAATTCATCACAACTTCAGTCTTAGGCTTCAAATTGGTACACTTTCGTGCTATATGTCCAACTTGATTACATTTGAAGCATGTTCGAGTGTCAACTACCCGACTTGTGCCTTCAGACTGAGGCTGCGATGCTTTCTTCTCAAAGAACTCTTTGTTTGATTTTGAAAAAATCTCATATTCTTCATCAGAAAGTGAACTTGAACTGTTCACAAACACCTTTTTCTCAGCAAACTTCTTGTTTTGAACATTCTTTTTCTGATAATTCTTACCACCCTGATAACCACCCGACCATCTGTTTCGATTGTTGTTATAAAAACGCGGTGGAACAACAGGTTTCTTGTAGTAAGCTTTATCTTTTTCAAAATTCATTTGCCTCTTTGTCTGATTCAAACCTTCTACTTCAGACAAATCAATTTCAACCAGTTTGAAAACATTTTTCAACTTGTTCACATTAACATTCTCCAGTGGAAACTCAGAATCCGAATACAACTTATCAGATCCAGCCATCTTGTACATCACAAGAACCGGTTCATCACCTAAGTTGTTTTTGGATTTTGGTTTCGGAATGTAATTGTCCAGAAAACACTCTTCATCCTCAACTGAATCACTATCAGACTTCAAAACACTTTCAGCCATGCCTTTAACAATATCAGTTTGAACACTATCATCGGATGAAAAAAATGTAACATCAATTGACTCTGGAAGTTTTATTTCATTTGTTTCATCTTCATCATTAACCAACCCGGACTTTTTCTTTGAATAATTGTTTAAAACTGGTGGTGGAACTTGATGAAACCCAACCCTAGTTCCATCCGAGTAAACATCTTCACCTGCTTTGTTTTTCCCGATGGGTTTGGGAACAATGTGTTGTAAAACAAAGCTTGCGGAGTTGTAACTGGTTAATTTCAACTGGATACTTTCATTTTCAATTTTAGCTTCTTGAAATTGAAGCTTCAACTTAGCAATTTCATCCAGTTGTTGATTGATTAACTCTTCTTTCACTCTAAGAACACCGGTCAGTTTAAGATTTTCCTTGTCTGTCTTGCCATTTCTTTCATCACAATCTTTAACCGTTCGTTTTAGCTTCTCAAAATTTTCTGAGATTTGACGATTTTCAAGAATCAATTTTTCATTTTCTTTCCTAATTCTTTCTACGTCATTTTTATCTTTTTCGATTTTCTCAGTTAATTCTTTTAATTTTTCGTTCGAAGCTTTCAACAACTTATCACGGTTTAAGATCTGATCTTCAACACTTCTGACTCTACTAGTCAGATCTTCAACTTTCTTACCACTAAGGTAAGCATTTGTACTACAAACTTTGAACTCTTTCATGCAATTTTTGCAGTTGTTCTCAGATTTAACATTCTTACCTGACTCATGTGTATCATTTGAACTGACCTTATCTTTGGACTCAGTTCCAGAACCAGAAACTACCTCTAGTTCTTTTGCAGCTAGAACTTTGTCAGCCATCTTCTTCAAGTTTTCAGCGGTGAGTTCTTGTGACGTATCAATAACTCCCTCATCAATCTTTTTAGGCTCCGGTTCTTTTGCTGTCTCTTTTTCCTTTTCTTTTTCAACTGCTTCTCCTCCTCCCCACCATTCTCTCTGTCTGGCTTCCTCTTCATCAGCAATTTGTTTGGTGAGAACTTCAAGATCAACAGTATCTGGATCCACAGCTATGTTACCATTAGGATCAAGATAACATTCTCTATCAGGATCCCATCGCCTTGCATTCTTTGCTTCCTTCCAGATACGATATATTTTGGCTTTCATGAATCGAGCTTGATCCTTCCTATTCACATACTTCACTTCTTCAGTTCTCTTATCCTTAAATGGAACAATCTTTGCTGCTGTGAAGGCGTAACCAACTGCGTCTTCCTCAGGCAAAACATCACTCCAATCGTAACCTTCATCGTCATGAAAAACTGCAAGTGCCCTGGATTTCTCTTTGGGTGTCTCCTCTATCTGCTTCATCCTAGGAGGTTCAGATTTATTCTGATGATAAATTGCCCTTTTATAATAATCCTCTCGAAAAGGATTTGCAGTATCATCAGCATAAGCATTTCTGCACTCACGCTTAAAATGACATTTCTGTTTACACTTGAAACACGTCACTTTTGACTTGTCAAAGCCTAACTCTGTAGAAGGTCCACCAATAGACTGTCTTCCAGTAATCTCCATAAATCGTTGCGCTCTTCTCACTGCACTGGCCATACACCACCTTATATCAATCAATTCCATCTCCTCAGGATCAATCTGATGGTAGTCTTCCTTTGTTAGGTTGGTGTTGCCCATCTTTCCTGCAACGAGACTTTCGTACGATTCTAACACAGAGGCTAAAAACACCATCTGTTGTTTAGCAGACTCTTCACTGAAATTCTGACCATTCTTCAGATCAACAGCAATGTTACATTGGAACAGATTCTTTGATGCAAATTGGCTTGGAGTTGTTGAAGAAGATCCACTATGAAAACCACTGTGAGGAATTTCTTGATTCACAGTATTTGAACTTTCTGCAGAAAATGTTGTTCTTGGAGAACCAGTCTTTGGTAAATTTCCTCTATAGTACAACTCCACATTCTGCTGATAAGATGAGTTATTGACTTTGCTGGATTTCTTGATCTCCAATTCATGGCTTTCCAGTCTTTCTATAAGCAGATCAACCTTCATATCAGCTGGCTTTATCGTATTCTTCAGCATCAATGCAAAATATTGCCAGTCTTGCTCATTTGGTAATGCATCAAACAATTTGTCTACCAGCTCTTCTTGAGTGTAAACGATCTCATGTCTAGCAAGCTCCATCTTCAGATGTCCAAATCTTTCGATCATCTTGGAAACAGACTCGCTCTTTAAACAACCAAACAAATCAAACTCTTTTCGTAACAGTTTCTTTTTGTTCTTTACTATTTCAGCACCACCAATACATTTTATTTTTAATTTTTCCCAGAGATCTCTCGAATCTTTGTATTCGATCAGTGCGATAATATCATCTCGAACAGATTGGTGAAGCAAAGCAATACACTTTTGTTCAGAAACATATCTTTCAATTTGATTATCTTCCAAGTTCTCATAATCATCTCTCCCCAAATCATAGCCATTTTTTAAACTTCTCCAACTCTGATAAGCAAACACCTTAAGCCATTCCTCAAATCTTGTAGCCCACCTGTTGTAATCTTCAATCGCCATCAGCTTGGGCGGCTTATTGTATGTTCCGTATGCACTATCTACGCTCATAACATCCTGAAGAATTTTCTTCGCACTCGGTGCTGGTGGAGTTTCATTCGTGTTATTTGAATTGTCATCTCCTGAACCACCAGTAAAGGAAAACACATCATAAAACGGATTCCTGAACTCATCCATCTTTCACGTACCTGAAATGATCAGCAAACACTTAGAAAATTCTTGGTTTTGAAAAATGACAGATTCAAACGGAATCTGTTCAAGCGGAATTGCTCAAATGGTATTACAACTTCAAATGGAATAATGTCACTCAAACGAAATCACTTATTTCGTTTGAGATATCAAACAATATAATATCTTATTTCGTTTGAGACCACACCACCTTCAAACGGAATAACAAAGCTTGTAAAAGATTTCAAACAAAATCACAATTGTGTGTACTCTCAAACGAAATCAACCCAAACACTTCAAACGAGATACCTATACAAACGGAATTACTCATACATTTCAAACGAAATCAGGTTTTAAGTGTGTTTTCAAACGAGATTACCAAGTATTTTCAAACGAGATCAAGGTGATGTCAACGTTTTCGAACAATTTTCAAATGAAATTACGGTTTTGATCAAATTTTAAGCCGAATTTTAGTCCAAAACTTTCAAGGATTAGTTAACACTATGTTTCGCTTGATATGTGAGAGTTTTAGGCCATTTCAACCGTGAAAACTTGTTCAAAACAGAAAAGAAAGAGTAGAAGTAAGAGAATCCGATGAAATCAAGCTGAATTGGTATGAACTCCTCGTCCTGAGCTCTGATACCACTTGTTGGATCGTTTGGTGACCCTAAACAATCAATATGAGTAGTTCATCATCATTTGCAAAGGCGGAATCAATGTAAATGACGTCAAACAACTTGTTTCCTTTTCAATTCTTTTCTATTGATGATTTCCTGAGCTTATACAATGTAATTCTGACAAAAATCCGGCAGCACTTCAGCTCACATACACATAATTCCGTATCCAATGAGACATGCACAACCCTATATATAGACCTTGCTATTTCGTTTGAAGGTGTCACAGACCTGTTCAAACGAAATTACATGTGATGATTTCGTTTGAACATGTCCATGTATCCCTCAAACAAAATTACACACTAACATGCAATCTAACCCTAATTTCCACTCTGTTGTGCACTCATTTATCCTATCTAGACATAAGACTCAATTAAGACGAAGTTAACAGACACTAAATGCACCAACACAGGAAGACTAGATTGGGTGGTAAGTTGTAACGCTCGCACACGTTTAGGTATAGTAGCCTTTCGACTGAGGGCGTCGGCCACAACATTGGCTTTGCCCGGATGGTACTTGATCGCACATTCGTAATCATTCAAGAGCTCGACCCATCGGCGTTGTCGCATGTTTAACTCCTTTTGCTTGAAGATATGCTCAAGACTTCTGTGATCGGTGTAAATGGTGCACTTGGTACCGTACAGGTAATGTCTCCATATCTTAAGTGCAAAAACAACTGCTCCCAATTCCAAGTCGTGCGTAGTGTAGTTCCTTTCATGAACTTTAAGTTGGCGCGATGCGTAGGCAATGACCTTGTCACGTTGCATCAATACGCATCCGAGTCCTTGGATGGAAGCGTCGCAATAAACCATAAAATCATCTGTGCCTTCAGGCAATGAGAGGATAGGCGCGCTATAAAGTCTGTCTTTTAAGTGCTGAAAGGCAGATTCCTGTGCATCACCCCAATGATAGGTTGTTTCTGGGTCAGTGAAGTGAGAGGTTGTGCAATCCTTGAGAAATCCTTGATAAATCTTCTGTAGTAGCCCGCCAAACCCAAGAATTGGCGGATTTCTGTTGGTGTACGGGGTGCAGGCCAGTTCTTGATCGAGTCTACCTTGGATGGATCAACATGAATCCCATCCTTGTTTACTACGTGGCCTAGAAAGTGGACTTCGCGAAGCCAGAAGTCACATTTCGAAAATTTAGCATACAGTTGCTCTGCTCGAAGAAGTTCCAACATAAGTCGTAGATGCTTCTCGTGTTCCTCCTGATTCTTAGAATAGATCAGGATGTCATCGATGAAAACAATAACGAACTTATCTAGGTAAGGTTTGCATACTCAGTTCATGAGATCCATGAAGACCGCTGGGGCATTCGTCAATCCGAAAGGCATAACCAGAAACTCGTAATGGCCGTAACGAGTTCTGAATGCTGTTTTGGAGACGTCCTCATCTCGGACTCTCAGCTGATGGTATCCCGATCTCAAATCAATCTTAGAGTAATAACTCGACCCTTGCAACTGGTCGAATAAGTCATCTATACGTGGGAGAGGATAACGATTCTTCATGGTCACCTTGTTAAGCTCGCGATAGTCAATACACATTCTGAAAGTACCGTCTTTCTTCTTAACAAACAAGACTGGAGCTCCCAGGGCGAAGAGCTAGGACGTATGAAACCCTTTTCCAAGAGTTCTTGTAATTGCATGGATAGTTTTCAAGTTCTGACGGAGCTAGTCGATAAGGGGCACGAGCTATTGGCGCTGCTCCAGGAGCTAGCTCGATTTGAAACTCGACTTGTCGATGAGGCAGAAGACCAGGTAATTCCTCAGGGAATACCTCAGGAAAATCACGTACAATAGGTATGTCTTCTATCTTCCTTTCTTCCGAGGATGTATCAGAAACGAGGGCTAGGATAGCAGTGTGACCCTTTCGCAAACACTTCTGGGCCTTAAGGAAAGGGATAATGCCTACGACACCACCACTCTTTTCGCCATGAACCATGAGAGGTTCTTCACCCGAACGAGGAATGCGGACGATTTTCTCCTTGCAAATAATCTCCGCTCGATGATGAGATAGCCAATCCATCCCAATAACGACGTCGAACCTACCAAGTACGATAGGGATAAGATCTATAGAGAAGGTGTGACCAGCTAAGACGAGGTTACAACCCTTAACTATGTGTGTGGCCTCGAGACTTTTACTGTTTGCTAGCTCTACCGTGTGTTTGGTGTTCAAAAGTGTTGGGGTGCGCTTAAGCATTTGACTAACTTTTAAGGACACATAACTAGTATCGGCACTCGAATCAAATAAAACAGTAACAAAGAAGTCATCCAGAAGAAACTTACCCATCACAACGTTGGGATCTTTCCTTGCATCACCCTGACCCAGCACGAAAACACGTCCCCTGGAACCATTGCCATTATTGTTACCCCCGTTGTTGCCTCCATTGTTGCCTCCATGGTTGTTCCCGTTTCCTTGGTTGTTGTTGTTCTGATTCTGGTTCAGCTGAGGACAGTTCCTCTTAAAGTGGCCTTCAGCGCCACACTGAAAGCATCCTTTATTGCCCTGCTGTTGCTGCTGCTGGTGGTTCTGTGGAGCTTGTTGTTGTTGTTGGCGATTCTGATTTGCTGGTCGTGCGCTCCTGCAATCCTTTGCTTCATGCCCAAACTTGTTACACCTCAGACAGCGACCCTTGTGGCACTGCCCGCTATGATGTTTGTTGCACCTGTTGCACTTGGGGTGGTTCCCTCGGTATCCACCTTGTCCTTGACTACCAGAAGATTGCTGACCAGGACTCTGGTAGCCATCAATCTTTCGCTGCTGTGACTGAACTGATGTAGAACCCTCGCCCGAATTTCCATCCCACTTGCGCTTGTTATCATTGGGAGCATCAGTAGTAGTAGCGCTAATACACTTGGGCAGCTTGTTCTGCTTAACTGCCTGATCAGTGAGACGATGAGCCAACTTGATGATTTGCTGAATGGTGCCAAGATTAGCTGAGGTTACGTGGCTTTGAATTTCTGGCACCAAACCTTTAAAGTACAGCTCGATGCGCTTGATAGGAGGATCCACCATAGTGGGACACAGGATGGCCAATTCGTTCGACCTCTTTGTGTATGCCTCGATTTCAGGCCCCGTCATCTTTAGATTGAAAAATTCTACCTCTAGCTTGTGGATTTCGTCATGACTACAGTACTCTTCTTTGATCAGTTCTTTGAAACCGTTCCATGGGGTGGCATTAGCAACCGCCAGCCCTAGCAGTTGAACCTGTGCTTTCCACCAGGTTAACGCAGCACCCTCGAGTGTTCCAGTAGCATATTTCACCCTACGATCTTCAAGGCATTCACACATCTCAAAAACAGACTCGAGTTTCTCGAACCAGTGGAGGAGACCTACAGCTCCTTTAGTGCCACTGAAAGTACTAGGTCGGCAATCCATGAATGTTTTGAACGTACATAAGGGAGGTTGAGCATGCTGACCTGCCGCGCGAGAACGAAAAGACAAGATTAAACACGAGAGTTGGTTTACGAGAGTAGGATCTAAACATCCTAGGATAGATCGAAATAGCAGGTTATACCTCCTGCAGGAACTGCTGCGAGTGCCTCAGCCACTCGTTCGTTGATTAGAGCCGTCAGCTGGGCTTGAGTCAAGTTCAGGCGTCCACCCATGATCTTCACATCGAAGGAGACACAGGTAAGAAAAGTGTCGCGAAAGTGCGTAAGTGTGGGGTGACAGAAGAGAGCAAACACACAGGGTTTCAAGCAATAGTTGTTACACTAACTAAGCATACCATGATCAACTGCGCTACTTAATCTAGCAGGCAGGCAATACAAACATAAACCATATTACCTATAGTGTTGAGTCTTACACGTGGAGCGAAGCGTCGTTGTGGATCGTTGAGCACGGTACAGGTTATAGTCTGGTTTTGTCAAAAAGCCTTTCCCTTTTTAAAACCAAGTTCACTATAACCAATGGCTCTGATACCAATCTGTCACACCCCCAAAATCCACCATGCGGGGTATCACCGCTTGGAGGCGTGACATGACCAGGATCGAGCCACCAATCATATTGAACAACGTAATTAAGTAAATAAACCAACCACAATACAATTGGTGACCTAAAGAAGGTAACTGACTTTTAAGTTAACAGCGGAAGCATAAAACGTAAGTCCAAAACATAAGTTCCATAGTTCATAAGTTTAAAGTCCAAAACGTAGGTTTAAAAAGTTCATAAGGATTTAAATATTAAGCACGGAACATAAGAGTCCGTATCCCACAACAACCTCCTCCTCGTGCAAGCTCCATAAGCGTCTAGTGACCTGTAAGGCATGTAACAACGAGTCAACAACAAAGTTGAGTGAGTTCATGTTTGGTTGTTTAGTTGTAAGTTGTTTCTGAAAACGTGGTTTGACTTTCGTTAGCTTATTTGCCGTGGGGGTTACCCCATAGTTGAAAGTATGTCTAACCGGTTCCTTTTTTATTACCCAAACCATATCCATAATCAGTGGGGAGCTTCCCCGTATGAACCACTAGACTGATATCGACAACTGACGAACAATAAGGTGCTCTACGTCAATGTCTATCATCATTGACAGTTTGCCATAGTCCATTAGTACACGCCCGTTCAGATGACACGGTGTGAGGTTCGTTAAACCTAATAGCGCTATTAACTAATGACTCGCTCGCCATCGGCCTCGGTGATTAAGTCGATATAAAAGGAGGGACTGAGTGATAGAGTTTTGTCTAGTAAGTTTTAAGGTTGTTGTCCTACCCAAGGAGGACGAACGTACGTATTCTACCCAAGGAGAATACGCATGATTAATATTGGCATCCTACCTATGGAGGATGGCCGTACATATCCTACCCAAGGAGGATATGTAGGTTCTGTTTTAAATTCTTTAACCCATTCCCAACCACCGGGAATCCCATGCCTTAGAAAGTGTGAACTCACCTCGGTTGCTCGGTTTGACTCTCAAAAATAGCTAACAGTCAAGGTCGGTCAATCACGTCCTAATATGATTACCAGTTAGTCATTTAGTGGTTTTCAAATAGAGCACAAAGTTCCTACACGTATCTATCACATAACATGCATCACTTTAACGGTTTATGCCCATATAAGCTTCCCATCTATTCCCGTTCACAAGCAAACATACGACATTGCACATAACACTTTTATTGACATATAACATGTTAGATTATTCTCAGATAACCTACCTGAGATTTAGACACGCAAATCACTACTAATGTCGTTTCAGCTTTATTCTTCAAAACTGGGCTGTTTTCGGGGATTTTAATAAAATAGTTAACTTATTCCAAAAATTCCCAACTTTTTACAGAAGGTCTTAAACGATCCAAATATTATTGTGTAAAAATCTCGGGATCCAATTCATTACCAGTATTTTATAAAAAATCATTTTCCGGACTGCAATCAGATTTATCACTTTCTGATTGCAGTCCACGGAATAATTCATCTAAAATTTATCGTAAGTCCGATTGACGAAATTCTAGTGGGAGAATTACTATGACATCAGAGGTCATCTACAGTATAAATTTCATGACCTAGTTCTACTCAGGTTTCAAGTTATGATGAAGAATATAACACTTATTTTCAGCAGCAAAAATGCAGCTTTTGCTGCTGTTACAAAACGCCTCTTTAAAAATAGCAAACGAAGTCCAAAAATTATGATTATAGTGCCATTAGAACCGTATTTCATAATAACACATTATAGACTCAAGAAAATCAATTTTTCGTTAAGTTATAATCTGGTTACAGCTGTAAACACCAACCAGCTTCATATTTTTCAGCTCTTAACTTTCTAACGCGTGCTCGATTGATTCCGTTAACATGTTCAGCGAACAACAATGACATTTAACATCAATATTAACAAGTAAATCAACAACATAACCAAAACAACTTCATACTAACATTATTACATCATGTTTCATCTTTAATAAAGCTTTATGTTCATCTTCTTGGTTCTTTTTCTTTAGTGTTTCAAGCATAACCATCATACTGCAACTTTTAACTATGAAACAAGGGTGTAACAAGGACTTACTACTAGCACAAAGGCTAGGGATGAATCTCTAATGAAAAGATGAAGAAGATGAAGGTGAAAAGCTATGTATGAAGCTTCTTGAGGTTCCACAAGTTGCGTGCTCCTTTAAATAGCCTTCTTCACTTGAATGAAGCTCAAAGATAGATGAATATGGTGGTTTAGTGGTGGTGATGGGGGCGGTTGTGGGTGTGGCCGAGAGAGGGAGAGAGAGATGAGAGATGAGGGTGAATATTTGTGAAATGATGATGAATCTTGGTGCCATACATATATAGATGTCTTCTAATATTTTGGTGACAAGAACAAGCAACATCTAATAAAAAAATGAGATCAAATCTTGTAGTAGGATATGAAGTATGGTGTGAATATATGGTGGGTCCTCATGGGGACCGAATTCGGTTTAGGGGGGGTTGGATGTAACATTTTCAACTAAATGGTAAATATAAGTTAGTTTCCAAGTAACTAGATTATATATGTTAGTTATATGATTTTTAGTGGGTGTTATGGTGTACGGGGACCATGACTAGCTCAAAATAATTAAATAATGTGTTTGACAAATATTTGGTGTCCCGGGTAATGTCCGGTTGTTCGGTCGGATACTGTTCCGTTAAAGTGTTTAATTATTCCGTAAAGTGTCTTATATATATATTTTTGTAACACTTTTAATTCCTAACACTTAGGAAAACATTCAGGACCGTTTAGTCAATTTTCTGCACATGACTAGTATGTTAACAAGCACATGTAAGTATGACACAGTAATCAGGAAACAGTTAAGTAATTCAACACAGTCACTAAGCACTTTAATTATCATTAAATAATCGTACGGATACATGTAATTACGAGGGTTGTCACATTTTCCCCCTGTTAAGAAAATTTCGTCCCGAAATTTAGTGCGTGGTTACTGAGGAAGCTAGTTAAGTTGCGGTGTTTACTGGCTTTTCCTGGGGTGTCACAGTAACAACCCGACTTTCCAGGTAAATTCAAAGTCAAAGTCAAGGTCAAGTCATGTTGTTACTCAAATCTGACATTTCATGCCTAATTGACTTGTACTCTCGAGATTCGATAAACAGTTTAACCCGTTGCGATAATCGATATATTGGTTAACGATTTTCAAACGATATTTTAAACTATGTTTTACAACGCATTCACAATGCTTATTCAAAACGCAGTTATCGCATTTAACGCTATTACAACGCTTACTATTTAACGCATTTTATCGCATATTACATCGCATGTTTACACTAAACGCTATCGCATCGTAATCTCATCGCAACTCGAAACGCATATTTACTTTTATGCATCTTAGTTATTATGTGTGTTATTTGTGTGTTTACTTGTTTAATGTTATGTGATTATCGCATCGCAACGCTTACTCACAACTCGCTTAAACACAACGCAACGCTTATCGCACGAAATGAAAGTCGGAAAACTAACTTGCACCAGTCGTCTGATCGAATGACCATTCGATCGAATGATCATCCGGCGGGATGACCATCCGATCGGATGGCCGTCCGACCCACACTTTCCATCGCCTTATCTCTCTCACCCTATAAATACTCACATGTCAGATCACTGATTCATTGATGTAACAGCTTTATCCGACCAACTCGCTCCCAGCTCATTCCAAAGCACATTTCACTCGATTTAAGGATATTTTCGTAAGTTTTCTTCCTAAATATTGTACTTCCATCATCATTACACACTATCCCATCATCTTCTCCACTGAAATAACTGATTTCCACCATGATATAACCTGATTTGGATTGTTTTAAGGTGACGTCATCTCGGTTTCTTATGAACACTGAAGTGTGACATCATCTCATCAAGATTTGTCCAGATCCAAAGGATTTCCATACTATTTTACATAAATCTCAACGAGATTCAACAATTATCAACTGTTTTCACACTTTTCTTCAACATTCTTCACTTTTTACTCAAAACCGTTAGAATCTGGAGTCGTTCAGGCTCTCTACTCATTCTCTAGTAGAGAACCGGTCTGAGAACCGATTTACACCGAAGAGATGACCGACTCACGGGTTGAACATGAAACTCCATCAGGAACAGTTGAGTCTGATTGAATGGGGTGATTCCCATCCGATCGACCAAGCTGGACTTGAGGTGGATTTCCGTTGTTTGACACGTCGTCACACCGTCTCCGATAAACTTCAAAACTTTTAACTTAGGAAGATTTTACAAACTTTCAACTGACAAGTTCGCTCACTCGAATAGTCATCCGATCGAATGACTATCCGTTTGGATGATCTGCCCTTTTTCAATAACTCAACACTTAAAACGATTTGATCAAAACTTCAAAGAATATCGGACCCTCAGTAGAATAGCCATCCGACCGAATGGCCATCCGTCCGGATGACCATCCGATCAAATGACTTGATTTATACTACAACAAAAACTTCAAAAGTTTTATAAACACTCACAACTCATTCGAATGGCTATCCGTTCGAATGGTCATCCATCCGGATGACCATCCGATCAACTCACCATCCGACACTTATCTCACCCAACGCACTGTTACACGCTGTTCAACGCTTACGCAATAGTTCAATGCTTAGGCTAACTCCAACGCGCTCCCTTCAATCCAAGACTGTGTTTATTTACTAAACACATACTGTGAGTATACTTGAACCCTTTTTCGCTTAGCGCACTTTTTGGTGTTACATACGTTATCTATAGCAAATCACATCAACACACAACGCAAACACTTTTAACGCTAACCGGTCTCGCATGTTATACATGATTCGATGAATGCTTGTATGTTATGTTTACACAGTGATTGTTTCCTGACACCTTAGCAACGATAGTACTATAGTTTGGACTCAGCACCTGTCGTGGACATGGGTTGGTAAGGGTTTTACTTCACATGGTCACAGTGGTGATACTGTGTTGCGCATTCTACACTCGCAGTCATGTCGGTTGCAATATGTTATTGTCGATAGCTTACTTGCTCCACACTTCTACGTGTTACATGCTGGTTATGCGTAAACGCTTCCGCTACTATTATGCTATCAAACTTGTGTACTCACCTTTACACTCTGTGTATTGACTTTATTTTAACGTATGTGACAGGTGTTTAGGATGTTATGTTTGCTGTGACGAATCAAGCTAGGGAGTCTAGAAACAAACTAAATAAATCTGAGTTGTTTGAACAGTTTACTTATTTTTTAGAATAATATATGTAATAACTGTTTTTACTTTATATGTTGATGATATGGGACGTTAACGATTAATATATTGTCATTAATAGTTGTTATGGATTCTTTTGGACAATTTGTTTCGCTCAGTGTCACGCCATGATATTTCCGCCATCGGTTGGGGTGTGAGACGTTACGTCCTTTAGCCCTAACTGAGTTTATTTTCATGGTTAAATCTAACCAAGTGGACCTCACATATGGGCATTTTGGTCATTTTACAATTTATTTAAATAAAAAATTTTATTAAAAATTTAAAAACATTTCAATCTCTCTTCTTCCTTCAATACTTCTCTCTCTCTCTCTCTTTTAACACAAACACATGTACACTCCCTCTATCCTCTCTCCAGCCACCAAGATCTCCGGTCACCACCACCTACCTCCGGCGACCAAGAATCCCCACTCGTTTCTCTCTTCCCAGTGACGGATCCATATCCTATAACCACCACCACCCATCTCAAGATCTGCAACATCCAAGCCAGATTCAATCAAATCCATATTCAAACCCTAATATGAATTCAAGCTACTAACCCCTAAACAAAACCCCAATATGGATTTAAACTACAAAACCCCTAATTCAGACACAACAAAAACCCCCAATTCAAACACAACAAATATCCCTAACCCCCACATATTTACTCACCACCAACAGAAACCCATGGAGCGAATAATGAGTGGCCGATGGGATCTCGAGCTTAGGCGGTAGCGAACATAAACAACATACAGTCGAATTAGTGTGGATCAATGACGAAGACGGGATCTGGTTGAATCAGGGTGGATCGAACTCAGGCGACGGCGACGGGATCTGGCTGGATTAGGTTGTGTGGTAGCGGTTGTAGTGGTGGTGTTTTCTTGGTGGTGGCAATGACGTAATCAGGCTTGGTGGTGGCTGTGTGGTGGCGGTGGTTGCGTCGTGGTGGTTGTAGTGTTCGCGGCCTGTTGGTAACGATTGTTGTGTGGTGGTGGTTGTAGTGGTGATGGCTGGGTGGTGATGGTGGGGTGGTGGTAGTGGTGAAGGCTAGGAGAGAGAGATAGAATGAGAGAAAAGGACTGCACCTTTAGAGAGAGAAAGGGTAGAGTTGGGTTGGTGGGTTTTATTGGTTTTTGAATAATAAAATTATTTATTAAATTCTTTAAATAAATGGGTTAGATTACCAAAATACATTCGTGCGGGGTCCATTTCATCAGATTCAACTATGAAAATAAACTTATTAGTGCTAAATGACATAACGTGCAAGGATATACAAACATCGAGTACGTTATTTGCTCGTTTTGAAGATAAAGAACATAGTTTACAATTTGATGTAAACATAAAGGACGATTTTTGTAATTTACTCTTTAGTTTAATGCAACCCAGTCTATAGACCTAAATTAAACTAAGGCTCTGCCCACCAGACCTTTTACCCTATTCATTAGACCCTTTTGGAAATGGAACCAGCTAAAGATAAAACGGTCAGTTTGTGATTCTCATTTTATATAGTTAAAGGTTCTAGAGGTTCTGGGTCGGAAAGTTCATGTCCGACCCTTTTGCACAACCTACATACAAATAATAAAAAATGGCCAAAATTATTTGAAAAGGAAAAAGAGGGCAAACGTGGAAGAAGTAATAAGAATATATAGAAATTGAAAAGTTATATTGTTGAGACGTCTAACTTCATGCATTAATTGCTTGTTCCATCAGTACCACCCTCCTTGTTTCCATCCAACACACTTATTGTTGCTTTCAGTTAGGTAGCCATAAGGGCAGTGGTTGGTATTTAGACTTTACCCACTTGCCTATCTTGTTTCGAAATAATAATAATAATAATAATAATAATAATAATAATAATAATAATAATAATAATAATAATAATAATAATAATAATAAGAGTTAATTATATAGTTAGTCCATGTGGTTTGCACAAAATAACATACTTAGGTACTAATAGTTTAAAATCACCTTCTGGGCATGTTTGGCTTAGCTTTTTAAAGAGGCTTACGACTTTTTGGAAAAGTCAAGATGTAATGACTTTTTGGAAAAGTCATTTTTCCCCCCACATACATCTCATTGCCAAATAGATTTTTTAGAGCTTATAGCTTTTCAAAAAGTCAATAAGTCAATAAGTTGTTTCAAAAAACTTAGCCAAACATACCCTAACTTTTCATTTTGTAACGTTTGGGGGTATTAACATAGTTAGTCCATGTGGTTTGCACAAAATAACATATTTAGGTACTAATAGAATGTGATTTTAAACCTACAAATAACATTAATACCTCCAAACGTTACAAAATGAAAAGTTAATACCCTAGAATGTGATTTTAAACTATCAGTACCTAAATATGTTACTTTGTGCAAACCACAGGGACTAACTATGTAATTAACTCTAATAATAATAATAATAATAATAATAATAATAATAATAATAATAATAATAACAACAATAACAACAATAACAATAACAATAACAATATTATTATTATTATTATTATTTATACAAATTTTCTGTTCTATTTTTATTAAACTAGATCCAAAAAATCACCAATGTGATCTAAAATTGATTTAGGTTTATGTTTGATTAAATCAAAGTATCAAACACAAAGATACATTGTACACATGTTAGTTATCGATTACTTGTGGTGGATGCTTGCTTGGTTCATATTAAGTCTAACTAAAGGGACCTCATTTAAAATCTTTCATTTTCATATTCGTTCTCTATCTTAGTTTTGTTTAGAGATTCATCGAGTAGTGTTTTAGTTTGCCACTCTTTGAAACATGAACTCTAGGAGATCTTAGCCGCATGTTAGGTATTTCCACACTGCATTTCTTAAAGTGGGTAGATGTGAATTTGGACATAACGCTAATTAACATGTTAAATGATATTTCATGCATAAGAAATGACACGTTATCATGAATATAGCCGTAGTTCATTTTTTTAGGTTAGAAACCTAACCGGCATAATACTCCATGTTACTTTAATTCTTTCTATTTCAAGCTTTAGTTACCGGACATGTTTATAACCATACAACTTTTTGATAGAGTTTATTTAAAGTTTTTTTTAAACAAACAATAATAATAATAATAATAATAATACCAATTATTATTATTATTATTATTATTTGATAGATGAAAGACAACTAAGTAGCATGTGCATAGCATGTGCTTTGGTACATAAACAAGACTCGTGGGGGTACAACTCCTTTACCAACCTCTTTTGGCCCTCTCTCTCTACCTCTCCCTCCCATGTGATTGATACCTCTTGTACATGTGTTGGTGGATAAACCCTAATATTGTCTTTAGAATTTCCCATTTTTCAATAACTTAAATGAATTTTGGATATTTATACATTTTTGTTAAATAGCTATATGTAATATAACTAGTTTTTGTCCCGCCCGCGTTGCGGGGCAATAAGCCGAAAATTTCTCTCTCATAACATGTATGTCTGTGTTTCGGTTACTTGTACATATTATTCATAACACGATCTCAAAATAAATTACATCGAAACCAATTAAAACAAAAACACTACCATACTTTTACTAAAAAAATAACTAAAACGATGGAAAGACTATAATTTTAAACTGGGAGCAAAGTTGTAATTTTTCAGGACAAATGAGCGTGTACCAGGCATGCCTGGACGAATAAAAATTACACCTATGCTCGCCCGCGTTGCGGGGCGTTAAATCAAATATTTCTTAGTTTCATAACATGTATGCATGTATTTAGGTTACTTGTACATACTACTTATAACACGATCTAAAAAAAATATCGAGATAACCAATTAAACGAATACAGTACCATAGTTTTGCTAAAAAAATTAAAACAATAACAGATCTGTAATTTTGAGCTGCGGGTAAAATACTAATTTGTCAGGACAAATGAGCGAGTGTTAGACAAGTGCATGACACAATAAAAGTTACATTGAATCAACCAAGCAAAATAAAACAGTACTATAGTTTTGCACAAAAAAAAGTAAACGATGGCAAGATCATAATTTTTAACTGAGGAGAAATCGTAATTTTTGAAATGGGAGCAAAATCATAATTTTGAACAGAAGGTAAAATCGTAAAAATATTTTGAACTGGGGCGAAATCATAATTTTAAACTGAGGGCAAAATCATAATTTTGAGCTATGGAGAAAAACATAATTTTATTTTGAACTGTGGGCAAAAACGTAAATTTGAGTTGGGGGCAAAATCCTAATTTTGAGCTAAGAGCAAAAACATATTTTTATTTGAACGGGGCGAAATCGTAATTTTAGACTGGGGGCGAAACCGTAAATTTAAACTGGGAATATAATTAGAAATGGGGTTTTGAACTGAGGGTAAAAGCGTAAATTTTGAGCCAGGGCAAAAATATAATTTTATTTTGAATTAGGGGCGCAAATGTAATTTTAAACAAACGACGAAACCATAATTTTAAGCTATGAATAAACTTAAATTAAAAATTGGTTGGTCGAATAGGGGAGTGTCAGGCAAGTTGCCTGGTACTATTCCCTCAACTCCTTTTTGAATATGCTAAGGGTAAAATCATAATTTTGAGCTATGGGGAAAAACATAATTTTATTTTGAACTGTGGGCGAAAACGTAAATTTGAGTTGGGGGGCAAAATCGTAATTTTGAGTTGGGGGCAAAAACATATTTTTATTTTGAGGGGGGGGGGGGGTAAAGCGTAATTTTAGACAGAGGGCGAAACCGTAAATTTAAACTGGGAATAGAATTAGAAATGGGTTTTTGAACTGAGGGCAAAAGCGTAAATTTTTAGCCAGGGCAAAATATAATTTATTTTGAATTAGGGGCGAAAACGTAATTTTAAACAAAGGACGAAACCGTAATTTTAATTTAGGAATTAAATTAAATTAAAAATAGATTTGGTCCAATAGGGGAGTGTTAGGCAAGCTGTCTGGCACTATTCCCTCAACTTTCTTTTGTATATGTAGATAAAAATTGATTGGTCCAATAGGGGAGTGCCAGGCAAGTTGCCTGACACTATTCCCTCAACTCCTTTTTGCATATGCTAAGGGTAAAATCATAATTTTGAGCTATGGGGAAAAAATATAATTTTATTTTGAACTGTGGGCGAAAACGTAAATTTGAGTTGGGGGGCAAAATCGTAATTTTGAGCTAGGGGCAAAAACATATTTTTATTTTGAGGGGGGGGGGGGGGGGACAGCGTAATTTTATACGGAGGGCGAAACCGTAAATTTAAACTGGGAATAGAATTAGAAATGCGTTTTTGAACTGAGGGCAAAAGCGTAAATTTTTAGCCAGGGAAAAATATAATTTTATTTTGAATTAGTGACGAAAACGTAATTTAAAATAAAGGGCGAAACCGTAATTTTAAGTTAGGAATTAAATTAAACTAAAAATTGATTTGGTCCAATAAGGGAGTGCCAGGCAAACTGCCTGACACTATTCCCTCAACTTCCTTTTGTATATGTAGAATAACTAGTTTTTCTCTGCTCGCGTTGCGTGATACTAAGCCGAATATTTTTCTCTCATAACATGTACGTCTGTGTTTCGGTTACCTATACATACTACTCATAACACGATCTCAATAAAAATTACATAGAGTCAACCAATTAAAACGAAACATTACCATACTTTTGCTATAAAAAACAAAACGATGAGAAAACTATAATTTTAAACTGATAGCAAAATTGTAAATTTTCAGGATAAATGAGTGTGTGGCAGGCAGTCGCCTGACACGAATAAAAATTACATCGAATCAACCAATTAAAACAAAACACTACAATAGTTTTGTATAGTAGTGTAAAAAAAATTAAACGATGGCATGACTATAAGTTTACACCGAGGGCAAAATCGTAATTTGATAGAGAAAAAGAAAACAAAAACGATGGCAAAACTGTAAATTGGAATTGAGGGCAAAATTGTAATTTGACTGGAAAGAAAAAAACCAATTGCAAAACTGTAAATTTCAAAATGGCAAAATCGTAAATTGGCTGGACCAATGAGAAAGTGCCAGACCGCTGCCTGACACTATTCCCCGCCCACGTTACGGGGCGCTAGGCCAAATATTTATCTACCAATTAAAACAAAACACTATTATAGTTTTGCTAGGAAAAAATAAAACGATGAGAAAACTTTAATTTTAAACTGAGGGAAAAATTGTAATTTGTCATGACCATCGAGCGAGTGCTAGCGAATAAAAATTATATTGAGTCGACCAATTAAAACAAAACACTATCATAGGTTTGCAAGAAAAAAAAAAAAGAAAACAAAGGCAATACTGTAATTTTAAATCGGGGGAAAGTCCTAAAGTTTGATTGAGGGTAAAATCTTAATTTATCAAAAGATATAACAGTGTCATAACTTTTAGTATTATTATTCTCCCACGTAAAACTACACAAACGCCCACAAGGAATCTTCCAAACTTTTAGTATTCGTGATTTTCATCATATGGTAATCTTAAAAGAACATAATTTTTTTTTGCAATAATGAAATTTTAGTTTGGAACTTTTAATGTATGCTTAAATTTGTTAAATGATAATATATTTTTGTTTTAAGGTGCTACATATACTTTTTTTTTTATGTCAATACAACATAAAAATTTTCGATTTATATTATAGGGTTAGGATATAATAGAAAGTTTATTTGGGTATGAAGCTTAGAAAGTAATCTTGACCATCCATTTATTTAATCAAGGGTTAAGATTAAATAAGTGAAATTGAAGGAAAAATTGGAGGCGCGTGGGTATGTTAAGGGCATTCTAGTCAATCTAGGCAATAGTTTCTCTCTCCTCCAATTCCCCCTCATTTTTTAAACGTTAATAACTCTTTCATACGACATTATTTTTTATAAATATTGCACCAAAAAAACGTTTTTTTATCTTTAAAACGAGTATATTATTGCTATATTTTTGAAAAAAAAAATGAAAACCCAGTTGCGTAAAACGCAATGGAAAAAACCCAGTTGCGTAAGACGCAATGGAAAAAAACCTAAAAAATGACTTTTTCTAAAACGCAATGCACAAAAAACACAAAGAAATCTCTTTTTTATAAAACGTAATGGCCTGAAAACACAAAGAAATGTCTTATTTCTAGAACGCAATAGCCTAAAAACACAAAAGAAAGTGTACTTTCTAAAACGCAATTGATTAAAAACACATAAAAATGTGTTTTACCTAAAACGCAATGCACAAAAACACAAAGAAATGTCTTATTTCTAAAACGCAATGGCCAGAAAACACTTAAAATGTCTTTTTTCTAAAACGCAATGGACTGAAAACACCTAAAAATGTGTTTTACCTAAAACGCAATGGCCAGAAAACACTTCAAAAATGTGTTTTTCTAAAACGCAATAGTAAAAAAAAACACAAAAAAATGTCTTATTTATAAAACGCAATGGCCTAAAATGTCACACCCTGACTTTTTGCGGAAGCGTAATTATGTGTGACTTGCTTAATATCATTGCATTCAATCATAACAACGACTATATGATAAAACTAACGATGATCATCCATTAAATAAGTTTAAAAAAAACATAACAATATTGTCTTGAAACATAAACTTCAGATTCGAGTACAAACCTTGCAACTTGTTTTAAGAGTTCACAAGGACTCGACAAAAGACATTAAATAAAACCAAGATTTGGAAGGGGTGTCTTGTCCAGGATAGGACACCCTAACCAAACCCTAAGACCATGGATGACATCTTTTATTCTTAAACCACACTTGAAACTCCTGAACGCCCGCCAGATCCACATTCTAATTCCCTGAAATACATGTAGTTTTGAAACCATCAACAAAAGTTGAGCGAGTTCATGTATTCGTTTGTGAGTATGGATAAACCTTTGAAATCATTGAAAATATTTATGTATGTTTGCATGTGAAAAATGAACAGATCAATTAATGGTTTGCAAGGCCATCAACAAGTGTGCAACGGTGTAGGAAGGCTCAATCCTTTGTGTATTTCGTACCGGGTCTCCCGGCTGGAACGACATAGTCACCACATGCGGTCAACTCGCGGACCCATGGGTGGGGCTCGCAACACCCAAATAGATCTATCACTCTTGCCCCTCGGTCATTCTAAAGGATTAATGGTCTCAAGCTAACGCCTACCCATCCACATGATCTAACAGTTCATTTCATTTGTAATCGTAATCATTTGTACCACGTATTTCACCCCCGAAGTTATAAAACGAAAACAGTTAAACAAAAAGGGGACATGAACTCACAGTCTTGCGTCTTCAATCACCGTAACTCAAGCTTCTTTGGATAAAACACGACTACCTACAACGTACTATGATCTATTAGACGAGCGGGTCGTGCCTTGACTTAGTATGGATTAGTGTCTTTGAGTTACTTTTCTTTGTATCCTCAATATTATTCCATGTTATAATTATTTGTTAAATAATAAATATTTTAACTTAAATTATATTTATTAAATTTTGGAATAATAATATATTTTGACTTGATACTCTTCGAGTATTTATACATGTATTTCCTTCCCAATGGTGGGTGTATTTGTATTCGTATTCTTATACTTGTATATTTTTGCCATGTATTAGGATCGTACTCCGGTGTGTATTTGTACGTACGAGAATACGTATCTTCATGTAATTATTAAGTGTCCTTATACTTAATGTTATGTTATCCTTTCCGGAATAATATCCTAAATAAAAGTCCATACATATTTCCAAAATATATATTTTAAAAATATTACTTAGAAAAATTATTTATAATTTTTCTTTGGCAAAAATATTTGTATTTTTTCATAAGTTCCAAAAATAATATACTTTCAAGTCTAACTTAAAAAAATATATATAAACTTATTTTTCTCCCAAAAATGATAAATTTCATATTTATGTGAGAAAATATATTTCTCTTCCTAAAAATATTGTATTTCATGTTTGTTTAGAAAATATATATTTCTTTCAAAAATAATATATCTTCTAAAAATTTCAAGAAAAATATATATTTACACTTGCCAAAAATAATATATTTTTCCTTTGTCAAAATATGATATATTCTTGTAGTAATTGTAAAAATCATATTTTTGTTCATTTGGTGTCCAAAATATTATTTACCAAAATATACTTGTGAATTAAATTTCCGGAATATTTTTGTAAGTTACATTCTTTTGTTCGGTTTCAACATATTTTTGTGTATAACTTGTATATTCATATTCTTGGTATTTTGGTAATATTTTGGATTGTAATTTTTGGTATTTTAGTGAGTTATATTATTTCAAGTCCTAAAATAATATAACTTTTTTTTTGAACGGCAAATTTGGATCACTGACGGACCACTGGAGTATCATCGTGCCACCAGCCGACCCACCCGATCATATCCATCTCCACTAGGCAATAATGCCCTACACCAATTCAGGAGGAAACCCAATAAATCTGGGAAAAACCCCCTTGTGAGAATCGAACTCATGACCTAATGGTCATAAGCCTTATCCCACCACCAAGATACCACTAGGCTATAATGCCATGGGTAAAATAATATAACTAATACACTTAATATACAAATAATCACACACATGGTGACTTCTAAATATATATTTTCCTAAATACATATTTAGTCACTTTTATTTATGAAAACCAACCTCCAATATTTATATTATAACAACCCTAAATTAAACCAACACCCTCTGATGCGTGTGAAGTGTTATATATATTAGTTGTATATTTTAAGCCCCTTTAACACTTATTTTTAGCCAAGTTTTAAATTTATAAAACACGATATTTTACTAACACTAAACACACATATGGGCAAGTGCACCCATCGTGAGCGTAGTATAGTGTTGGCAAGATACCGAGGTCGTCCAAGGACACAAGAGCTTTTAGTACCGGTTTATCCTCAACGTCTAATCAAAAATAAAAAGTTTAGAAAAATGTTTTAAACTAAAACAAAATAAAAACTAACTAAAATGCTGAAAATAAAAATAAAAATAAAAACAGATAGACAAGATGAATCACTTGGTTCCGACTCGTATCTAGTGTAACCTTTGATTATTTCCGCACTTTTGCACATAATTAAGAGATTATCTTAGTTATTGTAGTAGGCCCCTCTTTTGAAGGTGACGTTACCCTCACCCCAGTAGTTTGAGTCAGCAAGGATACAATCCTAAAAGGGTGGATTATTGGAAGATAATGAATTAAGTTATTAATGCAATATTATGGTAGGGCCCCTCTTTTGGAGGTGATGTTACCCTCGACTAAGTAGTCTGAGTCAGCAGGGATACAGTCCTAAATAGCCGGGTTATAGTATTAATAGTAGTTAACTTATGAGGGGATCAAAGAGTTTGGACCCCCGCCATCCAATACCGTGAAGTATTGAAGGAGGTCCTACTAAATTTGACCCAGGTCCATTGCAGGACCTCTAAACGCTGAACAATGGCAAGACCTTTACCAAACCGTTCCCTTAACCCCCGACCAGGTAGCCAACATACCTCCATATAGACCGTGGAGATATGAATGGTGAAAATCTTTTATTTTATATAGACAGTAAAATAATTTCAAGACACCACGGACAAACGATAAAGAAAGATCACCTTCAACATAAGAAACTAGTTATTAAAGTCATTAATACGAAACCAAATAAAAAGTGCAAAAGATTAGAAATAAAAAGTATTACACTAGACACTTTGTCTTCACCAAGTGATGTAAGAGACTTAGGCAAACATGGCCTTGATTGTCAAGAACTCTTACGATCAATCTTGGATCCCGAGATGACTCACACACTCTACGATGGACAATGGATGATGGTGGTGGATGATGGTGTTATGGTGGTGGTGGGTGAAGTGTGAGAGAGGTGGTGTGCCAAGGGATGGTTTGAGCTTGAGCCAAGCACATCTATTTATAGGCTGAACAGAAGCTCGGGCACGGCCCCGTGTCCAGTGGGCACGACCCCGTGTCCACATCCTTCTCTTTCTTCATTAAATGCAGCTTTGTCTTATTAGTTGACCACGCCCCCGTGTCCGCTGAGCACGACCCCGTGGTGCAGAAAAATCTTTGTACTATGCAGATTTGCTGGATTGTGCGAATCTTATAGTTGACCACGGCCCCGTGTCCGCTGAGCACGGCCCCGTGGTGGGCAATAGAAGCTTCTACCACTTTGTCTTTTCTGCTGACACTTGGGCACGCCCCCGTGCTGGCTGAGCACGGGGCGTGTTCAGTCTTCTGTCTTCTTGTTTTGCTTGGGAAGATGCTGTCGTGGGGTCGGGCATGTCACGTCTTGTTCCTTTTCTTGTATTTATGTTAGATTTTGATGTCTTTTTGCTTCTTTTGTTAATTTGAGCTCATTTAATCCTGAAAATACAAAAGGAAGACAAAAGCACACTTTTTCCAACATTAGTACTAAAAAGGGGTTAGTTTTATGCCTCATTTGATGAAATTTATATGTTAATATTTGAACACATCAAATACCCCCACACTTGAATCTTTGCTTGTCCTCAAGCAAAACTCTTTAATATGTGGCTATTTACACTCCCAAATGGAATGGGTGGAGAAAAAGGTTTTTGGGCTTGTCGTAGAGTGTCGGGATTTCCAAGATTCTTTATTTAATTTTATTTTTATTTATTTACAATCCTATTCGTCATGATTTATTTAAAACTTTTCATAAGATAAATTACTTATTAGGGCATAACATGCCTTTGTAAAATTCTATTTATATACAAGTTCACATACCTCACGGGGATCACTCAACACTCGGCCGAAAATGTATTTTTGTGGATCACTCGAGAGCGGCATGTAACTTACTCCTACCATAGGCTTGCCAAGCAATCAATCCTCCTCCTTTTTAATTTATATACCTTTGTAAATATCAAGAGGACTTTGTGGGTTAAGGGTTAGGCTTGGGTAAAAGGTAGGTGGTTGGGTTGGTGGTTAGTGGTTAGTAGAAAAAGGGCGAAAAGCGTAACAAGTGTCGGTTTTCATATGACTTTCTATTTTTGTAACTTTTATTTTGATGAAGCTATTTATTCAAACAAAGTTATTTTTGATGAACTTGTTTGTTTATTTTCTTTTGCTTCATCATCAACACACAATTTTTTTTTTCAAAAGTCATATAAAGAACCGAACTTGTTACTAAAACAAAGGGGTAAAAATGAAAAAGGTTTTGGTGGGTAAAAAGGGTGTTTGGTTTGGGTTATGAAATGAAAAAGGTTTAGGCTCAAAGGGGCTAACTAGGGGGATTTTGGGTAGGTGGTAAAAAAAAGAAAAATAATGGTGTAGAAATAAAAGGGTTAGTCCTAATGCCTCCATCATTTACTTACTCGGGTTTAAGTTGGTTTTTTTTTTTTTTTTTGGAACGGCTTTTTTAGGTGGGGCCCGATCTATCGGCTTACTCGGGTTTAAGTTGGTAAGGACCAGGAATGTATCGTCATGGCAAGTTCTAGAATCGTAAGAACCAAGCGGCTATTCACACAAGAAACGAAAATGAGCATTTAGTCAAATGATATGTAAGTGTTAGCTCAATAAAGGCTCAAAACTCACTTTTGTGGGAATGGGTTTTTATGTGATCAAGTATATATAATTAAATTTTAACTAAGCTTGTCATGCCTTTTCATAATTTTCTTATGTTGGTTCTTTTTATCACGACGCTATCGGTTGTAAATTCGTAAAAATATAACCTTTTTAAGAACTTGAATTTCCCGAATTAAACCTCGACAAGTAAAAAAAATGAAAATTTTTGAAAAAAATTTGGGGTGATTAGCGGTTCCAATAGAGTTTTGTGTAAGGCTTGTATTTAGGACTTGCCAGATTCAAGGTTTTAGCATCCCCCCCACACTTAAATTACACATTGTCCTCAATGTGTCCCAAAAATAAGTTTTTAGGTTGATTGAATGTGTAAAAAGGTGTGAAAAGCAAAAATTTTGTGTTACTGGGCGCTGAACACGGCCCCGTGTGATCCGGACACGGCCCCGTGTTCAAGTGCCAGTAACAAAATTAAACAAGAGAAACAGAAGTCTGGACACGGGGGCGTGTTGGGTGAACACGGCCCGTGTCCAGTTACCTGAACTGGGTCTTTTTCTGCAGACTGTGCAGCACGGGGCCGTGTTGGGTGGACACGGCCCGTTCCGAGCTTACTGCAAACGAAGAAATTTATCGGACGGTTCTGTTTTCCTGTATGGAGTGCTGGTTCAAGTTTCCCTTGCATCCTTTGCCATCTCAAGTGTGTTTTATTCCTGAAAATTAAAACTAACTAGAAAACAAGAAAATTAATCTAATCTAAACTAAGGATAGTTCCGTGGAATGCCTCCATGGTGCGCCACGTTTATAAGGGTCCTTGGCTAGACCCAAAGCCTGGTCACATGTTACCCAAGTGGGATGTATTGCATCCCAAGTTACACCGTCGGAGAGCGTCATCCAAGATTGAGTCTATGACCTTCATGTAGTTGACCGGGTCTTCTTCCTCTATCTTCTTTCCACATTCAAACTTCACTTCCTCGTCCCCAAACTTCAATGTTAACGTTCCGTCATTCATATCTACCACTGCTTGGGCGGTGGCTAGAAATGGCCTCCCGAGGATGAGAGGGACTTCGGTGT
The DNA here is from genome assembly GCA_030545235.1 of Helianthus tuberosus. Taxonomy (NCBI): domain Eukaryota; kingdom Viridiplantae; phylum Streptophyta; class Magnoliopsida; order Asterales; family Asteraceae; genus Helianthus; species Helianthus tuberosus. The sequence continues at coordinate 105,390,571 of CM060408.1, forward strand.
CTTCTTCCATGTCTAGGATGACAAAGTCAGTTGGAAAAACGAAGTTGTCAACCTTGACCAGTAGATTTTCAGCGACACCTTGTGGAAATTTGACGGACCTGTCGGCGAGTTGTATGCTCATCTTTGTAGGGCTAGTTACTCCTAGGCCGAGTCGTTTGAACATTGACGTGGGCATGAGGTTAATGCTAGCCCCAAGATCGGCTAATGCATTACGAACGGGGGACTCCCCAATCGAGCAAGGAATTGTGAAGCTCCCGGAATCGATTTTCTTTTGTGGAAGTTTGTTGAGTACTAAAGCGGAGCATTCTTCGCCTAAGTTAACTAATTGCAATGATTCAATTTTCCTTTTGTGAGTGAGGAAGTCCCTCATGAATTTTGCATATTTAGGCATTTGGGTTAGGACCTCAATAAAAGGAATATTGACATGCAATTGTTTTAGTAAACTTTCGAACTTTGCGAATTGCTCATCGGTCTTTTGACGATTTAACCTACCGGGGTACGGAATTGGAGGAGTCTTGGTGGGCTCTTGATTTGGTGAAGAAGCATTTTCTAGTTGAGGTGTAGGTGAAGTCGTACTTTGACGTTGACCCCCTTCAACTGGTGGTAATGGAGTATCCTCGGGACCCACGGTTCGGTTTCTCAATGTGATAAGGTGTACTTGTGCCTTTGGGTTGGTTTCGGTATTACTTGGTAATGCGCCTTATGGTCTCTTGGAGAAATTTTGAGCTAGTTGATTTAATTTTTTTTCTACATTTTGAATGCTAGCTTGTTGATTTCTAAAATTTGATTCCAATTGTTGGAATCGATCCGAGTTTTTCTTTTCGGTGTCGGAGATGAGGCGAGATACGGTATCTTCAAGCCTTTCTCTTCCACCTTGTTGTTGAGGGAAATTTTGTGGTTGTTGAAAATTAGTTCGTTGGTTTTGTTGGTTACTACTATTGCCGGGATCTCTCCAACCAAGATTTGGGTGGTTACGCCATCCTTGGTTGTAGGTACCCGTTGGAGGACCCGACGGCCTAGGTCTATTATCAATGTAGTTTACCGTTTCTGTTTGTTCATCTAATTCTTTCATACAACTCCAATTTTCATGTGACCCACCACACCCTTCACAAGCCATAACCGAGGTCGTTTTTGTCATTTCTAGCTTTTTGATTTTTGAAGAGAGGGCCTCGATTTGGGCTTGTAAAGAGGTGCTTTCATCAACCTTATGGGCGCCCGGGGCAATAGATTTATTACCTCGGGGAGTGTGCCATTGAAAATTGGTTTGAACAATTTCCTCAATTTGATTATATATTTCATTTGGGCGACGATTACCTAAAAGTCCCCCGGAGCTTGAATCAAGTGTTTGTCTTGTGTGTGGCAACAACCCATTGTAGAAAGTGGATACTTGTTGCCACACCGCTAGACCGTGATGAGGACACTTTCTTAGAAACTCCTTGAACCTTTCCCAAGTTTCATATAAGGATTCCCCATCCTCTTGTGAGTATGTATTAATTTCAGTCATTAATTTAGCCGTTTTAGCAGGAGGGAAATACTTATATAAAAACTTTTGGGCAAGTTCATCCCAGGTGTTTACCGAGCCAACTGGGAGGGTGTTAAGCCAAGCCTTAGCTCGGTCTTTTAGTGAAAATGGAAACATTCGAAGGCGGATGGCGTCATTTGATGCTCCATTGATCCGAAATGTATCACATATTTCTAAGAAATTAGTAATATGCAGATGGGGATCCTCGTCCGCTAGCCCATGGAAGGTTGCGGAGTTTTGGAGCATTTGTATCAAATGCGGCCGAAGTTCGAAGTTATTGGCTTCGACATTTGGTGCATTGATAGCGGCGCCGAGATTGCCTACGGTGGGCCGTAGGTAATCCATGAGGGTACGTTGATCCGCCATTGGAAGTGGGTCCCCTGAAACTTTCTCTTGATTTTTGGCTTTAAGTCTTTTTCTGAGAAAGCGTTCGGGTTCTTCTAGTGGTTCTTTTATGTCTCTACTAGAACTGGAGCTCATGCACTACGTAGGAGGTTCAAAATGTGGCGCCTAGGTTCCAAGTCCTGCAATAAAAACAGAAAAGAACGTTGGACAGAATGTTCACCACGACCCCGTGCTCAGCGAACACGGCCCGTGGTCAGAGGTACAGTGATTGTCTTCTGGATCCCTGTTACTGGGAGTTGGACACGACCCCGTGTTGCACCGACACGGCCCCGTGTTCAGCTCTCTGTAACTCAGAAAATAAAAACTGCCAGTGATGATGCTGGGCACGGCCCGTGTCCGACCAGGCACGGCCCGTGCTGAGCTCTGCATAAACTGAAAAATCTAAAAAAAAAAATCCTAAAAAAATGAAAAATAAGAAAAACGATTAGGCCTTTGATTCCTAACTTTCTTAAAATCCTTGTTTCCCCAGCAACGGCGCCAAAAACTTGATGCGTGTGAAGTGTTATATATATTAGGTGTATATTTTAAGCCCCTTTAACACTTATTTTTAGCCAAGTTTTAAATTTATAAAACACGATATTTTACTAACACTAAACACACATATGGGCAAGTGCACCCATCGTGAGCGTAGTATAGTGTTGGCAAGATACCGAGGTCGTCCAAGGACACAAGAGCTTTTAGTACCGGTTTATCCTCAACGTCTAATCAAAATAAAAAGTTTAGAAAAATGTTTTAAACTAAAACAAAATAAAAACTAACTAAAATGCTGAAAATAAAAATAAAAATAAAAACAGATAGACAAGATGAATCACTTGGTTCCGACTCGTATCTAGTGTAACCTTTGATTATTTCCGCACTTTTGCACATAATTAAGAGATTATCTTAGTTATTGTAGTAGGCCCCTCATTTGAAGGTGACGTTACCCTCACCCCAGTAGTTTGAGTCAGCAAGGATACAATCCTAAAAGGGTGGATTATTGGAAGATAATGAATTAAGTTATTAATGCAATATTATGGTAGGCCCCTCTTTTGGAGGTGACGTTACCCTCGACTAAGTAGTCTGAGTCAGCAGGGATACAGTCCTAAATAGCCGGGTTATAGTATTAATAGTAGTTAACTTATGAGGGGATCAAAGAGTTTGGACCCCCGCCATCCAATACCGTGAAGTATTGAAGGAGGTCCTACTAAATTTGAACCAGGTCCATTGCAGGACCTCTAAACGCTGAACAATGGCAAGACCTTTACCAAACCGTTCCCTTAACCCCCGACCAGGTAGCCAACATACCTCCATATAGACCGTGGAGATATGAATGGTGAAAATCTTTTATTTTATATAGACAGTAAAATAATTTCAAGACACCATGGACAAACGATAAAGAAAGATCACCTTCAACATAAGAAACTAGTTATTAAAGTCATTAATACGAAACCAAATAAAAAGTGCAAAAGATTAGAAATAAAAAGTATTACACTAGACACTTTGTCTTCACCAAGTGATGTAAGAGACTTAGGCAAACATGGCCTTGATTGTCAAGAACTCTTACGATCAATCTTGGATCCCGAGACGACTCACACACTCTACGATGGACAATGGATGATGGTGGTGGATGATGATGTTATGGTGGTGGTGGGTGGTGGGTGAAGTGTGAGAGAGGTGGTGTGCCAAGGGATGGTTTGAGCTTGAGCCAAGCACATCTATTTATAGGCTAAACAGAAGCTCGGGCACGGACCCGTGTCCAGTGGGCACGGCCCCGTGTCCACATCCTTCTCTTTCTTCATTAAATGCAGCTTTGTCTTATTAGTTGACCACGCCCCCGTGTCCGCTGAGCACGACCCCGTGGTGCAGAAGAATCTTTGTACTATGAAGATTTGCTGGATTGTGCGAATCTTATAGTTGACCACGGCCCCGTGTCCGCTGAGCACGGCCCCGTGGTGGGCAATAGAAGCTTCTACCACTTTGTCTTTTCTGCTGACACTTGGGCACGCCCCCATGCTGGCTGAGCACGGGGAGTGTTCAGTCTTCTGTCTTCTTGTTTTGCTTGGGAAGATGCTGTCGTGGGGTCGGGCATGTCACGTCTTGTTCCTTTTCTTGTATTTATGTTAGATTTTGATGTCTTTTTGCTTCTTTTGTTAATTTGAGCTCATTTAATCCTGAAAATACAAAAGGAAGACAAAAGCACACTTTTTCCAACATTAGTACTAAAAAGGGGTTAGTTTTATGCCTCATTTGATGAAATTTATATGTTAATATTTGAACACATCACCCTCGAAATATTTTCGACACCTCTAAAATATATTAGAATATCCCTATATGTCTCTAAATACACCCCGTATGTGAAAACCGAGCCCAAAATATGATTTAACATTAAAAATAAAATAGAAACAAAAATAATTGGGTCGTCGCGGGGCGCGACGCCCCTTGTCTTTAGTCGACGCGGGCCGCGACGGGGCTGGCCACCCGCACTCCTCCGGAAGCTGCCATGTGGCTACACGTGGCGAAGCTATACAGGATGACGAATCAGAGCTAGGCCCTACGCACCTAGTCGCGGGCCACGAAGGCCCTGGTTGTGGGTTACGCGGGGCGCGACGAACCCAGAATCAGCCCCTATAAAGCTGGAGCTCGAGCCTTCAGTCTGATCGTTCAAAATTCGACTTTCTCTCTCAAAATTTCTTATAGTAGGCACTATACTCGGGCATAATACCCCCTAAATAACGAAGTTCTGCTCTGTTGTAAGTATCATAACCCCTGGATACGTATTAGATACACTGCCCGATTGATCTAGGGTTCCGTAACGACTGTCGTGGTTCTGCCCGACGTAGTCGTTGGAATGCCGTCTCGGGGAGGGTATTACTAATGTTAAAATGGGTTATTATACTAACACGCGTGCATTTGTGTAATTTATAGATTATTCCCAGGAAATCCTTACAGAAAATCTAAGACAACAATGTGAGTAATCTCCTTTTTGTAAACTGTTTTTACAAAACCTCACATGATTAATTATATATTAAGCAGTTATTGAGTATTTGTAAGGATACAATTATCGTCGGTATGTTGGGGTTTTGTATACAAAATTTGTTACTGCCTTGCGAGGAGTAACATTTCCACAAGTCGGGTCTGACAGTACCGTGGGTGGTAATTGATATGACTTGGAAACAAATATAATTGCGAGACCGCCCTCACTACTGTACAATGGTTTTATTTAAACTTGATTAAACTGGGATTCACTCACCAGTATTTCCCACTGACAAAATGTTTTTAAACGCGTTTCAGGTAACAAAATGTGAAAGCCAAATAGAAGCCAGCTGGACAGCACTAAAGGCTTGGAAAAGTGGCAATAAAGTTGCCTAAAATAAATAGATGTTTTTATTAAATAAAAATATGATTTATTCCTATGAAAATGTGTGTACTTAAAACTTGAGTTTTGATGTAGTGCGTGAAGCGATAACAAAGAACAAACACGTTGATTCTGCGAATACCCGTGTAGGTCTTTTCCCAACCCCAAAATTCAACCCAAAGGGCACGGAATTTGAAGTGAAAATTCAGTAATTTCAAAATTCAATTCTCATCGTTCAAGTTACTAGAGGGACATATAAATAAGAACAGAAATTCGAAATGGGCCTAAAAAGATAACGGGCCAAACACAAGCCCAAAAACAAAATGCCCAAAATACTTCAAAAAAACATAAAAATGGAAATAACTAATGGAAATAAGCGTTTTTTTGGGCCCGGACGATGACCCAAACCGCCATAGGCATTTGCAGCAAGATGGAGCTTGTTCTCACGTTCGTTTCTCCTGGTCGCACGCCCAAATTGGACCCCCGTAGCCCAAGTTAGAGCTATTTTAGTGAAGCCCCTTTTGTTACGCGATCTTGGGCCTCCAAATACAAAATGGCCCACTCATCCACACTTGGGCCCGCATCAAGTTTTATCCCATGAGTTTAATGTTATAAAAGTGTGGTATTTTACTCTGATAAAATATTTCCTAACTACGATCCTGATGTAATTTCCGCTGCCAAAATTGATACAACACTAGATACCACCGAAACTGGCCGCGGCCGCCCGTTCCCGGGTTATTAGGGGACGGGGATTGCGACAGAAGATGGTATCAGAGCTAAGCCACTGATTCAGCCACAGAAGTGTTCTGCTGACACCCAAAATTTATCCAAAAGTGTAAGGAAATAAATTACGGAACTACTTGCATAATTGTATTTTCTTGTTATATGTTATTTGACTATTTGTTAGTTTACAGTATGAGCGACCATGGACCATCTGATGCGTACCGTCAATTGTCTGGTTCGCCTAGAAGCGAAGGTACCTCTTCTCAGCCTGCCCTCTCAGGGTACTCTGCTGATACGGAAGAAGGAATATTCGTGTTTAAGGCTCAGTCTGAAGAGCCATCCCCTCAGAAAAAGAGAGGATGGTTCAGTCGAGGGGCACATGAGCGTAGGAAGCGTATGAAAAAGTTACTAGAACAGAGAGTGCTGGCAGCAGCCAAAAGAGAAACCGATGCCCATGCCCAGGACATGATTAATAGGAGTTTAGCTAATTTCCATATCTTAGCAACCACTACAGCTGACCCTAACCTGGAGCAAATATTGGCACCTCAACCGCAACCACCATTTCCTACCAACCAATGGAAATAGAAAACCCTGAAAATCAAGTAGAAATGCATGATTTTAACCCGGAGGAGATACCTAGGGTACCAGCACCTAACCCCTTAGACCCAAATTATGACCCGTGGTGGGATGACAATAGGGACTATGTGCAACGTTACCAGATACACGAAGACATGCCCATGCCGAACCTAGGAGCCTACCCAGGGTTGGACCCTCTAGATCCCTATTACGATAATGATGTATTCATTAGGGAGATTCTAGAAAATCCTTACCCATACCAGGCCCCTATACCTCCATACCAGGAACCCGCACCCCAGATTCTGAACCCAGTCTTAGAACCTGCACCCCCAACGAGTGCAGAAAATGTACAAGAACTTAGGACATTTGGTGAGGAAATTTTAGAGAGTAGTGAAAGGATGAGACAGGTGGGAGAGCGACTCGTCTGGAAGTACGATGAGCGCAATATGGATTTCTGGATGAATCCATATCCGTAGAAATGATGATGGAGAAGGTTATAATAATAATAATATAATATAATAATAAAATATGTGGGTATGTGTATGAAAAAAAACTACGGATGCCTATTACTAGTAATGTAATTTTAAATTTCAGTCGATATTGTAATTTTAATTTCAATACTGGTTTGTAATAGATGCATATTATATGAATAGAGTAAAGTCGCAATGATCGACGCTTTTGACCAAAGTGCGTGTCATGTGATTGGCTATCTTAAATATTTTTTTTGTGATTATTAATGCGTGGTAAATGTTTAAAATTCAGATGGACAACGAAGTGAACCAGGAAAACCTGAACAATGAAAACCAGAGTGATAACCACCCAAATAACAATAATCTGAATAATGAGAATCCGAACAACAAAACAATGGAAACCAAGTGGATAATAGTGCCATCCAACACATAGTGGCACAAGGAATCATAGATGCAATGCCATTTATTATTCATACTGTTAAGGACGCGGAAAATAAAACTAAGCATAACAGTAAATGACCAACTGAACCAGAACACAGCGTAAACAATGGACCCGTACTTCAAGTACCCATTCCCAAAAGAAGGAGAACCACGCCTTATGGTTGTTCTTATAAAGAATTCTGGTCCTGCAAACCAATAGAATTCTCGGGCAATGAAGGACCCATTGCAACTCTACGCTGGATAGAAAAGACTGAGGCTGTTTTAAAGATAAGCAAGTATGCTGAAGAAGATAAGATAATGTTTGCTTCTAATCTATTTAAAAACTCAGCCTTAGAATGGTGGAACACTATCCTCCAGTCAAGAGGAAGTGATAAGGTATACAATATGGAATGGGAGGAATTTAAAAATATGGTAGAAAGGAAATTCTGCCCTCCCAATGAAAAGGAACAGATAGCGAATAAATTTCTGAACCTTAGGATGACCGGGGTAGATAGTAAGGCTTATACTACCACATTCTTTGAATATGCTAGAATAGTACCAACCCTTGCATCACCAGAACCGGTATTAATCTCCCGATACATATGGGGATTAATTGGGGAAATTAGGCATGTAGTCAAGGCAGCTAGACCTCAAACCATAGAAGAAGCAGTAGAACTAGCAAATACCTTTACAGACGAATTAATCCGTACTAGAGAAGAAGAACAGAGGAGAAACCTAGCTCAAAGACTTACCCAAGAATTCCGTTCTGGGAATTCCAACCGTAGAAATGGAGGTTCTACCTCTGCACCATACTGCAAAGCCTGCAAGAAGAAGCATTCGGGATAATGCTCCACTCACTGCAATTTCTGCAAGATGCCAGGACACAAGGAAGAAGATTGTAGGAGAAAATCCAGTAATGGACTGTGCTTCAACTGTGGAGAAAAAGGTCACATCAAGCCAAACTGTCCGAAATTGGCTCCAGCTGCGAACAACAAGAACACTAAAAATGCTAGAGCATTTGTTCTAACTGCAGATGAAGCCAAGATGATTCCAGATGACATAGCCGGTACGTAATTAGTTAATGATGTTTTTGCTAAAGTATTATTTGACTCTGGTGCGAACCAAAGTTTATTAATACTTCATTTTGCAAACTTCTAAATCAACCATTAACTAAACTCTCACAAGAATGTCTAGTAGAGACAGCAAATGGAGAAACGGTTAGGATTTCTGAAATCTTGCAGGGAGCAATAATAGAATTTTTAAATCAAAAGTTTATTGCAAATCTTTACCCAATGAATCTGGCAGGATTTGATATTGTATTAGGAATGGACTGGTTAATAGCCAATAAAGCTAGTATTTTATGTGATCAAAAGTCAATCCACATAAATTCACCAAGGGGTGAAAAGATCACAATTAAAGGAGATAAACCATCTAGATCCACGAAATTTATCTCTGTGATAAAAGCTGCAAGCTATATAAGAAAAGGATCATTAGTGTATTTGATTTCTATAATCACTAACACTAAAGGAAAAGAACTAAAAGACATTCCAGTAGTGTCTCAGTTTTCAGATGTGTTTCCCGAAGAATTACCAGGACTACCACCAGACAGAGAAGTCGAATTTAGAATTCACCTACTACCAGGGACAGCACCAATTGCCAAAGCACCCTACCGTTTGGCACCCACCGAAATGCAGGAACTGAAGAAACAGTTAGACGGATTATTAGAGAAGGGATTCATACAGCCAAGCTCATCGCCATGGGGAGCACCGATTTTATTCGTTAAAAAGAAAGACGGATCAATGGGTATGTGCATTGACTACCGTGAACTGAACAAGGTCACAATTAAGAACCGTACCCATTACCAAGGATCGATGATTTGTTCGATCAATTGCAAGGAGCTCGATTTTTCTCAAAAATCGATTTAAGGTCAGGATATCATCAATTAAAGGTACAGGAAGAAGACATTCCTAAAACCGCTTTTAGAACAAGGTATGGCCATTATGAATTTACGTTCATGCCATTTGGTTTAACCAATGCCCCAGCCGCATTTATGGACATGATGAACCGAATATGTAAGCCATATTTGGATAAATTCATAATTATCTTTATAGATGATATTCTCATTTGCTCTAAAAGTGAAGAGGATCATGCAAAGAATTTGCACGCACTTCTAAGCTTACTAAGAAAGGAAAAGCTTTATGCTAAATTTTCAAAGTGCGAGTTTTGGTTAGAACAAGTACAGTTTCTTGGACATTTAGTCGACCATAAAGGAATTCATGTGGATCCAACCAAAATCGAGGCGATTACCAAACGGAAAACCCCTGAATCACCAACCGAGGTTAGAAGTTTCTTAGGATTGGCCGTTTATTATAGAAGATTTATTCGAGATTTTTCTAGAATAGCCATTCTCTTAACTAAGTTAACCTGTAAATCCATTAAGTTTGAATGGGGACCAAAACAGGAAGAAGCATTTAGAATTCTTAAGCAAAGACTAACCCATGCACCCATATTAGCATTACTAGAAGGAACTGAAGATTTTGTAGTATATTGAGACGCTTCTAAGTTAGGTTATGGATGTGTGTTAATATAACGCCAAAAGGTTATAGCTTACGCATCTAGACAGCTTAAGAATCATGAAGAGAATTATTCAACCCATGATTTGTGTGACAACCCTCGAATTTACATGTAACCGTACAGTTTATTAATAATAATTAATGTGCTTGACGACTGTGTGGAATTACTTAACTGCTTTCTGATATCTGTGTTATGCTTACACGTATTTGTTAATATACCAATAGTGTACAGATAGGTCACTAAATAGTCCGTAATATTTTCCTAAGTGTTAGAAAGTAAAAACGTTACAAAATATATAAATAGGACACTTTACGGATTAATTAAGCGCTTTAACGGAGCAGTGTCAAACCGAACAACCGGACTTTACCCGGAACATAAAGATATTGTTAATAACATTACTTATCTTTTTGTGAGCCAGTTAGGGTCCCTGAATACCCTAACACCCGTCATAACACATTACACACTAGTAACCAAGTTAACACTTAACTTAACTAACTAGTAATTGGTGTTTAGTTGGATTTGAACCGGATTACCCCCCCCCCCCCCCCTTACGAATTCGGTCCCCAATGGAGACACCTCATGTCCTTTGTTGATTTGTTTAATCTTTGTTGCCTAATATCTAGAAGACATAAAATCCCTTGGACAATTAACTTGAGGTTTGTCTATAAGATCAAGGTTTAATACAACATAACCATTAATCACATCTCACAACTCAACACTTCCTCTCTCTCTCTCAAAGGCTTCGGCCGAACACACCCACAAACACCCAACCATTTTCGAGTTTTGATCAAGCCATTTCAAGTGCACACAAGTGTTAAGGATCACGTAAGAGGAGGCTTGGTGCATTCGGAACTCAAAGGACCTCTACTCGTTGCTTTTATCCACTCTTTTTGCGTCTAGATTCTCCCCTAGCCTCGAGCTAGTAGTAAGTGACTCTAAACCTCTTCTTGATCTTGTCTAGAGTGGTTAATAAGAGTTTCGTCGGTTAAAAATTACGAACATATAAGATCAAAGTCTAAAAGTTTACTAAAGTAATGTACAAGGTGGTTAATGGATGAATGTTAGTGTAAATCATGTAGATCTTGTGTGATTATGATTATTGGTTGATTATTTGATGATTTTCTGATAAATATTAATGTGTCATGTTGTTGTGGTCACTAAACTTGTTAACGGGATCGATCGAACACGATTTAGAAGGTTAAACACTAAAAATCAGAATCTGTCCAACTTTCACAGCCAACTTCAGTTGGCTGTAAACAGGTCTTAAACTCAACGAAAAAAATTGATATTTTGAATCTAAAATATGTTATTATGAAATACGGTTCTAATGGCACCGGAATCGTAATTTTTGGACTTCGTTTACTATTTTTAAAGTGTTAATTTGTAACAGCAACTTAAGCTGAATTTTGACAGCAATAAATGGGTATCGTACTTTCAGTCATAACCTGAGTTTTGTGATGAATCGGACCATGAAATTTGTACAGTAGATGAAAACCGATGTATTTATAATTACGCCACTGGAATTTCGCAAATCGGACTTACGATGAATTTTTAATAAATTGTTTCGTGGACTGAGGTCAGAAATACATAAATCTGAGTTCAGTCCCGAATATGAAATTTTTATAAAATATTGGTAATGAACCGGACCCCGATATTTTTACACAATAAAATATGGAATGTTTATGACATTCTATAAAAATTTGGGAATTTTTGGAATAATCTAACTATTTTATTTAAATGTCCGAAAACAGCCGGTTTTGAGTATTAATGCTGAATTGACATAAGTTGTGACTTGCGTGTCTAAATGTCGAGTATGCTATCTGTGAATGGTTTGACATGTTATATATGTTATGTGCATTATCGTATGTTTGATTTTGAGTGGGGAATGGACGGGAAACTTAGATGGGCATAAACCGTTACAGTAATGCATGTTGTGTGATGGATACGTGTAGGAACTTTGTGATCTATTTGAAAGCCACTAAATGACTAACTGGTAAATCATACTAGGACGTGATTGACCGACCTTGACTGTTAGCTATATTGAGAATCTAACCGAGCAAACCGAGGTGAGTTCACACACTTTCTAAGGCATGGGATTCCCGGTGGTTTGGGAATGGGTTAAAGAATTAAAACTAAATCTACATATCCTCCTTGGGTAGGATATGTACGGCCATCCTCCATAGAGTGGATGCCATTATTAAACCTACGAATTCTCCTGGTGCAGAATACGTACGTTCGTCCTCCTGGTGCAGGACAACAACCTTTAAACTAGCTAGACAAAACTCTATCATGAAGTCCCTCAATTTATATCGACTTAATCGCCGAGGCCAATGGCGAGCGGGTCATTAGTTAATAGCGCTATTAGGTTTAACAAACCTCACACCGTGCCGGTAGGACGGGCGTGTACTAATGGACTATGGCAGATTGTCAGTGATGATAGACACTGATATAGGGCACAACTTATTTGCGTAGCAGTCGATATCATACCGTCTAGTAGTTCAAACGGGGAAAACCCCCACTGATCATGGTTATGGATTTGGGTAAAGAAAAAGGATATGGATAAACATACTTTCAACTACGGGGTAACCCCCACGGCAAATAAGCCAACGAAAGTCAAACCACGTTTTTCAGAAACAACTTAAAACTAAACAACCAAACGTGAACTCACTCAGCTTTGTTGTTGACTAGTTGTTACATGCCTTACAGGTCGCTAAATGCTTGGAGCTTGCACGAGGAAGGAGTCGTTGTGGTGTACGGACGGTTATGTCCAGTGTTTAATATTTAAAACATTATGAACTGATTAAACCTAAGTGTTGGACTTTAAACTTATGAACTGCGAACTTATGCTTTTGAACTCACGTTTATGCTTCCGCTGTTTTAAACTAAACATGGTTAATTAGCTTTGGTCACCAATCGTATTGTGATTGGTCTTATTTACTTAATTACGATGTTCAATATGATTGGTGGCTCGATCCTGGTCATGTCACGCCTCCAAGCGGTGATACTCCGCATGGTGAATTTTGGGGGTGTGACAGATTGGTATCAGAGCCATTGGTTATAGTGAACTTGGTTTTTAAAAAGGGAAAAGTTTTTGATAAAAAACCAGACTATAACCAGTACAGTGCTCAACGATCCACAACGACACTTCGCTCCACGTGCAAGACTCGACACCATAAGTGGTATGATTTATGTTATATTGTCGGTTAGATAGTTCTCACTGTGCCTTAGATAATGTGATAATTGCTATTTGAACCTTGTGTGCTTACTCTCTAATGTCGTCCCACACACTTACACACTTTCGCGACGCTTTCCTCACTTACATTGCTTCATTATGAAGATCATGAGCGGACGCGAAGGATGTATCAACCTCACTCAAGCCCAACTGACGGCTTTGATCAACGAACGAGTTGCGGAGGCACTCGCAGCTAACCCTGCAGGAGGTATAACCTGCCATACCAACTCACCTTAGGACGTTTAGATCCTACCTTCACAAACCAACCCTCGTGCTTAACCATGCCTATTATTCTCGCACTACAGGTCAACATGCTCAACCTCCGGTGTGCACGTTCAAGACGTTCATGGACTGCCGACCTACCACTTTCAGTGGCACCGAAGGAGCAGTGGGCCTTCTTCACTGGTTTGAAAAGCTTGAGACTGTTTTCGAGATGTGCGAATGCCCCGAAGACCGTAGGGTGAAATATGCTACCGGAACACTTGAAGGAGCTGCGTTAACCTGGTGGAAGGCGCAGGTTCAACTACTAGGACTGGCAGTTGCTAATGCCACGCCCTGGAATGGTTTCAAAGAGCTGATCAAAGAGGAGTACTGTAGTCGGGATGACATCCACAAGCTAGAAGTGGAATTTTACAATCTGAAGATGACAGGATCTGAGATCGAGGCGTATACTAAGAGGTCAAACGAGCTGGCCATCTTGTGTCCAACCATGGTGAACCCTCCCTTCAAACGAATTGAGCTTTATCTCAAGGGCCTTGTACCAGAGATTCAAAGTCACGTGACTTCAGCCAACTTGGGTACCATCCAGCAAGTCGTCAAACTGGCTCATCGTCTCACCGACCAGGCGGTGGAGCAAAACAAGCTACCCAAACGTATCAGTGCCATAGCTACTTCTGATGCACCTACCGATAACAAGCGAAAATGGGATGGGAACTGCGGAAAGGGTTCTACTTCAGTTCAGTCTCAGCAGCGAAAGACTGATGACTACCAGAGTCCTGGTCAGCAATCTTCTGGTAACCAAGGGCAGGGTGGATACCGAGGGAACCACCCCAAGTGCAACCGGTGCAACAAACATCACAGCGGGCAGTGCAACAAAGGTCGCTGTCAGAGATTTCAAAAGCTGGGTCATGAAGCTAAGGATTGCAGGAGCCCGCGTCCTGCAAATCAGAATCGCCAACAGCAACAAGCTCCACAGAACCACCAGCAGCAGCATCAGCAGGGAAATAAAGGATGCTTCCAGTGTGGCGCTGAAGGCCACTTTAAGAGAAACTGCCCCCAGCTGAACCAAAACCAGAACAATAACCAAGGAAATGGGAACCACAATGGGAATAACAATGGAGGCACCAATGGAGGCGGCAATGGGGGAAACAACAATGGCAATGGGGTAAGAGGTCGTGCTTTCGTGATTGGTCAGGGTGATGCAAGGAACGATCCCAACGTTGTGATGGGTAAGTTTCTTCTGGACGACTTCTTTGTTTCTGTTTTATTCGATTCGGGTGCCGATACTAGTTATGTGTCCTTAAAAGTTAGCCAAATGCTTAAGCGCACTCCAACACTTTTGAACACCAAGCACGCGGTAGAACTAGCAAATGGTAAAAGTCTTGAAGCCACACACGTAGTTAAAGGTTGTAACCTCGTCTTAGCTGGTCAGACTTTCCCTATCGACCTTATTCCTATCACGCTTGGTAGTTTCGACGTTGTTATTGGGATGGATTGGCTATCTCATCATCAAGCGGAGATTGTCTGCAAGGAGAAAATCGTCCGCATTCCTCGTTCTGCTGAAGAACCTCTCATGATACGTGGCGACAAGAGTGGTGCTGTCGAAGGCATCATCTCTTTCCTTAAGGCCCAGAAGTGTTTGCGAAAGGGCCACACTGCCATTTTAGCACTCGTTACTGACACATCAACGGAAGAGAAGAGAATCGAAGACATCCCTATTGTGCGCGATTTTCCCGAGGTATTTCCTGAGGAATTACCTGGTCTTCCGCCTCATCGCCAAGTTGAGTTTCAAATCGAGCTAGCTCCTGGAGCAGCGCCAGTAGCTCGAGCACCATATCGTCTAGCTCCATCAGAACTCGAAGAACTATCCACGCAGTTACAAGAACTCTTGGAAAAGGGTTTTATACGTCCTAGCTCTTCACCCTGGGGAGCTCCAGTACTATTCGTAAAGAAGAAAGATGGTACTTTCAGGATGTGTATTGACTATCGCGAGCTCAACAAGGTGACTGTGAAGAATCGTTATCCTCTTCCACGTATTGACGACTTATTCGACCAGCTGCAAGGGTCGAGCTATTACTCTAAGATTGATTTGAGATCCGGATACCATCAGCTGAGAGTCCGAGATGAGGACATCTCCAAAACAGCATTCAGAACTCGCTACGGCCATTACGAGTTTCTGGTTATGCCATTCGGGCTGACGAATGCACCAGCAGTCTTCATGGATCTCATGAACCGAGTGTGCAAACCTTACATGGATAAGTTCGTTATTGTGTTCATTGACGATATCCTGATCTATTCTAAGAGTCAGGAGGAACACGAACAGCATCTGCGACTTATGCTTGAACTCCTTCGAAAAGAGCAATTGTATGCCAAGTTTTCAAAATGTGACTTCTGGCTTCGCGAAGTCCACTTTCTAGGCCATGTGGTAAACAAGGATGGGATTCATGTTCATGTTGATCCATCCAAGGTTGACTCAATCAAGAACTGGCCTGCACCCCGCACACCAAAAGAAATCCGCCAATTCTTGGGTTTGGCAGGATATTACAGAAGGTTTATCAAAGACTTCTCCAAGATTGCGCAACCTCTCACATCACTGACTCAGAAGGGTGTCATCTATCGTTGGGGTGATGCACAAGAGTCCGCATTTCAACACCTAAAAGATAGACTTTGTAGCGCGCCTATCCTCTCATTGCCTGAAGGCACAGATGATTTTGTAGTTTACTGCGATGCTTCCATCCAAGGACTTGGTTGTGTGTTGATGCAACGTGACAAGGTCATTGCCTACGCATCACGCCAACTCAAGGTTCACGAAAGAAACTACACTACTCACGATCTGGAGCTGGGAGCAGTTGTTTTCGCGCTTAAGATATGGAGACATTACCTGTACGGTACCAAGTGCACCATTTACACCGATCACAGGAGTCTCGAGCATATCTTCAAGCAAAAGGAGTTAAACATGCGTCAACGCCGATGGGTTGAGCTCTTGAATGATTACGAATGCGCTATCAAGTATCATCCGGGCAAAGCCAATGTTGTGGCCGACGCCCTCATTCGAAAGGATACTATACCTAGGCGTGTACGTGCTCTACAGCTTACCATCCAGTCTAACCTTCCCGCTCAGATTCGCGATGCTCAGGTTGAAGCATTGAAAGTAGAGAACATCAGGGCTGAATCCCTACGAGGATCGAGGCAGCGGCTAGAACAAAAGGAAGACGGCGCTTACTATGTAAACGGACGCATCTGGGTTCCATTTTATGGAAACTTACGCGAGCTTGTGATGGACGAAGCGCACAAGTCTCGTTATTCGGTACATCCTGGTTCGGACAAGATGTACCATGACCTCAAGACTACGTACTGGTGGCCTGGCATGAGAGCCCACATAGCAACCTACGTCAGCAAGTGCTTGACTTGTGCGAGGGTCAAGTCTGAATATCAGAAACCATCAGGCCTACTTCAACAAACGGAGATCCCGAAATGGAAATGGGAGCAAATTTCCATGGATTTCGTTACTGGCCTGCCCAGATCTCAACGCGGAAACGATACCATTTGGGTGATCGTAGATCGACTAACCAAGTCTGCACATTTTCTGGCTATCAAAGAAATGGACAAGTTCTCTACTCTTGCAGACATTTACCTAAAGGAAGTGGTATCAAGGCACGGAGTGCCAATCTCTATTATATCTGATCGTGACGCACGTTTTACTTCAGAACTGTGGCAAGCGATGCACAAGTCCTTTGGCTCACGTTTAGATATGAGCACCGCTTATCACCCGCAGACGGATGGGCAATCTGAACGCACCATCCAAACCCTTGAAGACATGCTTAGGGCATGTGTAATTGATTTTGGTAATGGCTGGGAGAAGCACCTCCCGCTAGTGGAGTTCTCATATAACAACAGCTACCACACCAGCATCCAAGCCGCTCCGTTTGAGGCATTGTACGGACGCAAATGCCGATCACCTCTCTGTTGGGCAGAAGTTGGTGACAGCCAAATCACTGGCCCAGAACATGTGGTAGATACCACCGAGAAAATTGCTCAGATACGACAGCGAATGGCGGCAGCTCGTGACCGTCAGAAAAGCTATGCGGATAAGGGAAGAAAACCACTCGAACTCCAGGTTGGGGATCGAGTGCTACTCAAAGTCTCACCTTGGAAAGGTGTAATCCGCTTTGGCAAACGAGGCAAACTCAATCCGCGTTATATCGGACCATTCGAAGTCATTGAGAAAATTGGTACGGTAGCCTACAGGTTGAATCTACCCGAAAAACTCAGCGGAGTTCACAACGTATTCCACGTGTCAAATCTGAAGAAGTGTCTGTCAGATGAGACCTTCATAGTTCCTCTCAAGGAACTCACAATCGACGACCAACTACGATTCGTCGAGGAACCAGTAGAGATTACTGATCGAGATGTTAAGATTCTCAAGCACACAAGAATACCTCTCGTTCGAGTTCGTTGGAATGCTCGTCGTGGCCCAGAGTATACCTGGGAACGAGAAGACCACATGAAACTCAAATATCCCCAACTGTTTAAGAAAAACGCAACCACTACTGAGGCTGAAGCTACTGCAGAATTTCGGGACGAAATTCCAAATCAACGGGGGGATGATGTGACACCCCAGGAAAATCAGGAAAACAACGCAACTTAACTAGCTTCCTCAGTAACCACGCGCTAAATTTCGGGATGAAATTCCCATAACAGGGGGAGAATGTGACAACCCTCGAATTTACATGTAACCGTACAGTTTATTAATAATAATTAATGTGCTTGACGACTGTGTGGAATTACTTAACTGCTTTCTGATATCTGTGTTATGCTTACACGTATTTGTTAATATACCAATAGTGTACAGATAGGTCACTAAATAGTCCGTAATATTTTCCTAAGTGTTAGAAAGTAAAAACGTTACAAAATATATAAATAGGACACTTTACGGATTAATTAAGCGCTTTAACGGAGCAGTGTCAAACCGAACAACCGGACTTTACCCGGAACATAAAGATATTGTTAATAACATTACTTATCTTTTTGTGAGCCAGTTAGGGTCCCTGAATACCCTAACACCCGTCATAACACACTACACACTAGTAACCAAGTTAACACTTAACTTAACTAACTAGTAATTGGTGTTTAGTTGGATTTGAACCGGATTACCCCCCCCCCCCCCCCTTACGAATTCGGTCCCCAATGGAGACACCTCATGTCCTTTGTTGATTTGTTTAATCTTTGTTGCCTAATATCTAGAAGACATAAAATCCCTTGTACAATTAACTTGAGGTTTGTCTATAAGATCAAGGTTTAATACAACATAACCATTCATCACATCTCACAACTCAACACTTCCTCTCTCTCTCTCAAAGGCTTCGGCCGAACACACCCACAAACATCCAACCATTTTCGAGTTTTGATCAAGCCATTTCAAGTGCACACAAGTGTTAAGGATCACGTAAGAGGAGGCTTGGTGCATTCGGAACTCAAAGGACCTCTACTCGTTGCTTTTATCCACTCTTTTTGCGTCTAGATTCTCCCCTAGCCTCGAGCTAGTAGTAAGTGACTCTAAACCTCTTCTTGATCTTGCCTAGAGTGGTTAATAAGAGTTTCGTCGGTTAAAAATTACGAACATATAAGATCAAAGTCTAAAAGTTTACTAAAGTAATGTACACGGTGGTTAATGGATGAATGTTAGTGTAAATCATGTAGATCTTGTGTGATTATGATTATTGGTTGATTATTTGATGATTTGCTGATAAATATTAATGTGTCATGTTGTTGTGGTCACTAAACTTGTTAACGGGATCGATCGAACACGATTTAGAAGGTTAAACACTAAAAATCAGAATCTGTCCAACTTTCACAGCCAACTTCAGTTGGCTGTAAACAGGTCTTAAACTCAACGAAAAAAATTGATATTTTGAATCTAAAATGTGTTATTATGAAATACGGTTCTAATGGCACCGGAATCGTAATTTTTGGACTTCGTTTACTATTTTTAAAGTGTTAATTTGTAACAGCAACTTAAGCTGAATTTTGACAGCAATAAATGGGTATCGTACTTTCAGTCATAACCTGAGTTTTGTGATGAATCGGACCATGAAATTTGTACAGTAGATGAAAACCGATGTATTTGTAATTACCCCACTAGAATTTCGCAAATCGGACTTACGATGAATTTTTAATAAATTGTTTCGTGGACTGAGGTCAGAAATACATAAATCTGAGTTCAGTCCCGAATATGAAATTTTTATAAAATATTGGTAATGAACCGGACCCCGATATTTTTACACAATAAAATATGGAATGTTTATGACATTCTATAAAAATTTGGGAATTTTTGGAATAATCTAACTATTTTATTTAAATGTCCGAAAACAGCCGGTTTTGAGTATTAATGCTGAATTGACATAAGTTGTGACTTGCGTGTCTAAATATCGAGTATGCTATCTGTGAATGGTTTGACATGTTATATATGTTATGTGCATTATCGTATGTTTGATTTTGAGTGGGGAATGGACGGGAAACTTAGATGGGCATAAACCGTTACAGTAATGCATGTTGTGTGATGGATACGTGTAGAAACTTTGTGATCTATTTGAAAGCCACTAAATGACTAACTGGTAAATCATACTAGGACGTGATTGACCGACCTTGACTGTTAGCTATATTGAGAATCTAACCGAGCAAACCGAGGTGAGTTCACACACTTTCTAAGGCATGGGATTCCCGGTGGTTTGGGAATGGGTTAAAGAATTAAAACTAAATCTACATATCCTCCTTGGGTAGGATATGTACGGCCATCCTCCATAGAGTGGATGCCATTATTAAACCTACGAATTCTCCTGGTGCAGAATACGTACGTTCGTCCTCCTGGTGCAGGACAACAACCTTTAAACTAGCTAGACAAAACTCTATCATGAAGTCCCTCAATTTATATCGACTTAATCGCCGAGGCCAATGGCGAGCGGGTCATTAGTTAATAGCGCTATTAGGTTTAACAAACCTCACACCGTGCCGGTAGGACGGGCGTGTACTAATGGACTATGGCAGATTGTCAGTGATGATAGACACTGATATAGGGCACAACTTATTTGCGTAGCAGTCGATATCATACCGTCTAGTAGTTCAAACGGGGAAAACCCCCACTGATCATGGTTATGGATTTGGGTAAAGAAAAAGGATATGGATAAACATACTTTCAACTACGGGGTAACCCCCACGGCAAATAAGCCAACGAAAGTCAAACCACGTTTTTCAGAAACAACTTAAAACTAAACAACCAAACGTGAACTCACTCAGCTTTGTTGTTGACTAGTTGTTACATGCCTTACAGGTCGCTAAATGCTTGGAGCTTGCACGAGGAAGGAGTCGTTGTGGTGTACGGACGGTTATGTCCAGTGTTTAATATTTAAAACATTTTGAACTGATTAAACCTAAGTGTTGGACTTTAAACTTATGAACTGCGAACTTATGCTTTTGAACTCACGTTTATGCTTCCGCTGTTTTAAACTAAACATGGTTAATTAGCTTTGGTCACCAATCGTATTGTGATTGGTCTTATTTACTTAATTACGATGTTCAATATGATTGGTGGCTCGATCCTGGTCATGTCACGCCTCCAAGCGGTGATACTCCGCATGGTGAATTTTGGGGGTGTGACAATTTGGAATTAGGAGCTATAGTTTTTGCCCTTAAGATTTGGAGACATTACCTCTATGGTAGTAAGTTTACCATATTCACTGATCATAAGAGTTTAAGGTATGTTTTCGGACAAAAAAGAACTAAATATGAGACAAAGACGCTGGGTGGAGATACTTAGTGATTATGATTGTAATATCCAGTATCATGCAGGGAAAGCCAATGTAGTGGCTGATGCTTTAAACCGGAAATATCACGAAAAGCCAAAAAGGGTACGTTCTCTTAAATTAAATCTACAAGTAGATTTAAATGATCAAATTAGAAAAGCACAAGAATCAGTAATCAAGGATGATACTGAAAAATTAAAAGGTATGATTAAGGAATTAGAACAAGGAACAGATGGAATTTGGAGATTCCATAAGAAAAGAATGTGGATACCTAAATTAGGGAACCTGCGTCATAGTATATTAGAAGAAGCCTTTAAGTCCAAATATACGATGCATCCTGGAAGTGATAAGATGTATCAGGATTTAAGAAAGAATTTTTGGTGGATAGGAATGAAAAAGGATATAGCAGCCTATGTTTCTAAATGTTTAACTTGTTCACAAGTTAAAGCTGAACATCAGAAACCCTCAGGATTGTTGCAACAGTTAGAAATACCTGTATGGAAGTGGGAATTGATAACAATGGATTTTGTTACCAAATTACCCAAAACAAGGAAAGGTAATGATACAATCTGGGTGATTGTAGACAGGCTAACTAAATCAGCTCACTTCCTACCAATGAAGGACACTTTCAGTATTGAACAGTTAGCTAAGTTGTATGTAAATGAAATAGTTTCAATACATGGAATACCTTTATCAATTGTTTCTGACAGAGACAGTCTTTTTACCTCTCATTTTTGGGCAAGTTTCCAAAAGGCAATGGGAACCAAGTTGAATCTAAGCACCGCTTATCACCCTCAAACGGACGGACAAAGCGAAAGGACAATTTAGACAATGGAAGATATGCTTAGAGCTTGTGTAATTGATTTCGGAGGTAATTGGGACGATCACTTACCTTTAATAGAATTTTCTTACAAAAACAGTTATCACACAAGTATCAATGCCGCACCATTCGAAGCACTTTATGGACGAAAGTGCCGAACCCCAGTCTGTTGGGCAGAAATTGGGGAAAACCAACTATCTGGACCTGAGATAGTACAAGAAAAAACCG
This sequence comes from Helianthus tuberosus, assembly GCA_030545235.1. Taxonomy (NCBI): domain Eukaryota; kingdom Viridiplantae; phylum Streptophyta; class Magnoliopsida; order Asterales; family Asteraceae; genus Helianthus; species Helianthus tuberosus. The sequence continues at coordinate 105,412,893 of CM060408.1, forward strand.
ACAAGATTATTCAATTCAAGGAACGACTGAAAGCAGCACGTAATCGACAGAAGAACTATGCTGATAACCGACGCAAACCGTTGGAATTTCAAGTAGGATATAAAGTATTATTAAAAGTCTCTCCTTGGAAAGGAGTGGTAAGATTCATCAAAAGAGGGAAGCTAAGTCCCAGGTATGTTGGACCTTTTGAGATTATTAGAAGAATAGGACCTGTAGCCTATCAGCTACAACTGCCAGAGGAAATGGCAGGGATACATGAGGTGTTTCATGTATCTAATCTCAAGAAATGCTTAGTTGATGAATCATTAGTGGTACCTCTTAAGGATATAAAGGTAAATGAACAACTCAAATTTGTAGAAAGGCCTCTACAGATCGAAGACAGGAAGGTTAAGAATCTCAAGCACAAGAGATTAGTTCTGGTCAAAGTGAAGTGGGACTCCAAAAGAGGACCAGAATACACATGGGAGCTTGAATCAGAAATGCAAAGGAAATATCCACACCTGTTCCAGTAGACCTCGAGGACGAGCTCTAAAACAAGGTGGGGGAGGATATAACAACCCTAAATTAAAGCAACACCCTCGAAATATTTTTCGACACCTCTAAAATATATTAGAATATCCCTATATGTCTCTAAATACACCCCGTATGTGAAAACCGAGCCCAAAATATGATTTAACATTAAAAATAAAATAAAAACAAAAATAATTGGGTCGTCACGGGGCGCGACGCCCCTTGTCTTTAGTCGACACGGGCCGCGACGGGGCTGGCCACCCGCACTCCTCCGGAAGCCGCCACGTGGCGAAGCTATACAGGATGACGAATCAGAGCTAAGCCCTACGCACCTAGTCGCGGGCCGCGAAGGCCCTGGTTGTGGGCTACGCGGGGCGCGACGAACCCAGAATCAGCCCCTATAAAGCTGGAGCTCGAGCCTTCAGTCTGATCGTTCAAAATTTGACTTTCTCTCTCAAAATTTCTTATAGTAGGCACTATACTCGGGCATAATACCCCCCTAAATAACGAAGTTCTGCTCTGTTGTAAGTATCATAACCCCTGGATACGTATTAGATACTCTGCCCGATTGATCTAGGGTTCCGTAACGACTGTCGTGGTTCTGCCCGACGTAGTCGTTGGAATGCCGTCTCGGGGAGGGTATTACTAATGTTAAAATGGGTTATTATACTAACACGCGTGCATTTGTGTAATTTATAGATTATTCCCAGGAAATCCTTAAAGAAAATCTAAGACAGCAATGTGAGTAATCTCCGTTTTGTAAACTGTTTTTACAAAACCTCACATGATTAATTATATATTAAGCAGTTATTGAGTATTTGTAAGGATACAATTATCGTCGGTATGTTGGGGTTTTGTATACAAAATTTGTTACAGCCTTGCGAGGAGTAACATTTCCACAAGTCGGGTCTGATAGTACCGTGGGTGGTAATTGATATGACTTGGAAACAAATATAATTGCGAGACCGCCCTCAATACTATACAATGGTTTTATTTAAACTTGATTAAACTAGGATTCACTCACCAGTATTTCCCACTGACAAAATGTTTTTAAACGCGTTTCAGGTAACAAAATGTGAAAGCCAAATAGAAGCCAGCTGGACAGCACTGAAGGCTTGGAAAAGTGGCAATAAAGTTACCTAAAATAAATAGATGTTTTTATTAAATAAAAATAGGATTTATTCCTATGAAAATTTGTGTACTTAAAACTTGAGTTTTATCCCATGAGTTTAATGTTATAAAAGTGTGGTATTTTGTTAGGCCCTAAAGTGTGAGACTGACGCATCAAATTAACACAACGGGTTATGGTTACGAGCTGGGCCATACCGGGTTAGTTTATATTAGGTTGTGGACCTTTATATGTCACATGGGCTAAGCTTTAGGCCATGTGGGCCAAGCAGGCCCAAGGGGAGCCCATGTAGGGAAGTGGACTTTAGTAGGTATATAAACAAGTTTTTAACTTGTTTTAGGGTTGGATCCTCATTGTTACAGAATTCCTAGAGAGAGCTAGAGGAAGGCGATTGTTGGTGAGCACTTGTACTAGACGATTTTGCTTGTTCAAGTAATAGAATTGTGTGCAAGTGTTGAAAGTGATTCGGTGTGTGTTCTTCGTATTCGGTTCGTATTTTCATATTTTTCGGTTTATTCTTGAATCACATCAAGTTTGGATTCAGCACAAACTTGGTGTTGTTTGATATCATTGAAAGATCCATTTCACGGGACTTACAAGTGGTATCAGAGCCTTTAGAACCTATTTCTAGGCTCGGTTTGATATCAAAGATTCAAGATTTTCGCTATTGTTGGGTTGGTGTTCTTAGTGTTCTTCGCGTTCTTCGTAGTGTTCATCGAAATTTCATCTAAAATCACTATATTTTGGTGTTTTGATTTTGAAAAGGGCTGTTAAAAAGATTAAACATAATCTTTTATTTTTACTAAAATATCTTGATTTTAAAATTTCTATAACATTTTCGGTGATTTGTTGAATTGATAGAATCTTTTGAAATTTTCAAATTTCCAGATTTAAAAGTTTCCAAATATCTCGGGCTACAGCTGTCAATCACATTCAAATTCTAACAACTAAGGTCTCGACTCACATCTTCACCCGGTCTCGACTCATCATCATCATCACGGTCTCGACTCACATCTTCATCCGGTCTCGACTCATCATCATCATCACGGTCTCGAGTCTTCAACGTCGCAACCACTGTCTCGACTCCTGTCACAATTGGTCTCGAGTCATTCCTGGTCTCGAGTCATCAACCTGGGTCTCGACTCTTCAATATTTTCACAGTCTCGAGTCGCAACCGCGGTTCCGAGTCGCAGTCCGCTTTCAACAACCCTTTTCATCACTAACCGAAGTTTAGAGTTTAGTGATTTCGAGTTTCAGCGGTAATCATCATCTTCTCCGACTATCGTTATTCGTCTAAACCTGTAACTCCATCTCCAACCACTGTTCGACCAACCATATCCGGTTTCACTACCATCACCTCCGTTTAACTCACGACGACCTCCGGTTACCATCGTCACATCATCGTTCACCGACGTAACCTGCAACTCTGGTCATCTTCTCCGGCTGTCGTTCGTCTTCATCAACACATCGCATCTCCGACAACCACTGATCATCTCCGACAGACATCTTCACCGGTCATCACCTTCATTGCCGTTAAGTTCATCGTCGTCCTTCATTGTCGTGATATATTGATTTAGGTTTTGGGGTGAGTTGTTTGAACGACGAAGACATCTGACAGACATTTGTATTTTGTCGTTTAGGTTTATAATATAATAATAATAATCATTAGGTCATCATTACATAATCATTAATTATAATATATTAATATATTAATAATAATAATAGTAATAATAATAATTATATTAGGTTTTCTTTTAATAATAAAAAAAGGGGTTTGTTTGTTTTGGGAGTAAGTTTTGACAGGGTTTTGAGGTGCGGTTCAGGAAGCTGGTTCGATTACGTGCAAAGGGTTTGAGTTAGCGAGTACACAGGTTCTCGTTTGGTTTGTGTTTTGAGGAGAAGAACAAAAGTATCAATCACCCACTGAAATTATGGCATTTATGTTTCACAAACCCGTGGCTCAAGAAATTACTCGTGAAGAGATACTTTCTGTCTTTTGCACTCCTGAATGTAGAGAAAGGGTTGAGGCATATCATTTACACAACGCTGAGCTAATACAAGATTATCAAGACATAAAAAATAAAAATTTTACTTTATCGAAGAATGATAAGCTTTATAAAGATAAAATTGAAGCTCAGCGAAAAGACATCATCAAACTCAAAGATGATGTAAGTGTAAAAACAACCCATTTCTTAGAAGCTCAGGAAAAAGTATGCATTTTGACTAAAGAACTGGAAGATATCAGAGATAGATATAAAATAAATGAGCTTAATATTAAAAAATTTGATTCTTCCAGCAAATTAGTCAAAAACTTGTGTGATCAACAGCTCGCATACAAGGAAAAGAAAGGGTGTGGTTTGGGTTTCAATCAAGTTCCTCCTCCATATAATGACAACTACACATATTTACCCATGACTGAGGAGGAATTGATGAATGAGGACAAGATAGCTTACGGTCCTAAAACTGATAAGTCATCAATCAACAGCAGACCTTTTGATAAACGAGCGAGTCCTTCGGTAAATTTTGTTTCAAAGAGTACTTTTGATCCTAATGCTTCGTCTTCCCCTGCAGATGAAGCAGTTGAAGTAAAAGTTGAAAATGTAGTTGGGGATGAACAAGCATCAGAGTCTGATTCTTCTGAAAATTTAATAAATGAACCTAATCCAGACTCTATTTCGACGTTTGATTTTTTTAAGGTTTTTCGCTCTATGATTAATTGCAGGCCTGATGATTTGGGCGAAAACCTTGATGCTTGCGTAACAGAGACTGAATCGCCAAACGAAACAAATGAGCCAGCTGAACCATCTGATTCCAAATGTGAATCATCGGAAGTAGCTGATTCTGAGAAATTGGAATCAGTTGATTCTAGTGGATTCAGCTCAAAGGCGTCATGTGCAGAACCGTCTTGTGCTGAAAATTCGTTTAATGTTTCAGCTAAAGTTTTTGCTGAAGTTTCTGGTGTTTCATCTGATAAACTAGAAGTCTCGGATCCTACCAAAGCTGATGAAGTGAAAACTGACGTGAACAAGGCTCTAAGTATGCAAGCTGAACAATCTGAGCCTTCGGTTAATGATGAAAAGGTTCAGATCAAGCAACAAGAGCCGAAGCGAGCAAGTAAAGGACGCGAAAATAAGAAGCCTAAATATCAAAGACGATCAGGCTCTCCACAGTCCTCAACGGGCAGCAATAATCCTCAAAAGGCCCGTGATGTGAAAAATGCTTTTGTTAAGCCAGTCTGTAATGGCAAATGTGAGAAATGTGCATTTGACTGTGCTAACAAGGGTTTCAGAAAGACTGGTGAGATTTCTGAACAAGACTTGCAGTCTAAGGAAAACAAGAAGAATCAAAGGAAATCTCCACCACAGAAGTCCCCTGCAAACGACAAGTATAGGCATCCAAATTCATCGTCGTCTGCAGGAAATGTGCAACAAAATCAAGCACAGAAAGGACCGGTTCATCCTTCAGGGCATGCAAGAGCAAATCCAGCTGATCAGAATGCTTTCTACATGAAGAGACAAACATGCTTCAATTGCGGCATTGCTGGTCACATTGCTCGAAACTGCACACATCGTCCCTATATACCCTATCATGTGCAAAATCAGAGTGTTACCCCAAAGGATAAATACCATTCTAAGCCAATGAAGGAATCATCACCTAAGGCAATGAAGAATGTGAATCCCAAGGTTAAACCTTCTGATGGGATTGGAACGCTGCTAAAAACAAACGCAAGGCTGTTCAAGAACAAAAACGTCTTTCTAAATCTGAATCAGCTAAAGTTGCTCAACCGAAGGCAACAAATACGTTTGTTAAACCAAAACAGATTTGGAAACCCAAATCCAAAGCAGCAACGTCTCCAATCCTTGAGACAAAAGGGGACTTATGTTTAAAGGAAGTGTCTTATTTTGATGCTTCAGGAAATCCCAGGACCACGATGGCCTGGGTACCCATGTCTTACTAATCTCCTTACTTTTCAGGAACAACCAAGGAGGAGCTGTTGACAATCTCTGGAATGTTGATAGCGGTTGTTCCAGAGATAGAACGGGTAACATTTCACTGTTGCAAAAAGTTCAATTTTTTTTTTATTTTTTTTTACTGATGACAGAACGGTTAAGCAAAAATATTTTTTTCTCTCTTTTTCTTAGTTTATACTTTGTATATAAATTGTCCTTTCTCTAGTAAATGGTAAATTTGCGCAAAAATACAAGATTTATGCACAAATTTAGGGGGGGAGAGGAACATATAGATAGATATAGAGTTTAGGGGGAGAAAACTCAGAAAACTCAGAAAATACAAAAAGAGTTTGCTGTAAATATGTATTGTTTTAGGGGGAGAAAATGAGAAAAATACAAAAACAATTGAAAAATGAAAAAGCCAAAAAGAGAGATTGCATGATATGGGAAGTGAAATAAGTGTTTGTGTTAAAGGGTTTGACTAACACATGTAAGGTGCCATAGCTGAAAGACTAGGATCTACTGCAATATGTCGATAGGCTTAACGCTCAACATGATAAAAGATACTAAGTGATATAAACATAACGAACTATGTACCATGTGGGTAACATACCAACGGCGCATGATTTTATGGTCTTAAATCTTGCGTTGATAGATAGCCAACATCTGAGGTTTCGGGTCTTTATATTGTTGAATCATCCGGGGATATCTTGGCTGTCCTTCTGTTCAGAACTAAAATTGTACATGAACCCAGGAAAGAAAGTCACTTGGAATTAGCTCATTTCTATTTGAATGTCTGTATGTTGTCCCGATACACACAATTTTGATCTGATTCTGAAATCTTCTCTGAAAAAGTCGTGTACCTCCTCCGCTGCATCCAGATATATGCTGACCTGGAGGTGCTAGGCAACGACAACTTCTGCTGCATCCAGATACATGCTGACCTAGCTGTACGTTGTCGCGCTATAGATCTAATACACCCGAAAGAGGCCCTCAAGTGCCCAAAAGAAACCCAAGAAACCTATATCAAACTGAGAAAAACTCATTTGATCTGTATATTATACCATCTCTGCAAAAGATCTATTCTGTTCTCTTCTCAACCTACTCCCAGTTAAGATTTTAGAAATCTGGATTGGACTTGTGAAATATGTGGTAGGGAAGATACTTGCATGATAGAGTGTGCTGTTTATATTTCCAGGATTTGATTAGTATTTATTTGGGTGTTCATTGTTAAGAAATCAAAACATGATAAAACAGATTATATGCAGACCTAGACACAATCAGGATATCTTAAAGGATGACATCAGTATACTCACCTGCTACGATGAATCGTTGTGCTTACCTTGATCGCGGGGGTATGCCTTGGAATGGGACACACGGGTATAATAGTATAATATTACCTAAAGCATATCACGAAATTGAAAAATTGAAAAATTGAAAGTTGAGCGTTAATGTTTAAGTGGACAAACATATTGGCAATCGCATAGACTAGTTTGATTAGGCTCGTACTGAAAAGTGTTCCTTAGTCTGCCTGAGAACGAATTTTGATCCCATTGCAATTGTAATTGTATATTATGTTAGTTGTTTATATTTTAAGTTTTTATTTGTTTTAATGCTTAAAATAAAAATAAAAAAATTCAAAAATACAAAAATAGTGTCTTGTTTTTCTATAAAACTAAAAATAAAAAATAGAGTGTTTATTTATTTTTCTTAAAATTAAAAAAAAAGTAACCGTTCTTGAAGATTTGACTGATCATCAAAAGTTTAAAGAATTTAAATTGTGAAATCCGAGTATAAGTACTTGGATGTACCTAGTGTTCATATGGTACTTTCCCTGTTGCATAAGAAATGTTTGCTTATGAGTTTGTGAGCATGTGCAGAACTTGATTTCAATCAAGAACAGGGTTGATGAAGACTGAGATGCTGTTAGTTGCTAAAGAAGCCTGAAGCAGCACAACAACAAGATGTACCTGATTCAGAAGAACCGGATATGAAACGCCGTCTGACAGTGAAAGTACATTTGAAGAAGTACCGTGAACTTGCTTGAAAGAAAAAGACTGAAGAAGAAAAGAGCTGTTGAGAATCCTCCTCTCACATTCTTTTTAACAAGATTTTCAAGCAAAGCTGATCGAGATCCTGATATGAAGCTAACCACAAAAGCTGAAGAAAGAGACCCAGTGCTGAGAGTTCAGAAGTCAAGAACTTCCACAACATCTGCAGCATAGAGACAATCATAGACTTCATTGAAGACGTTGCTGAATTCATGGTATGAAGACAATTTGATGGCATCAGTCTAGGGGGAGATTGTTAGGCCCTAAAGTGTGAGACTGACGCATCAAATTAACACAACGGGTTATGGTTACGAGCTGGGCCATACCGGGTTAGTTTATATTAGGTTGTGGACCTTTATATGTCACATGGGCTAAGCTTTAGGCCATGTGGGCCAAGCAGGCCCAAGGGGAGCCCATGTAGGGAAGTGGGCTTTAGTAGGTATATAAACAAGTTTTTAACTTGTTTTAGGGTTGGATCCTCATTGTTACAGAATTCCTAGAGAGAGCTAGAGGAAGGCGATTGTTGGTGAGCACTTGTACTAGACGATTTTGCTTGTTCAAGTAATAGAATCGTGTGCAAGTGTTGAAAGTGATTCGGTGTGTGTTCTTCTTATTCGGTTCGTATTTTCATATTTTTCGGTTTATTCTTGAATCATATCAAGTTTGGATTCCGCACAAACTTGGTGTTGTTTGATATCATTGAAAGATCCATTTCACGGGACTTACATATTTTACTCTGATAAAATATTTCCTAACTACGATACTGATTTAATTTCCGCTGCCAAAATTGATACAACACTAGATACCACCGAAACTGGCCGCGGCCGCCCGTTCCCGGGTTATTAGGGGACGGGGGTTGCGACATATATTTTTGTAACAAAAATTATGGCAAAGTTTATGTGAAAAATTCATGGTTTAAAATATACTTGAAAAACTTTGTTTGGAAATATTTTTCTAAGTGCTTAATTTTTAGAAATTTTTTGCCATAGTTTCCCCTAAAAATGGAGGTTTCCATGCTTTCAAGCATATCATTTTCTTTTGGTAAAAATCAACACAATCAACCAATGATCAACAATAACCAATCTATACTTACCAATCTTGCCAAAATCAAGCACACAATCTAATACTTCATGAACTTGAATATTTGTAAAAATTTGTAGTAACTTACTAGTGTTCTTAGTAAGCCTTGTTACCTTCTAAAGTGTGATTGATTCTTTAAAAACTTCATTTTTGAAGAAGATTGATCTTTACAACTTGTATTTATATTTTTCAAAAATGTTTCTTCTTTGATTTTTCTTGTTAACAACATATTTCTACACTTATCTTAACACTAAAAATACGGTTTGTTTATGTAAGAACCAAGATTTAGTAAAACTTATATTTTTAACTTGGTTTCTTGAGAAATCATCCATGAAATTTTAGATCTACATGATTTACAACTTACTTTGATCATTATTTTTCAAGAAAACATTATGTTCTTTCAAGTTCATTCTTTATGTGTGGATGATCTATCATCCTACAACATTTCTATTTTCTCATCTTGCTAGATTATGTTTTTAATCATGATCTAGCAAGATCATATGATGATCTACATCATATACATGAATAAACAACAATTAATAAGTAAATCAACATATAAACAACTTAGTTTCTTCATTATTCAAGCTTATGTTCAAGTTTACTTCTTGTGATTCTTAGTGTTCTTCATGATTAACATTATGATTCTTCTTTTAACCACTTAAAATAGAAGTAAAATAGAAAGATCAAGGTTCTTACCACTAGCACAAGGCTAGGGATGATCAAGTGAAGAAAACAAGTGGGTAAAAGCAAATAAAAGAGGTCCTTGTATTTCCGAAAGCTCCTAGCTCCTTTGTATGTCTTCTAACACCTTTGTATGAGCTTGGATTGTATGAGAATGGATGAATGATGGTGGATGTGTGGGTGTTTGGGGTCGGCCGAGAGCAAGAAGGAGAAGAGGAGAAAGAGTAGGTGTTTAGTGTGTGAAGAAATGAGATCATGACCCTTATGTGCTATACTTATAACCAATTTTAGTGTTTAACTCTTGGTTCTTATGTTTTGTAAAGCACAACATGATCTAATATAAAATTAAAACAAATCCATATGTGGGGGCCATGTTGGGGCCATAGATAGGTGGGGGGGGGGGGGGGTAGTAGACTAGGGTAAAACTAAGTTGGTTACATTATGGTAAAATTGTAAGTATTAGTTAGTTACATTAGTTACTGGATATTTATGATGTGTTATGATGTTTGGGGATCATAACTAGCTTGGTAATGTTAAAACAGTGCTTCTAGTGAAAATTTGGTGTTTCGGGTAGTGTCCAGTTGTTCGGTTGGTTACTGGTTCCTTAAGGTGCTAAACTACGCAGTTTAGGGTGCTTTATGTTACCTTTTGTGACACTTTTGATTCCCGACACTTAGGAAAGCATTCAGGACCATTTAACCATATTTCTGCATAATATTAGATTGTTTAAATGCTGATTTTTGCTGATTTCAGCACTTTATGTGAGTTTTAGGCACTTCCCGGCACTTAAACTATCTCTAGGAAGGTAGTTTTGTGATCCGTACTTTCCTACACACTATACTAATGTAATGCTTAGTTTCTGGCTCATTCTGTGTCTCAACATACTGTCTGTCTATGTACTGTATTCCATCAACATATTCCTGATTTATCTGATAACTGTGCTAAATATGTTTCGTGCATCATTTGAGTCAAATACGCTATCATGCAATAATGGTATGACATTAAGCAATATATGATGCACATGTATGTATATGGAAATAATCAGAAAGAAGTTAATTGAAATTCAGCACAGTCAATAAACACTAATCATGGTTTAATAATTGTACGGATACCTGAATTTTTGACAGTTGTCAAATTCTCCCTCTGTTAAGAAAATTCCGTCCCGAAATTTTAAGCCTTACTACTAGCAGCAGGGGAGTTAGGGAATAAATGCGGGTACTTTGTTTTCATGCGGTCTTCACGTTCCCAAGTAAACTCTGGGCCGTGACACGCATTCCATCTAACCTTGACGAGTTTAACACTACTCCTCCGAGCCTTGTTAACTTTCCAAATAGTAACCTCATCGGGTTCTTCGCTAAAGTGGAGTGTGTCGTCAATGTGAACTTCGTTAGCAGGAATAACCACTGTTTCTTGTGTTGGACTCTTCTTTAGATTAGATACATGGAATGTATCATGAACACCATTTAGTTCTGCTGGTATCTCCAACTTGTATGCTACAGGACCAATCCTTTCCAGGATTTTGAACGGTCCGATAAATCGTGGGTTTAACTTACCACGCTTCCCAAAGCGTGCCACACCTTTCCAAGGTGAGACTTTCAACAAAACCATATCTCCCACTTCAAATTCCAAAGGTTTCCTTCTTTGTTCCGCATAACTCTTTTGGCGATCAGGAGTCGCCTTGATGCGCTCTCGGATCTGCATGATCTTATCTGTCGTCTCTTGGACCAATTCGGGACCAACCAGCTGTCTATCACCTGCATCTGCCCAGCATAACGGCGATCGACACTTTCGTTCGTAGAGAGCTTCAAACGGTGCAGCTTGAATGCTTGTATGGTAGTTATTGTTATAGGAGAACTCAACCAAAGGTAGGTGAGTGTCCCAACTGCCACCCAAGTCCATTACGCAAGCTCGTAACATATCTTCAAGTGTCTGAATCGTTCTCTCACTTTGACCGTCCGTCTGTGGATGAAATGTTGTGCTCAGATTCAACTGAGAACCAAACGCTTCTTGGAAAGATTGCCAAATCCTTAACACAAATCTCCCATCTCTATCTGATATGATCGAGATAGGCACTCCATGACGTGCGACTATCTCTCTTAGGTACAGCTCAGCTAGCTTACCTGTGTTATCCTTTTATCTGATTGGCAGAAAGTGCGCAGATTTTGTTAAATGGTCTACGATTACCCAAATCGTATCATGACCTCTGGGAGTCTTTGGCAACTTTGTTATGAAATCCATTGAGATTTGCTCCCACTTCCACATGGGTATCTCAGGTTGCTGCAGAAGACCTGAAGGCTTCTGATACTCGGCCTTCACTTTGGCACAAGTCAAACACTACCCAACATAAGTTGCAACATCACCTTCCAGTCTCGACCACCATTAGAAATCCTTCAAATCTTGGTACATCTTGTCCGATCCTGGGTGGATCGAGTACCTCGATTTACGAGCTTCATCAAAATAACATTTCTAAGACCACCAAAGAGGGGAACCCAAATTCGTCCCAAAAAGCACAAGGTTCCTTCCTCATTGGGTACCAACTTTTTCTCCATCCCAAGGAGATATTCAGCCTTAAGATTCTCTTTCTTAAGGGCTTCTTTTTGCGCAACACGAATGTGCAATGTGAGGTCTGTCTGAATGATCATCTCTAAAGCCCTAACCCTTATGGGCTTAATCCTCTCTTTTCGACTTAAGGCGTCTGCCACCACATTCTCCTTTCCTGGGTGATATTTGATCTCGCAATCATAGTCGTTTAACAGCTCTACCCATCGCCGTTGTCTCATATTAAGCTCTTTCTGATCGAATATGTGTTGGAGGCTCTTGTGATCTGTAAAGATCGTGCATCGGGTGCCATACAAATAATGTCGCCAAATCTTCAAAGAAAACACCACTGCGCCTAATTCCAAATCATGCGTGGTGTAGTTTTTCTCATGAACCTTCAACTGGCGCGAAGCATAAGCGAGAACCTTCTGTCGCTGCATCAGCACGCAACCCAATCCCTGACGCGAGGCATCACAGTATACCACGAAGTCATCGGTACCTTCGGGTAGGGATAAAATAGGTGCATCGCAAAACTTGTTCTTAACTGAAAAGCTTCCTCTTGCTTATCTCCCCACTCATACTTCTTGTCCTTTTGAGTAAGGGAGGTCAGCGGTTGAGCGATTTTAGAGAAATCCTCAATGAATCTGCGGTAATACCCAGCTAGACCTAGAAACTGACGGATCTCGTTTTGGTGTCTTCGGAGTTTCCAAATTCTTAATTTCCTCGATCTTGGTGGGATCCACATGGATTCCATCTTCATTCACTACATGACCAAGGAATTGTACCTCACGCAACCAAAACTTGCACTTCGAGAATTTTAGCATACAATTTCTCCTTCTTGAGTAGCTCTAAAATAGCTCTAAGGTGTTGCTCATGCTCTTTCTTTGTCCGCGAATATATCAAAATATCATTGATAAATACAATCATGAATTTATCGAGATATGGCTTGCAAACTCGGTTCATCAAATCCATAAACACTGCCGGCGCGTTTGTCAGACCTAACAGCATTACTAGAAACTCATAATATCCATAACGAGTTCTAAAAGTAGTCTTCGGAATACTCTCTTCTTGTATCCGCAGGTGGTGATAACCTGATCGAAGATCGATCTTGGAGTAATAACTCGAACCTTGAAGTTGATCGAAGAGATCATCAATCCTCGACAAAGGATTCCGATTCTTGATGGTTAACTTGTTTAGCTCTCGGTAGTCAATGCACATGCGAAAACTACCGTCCTTCTTCTTTACAAATAGAACCGGAGCTCCCCAAGGCGAGAAGCTTGGTCTAATAAATCCCTTGTCCAAAAGCACCTGAAGTTGCGTCGACAATTCTTGCATCTCGGAAGGCGCAGGTCGATAAGGTGCCTTGGCTACAGGCACGACGCCTGGAACCAAGTCAATATGGAATTCGACTTGTCGTTGAGGCGGCAATCCTGGCAAGTCTTCGGGGAAGACTTCAGGTTATTCCCCTACCACAGGGATATCTTCCAACTTCGGCTCTTCGGCTTCTTTATCAACAACATGAGCCAAAAAGTCTACACATCCTTTCCGCAACATCCTTCGTGCTTTCAAGCAGCTAACAACTTGTAGAGGCGCATCATGCTTCTCTCCGTGAACTACAATCGTCTCTTCATTCGTCATCGGGATGCGGATAATCTTCTCATGGCATACGATCTCAGCTCGGTTACTCGACAGCCAATCCATTCCAACTACCACGTCAAAGCTTCTCAACTCAACGGGTAGAAGATCGAGCATAAACTCATGCTCTCCAAGTTCTATCACACAACCTCTAATCATTTCATTTGCCTCTACTAGCTTCCCATTTGCTAGTTCTATAGAGTACGGAATTTCTAACTTACTGGCAACTAACCCAAGTATATCCTTAAATTCTAAGGACACGAAGCTATAATCGGCACCAGTATCAAATAGCACAGATGCAAAATGTTGGTTGATAGGGAACGTACCAGTGACTACGTTCGGATCCTGACGAGCTTCCCTAGCTCCAATGTTGAAAACTCTTCCTTGAGCTTGATTGTTCTTCGGGCAATCCTTCTTGAAATGCCCAACATCTCCACATCCAAAACAACCTTGTCCTCGACCAGTTCCGTTTCCATTTCCATTTCCGCCCTGGTTGTTGTTTGCTCCATGGTTTCCGTTTCCAGCTTGATTTCCGGAACTACCACGATTTCCATTACCTCCGAAATTCCATTTCCTCCTTGATTACGGTTCCCAGTCTGATTCCCATTACCGTTTCCACTACGGTTTCCATTACCATTTCCACCAGATCCTCCATTTCTTCGTCCAGTACCATACCAACACGCCTCCCTGGCATGCCCTACCTTGCCACAGTTCTCACATTTTCCATACCTACATCGCTCTGTGTGATGATGCTGACGAATATCTGTCACACCCTGATATTTCCACGTTTGACCGGTGGGCCCGGTAGGGGAGTATCGTGACGTAGTTGATATCATCATAGTCAAACAACACAATATATAAATGCACAGCGGAAGCAAAAGATAAATATATTACAATCCGAATATAAAGTAATATCCAGTATTACAACGGAAAGTAAAGGATCCACAGGCGGATCAAATAAAAAGAAAAACTGTTCAACAGACTTTAGACGCCTAGAACTTGCAAGATTCCTTATTGACGCCCTGAGCTTCCAGCCAATTACGTTCAGTACCTGTCACTTAACCTTTTTGGAAAATACGTCAGTTTTCACTGGTAAATACAATTAACCGACTCATTTGAAAAGGTTTAATAAAATTGATTTGGATGCACAAGGCACAACATATCTTTTATAACTTGGGACAATTATATTTATAATCTTGTATACAGATTTACATGTTCGTTGTACTTTCAGGGCCCAATGTAGAAACCGAGTCAAAGTTAACAGACACACCACAGTATAGGCCCACAAGAGAGTGGGATACCGTTTCCCTTATGCACTGTTAGGTGTATGCCTACATCCCATGCATAAGTCATGGCCATTTTATAATACAATGATGTCAAGGATATCCGGGACATGGTCATTAACCTCCCAAAGGCTTTAAGCAAACAAAACAATTTAAACGGGCCGATCAAATATCAATTAACCACCATATGATGGAAGATTTAATGCCCGACCAAGCGGTATTTTATATACCGTACCCCAAGCCCGTATAGGGAAAATAAGTTAAAAGTATTTATCTGAGCTAAATATAAATTCAATCCCAGCCGTATATCAATTCAGCAAGCACAAGTACTTCTACTGGGGCTCTTAGTCTGGAACGAAGGTTTTAATAACCTATTAGATTTCTAACGGGTCTTTAATTAAGCCTATGCTTAGACCGGTTAGTTTTAAAGAGGAAGATACGGTTCAAACGCATGATAAGGCGAAGACCGGTTTAGAATGTGGTTTTGACCCGACAAGCTTGTATGCTTGTTTAATATGGGTAACTTAAACACATTCTGGATTTTGAGACCAAAAAGATATGGTTTGACCCGTTTCGACTAATTTATGCAAACTAGTCACATAAGCCGATCCGAACGCGACAAGCGCGTAACGAGTAACCATAAAAGTCATATACAGGTTTCCTAAGTTAATATGCCTTAATTATGTTGTGATATCAGTAGGATACCTTCCATTATGCCCAAAACGAGTTTAATCTCAAAATAAGCCCCTTAGGGGTATTTTGGTCATTTTAAAGATTATAAAATAGATTTAATGAACTTCTGAGGTTCGGGTCTGAATACATCAGTAAAATGACTTATTTTAACAGGGTATATCAATTGGTAATAAGTCTTATGTGACAAAATGGTTTTAAACCCAAACTATGCGTTTAATACGCGTAAAAAGCCATCTCAAGCGATTTCCGGGTTATACCGGAAATCTGAGTTTTCTGATCAGGTTATCAAGTTCAAAATACTTTATTTATTATATAAAATCAGTAGCAACTGGATTGGTGTCAAAATATTATGTAGAACTCATTTTATGACCGAAAAGGGTAAAATCGGTATTTACCGAATCGATGCCATAACCTTAGGTTATGGGCAGGTTAAAAATAATTAAAAATATTTAAAAATCCCAAAATATTATATTACATCATTGGGTAAAAGGTCTGGTGTCAAAAATTGGGTTTAGATAGGCTTTATGCTAATTGCGCCGTTTAATTACTAAAAGGCGTTATAATTACGCTAATGAGCATAACTCCTAATCTAGACCTCCAACTGATGTGAAACTTTAGGGACATGTTTATAAATCAGTAACAAAGATTATTGTTCTTTCACATAACCAAAATTCTCGTTTTATGGTCAAAAGGGCATTATGGTCAACTTTAAGCATTTAACGAAAACGTGCATATGAATTGGACAATCAATGATCCAACCACAGAGGGTTATACCATCATGTAACCTGGTCCTAAGGAAGCTCTAATGCATTTCCAAACCATACTAAATCGGGTCAGAACTGAAGTCAAAGCAAAAGTCAAAGTTTTGCGACTTTCGGTTCCGAACCGGGTCTAAACAGAAAATTATCGGGTTGAACATGTTTAGACATGTTCTTACACTAATTACCAAGTTATATAAATGATCAAACAGGTTGTAAGGGTCCTACATTGCTAATTATGCATAAATTGGAAAATAAGCATTCTATTGACTTTTTAATAACAAGTTTGACCCGACAATTGACCTAGTTAGAGTGGTAATCAGAGGGTGCCCTTTTAAGGGTTTATTGCCCACATAATTACCAACTTATAACTACTTTCAATTCGACTAATCACTGGATCATTAATGATTAATCGCTAAGTCAACCGTTAATTACGACGGTTTGACTTTTAAGCTAAAACTAAGTAAAAACTCAACTAAGAAAGGTTAAGCATACTTACCAAAGCCTAATGCACTATTAGGAAGGCTTAGAGTCTGCTCTTAAGCTCCAGGAAGCTCCAAGAAAGCAGATGAAGTGAGTGATCAAATGGTTGCAACCATGAAGGCCTTTTATAGTGTTCTTGTTTCATTTAGATGATGACAACTAAGTCTAAGGGGTGATCCAGATTATTAACGAGTGTCCCTAAGGCCTAGGAACATGTAGGGGGCGCCCATGAAGTGAAAATATCTGATCTAAGTCAGTTCCAAGGCTGAACAGCCAACAAAAATGATTTTCTGCATCTGGGCGTGCCAGGCGGCCCGCGTAAGTGTCTCCTAGGGCTTACGCGGCCCGCTTGAGGGTGGTGGTCAGGTTAAACAAAATTTTCAGTTTGCACCCTTGGCTCTTGGTTCTTCGAAAGGTCAACCACACTTTGTTTCTTGCATTTTGAGCCCCTCTTATTGACTTATAATGGGTTCATGACTTATACCCACTTTGTTAAGTCCTTGGTTAACTTTGTTATCACCCGAAAAGTCATAACTTTCAACGTTGACACTTTAACCCCTCGTATACGAATTTGATCATAACTTTCTCATACGATAACGAAACTTTATGAAATTTTTATCGTGCATTCTAGTGAGCATATTTAATCGTTATAAAGCTTTGGGTTTGCTAAAAGGTCAATCAGAGGTATACTTTAAACATGTTGACACATTTAACCCCTGTAGTTTGTAATCTCTCACTTTCTTTCATATTTAGCTTCGTATGATCCATGATTTATTCGTTTGAAGGTATAAGCATTATGTAGGGTTACTGTAAAGTATATTTATCCCTTGTTGACATTTTGAACCCTTATATTTACATACATTCTATGTTTGTCAACTTTAGTCCCTCTAGAGTATTCTTTTACACGTTCAAGCTTATGACACGTGTTAATACATTATAGGACGTGAATTTTCAAGGTGTTACAATATCACACTTGGGCAGGGTGCCCATGTAACCTTTCCCTTTGTTCTCAGAACTTGCGGCACCAGTCCTTACCTCGGCTGGTGGGTTAGCATCTCTTTTCTTGTTAGCACTGTTGTTGTTGTTTCCTTGGGTACTCTTCTTGAAATTTGAGAACTTACGCTTATTCTCTCCTGACGACTCGACATGAGTCTCCTTCTTCTTTCCCTCAGAGATGGAAAACTTGTTCAACCTTATCACTTCTTTAGTCAGTGTCACGCTCAAATCAATGGCCTCAGTGATCGTTGGGGGCTTGGATGTCGTCACCATGCTCATAATTTGGGGTGCCAATCCCCAAATGAAATGTTCAATACGCTTGAATTCTGGTTCTACCATGTAGGGGACAACACGAGACAGATCATGGAATCTATGCACATACTCAGCAATCTTCGGTCCATCCATATTCAGATTCCAAAACTCGGTTTCCAACTTTTGAATCTCAAATCTCGAGCAGCACTTCTTGCGCATCAGTTCTTTCATCTCATCCCAAGTCATAGCATACGCAGCTTCCTCACCTAGAGTCTGAACCTGAAGGTTCCACCATGATAGAGCTCCGTCTACGAATAGTCCAAAAATATAGGTGACCTGGTGCTCTGGCGCACACTTGCTCATTCGCAGCACCGAATCAGTTTTCTCAGCCCATCTTACGAAAGCTACAGCACTTCCATTGCCGTCAAAGTTCAGAGGCTTGCAATCTAGGAACTGCTTGTAAGTACAGCCTGTACAGGCAACATCATTCACAGAAAGCATTAGCAAACGCACATGGAATGTCCAAACGTATCGTAATGTGTCTTAAGTGACTTAAACATTACTGTGATGTGGGTTATTTCCTGAGGTACCTCCGCTGTTTTCAGAGCGCAAGGCCTCATGTTGTGTGATTGCCTGTGAAATCCGTTCTTGCAGTTCTGCCTCTATTGTGGGCAACTGAGTGTTCCTTCGAGGAGGCATCTTCTAAAAGAAGATTGGATAGGTTAGGTCTTATTTGTATAATAAGTATATAGTACGTATATGTAATAGCATTCATTATAGCAAGCAATCAAGTAATCGACACAATTATAGCATAAACAAGTAATTCACAATGTATTTAATGAGAACACTACGATTGAGATTTCATTAATCATCGACCACAAATATTGTTACATGTTTTACAAAAGTATCGTATCAAAAGGGAACACAGGGTCACACTACCCTTGCCCAAACTGTCTATCAATCTACCAAAAGTCATAAAGTCAAAAGGTGGTCCCCAAAAGGCTTCACTAGCTAGGCTCAATAGTGGTGCTCTCATCAAAAGCAAGCCACCTACATAAAACCAAAAACCGGCTATGCTGATGGTGGTGGAGGAGGAGGTGGAGGAACAAAAAGCAAGCTGCGCACATGCCTCCTCCTCAAGATCATAAATATAACGCAGCAGATAGCTGATCTGTTGTTCAACGGTAAGAAATCGAGTGTCAAACTCAGGAAATGGAGTAAGCGGTGCAGGAGGATGTGCAAACGGGGATGGTGATGAACGAGGGGGAACAAAAGTAGGCTGACATGGACATGGCAAAGGTCGCGGTGTCATCTCAAGCTCTAGAATCCTGCGACTCATGATCTCAAACTGAAGCTGCAAGGATAGGAGTAACTCATCCCGTGTATAACCAGTAAAGTGCGAGGGATGGTAGGGATCAGAAATCGGCATGGTGTAAGGCGGGAACCATCTGAGTGGCTCATCAAGTGGCGAAGAAGTAAAATGAGCAGAAGGTGCAGACTGAGGTACGTGTGGATAAGTTGCTGAAACATGGGGATCACGGCTAGGCTTCTTGCTAGAAGTGCCTTCCCCTGGACGGGGTGCGGGTATATCCTGCAAGAAAACAATAGGCAGGTCGACACGGTGAACATCAGACTCCTGAGATGCCCTCCCCAGTAGAGTCTCTGGATGAAAAGGAGCAACGTCAACAGGTGCAGGTGCTAGTGGAGGAGTGACTGGCTCAATAACAGGAGTGTCAACGGGTGCAGGAACTGGATCTGGTATGAGTGGTGCAATGTCAGGTAAGCTAAATGGGGTAGGATCAAGATCAGGCAAAGGCTCAGGAGCAGGTATCAGCGCAGGATCAGCGGGTGCATCAACATGCTGATCATCAGGAACAAAATCAGGCTCAAGTCCAGGCTCAAAGTCATGTGGAGGAGACGGTGCAGCTGACATGGCCGTATCGTCATCAAAATTAGTGGCATAACTTCGCAATCCAACTGCCTGTAAGGCGGAAGAAGACATAGACTCAAAGGAATCTGGGATAGAATGTAGACTAAAGTCAGAAGAAATATCGATAACGGGAATCCCCAGAAGCGGAACAGCAACAACGTCCTCATCAAGCTCTTCATCATCACGAGCGTCATCGGGAGGACCATCAACAAACAGATCGAAATCATCGTAAAAAAGATCGTCAAAAGGAAAATCCTCAGGTGGAATAACCATAAGAGGAAATGGAGCGAGGATCGGTGCCACGATATGCTCACCATCGGGGTGACCGATGATAAGATGATCGTGAACTGGAATAAGAATAACAAAAGGATCATCGTCTGGGATACCATCAGCAATCGGTAAATCAACTCCAAAATCAGGCAACGCAAACGGTTGAAAGTCGTCGTCATTGTCTGACATCATCTCAGGGTCACTCTCTGTATCAGAAGTAAAGATCTCTGGCTCTGGTGCAATCTCGTCATCCGAGACTACAGCCATGGGGTCATCGGTATCGGACAATCCGCTCTCTGATGATGACATAGTGTTTGTAACAAAGCAATCACAACATATGCACATATATCAACTACTAACATTAAGCATGCAATTAATGACAATGCAATCATGTAATCACGTATCCTTCCTAGTCTCCCAGACCAAACCACCCAGTCTCCCTGACTGAACTACCTAGTCTCCCAGACTGAACTACCTCGTCTCTCAGACTAAACCAACCAAGTAACTGTGCATCGTGTTTCTTGTCTTTTTATTTGTAAAAATGTTTGTTTCCCTGGATCTGGGCGTTTCGTGTATGCAAATGAAGACATGTTGTATAAAACATTTTCGTGGGAGCCCTAGTGATTGTAGTCTAGACTCGAGAAGGAATCCTAGTTCGCTACAATCGAAGCTCTGATACCAAACTGTCACACCCTGACTTTTTGCGGAAGCGTGATTATGTGTGACTTGCTTAATATCATTGCATTCAATCATAACAACGACTATATGATAAAACTAACGATGATCATTCATTAAATAATTTTAAAAAAAATAACAATATTGTTTTGAAACGTAAACTTCAGATTCGAGTACAAACCATGCAACTTGTTTTAAGAGTTCACAAGGACTCGACAAAAGACATTAAATAAAACCAAGATTTGGAAGGGGTGTCTTGTCCAGGATAGGACACCCTAACCAAACCCTAAGACCATGGATGGCATCTTTTATTCTTAAACCACACTTGAAACTTCCGAACGCCCGCTAGATCCACATTCTAATTCCCTGAAATACATGTAGTTTTGAAAACATCAACAAAAGTTAAGCGAGTTCATGTATTTGTTTGTGAGTATGGATAAACCTTTGAAATCATTGAAAATATTTATGTATGTTTGTATGTGAAAATGAACAGATTAATTAATGGATTGCAAGGCCATCAACAAGTGTGCAACGGTGTAGGAAGGCTTAATCCTTTGCGTATTTCGTACCGGGCCTCCCGGCTGGAACGACATAGTCACCACATGCGGTCAACTCGCGGACCCATGGGTGGGGCTCGCAACACCCAAATGGATCTATCACTCATGCCCCTCAGTCCTTCTAAAGGATTAATGGTCTCAAGCTAACGCCTACCCATCCACATGATCTAACAGTTCATTTCATTTGTAATCGTAATCATTTGTAACACGTATTTCACCCCCGAAGTTATAAAACAAAAACAGTTAAACCAAAAGGGGACATGAACTCACAGTCTTGCGTCTTCAATAACCTTAACTCAAGCTTCTTTGGATAAAACACGACTACCTACAACGTACTATGATCTATTAGACGAGCGAGTCGTGCCTTGACTTAGTATGGATTAGTGTCTTTGAGTTACTTTTCT
This sequence comes from Helianthus tuberosus, assembly GCA_030545235.1. Lineage (NCBI taxonomy): Eukaryota > Viridiplantae > Streptophyta > Magnoliopsida > Asterales > Asteraceae > Helianthus > Helianthus tuberosus. The sequence continues at coordinate 105,434,768 of CM060408.1, forward strand.
TTGTATCCTCAATATTATTCCATGTTATAATTATTTGTTAAAATAATAAATATTTTAACTTAAATTATATTTATTAAATTTTGAAATAATAATATATTTTGACTTGATACTCTTCGAGTATTTATACATGTATTTCCTTCCCAAGGGTGGGTGTATTTGTATTCGTATTCTTATACTTGTATATTTTTGCCATGTATTAGGATCGTACTTCCGTGTGTATTTGTACGTACGAGAATACGTATCTTCATGTAATTATTAAGTGTCCTTATCCTTAATGTTATGTTATCCTTTCCGGAATAATATCCTTAATAAAAGTCCATATATATTTCCAAAATATATATTTTAAAAATATTACTTAGAAAAATTATTTATAATTTTTCATTGGCAAAAATATTTGTATTTTCTCATATGTTCCAAAAATAATATACTTTCAAGTCTAACTTAAAAAAATATATATATACTTATTTTTCTCCCAAAAATGATAGATTTCATATTTATGTGAGAAAATATATTTCTCTTCCTAAAAATATTGTATTTCATGTTTGTTTAGAAAATATATATTTCTTTCAAAAATAATATATCTTCTAAAAATTTCAAGAAAAATATATATTTACACTTGCCAAAAATAATATATTTTTCCCTTGTGAAAATATGATATATTCTTGTAGTAATTGTAAAAATCATATTTTTGTTCATTTGGTGTCCAAAATATTATTTACCAAAATATACTTGTGAATTAAATTTCCGGAATATTTTTGCAAGTTACATTTTTTTGTTCGGTTTCACCAATATTTTGTGTATAACTTGTATATTCATATTCTTGATATTTTGGTAATATTTTGGATTGTAATTTTTGGTATTTTAGTGAGTTATATTATTTCAAGTCCTAAAATAATATAACTAATACACTTAATATACAAATAATCACACACATGGTGACTTCTAAATATATATTTTCCTAAATACATATTTAGTCACTTTTATTTATCAAAACCAACCTACAATATTTATATTTTTGTAACAAAAATTATGGCAAAGTTTATGTGAAAAATTCATGGTTTAAAATATACTTAAAAATATTTGTTTGGAAATATTTTTCTAAGTGTTTAATTTTTAGAAAAATTTTGCCATAGTTTCCCCTAAAAATGGAGGTTTCCATGCTTTCAAGCATATCATTTTCTTTTGGTAAAAATCAACACAATCAACCAATGATCAACAATAAGCAATCTATACTTACCAATCTTGCCAAAATCAAGCACAATCTAATACTTCATGAACTTGAATATTTGTACAAATTTGTAGTAACTTACTAGTGTTCTTAGTAAGCCTTGTTACCTTCTAAAGTGTGATTGATTCTTTAAAAACTTCATTTTTGAAGAAGATTGATCTTTACAACTTGTATTTATATTTTTCAAAAATGTTTCTTCTTTGATTTTTCTTGTTAACAACATATTTCTACACTTATCTTAACACTAAAAATAAGGTTTGTTTATGTAAGAACCAAGATTTAGTAAAACTTATATTTTTAACTTAGTTTCTTGAGAAATCATCCATGAAATTTTAGATCTACATGATTAACAACTTACTTTGATCATTATTTTTCAAGAAAACATTATGTTCTTTCAAGTTCATGCTTTATGTGTGGATGATCTATCATCCTACAACATTTCTATTTTCTCATCTTGCTAGATTATGTTTTTAATTATGATCTAGCAAGATCATATGATGATCTACATCATATACATGAATAAACAACAATCAATAAGCAAATCAACATATAAACAACTTAGTTTCTTCATTATTCAAGCTTATGTTCAAGTTTACTTCTTGTGATTCTTAGTGTTCTTCATGATTAACATTATGATTCTTCTTTTAGCCACTTAAAATAGAAGTAAAATAGCAAGATCATGGTTCTTACCACTAGCACAAGGCTAGGGATGATCAAGTGAAGAAAACAAGTGGGTAAAAGCAAATAAGAGAGGTCCTTGAACTTCCGAAAGCTCCTAGCTCCTTTGTATGTCTTCTAACACCTTTGTATGAGCTTGGATTGTATGAGAATGGATGAATGATGGTGGATGTGTGGGTGTTTGGGGTCGGCCGAGAGCAAGAAGGAGAAGAGGAGAAAGAGTAGGTGTTTTAGTGTGTGAAGAAATGAGATCATGACCCTTATGTGCTATACTTATAACCAATTTTAGTGTTTAACTCTTGGTTCTTATGTTTTGTAAAGCACAACATGATCTAATATAAAATTAAAACAAATCCATATGTGGGGGCCATGTTGGGGCCGTAGATAGGTGGGGGTGGTAGTAGACTAGGGTAAAACTAAGTTGGTTACATTATGGTAAAATTGTAAGTATTAGTTAGTTACATTAGTTACTAGATATTTATGATGTGTTATGGTGTTCGGGGATAATAACTAGCTTGGTAATGTTAAAACAGTGCTTCTAGTGAAAATTTGGTGTTCGGGTAGTGTCCGGTTGTTCGGTTGGTTACTGGTTCCTTAAGGTGCTAAACTAAGCAGTTTAGGGTGCTTTATGTTACCTTTTGTGACACTTTTGATTCCCGACACTTAGGAAAGCATTCAGGACCATTTAACCATATTTCTGCATAATATTAGATTGTTTAAATGCTGATTTCAGCACTTTATGTGAGTTTTAGGCACTTCCCGGCACTTAAACTATCTCTAGGAAGGTAGTTTTGTGATCCGTACTTTCCTACACACTATACTAATGTAATGCTTAGTTTCTGGCTCATGCTGTGTCTCAACATACTGTCTGTCTATGTACTGTATTCCGTTAACATATTCCTGATTTATCTAATAACTGTGCTAACTATGTTTCGTGCATCATTTGAGTCAAATAAACTATCATGCAATAATGGTATGACATTAAGCAATATACGATGCACATGTATGTATATGGAAATAATCAGAAAGCAGTTAATTGAAATTCAGCACAGTCATTAAGCACTAATCGTGGTTTAATAATTGTACGGATACCTGAATTTTTGACAGTTGTCATATAAAAACACAAAATAAAGTGTTCTCTCTAAAACGCAATGGACTGAAAACACCTAAAAATGTGTTTTACCTAAAACGCAATGACTAGCAACACTTCAAAATGTGTTTTTCTAAAACGCAATGACCAGAAAACACATAAAAATGTCTTAGTTCTAAAACGCAATGGCATAAAAACACCAAAGAAAGTGTTCTCTCTAAAACGCATTGAACCAGGACAAAAAAGCTGTCTGTGAATTGTCTGAACCAGGAAATTAATCTGTCAAAAACTGTCTACGAATGCAGTTTTCCTTGGACCCCGCCAGGGGCTGCCTCCCCTTGGACCCTGCTACCAGGGGCGCTGCCCCCGGACCCCCGCAAAGATCGTAAAACGCAATGACTAAATCAAAAACCCAGATCGTAAAAATGAAATTAGAGAATTTCTTACATGGATCGAAGCAGATTTCTTCAACGATTAACGAAATTTAAATGATAGAAACACTTATCAGCGATCGAATCGAACGGATCGAGTGACTATCTTCAAAATCACGGGAAAAAACGAGATTTTGAATGAAATTAAACTGGGTTTTCTTAAAAAAAAAAAGCTGAAGAACACGTTGATCGGGTGTTTGAATCATTGATTGATGACGAAAATCGCACTATAATGTAGTGATTATTGAGATAGAAAGTGAAGAAATGGTTGAAGATGGTGGGTTTTAAAGTTAATGGGGAGAAGAAGGAAGAAGAAAGTATACGATTGACTAAAATACCCTTCCTCTTTATTTTAAATTTTGCCACATGTCATAATCCTATAGCTTCCTATCCTTCCTAGCCAAATTAAACTTCCTATTTGATCCTCACCCTTTATATTCTATTAGGTACTAAGATTTTTAATCATAGGATAAATCTTATACATAATCATCTGAATTCTAGTTGCAAGTATATTTTGCATTTTTCTTAGTTACCGATATTTAACGAAAGCTTAAAAACAAAATAATAAAAGTACAAATAAAAAATCGCTAACGTAAGTCACCGTATATGGTAACCTACATTAGTTTTGATGTCTGATGACCAACAACCTTACCACTACCTCAAACAGTATTACCATTTTCATTGAAATTAACTCTAACAAAAACCCTTTCCCTCATCGTTACCTTTTGTGTAACACCTCGTAAATTCGTGTCGATTAATACAATGACACGTATCCGTACTCTCAATCATGTCTAAAAGTTGGACGAGAGGGACTAATTTTGCAGATTATGAAACTTTGAGTGCGGAAGAACTAAAGGTGTCAACATGCCATAATATTGCCTCTGATTGACCCTTTGTGGACCGTATAACTTTATGCTTACGGACCGCAAGCATAGTTTAATTTGGTTTTTGAATGCAGATACGGACCGCAAAGCCTTATGTCTTACAGTCCAAAAGGAGTTTGAAATCTGTGTGCGCCAAGGAGGCTTGTGGACCGTAAGCCTAAAGACCATACGGTCCGTAAGCACTACAGCTGGCAGTTTTTGTTTGGGAGCCATGGCATTCTTCCCTTATGCCACCTATCTCGCGAATGTGAGCTCTTGTGCAGCTCATGCAACGTCCATGGACACCTGCTATGATCGTCTAACACCTCTGGAAACTTGGAGTGATCCTATGCATCTCCTCTCACTATAAATAGCAAGCATGTCCAACCCATTTCCTCGCTCACTTCTTTCAAACAATTTCTCTACTCTCATCTGGAAGTTCCTAATCCTAAAGGAGCATCCCCTGAGTTCCAAACATTCTAAGGACCACTTGTAATTGTTCCTTTCCAGTTCTTTTCATTTCTATAGGATTTTATTAGTCGAAAGACAAGTAAATTGACTTTTGCTTTGACTTTCAGTTTAGACTATTATGGTCCAGCCATTGTTCGAATCGAACATGGCTACGTGATCATAACAAGGTAGGTGTTAATCCCTTAAAAGGGCACCTCCTGGAAATCACGTTAAGTTGGTCAAATGATGGGTCAAAGTTAAGTTAATTAAAAAGTCAAACGGCAGATTTTCGTAAAACTTATAAAACGAAGTTGTAATTGCTTTAACTCATGTTTTAACACTAAAACAATTGGTAACTAATATTAGAACATGTATGAACATGTTTAACATGTCAGTTCCAGTTTACATGTCGGTTCGCAACCGAAAGACTAGCAGTTTGACTTCTGCTTTGACTTTCTATTCTGACCCGATTTAGCAACATTAGCTATTGATTATTAGTTGCATTATGATCATATTTTAGTGTAGAATAACCCTTTGTGGTTATGCTACTTGATCATAATCAGATTCTAAGTTTTTGTACAAGTTCTTATAAAATGCCTATTTATGACCAAAATGCCATTTTTGAGCAAAACTTGGTTTTAATCAATGATGAACTTGTAAAATGAATAAGCTACTGATATGTTATTAAAATTAACATATTTTGGAATATGTTCATAACCTGAGTTTTACTACAAGTTCATAAATTATGTTATATTATGGCTAAAATGTCCTTATGGTACATAGTTTGGTTTTAAACCATAATCATCATACAAAATTTACAATCTACTGATATTATAACATAATTAAAGTATTTTGGCATAATGAACTTGTTCATAACATAAGTTTTATTCGTGTTCTTAAAATATGTCACATAATGACTAAAATGCCCTTATGGTGCATATTTTGATTTTAAAACCATAATGGTCATATAGGTTGATAACCTACTGATGTTACAACTTAAATAAAATGTTTTGGCATATGGAACTTGTTTATGACTTAGGCAATCACTCGTTACCGCCTATGCGCGTACGGTTAAGCTTATGTAACTAGTTTACATAAGTTTACCGAAATGGGTCAAATCTTTGTATTTTCTTTAAAATTCCAGAAAGTAAATACGTTTACCCATATTATACAAGTCTTTGTACTTGTGAGGGTTTAAACTACGTTATATCCGGTCATCGCTTAATCTATCGTATCGTACCGTTTTCATTATTTTAAGTTAACCGGTCCAAGTCTATGACTTGAATAAGACCCGTTAACATTCTAATTGGTTAATAATACCATTCATTCCAGACTAAGGCATTCTAGTAGATTACAACCAAGCTAAGTTAATTGATAACGGTTGTGCTTATTATATTTTCTTGCATTGTAAGACTTGTTAAAGCCAGGTAAATACTCTTAACCTATTTTCCCTATATGGGCTTGGGATACGGTAAATTATTACCGCTTGGTCGGGTATGAAATCATATGTCGGATTGTGACTAGAAAATCCGCATAACCCTTTTAATTTGTTTTGTCTGATAACATAAACAATGGGGGTTAATGCGACCGTGTCCTGGATATCCTTGACTCATTTAATTGCAAATGGCCACGACTTAAGCACGGGGTGTAGGCATACACCCAACAAATGCTAATGTTTATATAAAATATTTTTCTACCCATATTTGGGATACCCCTTTGTAGGTTAAAGTGGCATATCGGTTAATCATGTTATCGGTTTCCATACCGGACCCCATATGTATTGACAGACATGTAAAACTGTATACAAGATAATTATTATTGTCCCAAGTTATTTATAAAATTACATGTGCCTTCATGCACTTAAAACAATTTTTAAATATTTTCAAAATGTGTCGGTTATTTGTATTTACCAGTGTAAACTGACGTATCTTCAAAAGACTAAGTGACATGTTGCAAGGTTACGAAATAGGCTGGAATTGCTCGGTAATGCTTAAGAGGAATTTGAAACTCCTTGCATAGAAGCCTAATAGTCTGTTTTTTCATTTTGTAAATTTACGATCTGCCTGTAGATCTTTTGATACATTATCCGTCTGTATAATATTTTGAACACTCGGACATTTATTATTGTCATATTTAAATCCAAGACTTGTGTTGTGCTATTTGTGTATTTGATATCAATATCGTCACGTATACCCCATACGGGCCCACCGGGTGATGTGTAAATATCGGGGTGTAACACTTTGTCATCAAACACTCTAAATCTACTCACACTTACCCCTTTGATGTCCTAGTAACTTTGAAACATACAAACTTGCACCCTAAATCCCTAATAGAAACATCAAACACTCTGTCTGCTTTAAAGAGACAACCTCGTACCCGATGCGTTTCTCTTTGACCAAAACACAACATATAGATCCCCTTGGCATTGTGCCTTGTCAGCTTGTCAACTATTTGTCAACGGCCACTTCTATTTTTGTCAGGCGAAAACCTTAAAGGCTGCTCTATGCCCAAAGAGCAACATATAGGATTCCACACACCACTGCAATGCGTTTTGGCCAAAGAGCAGAATATAGGTTCGACCGACAGAAAAAGACTGACGAGTGTTAGCCTTTGTCCCGTTGACATCGTACTTACATGCTGCACTTTGGCCAAAACACTATGCAGTGATGTGTGGAATCCTATATGCTGCTCTTTGGCCACATAGCAACATTTAGGGTTTTCGCCCGACAAAAATAGAAGTGACCGTTGACAGACAACTGACAAGCTGACAAGGCACAGTGTCACGGGGATCTATATGTTACGTTTTGGGCTAAGAGCAATGCATTGGGTACGAGGTTGTCTCTTTAAAACAAACAAGCCAAGCATACGAGTTTTTCAAGTTTTTCACATTCAAGTTTTTCACATACGAGTCTTCAGATTACCAATGTCGTGGTTTAATAACTACCTTTTCGGTGAATATTCTGATGAGTCCGTTGTTCCAGATTCTTACGACGGGACCGCTATTTCTGACTCGTACGAGAAAGCGGTCCCGTCCAACATGAAGGAGGAGGAAGTTGTCTCTGGCATTCGTTATCATGACAATACGGTGCAACTGGACTTGAATATCCATGTGGAAGATTCGTACGCACAACACGGCTATTCGAATTACGGATACGAAGGTGAACCGAATCCTCAGGCTGAATATCCATACGTTCGGCCAAACTGTCTCGACCACGGTTATGGTGGTGAGCAGAGCTTTGTACATCAAGACTATCCAGACCAGGGACACGGTGGTGAGCAGAACTTTGTACATCAAGACTATCTGGAATAGGGAGACGGTGGTGAGCAGGAGGAGATGTTAGTTGATGAGGAAGGTTCTTACTTGATTATATTTTTGTTTGAGACAAAACAGACCTTTTCGTCATTCGATGAGTTGGTGGATTGGGTACAAAAAATGGGAAAGGACAATGGTTACATCATTGTGATTAAAAGATCAAATAAAAGAGGAAATAATTTCAGGGTTTGGTTTCAATGCACTCTTGGCAGTGAGTATAAGAGTGTAGCTACGGTGAGGAAAACAGGTTGCAAGAAAATAGGTTACCCGTTTGAGTTGATAGGGTTTTCGGAGAAAAGGGAAGTGTTTGGAGGTTAGAGGTGATGAACCCGGCGCACAATCACACTCCTATTGAAAACTTAGAGGGTCACGCGTATGCGAGAAGGCTTTCTTCGGAGGATAAAAGACTGATTGAGCAGCTGGCAGAGCAAAATATTCTAAACCATAGCATCTGGCGAACACTGACGAAAAAGAACTCGGATAAAAAGATTATTACGAAAGATGTACACAATTTTGTTCAGAAGATCAATGCCGGAAAGAGGGTCTGCGAATCTTCAATGCACTGACCCCTTATACCGATAAGTCAAATCTACAACTTTTCAAACAAAAATATACAACTTTTAAATATATATTTAAAAAAACCAACAACTTTTTAGAAAAAAACCAACAAAAAAATCGAAAACAAAAACACAACATTTTATTACCTCTGTTTTGGTAAATAAGTTTTAGTTGGAGTATATTGCCATTTTAGTCTCTGAGGTTTGGTCTAAATTGTCATTTTAGTCCAAATAGTTTTTTTCTCCTCTATGTCCCTGACTTTTCCATTTTCTTGTCATTTTGATCACATTGCCTAACTCAATCTAAAAATCTGGTTATAACCATAGGTATTTTTGGCATAACTGTTGTGTAGTGATAACCAGGAGTAGTTTACAACATAATTTATAAACCTCATAATAATTTAATGCCAAACATACCCCTGATTATAACCTGGTTTTTTGGCTAAGTTAGGCAATGTGATCAAAATGACAAGAAAAATGAAAAGTCAGGGACCCAGAAGAGAAAAAAACTATTTAGCCTAATAAAATGACAATTTGGACAAAGACTCAGGGACTAAAATGGCAATTTACTCTTTTAGTTGTGTATGATTAAGTGTTAAAATACATCCAAAAAACAACCCAAACAAACACATCACATGCCTATGCACTGCTCTTTGGCCTAAGAGCAACATATAGGTCCCGCCAACAGACAAAGACAAAGGCTGATGGGTATCAGTCGCTGCTCGTTGACCTAGTACATATGCGCTGCTCTTAGGCCAAAGAGCAACGCATAAGGTGTGAAAATAGATTAAATGGGTGTGGGAATAAACCGGGTCATGCGCTGCACTTAGGCCAAAGAGCAATGCATGGGGATACAAATGGTACAAGAATTGTCGGTATCTATAACTTGTGCCTCTTAGGTACACATTTCATTGTTAAGGACTAAAGTGTTATTAAGTTCAATTTGACCATATGGATAAATACTACGACACTACAAACCTACAATTCAAAAATCTTTTTATTGCACATCAAACCGGGAGTTAATGAAGAGAATAGAACTCTGTACTCAAGTTTTAAAATATAGCATGACTATACTGGAATTCATGAGGATACAAATCTCGAATTTATGGAATAATATTTTTTAAAAAGATAACTAAGCGTTTACAAGTTATATCCGTTCAAAAATATTGTGAAATTATATAAAAAATCAACAATTGTGTATATTTCTTTTTCTCCCTTAGCAACCATAACTATGCTTATAACGAAATTACCACGACCTATTAGCTATATGTTTGTCTTGATTAAGGAGTCTAATTAGTTCTCTTACTTATCATGGTTTTTATTCTATTTATGCATTCCCCATAGTATATATAAGGGAAATTGGTTTTTAATAAACCAACCTTTGCCAAATTGGTAATTAATAATCCCACCTACAGACTTGGTGTCTAATAATCTTACGTTTCATTATGTTGGTACTCAATAGACCTCCGTTAGTTTTTTTTAACTCAAGTAAGTTTTTAAGTTTTATTTATTACACAAACAGTCCCTGTAGTTATAATTTACTAGTTTTAAGTTTTATTTATTACACAAACAGTCCCTGTAGTTATAAAAAAATTCATAAAAATAAAAAAAATTCAAAAAAAATCAAAAAAATTCTAAAAAATTCTAAAAAAATCAAAAAAATTCTAAAAAAATCAAAATAATTCGAAAAAATTCTAAAAAAATCAAAAAAATTCAAAAAAACTCTAAAAATCATACCACCACCACCACCACCACCGCACCGCCACCACCACCACCTCCACCACCACCGCACCACCACCACCACCACCGCCACCACCACCACCACCGCACCGCCACCACCACCGCACCGCCACCACCACCACCACCACCGCCACCACCACCGCCACCACCACCACCGCCACCGCACCACCACCACCACCACCACCACCGCACCGCCACCACCACCACCACCACCGCCACCGCCACCGCCACCGCACCACCGCCACCGCACCACCACCGCCACCACCACCACCACCGCCGCCACCACCACCACCACCACCGCACCGCCACCACCACCACCACCGTTTTCGAAACGGTCCGGTGGTGGTGGTGGCGGTGCTGTGGTGGTGGTGGTGGTGGTGGCGGTGCTGTGGTGGTGGTGGTGGTGGCGGCGGTGCGGTGGTGGTGGTGGTGGTGGCGGTGCTGTGGTGGTGGTGGTGGTGGTGGTGGTGGTGGCGGTGCGGTGGTGGTGGTGGTGGTACGCGTCGAAACGGTACGCGTCGAAACGGTCCGGGTCTAAACGGTCCGCGTCTAAACGGTACGCGTCGAAACGGTCCGGGTCTAAACGGTACGCGTCGAAAACGGTCCGGGTCTAAACGGTACGCGTTCTAAACGGTCCGGGTCGAAACGGTCCGGGTCTAAACGGTACGGGTCGAAAACGGTCCGGGTCGAAAACGGTCCGGGTCTAAACGGTCCGGGTCGAAACGGTACGGGTCGAAACGGTACGGGTCGAAACGGTCCGGGTCGAAACGGTATGATTTTTAGAGTTTTTTTGATTTTTTTGAATTTTTATGATTTTTTTAGAATTTTTTTGATTTTTTTTAGAATTTTTTTGAATTTTTTTGATTTTTTTAGAATTTTTTTGATTTTTTTTGAATTTTTTTTTATTTTTATGAATTTTTTTATAACTACAGGGACTGTTTGTGTAATAAATAAAACTTAAAAACTAACTTGAGTTAAAAAAAACTAACGGAGGTCTATTGAGTACCAACATAATGAAACGTAGGATTATTAGACACCAAGTCTGTAGGTGGGATTATTAATTACCAATTTGGCAAAGGTTGGTTTATTAAAAACCAATTTCCCTATATATAATGGGTAATCAAATGAGAAACTAAACAATAATGGGAATTATATAAAAAATACGCTTTATATAAGTCTATAACCTCATTTTGTAACTTTTATATGTAATGATAAACTCAGCTGAAACAAATAATAGTTCACAAGACCAAAGAGTTAAATGTCATTTTAGTCCCTATGGTTTGGGCCAATTTGTCAGTTTAGTCCAAATGTTTCATTTTTCGCCTGTGGATTCAAAAATGTTTCACCGTTGCCATTTTAGTCCATTGGGTTAACTTCATCCATTTTTTTTGTTAACGAGAAGGGCAATTCGGTCATTTTATATGTAACTCTGTTAACTATAAGGGCAATTTGATTATATAAAATGACCGAATTGCCTTTCTCGTTAACAGAAAAAATGAATGAAGTTAACCCAGTAGACTAAGGTTCTGTTTGTTTTTGCTTAAAATGTCTGTAAAGAGCTTATGTCTGCGGGCGGGCAGACATAAGCCCTTGAAGACTGTTTGTTTAAAAAAAAAAATCTTAAAGTGGCTTTTAATAGCTTAAAAAAAAGCTATGGATAATAGCTTCACTAAACAGATCAGATCTTCACACACACCCTTCTTCTTCTTCTTCTTCCTCTTCTCTCCTGCCACCACCTCTCCGCCACCACCTCCTACCTCTCAGCCACCACCTCCGCCACCACCGTAGAGAGAGAGATCTGTGAGCGAGAGAGAGAGAGAGAGAGAGAGAGAGAGAGAGATGTGAGAGAGAGAGAGAGATCGGTGAGAGAGAGAGACCGTAGAGATAGAGAGAGAGATCTGTGTGAGAGAGAGAGAGAGATCGGTGAGAGAGAGAGACCGTAGAGATAGAGAGAGAGATCTGTGTGAGAGAGAGATCTGTGAGAGAGAGAGATCGGTGAGAGAGAGAGATCGGTGAGAGAGAGAGAGAGACCGTAGAGAGAGAGGCCGTAGAGAGAGAGAGAGAGAGGCGGTGGTGTGATGGCGGTGGTGTGATGGCGGAGGTGGTGCGGTGGTGGTGGCGGAGGTGGTGCGGCGGTGGTGGTGGTTGTAGAGAGAGAGAGAGTTCTGTGAGAGAGAGAGAGATGTGAGATTAAATATATTATTGATGTAATATTTAATCTTGTAGCCTTTATAATCATTTATATTATATTAGATCAAAATATATTAATAACCTATTAATAATTAGTTGGTAATTGTTGATGGACCATATTACCCTTATTAACTAATTAGGTTTCCTCTTGGGTGTATAAATAAGGAGCTTATTAGAGAGTTAAAGGGTTAGACAATTATACAATACACACAACCCTCATAACATCAAATTCGTCTCTCTCTCCCTAACCGAAATCAACCCTACTTTCGGTTCATCACCATCATCATCTTACACCCTAAGGAGGAACCAGATCATCCTGACAAGTATGTCGAACTCAATGGCTGCGTCTCTGACTGGATTCTCTGCTGGCCTGTCTGCTGTAACAGGTATGTTATTCATGTTTTCCATTAAGTTTAAACAGAACTGATCAACATGTGGTATCAGAGTATATGTTGATAAATCAGTTCTGTTTTTCGTATCCATCATTCTGGGATCATAATCTGGAAAACATAATTTTTTTTAATGCCTGATAAAATCTCGGCTGTTTCGAGTCTTTGTTGCCGAAATCACTGTTTTCGGAAGAAGTTGGTTAATATATTGATTCGAAATCATAATGGGTAAAACTAATATTCGAAATCTGATAACAGAACTATTAAAATCTAGATTTCGGAACCCAGAATTATGTTTTTATTTTTTAGGGTTCATCATAATGTTCTAAGAAAACTCGAAAAATTCCCTAAATTTTGGAATATAATTTGGATTAGTGGGTGTTTTTCATGATTTTGATTTTAATTTTATCTATTAAAATTACGAAAACTGTTAATAGATTTCAGTTATTATTTTCGAAATACTTGATAAGTTTAGATCATAAATAAAATAGGAAACACTATCCCACAATCCCTTAGATTTCGAGTTTTAGTTATAATCACAAGAAACAGCTATTAACAGTCGCACAAGATCAGATTACATATGATATGATCTGATCGCACAAGACAATCACACAAGGGTAATCGCACAAGACTTGTGGATCGCACAAGACATTGCTGATCGCACAAGACTTGTGGATCGCACAAGTCCTTACTGATCACACAAATTTGTTTTGGGCCTCATTGATCACACAAGACTTGGGCCTCATTGATTGCACAAGATTTGGGCCTCACTGATCGCACAAGTCATTATTGATCGCACAAGTCCTTACTGATCGCACAAATTTGTTTTGGGCCTCATTGATCGCACAAGACTTGGGCCTTATTGATCGCACAAGACTTGGGCATTACTGATCGCACAAGTTCGATCCGCGCTAACAGGTGGTTTGCTATTAAATACTTGGTTTTGTTAACACTTAATTAACTTATCAGAATCAGATAATTTTTACAAAACCAAAATAGCTTAACTTGAATGAGCTTCTGATGTATTAATTCTGGCCAAAGCTGATTTAATACATCTATTTATTGTTCAAGTATTATAAAAGCTATGTTAAGTATGCATTACAAACGTGAAATGTCTTAATTCTGGCCAAAGCTGATTTAATTCATTTATGTTTAGCATGCTTGACAAGTGCATAAATAAAGTGATTGTCTCATTTCTGGCCAAAGCTGATTTGTCACGATTACTTTGCACACATACTTAAATGATTACACTTCTGGCCAAAGCTGATTTGTCTTTGTTTAAGTAGGATTTTACTAAGTCTATTATTTTGATGTTAGTAATAGACATTATCACAGTTTCATAATTAAAATGGTCATTATTTATGCCTGCCTTAGTATAACATGCCCTTAGATCACATTAGGACTTCTTCCTTAGTATCATAACTTGCTCATCTTATTTCCACTATCAGCGCCCAATTGCGGGATTCCACCTTTGACTGGTGATAACTTTGCTGCATGGAAGGATGCTCTCATGCTTACGCTTGGGCTGCTGGACTTTGATTATGCTCTAAGAGAGAATAAGCCAGCGGACCTTACTGCTGCAAGTACTGCTGCTGAGCAGATAATTCATGATAAATGGACTAGGTGTAACCGCATGTCTCTCATGTTCATGAAGCAGTCCATTCATAACTCAATCAGAGGGGCCATTCCTGATTCTGAAGATACTAAAACCTATTTGGCTTCTGTGGAGGATCAATTCAAGGGAACATCAAAAGCACACGCTAGTACTCTTATCCTCAAGCTGGTGACAACTAAGTATGATGGGAGGAGCGGCATTCGCGAACACATCATGATGATGCATGACATGGCCAATAAGCTGAGGGGCCATTCCTGATTCTGAAGATGCTAAAACCTATTTGGCTTCTGTGGAGGATCATTTCAAGGGAACATCAAAAGCACACGCTAGTACTCTTATCCTCAAGCTGGTGACAACAAAGTATGATGGGAGGAGTGGCATTCGTGAACACATCATGATGATGCATGACATGGCCAATAAGCTGAAGGGCCTAGAGATGGAGATTAGTGATGGTTTTCTTGTTCACTTCATCATCACTTCGCTTCCTTCGTCCTTCCGGATTCTGAAGATGTTAAAACCTATTTGGCTTCTGTGGAGGATCAATTCAAGGGAACATCAAAAGCACACGCTAGTACTCTTATCCCCAAGCTGGTGACAACTAAGTATGATGGGAGGAGCGGCATTCGCGAACACATCATGATGATGCATGACATGGCTAATAAGCTGAAGGGCCTAGAGATGGAGATCAGTGATGGTTTTCTTGTTCACTTCATCATCACTTCGCTTCCTTCGTCCTATGAAGCATTCAAGATCAATTACAACACTCAGAATGACAAATGGATGATGAGTGAGCTGATCGCTATGTGCGTGCAGGAGGAAGAGTGTATGAAGATGGATCGCACTATTGATGTTGCTAACTTCACCACCTCCAGCTCTAAGAAGAGGAAGAACACTTATCAAAGAAAGGATGCTTCTAAGGTTCAAAATCCAAATCCAAATCCTCATACAAGTGCACCTTCCAGCTCTAAGAACTCCTTAGGCAAACCCTACTGCAAGTTCTGTAAATAGGACATAAGCAAAAGGAATGCCCTGACTTCAAGGAGTGGCTGGCTAAGAAAGGTAACGATTTTTTCATGATACTTGAGTCCTTTAATTTAAATGTTCCTGCTAATTCTTGGTGGTTTGATTCTGGTTCTATGGTTCATGTTACCAATTCACTTCAGGGATTCCTTACAATCCGGAAGCTGGGAAGAAACCAAAGAACACTTAAAGTTGGAGATGATCGGGAATTAGAAGTGAAGGCCATAAGAACATTACAATTATTTTTGAAAACTGGTTTATGTATTAAACTTTATGATACCTTATATGTTCCTGGGGTAACTCGGAACCTTGTATCAGGACCAAAGTTAGACATGGACGGTTTTGTCGTTTCTCATGGTCATCGCAAACTCTCTATTCTCTATGATTCCGTTGTTTATGGTACTGGCATTCTGGATGGTGGTCTCTATATATTAGAACTAGATGATAATTTTTCCAAATCTTTGTTGTCATATAATATTAATGGATCACTCACAAAGATGAAACAGGTTCGAGACTTAGAGACTTCATCTATGTTGTGGCATCAATGTTTAGGCCACATCTCAAGAGAACGATTAAATCGTCTCGTAAAGGATGAAGTCTTACCTCCTCTCGATTTTATTGATTTTGGAACATGTGTCAAATGTCTTAAAGGCAAAATGACATTAGCAAATAAGAAAGGTGCCACTAGGAGCTCTAATTTATTAGAACTCATTCACACTGACATTAGTGGTTCTTATCAAATCGCTGCTATAACAGGACATACTTCATTTAATACTTTCATTGATGATTATTCTCGTTACATGTACTTGTATCTTATTAAGGAAAAGTCTGCATCTCTTACAACTTTTAAAGATTATAAAGCTGAAGTTGAAAAGCAATTAGATCGTCAGATTAAAGTTGTGAGATCAGATAGAGGCGGTGAATATTATGGAAGACATACTGATGTGGGTCAAGCTCCTGGTCCATTTTATGAGTTTTGTAAGGGCCAGGGGATTGTGAACCAATACACCATGCCTGGTACACCTCAGCAGAATGGTGTCGCTGAACGAAGAAATCGTACCCTTATGAACATGGTGCGCAGTATGTTAGCCAACACTAATTTACCATTATTCCTCTGGACTGAAGCATTAAAAGCAGCTGTTCATATACTCAATAGAGTTCCTTCTAAGTCTGTCCCTAAAACTCCTTATGAACTTTGGACAGGAAGTAAACCGAGTCTTAAATATATGAAAGTATGGGGCTGTATTGCTGAAGCAAAACTCTATAATCCTTTCCTAAGGAAACTTGACCCTAAAACAGTTACCTGCTTCTTTATCGGGTATCCTAATCATTCGAAGGGTTATTGTTTCTATTGTCCTTCCCATGTCACCCGTATTGTTGAAACCAAGCATGCTGCGTTCCTGGAGGATTTCAAGGTCAGTGGGAGCAGTACCAACCCTTACGAAGAATTGCAAGAAGTACAAGACGCGGGGGGGAGAGACTCGTCGCTTACCATTACTTCGTTTACTCCTCTTGTACCCCATGCAACTGCACCTGAAGCCACTGCACAAATTCCATCTCCACAATCAAAACCCATTATACCTCATAACGAAGGCACATCAAACGCTCAAAACCAAGACAACGCTGAAGCCGATAATCAACTCAGGAGGTCATCTAGGCAAAGAAGGCCTACTAATTGGGATGATTATGTTACCTACCTGACTGAAATGGATGCTGGAAAGCTCAATGATCCTATCTCTTATAATGAAGCCATTAGCAGTGATCAGTCTTCTGAATAGAACAAAGCAATGATTGTTGAGCTTGAATCCATGAAGAAAAATGACGTTTGGGATTTAGTCGAATTACCCAATGGTGCCAGACCTGTAGGTTGTAAATGGGTGTTCAAAACGAAACTGGATCCGAATGGGAACGTTGAACGCTACAAAGCGAGATTGGTTGCAAAGGGCTACACTCAAAAAGAGGGAATTGATTATCAAGAGACGTTTTCACCTGTCTCTCGTAAAGATTCATTAAGGATCGTTATGGCCCTAGTAGCTCATTTTGATTTAGAGCTGCATCAGATGTACATCAAAACTGCTTTCCTTAACGGAGACTTAGATGAAGATGTTTACATGAAACAACCTGAAGGCTTTAAACCTGAAGGTCAGGAGCATCTAGTCTGTAAGTTGAAGAAATCCATTTATGGGTTAAAACAAGCATCACGTCAATGGTACCTCAAGTTTGATGAAGTCATGAAGAGGAAAGGTTTTATGAAGAATCAAGTGGATCAATGCACCTACCTCAAGATGAGTGGGAGTAACTTTACTATACTTGTCCTTTATGTAGACGATATTCTATTGGCAAGTAATAGTTTAGACATGTTGCATGAGTCGAAGCGGTTACTTTAACATAACTTCGACATGAAGGATCTCGGAGATGCTTCTTACGTCATTGGCATCGAAATTCACCGAGATAGACACAAAGGGATCTTAGGATTGTCTCAAAAGACTTACATAGATCGTGTCCTTACACGTTACAACATGCAACAGTGCAAACCCTCCGTCGCTCCAGTAGTTAAGGGAGATGTTTTCGGTTCATTCCAGTGTCCGACAACAGAGGTTGAAAAGGAGAAAATGAGCCAGATACCTTACGCGTCAGTAGTCGGGAGCCTGATGTATGCTCAAGTCTGTACTCGCCCAGATATCGCTTATATTGCTGGAATGCTAGGTCGTTATCAGACTAATCCTGGCCTAGATCACTGGAAAGCAGCTAAGAAGGTCCTCAGATATCTGCAAGGGACGAAAGACTATAAACTGACTTATAGAAGAAGTGATCATTTAGAAGTGGTAGGTTATTCTAATTCTGACTTTGCCAAATGCAAAGATGACAAGAAATCCACTTCGGGCTACATCTTTATGTTAGCAGGCGGACCTATCTCATGGAAGAGTCATAAACAACAGTTAACTACAACTTCCACAATGATGGCAGAGTACATTGCTGTTTACAACGCAACCTGTCATGGAATGTTGCTAAGAAATCTGATCACTGGACTCAAAATTGTTAATTCCATTTCTAGACCATTGAAGCTTTATTGTGATAACTCAGCTGCCGTTAGTTTTTCGAACAGTAACAGTTCGACTGGAGCTGGTTTATATCTCGATACAAAATATTTGTTCGTACGTGAACTAGTTGAGGAAAATAATCTTTGTATTGAGTATATTAGTACTAAAGATATGCTTGCGGATCCGATGACTAAAGGTCTCCCACCTAAAGTTTTCGAAGAACATGTATCGAATATGGGACTTACTAAAGACCTTGTTTAATGGCATATTGTACTAGCTTATGTTTTAATTAATAAAATTTCCTCAGTTTGATTTTGTATATCTCTAACATATGTTCTGCCGGTGTAATGACATATAGACAAATATAAATACAAATCAGACGCTAAAGGGCTTATACATATTTTGATCGTAACTGTTAGGTTTTAAATTGAGGCTATAGTATGACTAATGGGGGTCCTGAGTCGAATGATGATTCAACGGCTGTATTTCTCTGCTATAGTTCTTGGTTTAAAGCTAAAATGAGTGTTAACTCCTGGCCAGGCTCATCTAATACTCATGATAAATGATTACTCGGCTAAGTGGGAGAATGTGAGATTAAATATATTATTGATGTAATATTTAATCTTGTAGCCTTTATAATCATTTATATTATATTAGATCAAAATATATTAATAACCTATTAATAATTAGTTGGTAATTGTTGATGGACCATATTACCCTTATTAACTAATTAGGTTTCCTCTTGGGTGTATAAATAAGGAGCTTATTAGAGAGTTAAAGGGTTAGACAATTATACAATACACACAACCCTCATAACATCAAATTCGTCTCTCTCTCCCTAACCGAAATCAACCCTACTTTCGGTTCATCACCATCATCATCTTACACCCTAAGGAGGAACCAGATCATCCTGACAAGTATGTCGAACTCAATGGCTGCGTCTCTGACTGGATTCTCTGCTGGCCTGTCTGCTGTAACAGGTATGTTATTCATGTTTTCCATTAAGTTTAAACATAACTGATCAACAAGAGAGAGACCGTAGAGAGAGAGAGAGAGAGGCGGTGGTGTGATGGCGGAGGTGTTGCGGTGGTGGTGGCAGAGGTGGTGCGGTGGTGGTGGTGGTTGTAGAGAGAGAGAGAGAGAGAGTTTTGTATAGAGAGAGAGAGAGAGCAGAGAGAGAACTCTTGTGTGTGTGTTGTGTGTTGTGTGTGTGAAGTTGTTTTTGAAGGAAAAAAAACAAACCCTCTTCTCCTTGCAGACATTTGGGCCACATCTTCTCTTGCAGATGCCTGCAGATGTGGTTCGCAGACTACAGACATTTTACCTCTAAAAAACAAACAACACCTAAAATGGCAACGGTGAAACCTTTTTGGATCCACATGTGAAAAATAAAACATTTGGAGTAAACTTAAACTGACAAAATTGTCTAAACCAAATGGACTAAAATGACATTTAACTCCAAGAACAAATATACCAAAAGTTGGAAGGACTAATACTAATAGGATTCACCGTATCATCATGCATAGCACAAAACATGTCACCAGATGTGGTGAAAAAGATGAGGGAAAAAGTTGTACAGTTTTAAAATGGGAAGGTGAAAAGGGTTTGTGGGTACAAATCAGAGGATGCCAAACAAGGAAAAAACCAAAAACACAAGTACAAAGGGTTAGGTGAATGAGAGGGGCCAATGATCCTTTGGTGGAGTGGTGGAAAAGACTTAGGCCTTGTGAGAGGTCTCAAGTTCGATCCCCACTCCAAGCAAAGAGGAGGTGAGAGGGTTTACCCGCTTCGGTGGGGTTCCCGCTCGGGGGGCTGGAGTTTCGACCGGTACGGAAGGCGCTTAACTGCGGGCCGTACAGGACTGGAACCCAGGTAGGCTGGCAACTCGCCAGCCGTGCTCGACCAACTGGTCTGCAACCGTTCAAAAAAAAAAAAGGTGAATGAGAGGGGTTGGCAGCTACAATTATTTGCACATGGGATCGGATAAGGGGACAAATTATCAATTTCTTACTTCTAGTTTACATAATATATATACCTTTTCTTTAAATATGTTTAAAAATGTTCTTCTTACAATTTTTTTAGGGAAATCATATATTTTTAACAAATAGAAGAGGAATAAAAGGGAAACAAGGAAACGACCAACATGTGATCCGATACATACCTCATTGTTTAACAAAGATATATAATTCAACTTGGCTACAACACTTGTATGGTGTGAGCCTTTAAGTGTTTATCACTTCATTATTAATTACAAGCCAAACAAGGTCGGCTCAACCCTTTAGAAGGTCAAAAATAAACTCAAAAACTAAAGGCCTCTTCGTAATAATTATTGAGTTGGCTACTGCATAACTCACAAACAGATGGGGCACGTCAGCCATGTTACAAGTCATAAAAATGTCACAATTAAAAGTTTTTTTAACATTAGTTAACAAGTTATTTCATTTATTTTATTTTTGAATGGCTAAGATTTCTCCTCCTAACAAGTTCAATTAATTAACAAGTTCAATTCTAGTAGTTACCAAATCTATATATATATACACAATATAATGAGATGGATTTAAGACACTTGGTATGTCGTGGTGGAGCCTCAAGGTGATTTGAAAGGGAATGCATATGAGCAACTCTCTAGAAGTTTATTTTTGTAAATTTTATTTTTGAAAAATATTTATGTTTTCATTCTCTTTCTCAAGAATTGACAAACCCTAATTTATTTTCTTCGGTCGTCTCTCTCTGTAACATCTAATGTTTCAAGATTGCAAACCCTGCTTTTCATTTACAACCGTTTATCGATACTCTTTGCTCTTCTTCTCCATGTGTTCAGATGTGAGGTTAGGTATGTCTCATCGTATCATTTGCAATTCAATGTTAGGCTAATTTTAATTTTCTTTTTTTCTTCAAACCCTAAAATCGATGGTTCTTTGTTGAAGATTGAAGATCGACGCTTTGTGTTCAATCGATTTCAAAAGGTTTGTTTGGATTTTGTTTTACTTTGTTGATGTATGTGACATTTATTTTTTGTTTTCTTTAATCTAAATTGTAATTGAGTGATGTTAGAAGACGACGATTTCAATTTGGAGGGTGGTAAATTGAAACAACGAGATCTTGAACCAAAACCGCGTATATGTTATCCAACCTTCATGTCTATGTGATTAAAGTACTAATTCATCTGTATGAGTCTATTTGGGCAATTATTTATTTTACTTTATTATGGTGGTTATCGAAACAAGTAGATTTGTTATTTTTAAGTGTTAATTAAATGACTGTGAGTTCTTGCCTCACATATGGACTTCTTTGTTTTTCAAATTAAATGACTGTGATTTGTAACAAGGTTTCAATATTTTAGTTTCGAAATCTGTTTATGGAGGCCCTCGGGATGTTGAGGCCCGAAGCCCTAGCTTCCTTTGACTTACCCTTGGGCCGGCCCTGCCGCCCAAACATCACCGAATGTGGTGTTCACAGATAATGGTGGAAATTTTTAACATGAAACAAATCTAACAAGAAATTTTTGGTATGCATTTAGTCTAGGTCTAAGTTGGTTTTAAGTCGAACTTTACGAACAAATTTTGTATAACGGGCCGTCTTCAAGTCACTTATGAGCTAGTTGGTTTAGCAGTTTAACTCTTTTAATTCTTGAGTTTTAAATGGTATTTTTTTTATCCTAATTTAAGCTTATTGGATATTTAATGACAAACATGATTGTTTCAAACATATTAGATACAAGACAAATGAACTTATGGCTCAAACATAAATGTTTTTATAAAAATTTGTATTTCTAATTGTAGATTTATCGTTTTAGATATGCAAAAAAGAAAAAAAAAAGTTACATGAATCAGGTTAAAACGAAATCAAATTCATGTAAATTGTTCACTCATTTTCAAATCAATATTCACAGCCTATACATCTCATATATATATATATATATATACACACAACACAACTAACTCCAAACTAACTCAGACTACAACCAACTCATATAACAAGCTCTCAACTAACTCATATACTACATATACACTCTAATATGCCCCCTCAAGCTGAACGAGGAGCATCCACGTGAAGCTTGGACCTCAGACTGTCAAAACGAACACTGGACAATCATTTAGTCAAAAGATCTGCAATCTAAAAAATAGTGGAAACATATCGAACATGTAAAGTACCCGCCAAAACCATGTCACGAATAAAGTGCAAGTCAATCTCCAGGTGTTTAGTACGTTGATGAAACATCGGGTTGACTATAGGATATGTAGCTTCTATACTGTCACACCAAATAGATGGTGGACAAGTCATCGTAATATCCAACTCATGTAAGATAGACGTAATCCAACGTAACTCAGTATCGGTATGAGCAAGAGCTCTATACTCAGCCTCAATACTCGACCTAGCAATTGTATGCTGTTTCTTAGAACTCCAACTGATGAGGTTGGGCCCAAGAAAAACACAATAACCTGTGATAGAACGTCGATCATCAGGACAACCAACCCAGTCAGCATCACTGTAAGCATGTAAATCAACACAAGTAGACCGATGTATACATAACCCATGAGAAATGGTACCCTTAAGATACCGCAAAAT
Source organism: Helianthus tuberosus (assembly GCA_030545235.1). Classification (NCBI taxonomy): domain Eukaryota; kingdom Viridiplantae; phylum Streptophyta; class Magnoliopsida; order Asterales; family Asteraceae; genus Helianthus; species Helianthus tuberosus. The sequence continues at coordinate 105,457,942 of CM060408.1, forward strand.
CCGCTTGACAGCGAACCAATGTCGATCAGTAGGTGTCTGAAGGAACTGTGATACCTTACTGACCGCATAAGCAGTCTCTGGTCGTGTCAACACAAGATACTGTAATGCGCCAACAATGCTCCGATACATAGTAGGGTCAGATAAAGAATCACCGGTATGTCTAGAAAGCTATCTACCGGAAGATACGGGAGTAGATAATAGTCGATAATCAGCAAGACCAGTGCGCTGTAGTAAATCAAGTAAGTAGCGTTGCTGTGATAAATGTAAAACATTTAGAAAATGTAGCCTGAATACCCAAAAAATATGACAATTGTCCCAAATCCTTGGGCGCAAACTGAGAGTGTAACGCCCAATCAAGCCAGTAACAAAATCAGAAGAGCTCCCGGTAATAATGATGTCATCAATATAGATCAAGACATAACAGAGTATCAAATCTCGACTGTAAACAAAGAGAGATACATCTGCAATACACTGGGTAAAACCACTAGTAAGAAGAACGGTTTATAGCTTGGAAAACCAAACTCTAGGAGCCTGCTTTAGGCCATAAAGAGCCTTCTGCAGATGACAAACATAATGCGGTCTAGATGGGTCAACAAAGCCTGGGGGTTGGGTCATATACACAGTCTCAGAAAGATCCCTATGTAAGAATGCATTGTTGACATCAACCTGACGAATCGACCATCCTCGAGAGAAAGCGACTGAAAGAACAAGATGAATAGTAGTAGGTTTGACTACAGGACTGAAAGTCTCAGTGTAGTCAATACCCTCAGTCTGATGAAAGCCCTTGGTAATAAGTCGGGCTTTATAACGACTCACAGATCCATCAGGATTATGTTTAATCCCATAAACCCACTTACAACCATCAATGTTGGCATCAGTGGGAGCTTGAACCAGAAGCCAAGTCTGGTTCCCATGAAGAGCATCAATCTCAGCACGCATCCTAGTAGGCCATCCAAAAAAAAGTATCAGATGATATTGTTATTAATATTGTAGATGCTTTTAGCACTATAATTTAGTGTAAACTTTGATTATGGTAAAGAAAATTTAGTGACATATTTGCATAACTATAATTAAAGTTGGGATTTTTACATATTTCTCCCTCTCCTAAGAAGCCTAATTACATATTTTCTCAATTTCTAAATTTAGTTATATATTTCCCCTTCCTAAAGATGCCTTATTACATATTTCCCAAAATCCTTAAATTTAATTACATATTTCACCTTTCTAAACCCCATATATTAAATATTTATCCATTTCGTTAAAAATACTTTTGTAGAATTACTATCTTACCCATTCTTACAAAAGTCGTTAGGTGCTCCCTAGTTGGATTCGGGAGTACTCGGGAAGTACTCGCCCTAGGCGGAGATTACTCGGGAAGTAATTGGCCTAGGCAAACAGTACTCTGGCCTCGGCAGCATACCTTGTAGCGAGTAATCGGGGAGTACTCGGAACCTAAGCGGGACTTTTACAACCATGATTTTACCATTAATGAGTTTATTAAATGATTAAAATTACATAAAAATTATAACATTAGATATATGTTTTATATTATGTCAAATTTTGTTGAGATAAAATCTCTTATATTTAACTTATCGTAATTATAAGCTGATATAATATTAACATTTATCAGATGATGACATTAAAGTAAAATTCTAAATTATCAAATGAGTAATGTTATGTCAAAATCCGTTGAGCTAAAGTCCCTTATATTTAACTTATTGTAATTATGAACTGATACAATAAATTAAAATTCTAAATTATTACATGAGTAATGTTTAGCATAAAACTTTGAAACAAAAATGTTTATTTTCCAATAGATTTCCCTTTTAAAACTTTATAAGCAAATGAGAAGCATTTTGTCCACTCAAAGATACATAACCGAATTACAAATTTCTACTTTACAAAAAAAACAAGTAAGCAACAATTATGTATAGTGATAAAACAACAGTGAGATATGATAAAAACAAGAATCTAAGATACTATAACCATTATCACAAACCACAAGACCACCAAAAACTTTGAATAGCGAACCTTTTTAAAAAAACACTTCCAATCACTAAATCATGCGTTAATAGACATGGATTAAATACTTCCTACAACACTTAAAGAAACCAAATCAGAAACAACATTCTGATTAAACAATGATCCACATGGTTCAAGAAGCATATCAGACACACATACATATACCTGATCAAACAACATGTCACTGAAGGATCAAAGAGAGAACTAGAAAAAATAGAATTTTCTAATCAAACGATGAATCACATGATTCAATACAATATGCGAATCATATACGATAAAAACACGAGTCACACAACTTTAAAGACCCAACCATATCTGAATAACCCAGAAATCCTATGATCGCATTACAGAACAAGGCATATAAAAATCACATGACTTTAAAACCAATGAATCACAAGACTCAAGAAACAAGTCTAAACACAACGCATACATTAGACTACAAGATACAGCCAAACAAGTTCTGACTAAATACAAAACCACATGAGTTGAACAACCGAAAAAAAAACTAGTGCTATTTCGAACAACTACAAGAGCATAATTACCACTAGAATACGACAATGCCCACTAATATGCATATACAGAATCAGATAAACTGGTGTATAGGCATTATGCCTAGTGGAGATGGATATGATCGGGTGGTTCCGCTGGTGGCACGATGATACTCCAGTGGTCCGTCAGTGATCCAAATTTGCCGTTCAAAAAAAAAAATGTTAATAACGGGTTTATATAAAAGTGCATAAAAACATATTTTTAATGTTATATTTTTATGTAATTCATTTTATTAGAATGAGAAATATGTAATTAGTCATTTAATAAACTCATTAAGGGCAAAATAGTAATTCTAAATGAGTATTTTTGATGAAATGGAGAAATCTATCTACTACTTCTAATAAAGCAAAACAAGCTTATGCCACATGACATTTGCTTAGGCTGGTTGATGCCACGTGGCATCTCTTCCTCTCCTCTTTTTTTCCTTTGAGCGGCAATGTATTTCTTCCTTCCTACGCTCTTTTTGTTTTTGAAACTGCCTGAATTTTGGAAACTAATCAATTCTCTCAATCAATTGAAATCATTCTCCACTCAAACCCTAAATCATTCTTTCAGCCGTTTCTCTCTGGCTTCACTCTACATCCTCTTCAAATCAAACTTGGATCCATGGATTATTTTCAATGAAGAATCATTCATTTAGGGATTCGGAAACCGTAAGTTTTCTTCTCCCATTTTAATCTGATTTCTTCTTCTTATGAACTTCCACTGGTGCAGATCAATCAGGGCTTTTTCATTCTGTTTACGTTTACAGTATCTTGCGATTGGTGATGTTGATTAACTCCGACAACAAGAATGATGCCTGGTAATCTAAAGTTGTTCTTCTTTCTCTTTTCATCTTGATTTTTAAGTGGCTTTTGACGCCATTAATATTGTTGCTTAACTGGATGATGCATACGTAATTTGATATTGATTATTGGATTGAATTATTTCACTAGGGTTTCAGATGTTTTGCTCATTCGATTGAAGAAGAATGTGTATTTGTAGTTTTTATTATTTCCCTTTTTTGTCTAGGGTTGTTTGTTTTCGATGATGCAATCAATTTTGGATTTATAAGTTGTTCACACCATTGCAAGATAATTCTCAGTTCCTCGATTGAATGTATATTTGTTCTACTATACATCTTATCATGGAGTTATTATCTTTGTTGCAATTTGCATAGGAAACACAGACTTTAAAATGTATATTGTTATCACTAATCTTATTTTTAATTAAAACAGTAAGTATTTACTTTCTAAATGAATGTCATATTGATCTTTTAAACGAGTTAAATGACAATCTGTTTACAATTCCTTACCCTATTTATAACCTATTTGACTTATTTATCTAAGCCGGCACGTCCGGGTTAGAGTTGATGTCAAGAATAAAAAATGTAAATCATATTTGGGTTCGGGTTCGGGTTCAGGTTTGTCGGTTTAACACACTAACATATCACCAATGATATGAGTCGAATATTAATGTTTAAAAGAGTTTTTTTATGATTGTTTGATTGCTACTTGCTTCCAGAAGTGACGTTTTTTTTTTTTTTTTTGTGATTGTTTGATTGCTACTTGCTTCCCTAAGTTAGTTTTGATATTTTTTTATGAATAGTATGTTAGCTGGTATATATACTTATGAATAGTATGTTACAGGTCAAGCATTTTCATCGGATGGATTTGTTGTTAAAAGCTCAAGGGGTAGAACAAGCAGAGCAATATTTCAACAGCCTTCCAGATGATGTCAATAAGCTCCAAGTTTACAATGCTCTTTTGAATTGTTATGCAGCCACAAAATCAGTAGAAAAAGCCGAAGCTACTGCAGAGAAAATGAAGCAATCGCCTCCTTCAACTAGACCATGGATTCTCATCTTCATCTTCAAGGTATTCGATTTAGGGTTCCGATTGGGATTATGACGGTGACTCGGTTTATACTTTATATTATGACAGTGGTGAGTTTCGTTGTGTTGGGTTTAGTGTGAAATCATGGGGAACTTGCTCTGTTTGGTTCAAGTAGATCAATCTACTGATGCTATAAAGGAAAATTTTGGGAAGTTTGATGATGTTCTTGAGTCGGGCTGCATTGCGTGCCGTGGATATTCGAAAGTCGGCTTGCTAGACATCTTACTCTTAGGTTTCAGCAGTTGGATGTCAAGTGTGAGACCAAAACAAAGGTTTTTCTTTCTCTTTGAATGTTATGTTTGCCCCTTAATTATGTTCATGATATAATCTGTTTATCTATGTGAATTTATGTTGGCTGAACAAATATACTTGAGTGTCGAGCGGAAGTGATTGCTGAACAAGTATAAAATTGAGATCTTTGTTGAGGAGTAACTTCTACATCATTGCCTATACCGGTAAATCATCATGTTCTGGTCCCAAATATTGGCTTTATTTCAACATTAGTTTAGCTTTGAAATTGGTTTATTTTTAAAAATGGGTTGAGGGTTTAGGGTAATCGACCTACTGGTAAAGATCTCTTGGGCAATATGCATATGGTCGTAGTTGTCGTTATCTAATTAGTTGGTGTTATGTAATTATTTCTTAATTTTTTCCAATACGAATATGTTTTTTTCCTTTACGCAGTTGGGGTTTTTGTAGATTCGTACCAGGTCCCTCATTCGCTATGCTCGTGATGGTTACAATTTTTGCATCTTTGCATATGGTCCAACTGAATTTAATAAAAACGCATACAATGGTAAGAAATTTTCTCATTTCCGTTAATTAATCAATGTGTGACTCAGGCTATAAAAAATACATAGATTTTGTCACGGTCTCTCGGAATAGAGGAAAGATACTAGTGAATATGACACATTGACATGTATGTTCAAATGGTTGAGATTTATAACAAATAAGTTTGAGATATACATGCTCCGTGAGGGCTTAAACAAAAAAAAAAAACATTTTTTTTTATCTTTGCACTAGATTTTGTGAGTTGATAGTGGTGGCTTGGTGGCGGTTCAACTCATTATCTTAGAAACACATCGATTTAGGTTATGTCTTTTATTTAACGGGTCAAACAAGCTAAGCTAGGTTAAATGGGTCAAATGCCTTGAAAATAATTTGAATGATATTCAAAAGATTCATAAAAATGGAACAACAGGCATGTGTTTCTAAGATAGGTCAAATAGGTTAATTGCTTTGAAAATAATCAGCTAAGTACATGGTTTTTATTTTTATTTTTATATTTTCATTACTAACTATTTACTATTTTCTTTATTAAATCTGTGTAAGGAAATCATTCTTTAAGCAATAATGTCGAGACTCTATTTTTTTGCTTACAAACTCTGATAAGGAAGGTAATTTTATTCATTCTTGTGAAAGTATTCTTTTTATATTACTTCCAACTTTCATGGAAAATATTTATTTATATTGATTCAAATGTGGTGCATCTTATTTATGTTACAATCAAATTTTCAAGAGTTGCATTCTAAAGCATTCCGTTAATTAACGTGATTCACTAAACGTGAGTATTCTACACTCTATATATGGGAGGAGTTTGTTTAATAGTTGGTGTTTTAACTTTTAATTGCAGATTGTATTGAATACATTTCACAAATCATAAAGTCCTACCTTAAGTTAGAACCCAGGTAATGCTACAATCTCTTACACTATGTGCTCAGCTGATCAAGCTCTCTTCCAATGTGTAATATAACTATTCTCCTGCTCTAACCCTTTGCATCAGGACCATACAGTGGCATCTAAAAGAATCTTGATATAAAGGGACATTGATTCGCGAGTGAGTGGTTATATATGTGTATGTAGCACTTTTTAAACGGAGGGACTCAGACTAAAAAGAGTTACGATCTAAGCTTAAGGGGTGTTGCTGAAATGCAGGTAATTCATCACTCATTCTTGGTTTTATTAAAGTTTAAATTCATTTATCAGTTGACATAAAAATTATTGTTAGATGTCTAATACATACGTCATCTATCATATGTCTATTAAAAAGTTAAAATGTAATTTGTATATTAAAAATCTAATAATGTCATCTGAGGAACCATGGGCATTTAATCCTAAAGTTTTTTTTTCCAATAGCGATTGCAGTGATGCTTCTTTTAATGTAGCTATGAAGCAACATGGGGAAAATTCACTTCCTCCCATTTATATGAAGAATTCTATGATTTATGGATCGTTAGTGTCATCTTCATCTCTTAGGTCAAGTACTGTTCAGAGAATAACAAGCGGCTTATTCACTTTTCCACTTGTGAAGTATATGGGAAAACCATCGGTAGCTTTCTTCCCCAAGATAGCCCTCTGCGACAGGAAAGGATACAGATATATTTAACTTTCAGTAGCTTTTTTCCATAAATCAGTTGAGTACTTGCTAAGTCTTTTTTGTTATTAACTACTTACAGGATCCTGCTTACTATATTCTCAAAGAAGACACATCCCCTTGCATTTTTTGGCTCAATCGAGAAACAACGATGGTCTTATGCATGTGCAAAACAGTTAATTGAGAGGTTCATCTATGGTGAGCATACTCTCTTTCGGCTCATTTAGTTATAACATCCCCTGTTGCATGCTCTCATTACTTTCATTTTCATTGCAGCCGAGGGTGCTGAGAATGGTTTTGAGAATGCTTTTATCGGTAATTTTAATATCATGCAGTACTTATATATATGCATATATAAAACGTAAAACATATTATATATAATTTTAATATCGAAAGTCAAAACTCAAAAGTGCCAATATTTGAAACATGCTCTAATCGTAAGCCATGAAATCTTTCTCCGAGTCCACATCAAAAGGCATCTGCAATGACGGTCAATAATGGTCAAATATCGGTCAATATCACCGATAAATCGATAATATCGGAACCGATATCTGACACCAATATTTTGTGAAGGGCCAATAATCGATATCCCACCGATATTAACTGCATAGATCTTCAGTTTCATTTTGTAGGCTGTTAGTAAACTATTACAAGTACATTTATGTTTTCCTAGTTAAAAACCTTGAAGTTAAAATATTGGAGGTTGATGCGTGAACAATTGGTGTGTAACTTTAATAGGATTGATTTTGATTGAGTTGTGTGAATTTGATTTCTGGCTTTATAACAGGTGGTTGGGGGATTGATGTTTAATATTATGATGGGTTATTATAGAAAAAGTGTTAAAAGGATGTTTTTTTGCAGGTTTATATATGCATTTATGGGATTGGGCATTGTTCTGTGTTGCATCTCTTGCATTGGTCAAGGCTGCACCTTCAAGCAGTTTCACGACTGCAAGCCACTGAACTACGATGGCACTGGAGGTGCAGTGGCGTTTGTACGCTAGACGGAGAAGACTGATTCCACTATCCGTATGAGCAAGTGTACCGCAGATCAGCAAGTCACTTTTGTTACTGGGTTATTTGTTGATGAGGCTTTGAGTTGGTGGAATTTGCAAGTCCAGACTCTAGGTGATGATGCTGCGTACAGCATGACGTGGGATGAGCTAAAGGAACGAATGTGAGAGAAGTATTGCTCTCGTGCTGAACTCCAAAGATTGGAGACTGAATTCTGGCACTTGACCATGGAAGGTGCTGACATTACTGGTTATACCCGAAGGTTCCACGATTTGTTGAGAGTGATCCCCATATGGTGACTCCCGAATTTAAGCGCGTTGAGCGCTACATCTGGGGATTGGCTCCAGAATTTCGCAGTATGGTAACTTCGGCTAAACCTGCAACGATCACTCAGGCTGTAACTCTGGCTATCAGCCTTACTGAAGATGCTGTTCATATGAAGAAGTTATCACTGAATCCAAACGAAAAGACCGAGACGCACGCTGAGTCGTCTGGTGACAAGAAATGGAAGCATTCGAACCTGAATCAAGCGACGCGTAACAACAAGGGTTCCAACAATAAGAAGCGCGACCCCAACCCACCACAGGAGGCGAGAACTCTTGCAGCCATGAATGACGCTCCTGCCAGAGGATACCAGGGCACTCTGCCCATTTGCAACCAGTGCAAGCGTCATCACGAAGGAGTATGTCGCGTTCCAAAATGCGATAAGTGTGGAAAATTGGGTCACCATACTGAGAACTATTGGGGAAAAGGAAGTGGAAGTGGTAATAGGAACGGGAATGGAAACTGCAACAGTGCTGGTAATAGAAACGATGGTGGAAATAGCAATGGCAATGGTAATCGGAATGGTAACGGAGCTGGGCAGAACCAAGGATGCTTTGGTTATGGAAGCAAAGATCATTTCAAGAAACATTGCCCAAGGGAGAACAATGCTCAGGCTCGAGCATTCGTGATTGGAGCAAGGAACGCACGCGAGGACCCTAATGTGGTCACCGATACGTTTCTCGTTAACAATCACTTTGCATCCATACTATTTGACACTGGTGCCGATTATAGCTTCATGTCTGTGGAATTTAAACGTATGCTTGGAATAGAATCTGGTAGATTAGATATTCCTTATTCCATAGAACTAGCCAATGGTAAACTTGTTGAATCGGGCGAAGTTGTTAGGGGTTGCTCATTAGAACTTGGTGAGCGAAGATTTAGCATCGACCTCTTACCTATTCAATTGGGTAGCTTCGATGTAGTGGTCGAAATGGACTGGTTGTCCAAGAACAAGGCTGAAGTTGTTTGTCACGAGAAAATCATTCGCATCCCTCTTGCGAATGATGAAACTCTCATCGTGCATGGAGAAAAACGAGACGCGCCTCTGCGAATCATCAGTTGTATGAAGGCGCAAAAGTGCTTGAGGAAAGGATGTGTTGCCTTCCTGGCGCACGTTGTAGATAAGAAGGCTGAGGAGCCGAAACTCAAAGACATTCCTGTGGTGAAGGAATTCCCTAATGTTTTTCCTGAAGATTTGCCAGGGCTACATCCGCAACGACAAGTCGAATTCCATATAGACTTGGTTCCAGGAGGCGCTCCTGTAGCCAAGGCACCCTATCGGCTTGCACCATTCGAGATGCAAGAATTATCTACACAACTCCAGGAGTTGTTGGATAAAGGATTCATAAGGCCAAGCTTCTCGCCTTGGGGAGCTCTAGTATTGTTCGTGAAGAAGAATGATGGAACACTGTGGATGTGTATCGATTATAGTGAACTGAACAAGCTTACTATCAAGAATCGGTACCCATTACCGAGGATTGATGACTTATTTGATCAGTTGCAAGGATCGAGCTACTATTCCAAGATCGACCTTCGATCGGGATACCATCAGTTAAGGATCCAAGAGGAAAGCGTACCAAAGACTGCATTCAGAACGCGTTATGGGCATTACAAGTTCCTTGTGATGCCATTCGGACTGACAAACGCGCCAGCGGTATTTATGGATCTGATGAACCGCGTTTACAAACCATATCTTGATAAATTCATGATTGTATTTATCGATGATATCCTGATTTACTCGCGATCGAGAGAAGAGCACGAGCAACATCTCAGGACCATTTTGGAACTACTGAAGAAAGAAAAAACTTTATGCAAAGTTCTCAAAGTGCGAATTCTGGATTCGCGAAGTACAGTTCGTTGGTCACGTTGTGAACGAGAAGGGCATTCATGTAGACCCAGCCAAGATAGAAGCAATAAAGAATTGGGAAGCCCCCAAAACCCCAATTGAAGTTCAACAATTTTTGGGCTTAGCGGGCTATTACCGACGATTTATTGAGAATTTATCCATGATAGCTCAACCGCTAACAACCCTTACGCAGAAAGACACGAAGTACGACTGGGGTGATAAGCAGGAAGAAGCCTTCCAACTGCTCAAAAATAAGCTATGCGATGCACCGATACTATCCCTACCCAAAGGCACTGAAGACTTCGTGGTATACTGCGACGCTTCAAGACAGTTGAAGGTGCATGAAAGGAATTACACCACGCACGACTTGGAGCTAGGCGCGGTGGTATTCGCCTTGAAGATTTGGCGACACTATTTATATGGTACTCGATGTACAATCTTCACAGATCACAAAAGCCTGCAGCATATATTTGATCAGAAGGAATTAAATATGCATCAATGACGGTGGGTCGAGCTGCTGAATGATTATGACTGTGAGATTAAGTACCATCCTGGAAAGGCAAACGTTGTAGCAGACGCGTTAAGCCGAAAGGAAAGAGTTAAGACCCTAAGGGTTCGGGAATTGGAAATGACTATTCGAACGAACCTCACTGCACGCATTCATGACGCACAACAAGAAGCCCTTAAGGGAGAAAATCGTAGAGCTGAATATCTCCGAGGTATGCTGAAAAATCTGGTGCCAAACAAAGAGGGAACCTTATACTTTAAGGGGCGTATCTGGGTTCCGCTCTATGGTGGTATTCGAGAAATCATCCTTAATGAAGCTCACAAATCGAGATACTCGATCCATCTAGGATCGGACAAAATGTATCAAGACTTGAAGGAATACTATTGGTGGCCGAGGCTTAAAAGCGATGTTGCTATTTATGTTGGAAAGTGCCTAACCTGTGCTAAGGTTAAGGCTGAATATCAAAAACCGTCCGGACTACTGCAGCAACCAGAAATACCCCTGTGGAAGTGGGAGCAAATCTCGATGGACTTCATAACGAAATTACCAAGGACCCCGAGAGGGCACGGCACGATATGGGTGATAGTCGATTGGTTAACAAAGTCTGCGCATTTCCTACCGATCCGAGAGAAGGATAGCACTGGAAAGCTTACTGAGCTGTACTTGAAAGAAATCGTGGCACGTCATGGAGTGCCTATCTCAATTATTTCAGACAGAGATGGACATTTTGTCTCAAGGATCTAGCAATCCTTCCAGGAAGCCTTTGGATCTCAACTAGATCTAAGCACGGCCTTCCATCCGCAAACAGACAGCCAGAGCGAACGGACCATACAAACGCTAGAAGATACGCTTCGCACATGTGTTATGGACCTAGGCGGCAGCTGGGATACTCACCTACCTTTAGTTGAGTTTTCCTACAATAACAACTACCATACGAGTATAAAAGCCGCACCGTTCGAAGCTCTATATGGCCGCAAGTGCCGCTCGCCTTTATGTTGGGCAGACGCTGGAGACAAACATATGGTTGGTCCTGAGCTTGTGCAAGAGACAACCGACAAAATTATGCAGATCCGAGAGCGTATTAAGGCGGCTCGAGATCGACAAAAGAGCTACGCTGATCGAAGACGAAAACCCTTAGAATTCGAGGTGGGAGACAGAGTTTTGTTGAAGGTCTCACCTTGGAAGGGCGTAGTAAGATTCGGAAAACGTGGAAAGCTGAATCCACGATACATCGGACCATTCAAGATCTTGGAAAGAATTGGTACCGTGGCTTACAAGTTGGAATTACCGGAAGAACTTAACGGAGTACATGATACGTTTCATGTGTCCAACCTCAAGAAGAATCCAACCCAAGAAACAGTGATCATCCCTGCGGATAAAGTGCATATTGACGACACACTCCGATATACAGAACAACCCGTCGAGGTTACAGACTGGAAAGTCAACAAGACCTCGAGGAGTAGTGTCAAACTTGTCAAAGTACGTTGGAACTCTAAGCACGGACCCGAGTATACGTGGGAACGTGAAGACCAGTTTAAAGAGAAGTACCCCCACTTGTTCAAGAAAACTCATGCGAGAGTAAGCTCAGCCTGAATTTCGGGACGAAATTCATTTAACGGGGGGAGACTGTGACAACTGGCACCAAACCGGTAATTTTCGTACAATTTAAATTAATATTTAATATCTGCAATTATGTGCTTAAATGTCAACATTGTCTGATTACATGCTATACATGTGAATACATGCACGTTTTATACTTCAAATATCTCTCTATGCATTACTATTAGCGTTGTGTCAGAAAGACTAGTAAACTCACCGGTAAGACACACTGTGTCAGCAACTCTGCTGAAAGCAGTCAGATAATGGAATTAGGGTCTGGGAGTAGGTCCGACGTCTAAAATACATTAAAACCCAAGTATGGATAGAAGGTTTAACACATAAACTTTTCGGAAGCTAAATTATGCATTAAAAAGCACCCGAAATGCACTTAAAGTGCTGAATTCAGCATATTTCAGCAAAATTCAGCATTGTAACGAGTTAGTAACATGTAAAAATATGACTAAGTGGTCCTGAATACTTTCCTATGTGTCGGGAATTAAAAGTGACACAAAAGGGTACAAAAAGGACACTAAACGACGCAATTTAGCACTTTAACGAACCGGTATCTAACCAAACAACCGGACACTACCCGAAACATCGAAATTATATTAGAAGCATTGTTTTATTATTTCTGAGCTAGTTATGAACCCCAAACACCATAACACCTCTTATAACATAATAACACATTAAATCCCTAATCAAGACACTTGAAACTTAACTTATTTATGTAATTAGTAATTGAAACTTACACTTTACCCCCCCTTGTTTGTAAAAATGTTTGTACCCTGGATCTGGACGTTTAGTGTATGAAAATGTAAAAAAATGTTTAAAAACATTTTCGTGAGAGCCCTAGTGATCATAGTCTAGACTCGAGAAAGAATCCTAGTTCGCTATGATCGAGGCTCTGATACCAAGTTGTCACACCCTGGCTTTTGCGGAAGCGTGGGTTTATTTTGGTGTGACTTCTAAATACCATCGCAACAATCATGACAATGCTATATGAAATTAAAACACAAGATGACCATCCATTCATTAAGTTTAATACTACCACAACATCATTGTTTGAAAATGTCGACACTTAAGTTAAAATACAAACCATACTTGTTTAAAACGTGTTCATAAGACACAACAAAAGGCTTAAATAAAAATGTGGTTTAAAGACATGTAACCTGTCCAGGTAAGGGTTACACCTCCTAAACCACCTACCCTGAATGACATCTTTATTCAACGCAGCTTGACATGTGCAGACACTTGCCAGATCCCTTAGTTTCCTGAAATACATGTAGTTTGAAAAATCAACAAAAGTTTAGTGAGTTCATGTGTAAGTGAGTATGTATAAACCTTTGTAAACAATGTTTGTATGTAAGTCCCTTGTATGTAGCAATAAGGAAAAACTGATCACCAATGGGTTGCAAAGCCAATGGTATGTGTGAAATTGGTGCAGGAAGACTCAAACCTAGCAAATTTGTCTCCGGTATGAAGACATAGTCACCACTATAGGCCGCCCCGCCCTCACGGGTGTGGGCTCGCTACACCCAAATAGATCTATCACTCATGTCCCTTGGTCCTACAATGAGGATTAATGGCCTTAAGTGTCATGCCCACCACTCACATGATCGCGTATTAAAAACCCTCCTTAAGCTAACCATACCATGTAAATAAATGTCTGTAATAATTGTAACATGTATTTCACCCCCGAAGTATAAAACTGAAAACAGTTAAGAGAAAAGGGGGACATGAACTCACAGTATCGCGTCTCCTGTATAGTAACGTCAACTCAAACCTGCTCAGCTACCTGACGACCTACAATGACGACCTACAATGTACTAATGTATGTTAGACGAACGGGCCGTGCCTTAGCTTAGGGTTTAATGTTTTTGAGTTGCGTTTCTTGTGTCTCCGAATATTATTCCCAGTTATAATTATTTATTAAAATAATATTTATTTTAACCTTGAATTATATTTAGTTTTGGAATAATTGTTAAACAATATTTCGTATTCATACTTCTCAAGTATTTTATATGCGTATCTTCTTCCCAAGGATGGGGGTATTTATACATGTATTATTGTGAATCCGAAAAAATATAATTTAAGTCCCACTTAGGAAAATATATTTAACTTATTCTTTCAAAAATAATATGTTCCCAAAATATATGTATTCATAAGTTATATTATTTTACCCTAAAATAATATAACTAGTTCATAAAATAAACAAATAATCAGACAAGAGTTTTAGTGTAAAATATATATTCTACATATATATTTATCCAATTTTTATTTACGAAAACCAACTTCCGAGACTTTGTATTTTGTTACAAAATTTATGGCGAAGTTTATATTCGAAACACAAGTTATAAAATATACTTGTAACACTTGTTTAGAAAAATATTTTCTAAGTATTGGAATTTTTAAAAAATTTCGCCAGAGTTTCCTTTGTAAACGGATGTGTCCATGCTTATTAGCATATCATTTTCTTTCAAAAATTCATTCAATCAACCACCAACAAGTCATTAAACAACATTACACTAGTCAAGTGCAAAAACAATGCACTTTACATATCAACATGAACTTGATTTTTCATAAAAACGCGTAGTAACTTAGTGGGGTGTTTAGTGGGTTTAGTTACCCTCCAAAGTGTGTTTGTTTTTTGTAAAACTCTCATTCTCGGGATTTTTAGATGTTCACAACTTGTGAACTTATTTTACAAAAAATATTCATTTTCACTATTTTCATGCTTCACTCATATCCTTATATTCTTTTTAATTCCAAAAACAATATTTATGCAAGTAAAGCTATGATCCTTTAAAACCCATCTTTTTAACTTGGTTAGTTCTAGAAAAATCGTCATCAATACTTGGATTTACAAGTTTTATTAGCTTACTTGGTTCCTTATTTCTCAAGAAAATCATCATACTTTCAAGTTCATGTCTAGCTCTAAAAGGTGATTATTTCTTTTATCACATGACCACCTCTCATCTTGTTAGACAATGTATTTAATCATGATCTAACAAGTTTACTTTGATGATCATTCAACATATCACCAAGAAATCATCAAATACTCATCACATATTAAAAACAACTTCATATCATCAAGATTTCATCATCAAGTTAGCTTACGTTCAAGACTTTATCTTTATGACTTTTAGTGTTCTTAAGTTTTCACCATACTTTAACTATTAACCATCAAAAACATGAAGTAAATGAAGTTTCTAGAGACTTACCACTAGCTCAAGGGTAGGGTATTTCAAGAGTAGAATTTGAGTGGATAAAAGAAGATAAGAGAGGTCCTTCCACTTCCGAGAACACCGAGCTTAGTTGTATGACCTTTATCACACTTGTATGCTTGTGGAATGGTTGAAAGTGATCGAATGATGATGATGGTGGTTGTTCTTGGGGTCGGCCAAACAAGGAGAGAGGGGGAGATGGATAGTGTTGTTGATGAAGATGATATGAAGTGAATGGTGACCATGTGGTTAATTATATAATCTTCCAACATCCATATTAACCACTAGTTAAAATGCTCCCTAAGTACTATACAAATACATTAAACAAATGAGGAAAATCAAGGGTGGGGTACCACCCTTGAAACCGTAAGAAGTGGGGTGGTTTGGTTGAGTTCTAACTAGTTAGCTAATGATCTTGGTTGAAAACAAAAGGTAAGTTGGTGCTTTATGGTGTGTTATGTAATATATAGTGTGTTAGGGTGTTCGGGTACCATAACTAGCTCAGTAGAAGTGAAACAATGTATTTGACAATATTTTTGTGTCCCGGGCAATGTCCGGTTATCCGGTTGTGTATCGTTCCGTTAAAGTGCTTAATTAATCCGTAAAGTGTCTTTTATATAGCTTTTTGTATCACGATTAATTCCCGGTACTTAGGAAAGTATACAGGACTATTCTGCCCTATTTTTGGCATATTACTAACACATTTAAATGCTGAATTTTGTTAATAGATGCATAATTCTGCATTTAGAGTGGGTTTTAGGCACTTTCTGGCACTTTAACTATCACCTAGTGACGCAGTTTTATGGTCCTCACTTCGCTACACTCCCTACCAGTGTAGTATCCTGTTTCTGGCTCATACTGGCCTCAAAAACATTGTCTGTCTATGTGCTGGCATTGTCAGCATGTGTCTGAGTTATCCGCTCTCTGTGCTAACTGTGCTTTGTGCATCAAGTTTGTCACTAAAGTTTGTGTGAACTAAATGGAGTGACAATATAAATGTGATGCATATGTATGTATGTAACAGAATTCAGAAAGCAATTTAATCAGCAGTTGTAATCAAGCACAGTCATTAAGCACAGATTAAATATTAATTAATTGTACAGATACCTGTAATTGTGAGGGTTGTCACATTCTCCCCCCGTTAAGAAAATTTCGTCCAGAAATTTTAGGTTCTGCTTCTAGCTGCAGGGGTCTGGGGGAACAAATGTGGGTATTTTTCCTTCATACGATCCTCTCGTTCCCATGTGAATTCGGGCCCCTGTCGTGCATTCCATCGAACTTTGACGAGTTTGACACTACTCCGACGTGTTTTGTTAATCTTCCAATCAGTAACCTCGACGGGTTCTTCAGTAAAGTGGAGTGTGTCGTCAATATGAACCTCGTCGGCAGGAATGACCACTGTCTCTTGAGTTGGACTCTTTTTCAGGTTTGATACATGGAATGTATCATGAACGCCATTAAGTTCAGCAGGTAGGTCCAACTTGTAGGCTACAAGCCCAATCCTTTACAGGATTCTGAATGGACCAATGTATCGCGGATTCAACTTCCCACGCTTCCCAAAGCGTGCCACACCCTTCCAGGGTGAAACTTTCAACAGAACCATATCCCCAACCTCAAACTCCAGAGGTTTCCTCCTCATGTCCGCATAACTCTTTTGTCAATCACGTGCCGCTTTGATGCGCTCTCGGATCTGTGCAATCTTGTCTGTCGTTTCCTGGACCAATTCCGGACCAACTAGTTGTCTATCACCCGCATCAGCCCAACAAATCGGTGATCGACATTTGCGTCCATAGAGAGCTTCGAACGGTGCGGCTTGAATACTTGCATGGTAACTGTTATTGTATGAAAATTCAACCAATGGTAGGTGAGTGTCCCAACTCCCTCCTAAATCCATTACGCAAGCTCGCAGCATGTCTTCTAAAGTTTGAATCGTTCGTTCGCTCTGTCCGTCTGTCTGCGGGTGAAATGCAGTGCTAAGATTCAGCTGAGAACCAAATGCTTCTTGAAATGATTGCCAAATCCTTGACACGAAGCGTCCATCTCTATCAGAGATAATTGAGAGAGGCACTCCATGTCGTGCAACAATCTCCCTCAAGTATATTTCAGCAAGTTTACTCGTGTTGTCTTTCTCCTTGATTGGCAAAAAGTGCGCAGACTTCGTTAGACGGTCTACTATTACCCAAATTGTATCATGGCCCTTGGGCGTCTTTGGCAATTTCGTTATGAAGTCCATTGAAATCTGTTCCCATTTCCATTTGGGTATTTCAGGTTGCTGCAAGAGACCTGAAGGTTTCTGGTACTCGGCTTTCACTTTGGCGCAAGTTAAACATTTACCAACGTATATCGCAACGTCACCTTTCATCCTTGCCCACCAATAGAAATCCTTAAGATCTTGGTACATCTTATCTGCTCCTCGATGAATCGAGTACCGTGACTTGTGAGCCTCATCAAAAATAACGTTCCTCAATCCACCAAACAAAGGAACCCAAATTCGTTTCGTGAAACATAATGTTCCTTCCCCGTTTGGTACCAATTGCTTCTCCATCCCATGGAGATACTCATCCTCAATATTCCTTTCTTTAAGAGCTTCTCTCTGCGCGGCACGAATGCGCAATGAGAGGTCTGTCTGGACAATCATTTCTAAAGCCCTAACCCTTGTGGGCTTGATCCTTTCTTTCCGACTTAGGGCATCGAAGACCACATTCGCCTTCCCTGGGTGATACTTGATCTCACAATCATAATCATTCAACAGCTCTACCCAGCGTCTTTGCCTCATGTTAAGCTCTTTTTGATCAAAAATGTGCTGCAGGCTTTTGTGATCAGTGAAGATCGTGCATCGCGTGCCATATAAGTAATGTCGCCAGATCTTCAATGCGAATACCACCGCGCCTAACTCCAAGTCATGCGTGGTATAATTTTTCTCGTGGACTTTCAACTGGCGAGATGCATATGCTATAACCTTCTGTCGCTGCATCAACACGCAGCCTAAACCTTGACGCGAGGCGTCGCAATATACCACGAAGTCGTCAGTGCCTTCGGGTAGTGATAAGATTGGTGCGTCACAAAGCTTGTTTTTCAACAGCTGAAATGATTCTTCTTGTTTGTCTCCCCAATCAAACTTCTTGTCTTTTGGTGTAAGAGAGGTCAGAGGTTGAGCGATTTTCAAGAAATCTTCAATGAATCTGCGGTAATAACCAGCCAAACCTAAGAACTCTCGAATCTTGGTTGGCGTCTTTGGAGTCTCCCAGTTCTTGATCGCCTCGATCTTTGTGGGATCCACATGAATTCCATCTCCATTAACCACATGGCCAAGAAACTGAACTTCACGCAGCCAGAACTCACACTTTGAGAACTTCGCGTACAACTTTTCTTTCTTAAGCAGCTCTAGAATAGCTCTTAAGTGCTATTCGTGCTCGTCCTTCGTCTTTGAGTAGATTAGAATGTCGTCTATAAACACAATCACAAACTTACCGAGGTACGGCTTACAAACTCTGTTCATTAAATCAATGAACACTGCTGGTGCGTTCGTCAAACCAAACGGCATCACCAGGAACTCGTAATGTCCATATCGAGTTCTAAAAGCAGTCTTGGGAATACTTTCCTCTTGAATTCTTAACTGGTGATAACCTGATCAAAGGTCGATTTTCGAGTAAAAACTTGAACCTTGTAATTGATCGAACAAGTCATCGATCCTTGGCAAAGGATATATGTTCTTGATAGTCAACTTATTCAGCTCTCGGTAGTCGATACACATGCGAAAACTACCATCCTTCTTTTTGACAAACAAAACTGGTGCTCCCCAAGGCGAGAATCTTGGTTTGATAAATCCTTTATCCAATAGCTCCTGGAGTTGTGTTGACAGTTCTTGCATCTCTGAAGGTGCAAGTCGATAGGGTGCCTTGGCTACAGGCGCGACGCCTGGAACCAAGTCAATGTGAAACTCGACTTGTCGCTGTGGCGGCAATCCTGGCAAGTCTTCTGGAAAGACTTCAGGATATTCCTTTACGATCGGAATGTCTTCTATCCTTGGTTCAGCGGCTTCTTTATCAACGATGTGGGCCAAGAAGGAAACACATCCCTTCTTCAAACACTTTCGAGCTTTTAGGCAGCTAATGATCCTCAGAGGCGTATCACACTTCTCTCCATGTACTACGATCGTTTCTTCATCCGCCATTGGGATGCGAATGGTCTTATTGTGACAAACAATCTCGGCTTTGTTGCTTGACAACCAATCCATCCCTACTACCATGTCGAAGCTTCCCAACTCGACTGGCAGTAGATCTAGCGTAAATTCGTGTCCTCCCAGTTCTATCACGCATCCTCTGATGACTTCATTCATTTCAACTAGTTTCCCATTAGCCAGTTCGATTGAGTATCGAATGTCTAACTTACTAGCAGTTAACCCAAGCATATTCTTAAATTCTAACGATACAAAGCTATAGTCGGCACCAGTATCAAATAGCACAGATGCAAAGCATTGATTTATAGGGAACGTACCAGTAACAACATTGGGATGCTGGCGTGCTTCCCTCGCACCGATGTTTAAGACTCTGGCTTGTGCTTGATTCAGTTTTGGGCATTCCCTTTTAAAGTGCCCCAGGTCTCCACAATTGAAACATCCTGGTCCTCGACCATTCCCACTTCCATTTCCACCTCGATTGATATTCGCTCCCCGGTTACCGGCTTGATTCCCAACATTTCCACGGTTTCCATTCCCGCCATTTCCTCCCTGTTGGCGGTTCCCATTCCCATTTCCATGACCTCGCTGATTCCCACGACCAACTCCGGTACCAACCCAGCATGTTTCCTTTGAATGGCCAGTCTTCCCGCAAGACTCGCATTTCCTGAGTCTGCACGGGCCGGGATGATGGTACTGGCATGTATCACACTTGGGCAGGGTGCCCATGTAGCCTTTCCCTCTGCTTTCAACACCGGTTTTGGCCCTAGCCGGTGCGCTTGACTCACACTTCTTGCTCACACAGCTGGTACCTTGCTTGAAGTTGGAAAATTTCCGTTTGTTTTCACCAGACGACTCCACATGAGTCTCCTTCTTATTCGGTTCAGAATTTGAAAACTTGTTCAACCGAATGGCTTCTTCTGTAAGTGCCACGCTGAGATCAATGGCTTCAGTAATCTTTGAAGGTTTGGACGTGGTTACCATGCTCATGATCTGGGGTGCCAATCCCCAGATGAAGCACTCAATGCGTTTAAATTCGAGCATGACCATGTACGGCACCACATGGGACAAATCATGAAACCTCTGAACATATTCTGCGATTTTAGGACCCTCCATTTTTAGGTGCCAGAACTCAGTTTCTATCTTTTGTATTTCAGCCCACGAACAATATTTCTTCCTCATGAGCTCTTTCAGCTCCGCCCATGTTAGTGCATATGCCGCCGCCTCTCCCAATGTTTGCACTTGCAGATTCCACCATGATAGGGCACCATCAAGAAAAAGCCCTGAGATGTATGTAACTTGTTGCTCGGGGGCACACTTGCTCATCCTTAGAACAGAATCTGTCTTTTCCGCCCACCTGACGAATGCAACAGCACCTCCAGTGCCGTCGAAATTTACGGGCTTACAGTCGAGAAATTGTTTGTAGGTGCAGCCACGTGGTGGGTTGTTGTTTCTTGAGGTACCTCCGCTGGTCTCAGCGCGGGAGGCCTCGTATTCAGCAATGGCTTGCGAAATACGTTCTCGTAATTCTGCTTCAGTAGTAGGTAAACGCGATTCTCGTCGCGGAGGCATCGTCTAAAAGAAGATCATGTTGCTCGGGTCATAGTAAGTATGGTAAGTAGGTAATATGCGTATGTAACAACATCCATTAATCTCATAACACATAACATATCATGCTATAATATAAAACAAATAATTCAACAACGCATATAGTGAGAATACTGCGATTGAGCTATTATATAATCAAGACCACAATACAATGTTTACAAGTTTTCCAAATGTATCGTACATCCCAAATAAGACTAAGGGCCACATCACCCTTGTCTGAACTATCTAGTCAACCAAAAATCAAATATCAAAAGTCATTATGTCAAAATGCGGTCTTCAAAATGCTATGTAGTTGGCTCAATCGTTGTCTTCTCACCAAAAGTAACACTACCTGCAATAGACCAAAAATATCGCTACGCTGATGGCGGAGGGGGAGGTGGAGGTGGAGGAAAAGAGAAAAGCAAACGGCGCATAAGCACCCAATCCTCCTCCAGTCCATCGATGACGCGCAGTAAGTAAGCTATCTGCTGCTCAGGAGTAAGAAAACGAACATCCGAATCAGGGGGTAGTGGGAGGGGAGCGTGTGGTGCGGCAAAAGGAGTCTGACAGTGACACGGGGGAGGACGGGGAGTCCTCTCTAACTCCTGAACGCGACGACTCAGTGCGTCCTGCTGTAACTGTAGAGATATAAGTATGTCATCTCTGGTATATCTGACGTGAAACAGGTGATAAGGGTCTGATAGCGGCATAACATTGGGCAAAGCCCACAGAAACGGCTCGCCCGAATATACAAAGGGTGGTGTAGTGTGAGGAGCTGAGACATGACCGGTATAGCTGACGACATGGGTGGAACAAAAGCAGGATGGGGAATCTGCGGCATAAACTAGCCGTCTCCTGACATAAAAGGTACGTGACCGAAAGGCTGTCATCCGAATCTACCGCCACGGGGTCAGAAACTCCACTCGATGATGACATAGCGTCTGTAATAACATCACCACAAAGTGCGCACATACATCAATAATAGTTAAGTAAGCATATAAGTCATAATCAATGTAGGCAAGTAATCATCCTAGTCCTCCCAGTCTCTAAGACTTCTCCCTGGCCTCTAAGACCAACTCCTAGTCTCTAAGACTAATTCCCTGGTCTATAAGACCAACTCCCTGGTCTCTAAGACCACTCCCAGTCTCTAAGACTTAATTCTCCCCAATCTCTAAGATTGAACCTCCCTCAGCCTCTAAGACAGAACTCCCTCAGTCTCTAAGACTGAATTATAGATTTTGAAATGTGTCTTTGTGCCCCCTTTTTTTTTGTTTGTAAAAATGTTTGTACCCTGGATCTGGACGTTTAGTGTATGAAAATGTAAAAAAATGTTTGAAAACATTTTCGTGAGAGCCCTAGTGATCATAGTCTAGACTCGAGAAAGAATCCTAGTTTGCTATGATCGAGGCTCTGATACCAAGCTGTCACACCCTGGCTTTTGCGGAAGCGTGGGTTTATTTTGGTGTGACTTCTTAATACCATAGCAACAATCATGACAATGCTATATGAAATTAAAACACAAGATAACCATCCATTCATTAAGTTTAATACTACCACAACATCATTGTTTGAAAATGTCGACACTTAAGTTAAAATACAAACCATACTTGTTTAAAACGTGTTCATAAGACACAACAAAAGGCTTAAATAAAAACGTGGTTTAAAGACATGTAACCTGTCCAGGTAAGGGTTACACCTCCTAAACCAACCACCCTGAATGACATCTTTATTCAACGCAGC
Source organism: Helianthus tuberosus (assembly GCA_030545235.1). NCBI lineage: Eukaryota > Viridiplantae > Streptophyta > Magnoliopsida > Asterales > Asteraceae > Helianthus > Helianthus tuberosus. The sequence goes on from CM060408.1 coordinate 105,480,779, forward strand.
TTGACATGTGCAGACACTTGCCAGATCCCTTAGTTTCCTGAAATACATGTAGTTTGAAAAATCAACAAAAGTTGAGCGAGTTCATGTGTAGGTGAGTATGTATAAACCTTTGTAAACAATGTTTGTATGTAAGTCCCTGGTATGTAGCAATAAGGAAAAACTGATCACCAATGGGTTGCAAAGCCAATGGTATGTGTGAAATGGGTACAGGAAGACTCAAACCTAGCAAATTTGTCTCCGGTATGAAGACATAGTCACCACTATGGGCCGCCCCGGCCTCACGGGTGTGGGCTCGCTACACCCAAATAGATCTATCACTCATGTCCCTTGGTCCTACAATGAGGATTAATGGCCTTAAGTGTCATGCCCACCACTCACATGATCGCGTATTAAAAACCCTCCTTAAGCTAACCATACCATGTAAATAAATGTCTATAATAATTGTAACATGTATTTCACCCCCGAAGTATAAAACTGAAAACACTTAAGAGAAAAGGGGGACATGAACTCACAGTATCGCGTCTCCTGTACAGTAATGTCAACTCAAACCTGCTCAGCTACCTGACGACCTACAACGTACTAATGTCTGTTAGACGAACGGGCCGTGCCTTAGCTTAGGGTTTAATGTTTTTGAGTTGCGTTTCTTGTGTCTCTGAATATTATTCCAAGTTATAATTATTTATTAAAATAATATTTATTTTAACCTTGAATTATATTTAGTTTTGGAATAATTGTTAAACAATATTTCGTATTCATACATCTCAAGTATTTTATATGCGTATCTTCTTCCCAAGGATGGGGGTATTTATACATGTATTATTGTGATTCCGAAAAAATATATTTTAAGTCCCACTTAGGAAAATATATTTAACTTATTCGTTCAAAAATAATATGTTCCCAAAATATATGTATTCATAAGTTATATTATTTTACCCTAAAATAATATAACTAGTTCACAAAATAAACAAATAATCACACAAGAGTTTTAGTGTAAAATATATATTCTACGTATATATTTATCCAATTTTTATTTACGAAAACCAACTTCCGAGACTTTGTATTTTGTTACAAAATTTATGCCGAAGTTTATATTCGAAACACAAGTTATAAAATATACTTGTAACACTTGTTTAGAAAAATATTTTCTAAGTATTGGAATTTTTAGAAAATTTCGCCAGAGTTTCCTTTGTAAACGGAGGTGTCCATGCTTATTAGCATATCATTTTCTTTCAAAAATTCATTAAATCAACCACCAACAAGTCATTAAACAACATTACACTAGTCAAGTGCAAAAACAAAGCACTTTACATATCAACATGAACTTGGTTTTTCATAAAAACACGTAGTAACTTAGTGGGGTGTTTAGTGGGTTGAGTTACCCTCCAAAGTGTGTTTGTTTTTGTAAAACTCTCGTTCTCGGGATTTTTAGATGTTCACAACTTGTGAACTTATTTTACAAAAATATTCATTTTCACTATTTTCATGCTTCACTCACATCCTTATATTCTTTTTAATTCCAAAAACAATATTTATGCAAGTAAAGCTATGATCCTTCAAAACCCGTCTTTTTAACTTGGTTAGTTATAGAAAAATCGTCATCAAGACTTGGATTTACAAGTTTTATAAGCTTACTTGGTTCCTTATTTCTCAAGAAAATCATCATACTTTCAAGTTCATATCTAGCTCTAAAGGTGATTATTTCTTTTATCACATGACCACCTCTCATCTTGTTAGACCATGTATTTAATCATGATCTAACAAGTTTACTATGATGATCATTCAACATATCACCAAGATTTCATCAAATACTCATCACATATTCAAAACAACTTCATATCATCAAGATTTCATCATCAAGTTAGCTTATGTTCAAGACTTTATCTTTATGATTTTTAGTGTTCTTAAGTTTTCACCATACTTTAACTATTAACCATCAAAAACATGAAGTAAATGAAGATTCAAGAGACTTACCACTAGCTCAAGGCTAGGGAAGTTTAAGAGTAGAATTTGAGTGGATAAAAGAAGATAAGAGTGGTCCTTCCACTTCCGAGAACACCGAGCTTAGTTGTATGACCTTTATCACACTTGTATGCTTGTGGAATGGTTGAAAGTGATCGAATGATGATGATGGTGGTTGTTCTTGGGGTCGGCCGAACAAGGAGAGAGGGAGAGATGGATAGTGTTGTTGATGAAGATGATATGAAGTGAATGGTGACCTTGTGGTTAATTATATAATCTTCCAACATCCATATTAACCACTAGTTAAAATGCTCCCTAAGTACTATACAAATACATTAAACAAATGAAGAAAATCAAGGGTGGGGTACCACCCTTGAAACCGTAAGAAGGGGGGTGGTTTGGTTGAGTTCTAACTAGTTAGCTAATGATCTTGGTTGAAAACAAAAGGTAAGTTAGTGCTTTATGGTGTGTTATGTAATATATAGTGTGTTAGGGTGTTCAGGTACCATAACTAGCTCAGTAGAAGTGAAACAATGTATTTGACAATATTTTTGTGTCCCGGGCAATGTCCGGTTGTTCAGTTGTGCATCGTTCCGTTAAAGTGCTTAATTAATCCGTAAAAATGTCTTTTATATAGCTTTTTGTATCACGATTAATTCCCGGTACTTAGGAAAGTATACAGGACTATTCTGCCATATTTTTGGCATATTACTAGCACATTTAAATGCTGAATTTTGTTAGTAGATGCCGAATTCTGCATTTAGAGTGGGTTTTAGGCACTTTCTGGCACTTTAACTATCACCTAGTGACGCAGTTTTATGGTCCTCACTTCTCTACACTCCCTACCAGTGTAGTATCCTGTCTCTGGCTCATACTGGCCTCAAAAACATTGTCTGTCTATGTGCTGGCATTGTCAGCATGTGTCTGAGTTATCCGTTCTCTGTGCTAACTGTGCTTTGTGCATCAAGTTTGTCACTAAAGTTTGTGTGAACTAAATGGAGTGACAATATAAATGTGATGCATATGTATGTATGTAACAGAATTCAGAAAGCAATTTAATCAGCAGTTGTAATCAAGCATAGTCATTAAGCACAAATTAAATATTAATTAATTGTACGGATACCTGTAATTGTGAGGGTTGTCACAAAAAATTCACCTAAAAATATTTACCAAGGTTTCCCTAATTTTTGTGTAAAATTCCAAGTTAAGAAATTATGATTTCTTCAAGATAAAAATTGATACTAAGTATGTATATTTTTGAGAAAAATATATATATTTATTGGTCACCAAATTCTGTGCTAAGTGTATGTAATATGTATTGTATGTAATAATGTATTAGGACTTGAAAATACACTAAATACTCCCAAGGAGTAGAAATACAAAAATACACATACAACATGCTTAGACAAATACAAGAACATATATTTATGAAAATATATTTCTTAAAAGATTATGTGACTTGGACAAGTTACGAACTTAAAATGTCTTTTGGACGAAAATATATAACTCGGGTGAAAAAGATACAAGATACTTATATTTATTTTTGGGAAAATAATATAAGTAAGAGACATAGTTAAAAAATGAATTATTTTTAACAACAAAGAACACATACATAAAAGATGATGACTTGTACTTGTGCGATACAAAGTCTAGTGACTAACGTTAATAAAACACGTATAGGTCACGACGCTATAAAAACCAACCGGTGAAGTTTACGGCGCAAGATTCGCAAAGTTGTGAGTTAATGTCCCCACTTTTAAAATTTTACTTGTTTTCTAAACTTGGGAAAAATACATGTGTTATGGTATGTTGAATACAAAAACTAAGGAATGATACTTTAGACCATGTCACGAATAGGGTACCATAAGCACCATTAATCAGTTACATACCAGGCAGCCACACTCTTGGTCATACTAGTACCAAGCAGTGCTTTTGTGTCTCTAGTCGTGAATCGACAGTCGTGGATTCGACAGCTAAAAATGCCTATGGTTTGGATGCTTCCTATGTCGTGTCACATGTTAATGGCCTTGCAAACCATTAGCGATCTCGATTTCCTTACATTTACATAAATACTTGTTTCATATGATTACATACCATGTTTTCCATAACGAATGCTTAAATGTTTTCACAAATCTGCATGAATTCACACCAACATTATGTTGACGATTTTCTAAAAACTCACATGTATTTCAAGACTCCGATGCCTGTTTTTGTGGGATTTGGTTTCTATATTCCATCTTGTGTGGGATATAAGAATCAAAACCTTCATGTTTGTCTTTAAAATAAAGTGTAGACTGTTCAGACAATATGCTGTCTTGTGATGTAAACACTTAACCTATGTTATGTTTTTAATTATGTAATGATAATGGCATTTGGAGTTATTTTACGAGCATGTAGTATGTTTACCTTTCGTAGCAATGAGAACCTTTCAGGATCACACCTCGTGCTTCCGCCTTAGAAAGGGGTGTGATAAGTTTTGGGTTAAAACAGTGGTTTCCTTTGAGATACTACCCTATTAAACAAAAGAAAAATTATACCAATCCATTGTTTTGGGTTAAAACAGTGTTTTGAAACCACAGTGGTTTCCTTTGAGATACTACCCTATTTCAACCACTATTATATCCTACAAACACAAGCCCATTAGTATGAGGAGGACAAGGGCTGACACACGCTAAACCAGCTAGCTATTTGTTTCCACTTTCAAAATGCTAAATATCAAATGGGTCAAATCTGCATTATGATCCATCCATTTCGGGCACCCTGTGAGATTACCTGCAAAAAAGGGTGTTCATAACTTTAACTATGGTTTCTCATATCAGGTCAAAAAGATCTTATATGGCATAAATCCATTATTGTTATGATTAAACTCCTGCACGCACTATAACGAATTAAAATCCTTCACTATCAGGTATAAGTAAATGAGACATTACTTCTGAAAAAAATACTTTAAAAAGATGTTAAATATAAAAACTATGCAAATTGAAAATCATTTATTTATTCACAACTTACCCCATCCCATCAAGGGGAACCCCTTAGGTTGCTAGCGGTTTTCCTTCCCGATTGAAAGGATCAATAGGTGCCCTTTGCACATATTAAGCCAAGAAGCATAAGCATAACTGACACTTATCGACATAGTGCAAATAAATAACATTTTGCAGCAATGAAGATATAAGCAGGCCAAAAAAAGCCCACATCCATTACATTATAGGGGTTAGGGGGTGTTTGGATGTATGTTTTTAAGCAATAACCGAATATCTGATTATCTGTTTCTAGTATCCAGATAACCTACTCCTGCAGCTCTGCTGGTTATCAAATGGTGTAATACAACTAAAATATATGATTACAGAACCAAATAATCAAGAATCTAAACACCCCCTTATACAGTGTCTTCCTTATCCAAGAAATCTATTTTTTTTTGTTTTCTTAAAATGGTCAAATGATGCATAAGAAGAACAAAGTCGAAACATTTACCCTTCCATGGGAGGCCTCTTCTCTTACATATGACCACAAACGTAAGCCAAGCCGCATCTACAACCATATATATATATCACATTTTAAGCAACTCAAATAAATTTCCAGTTCAATTTCACTAAAACAAAATGAAAGATTTAGCACTTATTTGTGATAAGTGAGTGAACATTTCTCTGTCTACATGTACTGTAAGTAATCATCAAGAAATAAAAATGTATTAAAAACAAAATAAACCCTAGATCTGAACATCCTAATAAAACGTATATTATATATTAAAAAGTAAAAAACTTACATGTGTGGCATAGCATAAACAGTTGAAGAACTCGATCATGGTGTGCTCTAGTCTTCCAGATCTGTGCTAAAAATTATTACCTAAATCCAACGGTACATACAAACAAACTTAAATAATCAATAAAACACACTGATCGAAAACAATACCAACATACTTGAAGGCCAGATCAGATTGACAAATCTCCAACTTATTTCGTCTACATGTGAATAGAAACAAAATGAGATCGATTAAGAAAAAATTTGCAGTATACAGTAATACATACCTTCGCCGCCTCCTCAAAGACACCACCAGATGAATAAATAAGAGAAAAACCGCAGAACCCTTAGCCGGCGCCCCATCTCTCGATCTATCTCTCGAATCTTCTCTCATTTTTTCAAGATGAAGAGCAAAAAGAATTCTAGTGAGTTTAGGGTTTGTGGAGAATAAGTGTGAGAAAAAAGAATCGATGATGGAAGAACCGGATGAAGGATCCTGTAGGGTTTGGAGAGAAGATTTGAAAGAAAAGCTGGGGTTTCGATGAAGAGTAAAGGAGAAAAATTAGAAGATTTAGGGTTTTTAGGAGATAGATAAAGGGGATGGTACTATTGGGCGGGAAAAGGCAAAAAGTGATGCCCTAATCTAATGACACGTGGCCCAAATAACTTTCATTTATTAGTTATAATAGATAACTAGCCTAAGATCCCGCGAGCTTCGCGGGTGGCTTAACACAAACATATAATATATACTGGCAATGAGATGAACTTTGTAATGAAAGAACTTTTCAATATAAACGTATAAAAATATGATTTTTCTCATTTAGGTAAATATGTTTTGATTCATTTTTTATAGGTATTGAGATGTTATTGTACAAATGATTTTATAGCAATTTTTAGAACCAGGATAGATTTTATTTTTTTAATTACTTTTTTATAACTTTGGTTATTCGATATATATTTTCCTAAACAAAGCATTTTTAACCAGTTTTGACCTTAATGCATATTGAGCAGAACACATATTGACATGAACCTATTTTGAGCAAAACCCGTTTTGACTAACCCGAACCTATTTTGACCTTAACATATATTGAGCAGAACACATATAATCAATAATCAATGAAATAAATCATAGTAAAGCTATTTATGATTAACACATAACTAAATCATACAAAAAGTAATTTATTCGGTACACATGCTAATTGACAAATACTCTTTGCTACAAAGTAATCACCGGTAGGATTGAGTGGTGGAGTTCTTTGCTCCCATACACATATCGGAGCTTGCAGTTCTGGCATCGTCACGCATGCAATTTATACCAAATACATATTCTCGTGCCTCATTTAAGCCTTGGATTTATCTACACAAATTAAACAAACGGTTGAGATGCCTTTTCATTAATTATTAATGATTAATACATAAATAAACAAATTATTAATGATTAATACATAAAGTTATTTACATTAATTATTAATGATTAATACATAAATAAAATCCTACAAACAAATTGACATATTAATATTGGCTATAATATGTTGGCTATAACACTTTTGATGTGTTTTCCTTTTAACTTTCAGACTGAATTATATTGGTAGCCTTGAAAGTATAACTTGCAATGATGAACCAAATGCATTAAGAAAGCACAGTTGTGTCATAAAGGCACTAAGAAAAACATGGTAACAAAGTAGTAATGCCGACCCATTTACAAATCTCAACATTGTCTTCAATGAATTCCCGAATACTATCAATGCTTTCAGTTGGGTGCTCTGGTAGATCCTAAAAAACATCAAATGTTGGTGAAGTAATAAGAGATCATAAGGGCCTTACTACTAGCTCTATGGCTAGGGATGAACACAAGAGGTTGATGATGGCAAATGTGATGGATAAAAGCAATCTGTAGAGGTCCTTCAAGATCCACAAGCTCTAAACCTTCATTAAACACCTTCTTACACCTTAGGATGACCTTGGATTGGAAGAGAATGGGATGGAAATGATGGTGGTGTGGGTGGTGATCTTCGGCCGAGAGGGGGGAGCAAGGGAGGAGGTGGAGCGGTGAAGGTGAAGTGTGGTGAGAATGAGAGCTCAAGTTCACTTATAACCATGTTATAGTTTTGGCCATAGGTTATTATGTCTTCAAAGTACACTACATGATCTTTAACAAATCTCATAAGATCATATAATATCTTAGTAAGATCAAGTAAAGATATTGATGGGGGCCACCTCATGACCGTCCCAACAAGGGGGGGGGGGGTAAAGTGTAAGTTTCAATTACTAATTACATAAATTAGTTAAGTTTCAAGTGTCTTGATTAGGGATTTAATGTGTTATTATGTTATAAGAGGTGTTATGGTGTTTGGGGTTCATAACTAGCTCAGAAATAATAAAACAACGCGTCTAGTATAATTTCGATGTTTCGGGTAGTGTCCGGTTGTTTGGTTAGATACCGGTTCGTTAAAGTGCTAAATTGCGTCGTTTAGTGTCCTTTATGTACCCTTTTGTGTCACTTTTAATTCCCGACACTTAGGAAAGTATTCAGGACCACTTAGTCATATTTTTACATGTTACTAACTCGTTACAATGCTGAATTTGGCTGAAATATGCTGAATTCAGCACTTTAAGTGCGTTTCGGGTGCTTTTTAATGCATAATATAGCTTTCGGAAGGTTTATGTGTTAACCCTTGTATCCATACTTGGTTTTTAATGTATTTTAGACGCGGACCTACTCCCAGGCCCTAATTCCATTATCTGACTGCTTTCAGCAGAGTTGCTGACACAGTGTGTCTTACCGGTGAGTTTACTAGTCTTTCTGACGCAACGCTAATAGTAATGCATAGAGAGATATTTGAAGTATAAAACGTGCATGAATTCACATGTATAGCATGTAATCAGACAATGTTGACATTTAAGCACATAATTATAGATATTAAATATTAATTTAAATTGTACGGAAATTACAGGTTTGGTGCCAGTTGTCACAAAAGTGGTTTCAAAACACTGTTGGGTTAAAACAGTGAGTTAAACCACCGTTGGGTTAAAACAGTGGTTGCAACCACTGTTGGGTTAAAACAGTGAGTTAAACCACTGTTGAGTTACAATAGTCGTTGAAACTACTGTTGGGTTCGAAGAGTTATCCGCAGGTTCAACAATGCTATGAGTTATCCGCTGAGTACAAAGGAAAGCATGATCCTAAAAAGCTCGAAGTACTCGGAAACGTGTCAAAGTGCTTGAAGTACTCCTGATGATAAGTTAGAACTGGATGAAGCGTTGCATAGAGAAGTAAGCATCAACGTTTGATTATATTTAAAATGATTATTAGTCCATTAGATATCTGACTTCATGGTTGATGCTGCAAAAAAGATTCCTGTTATGTTAGATCCATTAAGGTCATGTTGGTCGAAAATGATGATTGTACTCGTCACATTGTCACTGCTTTGCTCCGCAACTGTAACTATGAAGGTTAGTCTTTTGGCCTATATTTCATGAAAACTTAACGCATGTCATTATAGTCACATGTTGATCATCTAACACGTTTTATCCTTTTGTCCTTTCTTTTGTGGCAGTTATTGAAGCAGCCACTGGATTACAAGCCTAGAAGATTCTGGAAAATCTATCCGTTCACATTGACATTGTTTTAGCTTATATTAGTTTAAATCAAATATGGTTCCTGTGAAATGAAAATCTGATCCTAAATTTTGAAGTTAATCATCAGCTAATTTGATGCAAACATTTAGTCTTTTAGTTTTTAAGAATGTGGCTATTTTATATGCAAAATTTTTAAATAACAGATTACCTTTTCTTGTTTTTGAGCAAGATCTGAAAGCAGATCTAAGCCCCTTGTTTGCCCCTCGTCTCGAACTCGAAATAGATCTGAGCCCTTCGTCACCACCACCGACGATGACATCGGCGACGAAGAAGTTGCCTCGGATGTCGATGATCTCGTTCGACAACCGTACTGATCTCCGTCTTCTTATATATCTATGCAGTCTATTGTAGATGAAATCACTCATCACTATCAGGTAATTAGGTTTTAGCGATTGTGTTACTTAAATTTTTCGGTGTTTTGGAGTTAAATCTGAGATTATTCGTTCGAACACGAAGTGGAAAACGCATATGAAATCTGAGATTTTGTTACTTATAATCTGATATTTCCGGTGTGTATCTTGAAATTTGAAGTTAAATATGAGTTTATTCGTTCTAACAGGAAGTTAGAGACGCATATGAAATCGAAAACAGTCGTCACAATCAGCTAATTAGGTTTTCGTGATTTTGTTACTTGTAATTTGATACTTTCGGTGTGTGTTAAATTTGAGATTATTCATTCGAACAGGAATTTAGGTTTTCATGATTTTGTTACTTGTAATTTGATATTTTTTCAGTGTGTGTTTTGAAATTTGGAGTTGAATCTGAGATTATTTGTTCGAACAGGAAGTGAAAAACGCCTGTGAAATCGATGACAGTCATCGAACGGTTGATGATGATGCGGTTGTGAAAGACGGTGGTTTGGGTAATGGTGATGACTAGTGGTTGTTACAAATGGGAGAAGAGTGACGGGGCGGTGCCGTAGTGGTGGTAGGGTTTGGAATGTGTGGAGGTGGTTTATGGTGGTGATGGTGCATAATGGTTACGGTGCTGATGGTGTTTGATAGTTGTGGAGGTGGTGGTTTATGGTGATGGAGAATGAAGATGAATATGTATGTTGAGAGAGAGAAGAGTGAGGAGAGAGAAGATGGAGTTGCAGGTGGGTTTGGAGGAGATGATATAACTGTCTTGGAGATTTGGGGTATTAATATATTTAAATACAAATTAAATACAAATTACCAAAATGCCCTTACTTTTATTTTAAAATTATCAAAATGTCCTTTAAGTTAACAGACATTATGGATGGAGTTAAGCACATGGAGCAAAATGGAGACAAAATCAAAACATCAGGGAGTAAAATGGCTATTTTTAAAGGTTTGGGGCAAAACCGTTAAAGTGACCAAACCACAGGGAGCAAAACGGAAGTTTACTCTTTTTTTTAACCACAAATTTGGATCACTAATAGTCAACTGGAGTATTATCGTGTCACGAGCGGAACCACCTAATCATATCCATCTCCACTAGGCATAATGTTTATACACCAATTCAGAAAAAAAAACCCCGATAAATATGGGAAAAAACCCCTTATGAAAATCGAACTTAGGACCTATTGGTCCCAAAGACTTATCTCACCCGCAAAATACCACTAGGCTATAAAGTCATTGGTAATATTACTTTGTTATACCGATTATCGTATCTTATAGATTTAGCTGAAAAGGAAGACATGTTAACCTAAAATATTTTAATTTTTTAAAATGTAATAAAATGAATAACTCCTCTATATTGTTTTGTTAAATTTAGGATCGTCATAGTCCTAAATCCCCTATCTCGAGGATTGGTCAACTCAAATATGACCGGTTTGACATCTCTCGTCTTTTTATCTTACCTCGAATGAGATTTACACACATCTTTAATCTTGTTGTAACACCATATAAAATAGATGCACTCATAAAACCTAAAGTCTTACCTGCGTCGAAACTTTTTGCTTTTTAAAATTTATTTTATCTTTTTTTTTTTTTTGAAGGGTGACTTTCTATGTACAGGACCTATAGGTCACCGGGTTCTTGTCAAAGACAATCCCCCGTCACCCACCCATAGGCACGACAGTGAAATTATCGGTAAAAACCGTTTGGCTCAAGGATCCAACCCAGGTTTCCCTGTGTCTCCTATCATTGGCCACCAGTGCCTCATTCTGCATCAAGTAGGAGTTGAACCTGCATCTCTCAAAAGAAATACAAGTCTTCCACCACTTGATCTTGAGATCATTTACAATATGAAATCAAACAATAACTGAAGGTCAAACAAGATTCTATAGATAGTATATATATCATAAAAGTCATAAAATTTGAAGAAGATTGTAGTTTCACCTGAATAAAAACAATTATCTGTAAGGTTGTTGGCAACAGGTAAGATTTTCATAATTTCATAAGAGGATAAGAGGATTATTAAAAATTTATGTCAGACTCAAGTGAAGGACCCAACTGTTGAAAACGAATAATTAATTAGGGGCCATGCATTAAATTGATTATCAGTTTGGTTGTTATGGGTAGGTTCCTAACCCATGAGGGAGGAAGAGTAGACAAAAAGCTAGTAGATACAACATTTTGCTTCATAAATCATAAAGTAATTCATCTTCAAAAGTAAAGTTGGATATTAATTATTAAATAAAGATGACCACCTAGAAAAGTCAAAACCATTCTTTAAGGTGTAAAGATTGCATCCTAAGTTCATCCGTTGTCTTAAAGCCCTTTTGTGGGCGTTATGCGACACGTGTCATGCCACGTTACACAGAAGCTTTATAAGCGTTATGTCACTAGAGTCCGTAGTCATAAAGCCCCTACGTCATCATTACTCAATTATTTAATTTTCATTTTTTTAATTAATTTCTAAGTTTTTTAAAATTAAAAATCATTTCATTAAATAAAAAAAGATTACAATAAAATAGAAAAACAGTACACTAGAATAAAAAAAAAAACATTACACTAGAATAAAATTAAAAAAAAAAACCATTAAACAATCAAAGGTTATAATTTTTTTTCGTATTGTGCCATGTCATTTCTCCTTTCATTCTCCCTCTTGCCCAAAAACACAAGAGATGGTTTCCTTCAAACCATTTAAAAAAAAGATGATTGGCTGAGAAGAACTGGGCCCCACCACTTACCCCTCTCCCTCTTCTTTGCCGCAAGTGGCAACATTTCCCCGCATGCCTCCTCCATTCAGGTTTACCGCGCGACAACTTGGTGATGGCGGTGGGGTTGCCGGGCTCTTTGCCTAACCCACCCCGTACACCCTTAGAGTATTCACCATGGATCCTTTATATTTATGTGAGTGGTTTATATATATTATAAGGAATAACTGTAAATGGTTTTGAGTGGTTGTGAGTGAAGGAGAGAGAAATATATAAGAATGTTACTTTTAATCTGTAAATATATGGGAAATACTGTTCATCTCTTATAAATTTTAATATTTTTAAAGAAGTGGATGAGAGAGAAAAAGTAATATTAGAGGTATAAACATATAATTTAATTGCAAAATAGAGAAACATATTAATTTTTAGTGTAATTATATGAACGTGGATAAAGAATCCAATTTGAATGCTCTTATATGCTAAATTACAGAGTCGTCCACGAAAACTCTCGAAAAAATTTAAGCCTTGGGCGACAAAAAGAATTGGGTCCAAATTGTGGTTAAGGGAAAAAGAATTAAAAAAATAAAACCTTAGTGATTAAGACAAGATTTGAACTTGAGACCTTTACATTATTTTAAAATGGTTTTTTCCGCTAGACCACCAATACTTTTTGCATAGTAAACAGATGAATATACTAACTATATAATTTAATAAATATATAAAAGCTTATAAAAAATTTTCAGGCCCTTTGAATATTTGGGCATTGGGCGTCGACACGGATTGGCCGGGCCAAGAGCCGGCCCTGCTAACAAAATAACAGTTTGCTACTCTAGATTTTAACACTACCATGAAAGAAACAAAATAACAACTGATAACAACTTATAACTTTTGGTAGGACTTGTTAAAAGACGTTGTCCAATTTTAGTTTTGAATTTTCAAGTTCAGAAGTTGACTTGACTCATCGGTAGAAGGGGCAATTTCGTTGACTAGACTCATTGGTAGGAGGTACTAGAACTTAAGAGAATTACGAAATAGTCAAATTGTTGAATAAACTCCAAAATAAATCACTTATATGAATGGTATAGGTGAACTACAAAATAAATCACTTATATAATTATCGGACTATTTAAGATGAGTATTTGGATCTAGGATTGATATGGTATGGAATACGAGCATGGGATGGTATAATGACGCCCTAGTGACCCTACTCAATTATCCAAAATACGAGTCCGACCCTTTTACCCCAATTAAACCCTAAACATTCTTTTGGGGCTGTTTGTTTACATTTTAATGAGGCTCTTGATGGTTTAGAGCTCTTGCTGGTTCAGCACTTAATGGTTCAGACTGTTTGTTTCACGAGCAGATGTTTGAATGTTCAGATATTTGCCTCTGAATGGTTAAGATTTATACATAGTCTGAATGGTTAAGACCTCTAAACTGAATTAGTCAGACATTTGCCTCTGAACGGTTAATCATTATACAGGCTCTTAATGGTTCAGACCTCTTATTGGTTCAGTACTTAATGGTTCAGACCTCTTATTGGTTCAGCACTTAATGGTTCAGACATCTTACTGATTCAGCACTTAACCATTCAAATGTTGTCAAACAACATCTTAACGTTTATGTTTATGTTTCTTTGTCCCTTGGTAATAGATTCACTAATTTTCTTTTGATGTTTATGCTTCTATTTAATAAAAACTAAATAGAATATAACATTAATTCACTACGGTAAGTTTATACTATTATTTCCTTAGGTATGAAAAATTAATAGTAGTAAACGTATTTTAATAATTTCCAATAGGTAATTTTAACAAATTAACGAGTATACCTAATACATGACGGATAATCACCCATTAATTAAAGTAAATAAGTACTAGATCATGTATGGGATACACTTTCATACCAAACTTTAATGAGTATTAACTTTTCTGTAGTAATCTATCAAGCTGAAATCAAATGTACAACATACTAGTAGTAGTAGGATCACAATTTGACTGTGGATCAACCATAGTTACCTATGTACAAATTGATCAAATAAACAAGTCAAAAGGAAACAAGGTTAAGATAATTATTAAAAAATATAATTTGTAAAAGCAACATAACTTTAGTTTTTATAAATATTTTCATAAAAAGTTCTTATTAAAACTTAGTCAAAGATTTTGGGGCTAATTATCTTGAAGAAAAGGTATCCAGTTCAAATTTCTTGAAGAAAATGTATTCAAATTTAAACAGCTAAAGGAAAAGGAGTTTACACAAAGTCGAAGTGGCAAACCATCTTAGTCGAGACAAAGCACCTTCCTAGTTGTAAGGAAAGGCACTTGACCAAATGAGCTTTGGTCCCTCCCATATCGATGCCTACTCAATTAATACTATTCTTTTTACAAAAAGCCGTCCCAAAAAGCTCTCAAAAAATTTAGGCCTCGGGTTATAAAATGAATTGGGCTTAAAATTGTGGTTAAGGGGAAATAAATTAAAAAATTAAACCTTAGTGGTGAAGCAAGACTTAAACTTGGGACATTTACATTATCTCGAGATAGTTTTTTCCACTACACCACTAACACTTTTTTAGATAATAAATGGATGAATATACTAAATATATAACTTAATAAATATATAAAAGTTTATAAAGACTTTTCGGACTCTTTGAAAATGTCTGACTAAGATCTCGCTCGTGAAACCATATCTGACTAATTCGTTGTCATGCCTTTTGGCTTAACCAACGCACCAGCGGTTTTCATGGATCTGATGAAACGCGTGTGTAAACCATATCTCGACCGTTTCGTCATCGTGTTCATCGACGATGTCTTGATCTATTCCAAATCGAAAGCCGAACACGCTCAACATCTACGTTTGGTTCTCGAGTTACTCCAGGGGAACCAACTCTATGCCAAGTTCTCCAAGTGCGAATTCTGGTTGGAGGAAGTTCAGTTTCTGGGTCACATCGTTAATAGTCAAGGTATTCACGTCGACCCCGCGAAGATTGAAGCCGTCAAGAGTTGGGTTACACCAAAGAATCCGTCTGAAGTCCGTTCTTTTCTCGGACTAGCGGGCTACTATCGACGATTTATCGAAGGATTCTCGAAGATTGCTGTGCCGCTTACCACTCTCACGCATAAAGATCAGCCTTTTGTCTGGGGAACCAAACAAGAGACTGCCTTTCAAACCCTCAAGCATAAGCTTTGCAATGCTCCTGTTCTCACATTGCCCGACGGAAACAACGATTTCATAGTCTACTGTGATGCTTCCAACCTTGGTCTTGGTTGTGTTCTCATGCAACGGGATAAGGTTATGGCTTACGCATCTCGTCAGCTCAAAATCCACGAGAAGAACTATACAACCCACGATCTCGAGCTAGCCGCGGTTGTTTTTGCATTAAAGATTTGGCGATACTACCTGTATGGTACCAAGTGTACGATCTTCACCGATCATAGGAGCCTACAACATATCTTTAATCAGAAGGAACTTAATATGCGTCAACGCTGATGGGTAGAACTTCTCAACGATTACGACTGTGAGATCCGTTATCACCCAGGCAAGGCGAATGTTGTTGCCGACGCACTCAGCAGACGGAGTTATCTGCTTAGCACTCGTAATGTTCAATCCCAACACGACCTCGAAACCCTTATTCGTGAAGCCCAGCATACGTATTTTAACGAACGCACGCTGAAGAGGGAACGAATCTACCACGATGGAGCCCAGCTTGTGAGCAAATCCAATGGGATATTCCACTTTCTGGACCGAATCTGGATCCCTAAGCGGACCGATTTGCAACAGATCCTGATGGACGAAGCCCACAAATCCCATTATTCTATTCACCTTGGTGCTGACAAAATGTACCAGGATCTTCGCTACAGGTACTGGTGGCCCGACATGAAAAGGGATATTGCCCTCTACGTCGGAAAATGCCTAACTTGTGCAAGAGTCAAGGCTGAACATCAAAGACCCTCTGGCTTACTCGAACAACCACCGATTCCTATGTGGAAGTGGGAAAGTATAGCTATGGATTTCATAACGAAACTTCCGCACACGTCATCAGGTCACGACATCATATGGGTGGTTGTTGATCGTTTGACTAAATCAGCTCACTTTTTGCCGATACGAGAAGACTACAAGGTTGGGCGATTAGCCCGAATCTACACCGACGAGATCATTTGTAATCATGGGACGCCTCGTGACATCATCTCTGATCGTGATGCTCGGTTTACCTCGCGACTATGGGAAACGTTTCAAAAAGCTCTTGGTACAACGCTCAATCTAAGTACCGCTTTCCACCCTCAAACCGACGGTCAGACTGAAAGAACGATTCGTACTCTTGATGACATGCTCCGTTCGTGTGTCATAGACTTCGGTGGTAATTGGGATAAATACCTGCCGTTAGTCGAATTCTCGTATAACAACACTTATCATTCCAGCATACAAATGGCACCATTCGAGGCTTTATACGGAAGGAGATGTCGATCGCCTATTGTGTGGCACGAGATCGGTCACTCGCAACTAACCGGTCCCGAGCTACTGCAAGAAACGACAGACAAAATTTTCCAAATCCGGGACAACCTAGTGAAAGCTCGGAACCGACAGAAAAATTACGCCAATAAACGACGCAAGCCCTTTGAATTTGACGTTGGTGACTACGTACTCCTAAAGGTTTCACCTTGGAAGGGTGTGGTCCGATTTGGCAAGAAAGGGAAACTAGCGCCTCGATATGTTGGACCTTTTAAGATTCTGGAAAGGATCGGAAAAGTCGCCTACAGACTCGAACTACTGGAGGAACTTAGTAACGTCCACCCGACTTTCCATGTGTCAAACCTCCGAAAGTGCCTAGCCGACCACGACTTACATGTCTCTCTCGATGACCTGCAAGTAAACGAAACATTACACTTCGTGGAGAAGCCTGTCGAAATCATGGATCGCCAAACCAAGCAGCTCAGACGCTCTCGCATTCCTATTGTGAAAGTCCGATAGGAAGGTAAACGAGGCGCATAGTTCACTTGGGAACTCGAAAGCGACATGAAGGCGAAGTACCCGCAGTTGTTTAAGGAGAGGGTCTAGAGAGAGAAAGTGACATCGTGATTCAGGTGCTTTGTATGATTTCATATCAATCAATAGAATCACCGATTATATTACGTTCTCGTGTGTCCAGTCACGTTCGTGTACGGATTCTGCACGTCACACATTCGGTTCGCAATCGTTTTGGAGTCAAAACCGGTCCGAACGGAAAGTTCTCAAACGTGATCCACGGTGTTGTACAGCTTTCAGGTTAATTTCGGGACGAAATTCCCTAAACAAGGGGAGGCATTAACACCCCGTGTTTTCGAAAGTCAAAGTCAAAGTCAAGGTCAAAGTCAACGACCGATTGTACAAATTTGACTTATAGTAATTTCTTTATTTTAATTGTATTATGTGGAGTAAGTGTTGTTAATTGCTAAAATCGATGTGTGTTAATCGCTATCTAATCGACTTACGACTGTGAATTATAGGAAGTAACAATGCGATAAAGTTAACTAATCGATAATCAAGCTATGCTACTCGACATCGAATCGTGATACGAACCGCAACTCGATTTAATTTGGTTATTATATGTGTGTGTGTGCCTTATGTGTTACTTGTGCGTGTTATATATATATATATATATATGTTGTGGAAATCAATCGAACTCAATCGAAACTCGAAACGCAATCGAACTCGAATCCGAATCGAAATCGAACCATGATGATTAGTAGTTGGGACTAAAAGTAATTTGACTAGGAAACCCTATCGTGACGAGCCGCTCGCAATCGAAATCGAAACATCAAAAATCGTCGTGTCAAACAATCGAACCAAGTGCCATCCGGCCGGATAGCCATCCAACCGGATAGCCACTGCGCTACAGAACAGACGCCATCCGACCAGGATGTCATCCGACCGGGTAAGCCATCCGAGCGGGGTGTCATCCGATCGGATAGCCCTTTCCTCTTTTGGAATCCTATAAATACCCCTGTCATTGTCATTCTTTCCACTTTTGGAAGTCCTTTGTCCGAACCACTCGTGCTCCCCACCTTTTCTTCGATTTCTCTCAATCCAGGTAAGATCACGCCCTAAATCTTGTACTATCTTGATCTACACGCACTCCTACACCTTTCTATCTTTTAAATCTAAACTTTTAACCGTGAAATCACTAGATTTCGGGTGTTCTAGGGTGACGTCATCATGTGTTCTTCAAGAACTTCATGTTTTGACTTCAATCCACCAAGAACAACCGAGATCTAACCGATTTCCACGCAAACATACAAAGATCTATAAAGATCTCGACACAAGAATGGTGAAAAAGGATTGAAAGATGATTTCTAACTTTCTTTCAACTCTTTTACACTCATTACACTCAAAACCGATAGAATCGGACTCGGTTCTAGTCTCCTGCTCATCCATAGTGTTGTACTAGTCCAAGGTCTGGATTCTACTCACGAGACCACCGATTCCGGGTTAAACAAGAACAACCGTCCTGAGCCGATAACCGGCCGAACTAGGGTGATTCCTGGTCGGTCTGGTCACTTGGGTCGACACGGAGTTCTATTGGTTAACACGTTGTCACAATGTCTCGATAAAACGACAAACGACCAAAAACCACCAAGTGTAAGAAAAACGGAACAGCCAGAGCGGAATACTGTCCTATCGGATTGTCGTCCGAACGGATAGGTTATCCGAACGGATTGTCATCTGAACGGATCACACTTGGGACCCACACTTAAACAACCTTATCTGAAGTTTGAGTATCGAACGAATTGCAATCCGATCGGACGACCATCTGACTGGATTACTCTTCGGATCATGAGATACTAAGACTTTAAAAGACTTAAACAATTTTCAACATGTTCAATAACAAGGTTGCCATCTGATCGGATTGCCATCCGATCAAATGACGCTTCTGTTGCGAACTTGCCTTCAGTAAGTAACCTCATCACTGAGTCGCCGTCCGACCGGACCACTGTTTGACCGGATGACCATCCGAACGGATTGTCATCCGCACGACTAACCGTCCGATCGACCGACTTGATGGATAGAGATACTTCAATGTTTTCAAAATACTACAACGAAAACTTCAAAAGTCAAGCCATCATACACAAACACATCCTTCTTGTAGGGAGAAACAATCCACCGGACAAGCTGTCCGACCGGATGACCATCCGAACGGATTGTTATCCGCACGGATTGCTGTCCGATCAGATTACCATCCGATCAAACCACTATCCGACCCAGTTACACTTTGCACCATTTGACGCGTAAAACATCACTTATCGTTATGCTATCGAATCTATTCAGGCTAACCCTACTCGCTAAGCGCTCCATTCAATCCATTAATCGCTGTGAGTATACTCGATCCCTTTTTGCTTTAAGCACTTTTGGGTGTTACATACGTTACAACTATTCAAATCACATCAAACACACTACTCAATACTATTTGAACGCTAACCGTTAATGCATGTTATATGTGGCTTATGAATGCTTGTTTGTTATGTTTACACATGGAATGCTGTCTACCTGCCTTAGCAACGATAATACTATAGTTTGGACTCAGCACCCGTTCACACGGGGGTTGTTAAGGACAATTACTTGCATGGATTACGGTGGTAATCATGTATTGCGAACTGCCTCTGGCAGTCAACCCGCAGTCATTGGTATCGATGGATCTATGTCGATAACTAACGTGCTTCATTTCACTATGTGTACGTGCTGGTTATGCGTAAACAAATTCGAACTCTATATGCTATTATTAAACTTGTATGCTCACCTTTACATTTTATGTATTGACATTATTTTAAACGTATGTGACAGGTGCTTAGGACGCACACTTGGTAGGAATTTGAAGCTAGAATAAAGCTTTAGAGCCCAACAAATAGTTGTCTGTAGTGGTCAAACTAAGGGTCTCTAGAAGCAGATAAACAATTGCTGTCTATTTAAATCTGAGTTGTCGGAACAGAATATTTGCCTGGATTTTTGTCTGTAATAATTATTTTGCTGTTTGAGATACGGTATCGGGACGTATTATTTAAATTGAATAGTATTGATAATTGTTATGGAAACTTCTGGACAATCTGTTTCGCTCAGTGCCATGCCCTGATGTTTCCGCCATCGGTTGGGGTGTGACAGATTGGTATCAGAGCCATAACTATAGGGAATTAGGCAAGACTCGACCTTGTCCGGGTCGACGTCTTAGAAACCTAGTCTATAGTTAGGAACCAACAGACTGACTTGTGCATAACCAGTAGGGATTATGTACGAGCTTATTCCTCTCTATTCTCGTTTATGCTACACTATCACTACACTCGAATTTACAGCTATAAATAGGCGATAAAGTCGAGATTAGGGGTGAAAACCACAAACTCTTGACTAAATTGCTTGAATTAATGTTGTTTTATTAACTTATCAATGATTTCTTCTTTCTTTTTCAATAACGAACGCTTGTTCAACGGGGGAATTATACCAAATCAGGAGTGAAATCCATATTTTGATGAATAATATCCTCTATTTTATCAAAAGCAGGGACGAAGTTGTTGAGCCAGGGGTGAAACCCTAACCTTGACGACTTGTTCCGCACCTTTTACAAAACTCTCACCAAAGTCTCGACGGACTCCAACGACCTGAAGTCACAACATGACTAACGGGATGTGTGTCAAACGCCCAAGAATCGAGGCAAGGACACAGTCCTGAAAGTCAAACGTAGACGACAAGTCCTTGCGAATAGTTGAATCGCTTTGGTTAGTCGAAGTCTACTAGCCGCATATAGTCTATATCTCGATTTTTGCGTGTTTCAATTCTGAGCCCGCAACTGCTGACTCTGATAACTCATCGATTTTATAAGTTTATATATGTGTTTACCTGTTTATGTGTTTAAATTTTTGGAATTTACTCGATTTCGCTTTAACTCGATCGACACGCACGACTCGCACTGCTTTTCTACCCCAAAACGTTAACAAATCGCTAAGTATTGGACGACTTTATACTATGGTACACGCTTATACTACGCCATTCTCGGACGATCGCAGACTTGAATAATAGGTTTTCACATCCTGAGGCAGTCAGAATGGCCCACGTGTCTCTATATGCCCCTATATGTCTCTTGTGACTACATGATTAGGTGCCTCTTGTGTTGAAAATATTTCTGTGATTCCGTGCTTATGTGTTAATGTGATTCTGTACTCTACGTGCTTATGTGTTTATGTGATTTTGTGTTCTACGTAGTTATGAATCTATGTGTTATGAAAATATGCGTGTCTCTGAGCTTTAGTAGTAGTAGACGTGTGAGGTGAGATTCGAATATTTTGTGTTGAGTCCTCTGACGATGTCTGTTGCAGACAATGTCGTCTGGATCCCGTCATCCCTCACTTTCTCGTCAAGAAAAGAGAGACAAACGCCTTGCTGCCATAATCGCTAAGAGTGTGGCAAAGGCCGTGAGTGATGTTTATGAGAATGCCAGCAAATCTTCTGAGGAATCGAGAACCGAAGCTCCTAAAGCTGCCGCGAAGAACTTCAATTTCAAGCAATTCAAGTCTTGTGGGCCAAAAGAATTCACTGGCGAGGGAGGTCCTACTGCATTATTTCACTGGTTTGATTCCATTGAGGTTACTCTGCGACAGAGTGGTTGCCCTGATGACCTCCGTACTCTAAATGCTACCGGCGTTTTCCAGTCCCGTGCACTAGACTGGTGGACGGCCGAGAGGAACAAGCGAGGGAACGATGCAGCCTACGGTCTGTCGTGGGACGAGCTCAAGGAAGTTATGCTAGAGGAATTCTGCCCTCCTCACGAACGTCAAAAGCTAGAAGATGAATTTTGGCACATACAGCAGAAGGATGGTGACAATGCTGGTCTCACTGCTCGTTTCAAACAGCTCAGCATTATCTGTCCCGACCAAGTCAAGACTCCAGACATGGCAATCAAGAAGTACATCCGGGCCCTGCCCGACTGCGTTGCTGATTTCGTGCAAGCGGCTAAGACTACGAAGATCGAAGAAACTTATCTACTGGCCGCTGAAATCAACGACAAGCGGGTTAAGGCTGGTGTCTAGGATAAGACTTCGAAGCATCTGCATCAAGCTACGCCACCGCACCAACTGCCGAACCCACCTCCTCGAGCAACAAAAGGAAGAACAAGAGAAAGAACAGCTCCAGCAACAAGAACTGTGTGATCACTGTTGCACCATTTAAAGCGGTACCAGTTCAACAGCGCCAAGTGGCAGCGCCTGTGGCCAATGCACCTCTTGCTAAGCGTGCATACACTGGGCCACATCCGCTCTGCCCTACCTGTACCTACCATCACCCGACTGCCATTGCTTGCCGTTTTTGTACTCATTGTAATGTGTACGGTCATTTTACTGCCAACTGCCGTATTCGAAAAGCTCCTGCTCATCAAGCTCTACTCACTGCCCCTCAGGGTCAACAAGCTCCTCCGGCACCCGCGGTCAAAGACAGAGCCTGCTTCGCATGTGGCGACCCAAACCACTTCGCCAACATGTGCCCAAACAGGGTTGTGAAACAAGAGCCCCAGCAGCAACAACCTCAACAGCAGCAGCAACAACAACAGCAACAGCAGCAACAGGCCGCACACGCCAGAACTTTCAACATCAACGTGCATCAAGCCCAAGTCGACAACAACGTGGTTAATGGTACGTTCCTTGTGAATGGTATTTATGCATCATGTTTGTTTGATACTGGAGCCGATAATTGCTTTGTGTCATTCGAATTTGAGAAGCTCCTTAATCGTAAACGCTCCAAACTCTCTTCGACGCTCGATGTTGAAGTCGCCACTGGAAGAACTATCACTGTCAATTCTGTTATCCGTGATTGTACTCTTGAGCTCAACAATCACATCTTCCCAATCGACCTCATTCCGATGCAACTCGGAAGTTTCGACGTCATAGTAGGCATGGACTTTCTACGCGAAAACCATGCTGAAGTTGTGTGTTACGATAAGATGATTTGATTCTCGCTCGCGAATGGTGATTTATTGTGTGTATACGGTGAAACTGCCTCGAAAGGGCTCAAGCTCATGTCATGTGTCCAAGCTAGCAAGTATCTCCGCAAGGAATACAGAGCTTTCTTGGCTAACATTGTAGTAGCGGAGAAGGAAAAGAAAGAGAAGAAGGAAGTAAAAGACGTTCATGTGGTATGTGAATTTCCTCATGTGTTTCCTGATGATCTTCCAGGTTTGCCACCAAGCCGTGATATCGACTTTCGTATCGACCTCATTCCTGGAGCCAATCCTGTCGCCAAAGCTCCTTATAGACTCGCGCCATCCGAAATGCGTGAACTCTCAAACCAACTCTAGGAATTACTTGAGAAAGGCTTCATTCGCCCGAGCACCTCTTCATGGGGCGCTCCAGTCCTTTTCGTCAAAAAGAAGGATGGGTCGTTCCGGATGTGCATCGACTATCGGGAATTGAATAAGTTAACTATCAAGAACCGCTATCCCCTACCCCGTATTGATGACTTGTTTGATCAGCTACAAGGTGCTACGTGTTTCTCAAAGATCGATATACGTTCAGGCTATCATCAACTACGTATACAAGAGGAGGATATACCCAAAACCGCATTTCGCACCTGATACGGCCATTACGAATTCGTTGTCATGCCTTTTGGCTTAACCAACGCACTAGCAGTTTTTATGGATCTGATGAATCACGTGTGTAAACCATATCTCGACCGTTTCGTCATCGTGTTCATCGACGATGTCTTGATCTATTCCAAATCGAAAGCCCAACACGCTCAACATCTACGTTTGGTTCTCGAGTTACTCCAGGGGAACCAACTCTATGCCAAGTTCTCCAAGTGCGAATTCTGGTTGGAGGAAGTTCAGTTTCTGGGTCACATCGTTAATAGTCAAGGTATTCACGTCGACCCCGCGAAGATTGAAGCCGTCAAGAGTTGGGTTACACCAAAGAATCCGTCTGAAGTCCGTTCTTTTCTCGGACTAGCGGGCTACTATCGACGATTTATCGAAGGATTCTCGAAGATTGCTGTGCCGCTTACCACTCTCACGCATAAAGATCAGCCTTTTGTCTGGGGAACCACACAAGAGACTGCCTTTCAAACCCTCAAGCATAAGCTTTGCAATGCTCCTGTTCTCACATTGCCCGACGGAAACGACGATTTCATTGTCTACTGTGATGCTTCCAACCTTGGTCTTGGTTGTGTTCTCATGCAACGGGATAAGGTTATAGCTTACGCATCTCGTCAGCTCAAAATCCACGAGAAGAACTATACAACCCACGATCTCGAGCTAGGCGCGGTTGTTTTTGCATTAAAGATTTGGCGACACTACCTATATGGTACCAAGTGTACAATCTTCACCGATCATAGGAGCCTATAACATATCTTTAATCAGAAGGAACTTAATATGTGTCAACGCCGATGGGTAGAACTTCTCAACGATTACGACTGTGAGATCCGTTATCACCCAGGCAAGGCGAATGTTGTTGCCGACGCACTCAGCAGACGGAGTTATCTACTTAGCACTCGTAATGTTCAAGCCCAACACGACCTCGAAACCCTTATTCGTGAAGCCCAGCATGCTTGTTTTAATGAACGCACGCTGAAGAGGGAACGAATCTACCACGATGGAGCCCAGCTTGTGAGCAAATCCAATGGGATATTCCACTTTCTGGACCGAATCTGGATCCCTAAGCGGACTGATTTGCGACAGATCCTGATGGACGAAGCCCACAAATCCCATTATTCTATTCACCCCGGTGCTGACAAAATGTACCAGGATCTTCGCTACAGGTACTGGTGGCCCGACATGAAAAGGGATATTGCCCTCTACGTTGGAAAATGCCTAACTTGTGCAAGAGTCAAGGCTGAACATCAAAGACCCTCTGGCTTACTCGAACAACCCCCAATTCCTATGTGGAAATGGGAAAGTATAGCTATGGATTTCATAACGAAGCTTCCGCATACGTCATCAGGTCACGACAGCATATGGGTGGTTGTTGACCGTTTGACTAAATCAGCTCACTTTTTGCCAATACGAGAAGACTACAAGGTTGAGCGATTAGCCCGAATCTACACCGACGAGATCATTTGTAATCATGGGATGCCTCGTGACATCATCTTTGATCGTGATGCTCGGTTTACCTCGCGACTGTGGGAAACATTTCAAAAATCTCTTGGTACAACGCTCAATCTAAGTACCGCTTTCCACCCTCAAACCGACGGTCAGACTGAAAGAACGATTCGTACTCTTGAAGACATGCTCCGTTCGTGTGTCATAGACTTCGGTGGTAATTGGGATAAATACCTGCCGTTAGTCGAATTCTCGTATAACAACAGTTATCATTCCAGCATACAAATGGCACCATT
Organism: Helianthus tuberosus; assembly: GCA_030545235.1. Classification (NCBI taxonomy): domain Eukaryota; kingdom Viridiplantae; phylum Streptophyta; class Magnoliopsida; order Asterales; family Asteraceae; genus Helianthus; species Helianthus tuberosus. The sequence continues at coordinate 105,506,508 of CM060408.1, forward strand.
CGAGGCTTTATACGGAAGGAGATGTCGATCGCCTATTGTGTGTAGGGCTGTCCAAACTGCTCGACGATCGAAGATCGCTCGACGATCGCTCGAAAAATGCTCGAAAAATGCTCGTTCGATTCCCGCTCAGTTTGTAAATGAGCCGATCGGATCGGTTCGGTTCGATTCAAATTCAATCCGAGCATGAGCATAGCTCCGCTCGCTCGTCAATCGCTCGGTTTCGCTCGAATTATTTTTATTAATAATTAATATATATATTTATATTATAGATTTTATAGATAAAAACCCAAAAAAATATAATAGCCCAAAAAAAACTAAAAGCCCAAATAACATTCAACCGAACTTAATATTTAATATATAAATCTAAGTATCTAACCCTAAATCTATTCTTCCCTAATCAGTCGTATTCAAATTGCCGCTCTAATCTCGGTCTCACTCTCCGGTCTCCACAGTCACAGACTCACATGGTTGGTGATTAGCTGTTGTTTGTCCCAGGTCCTTTCTAGCTTCTTGCTAGTTGGGCCTGGTTGGTTGTATTCGCACTTTATTTTGTGTTGCTTTTGTATTCGCGCTTTATTTTATGTTTCTTATGTATTCGCACTTTATTTTATGTTGCTTTTGTATTCGCACTTTAAGTTAGAATTTGTTTTTATTGAACGAAGCCTTATTATTCAATCGAGCGAAAAACGATCTGCTCGCTTTTTTTTTTGGATTTGATAAAAACCGAGCGAAACCGAGCCGATCGGATCGGTTCGATTCAAATTCAATCCGAGCATGAGCATCACTTTTGCGATCGGTTTTACAAATTTGATCCGCTCGGATCGGGTCGGTTGTAATTCAATCCGAGCATGAGCAGACCCTCGATCGGATCGGATCGGATCGTGAACACCCCTAATTGTGTGGCACGAGATCGGTCACTCGCAACTAACCGGTCTCGAGCTACTGCAAGAAACGACAGGCAAAATTTTCCAAATCCGGGACAACCTAGTGAAAGCTCGGAACCGACATAAAACTTACGCCAATAAACGACGCAAGCCCCTTGAATTTGACGTTGGTAACTACGTACTCCTAAAGGTTTCACCTTGGAAGGGTGTGGTCCGATTCGGCAAGAAAGGGAAACTAGCGCCTCGATATGTTGGACCTTTTAAGATTCTGGAAAGGATCGGAAAAGTCGCCTACAGACTCGAACTACCAGAGGAACTTAGTAACGTCCACCCGACTTTCCATGTGTCAAACCTCCGAAAGTGCCTAGCCGACCACGACTTACATGTCTCTCTCGATGACCTGCAAGTAAACAAAACATTACACTTCGTGGAGAAGCCTGTCGAAATCATGGATCGCCAAAGCAAGCAGCTCAGACACTCTCGCATTCCTATTGTGAAAGTCCAATGGGAAGGCAAACGAGGCGCAGAGTTCACTTGGGAACTCGAAAGCGACATGAAGGCGAAGTACCCGCAGTTATTTAAGGAGAGGGTCTAGAGAGAGAAAGTGACATAGTGGTTCAGGTGCTTTGTACGATTTCATATCAATCAATAGAATCACCGATTATATTACGTTCTCGTGTGTCCAGTCACGTTCGTGTACGGATTCCGCACATCACACGTTCGGTTCGCAATCGTTTCGGAGTCAAAACCGGTCCGAACGGAAAGTTCTCAAACGTGATCCACGGTGTTGTACAGCTTCCAGCTTAATTTCGGGACGAAATTCCCTACACAAGGGGAGGCTGTAACACCCCGTATTTTCGAAAGTCAAAGTCAAAGTCAAGGTCAAAGTCAATGACCGATTGTACGAATTTCACTTATAGTAATTTCTTTATTTTAATTGTATTATGTGGAGTAAGTGTTGTTAATTGCTAAAATCGATGTGTGTTAATCGCTATCTAATCGACTTACGACTGTGAATTATAGGAAGTAACAATGCGATAAAGTTAACTAATCGATAATCAAGCTATGCTACTCGACATTGAATCGTGATACGAACCGCAACTCGATTTAATTTGGTTATTATATATGTGTATGTGTGCCTTATGTGTTACTTGTGTGTGTTATATATATATATATGTTGTGGAAATCAATCGAAACTCAAATCGCAATCGAACTCGAATCCGAATCGAAATCGAACCATGATGATTAGTAGTTGGGACTAAAAGTAATTTGACTAGGAAACCCTATCGTGACGAGCCGCTCGCAATCGAAATCGAAACATCAAAAATCATCGCGTCAAACAATCGAACCAAGTGCCATCCGGCCGAATAGCCACTGCGCTACAGAACAGACGCCATCCGACCACTGTCCGACCGGATGACCATCCGAACGGATTGTCATCCGCACGACTAACCGTCCGATCGACTGATTTGATGGATAGAGGTACTTCAATGTTTTCAAAATACTACAACGAAAACTTCAAAAGTCAAGCCATCATACACAAACACATCCTTCTTGTAGGGAGAAACAATCCACTCGAATAGTCATCCAACCGGACAAGCTGTCCGGCCGGATGACCATCCGAACGGATTGTTATCCGCACGGATTGCTGTCCGATCGGATTACCATCCGATCGAACCACTATCCGACCCAGTTACACTTTGCACCATTTGACGCGTAAAACGTCCCTTATCGTTATGCTATCAAATCTATTCAGGCTAACCCTACTCACTAAGCGCTCCCTTCAATCCATTAATCGCTGTGAGTATACTCGATCCCTTTTTGCTTTAATCACTTTTGGGTGTTACATACGTTACAACTATTCAAATCACATCAAACACACTACTCAATACTATTTGAACGCTAACCGTTAATGCATGTTATACGTGGGTTATGAATGCCTGTTTGTTATGTTTACACATGGAATGTTGTCTACCTGCCTTAGCAACGATAGTACTACAGTTTGGACTCAGCACCCGTTCACACGGGGGTTGTTAAGGACAATTACTTGCATGGATTACGGTGGTAATCATGTATTGCGAACTGCCTCGGGCAGTCAACCCGCATTCATTGGTATCGATGGATCTTTGTCGATAACTAACGTGCTTCATTTCACTATGTGTACGCGCTGGTTATGCGTAAACGAATTCGAACTCTATATGCTATTATTAAACTTGTATGCTCACCTTTACATTTTATGTATTACACATTTTTTTAAACGTATGTGACAGGTGCTTAGGACGCACACTTGGTAGGAATTTGAAGCTAGAATGAAGCTTTAGAGCCCAACAAATAGTTGTCTGTAGTGGTCAAACTAAGGGTCTCTAGAAGCAGATAAACAATTGCTGTCTATTTAAATCTGAGTTGTCGGAACAGAATATTTGCCTGGATTTTTGTCTGTAATAATTATTTTGCTGTTTGAGATACGGTATCGGGACGTATTATTTAAATTGAATAGTATTGATAATTGTTATGGAAACTTCTGGACAATCTGTTTCGCTCAGTGCCATGCCCTGATGTTTCCGCCATCGGTTGGGGTGTGACATAACGGAGACGGTGTGAGGACGTGTCAAACAATGGAAACATACCAAACCCAGCTCGTTCGATCGGATGGGTATCACCCCTTTTGAACCGACGATCTGTTTCTGATGGAATTTCATGTTTGGACACGTCAATCGGTCCGTTTTTCATGGAATTCAGTTTTCAAGCCGACTCTCGTCTAAGGAACGAGTCGAGAGTCCGATTGAGTCCGATTTCTCCACTGTTTTGTATAAAAACCGAGGAAAAGTTCAGAAATTAGTTTCCAAAACGTGAAGTTTATCAGATCCGAGCCGGAAACATGTGAAATTCCGTTAGGTCCGGTAAATGTGTGATAATCCTTTAGATATTGTATAAAAGCTGTGAAAATCCGCTAGATCTGGAACCATTCTTGGTTAAATGGTGCTCCACAACAGTTTGTATGAGCAATCGAGTGGAAACCACCTTCAAGAGGTCCTAATTAGTTGCTTTTTGTGAAAAAGTTGAAGTGTTCATGTGATTTTGATGAAGAATATGGTGTAGAAGTGATTAAAGATGAAGGTTGTACAAGATTTGAGGAGAAATACTTACGAAATGGCCTTGAATCACGATTAAAGTGGCTGAGAGTGACTTGAGAGCGTGTGGTCGGATGGCAGAGTGAAAAGGTGAGAATGAAGGGTCAAGTGTCCTATTTATAGATGATAGTGATAGGGCTACTCGAATGACCTCGATCGAATGGGGTTAAGTCGGTGCAAGTGTGTGGCAGCTGATCGGATGGCATCCGGTCGAATGGCCATCCGATCGGATGGTCATCCGAGCGGATGGTCATCCGATCGGATGTCCATTCGGATAGCCGATTCTCGTTTGCTAGTTTTTCTGACTTTGGTTTGTTTTACGAGCGAGGTTAAGCATTGTGTTACGTATTATTGTGAGTAATCCATTATTATATCATTATTATTCCTCTAGGTAGCCAATCACAAGAGTAACTTCGTGTTTCAGATTTGTGTTAAAACTAGTCTCTCGTTTATCAAGTATCAAGGCATAACAAGTGTCAAGTTTCTAGCTTCTAGCATCACAAGAGTCAAGATTCACATCATTCGTATATAAAGCATCACAAGAGTCAAGAATCATATTGTTCATATAGGAGAAGCATCACAAAGAAAAAAAAATGTCACATAGAGTAAAAGTTTCACATACTTTAACACCATCAAGATTCAAGTAGTTCATTCCTCATTATGATCAATCGTCTCGAGTGTAAAAGCATAGCAGGATAGGAAGTACGACAAGACTTGCCTAGAATTATAGAAGCATCGAAACGCAGGGCGTTACAGTCTCCCCTCCTTTAGGAGATTTCGTCCCTGAAATCTAAGAGGAAGACTGAACAAAGAGCTGTGGATACTTGCCTTTCATTTCACTCTCGAGTTCCCAAGTGAATTCGGCGCCACGCTTTCCTTCCCATCGCACCTTAACTATGGAAATTTTGTTGCGCCTCAGTCGCTTGGTACCTCGGTCCATGATTTCGACCGGTTTCTCCACAAAATAAAGAGTCTCATTTATTTGCAAGTCTTCGATGGGAACCTGAAGTTCCTCATCTGCTAAGCACTTCCTGAGATTTGAAACATGGAACAACAGATGTACGTTGCTAAGCTCTTGAGGTAAACCGAGTCGGTAAGCCACCTTGCCAATCCTTTCGAGAATCTTGAAAGGACCCACATAGCGAGGGGCAAGCTTTCCCTTTTTAACAAAACGTATCACTCCTTTCCAAGGAGATACTTTGAGTAGAACGTGATCTCTAACATTGAATTCAAGAGGCTTACGCCTTTTGTCAGCATAGCTCTTTTGTCTGCTCCTAGCCTTGATCAAGTTATCGCAGATTTGAAGAATCTTATTCATCGTCTCTTGAATGATCTCAGGGCCAGTAAGTTGCTTGTCACCAATCTCATGCCAACTGAGAGGAGATCGACACTTGCGATCGTACAAAGCTTCGAAAGGAGCCATCTGAATACTGGAATGGTAGCTATTGTTGTACGAGAACTCGATCAATGGTAAATGTACATCCCAATTACCACCAAAGTCGATGACACAAGAACGGAGCATATCCTCTAGGGTTTGTATAGTACGTTCAGTCTTTCCATCTGTTTGAGGATGAAAGGCTGTACTAAGATTCAAGTGAGAACCCATAGCAGACTGAAAAGTTGGCCAAAGGTGTGAAGTGAAACGACCATCGCGGTCAGAGATTATGTCGATAGGTATACCATGACGACATATGATTTCATCAGTGTAGATTCGAGCAAGTTTATCCACTTTGAAATCTTCATGGATAGGAAGAAAGTGGGCTGATTTGGTCAAACGGTCAATGATTACCCATATATTATCATGACCGGAAGGTGTACGAGGGAGTTTAGTTATGAAGTCTATAGCAATGCTATCCCATTTCTAAACAGGGATTTCGGGTTGTTCAAGAAGACCTGAGGGACGTTGATGTTTGGCTTTGACTTTTGAGCAAGTAAGACACTTCGATACGTACTTGGCGATTTCCTTCTTTATACCAGGCCACCAATAGGACATACGCAAGTCATGGTACATCTTATCAGCACCAGGATGAATAGAGTATCGGGATTTGTGAGACTTATTCATAATGAGCCCACGAAGATTATTGCGATCTGGCACCCAGATGCGATTGAGGTAGTATTGAAGTCCATCAGACTTCGTTTCAAGTTGATCAATAGAAGCTCCTCGTATTTCAACGATTAGACTACCTTCGTTGGCTGACGAGTATTGAGCTTCATGAATACAAGTATGAAGATCACTAGAGATCTGAGAACAGCGGATGCTGCTAACATGAGTCTTACAACTAAGAGCATCGGCCACGACAGTCGCCTTGCCAGGATGGTAGCGAATCTCGTAGTCGTAGTCGTGAAGCAACTCTACCCATCATCGCTGATGCATATTCAGTTCCTTCTGGTTAAAGATGTGCTGCAGGCTCTTATGGTCAGTGAAAACCACACACTTAGTACCATATAGGTAGTGTCGCCAAATCTTTAACGCAAAAACAACTGCGCCAAGCTCTAAATCGTGGGTAGTATAGTTTTGGGAAAATTACATTTTTCGTCCTTTATGTTTGTATCAAATCGCAATAGATGCCCTTTAACTTTAATAATTACAGGCACAATCCTTTATATAGAAAAGTCATTACACCCTACGTCCTTTGGCTCTAACCAAGTTAATTTTAAATGTTAAATGATATCAGGTGCACCTCATGTGAGGGCATTTATGTCCATTTACCCATCTCTCTCTCTATATATAAAGAAACCAAAAGCTCTTTCTCTCTCTTTTAACACTTTTTCCAAAACACTCATCAGAAGCATCGATCATCACAAAAGTGCAAAACCACCATTGTCTCACTCTTCTCTCTCACCACCCCACCATGACCAACGTGTTTTCAGGCAAGCCAACTCTCCGGCATCGGTGAGGCACTCCAGCGACGGTGGTTTAGACCATCGGTCACCACCACCTCTACAGTGTTGCCACCACTACTGCCTAAAACAACGACCATCGTCTAAAACCACCACCACTAGCGAAGATTGTTCTGTGTGATGCGGCACCGTTTGGATCTAGTGAGTGTTTTGGTCAAAAATCACACAAGGATAATGTAACCAAATCTGATTTTTGTGAGGTTGGATGCTTGGTTAAATGAACTAATGTATGAACAACGATCAAAATGAAATGACAAGGAACACAAGGATTTATACGAGGAAAAAGCCCTTGATCAATGTATGACCTCCGGCATAAAAAACCTCGGATAGTGAAAACTATCACTATCAACTATATTGATAAAAAAGGTTACAACTTTGGATGATAACAAGCTCAATACAATGGATTGCTAATGTGAAAGTGTGTGTGTTCGCCAATGTTGATAAGAGAATTCGAGTACAGGGTGTTATATCATGTGTCTCTATATGTGTGAGCTTGATACCCCCTTAAAAGATAAAAAATATCCTAGTAACAAACTATCCGAAAATCATGCATGCTTCCCACGACCTTCTTCAACGGTTATGAGCCTCATGCACGTGCCAAAAATAACATATTCCTCCGAGATTCTCTCAATGACTTAGTCAACAAATACCTGCAAACGTAAACTGAGAACACAAGGAACAATCGTTAAAAACATAAACAATAGTAAGGATCTTGGATCCTCAGGCTCCCTATATTATCCGTTAAGGATCTGTGATCCAGGCCCAGTCTCAGGATGGATGATCCTTAGCATAAAATCCATGCCCTAACAATTGCCCCCAAAATATGAGGAATTAAATGCAACAAAACGAGTCATATTTTCTCGTTGATTCTGGATGACTCGTTAGCAAGAAACTAACCGTTATAATAAGACTAGCTGTTACCGGGATGACATCAGCGATAAGACTTCCCCCCTGCAACAAACATCATTATAAATAGGAGAGTAAATTACAAGTTTTGTCCTTTATGTTTACACCAAATTGCAGGCGCTGTCCTTTAGCGCAAAAGTTGACAAGTTTTGTACTTAATGTTTCAAAATCTTGCACGTTATGTCCTTTAGGCCAAATCCAGTTAGATTTTTTGGTTAAATTTGGTCATGTTCATTGCACATGAGGGCATTTTTGTCATTTCACATTCCAGGGGAAATTTTGTAAAGAACTTTTATTCAGGGACTATTTTGTACAAAACTTAAAAATAAATATATAAACTCTCTTTCTCTGTATATATCTGGAATTCAAGAACTCCACCCGCCACCATCACCTCTCGCCTGAGATGTTGGAACCTTGTCGAAAAGTTGGAACGACCGTCTGAGTCATCACCATCTTTTAATAACAAGAACAACCAAGAACCAATTCCCAAGCTCATTAAAACTAGTCGTCGTAATCTTCTCCCTCGATACCGACAACAAGTGTATACAAACAAAATCTGGCATCTGATACAACCAAACACCCCACTCGAAAATCCCATCTCTATGACCTAAAAATATAAAAGGCTTACTCTTACTATTAACCTCACCCTTAACTTTCTTCAAACAAAACAATATAACAGTCAAATCCTTTGAACCGGCTAACAAATACCATGAATCAGGACTCCAATCAACATAAGTAACTTTATTATTACAATTAGCAAAAGTTCTCAACCCTGGAGACCTCCAAATCTCGACCAACTTACCAACACCAACAACAATAAACTCTCCGTTAGGGCGGAGGTTGATGAACTGGCAGCGGCCGTTGTCGTCGACGGCGATTAGGAAGACGCCGTCCGGTGAGGCGGTGATTCTGGAGATGTTGGATGAAGATTGTAATGGTAGGGTTAGGGTTTCGAATTTGAGGAGGTCGGTGATGGAGATGCGGTTACCGGTTGGGGAGATTAAGAGAGTGTTGTTGGAAACGACGACATTTCTGCATCGGTATGGTGCTCCGAGAAGGTTTTGGAAGCAGAAGTTCATGGTGGTGGTTAAGGGTTTAGAGGGTGAAGAAAGTGATGAAGTGTGTTTTGTGCTCCTATTGGGAAGATTAAGTACTGTTTTTTTTTTTAAATTATATATATCATTTTCATTATATTACATAATAGTACCTATACATTAAACATTTACACAATAGTCCATGTAATGGTGAATAGACAAATATGCCCTCATGTGCAATGCACATGACCAGATTTAACCAAAAAATCTAACTGAGTTTGACCTAAAGGACACAACGTGCAAAATTTTGAAACATTGAGTACAAAACTTGTCAACTTTTGCATTAAAGGACAGCGCCTGCAATTTGGTGTAAACATAAAGGACAAAACTTGTAATTTACTCTAAATAGGGTTAGAGATAGGGATGAAAATTTGCATTTAAATTCGAGATCCTTCCCCTTTAAATCCTCATTCGAAGACTTCACCAGGTATCTCTTCTTCCCTTCTCTCTAAAATTCTCATCTCTGATCCTCTGTTTCTTCAAAACTTCCATGACTAAGATGACCACTCGATCCTCCCCTGCCAAGAATCCTGAACACAACAGCCCTCCGAAGAGTCAGGGCCTCACCAAAAATCCTTCCATGGAGCTCTGTCGTTTCACTGATCCAGAAATTGATGTGACACCCCAGGAAAACCAGGAAACCAACGCAACTTAACTAGCTTCCTCAGTAACCACGCGCTAAATTTCGGGACGAAATTCTCTTAACAGGGGGAGAATGTGACAACTCTCAAATTTACATGTAACCGTACAATCTATTAATGTTAATTAAAGTACTTGATGACTGTGCTGAATCATTTAACTGCTCTCTGATTACTGTGTTATACTTACATGTACTTGTTAACATACTAGTAGTATACAGAAAAGTTACTAAATAGTCCGGTATGCTTTCCTGAGTGTTGAAAATTAAAAACGTTACAAAAATATATATATAGGACGCTTTACGGATTAATTAAGCACTTTAACGGAACAGTACCAAACCGAACAACCGGACATTACCCGGAACACTAAAATATTGCAAAAAGTACTGTTGTTATTTTTTTGAGCTAGTCTTGGTCCCCGAATATCATAGCACCCCATATAAATATCTAATAACTAGAACACCTAACTAACACTTGGATTTCAACCATAAGTTAACTATATGTTTAAAACCTAGTCTACTACCCCCCCATCTATGAACGGCTCAAGTAGCCCCACCTCAAGATCCCCCATAATCTTATTAAGATTCATGATCTTTCCTTGAAAAATAGCAAGATTTGGTTGGTACTTAGGGGAACACAAGACACAATGGGTATTAGATCTAGAATTGGATTATAAGAGACCATAGACTTATCATCTTCACACAACCTTCTTCTCTCCTCTCCCTCTACCTTCGGCTGAACTCAACCACCCTCACCATCATCATCATTCAACCATCTTCCACTAATTTAAGAGCATACAAAGGTGCTACGGATCATACAACGAAGCTTGGTGCTCTCGGAAGTGGAAGGACCTTCTCCATTCGCTATTAACCACCACATTTCTTCACTCGAACTTCCCTAGTCTTGAACTAGTGGTAAGAACTTAGATCCGTTCATCTTTCATGTTATTAGAGTGGTTAATAGTTGTTTGATGATGAAAATCCATGAACACTAAAGAACCATGAACAAAGTCTTGCATATAAACTAACTTTGTAATGAAATATTGCTGAAATATAATGAAGTGATGATAATATGAAGTTGTCTTGATTATGTTGCTGAATACTTGCTGATCTACTTGTAATATTGATGTTTGATGTTGTTGTACTCACTAAACATGTTAACGGAATCAATCGAACACAAGTTAGGAAGTTAAAAGCTGAAACAGTAGGTTGTTTGGTGATTACAGCCAACTTCAGTTGGCTGTAACAGAACCGTAACTTAATGAAAAATGTATTTTCTGAAGTCTAGGTTTATATATTATGAAATACGGTTCTAATGGCACTGGAATCATAATTTTTGGACTTCGTTTACTATTTTTAAAGTGTCATTTCGTAACAGCAGCTAGAGCTGCATTTTTCTGCTGAAAATATGCGTTTTGTTTTCTGTCATAACTTGAGGTCTATGTAGAGTTAGATCATGAAACTTGTACTGTAGATGACCACCGATGTATTTGTAATTCTCTCACTGGAATTTTGTAAATCGGACTCTCGATGAATTTTAAATAAATTATTCCGTGGACTGTGGTCAGAAAAAGATAAATCTGAGTTCAGTCCGGAAAAATGAATTTTTATAAAATATTGGTAATGAACTGGACCCCGATATTTTTACACAATAAAATTTGGAACGTTTAAGACATTTTGTAAAAAATTTGTGAATTTTTGAAATAAGTTAACTATTTTATTAAAATGTCCGAAAACAGCCCGGTTTTGAATATTAATGCTGAAATGACATAAGTTGTAGTTTGCATGTCTAAATGTCGGGTAGGTTATCTGTGAATGATATAACGTGTTATATGTGTTATGTGCATTATCGTATGATTGTTTATGAGTGGGGAATGGATGGGAAACTTATATGGGCATAAACCGTTAAAGTGATGCATGTTATGTGATAGATACGTGTAGGAACTTTGTGCTCTATTTGAAACCACTAAATGACTAACTGGTAATCATACTAGGACGTGATTGACCAACCTTGATTGTTAGCTATTTGTGAGAGTCAAACCGAGCAACCGAGCTGAGTTCACACTTTTCTACAAAGCATGGTAAATTCCCGGTGGGAATGAGAATGGGTACAGGAATAGGGATTCCTCGTCCTTTGGGACGCGTTCAGGAATGTGGATTCCTCGTCCTTGAGACGTGTTCAGGAATGTAAATTCCTCGTCCTGCTGGGACGGATTAGACTTACTAGACTAGAACTCTATCAGCGAAGTCCCTCCCTTTTTGTATCGACTTAATCGCCGAGGCTATGGCGAGCGGGTCATTAGTTAATAGCGCTATTAGGTTTAACAAACCTCACACCGTGCTAGTCGGACGGGCGTGTACTAATGGACTATGGCACGTCGGTGATGATAGACACCGACGCTAGGGCACAATTGAATTTTGGTTAGTTGTCGATATGATAAACGAGTCTGGTAGTCTAAAAATTATGGGGTAGCTCCCCATGGTCGAAGTGCCGGGCTGGATAGCCAGGGAAGGTGAACATGGGATGGTTAACTAATAAACGTTTTCGAACTATGGGGTGACCCCCACGGCTAGATAGCTGATTAAGATTAAACTACGTTTTTGGAAACAACTCTAAAATGGACAACCAACCGTGAACTCACTCAACTTTATTGTTGACTCGTTGGTACATGCTTTGCAGGTCACTAGATGCTAGGGAGCTTGCATATGGAGGTGGTCGTTGTGGGGTGCGAACTGATATGTCCCGTACTCAATAAATAAACTTTATGAACTAATGACACTTATGTTTTGGGACTTTAAACTTATGAACTACGAACTTATGTTTTGGTTTAACGTCTTATGCTTCCGCTGTTTAAATTGAACTTGGTTAACTTCCTTTTGGTCACCAATTGTATTGTGAATGGTTTTATTTACTAAAATACGTTGTTCAATATGATTGGTGGCTCGATCCTGGTCATGTCACGCCTCCAAGCGGTGATGCTCCGCATGGTGGATTTTGGGGGTGTGACAGATCAGTTGCGTCATTGCTTCCCGGATGGAACAATTTTCCGGCCTTTTGACTCTTCGATGAAGAGTGATTATCAATCTAAAGTCTGGGTCACCTTCTTTGCCGCTCCATTCCAGATAGGCTTCCTTTATCCTTTCCCGGTGTTCACGCAGAGCTTCTTCACTCTGACTGGCCTGTGCTATATTTAGGCCATGCCAATGTTGTGGAGAGTTCTATACACACTTAAGCACATCATAGAAAACGAGGGAATAGATATAGGTCTTTCCAAATAAAGCCACATGTATAACTTGGTCAGCCACGGGTCTCATCATTTCCTTTTTAAGCACAAGCCACAAAAACCCCATCCACTGTTGAAGGTCACCAAGAACGACACTCACTGGAGAAACCAATTTTTCTTTGTGAGGAGAGATTCCATTCCAAATGGGAGCTTTCTTCCCAAAAAATGGAACACCCAGGGTAGGATATAGGATCCTTAGGCTAGAACCATGATAACATCTTTCCTTTTCTATAGAGGATAACTGATCCATATTTTTTATTGTCTGTGAAGATATCTCTTTGTCAAACATACAAGATTCACCTGTTACTGCTAAGAGACTCAGTGCTTTCTGGAACCTCGATCCTGCTATCAGAACATTTCCACCAAGGATAAAGGATTCACAAGAAATCTCTTCCACTTCCTACACCATGTCAAGTAAGTATCCATTTTATAAATATGTAATTGAAAAATGAATAATGAATACTTATCTGTTTTTATGTGTGTAGGCACTGTAAAGTCATCAAAGTCTGCCTCCAAGTTTGGTGTCAGTGACATCCAGGATATAGTCTATCCAAGATCCATCAAGAAGGAGCTGGCTGCAAGCCAAAGCATGTCGGAGAGCAAGGGCATGAGCACCAGAGCCAAAGGTGGAAGCAAAAGGAAGAAGCCCTCTGATGTCCTCTGAAGGTCTCCCTCTGATTGAGTAGCAACTCCACGATGCAATCTCTGAGGTAAGGATCATGTATCCTGAAATTTGTGTCTTATCCAAGGATAAAGGATCCTGAATGCTAATTCTTTGTTGCAGAAATTCGCTGAGATCCAAATCCTCCAAGGCCAACACTTGGCCAGTGCTGAAGAGCGTATCCTTGACCTCCAGACTATTGGTGCTGCCAAAGACAAGAGGATCGCTCACCTGGAGAAGGAAATCAAGACGTTGCAGAAGCAGATCCTCCTTGCTGATATCACTGCCAATAAAGAACGGCTGGAGATCATTGATGAGGCTAAGAAATCTGTTGCCATTGTGACGTTGAAGATCAGTCTTCAGATGGCTAAGGAAGCTGCTGATCCTTCCTTCGATAGGTCAGAGTGGGATGTGGAGGCTTGGAAGCAGCGGCTGCAAGAGCTTGGGGACGACGAGGAGCCTGAGGAGGTGCTGGCCATTGAAGCTGGTGGAAGCGGCAGCATGGATCATTTGGATGCAGCTGAGTCTGGTGATAGCGGTGAAGGTGGACAATCGAAGGTGGATGACGCGACCAAAGCATAGGCTGCACAAATGGGCGATGATGGAAATTTCTAGACGTGGCCGGAGTCCATTTTTTATGGTTTGATGGTTTTTGGTTATGGTGTTTTTATCCTGAACAATTGGTCTGTAATAACTTTAAACAATAGTTTCTAGGGTTTAAGGATCACTGATCCTTTGGACAATAGGGGGTAACAAAGGTGGATGGATCCTTCTGTTTGTGGAGGATGAAGCCTTTGATGCCCCTCGCCTTTTATTTCCTGCACTACTTAGAACTGTTAATATGGACACCCTTTGCCAACCCAAGTGGACAGGCCACGTTTTGCTGGTAGAAACTTGGGTAGGCAATTTTGATAACCTTTAAAAGGGTTTAATGATAAAAAAATAAAACTTTAAGCTTTTGACTATCTTTCGTGTTGTCAACTTTATTTTTAATGTTGTCCTATTTACATTTACTTGCCAATTTCTATCTTATAACTTTGGAGTTTACAAGTTGTTAGAAAAAAATATCATATGTATGTCAAAACCAGTTTATGTCAAAAGATTTAAAATTATATGATCAAGGATCACATATCCTGTTGTCAAAGGATAAGGGTGACATTAATAAACCAAAAATAAAGTAAAGGCAAATAAGGATCATACCAGAGAATCCAAGTTAGGATTTTATATCCTTTACACTTACAACTATGCTAACAAGAGACAAGAACCGGTAGAAAGTTAGGATCCTGAATCCTTAACTGTTTGGCTTTGGGAACCTGTAACAACATATAACTTGGGACTAAGCCAATTGTCACAGAAAAGAATCATTAGTAACTGGGGATAAGCCCAACAAGCTGGGGACAAGCCCAATAAACTGGGGACAAGCCCAAAAACTGGGGATAAGCCCAAAAACTGGGGACAAGCCCACATATTCTTGTGTAAACTGGAGTATAGCCCAAACTGGCGACTATCCCAACGTGAGTGACATGAAAATGCCAAAAGCTTAGCTAACGTGAAAATGGTAGAAACCTTTGGAATGGATGTATGGTACATCTACCATTATACTTAGGATCCTAAATATAGCCAACAACAATGAAATTGTTAGCCCCTAAAGCGGGTACTGGTCCCATTGCCTCGAACTATGATTGGATAATCGTGCGCAACTGGCGAGGGTGTTGAAACCCAATTTGTAGAAGGTAATAGATACCTTAGACTGGGGACAAGCCCATAAACTGGGGATAAACCCAAAAACTTTGGAGAGTTGACCAACCAGTTGATCCTTTGTCAAAAATGCATCTAATTCTGCAAAACTTAAAACTCGATGAAAATGGATGTTATGATTCTAACATCCTTTCCTCATAATCAAGTGAATTAAAGAACTTGTGAAATATTAAGTACATCATTACCAGAATGAGGATCATACATCCTCTGAGGATCCTCCCCATGAACTAAGTATCAGGATATCTAAGGATCCTCGATCCTTCTTACATGAAGTACTTCTTTAGAGGAACAACATTCCAAGCCCTTGGTAAGAGATCACCATCCATTGTTAACAAACGATATGCCCCCTTTCCTGCCTCAACTTCAATTAGATAGGGGCCTTCCCACTTTGGTGCTAGCTTGCCATCAACAGGATTTGTGGTATTTTGGAATGCCTTCCTCAACACCATGTCACCAACTTGAAACTTCCTGATCCTGACATCCTTGTTGTAGGCTTCAGCCATTCTTTGTTGATAGCTAGCCAACCTTATCCTTGCTAAATCCCTGAGTTCTTCTATAGTATCCAGGTCTTGAGTCAAACTTTCAGCATTTCCTTTAGGATCACGGATGCTTGTTCTTGCAGTAGGGACTACCATCTCTGTAGGGAACACAGATTCAGCTCCAAAGACCAAAGAGAATGGAGTTTGACCAGTAGCATTCTTAGGAGTTGTTCTATCAGACCATAATACATATGGAAGCTCTTCTGCCCATTTTCCTTTCTTGGATCCAAGCTTCTTCTTCAAGTTGTTGATGATGATTTTGTTGGATGATTCTGCTTGACTATTAGCTTGTGGGTGGACTGGTGTTGATGTTATCATCCTAATCCCCTAGCTGTCACAAAAGTTAGTAGTTCGAGTCCCAATGAATTGGGATCCATTATCACAAACAATTTCAGAAGGTATGCCAAATCTACTTATGATGTTTCTTTTGATAAAGAATATAACTTCTTTCTCTCTAACTTGTGCAAAGGCTTCTGCTTCTATCCACTTGGAGAAGTAATCAGTCATGGCTAACATAAATACTTTTCCTCCTGGTGCCTTAGGAAGTTTGCCAACTATGTCCATTCCCCATCTCATGAATGCCTAAGAAGAGGATATAGGATGCAGAGGCTCCGCTGGTTGGTGAAGGATATTACTATGTCTCTAACAAGCATCACACTTCTTTGCATATTCCACAGCATCTTTCTTCATTGTCGGCCAATAATATCCTGTACTAAGGATCCTGAGAATAGTGCTCTACCCCCAGTGTGGTTCCCACAATATCCTTCATGAAAATCCTTTAAAACTTCTTGAATTTCTGGATCCTCAATGCATCTTAAATATGGACCTGCAAGAGACCGTTTATATAAGATGTTATTTAGTAATGTAAATTGAGATACCTTAATTTTGAAGGCTCTAGGATTTTCTCCAGCAGGAATCTCTCCATTCTGTATATATGTCAGGATTGGAAGGATCCAGGATCCTGAATTTGACTGTGCACCATCGCTAGGTACAATTGCAGAATCCTCCACTATCTCCATGGCTTTGTTATCCTCAATAGCAGGGTTTAAGACATGGATGATGGGTATCTTAATATCCTCTGGAATCTTCAATGTTGATCCAAGGTTAGCTAGGGCATCAGCTTCTGCATTTTCTTCTCTAGGTACCTGTGTTAAACTAATAGAATCAAAAGAATCTGCCAATTTCTTGACTATCTCTAGATACTTGATTAGCCTTTCACCTTTGACATCATAAGAACCATTATAGTGGTTAGTAATTAATAAGGAATCTACATGTACCTCAAGATACCTGATCCTCATATGCTTGGCTAATTGCAAACCTGCTATCAAGGCCTCATACTCAGCCTCATTATTAGCAGTTTGAAACTCATAAGCAAATGATTGGGGTATAATGTCCCCCTGTGGCGATTTTAGTAGTATGCCTAGTCCTTGACATTTGAAGCCCGATCTGTGAAGAGTATCCAAGGATCCTTAGTCTATTCAAGTTGTTGAACTTCCAATTCAGCTTCCCTTTGTAGATCACTACTGAAATAAGCCACAAAGTCAGCTAAGGCTTGGGATTTGATGGCAGTCCTAGGTTCATACTTAATTTCATATGCACTAAGCTTGACTGCCCATTTTGCCATCCTTCCTGACATTTCAGGTTTCCTGAGAACATTCTTGATAGGAAAGTTAGTTTTAACAATAATGGGATGAGTTTCAAAATAATGACGTAGTTTAGTAGATGCCATGATTAAAGCAAGAATAAGTTTCTCTAAATGAGAATACCTGGACTCAGCATCAAGTAGACTTTTACTTACATAGTATACCGGATGTTGAGAACCTTCATGATCCTTAACTAGGACCGCACTTACTGCCTTAGTGGAAACAACTAGATATAAGGATAATGTTTCCCCATTTTCTGGTTTCATTAGAGCTGGAGCCGAGGATAGGTAATCCTTGAGGGCTTTGAGGGCATTCTCATGCTTTTCAGTCCATTCGAATTTTTTATTCTTTCTCAGGATATCATAGAACTCTTTACATTTCTCTGACGACTTTGAGATGAAAATCTGTTCAAGGCTGCGATTCGTCCTGTCAACCTTTGCATATCCTTAGCATTGGCAGGAGACCTGATGTTCACGATGGCCTTGATTTGTTCTGGACTTGCCTCTATTCCCCTCTTTGTCACCATGTAACCTACGAATTTACGAGCTTTAACTCCAAAATGGCATTTGGAAGGATTCAGCTTCATGTTGTATCTATCAAGGATATCAAATGCTTCTTCCAAATCCTTTAAGTGATCCTCGGCTCTTTTGGACTTAACCACCATATCATCTATGTATACTTCCATTGTGTGTCCAATCTGCTATTTAAACATCATGTTCACTAGCCTTTGGTATGTAGCACCTGCATTTCTTAATCCAAAAGGCATAGCAATATAGCAATAGATACCAGTGGAAGTCATAAAAGCTGTATCCTCTTGGTTAGATGGTTCCATCTGAATTTTTTGAAATCCATATGAAGCATCCATAAAATTTAACAACTCATGACCTGCCGTAGCATCCACCATGGAGCCAATGTGGGGTAGAGTGAAAGGATCCTTCGGACATGCTTTGTTTAAGTAGGTAAAATCAACTGTTAGACCCAGTTCAGACTCAAAACAACTTCTTCTCACGTAATATGGCAAGTGATTTCAGTAGATGTGAAAAAGATGTGCGGAAATGGAAATCAGACTTTCAAGAAACAAGACCTACAGAATTATCAAGTTTATATCACTTTGAAACAAAAATGGTTTACAAGGTGATTGAAAGATTATTATCTAATACAAACGAATCTTGAATTCTGTGGGGAGAGAGCAATGTAGTTTTGATGTATGTGTGAATGCTAAGCTTCAAACTCACTTTGCTTCTCCTGGTTGAGCCTTCTATTTATAGACGGCTTGTATGAATAAACAATAGTTTATTCATACAATAATTCCTACAAAAAGTAGCCAATTGACATATTCATTGATTCCAACGTTCAAGTTGCCTTTTTCATCATGATATCATTTAATGTCAACTTGCTTCGGTAAGTGTGGCAGGACAGAGCCAAGTTCAGACAAGTGGGTTGTTTCATCAGAAATTCTGATAAACCACTTCATCAGAAATTCTGATGAACAAATCATCAGAAAATCCTTGATGATCAGAATCGTCAGATACTGATGATATTTCATCAGAAATATCATCAGATCCATCAGAAATGACCTCTTCTGATAATCCAATTCAGCTCTTGATCAACTTGTGATTCTTTGAAGTAGATGCTATGTATTCCGGTTGTCCCATCTGATCTTCTTTTTCTAGTTCCTGATATTCAGGACTGTGATCTCTTCATAGACACAGTTGATTGTGTTTTTCTTCAATACTTACAAATAAAGTTTCCTAACAGTTTCCCCCTAAGTATTGTAAGAAAAAGAACTACCTCTATATCAAACATAAACAACTTTCTTTGAAAGAAAAATTCAAAAACACCTAAGTTCAGAAACATTGAACATAGTCAAACCAACTTAAATCAGACATTGATAAAATATTGTTCATAAACAGGAAATTTAATCTTATTAAATCATTAGTTGATCTTCACTCCACTTCTGTATTTGTCTCCAGGTTTCAGCCTTTTCTTGTAGTCAATTTCCTTTTGAGTTTCTTTGTACATTTCTTTATACCATCCTCTTGCTTCCATCCAATTATCAATGCACTCTTCAATTGTTTTTCTCAGCTTTTCATTGTTTTTTCCCTTCTCTTTGAGCTGCTCTTGTTTTTCATTCATGCAGTTTTTTATATATTTTAGAGTTTGATTTGAATACCTGCATATATCACTGATTCTGAACAGAGGTTTCTCTTTATTAGCATCTTTGAAGACTACACTTATTTCTGGTTTATCAAAGATTGCTCCAGTTCTTAATGATTTAGAAGCAATTTCAGCTGGAATTGAAGTGTTTGGAGGTGGTATTAGCACTTTGTTGTTGTACTCAAAATTGATACATAGATCAAAGTCTGCCAGTGCAGCCCTTTTGTATAACTTTACTCCTGCATTTTTGAGACTTTCAAGGGCTCTTCTGATTATAACTGAATTACCTTTCATTTCATCAATGATATTCTTCATTTTGACTATTCCCAATGGGTGAATATCATCATCCAGATTTGCATCAGTAACCTTTTGTTGACTGTTTTCTTTTCTGATCAAGGTATACTTGTTTTGTGCTTCATTGCCTAGGATGCCTCCTCCAGTGGTCATTGTATCAATTCTTTCAATTGATACTATTGGATTGGTTATGTGCTTGTGTAAAATTACCCAACCTCCATTGTTTCTGTTTTCAACAATACCTTTGCTTATTGGAGAGAGTGATCTCTTTGGGTTGTCTTCTGGACCTTTCCAATAGTAATTCTTTAAATGTTCTTCAGGGTACATAATAGTGTGTAAATCACCTTTTAGCACTTCCATTTCTCTGATGTTCCCTTCTGAATCTTCTATCATTTCTTTTCTTGGCCTTTTTGAGGAAGTCACTTCATGTTCCATTCTTCTCTTTTCTTTTGTATCCATTAGTATGCTTAACTCTGTTTCTCCTGTGATGGTTGTAGAAACTGGTTGTACTGGAACATGATCTTTTGGTTGTATCCTTGAAGTGTCTGGCTTTGAGACATTTGGTGGAGGACCCATGAGTATCTTCTGTTTATCTTGAGGTGGACCCATGGGTTGCTTCTGTTTTTGAGCTGTTGAGGTTTCTGTTGGTTTGGTTTGATCTTGTTGAACAATTTCTGGTTGTTGTTGAGAAGTTTCTGATCTTCTTGCTTGTCTTTCTTGTGGAATTGGGGCTTTCAGTTCATGAAGATCAATATTTGCTAGTCTGGCAACATTATACTGCAATCTCTTAACTAACAGATGAACATTAGTAAGAGCTTGAGTATTTGTTTCCTCTTGTTTCTTCATTTTCTGTATCTCTTGATTTTCTTGATTTCTTTGTGCAGCTAATTCCATCAACAGTTTCTCAAAAGCCTCAGTCATGCTGCTGTTGTTGGCTCTCAGGAACTGTATTTCTTCAAGAAGCTTCCTGAACTTGAGCTTTCTCCTGCAGTTGCACCCTCAGCCATCTTTTTCTTGATATCATTCAGTTCCTTGATAGCTTTCTCAATTTCTGATGAGCTTTCTTTGTTTTCTGATGTTTTTGCAATTTGTTGAGAGTTGCAGTATTGTCTTCAGTTTGCTTCTGCACAGTTTTGACAGTTTCTGACAAAAACTTGATCTCTGACTTTTGATTTCTGATTTCTTCTAGTATTAGATCAAGTTTTTCTTCAGTTGCTGTTTTTACAGTAGCACCTTTATCTTCAGGTTCTTTTTGAAATTGTTTAGGTGACATAGACTGATGTTCTTGGGAAATTGGAAAAACAACAGATGTTTTTCTTCTACCACCAGCAGAAAACACATTTTCTGCTGTTTTAAGGTTAAAAGGATTGGACGAATCCAAATTCCTTATATCCTCACCAGAAAATTGAAACAAATTCGAGTTCTTGGTTTCCTCATATCCTTGAACCTTTTCAGGTTCTCCATGAGTTGTTGAGAAACTTTTTGTTTTCTCATCCAGGTTTCCTTGATCAGCAGGCTGATCTCCACCTATTGTTACTACATTTTCCTCCTCAGATTCTGATTCAGAAAATGAGTCTTTTGTTTTACTCACATCTTGTTTTGAAGAAATAGTTTCTCTAAGTAAGATTTCATGTTTTCCTTGAATTGATTCATCAGAATCATTCTCAGAATCATAAAATATGTTTATTTTTTACTGTTGTGCACCTGTTTCTCCAATGTATGAGGCTTCAGCATGATGTTCTTCAGCCACAGGATTCATATCTATATCTTTATCAGCTAGATGAGGATCAGATTCATCCCACTGTTCCATTCTTGGTGTGCTAGACTCCTGTGCATCATGCTCCATAGGGGACACTTGTTCAAAAACTCCTTTTCTTTCTGACTTTTTGTTCAACATTTTTAGGTATTCTGCTCTGTATGGTGATTCTACTGGTATCATACCCATCATTTTTTCTGTCAGAGCAGGTACATCATAATCTGTCTTCCAAGACCCTGCAGCATTCCAAGGTTTCATAATTTCTGTCTTCCACATATTTTCTGATGCTGGTATAGCCATGTTTCTTTTCAGAAAAGCATCAAAAATTATGATAGATAGAAATCTTGGAAAGGGTAGATGTGAATCTATTCTACCATCTTTGGTCAGAATTGATCTCCTGATCAGAATAAATATTTCTGCTCCATAATCAATGTTCAATCCATTAATTAGACTGAACATGATTGTTAGAATGTTCATATTTATCTGATCTGTACCTCCAATCTTTGACGATAGACACTTGTTCAGAATTTCCATTAAGACTTGCCAGAAGGCAGGTAGCTTGTTTCTCTTGAATTTATTGATTGTTGAAATCTTTGTTTTGTATCCCATTACAGCATCAAGTTGTGAGAACATATCTTCTCTTTCTGGTGACTTTTCAAAGTTTTGATGTAAGGGTAGCTCTAAACATTCCCTTATCGTTTCTGGTGAAATTTTAATGAAGATATTTCCCCATACATGTGCTGTTAGCTCAGTTTGACTTGAGATTTTGAGAGTTTTTACAACTTGTTGTATGATTTCTTGTGGTACCTCTCTGGTCTTTGTAATCGCTTGAGCTAACGGGCATCTTGTTAGAAATTCAATGAGAATTTGACACTTCATATCATATTCTTCGATGTTATCATTCATTGCTTCATTGTTGCTCTTTAATGGAAGAAATTCATCTTCATTGATGAAAGGAACTGAGTGTTTAACTTGAGGTATGTTGATGTTGACAGCAGCCATTGAGAATTTGGGTTTTTTGTGTTTGAAAAAGGGTTTTAGGGTTTTGAATTTGAAGGTTGAAGATGAAAGACTCTGTTTTTGAATGAGGTATTTATAGGGTGTAGCGACAGAGATTTTTGAGTGTTTGTCGTGGGTTGTTTGAGTTCAGGGTGATTAATGACACCTTTAAGATGTTTTAATCCTTTAAGGAGACAACCGTTTTTGAAAAACCTTTGATTTATCTCTAATTTAATGTATATCCTTTTAAAGATATTTTGAGACTTCAAAGACTTTCCAGATAAACACTAGTTTCCAACTTGCACATTTTCTCTATGTGGGACCCCTTTTTAAAAGGTCCAATCGAAATCCTTTGTGTGTTTCCCCAGATATTTCTCATAATGATATATATATATATATATATATATATATATATCATCAGATTTTTTTTTGAGATGAGAGGGAATAAGTAGAGTTCTGAGATTTTACTTACATTATAGTCTTGCAGTTCTGAACTCCACACCTTTGTTCTGATATACCAGAGGTATATTGTTTATATAGCTTGTTCCAGTCCTCAGAAAAAAAATTTAGAAAGAAACTTTTTCTTAAAAAAATTGGATTTTTATAAATTCAATTAAATCTGATTAAAAGAATTGTTTTTCTGATGATATGTTAAACTTTCTGGTTTTTCAAAACAAAATATGATTTTCTGATTTGTTATCAGAATTTTCACAGTTTTCTGGTGAATGATCAATTTTTCTGATTGATCATCAGATTATGAGTTCTACTAACTTCTGTCAGTAATTATGTGTAATTCACCAGATTTTCTTTGCTTTTATCAGTCAAGTTGTGTTTGTTCCCCCTAGATCTATTTACCAAAAAAAATTTAAAACAAACCTGTTGAAAGAAAACATAAAACAAACATGTTAAACGAAAACAAAACATAAAACAAAGAAAACTACTCCTCCTCCTCCTCCTCCTCCTCCTCCTCTAACACATTGAACATGCACTTCACATATAACCAAAGACTGGTTACTCGTCCGGTGTGATTCGTTGATGGCGTCAAGGTGGCTTCACTAATGTTTTCTTGAAGTACCAGCTCAGTTCTTGAATAGCAGCTTCTCACTTCTCCAAAGCCCAGCTGACTAGTGATCACCTTGGTAACAAATCGAGGGTAAATCAGAAAGGGTTGACGGTCGTGGATGTTTGCTTCTAGGTCTCTCATTAGAAACTTAGCATAGTTGAACGGTTTTTCTTGTATCACAGCATGCACCACTTCCATCATCCTATTCGACAGCTCATTGAAGTGTCCAATTTTCTTGGAAAAGCAGACACTTAGCTGTGTTACCAAAAACTGGAAAGGTGGTATAAAACCAGACTTGCTAATGGCCCTTGACGAGTTGAGTGTGTGATAGCCCATTTCAGTCAAGGTTTGTTGCACATTTGATTTTTCCGGAAGTTGGATTTCATGATTATTACCCAGTTTGAGGACATTTCTGATTGTTTCTTCTTTTAGAGTAATTTTTACTCCCATAACCTCACTTTCAATCCACATAGAAGTACCACCAAAAATGATTTGAGAATTCCACCAGAACTCTTGGAGAAGTTCTAGATATATGGTGACATGTGATGACACAGCAAAGCCTAGAGGACTTCGCATGATCATATTGTACACAAACCTGCAGTCCTCCCATGCAGGTCCTTCCAAGTTGGATCTTAATCTAAGATTGTGAAGTCTGTGAAACGGAAGAGGAAATTGAGTGGCTTTCATCAATTTTGGGCGACCCATTTTTGATAAGGAAAAATACTGTTGAAAGGCTTTTGAAGAGCTGGTTTTTGTTACAAATGTTCTTTTCAGGTTGTTAATATTTATAGGTGAAAGTGATGTTAACAGCCAACCTTTTTCTCTTCAATTAAGAAGATATCTATCCCACTGAGTAAGCAGTGATTGTAAGCATTTAATGACTAGGCATCTATTTTCATAGCTCCTAATGATTCTAGTGCCTACGTGTCACATTTAAGTTCCTTATGAAGAAATGACGTTACATGCAAAAAAATGAAATTCAATAAACTGAAAAGAAAATGAGACGGTTGATTATTACAGCTGTATGGAACTTCATCAGTATGCATGTTACTTTTCCCCCTTTTTGTTTTTTTTTTCAAAAATATTAAATAACAAAACAAAACAAAAAAATACACCAAAAAATAAATAATTACAATATTTGGAATGTGCATGAGGATGTATTTTTACAAATTATCCTGATGTTTCAAACATAATTTCTGATTTTATATCAGAACTTCTGGTGCTTTTACCAGATATTCTGATATTTCTTCAGAATATCTAATAAACTATCATTTATTGATAGTTCATCAGATTTTCTTGTGTTCCATCAGATTGATGGTTTGCTTTATCAGAAACTAGTTGATTTGTTCTATGAATATCAGAATTTTGATTTTCAACAAGTTGGTTTTCAATTTGTGTTTTTGAGTTTTCTGAGAAATCTTCAACATTTAGATTAACCATGCCTAGTTTGCTGATTAAAAAATTGTGTCTCTTTTCATCAAGAGGTTTTGTAAAGATATCAGCAATTTGATTTTCAGTTGGAACAAAATACATTTCAATGTTACCTTTCTCCACATGATCTTTTATGAAGTGGTATCTGACATCTATGTGTTTGGTTCTTGAGTGATGAACAGGATTTTCAGTTATTGCAATGGCACTCTTTGAGTCACATAGAATTGGAATTCTTGTCAGAGTTACTCCATAATCTTTTAGTTGAGTTTGCATCCACAGCACTTGTGAACAGCAACTTGCTGCTGCTACATATTCTGATTCTGCTGTTGATGTGGCAACACAGTTTTGTTTCTTGCTCGCCCAATATACCAATTTTTCTCCCAAAAGTTGACAGGCACCGGATGTGCTTTTCCTGTCAATTTTGCACCCTGCATAATCTGCATCCGTGTATGCAATTAATTCAAGGTTTGTATCCTTTGGATACCAGAGACCAATTTCTGATGTGCCTTTGAGATATTTAAAAACCCTTTTTACAGCTTTCAGATGGGATTCTTTAGGATCACATTGATATCTGGCCAGAAAACATGTTGCAAACATGATATCTGGTCTGCTTGCAGTTAAATAAAGCAGTGATCCTATCATCCCTCTATAGGTTTTAATATCAACACTTATACCATTTTTATCAGAATCTAACTTGTTCCCTGTTGCCATGGGAGTTTTTGAAACAGAGCAGTATTCAAGTGAGTATTTTTGTAGAATTGTTTTCACATATTTTGATTGACTCAAAAATATTCCATCAATTCTTTGTTTTACCTGTAACCCTAAGAAAAAGGTTAACTCACCCATCATACTCATTTCAAAGTGGCTGGTCATTAATTTTTGAAATTTGTCACAAAATTTTTCATTTGTTGATCCAAATATAATGTCATCAACATATATCTGGACCAACAAAGTGTGACCTTTGTATGTTTTGAGAAAAAGAGTGGTGTCAATAGTTCCTTTGGTAAACCCAGAATTGAGTAAGAAGTTTGATAAGGTTCCATACCAGGCTCTAGGAGCTTGCTTCAACCCATACAAGGCTTTGTTTAATCTATAAACATGATTTTGAAATTTTGGATCAATAAAGCCTTCTGGTTGATGCACATAAACTTCTTCCTCAATTTTACCATTCAGAAAAGCTGATTTTACATCCATTTGATAAACTTTTAAATCCTTAGATGCAGCATAAGCAAGAAAAATCCTTACAGCTTCTAACCTAGCTACTGGTGCAAAGGTTTCGTCATAATCAATACCTTCTTGTTGACAGTAACCCTTGACCACTAACCTTGCTTTGTTTCTGGTGATTATGCCGTTCTCATCAGATTTGTTTCTGAACACCCATTTTGAGCCTATGACAGATTTGTCTTTTGGCTTGGGTACCAGATCCCATACTTTGCTCCTTTCAAATTGATCAAGCTCTTCTTGCATGGCTTGAATCCATTCTGGGTCATTTAGAGCTTCCTTGACAGATGAATGCACACTCATGTGCAGTGGCAGATCTTGTTCTAACACCATCTGCAGGATTGCCTATGATATCAGAATGAACATGTCCTTTGATCCATCTTAACTTGTTGTGAAATGTTGTTGGTTCTGATGGATTTGAAGTTTCCCCCTGATTAGGTACTACATTTGTCTGAAAAGTATCAGAAATCTGGATTTCTGATGTACTACATACTTGATCTGCAGAGTTAGAACATGAATAATCTTTTGATTTATTTGTGTAGGCATTATCATGTTCTAGGAAATCTTCATTTAATATTTCAAAGATATGTTCATAATTTTCTTGATTGTCAGAAAAGTTTATTTCTTTTATGTACTCATCAGAAACCTCTGTTTCTGATGAGTTATCGAATGAGACATACAAACTTTCTCTGATGGTCCTGGTGTTGAGAATAAAAACTTTGTATGCTTTTGAGGACAAAGAGTAACCAAGAAAAATGCCTTTTTCTGCTTTTCTGTCAAAATTTTCAAGGCTTTCAAAATCATTAAAAACAAAACATCTACAACCAAATGTATGCAAAAATTTTATACTAGGTATTCTTCCATTTATAATGTTGTAAGGTGTTTTGTTGTGCCTTTTGTTGATTATGGATCTGTTTTGTGTAAAACATGCATTTGCTATAGCTTCTGCCCAAAAGTGAGTGGGCAATTTAGCATAAGCAAGCATGGTTCTGGCAGCTTCTACCATGGTCCTATTCCTTCTTTCAACCACACCATTCTGTTGTGGTGTTCTTGGAGCAGAAAAATCATGAGAAATCCCTTTACTTACTAAAAAATTCTCAATTTTTGCATTTTTAAATTCTGTTCCATTGTCTGATTTGATCCTTCTCACTGTTAGTTTTAACAAATTTTCAATTTTCTTAATAAAATTAATGATCAGATCAGAGTTTCACTTTTATTTCTCAAAAATTCTACCCATGTGTACCTGGAGAAATCATCCACTATTACTAGTATGTATTTCTTTCCAGAAAAACTTTCTGTACTTATGGGTCCACACAAATCCATGTGTAACAGTTCCAAATTTTGTGAAATAGAATACTCAGAAATTGATTTGTGTGAGCTTCTTTTGGATTTTCCCATTTCACATGCTTCATAAATTTTATCCTTCTTAGAGGATATCAAAGGTAATCCTTTTATCAGACATTTGCTTGCTAATATGCTTAGGTTTTGAAATTTAAATGAGCAAGCCTTTTGTGCCATAACCAACTACTACCATTGTTATGTTTTGAAAATAAACATAGTTTTGGATGTTCACTTTCTTCTTTGAAATCAAAGTAGTAGATTGATATTCTTATCCTTTTCCCACTTAAATAAATTTTGTTATCATCTATACCTATTAACAAGCATTTTTCTGGTAAAAAGGTTACCTGAAAACCTTTGTCACAGAATTGACCACAACTCAGCAAATTATACTTTAAGCCTTCAACATAGGCTACTTTCTCTATGGTCAAACATCCATATTTTATGCAACCATATCCCATGATCCTTCCTTTCACTCCATTTCCAAAATTTACCATTCTACCTAGCTTTGATACAAAGTTGCTGAGTAAGCTCCTGTCCCCAGTCATGTGCTTGGAGCTTCCTGAGTCGCAGTACCAGATCTGCTGCACATGATGGTCCTGAAATGAAATGATTAGAGGGTTTTCGGTACCCAGGCATGCTTGGGTACTGTTTCTGATGAAATTTGAAACATTTTATTTTTATTTCTTTTTGGTTTTGCATCAGAAACTCTGTTATATGCTGAGCCATTAACAGATTTTACATTTTTCTTTTGAAGATGGTGTTGGACAAGCTTCTGTATGTCAACACACATACAAGAGTTATCAGAATTTTCTGATAGTTCCTCTTGTGATGAAATGATTGGATAATTTTGAAAAGATGAGTGAACTGCTTCTGGAGTTTTTACAGATTCTTGACTGCATTCACTTTTGTTTGTTTTGAAGTTTGGTTTGTCAAAAGAATATTCAGAACATATTGATTTGCAAGATTCAGATTCAGATTCTGATACTAAATTATCAGAAATCTGATGAGTTGCTTTTACAAAGATAGTGGGTTTATTTCTATTTGGTCTTGTAGCACTTGTATAGCCTAAACCCTCTCCTTTGTTCTTTGGTGTGGACTCAATAAAATTTATGAATTCTTTAGCCTGTTGAAAACCTCTTACGTTGATTTCTTTGTCATTGATTTTCTTGTAAAGATCTTTTCTTTCATTTTCATAAAACTCAATTTTTGCTCTTTGATCTAAACTGTCCTCTATAAGATGTTGGTTTTCAAGAATGATTTTATTCAAAGTCCTTTGCAACTCATCAGATTTTCTAATATCTGATTAATGTTTTTCTTGCAGATTTAGAAAATCTGACATGAGCTTGTTTAGTTTGTGTTCAAGATCAAGATTGTCTAAATTTACCTTTTGTTCTGATGTTTCTGGTAGTCATTCAGAGAGTGCCATGAGGCAAAAATTTGCCAATTCTTCTTCTTCATCCTCAGAAGAATCATCAGATAACCATGTATCTGTTCCAGCAATTAAGCTTACTTGCCGCTGCTTCTTTGCTTCTTCAAGCTTTTTCTCATAATAGGCAACATCCTTCAGCTTTTTGGTCTTGCATTCTGATGCATAATGACCTCTTTGCTTGCACTTGTAACACACAACTTCAGCCTTCCCTTTATCCTTTGATCTAAACTCTTCTTTAGATCTTCCATCCATCCTTCCTTTGTCACTCCTCTGGTATCTCTGGTTACCTCCCCTCAACCTCAGCTCAAATGTTTTGGTGAGCAGTGCAATTGCTTCAGCAAAAGCTGAAAAGTCTGATGATGCATCAGAAGTTTCAAGATTTTGACTGTTTGAAGGTTGTGGATCATTTGTTGTTGTTGATCTTTGTGAGTTGGAGATTAGAGCTAAAGATCCCCCTCTTTGAATGGTTTCTTCAAATATTTCTTCCTCTCTGGGGATCAAGATGTTGTATAAGTCATGAAGACTCATGTTTCCTAGTTCTAAGGTTAATGATAAAGTCATGGTTAGACTTCTCCATTCTCTAGGAAGGGCATCAAGAAAATTTATGTTTCTTTCATCGTTTGATTTTGTTATACCAAATTTCTTTAGCTCGTTTAAAAGTTTTGTAAATCTTTGATATGTATCATTTAACCTTTCATTTGGCAAACTTTTAAACCTTTCATAAGATGAGACATTATTTGTTCTCTTGTTTCTTCTCATCCTTTCTCCTCCTTCACAAAGGTTTTCCAACTGATCCCATATTTCCTTAGCTGATGCACATGCATCAACTTGTGAAAATATGTCATCGGGGATGGCCATAATTAAAAGTGACTTAGCCCTTTCATCCCCAGCCACCAGTTCCTTGTCTTCCGCACTCCAGTTTATTTCACTTTTAGGAGCGCGGGAGGCATGGATTGCTGGTGATTGGTCAGTTGCTGGAATAGCAGGTATATCAGTCATTGGTGTATGTGGACCCCTTTCAATGGATTGAAACAGAGCTCGGTCATGACCATTAAGGAAATTAACCATCCTGATTTCCACTGGGGGTATTCTTCTCTGACCAGAGTCGGAGGTTTAGAGATAGAACCAATGTTAAAAGCATTATTTCAGGATTGAAAGCTGGCCATATTTAGAGAAAAGAAGATGAGCGATTAATCGTTTGAAAATAGTTAATTCAATCTGCTCTGATACCAATTGTTAGACCCAGTTCAGACTCAAAACAACTTCTTCTCACATATTATGGCAAGTGATTTCAGTAGATGTGAAAAAGATGCGCGGAAATGGAAATCAGACTTTCAAGAAACAAGACCTACATAATTATCAAGTTTATATCACTTTGAAACAAAAATGGTTTACAAGGTGATTGAAAGATTATTATCTAATACAAACGAATCTTGAATTCTGTGGGGGGAGAGAGCAATGGAGTTTTGATGTATGTGTGAATGCTAAGCTTCAAACTCACTTTGCTTCTCCTGGTTGAGCCTTCTATTTATAGACGGCTTGTATGAATAAACAATAGTTTATTCATACAATAATTCCTGCAAAAAGTAGCCAATTGACATATTCATTGATTCCAACGTTCAAGTTGCCTTTTTCATCATGATATCATTTAATGTCAACTTGCTTCGGTAAGTGTGGCAGGACAGAGCCAATTTCAGACAAGTGGGTTGTTTCATCAGAAATTCTGATAAACCACTTCATCAGAAATTCTGATGAACAAATCATCAGAAAATCCTTGATGATCAGAATCGTCAGATACTGATGATATTTCATCAGAAATATCATCAGATCCATCAGAAATGACCTCTTCTGATAATCCAATTCAGCTCTTGATCAACTTGTGATTCTTTGAAGTAGATGCTATGTATTCCGGTTGTCCCATCTGATCTTCTTTTTCTAGTTCGTGATTTTCAGGACTGTGATCTCTTCATAGACACAGTTGATTGTGTTTTTCTTCAATACTTACAAATAAAGTTTCCTAACATCAACGCATACCCTCCACTTTCCATTCCTTTTTTGAACAACAACCACATTGGCTAGCTATCTTGGATACTTTACCTCTCTGATCATACCTGCCCTGAGCAATTTATCTACCTCTTCTTGGATAATGGCATTTCTTTCGGGTGCAAATTTCCTCCTTTTCTGATGTATTGGCTTGAAGGACCTGTCAATACCAAGTTTGTGAGTAATAACATCCTTAGAAATACTTGTCATGTCTTCATGTTTCCAAGCAAAGGTGATTTTTCTTCTTTTTAAGAAGGAGATTAAATCCTGCTCAATACTGTCAAGGATCCCGGATCCTATAAAAATCTTGGATTCAGGATCCTCCGTGTTCAGCAGAATATCCTTGAAGTCTTGCTCTCTTGCCTCCAGGACATTCCTTGGAGGATACTTTAATTGCTATGCTTCCCTAGGTTTTGAGGCTGGTTTCATCGAAAAGTGTAACAATTCTTGGCCTCTTACTGATCACTTTCGATCTTCACCACACCCCACGGAGTAGGGAGTTTCACACACTGATGATATGTTGAGGGGACAACCTTCATATCGTGTATCCATGGCCTGCCAAGGATAACATTACAGCAAGATAAGCAATCAAAGACGCAAAATTTTTGAACATAATATACTCCCTCTATATAAATAGGAAGTCTGATGTCCCCCAATGTATTATTTGTCTCTCCACTGAATCCCACAAGGACAAATGATCTTGGGACAATATCGGATTCAGGAATGTTCATTCTTTTGAGGACATCCAACTGGATGATGTTCACTGAGCTTCCCCCATCAATGAGAATCCTGCGAATAAAATGGTTAGAGATAAATAATGTAATAACTAGATCGTCGTGATGAGGATCCTGTATATCCACACGGTCATCCTCATCAAAGGATATGACTTTTTCCTGGGTGAGGATGGATGTTCGAACAGGTCTGTCCCCATTCTCCATCTTTGTCTCTTTTGCATGTCTCTTAGCTGTCGAGAATGAAGTGCCACAGATATCAGAGCCATCGGAGATGAAATGGATAATTTGAGCATCGGCTGGTGGTGGAGGAACTTTTTCAGGGACTTTCTCAGAATCTTGGATCCTTGACTTTTTCCTTCCGAATAACTCCTTCAAGTATCCTTTGCTCAAGAGGTAACCAATCTCCTTCCTTAATACTACGCATTCATCTGTGAGATGACCAAAGTCTTCATGATAAGCACACCATTTCGATTTGTCTTTGGTGGCAGCTGGCTTGTCACATTTCCTCGGCCATCTAGCATTATCACCTAAGTTCTGTATAGTAAGGATTAGTTCACTATTATCAGCAACAAAACATTATTCAGAGATAGGAGGATAATCCTCATCATCTTCCTCTTGTGCCACGGCGTGCACATTCTGGTTGTCGGTGTGACAACCCTCATAAATTCAGGTATCCGTACAATTAACTAATATTAATTAATGCTTAATGACTGTGCTGGATTACTTAACTGCTTTCTGATTACTGCATCATACTTACATGTGTATCACATATTACATAATGTCACCTTATTATCACATGCAAACTTTATTGACATACATGATGCACAAAGCACGGTTAGCACAGTTAGCGGATAACTCTGAAAATGCTGACGATGTTCAATACATAGACAGACAGTGTTTTGAGACCCAGTAAGGGCCAGGGATAAGGTACTACACTAGTTTGGTGTGTAGAGAAGTAAGGACCATAAAACTGCGTCACTAGGTGATAAATAAAGTGCCGGAAAGTGCCTAAAATCCACTTAAAGTGCAGAATTCTGCATTTTCAGCAAAATTCAGCTTTTTAACAAGTTAGTTACATGCAAAAATTTGACTAAATGGTCCTGAATGCTTTCCTAAGTGTCGGGAATTAAAAGTGTCACAAAAAGTAACATAAAGATCACTAAACGGAATAGCTTGACACTTTAACGAACCGGTATCTAACCGAACAACCGGACATTACCCGAAACACCAAAATTATGCTAGAAACATTGTTTAATTATTTCTGAGTTAGTCATGATCCCCGAACACCTTAACACCCACTAAAATATCTAGTAACTAACTTAACCAACTATATACTTGGTTTTGGACTATAAACTAACCACTTGGCTCAAAGTTACACTTGGACCACCTCCTCCTAGCCTATAATCGGCCATCACCACCACCATACCTCTTAGATTTTATTTCTTATTATATTTGGATCTTGCTTGATCTAGTGAACAAAATATTAGTAGTGAATATTATAAGTATGGTGTGGAGATTCATAAGATCATTACATTTCACTCACTTCACAACACCACACTCCATCTCTCTTACTCTCTCCCTTTCCTCTCGGCCTAGGTAGTGCCGCCACCACCACCACCACCTTTCATCATCATCCAATTTCATTCATCCAATCTCAAGTACTCTCAAGGGTGTAAGAAGGTGTCTTGTGAAGCTTCGTGCTCTTGAATCTTGAAGAACCTCCATCAATTGCTTTCATCCACCATTTTCATCATCTTCTTCATCAAGTGTTCTTCCCTAGCTTAGAGCTAGTAGTAAGACTCTCACAACCCCTTGATACTTCTAATTTTGGTTTGTTAAAAGATGTGTTATGTTGTAAATCACAAGAACACTAAAAGACTTGAACATGAATCATAAACATAAAGCTTACATATGATGAAATCTTGTTGAAATAATGTTGTTTAAGGATGTGTATGATACTTGTTGTTGTTTACTTGAGATTATGATGTTGATCATCATAAGGAGCTTGCTAGATTGTGATTAAACACATGATCTAGCAAGTTAATGGATGATTATGTGCTAACACAAGAAGATCATCCTCATGCATGAGCATGAACTTGAATGGTAAGATGATTTCTTGAAAAACAATAAATAAAGTAAGCTAGTAATCTTATGAATCTAAGATCCATGAGTAGTTTTCCAAAAGAACCAAGTCCAAAATGTGATTTTTAGAAGATCTTGATGCTTGTTTAAATGTACACTATTTTTGGTGATAAAATAAGTGCAAGAGCACTTTATTTACAAGAAGAGTTCAAAAGAATGATTTTTGGAAGGATCGTCTAACAAGTTGTAAACACCTAAATTCTTAAAGAATGAGATTTTTAAAGAAGTAAACACACTTTAGAGGGTAACTAAACCTACTAAAAACACTACCAAGTTACTACAAGTTTTAATAAAAGTTCAAGTTCATGTTGTTATGTAAATTGTATAGTTTTTGCACTTGAGAAGTGTAAGTTGTCTAAGGATTAATTGTTGATTGTTGTGATGATTTTTGAAAAGAAAATGATATGCTTTAATAAGCATCGACACCTCCATTTTTAGGGGAAACTATGGCAAAATTTTCTAAAAATACAAACACTTAGAAAAATATTTTCTAACAAGTATTTACAAGTGTATTTTGATCATAAGTTTTCAATATAAACCTTGCCATAATTTTTGTAACAAAAATACAAATATTGAAGGTTGGTTTTTAAATAAAAATGGGTAAATATATATTTAGAATATATATACATATTAAGACACTTGTATGATTATTTGTGTACTTGGTGAAATAGTTATATTATTTTAGGGTAAAATAATATAACAAAGTGCCATGAAATTTACTATCCAAAATAATACCAAGAATATCAAGGAATAAATATATAAGTTACACACATAATATCGTGAAACCGGACGCAAGAACGTAACTTATAAAATATTCCGGAAAATACCGTTACATATATATTTTTGGTAAATATTATTTTGGGTACAAGAAACGAAAATATGATTTTTGTAAATATTACAAAGTTGTATCATATTTTTGGACAAGGAGAAGTATATTATTTTTGGAAATGAAAATATATTTTTCTAGTATATTTAGAAGATATATGATTTTTGAGAAAAATATATATTTTCTGGGCAATACAATATTTTTGGGACAAAATGAGTTTACAAATATATTTTCTAAAGTGAGACATGGAAATATATTATTTCGGAAATTACCAATACAATAATACGAAAATACATGTATAAGATACCCCATCCTTGGGAAGGAAATACGAAGTTAAATACTTGAGAAGTATTAATACAGAGATGTTGCTTAAACAATTATTCCAAAACTAAATATAATTTGAGGTTAAAATAATTATTATTTTAACAAGTAATTATAACTTGGAATAATATTGGGAACATAAGAAACGTAACTCAAAACGTAAATACTAACCAAAGGCACGACCCGTTCGTCTAATAGACGTTAGTACCCTGTAGGTAGTCGTGTTTGCTGAGGAGTTTTGAGTGCCAGTACTGAAGACGCAATACTGTGAGTTCATGTCCCCCTTTTCTTTAAACTGTTTTGTTTACTTACTTCGGGGGTGAAATACATGTTACAAAAGGATTATTACAATAAAATTGTTATGGTTAGCCTAGGAAAGAACCATAGATCATGTGAATGGGTAGGCGTATACTTGAGGCCATCAATCATCTTGTAGGACCGAGGTGCATGAGTGATAGATCTATTTGGGTGTAGCGGGCCCACACCCATGAGGCCAGGGTGGCCCATAGTGGTGACTATGTCTTCCAGCCGGAAGCCCGGTGCAACTTTGCTAGGTTTGAGTCTTCCTACACCGTCACACATATCAGTGGCCTTGCAAACCATTGGTGATCTTTTCCTTGTTTGCTATCATACCGGGACATTCATACTTACACTATCTACAAAGGTTTATACATACTCACGAACACATGAACTCGTTTAACTTTTGTTGATATTTTTAAACTACATGTATTTCAGGGAACTAAGGGATCTGGCAGGTGTATGCATGTGTTTTCAAGCTGCGTCATGAATAAAAGATGTTATCTGTTAGGGATAGATTTTCTAAACCTAATGATCACGGATCCTCAAATACTGCCAGGATCACGGATCCTCAATTCTGTTTGAATTAAGGATCCTCAGAAGACGTTGCAGGATCAGGATCCAGGATCCTCATTGTTATCCTAACACTAACGGCTGTTTCCTCTATGTTTAAGCTTGTTACGCAGGAATGGACGAGTGGACTTGGTCTTACCGATATTCTTGGGGAATATGCTCTCAATATTTAGCACGTGCATAGCTTGGTGACCGTTTTAGAAGTCGTGAGTAGCTTGCACATTTAGCGGATAGTTAGTTTTGTAGGTTATTTCTATTTTTAAAGGGGATAACAAGCTTGAATTAGAACAAGTTAGCAAACACACACACTCGAAACAGCTCTCAACAGTTCATTGGCGATTACATACACATTACACACTAGTGATCCTTGTAACAAGCTTGTTATCATCCCGAGTTGTAATCATTATTTGTTTAATTATAGTTGGTGATCGGTAGTTTCCATCACCCGAGGTTTTTTATGCCGGTGATCATCTCTTGATCAAGGGTTTTTTCCTCGTATAAATCCTTGTGTCACTTGTTCATTTCATTTACAAGTTGTTCACACATTTGTTCATTGATTTAAGCATCACACCTCACAAAATAAGATTTGGTTGCATAATCCTAGTCTGATTTTTGACCAAAACAGTTTGGCACCCACCGTGGGGCAATTGGTGCTTCATTTCTGAAAAATTTCGTTCATTGTGTTAATTTCGGTTCATTATCTTCAACCATATGGCTTCTTCAGCAAAGAACACTTCAAGCTCTATGCCGGCAGTCACTTCTTCACAGGGCGTTCCACCTTTGCCTCCACCACCTTTTGGATCCTAGAAGAATGCTTGAAATGCTGCAAAGAGACAAAGCCCCATTTTCCCAAAACCACCAACATCTGCTATTTCTTCTGGCCCTACTAACAGTGATCTTTTTACTTTGATTTTGCAGATGAGGGATCCCATACAAGAGCAGGATAAAACCAACGAAAGGATCCTCTGGGAGATTAGTGACATCAAGAAACAGAAGAAATCAGTGGAGGACCACTCTCCTCTGATACCTAGATCACTGGATTTCGACACTCCAGCTATAACCACCCTGCAATCTGCAGCTCCGGACATCCAGTACCAGAGTGGACCATTGGGAAGGCGTTATGGATCAACAACCATGAGTCAGGCTTTAGGGTCTCACTTCAAGCCGTCAGGATCCTGTTTTCAGCCTTCGGGATCCTCTTTCTAGCATCAGGGATCCTTCGTTAGCTCAGGATGATATATGGGGACGCACACAGTTCAAGGATCCTCTCAGGTTCAAGGATCGTCTCAGGTTCAAGGATCCTCCTTTTAGGTTCAAGGATCCTCATCTCAGGCTTACAGATCCATGGATTATCCTCCAAGACCCCCAGTCACAGCACATCAAGGATCCAACATCTCTCAGGATCAAGGATTCTTAACGAATGTACAACCCGGAAGTACAAATGTTCATCAAGGAGACTTCAATCCAATGCAGACCATTGCTTCTTCTGGCCCTTCAGTCATACCAGAATCTCGTCAATATGGATTCACATCTGGAATTCCAAACTTGAATCCTCCGGGAGGTAACACTTTGAATAATTCTTATAACACTAACCATGGCTTTATGCAGGATACATGTATCAATCAAGCTATGGCTAGGGAATTACAGAAACTGAACGATATGATATCCAATGTTCCAGGAGTGGTTAAGCCCATTCCTGAAATTGCAGATGGAAGCCACATGATATCTCGCTTTGCACCACCCATTTGTGATGCAGAAATCCCAAAGAGGTTTCAAATACCAACCATGAAACTATATGATGGCTCGACGGATCCAGAAGAACATGTAGCTCAATATAGAGAAAGGATGGAGATCAATCCCATCCCAGAGAGGTTAGAAGAAGCATGTCTATGCAAGGGTTTCGGATCCACATTAACAGGATTAGCTCTTAAATGGCTGCTAAGTCTTCCCCCTTACTCTATTACTTCATTTGCTAATCTAGTTAACCTGTTTAATAGTCAATTCTCAAAATGAATCACTTAGAGATTATATCACTAAGTTTAGTAAAGAATCCTTAGATATTCCTAATTTGGATATTGCCACGGCTGTAGACGCCTTCAAAATGGGTTTGCTTAGGGATTCATTGTTCTATGATGATCTTGTCATTACCCCTTGCAGGAATCTTGATGAAGTAAGAACCAGGGCCCTTAGATTCATATTGCTAGAGGATGATAAAAGGATCCAAGTAAGACTGGCAGGATCCTCGAAGCAGGAGAAACAAGGATCCTACTTCAGGAACAACAAGTCCAAATCTTACAACAAGTCTGACAACCAGAACGTGCATGCAGTAGAACAGGAAGAGGATGATGAGGATTATCCTCCCATTTCTGAATATTGTTTTTCTGTTGATAACAATGAACTAATCCTTGCAATGCAGAACCTAGGCGATAAAGCAAGATGGCCCAGAAAAAGTGATAAGCCAGCTGCAACAAAAGACAAGTCCAAATGGTGTGCATATCATGAGGATTTCGGGCATCTCACTGAAGAATGTATTGCACTGAGAAAAGAGATTGGTTACTTGTTAAGCAAGGGGCACTTGAAGGAGCTTTTGGGGAGAAAAAAAGTCAAGGATCCAGGATCCTGAAAAGGTTCCAGAAAGAGGTCCTGCTCCTCCGGCAGATGCACAAGTTATAAACTTCATATCCGGTGGATCAGACATTTGTGGTACTTCCTTTTCAGCAGCCAAGAGACATGCCAAGGAAACCAAGATGGATAATGGGGATAGACCCATCCAAACCTTTACTGTTACACAGGAAAAAGTTATAACTTTTGATGAGGATGATCGTGTTGATGTCCAGGATCCTCATCATGATGGTCTTGTTATTACCTTATTTATATCTAACCATTTTGTTCGCAAGATCTTGATAGATGGAGGAAGCTCAGTAAACATCATTCAGCTTGATGTCCTCAAGAAAATGAACATCCCTGAATCGGATATTGTCCCAAGATCCTCAGTTCTTGTGGGATTCAGCGGAGAAACCAAGAATACATTGGGGGACATTAAACTTCCCATCTACATTGAAGGACTTCATTCTTATAAAAAATTTTGTGTTATAGATTGCTTATCCTGTTGCAATGTTATCCTTGGCAGGCCATGGATACATGACATGAAGGCAGTTGCATCTACATATCATCAATGTGTGACGCTTCCTAGTCCATGGGGGGTGATAAAGATTGAGAGTGACCAACAAGAAGCAAAGAATTGCTATACCTCATCAATGAAGCCAGCCTCAAGACCAAGGGAGCAATAGCAACTAAAGTATCCTCCAAGAGATGTCTTGGAGGCAAGAGAACAGGATGTGAAAGATATCATTATGGATCCTCATGATCCTGAATCCAAAGTCTTCATAGGATCAGGGATCCTCAGTAACATTGAACAGGATCCAGTATCCTTCCTTAAGAGGAGAAAAATTACCTTTTCCTGGAAGCATGAAGACATGAAAGGTATCTCTAAAGATATAATTACTCATAAACTTGGCATTGACAGGTCATTCAAACCCATACATCAGAATAGGAGGAAGTTTACACCTGAGAGGAATGCTATTATCCAGGAGGAGGTAGATAAACTACTCCGGGCAGGTTTGATAAGAGAGGTCAAGTATCCAAGGTGGTTAGCCAATGTGGTTGTTGTTCAAAAGGAAAATGGAAAGTGGAGGGTATGTGTCGATTTTACTGATTTAAACAAGGCATGTCCCAAGGATCCTTTCCCATTACCCCACATTAACTCCATGGTGGATGCTACCGCAGGTCATGAGTTGTTGACTTTTATGGATGCTTCATCTGGATTTCAACAAATTCAGATGGAACCATCTGACCAAGAGGATACAGCCTTTATGACCCCAACTGGTATCTATTGTTATATTGCTATGCCATTTGGACTAAGAAACGCAGGTGCTACTTATCAAAGGCTAGTCAATATGATGTTTTAGGAACAGATAGGACACACTATGGAAGTCTATATAGATAACATGGTGGTTAAGTCCAAGAGAGCTGAGGATCACCTTAGAGACCTGGAAGAAGCATTCAATATCCTTGACAAATTCAATATGAAGTTGAATCCTTCAAAGTGTCACTTTGGTGTTAAAGCAGGCAAGTTCCTAGGTTACATGGTAACAAAAAGAGGCATTGAAGCACGTCCAGAGCAAATTAAGGCAATTGTGAATATCAAATCTCATGCCAATGCCAAGGATGTGCAAAGGCTGATAGGGAGGATCGCGGCCTTGAACAGATTCATATCAAAGTCATCGGAAAAGTGCAAGGAATTCTATGACATTTTGAGAAAGAACAAGAAATTTGAATGGACTGAAAAGCATGAAAATGCTCTCAAAGCCCTCAAGGATTACCTATCCTCAGCTCCTGCTTTGATGAAACCAGAAAAAGGGGATATATTATCCTTATATCTAGCGGTATCCTCTAAAGCAGTAAGTTCAGTCCTTGTTAAGGATCACGAAGGTACACAACATCCTGTTTATTATGTAAGTAAGAGTTTGCTTGATGCTGAATCCCGGTATTCACATTTAGAAAAACTTATCCTTTCTTTGATTATGGCATCTACTAAACTAAGACATTATTTTGAAACTCATGCCATTATTGTTAAGACTAACTTTCCAATTGTTGGGATTGAACCCTACAAAAGAACAGATGATAGAAAGCCAAAACAGATCTGAAATAACTGATCCAAAATAAACAGTGTTTTGAACCATTGCTTCCTTTAATATTCTAAGTTTCCTAACAACTGTTGGTCCTAACATCTGCTTAAAGCCAAGCACTATTACTTTGTAAAGACTGTTGAAGACCAAACCACTGTTAAAGTCAAAGGTCTGCTGGAAGTCAAAGGTCTGATCATCCTTTGAAGAACATCTGCTAATGCTTCATCAGTGGTTGAGCTCATCAGTGGATAGCATCAATAGGGTCTTATAATCAGTGTTTTGTTAAGGTATCAGAGGTTAGCATTAGCAGAGGTTAGGGTTTGTTAAGGTTGTTAGATGTCCTTGTCTCAGTGATGTCAGCAAAGATGCCACAGTGGTTAGAACTTGTACTATAAATAGACAGTGCATGTACTGTTCTATTCAGCTCTCTCTCTCTCTCACACACACACACACACTTAACTTATACATATCAATTAGTGTGAGCTCAGGCTGAGGGGGAGTTAGTGATTCAAGCATGTAATAGGTTTGTAATCTTTTGAATCTTATGATTAATGATAACATGTTATGATGAAAGCTAATCTCTCCTTGGTTATGTGATAAAGTTTTTACAAATTATTCCGCTGCAAGTTATTTCACTGTTTTATCTAATTTTGATCTTCACTTCTGTAAAAACAACATAATCAAGCAAACTCAGATCCTAACAATTGGTATCAGAGCCTAGGACATTCAAATTCGATCTAACAATCAATTTGACATAAAAGTTCAGCTCAAATTCATTGATACTTAGTTGCTTGTATCAGTTGAAAAACAGAGTAAAGTATAATCACGTATAAAGTTGATTATTCAAAAGCTTCTGTAAAACAAACTGAGATGCTGCTAAACACACAAAATTCGCATAACACTGTATCTTATTGTCACATGTAATTACAGTGTTTATGTTGGAAATTGTGATGATTCCATGATTAACTGTTACTAAGGCTTCACCTCTAGTCATTAAAGACTAAGGCGAACAAAATCCTTAGGAACAAGATCTATATGTGAACAACAGTTTTGAACAGTTTTGAAAAAACGTTTAAAATTTAAATCAAAATTGTTTTTAGTTAAAAGAAAATTAGCAGTTTCAAAACACTCATCAAAGCATAATCAAGGATCAACTCCCAAACTATGGTATAAAAATACCAAGTTGATAAAAATGAGCTTGAATCTGCCTAAATCACTTGTGAAAAAAGGGCAAAATCCTGTATAGGTTATGTGTTGATGTATTCGAAAACTAGATCAAAAAGTAATGTGAAAATTGGCATAAGCAGTTGCAAAAAATGACCAAGTTTCTTAAAACATTGCTGTAAATGATTTTGGATTGATTATTCTTTTCTTAAAAACCCTCCAGTGAATGTTATAACATATGCCTTTGGAGAGGTTAAAAAGGAAAAGATAAAAATCACTAAACTCACAAAGGTGTGTTTAACTCAAAATTTTTGAAATCAAAAGAAAAGAGTATAAACTCAAAATACTTGAGAGTTCACAGGTTACCAAACAGCTGAGTGCAACCACTGGTTCAGGACAGTTCAGGTTACTGTTGTATCAGAAGGTAAAACTTATTTAAGAGGACTAAGGCAAATTTTCAAAAATCTATCACATGGGTTAGGGTTTACAAAAGACTCTCAAACCTTTGTGAACATATATCCTCAGAAATACAATCATCTGACAGGAAATGGTCTCCATCAATGGTTATAAAATTTTACTCAAACCACTGATCATTATTATAAAATTGAGATTTAAACAAGGTCGACTCTATCCAAAATTATTTCTGTTATGGAAATTACCAGATGTAATTGACTTATCTATCTGAAACTTTTACTTGTTTTTAAATGGTAAAAGGTACTTGTAAATATCAGGATATATTATTCTCTCATTTTTTATAGAGAATATTATATTTGGTGCTTTTACTTGTTTTAGATAGTAAAAGCTCATTACCTGACAGGATGAAGATCCATTCTATTTAAAAAAAAAGGATATAATCCTTGATAATAAGTCAAATGGAGATGGTGTTTGGGTTAGGCTCAATTCATACAGAAACTC
Organism: Helianthus tuberosus; assembly: GCA_030545235.1. Classification (NCBI taxonomy): domain Eukaryota; kingdom Viridiplantae; phylum Streptophyta; class Magnoliopsida; order Asterales; family Asteraceae; genus Helianthus; species Helianthus tuberosus. Next base: position 105,549,340 of record CM060408.1, read on the forward strand.
AAGTATAGAACAATTTCTCAAAGTTGATTGATAACAAGTGCTCAAAATGTTTTACCTTAAACTTAAAAGTCTCAATTAAAATTTTGCAGTCAAAGTTGACTGTAGTTACCATCTGGGATACTCTACCACAGCCAAGGCCTATAAAGTGTTTTAAACGCAAGAACTGGGTCTGTGAAAGAGTATTTGAATGTAAAGTTCAATAAAACTTTCATCATTGAAAATCCTTGCAAATCCTGCTTAACTGTTTAATCCTGTTAAATTTACATATGAAGATGTGTCTGTTTAGACTAACCCTGCAGGTACCCCACAATTCTCATCACAAGACTTTGGATATGATATTGAGTTTCTTCAATACAAAATCATATTCACCACAAGAAGCATCAGATGTTCAAAACAACTATTAAAGCTCATCCACTGCTGGATCAACAGTTGTTGAGAAAACAACACCCCAACCTCTGTCATCACATGATATCCAACCACTGATGACATCAAACATCATTTATGAGGGATTGCTATGAAAAGGTTTGATTTCTTTACAACATATCCATACTACAGATCAGTTGGCTGATGTACAAATCAAAGCATTAGATACACCTACCTTTAAAAACTTGATCTCTAGGATTGGAATGCTAAACATAGATTAAAACAAGTTTTCTTGTATTCTATGTGAAAATAGCATAAAAGTGTTTTTAGAAAATCAAAATAAAAAAAATTTAAAAATAGTTAAAATTGAATTTTTCAATAAATCTCTAAAGTCTGATGAAACCACTGTTTTCACTTAAAACTCTGACTGGCATGTCTATCCACTGACAAAGTGTATCCTCTGATTCCATTATTTTCCATCCACTGACAGTGTTATAGTTCTCCACTATTCGCAACCACTGATCACACACATCAGTGGTTTCCCAAACAACTGTCCTCCATTCTCAATCAGTGGTTACACGTGGATAGATGATAGCCATCAGATCTTGTCACGTGGCCAGATGTTATCCGTTCGCTTTTTGAAACTGTTGTCTTCCCAATAAAACGTTTACTCGCCTAATGGCTAAAGAGTCAAAAGTTTCTAAAACACAAACAGGGGAGTCTGAGCAAAATTTGGATGAGTCCACATCTACTTCTCAGACTTCAGCTGTTGAGCCCACTGCTCTTGGTGACCACAGTAGCACAACCACTGCTGTGCAACCCCCACCAAAACCACCAAAAAGACCAAAAAGAAACCCTCCAAACCCACCAAACCCAAAAAGGGTCCTCTGGAAGTTGAGATCCCAGAGGTAAACCCAGTGACAACACAAAAGTCACATGAAACCACTATTGCTACTTCCTCACAACAGTTAGAAAGATCTCCACCCAAAACATTAACTCCTCATGATTCCTCACAAAAGGAACAAGTTGTAAGCACAGGGATCCCACAACTTGTAACATCATCCTCATTTGAGAGTATGTTAAACTGTCCTTCTCCTAGGACAACTCTTCTTTCCACACCACCCTCCACATTTCAAATCATGGCAACTACCACATCACTGTTTGGAACCATTGATAATCAATCACAAAAAGGCCCCTCTCATCAACACATTTCTGAGAGCAAAACTTCCACAATGGCTGTGTTTGATAAAAATCAATTGGTTATCCCACAAACAGTTGAGGAGGCTACACCACTTGGATTTCACAAAATACCTTTTGATAGTTCAATTGGAGCAACTACTACAGATGTTGAATCCACTGATTTATATCTGGACAATAGTTTCATACATAAGTCTCCTTTGAAGGCAATTTCTACTAGGGATACTTTGGTAACCACTGCTGGTATTAAAACCACTGATATGTTTACTAAGGAATCCTCTATTGTGGAAAGAAGACCCCAGTACCAAGAAAAAGGGGCATCTAAGGTTGAAGCAAGTGATAAATCACATGTTCATGATACCATGATACAACTACCACCTCTGGTAGGAGCTCAGATGTTCCTATTAAGTTAGGATATGGGCTAAAATATAAGGAATTAACGGACAAAGTTACAAAGATTGAGACATCAGTGGGAGATATAAAAAATGTGCTGCAACAGATGTTACACTCTGCAAAATCTCGAAACACTGCTCAATCCTCTGCTCAAACCACCAGAATTGTGAAACAAGTGTATCCTCTGCTTCAACAACATTATCAACATGCTAATCAGTTACATGATTCAAAAATGCAGACATTCAAAGAAGAAGTTGAAGCCAGGTATAAAGACACACAGGAAGAGCTTAAAGCTATTAAGAAATTTCCAATTCCTGACACTACCCCTGCACCTATCTTCGAAAGAGTTGATGATGCCAAAAAGGGGGAGAAAAATGACTCTGGGGAAAATCTCTCAGTAACTTCTGCTGAAACATCTGTCAAAGAAAAGGAAAAGGGAGGTGATGAAACCCTGAAAATTCAAGCAGATGATGAAGATACACAAATGAGTATCGTTCAAAGTCAAGTCAGGATAAAAGAGAAGGAGATGAAGGATACCACTGCTAGTCTCAAAACCACTGCTGATATTAAAAGACCAACCACTGATAGTTCAATTTCCTTCCATCACATTTCCTACCAACCACTGATAGTTCAAAGTCAAGTGATGATCACATTTCCTACCATCACTCATCATATATCTACTCCCACCAGAAATCTAGTTCAATCATCATCTCCTACAATCATATTTATATTTAAAAGGGAGAAGAACATTAATGTTATATCTGATGAAGAAAACATTCCTGCACCACTTCCATTGTCTTCACTACCAATGACCTCTACTTCAAAACATTTTAGTTATGGCACTGTTAGACAAGTCGTTAGACGGTCAGAGGTTAGAGTTGTAGAGACTTACAAGAAGCTAGAAGAGCTTAGAAAGACAAATGCATCACTGTCACACCCCGACCACGTATAACATACAAGACGTGGCGGAAAACGTCGGGGAGTGTTGTAACAGAATTAATTGTTTCATAACCATGGCATTCAAAGTTGTATTTTATTTATAAACACAAGAGTTTCATTGTTTTAAACAGGAATCAAAGAGTTTTTAACATAATTAAACATAGTCTATCTTCGTTTTAAATCTCTAAGGCACAGGTCCGCCCTAGAGTCATGATCGTCATCCTACGGAAAAGCTCCTGAAAACACATGTGAAAATAGGTACGTCAGCATAAAAATGCATGTGAGATACATAGGTTTTGTGAAAATAGGATTAATGACTTAAGTTTAAGAAATGTTTAGTCATGAACCTTGTAATTTGATTTTGTTTTGTAAATCGCTTGAAAAACAATAAGTTTAGATGATATGTATAAGTAAAAGAATAAGGTATGGTTAAATGAATAACCAAGTAAAATGAGTTGTATAAAATAAACCGTATTGTAAAACAAAGTCTTGTGAAAACATGTTACTTGTATAAAATGTATAAGTCCAAAATCAATGATTTAAATAACGCTATGATATGTAATATAATACAAACACTTATATATAGGAAGTACCAGCGGCGTATCCACCATGCTTGTATCATATTACTCACATTTCGTTACTTAAGTCACTTAACCAACCAACAATGTATAATGTCTATGTTTAAACCAATTGTCAAAAGTCCTTGTATAAACCATGTCAAATGTTGATAGTCCAAAAGTAGTCAAGTAATGTGTAACAAATGTTGTGTCTTGTAAGTAAAGTATTGTCAAATAGTCTAAATGTAGAAATGTACAAAACAAAGTATTTTGAATGTATCAAAAAGTTATGTTTCGCAAAGTAATACATGTTATATTGATACAAACATTTATGTGGTAAGTTAACGCATACATTCAAGCCTTGAGACAGTCGGATAACCCTTTCAGTCAAGGTTATCAAAAGAATTGTATTCGGATTCAGTCATTCCTTACATCCAAACAAACCCGGGATGTCAGGAATGGGATTTGTCAAGTCCTATGGTACCAGTACTTACTACCGAGCGGCGTAGCTAATGTTAATGAACGTATAATAGTCTCGTTTGTGCAAACCAAATGTCATAGCAAAAGTGAACATGTTATATAAAAACAATGTACTAAGTATGCTAAGTTAACATACAAAGCAGAAAAGTCATGTAAATCAATGTGCTAGCATGCTATCAGTTAACATACATAGCAGAAATGTAATGTAAAACAATGTACTAAATATGCACACAATGGACATACATAGCATGAAACGTAATGAAATCATGTACTATAATGTACTAACAAACATAGCAGGTATATGATGTGAAAACAGGAAAGCATGAAAGTAACAAGTAGGCACATGTGTTTCACCCCAAAATGTTTGGAAAACAGCAAAAGAGGGGTCTATGTACTCACTTGAGATTGCTCAGAAGTCCTAAGATAACCACCAAGCAATGCTAGAGATCTCGGAATATCAAACGGCACCTAATATAGGTAACTACATTAATAAACCGGACCTAAATCGGAAGATCGGATAGAATGAGGGTTCGTAAACCAAATGAGTATGGGAACTCATGTAGTATGGTTTAACAAAGCCTACATACTAAATGAAACCTATCCTAAGTGCTTGTGACCCATTACGACCCGTTTAGGTAGCTTATGCTACTTTAACGCGTCGCTCGCGTGAATCGCGTTCGGACCACCTAACTAGTCCTATGACAAGTAATATATGCCTTAACATGTCTAATATGGTTGTCAAATCAGTTTAGATGTCAAAAGTTATCTTACATATGTTTAAAATGAATTTTGGCATTATAGGGGTATTTTGGTAATTTACCTAAGGCATATAAACTACCTATCATACAACTACTTAAACGAAGCGACCATAAGGTATAACCTCGGATGGTTATTCCCTATATACTATGGTCACCTAATGTGCTTGGTCGGATCCTAATGATCGACCAAACGGGCCGGGTTCGAAAGTATAAGCGATTGTTTAGATCGCTTACCTTACGACCCTATATAAGCACTAAACTAAAAGTGACGAGCTAAGCATGTTAAAACATGCTTAACTAAGTTTAGAAAACAGGTTTGGTATCAAAACAAACGGTTTTGATACCCATAAGTAGTTTGGTTACAAAATACGCAAGAATACGTATTCTGACCGAAACTACGACTCGTCACTGAGCCTAGATAACGTGGTAATCAGTAGGTATAGTCACTAGGGACTATAACCATCGTGATCACGCTCACGTTATGAAGTTCAAACGAACTTCGCATCGACCATAAACTGGTCAATGCAGAAAGTCAAACAAAGTTTGACTTTCGGACTCGAAAGCGATAAAAGAACGAAAGAATACTTACGAAAGGTCCCCGAATGCTAATCTAGATCCAAATAACTCAGGTATGAAACAATGGTTTCAACTTAGAGTCTTTTAGATCAGATTCTAGTGAGGAATGAGTGAAAATGGGTTGGGTATTTATAGTAAACCCACAACCGTTAGGATCGTTTCTTGGAAAAGGGGGCACGATCTAGGCCGTACACTTGTCAAAATGTTGTGGTAACTAATTTTGGCCACCATAGGAGATTAACATGTGGCACTTGACCTTTGGGAAGTGTTAGGGGCTGCTAACTTATGTTTAAAATGGTTTTTTGCTGCATTTTTTTATTTATTTATTTTCTTTTATATTTTTTTTTGCAGTTTTGCAGTTTTGGTTCCTGAGCGCGTATCGTCGTGTTTTGGCACTTCTAACACCCGTCAAGCCCATTTTTAAGCTTCACAAGGATGTTAAAGTATAGGGAACATGAAACATGCTCAAAAATATGCCGGATGTCGGTTCGTTTAGCCGTACAATCTCGTTGTTCGGTTAATTACGACGGAATGCGCATAAGCGTGAAAAACGATCCAAATTGCGTGACGAATGGATTTTTCTCATGCCAAACACTAAACTAAAATATTTTAGTGCTTACATAAATTTTTGGATGTCCGGATGTATTCAGAACGTAAGGTATGCGCGAAAATGCAAACTTGTGCACTTTTTGACACTTTTAGTCCCTGAATGACCCAAAAGTTTATTTTAGCATACCGAACCCCTCAAAGCCTATTTCTAAGCTATGTAAAGGATATTTATGGTATGTTTAACTTATGGTCATGTTCCGGAATGTCTGTTACAGTTCAAATTGGCATACTTTCGCAGTTTGTCAAGTTTAGTCCCTGTAGTCGAATTAACTTGTTTTTGCCATACCAAAGCCTTCAAAACTTATTTCTAAGTTATGTAAAGGTTATTTAAGGTATGTTAAGTATATGTTGATGTTCCGGAGTATTTGTCGCATTAAACTGATTACGTTTTCGCACCAGTTTGCGTATAACTCTCCAGAAAGCGATATAGAGTTTGAAATTGGATAAAAGTCAAAACATGAAAAATGTAAAACACAACCAAACAAACATTGGGATCAAATAACATTGTTTTATTGATACTGTTCACAATGATTACAAGCACGGATGTTACAGTCTCCCCTACTTGTGGAAATTTCGTCCCGAAATTTATTTAGAGGAAACTCGTGGGAAAAGATGCGGATATTTTGCCTTCATTTGATCTTCGCGTTCCCAAGTAAACTCGGGTCCACGTTTAGCTTCCCAGCGAACTTTGACCAAAGGAATGCGCTTGCGTTTAAGCCACTTGACTTCACGTTCCATGATTTCCATAGGTTTCTCAACAAATTTCAGTGTTTTGCCAACACGAATTTCGTCAAGCGGTATGTGGAGGTTCTCATCAGCCAAACACCTCTTGAGATTGGACACGTGAAAAGTTGGATGAACATTTCCAAGTTCAGGAGGTAACTCAAGTCTGTAGGCTACCTTTCCGATTCTTTCGACGATCTTGAATGGTCCAACGTATCTAGGTGCAAGTTTTCCCTTCTTTCCAAATCTGATCACACCTTTCCAAGGTGAGACCTTAAGTAATACTCGATCACCGACTTGAAATTCCAAGGCCTTGCGTTTTGGGTCCGCGTAACTCTTCTGACGGCTTCTAGCTGTCTGAAGGTTATCACGAACTTTCTTGATCTTGTCAGTAGTTTCTAAAATGAGGGCAGGTCCAGTAAGTTGGGCCTCGCCGATCTCATTCCAGCAGACTGGTGAACGACATTTTCGACCATAGAGAGCCTCGAAAGGAGCCATTTTGATGCTGGTGTGATAACTGTTGTTGTAGGAGAATTCAATCAATTTAAGATGTGAATCCCAGCTACCACCAAAATCGATCACACAAGCTCTTAGCATATCCTCCAGAGTCTGGATTGTTCTCTCAGATTGACCACCCGTTTGCGGATGATAAGCTGTGCTTAGATTAAGTTGGGTCCCCATAGCAGATTGCATGGTTCTCCAAAAATGAGAAGTGAAACGAGCATCTCTGTCGGAAATGATGTTCAAAGGAACACCATGTCGAGCTACAATTTCATCCACATAGATTTGAGCAAGTCTGTCAGCAGGAAAATCCTCACGGATTGGCAAGAAATGCGCTGATTTAGTAAGACGATCAACAACTACCCAGATGGCATCATGACCTTTCTTTGTGCGCGGAAGTTTAGTAACAAGATCCATAGTAATGTTTTCCCATTTCCAAACTGGGATCTCTGGTTGCTCCAATAAACCAGAAGGACGCTGATGTTCAGCCTTAACCTTAAGAAAAGTAAGGCATTTTGATACGTATAAGGCAATGTCTTTCTTCATACCAGGCCACCAATAATGAATACGAAGATCCTTATACATCTTATCTGAGCCCGGATGAATAGAATAACGAGACTTATGGGCTTCATCCATAAGCAAGGTACGAAGATCATCCTGGCTTGGGACCCACAAACGGTCCATGAAGTAATACGATCCATTGTCCTTCAGTTCCAAAGCAGGCGTTATGTGATAGGGAAATTCCTTATCCATTAAACCTTGTGAAACACAAGATTGTTGAGCCTGAGAAATGCGTGCTTGGATATCGGATCGAGTTTGAATAACAGATTGAACACGTACACAATGAAGCTTAGTACGTTCCTTACGACTCAATGCATCAGCCACGACATTCGCCTTACCAGGATGGTAGCGAATTTCGCAGTCATAGTCGTTTAAAAGCTCAACCCAACGTCGTTGCCTCATGTTGAGTTCTTTCTGGTTGAAGATATGCTGAAGACTTTTGTGGTCCGTGAAAACCACACATTTTGTACCGTACAAATAGTGTCTCCAGATCTTTAGAGCGAAAACAACTGCACCCAACTCAAGATCATGAGTGGTGTAGTTCTTCTCATGTATCTTCAACTGCCTCGATGCATATGCTATGACTTTGTTCCTTTGCATAAGAACACAGCCAAGACCCAGTTTAGATGCATCGCAATAAACAACGAAATCATCATTGCCCTCAGGCAAAGTCAGAACAGGCGCGTCACAAAGTTTCTGCTTCAAGTGTTGAAAAGCTTCCTCTTGTTTGAATCCCCACTCAAAGGTCATTTTCTTCTGAGTTAGAGCAGTTAGAGGAACTGCAATCTTTGAGAAGTTCTCAATGAAGCGGCGGTAATAACCCGCTAGACCAAGAAAAGACTGAACCTCAGTAGGAGTAGTAGGCGTATCCCAATCCTTGATCGCACTGATCTTGGAGGGATCCACATGAATACCTTGTTCGTTGATAATATGTCCTAAGAATTGAACTTCTTTAAGCCAGAATTCACACTTGGAGAATTTGGCGAAAAGTTGCTCTTTCTTTAGGAGTTCCAGAGTAAGACGAAGATGTTGCTCGTGATCAGATCGCGTCTTGGAGTAGATTAAGATGTCGTCAATAAAAACAATGACGAACTGATCCAAATAAGGTTTGCAGACCCTATTCATTAAGTCCATGAAAACAGCAGGAGCATTAGTCAAACCGAATGGCATGACTGTGAATTCATAACGCCCATAACGAGTACGGAACGCTGTCTTGGGAATATCTTCTTCATGCACCCGAAGTTGATGATATCCAGATCGCAGATCAATCTTTGAAAAATAAGAAGCGCCCTGTAACTGATCAAAGAGGTCGTCTATGCGCGGTAGGGGATATCGATTCTTGATGGTAAGCTTGTTAAGCTCACGATAATCGATACACATCCTAAAAGATCCATCCTTCTTCTTGACAAAAAGAACAGGAGCACCCCAGGGTGAAAAGCTAGGACGGATAAAACCTTTGTCAGAGAGCTCCTGAAGCTGCTTAGACAACTCTTGCATCTCAGACGGTGCAAGACGATATGGGGCTCTGGCAATGGGATTTGCACCAGGTACGAGATCAATGCGGAATTCGACTTGGCGTGCTGGAGGTAGACCAGGTAACTCTTCAGGGAAAACTTCAGAATAATCCCGAACGACAGGAATATCTGAAATAGACTTACCCTTGCCTTTATCTGCTGTAACATGTGCTAAGAAAACCACATAGTTCTTCCGCAGATACTTCCGAGCTTTAAAACAAGACATGAGTTTGAGACCACCGGCAGGTTTCTCACCTTGAACCTGTAGGATCTCGCCTGTCGAAAGCGGCACACGAACAATCTTCTCAGAACAAACTATCTCTGCGCGATGCTTAGATAACCAATCCATACCCACTATGACGTCGAAGCTTCCAAGTTGCATAGGCGTGAGGTCGATAGGAAAAAGATGATCGTTAAGGTTCAACTGGCAGTCGTGAAGAACAGAATCAAGAACAATGGGTTCACCACTAGCAACTTCTATTGTCAAAGGTTTACCTAGTTTCGTTCTAGACACGCGAAGCATAGGCTCAAAAGACAATGACACAAAACTCTTGTCGGCACCAGAATCGAAAAGAACAGATGCAGGCTGATTATTAATAAAGAACGTACCGTTCACCACGTTATCATCCGCCTGCGCCTCTTGGGCATTCAAGTTAAAAGCTCATCCTCGAGCCTGAGCCTGATTCGGGTTCGCATTCTGATTCTGGTTGGCTAGCCTTGGGCACCGGTTCCTGTAGTGGGTCAGATCCCCACAATTGTAGCACGAACCAGGAGGAAAATGAGGTCGTGCAGCTTGACCTTGTTGCTGAGCAAGAGGCTGAGCAACTTGTTGTGCTTGGTTCTGAACTGCCTGGTTCTGGTTAACAGGAATGCGGCAGGTGGCAGCAAGATGACCAGGCCTTCCGCAGTTGGTGCACTGACGACACTGGAGGTGTGGTTGATGATGGCCGTTACACCTGTTGCACAAAGGTGCATTGCCAAGATAAGGCTTCTTGGCTAGTGGTTGCGCAGGCTGATTTGGTGCAGCCTGAGCCTGTGCAGTAACAGCATAGTTTTGGGAAGCCTTCCGCTTCCTAGACCCTCCAGAATTCTTTCCCTTCTTGTTTTGACCTTTCTTGCTATCCTCATTATCAGCCGACTGCTTCTTGCCCTTGTCACCCTTCTTATGCAGCTTTCCCTTACGAACCTGCGACTCAGTCAATGTCGCTGATAACTCGATCGCCTGACGGAGTGTGGTAGGGTTGCTACCAGTAATGATGTCTTGTACCGAGTCAGGTAGGCCGTCGATGTATCTTTCGATAGCCTTGTCGAGTGGGGTAACCATAGTTGGGCAAAGCAGACTCAACTCTTCAAACCTATCAGTATAAGCCCTGTGCTCGCCACTGTCTTGTTTCAAGTTATCAAATTCCTTCTCCAAAGCTCGCTGCTCATGACGAGGACATAATTCCCTCATCATAAGGGCCCTAAGTTCGACCCAAGTTTGCGCTAGAGCAACTTCTGCACCCCGATCTCTCATAACCCCATTCCACCATGTGAGAGCCCTCTTTTGAAACACGCTCGAAGAAAACTCGACCTTGCGATTATCCGGACACTGCACGTGGCGGAAAGTATTCTCAATGCTCTCAAACCATTGAAGAAGCCCAGTCGCTCCCTCAGAACCATTAAACTTGAGTGGTTTAGCCGAGTTAAAATCCTTGTATTTGCATGGAGCATTGTTGTTGTTGTTAGCTTGTTGCCATTGAGCAAAGAGATTTGGAAATTGAGCAGCCATCTGCTCCGCAATAATTTCTGCCAGTTCGGCAGTCGCAATCAGATTGTCGCGTCGAGGAGGCATTCTAAAAGAGGAAACATGAAAAGAAACGAGTGAGATGATGGGATGAAAAGAATGAGATGAAACAACAAAATCAAAGATGGTGGTCATTTGTCCGTATCACAAAGTAAACAAACGACACACAGTGACTAATCAAAGTAAATGGATCAAAAATAATGTATCATGAAGACATGCTCGCCTATAAGTGAACACTCATCCCAAGAATTCCCAGGTAAGCACAACTGGTCTCGCGTCTGATGAGATGTATACGAAGTGCTTGCCTAGACAGAAAACCCAGAATACAGGCATTCACTCTTCCAGTTTGCACGTGTTCACACTATTTAGAACCCAAAACTTTGACGAGATTTTGAAAATTTGAAGGCACAAGGCCAAAAATTTAGTCAAACTGGAAGGGTTCAAAACCTTGTAATAAATCATTCAAAAACAGAAGATTGTTTTTCAAAAATCGTTTCGAAAAATTTGGTTTCTTGTTTTGATAATCACCTAAGGATAGGTGAAGTGCATGTTTTAAGATCTAAACACAAGATAACTTGTGTTAGGGTCCTAGAAAGGTTATAGTCTAGGTCAAAGCATTACTAATAACCTAATTCCCTATAACTATTGGCTCTGATACCAACTCTTCTGTCACACCCCGACCACGTATAACATACAAGACGTGGCGGAAAACGTCGGGGAATGTTGTAACAGAATTAATTGTTTCATAACCATGGCATTCAAAGTTGTATTTTATTTATAAACACAAGAGTTTCATTGTTTTAAACAGGAATCAAAGAGTTTTTAACATAATTAAACATAGTCTATCTTCGTTTTAAATCTCTAAGGCACAGGTCCGCCCTAGTGTCATGATCGTCATCCTACGGAAAAGCTCCTGAAAACACATGTGAAAATAGGTATGTCAGCATAAAAATGCCTGTGAGATACATAGGTTTTGTGAAAATAGGATTCATGACTTAAGTTTAAGAAATGTTTAGTCATGAACCTTGTAATTTGATTTTGTTTTGTAAATCGCTTGAAAAACAATAAGTTTAGATGATATGTATAAGTAAAAGAATAAGGTATGGTTAAATGAATAACCATGTAAAATGAGTTGTATAAAATAAACCGTATTGTAAAACAAAGTCTTGTGAAAACATGTTACTTGTATAAAATGTATAAGTCCAAAATCAATGATTTAAATAACGCTATGATATGTAATATAATACAAACACTTATATATAGGAAGTACCAGCGGCGTATCCACCATGCTTGTATCATATTACTCACATTTCGTTACTTAAGTCACTTAACCAACCAACAATGTATAATGTCTATGTTTAAACCAATTGTCAAAAGTCCTTGTATAAACCATGTCAAATGTTGATAGTCCAAAAGTAGTCAAGTAATGTGTAACAAATGTTGTGTCTTGTAAGTAAAGTATTGTCAAATAGTCCAAATGTAGAAATGTACAAAACAAAGTATTTTGAATGTATAAAAAAGTTATGTTTCGCAAAGTAATACATGTTATATTGATACAAACATTTATGTGGTAAGTTAACGCATACATTCAAGCCTTGAGACAGTCGGATAACCCTTTCAGTCAAGGTTATCAAAAGAATTGTATTCGGATTCAGTCATTCCTTACATCCAAACAAACCCGGGATGTCAGGAATGGGATTTGTCAAGTCCTATGGTACCAGTACTTACTACCGAGCGGCGTAGCTAATGTTAATGAACGTATAATAGTCTCGTTTGTGCAAACCAAATGTCATAGCAAAAGTGAACATGTTATATAAAAACAATGTACTAAGTATGCTAAGTTAACATACAAAGCAGAAAAGTCATGTAAATCAATGTGCTAGCATGCTATCAGTTAACATACATAGCAGAAATGTAATGTAAAACAATGTACTAAATATGCACACAATGGACATACATAGCATGAAACGTAATGAAATCATGTACTATAATGTACTAACAAACATAGCAGGTATATGATGTGAAAACAGGAAAGCATGAAAGTAACAAGTAGGCACATGTGTTTCACCCCAAAATGTTTGGAAAACAGCAAAAGAGGGGTCTATGTACTCACTTGAGATTGCTCAGAAGTCCTAAGATAACCACCAAGCAATGCTAGAGATCTCGGAATATCAAACGGCACCTAATATAGGTAACTACATTAATAAACCGGACCTAAATCGGAAGATCGGATAGAATGAGGGTTCGTAAACCAAATGAGTATGGGAACTCATGTAGTATGGTTTAACAAAGCCTACATACTAAATGAAACCTATCCTAAGTGCTTGTGACCCATTACGACCCGTTTAGGTAGCTTATGCTACTTTAACGCGTCGCTCGCGTGAATCGCGTTCGGACCGCCTAACTAGTCCTATGACAAGTAATATATGCCTTAACATGTCTAATATGGTTGTCAAATCAGTTTAGATGTCAAAAGTTATCTTACATATGTTTAAAATGAATTTTGGCATTATAGGGGTATTTTGGTAATTTACCTAAGGCATATAAACTACCTATCATACAACTACTTAAACGAAGCGACCATAAGGTATAACCTCGGATGGTTATTCCCTATATACTATGGTCACCTAATGTGCTTGGTCGGATCCTAATGATCGACCAAACGGGCCGGGTTCGAAAGTATAAGCGATTGTTTAGATCGCTTACCTTACGACCCTATATAAGCACTAAACTAAAAGTGACGAGCTAAGCATGTTAAAACATGCTTAACTAAGTTTAGAAAACAGGTTTGGTATCAAAACAAACGGTTTTGATACCCATAAGTAGTTTGGTTACAAAATACGCAAGAATACGTATTCTGACCGAAACTACGACTCGTCACTGAGCCTAGATAACGTGGTAATCAGTAGGTATAGTCACTAGGGACTATAACCATCGTGATCACGCTCACGTTATGAAGTTCAAACGAACTTCGCATCGACCATAAACTGGTCAATGCAGAAAGTCAAACAAAGTTTGACTTTCGGACTCGAAAGCGATAAAAGAACGAAAGAATACATACGAAAGGTCCCCGAATGCTAATCTAGATCCAAATAACTCAGGTATGAAACAATGGTTTCAACTTAGAGTCTTTTAGATCAGATTCTAGTGAGGAATGAGTGAAAATGGGTTGGGTATTTATAGTAAACCCACAACCGTTAGGATCGTTTCTTGAAACATGCTCAAAAATATGCCGGATGTCGGTTCGTTTAGCCGTACAATCGCGTTGTTCGGTTAATTACGACGGAATGCGCATAAGCGTGAAAAACGATCCAAATTGCGTGACGAATGGATTTTTCTCATGCCAAACACTAAACTAAAATATTTTAGTGCTTACATAAATTTTTGGATGTCCGGATGTATTCAGAATGTAAGTTATGCGCGAAAATGCAAACTTGTGCACTTTTTGACACTTTTAGTCCCTGAATGACCCAAAAGTTTATTTTAGCATACCGAACCCCTCAAAGCCTATTTCTAAGCTATGTAAAGGATATTTATGGTATGTTTAACTTATGGTCATTTTCCGAAATGTCTGTTACAGTTCAAATTGGCAAACTTTCGCAGTTTGTCAAGTTTAGTCCCTGTAGTCGAATTAACTTGTTTTTGCCATACCAAAGCCTTCAAAACTTATTTCTAAGTTATGTAAAGGTTATTTAAGGTATGTTAAGTATATGTTGATGTTCCGGAGTATTTGTCGCATTAAACTGATTACGTTTTCGCACCAGTTTGCGTATAACTCTCCAGAAAGCGATATAGAGTTTGAAATTGGATAAAAGTCAAAACATGAAAAATGTAAAACACAACCAAACAAACATTGGGATCAAATAACATTGTTTTATTGATACTGTTCACAATGATTACAAGCACGGATGTTACAATCACAGCCAAGGAAATATGTTTATCTAACAGAGGTTAGTGCTCAACAGACCCAATCTGCTCAAAAGACAAAAGCCTGCTTCAACATCTGTTAAAGAGAAAAAGATAAAGAGTGATGTCTGAAGTGGATCAGCAGAGGTTTGAGCATGGCCTTATAACATTGCTGCTCAGATTCAGACATCGACCTTAGAAATAAATCAGGAACCTCAAAAATCAGCTGACTCAAAAATTCTAAAATGGAAGTCAGATAAAGACACCCATGAATTGACTCCGCTCAGGTCAGATGGTAAGATTGAGAAGCTCAAAATAGAGGCTACTTATGGTCTTAATGCAGTTGACCTCCAAAATCTGATGAATATAGATCTCTCAAGGGATCCTGAAAACACATTCTCTATGAACTTTGAATTGTCATTCAAAGGTCAAATAAGAGAAATGATGCTGAGGAATAAAGATCATCAATAAAGAAGAGTTTTGGCATCATCTGTTCTAGGGGGAGATTGTTGGGATTGAACCCTACAAAAGAACAGATGATAGAAAGCCAAAACAGATCTGAAACAACTGATCCAAAATAAACAGTGTTTTGAATCACTGCTTCCTTTAATATGCCAAGTTTCCTAATAACTGTTGGTCCTAACATCTGCTTAAAGCCAAGCACTGTTACTTTGCAAAGACTGTTGAAGACCAAACCACTGTTAAAGTCAAAGGTCTGCTGGAAGTCAAAGGTCTACTGGAAGTCAAAGGTCTGATCATCCTTTAAAGAACATCTGCTAATGCTTCATCAGTGGTTGAGCTCATCAGTGGATAGCATCAACAGGGACTTATAATCAGTGTTTTGTTAAGGTATCAGAGGTTAGCATTAGCAGAGGTTAGGGTTTGTTAAGGTTGTTAGATGTCACTGTCTCAGTGATGTCAGCAAAGATGCCACAGTGGTTAGAACTTGTACTATAAATAGACAGTGCCTGTACTGTTCTATTCAGCTCTCTCTCTCTCTCTCACACACACACACACACACACTTAACTTGTACGTATCCATTAGTGTGAGCTCAGGCTGAGGGGGAGTTAGTGATTCAAGCATGTAATAGGTTTGTAATCTTTTGAATCTTATGATTAATTATAACATGTAATGATGAAAGCTAATCTCTCCTTGGTTATGTGATAAAGTTTTTACAAATTATTCCGCTGTAAGTTATTTCACTGTTTTATCTAATTTTGATCTTCACTTCTGTAAAAACAACATAATCAAGCAAACTCAGATCCTAACACCAATTAAGAATGTTCTCAGGAAACCTGAAATGTCAGGGAGGATGGCCGAATGGGCAGTGAAGCTTAGTGCTTATGATATAAGATATGAACTAAGGACTGCCATTAAATCCCAAGCCTTAGCTGACTTTGTGGCAGATTTTAGTAGTGACTTACAAAGAGAAGCTGAGTTAGAAGTTCAGCAGCTTGAAGAGACTAAGGATCATTGGATACTCTTCACTGATAGAGCATCTAATGTCAAAGGAACAGGACTTGGAATACTACTAAAATCGCCACAGGGGGACATAATACCCCACTCAATAGCTTGTGAATTTCAAACTACTAATAATGAGACTGAATATGAGGCCTTGATAGCTGGTTTGCAAATTGCCAAACATATGAGGATCAGGTATCTTGAGGTACATGTAGATTCATTACTAATTACTATTCACTTTAATGGATCTTATGCTGTTAAAGGTGAACGATTAATCAAATACCTAGAGATAGTCAAGGAATTGGCACTCTCTTTTGTTTCTTTTAGTTTGACACAGGTACCTAGGGAAGAGAATGCAGAAACTGATGCATTGGCCAATCTTGGATCATCATTGAAAATTCCAGAGGATATCAAGATCCCTATCATCCATATTTTGGCTCCTGCTATTGAGGATCACATAACTGTGGATATAGAAGAGGATTCTGCAATGGTTCCTAGTGATGGTGCACAATCTCATTTAGGATCACGGATCCTTCCAATCATGAGATATATGCAACATGGAGAGATTCCTACAGGAGAAAACCCCATGGCTTTCAAAATCAAGGTATCTCAATTTACAATATTAAATGACATGTTATATAAATGATCTCTTGCAGGTCCATATCTAAGATGCATAGAGGATCCTGAAATTCAAGAAGTCCTAAAGGATTTTCATGAAGGAGATTGTGGAAACCACACTGGGGGCAGGGCATTGTTCTCAAGGATCCTTAGGACATGATACTATTGGCCTATAATGAAGAAGGATGATGTGGATTATGCCAAGAAGTGTGATCCTTGTCAGAGACATAGTAATATCCTTCATCAACTAGCATAGCTCCTGCATCCTATATCTTCTTCTTGGCCATTCATGAGATGGGGAATGTATATAGTTGGTAAACGTCCCAAAGCACCAGGAGGAAAGGTGTTCATGCTTGCCATGACTGATTACTTCTCCAAGTGGATAGAGGCTGAAGCCTTTGCTCAAGTCATAGAAAAAGAAGTGATATCCTTTATTAAAACAAATATTATTACTAGATTTGGTATCCCTTCTGAAATTGTTTGTGATAACGGATCCCAATTTATTGGGAGTAGAACTACTAACTTTTGTGACAGCGGGGGGATTAAGATGATAACATCAACACCAGTCCACCCACAAGCCAATGGTCAGGCATAATCATCCAACAAGATCATCATCAACAACTTGATGAAGAAGCTTGGATCCAAGAAAGGAAAATGGGCAGAAGAACTACCTTATGTGTTATGGGCTGATAGGACAACTCCCAAGAATGCTACTGGCCAGACTCCATTTTCTTTAGTGTTTGGGGCAGAATCAGTGATCCCTACAGAGATGGTGGTTCCTACTACAAGAACAAGTATCCGTGATCCTGAAGGAAATGCTGAAAACTTGGTTCAAGACTTGGATACCATAGAAGAACTCAGGGATTTAGCAAGGATAAGAATGGCTAGTTATCAACAAAGGATGGCTGGAGCCTACAATAAGAATGTCAGGATCAGGAAGTTCCAAGTTGGTGATATGGTATTGAGGAAAGTATTTCAGAATACCACAAATCCTGCTGATGGAAAGTTGGCACCAAAATGGGAAGGCCCTACCTGATTGAAGCTGAGGCAGGAAAGGGGGCATATCGATTGCTAACAATGGAAGGTGATTTGCTACCAAGAGCTTGGAATGTTGTCCACTTGAAGAAATACTTCATGTAATAAGGATCCAGGATCCTTAGCAATATTCATGACCGATATCCTCGAAGGATCCTTAGAGGATAGATGATCCTCATTTTGGTAATGATCTAATTTCAATGTATTTAATTCTTTAATTATCTTATATACAAGGAGAAGGATCCTGGATCCTTCTTTCATTTAGTTCTGAGTTTTGCAGAAGATTAATATATCCTTAACAAAGGATTAAGTATCCACAGAAGCCTCCAGTTATTCGGGCTTGACCCCAGTTTTTTGGGCTAGATCCCAGTTATTTGGGCTTGACCCCAGTTATTTGGGCTAGTCCCTAGTTTTTGGGCCTGTCCCCAGATTCACCAGTAGCGCACGATGATCCAGGTGCAGTTCAAGGCAATGGGACCAGTACCCATTTTAGGGGCTGACAATTTCATTGTACTAGCTGTTTCTAACGTTTTCACGTTACCTAAGGTTTTGGCATTTTCATGTCACTAAGTTTGGATAGTCGCCAGTGAGGGCCATACTCCAGTTTACACAAGATCCTTTGGGCTTGTCCCCAGTTTTTTGGGCTTGTCCCTAGTTTTTTGGGCTTGTCCCCAGTATATTGGGCTTGTCCCCAGAATTGTTAGGCTTGTCCCCAGTTGCTAAATCTTCTCTTATATTGACTTAGTCCTAAGTTATGTTCCATTTCAGGTTTTTGAAGCTAAACAGCTAAGGATCCTTGATCCTAACCTTTTAAGGTTTGTGTTTTGGTTATCCTGATTGTAAATATTAAAGGTTTAGGATCATAACTTGGATTCTCAGGTATGATCCTTGATCACTTTGATGTTATTCTTTATTTATCTAAGTGACCCTTACTCTTTGACAACAGGACACATGATCCTTAAATTACACTACTTTTTTGAATTTATCGATTATAGGATATTTGATCCTTGATCATATCCTAAACTTTTTGACATAATCTATTAAACTTTTACTCTTAACTTATGAATTCAAACAAGGTATATCATAACAATTGAAAAATAAAGTATTCACAGAAATAACAACACATGATAAGCCAAAAGATTAAACTTTTATTTATTTAGCAATAAGTTAAACCCTTTTAAGGTTGTCAAAATTGCCAACCCAAGTTTCTACCAGCAAAACGTGGCCCGTCCACCTGGGTTGGCAAAGGGTGTCCATATTAACGAGGTCTAAGTGCAGGAATAAAAAGACGGCAGGATCACAATGGCTTCATCCCCCAAACAGAGGATCCCTCCACCATTTGTAATCCTACCTATTGTCTGAAGGATCGGTGATCCTTAAACCTAATTACTATTGTTTAAGTACAGACCAACATTGTTTGAAAACATCATCAAACATTCAAAAAACTACCAAATCATAAAAAATGGGCTCCGGCCGCATCTAGATAAATCCATCATCGCCCATTGTTGCAGCCTATACCTTCCCTGCATCACCATCACCTCCAGCCCCTGCATCACCAGCATGATCCTTCGCCCCGCTGCCGCTTGCCACAATCATCAGGACCTCTCCAGCCTCCTCTTCATCATCCAGCTCAGCCAGCTTAGCCTTCCGGCCCTCCTGGTCCCAACTGGTCCTGTCAAAGCTAGGATCCTCGGCTTCCTTGGCCATCTGCAGTTTGATCTTGTACATAGCAATGGCGGCAGAAAGCTTAGCATCCTCCATCACCTCATTCTTCTCATGATCAGCATTGATGTGGGCCATGACCAGCTGCTTTTTTGCCAAGTTGAGCTCCTTCTCGAGGGTAGAGATGGTCTCATCCTTTTCCAGGAAGATCTTCTGAAAGTCCAGCTCCTTCTGCTCGGCCTCTTCAGTGTACGCATCTAAGAGCATCTCGATCTCAACAAATTTCTGCAAAAAAAAAAAAGATACAATTCAGGATCCGTTATCCTCAAATGGTCAGGATAGAATTAAGGATCAGGGATCCTTAACTCAGAGAAGTATTCTTCAAATTGATGTCGGATGAGGGGCAGGCCTTCAAGATCGTCAGCGGTCTTCCTCTTCTTTCCTCCTTTGCCCTTGGAGGTGGCAGGCTTAGGGATTGGGACGCTAGGGCTGGTAGCAATTCGTTTCTTGCCAGACCGGGCAGCGACAGCATCAAGATCACTGACGCTGAAGCGAGAAGCTGACTTCAAGGACTTTCCAGCACCTACAAACAGCAAACAACAGATAAGTATCCTTGATCTAAATCTATTTAATCATAGGTAAATATGAACACTTACTTGACATGGTTACTGAACCGGAGGATACTTCTTGTGAATCCTTTGTGTTTTCCTGTAATGATCTAACTGCAGGATCAAGGCTCCAAAAAGCAGCGATCCTTTCTTTTGTTTGCAGGTGACTGAATGAGATGAGAGACCGAGATAGCTGCAAAACAAAAAAGGATCCGTTATCCTCAACAGAAATAGGGTTATCCTATGATCCTTCTATAAAGATCCTATGTCCTACCATGGGTGGTCCACTCTTTGGGGAGATCTTTCCCGTCTGGGATAGAATCTCTCTTAACAAAGAAGAAACGCTTTTTCTAGTTGGTATCGTTCTTTGTGGTCTTGAGGATTGGGTGAGGATCACCAGGTTTGTGTTTGAATAAGAAACGATGTGAACCATGGCTCACAAGGTTATACAGTTCAGCCAGTTCCGACATTCCCAATTCTATGCCTTCCTGCCTAATGATGTTCTCTAAAGTGTACAATACTCTCCACATCATTGGCATGGCCTAGGTATAGCACATGCCAGTGAGTGAAAAGAAAGATTGAGTGAAGGCAGGGAATGGATAGAAGAATCCTATTAGGAATGGGGTGGCCGAAAAAGCAACCCATGTGTCAGAGACGGAGTCACTTTTGGCAGTAGGGTCAAAAGGTTTGAAGATGGTGTCCGCTGGAAAACAGTGGCGAATCCGGTCAATCTCCGGGTCAGTGAAGCAGCAGACTTCCTTTGAAGGATTTTTGATAATCCCTTGGCTTTTCAGGGGGCTATCTTTCTGGTGATCCTTGGCAGGGGAGGATCGTAGCTTCATTGTAATCTTAAGATTTTGATGAAACCGAAAAGAAGATGAAGAGAGAAGGAGAAGAGAGATACCTGTTCTGATCTTTGAATGAGGATTTAAAGGGAAGTATCGCTCGAATTTAAATGCAAATCGATCCTTATCTCTAACCTATATATAATGATGATTATGCAGGTTGTCACTTCGCTGACGCAAGATGTGTAACGCTAGTCCTGCTCTAACGGCTATATTTACGTTATTCAGTTCGTTGCAGATAAGATCAAAAAATACGACTCGCTAATTTACATTTTACTCCTCATATTTGGGGGCAATTGTTAGGGATAGATTTTCTAAACCTAAGGATCACGGATCCTCAAATACTGCCAGGATCATGGATCCTCAATTCTGTTTGAATTAAGGATCATCAGAAGACATTGCAGGATCAGGATCCAGGATCCTCATTGTTATGCTAACACTAACGGTTGTTTCCTCTATGTTTAAGCTTGTTACTCAGGAATGGACGAGTGAACTTGGTCTTACCGATATTCTTGGGGAATATGCTCTCAATATTCCGCATGTGCTTAGCTTGGTGACCGTTTTAGAAGTCGTGGGTAGCTTGCACATTTAGCGGATAGTTAGTTTTGTAGGTTATTTCTATTTTTAAAGGGGATAACAAGCTTGAATTAGAACAAGTTAGCAAACACACACACTCGAAACAGCTCTCAACAGTTCATTGGTGATTACATACACATTACACACTAGTGATCCTTGTAACAAGATTGTTATCATCCCGAGTTGTAATCATCATTTGTTTAATTATAGTTGGTGATCGGTAGTTTCCATCACCCGAGGTTTTTTATGCCGGAGATCATCTCTTGATCAAGGGCTTTTTCCTCGTATAAATCCTTGTGTCACTTGTTCATTTCATTTACAAGTTGTTCATACATTTGTTCATTGATTTAAGCATCACACCTCACAAAATAAGATTTAGTTGCATAATCCTAGTATGATTTTTGACCAAAACATTATCCATGGTTGTTGAGTTTAGGGGGGTGTATCCTATTCCTGGACGGGATACATGTTTCTAAACTCAGGTTTTATTTAAAGTCTTTTGTGGAGTCTTGATGAACTCATTTGAACATGTGGTGGTTTGTAACTTAAGTTTGGTGTCAACTTTTCAAACAAGTATGTTGTGGTACTTTCAAACTTAACTCTTATGGATGAATATCTTTTGGTTTTATCATATAGCAATGTTATGATTGAATGCTATGGTATTAAGAAGTCACACCAATAACCACGCTTCCGCAAAAGTCAGGGTGTGACAGCTTGGTATCAGAGCTTCGATCGTAGCGAACTAGGATTCGTTCTCGAGTCTAGACTACGATCATTAAGGCTCTCACGAAAATGTTTTCACAAACATGTTTTCACTGCATACACAAAATGTCCAGATCCAGGAAACAAACATTTTTACAAATAAAAGACACAAAATGCATTTCAAAGAATTCATTTATATTTCAGTCTGAGAGACTGGGGAGTTAGTCTGAGAGACTAGCTGGGTAATTCAGTCTGAGAGACTGGGGAGTTGGTCTGAGAGACTGACTGGGTAGTTCAGTCTGAGAGACTGGGTAGTCTGAGAGACTAGTTGGGGCAGTCTGAGAGACTGGGAGGTTTAGCCTGAGAGGCTGGGTAGTTCAGTTGAGAAACTAGGAGGTTTAGTATGAGAGACTAAGTAGTTCAGTCTGGCAGGCTGGGTGGGATAGTCTTGGGAAGACTAGGATGCATACATGCTTACATTGTTATTACTTACATGCTTATTTAACGATTGTTGATATATGTGCATACTTGTGATTGATTTGTTACAGACACCATGTCCTCTTCAGAGAGCGGAGTATCCGACACCACTGATCCAATGGCTTTCACTTCGGATGATGAGATTATCTCGGCACCCGAGATTCCTATCTCCGACTCGGAGAGTGATCCAGAGATGCTTTCAGATGATACTGATGATTTTCAGCCTTTCGCCTTGCCGGATTTTAGCGATGACATACCACTAGCTGATGGTCTTCTTGGCGAGGATCTACCTCTTGTTCAGATCCCTGCTCCTCTTCCTCTTGCTGCAGTTCCTCTTGAGGATCTGCCTCTTGACGCTATGACTGATGACGACATCGATCTTTTTATTGAGGGTCCCCCAGAGGGTACCCAGGATGATGGGGCTCCAGTCGATGATGCCGTTGTCGCACCACTTGTCGAGATCCCAGTTGGTGATGTCGTTGCTGTTCCACATGAGGAGATTCCCGTTGTCGAGGCTCCTTCTGACCATTCAGGTCCTGATTCATTTGAGTCTGTGTCATCTACTACTTTACACGCACTAGGATTACAGCGATATCCCACAGATACTGATTTTGACACAACCATGTCTGTTGCACCCAATATTCCACACGGTGTTGATCATGATTTTGAGTTTGACGATGAGTTTGATCCTGTCTTTCCTCATGATTTTGACCCTGACCATGAGATTGAGTTTCTCCCTAACGAGCAGCCTTTTGAGGCACCTGTCATTCCTGACGATCAGCTCTTTGATATACCCGCTGATCTTGAGCTTGCTCCAGCTGACCCTGAGCATTTGATTGCACCAGAGCCCATACCAACTCATGATCCTCTACTGGAGCACGATCACGTTGACATACCAGTTGTTGCACCACCTTTGCCTGACCCGATCCCTGCACTCGTTGATCATGCTCCTTTTGCAGCCCAGATTGACCCTAGATATGCGTTCACCCACAATGGGTGGATCGAGGACGACGATGACCTACCTCCTTTTGTTAGACCCGTTACTCCCCCTTCTACACCTACACATGCACCAGTTAATATCGACCCGTTTCACCCACACGTATCTGACATTCATCGCACTGATTTACCAGTCACGTTTCTACAGGATATTCCTCCTCCCCGTCCCGGGGAAGGTCCATCGAGTCAGCCATGTGGTCATGTGCCACCTGTATCAGCAACTTTTCCTTTCATGCCACCGTTTGCACCTGCTACACATACTGCTTCTTTTGCTACTACACCATCGGGCGAGCCACTTATCTGATTTCCGCCTAACACGATGCCTATTTCTGATCCATACCATCCCTTTCACATTGGATACACGAGGGATGATTTGCTTTTATCGCTGCAGCTCCAGCATGAGATGCTGTGTAGGAGAGTCATGGAGTTAGAGAGGATCCCGCGTCCTCCGCCTTGTTATTGTCAGTCACCATTCGCGACTCCGCCCGCTCCTCTCCTGCCATACCCAGATTATGACTTCCGTTTTCTTACTTTGGAGCAGCAGGTTAGCTACCTGTTGCGTATCGTTCATGCCCCCGAGGAGGATTTAGCGCATTTACGCAGGTTGCTTTTCGTTCCTCCACCTCCTCCTCCTCCACCATCAGCTTAGAGGTTTTTGGTTTTATGCAGATAGCATACTGTTGATGAGAGTGTAGCTTTTGAGCCAGATTGCACAGCCTTTTGAAGACCACACTTTGACTTTTGACTATTGTAGTTAGTAGACGATTGGATAGGGTTGACGTGACCCTTTAGTCCCTTTTGATGTATGTTATATTGTGGAACATGTAAAACTGTACTTGTGGTCATTTGATATATGAAAGCTCAATCGCAACATTCTCATTACATACGTTGTTGCATTACTTGTTTGTGTTATGACATGGGATGTTATGTGTTTACTTGTGTTGATGAATGTTATTACATACGCGTACTACATACTTATATGCATAAGACCTGACCTATACAATCTTCTTATAGAAGATGCCTCCACGAAGAGAAACTCGATTGCCCACTACTGAGGCCGAGTTACAAGAACAAATTTCACGAGCGATAGCAGAGCGCGAGTCCTCACGCGCTGAAACTAACGGGGGTACCTCGAGGAACAACCCACCCCATGGTAATGTTTAAGTCGCTTGAGACACATTACGTTACATTTGGATATTCCATGTGCGTTTGCTAAGGCCTTATGTGAATGACGTTACTTGTACAGGTTGTACCATTAAGCATTTTTTAGACTGTAAACCGCTGAGTTTTGACGGCACCGGGGGTGCTGTGGCTTTTGTTCGATGGACAGAGAAGACCGATTCAGTGATAAGAATGAGCAAATGCGCACCAGAAAAACAAGTCACCTACATCTCCGGATTGTTCATAGATGGAGCGCTTTCGTGGTGGAATCTCCAAGTCCAAACTCTGGGAGAGGCAGCAGCATACGCTTTGACTTGGAATGAAATGAAGGAACTCATGCATAAAAAGTATTGCTCCAGGGCCGAAATTAAAAAATTGGAAACTGAATTCTGGAACCTCAAGATGGACGGCCCGAAGATCACCGAATATGTGCAGAGATTTCACGATCTATCTCACGTGGTACCATACATGGTTAGCCAGGAATTCAAGCGCGTTGAGCGATTCATTTTGGGGGTTGGCACCTCAGATTATGAGTATGGTGACAACATCGAAACCTGCTACGATCACCGAGGCTATCGACCTGAGTGTAGCACTAACTGAAGAAGCTATCAGGTTAAACAAATTTTTTATCTCTGACCAGAAGAAGAAAGAGACTCACGTTGAGTCATCGGGTGAGAATAAGAGGAAGTTCTCAAACTTTAAGAAAGGTACCAGCAGTACAAACAAGAAGGATGAGACAAACGCACCGGCCAAGGCCAAAGGAAAGGGGTATAGGGGCACTTTTCCCAAATGTGATGCATGTCAGTCGCATCACAATGGATGATGTCGAGCTAGAAAATGTGAATCTTGTGGAAGAGTTGGTCACTCGAAGGAAACATGATGGGCTGGTACTGGTCGTGGTGGTCAAAGGGGTTTTGGTAATGGAAACAACAACCGTGGAGGTAATGGATACGGAAACTGCCCTCAAGGAGGAAATGGCGGTAACGGAAATCGTGGAAATTTTGAGAATCAAGCTGGGAGTGGAAACCGCAACCAAAACAACGCTCAAGGTGGCAATAGGAATGGTAATGGTCGAGGACCAGGTTGTTGAGACATGGGACATTTCAAGAGAGAGTGCCCAAAGCTCAATCAAGCACATGGAAGTGTCTTCAACATCGGTGCGAGGGAAGCACGCTCCCTATCAATCAACGCTTTGCATCTGTACTGTTTGATACTGGTGCCGATTATAGTTTTGTATCGCTAGAGTTTAAGAATATACTTGGGTTGGTAACCAGTAAGCTAGACATTCCATATTCAATAGAACTAGCAAATGGAAAGCTAGTAGAAGCGAATGAAGTTATTAGGGGTTGCGTGATAGAACTGGGAGAGCACGAGTTTACACTTGATCTGCTGCCGGTCGAGTTGGGAAGCTTCGACGTGGTAGTGGGGATGGATTGGTTGTCAAGCAACCGAGCAGAGATTGTATGTCACGAGAAGATCATTCGCATTCCGATGGAGAATGGAGAAACAGTTGTGGTACATGGAGAGAAGCACGATACGCCCCTAAGGATCATTAGTTGTTTAAAGGCTCGAAAGTGTTTGCAGAAAGGATGTGTCGGCTTCTTGGCACACATTGTGGACAAAGAAGCCGCTGAGCCAAAGCTAGAAGACATTCCCGTCGTGAAGGAATATCCTGAAGTCTTTCCCGAAGACTTGCCAGGATTGCCGCCGCAAAGGCAAGTCGAGTTTCACATTGACTTAGTTCCAGGTGTTGCGCCTGTAGCTAAGGCTCCTTATCGACTTGCGCCTTTAGAAATGCAAGAGCTGTCAACGCAACTTCAGGAGCTATTAGACAAGGGATTTATCAGACCAAGCTTCTCGCCTTAGGGAGCTCCAGTATTATTTGTCAAGAAGAAAGATGGTAGTTTCCGCATGTATATTGACTACCGCGAGCTTAACAAGTTGACCATTAAGAATCGATATCCTTTGCCAAGGATAGATGACCTGTTCGATCAACTGCAAGGTTCGAGTTTTTACTCAAAGATCAATCTACAATCAGCATATCACCAGTTGAGAATTCAAGAGGAGAGCATACCAAAGACTGCCTTTAGGACTCGTTATGGGCATTACGAGTTCCTGGTTATGCCATTTGGGTTGACGAACGCGCCAGCAGTTTTCATGGATTTGATGAATAGAGTCTGCAAGCCCTATCTTGATAAGTTTGTGATCGTGTTTATTGATGACATTTTGATCAACTCGAAGACGAAGGAAGAACATGAGCAACATCTAAGAGCCATCTTAGAACTGCTTAAGAAAGAAAAGTTGTACGCAAAGTTCTCGAAGTGCGAATTCTGGTTACACGAAGTTCAGTTCCTTGGTCATGTAGTAAATGGAAATGGAATCCATGTGGATCCTACAAAGATTGAAGCAATCAAGAATTGGGAGACTCTGAAGACGCCAACCGAGATTCGACAATTCCTAGGTTTGGCAGGATACTACCACAGATTCATTGAGGATTTATCGAAAATCGCTCAACCATTGACCTCCCTTACTCAGAAAGACAAGAAGTACGAATGGGGAGACAAGCAGGAAGAAGCATTTCTGTTGTTAAAGAACAAACTTTGCGATACACCGATCTTATCCCTACCCGAAGGCACTGACGACTTCGTGGTATATTGCGACGCCTCGCGTCAAGGTTTAGGCTGTGTGCTGATGCAGTGACAGAAGGTTATAGCCTATGCTTCACTCCAGTTGAAGGTTCATGAGAAAAACTACACCACGCATGACTTGGAGTTAGGCGTCGTGGTGTTTGCTTTGAAAATCTGGCGACATTACTTGTATGGCACGCATTGTACAATTTTTACTGATCACAAGAGCCTGCAGCACATTTTTGATTAAAAAGAGCTGAACATGAGACAGCGCTGATGGGTTGAGTTGTTAAATGATTATGATTGTGAAATCAAGTATCACCAGGGAAGGCGAATGTGTTCGCCGATGCCTTGAGTCGAAAAGAAAGGATTAAGCCCATAAGGGTTAGGGCTTTGGAAATGATTGTTCAAACGGACCTCTCATTGCGCATTCATGCCGCACAGAGGGAAGCTCTTAAGGAAGAGAATCTTGAGAAGGAATATCTCCGTGGGATGGAGAAGCAGCTAGTACCCAATGATGAAGGAACGTTGTGCTTCATGAAACGAATTTGGGTTCCTTTCTTCGGTGGTCTAAGAGAAGTAATTTTCGATGAAGCTCACAAGTCACGGTACTCGATCCATCCAGGATCGGATAAAATGTACCAAGATTTAAAGGATTTCTATTGGTGGCCAAGATTAAAAGGCGATGTTGCAACGTATGTTGGCAAATGTTTGACTTGTGCCAAGGTAAAGACCGAATATCAGAAGCCTTCAGGCCTTCTGCAACAACCAGAAATACCTATGTGGAAATGGGAGCAGATTTCAATGGACTTTATAATAAAGTTAACAAGGACACCCAGAGGTCACGATACGATTTGGGTAATCGTGGACCGTCTGACCAAATCTGCGCACTTTTTACCAATCAAGGAGAAAGATAACACTAGTAAGCTTGCTGAGCTATACCTGAGAGAGATCATTGCACAACATGGAGTGCCTCTCTCAATCATTTCTGATAGAGACGAATGGTTCGTATCAAGGATTTGGCAATCCTTCCAAGAAGCCTTTGGTTCTCAGTTGAATCTGAGTACTGCATTCCATCCGCAGACAGATGGCCAGAGCGAACGAACAATTCAAACGTTGGAAGACATGTTACGAGCTTGCGTGATGGATTTGGGTGGTAGCTGGGACACTCACTTACCCTTGGTAGAATTCTCTTACAACAACAGCTACCATGCGAGTATCCAAGCTGCACCATTTGAGGCTCTTTATGGACGCAAGTGTCGATCACCGCTATGCTGGACAGACGCGGGTGATAGACAGCTTGTTGGTCCTGAACTGGTTCAAGAAACGACTGATAAGATTACACAGATCCAAGAGCGCATAAAGGCAGCTCGTGATCGACAAAAGAGCTACGCGGACCAAAGGAGGAAACCTCTGGAGTTTGAGGTAGGAGATATGGTTTTGTTAAAGGTTTCACCCTGGAAGGGTGTAGCACGCTTTGGGAAGCGTGGGAAGTTGAACCCGCGATACATTGGACCATTCAAAATCCTGGAGAGGATTGGTCTTGTAGCTTACAAGTTGGATCTACCCGCAGAACTGAATGTCGTTCATGATACATTTCATGTATCTAACCTGAAAAAGAGTCCAACTCAAGAAACAGTTGTCATATCTGCCGATGAAGTCCATATTGACGACACACTCCACTATACTGAAGAACCTGTTGAGGTTACTGATTGGAAGGTTAACAAGATGCGACGGAGTAGTGTTAAACTCGTCAAGGTTCGTTGGAACGCGCGACACGGCCCAGAATTCACTTGGGAGTGTGAGGATCATATGAAAGCAAAATACCCACATTTGTTCCCCAAGACCCCTGCAACTAGTAGCAGAACTTAAATTTCAGGACGCAATTTTCTTAACGGGGGGAGAATGTGACAACCCTCATAAATTCGGGTATCCGTACAATTAATTAATATTAATTAATGCTTAATGAACGTGCTAGATTACTTAACTGCTTTCTGATTACTGCATCATACTTACATGTGCATCACATATTACATAATGTCACCTTATTATCACATGCAAACTTTATTGACATACATGATGCACAAAGCACGGTTAGCACAGTTAGCGGATAACTCAGAAAATGCTGATGATGTTCAGTACATAGACAGGCAGTGTTTTGAGACCCAGTAAGGGCCAGGGACAGGGTACTACACTAGTTTGGTGTGTAGGGAAGTAAGGACCATAAAACTGCGTCACTAGGTGATAGATAAATTGCCGGAAAGTGCCTAAAATCCACTTAAAGTGCAGAATTCTGCATTTTTCAGCAAAATTCAACTTTTTAACAAGCTAGTTACATGCAAAAATTTGACTAAATGGTCCTGAATGCTTTCCTAAGTGTCGGGAATTAAAAGTGTCACAAAAAGTAACATAAAGATCATTAAACGGAATAGCTTGACACTTTAACGAACCGGTATCTAACCGAACAACCGGACATTACCCGAAACACCAAAATTATGCTAGAAACATTGTTTAATTATTTCTGAGCTAGTCATGATCCCCGAACACCTTAACACCCACTAAAATATCTAGTAACTAACTTAACCAACTATATACTTGGTTTTGGACTATAAACTAACCACTTGGCTCAAAGTTACACTTGGACCCCCTCCCCCTAGCCTATAATCGGCCATCACCACCACCATACCTCCTAGATTTTATTTCTTATTATATTTGGATCTTGCTTGATCTAGTGAACAAAATATTAGTAGTGAAGATTATAAGTATTGTGTGGAGATTCATAAGATTATTACATTTCACTCACTTCACAACACCACACTCCATCTCTCTTACTCTCTCCCTCTCCTCTCGGCCTAGATAGTCCCGCCACCACCACCACCTTTCATCATCATCCAACTTCATTCATCCAATCTCAAGTACTCTCAAGGGTGTAAGAAGGTGTCTTGTGAAGCTTGGTGCTCTTGAATCTTGAAGAACCTCCATCAATTGCTTTCATCCACCATTTTCATCATCTTCTTCATCAAGTGTTCTTCCCTAGCTTAGAGCTAGTAGTAAGACTTTCACAACCCCTTGATACTTCTAATTTTGATTTGTTAAAAGATTTGTTATGTTGTAAATCACAAGAACACTAAAAGACTTGAACATGAATCATAAACATAAAGCTTACATATGATGAAATCTTGTTGAAATAATGTTGTTTAAGGATGTGTATGATACTTGTTGTTTACTTGAGATTATGATGTTGATCATCATAAGGAGCTTGCTAGATTGTGATTAAACACATGATCTAGCAAGTTAAAGGATGATTATGTGCTAACACAAGAAGATCATCCTCATGCATGAGCATGAACTTGAATGGTAAGATGATTTCTTGAAAAACAATAAATAAAGTAAGCTAGTAATCTTATGAATCTAAGAGTCATGAGTAGTTTTCCAAAAGAACCAAGTCCAAAATGTGATTTTTAGAAGATCTTGGTGCTTGTTTAAATGTACACTATTTTTGGTGATAAAATAAGTGTAAGAGCACTTTATTTGCAAGAAGAGTTCAAAAGAATGATTTTTGGAAGGATCATCTAACAAGTTGTAAACACCTAAATTCTTAAAGAATGAGATTTTTAAAGAAGTAAACACACTTTAGAGGGTAACTAAACCTACTAAAAACACTACTAAGTTACTACAAGTTTTAATAAAAGTTCAAGTTCATGTTGTTATGTAAATTGTATAGTTTTTGCACTTGAGAAGTGTAAGTTGTTTAAGGATTAATTGTTGATTGTTGTGATGATTTTTGAAAAGAAAATGATATGCTTTAATAAGCATCGACACCTCCATTTTTAGGGGAAACTATGGCAAAATTTTCTAAAAATACAAACACTTAGAAAAATATTTTCTAACAAGTATTTACAAGTGTATTTTGATCATAAGTTTTCAATATAAACCTTGCCATAATTTTTGTAACAAAAATACAAATATTGGAGGTTGGTTTTTAAATAAAAATGGGTAAATATATATTTAGAATATATATACATATTAAGACACTTGTATGATTATTTGTGTACTTGGTGAAATAGTTATATTATTTTAGGGTAAAATAATATAACAAAGTGCCATGAAATTTACTATCCAAAATAATACCAAGAATATCAAGGAATAAATATATAAGTTACACACATAATATCGTGAAACCGGACGCAAGAACGTAACTTATAAAATATTCCGGAAAATACCGTTACATATATATTTTTGGTAAATATTATTTTGGGTACAAGAAACGAAAATATGATTTTTGTAAATATTACAAAGTTGTATCATATTTTTGAACAAGGAGAAGTATATTATTTTGGGAAATGAAAATATATTTTTCTAGTATATTTAGAAGATATATGATTTTTGGGAAAGATATATATTTTCTGCACAATACAATATTTTTGGGACAAAATGAGTTTACAAATATATTTTCTAAAGTGAGACCTGGAAATATATTATTTCAGAAATTATGAATACAATAATATGAAAATACATGTATAAGATACCCCATCCTTGGGAAGGAAATACGAAGTTAAATACTTGAGAAGTATTAATACAGAGATGTTGCTTAAACAGTTATTCCAAAATTAAATATAATTTGAGGTTAAAATAATTATTATTTTAACAAGTAATTATAACTTGGAATAATATTGGGAACATAAGAAACGCAACTCAAAACGTAAATACTAAGCAAAGGCACGACCCGTTCGTCTAATAGACGTTAGTACCCTGTAGGTAGTCGTGTTTGCTGAGTAGTTTTGAGTGCCAGTACTGAAGACGCAATACTGTGAGTTCATGTCCCCCTTTTCTTTAAACTGTTTTGTTTACTTACTTCGGGGGTGAAATACATGTTACAAAAGGATTACTTACAATACAATTGGTATGGTTAGCCTAGGAAAGAACCATAGATCATGTGAATGGGTAGGCGTATACTTGAGGCCATCAATCCTCTTGTAGGACCGAGGGGCAGGAGTGATAGATCTATTTTGGGTGTAGCGAGCCCACACCCATGAGGCCAGGGTGGCCCATAGTGGTGACTATGTCTTCCAACTGGAAGCCCGGTGCAACTTTGCTAGGTTTGAGTCTTCCTACACCGTCACACATATCAGTGACCTTGCAAACCATTGGTGATCTTTTCCTTGTTTGCTATCATACCGGGACATTCATACTTACACTATTTAAAAAGGTTTATACATACTCACGAACACATGAACTCGCTCAACTTTTGTTGATATTTTTAAACTGCATGTATTTCAGGGAACTAAGGGATCTGGCAGGTGTATGCATGTGTTTTCAAGCTGCGTCGTGAATAAAAGATGTTATCCATGGTTGTTGAGTTTAGGGGGTGTATCCTATTCCTGGACGGGATACATGTTTTTAAACTCAGGTTTTATTTAAAGTCTTTTGTGGAGTCTTGATGAACTCATTTGAATATGTGGTGGTTTGTAACTTAAGTTTGGTGTTAACTTTTCAAACAAGTATGTTGTGGTACTTTCAAACTTAACTTTTATGGATGAATATCTTTTGGTTTTATCATATAGCAATGTTATGATTGAATGCTATGGTATTAAGAAGTCACACCAATAACCACGCTTCCGCAAAAGTCAGGGTGTGACAGTCGGACTTAGTATATGACTTGGATTTGTTATTCTTGAAATAGGATCCTTGTTTGTCTTGCTTTGAGGATCCTGACAACCTCTCCTGGATCCTTTTGTCATCCTCTAAATGGATGAACCTAAGGGCCCTGTTCCTTACCTCATCTAGGTTCCTGCAAGGTGTCATAACAAGATCATCATAGAACTGAGAATCCTTAAGTAAACCCATTTTAAAAGCTTCAACAGCTGTAGCAATGTCTAAGTTAGGGATTTCTAAGGATTCTCTACTGAATTTAGTTATGTAATCCCTTAATGATTCATTATGACCTTGGGTGACCCTATATGACTTGGATGCTATGGTATTAAGAAGTCACACCAATAACCACGCTTTCGCAAAAGTCAGGGTGTGACAGTCGGACTTAGTATATGACTTGGATTTGTTATTCTTGAAATAGGATCCTTGTTTGTCTTGCTTTGAGGATCCTGACAACCTCTACTGGATCCTTTTGTCATCCTCTAAATGGATGAACCTAAGGGCCCTGTTCCTTACCTCATCTAGGTTCCTGCAAGGTGTCATAACAAGATCATCATAGAACTGAGAATCCTTAAGTAAACCCATTTTAAAAGCTTCAACAGCTGTAGCAATGTCTAAGTTAGGGATTTCTAAGGATTCTCTACTGAATTTAGTTATGTAATCCCTTAATGATTCATTATGACCTTGGGTGACCCTATATAAATCACTAGTTAACCGTTCAAATCTTCAACTGCATGAAAATTGAATATTGAACAAGTTAACCAAATTAGAAAATGAAGTAATTGAGTAAGGAGGAAGACTTATTAGCCATTTCAGAGCTGATCCAGTTAATGTGGATCCGAAACCCTTGCAAAGGCGGGCTTCTTTTAACCTTTCTGGAATGGGGTTGATCTAAATTCTCTCCCTGTATTGTGTCACGTGCTCTTCTAGATCGGTGGTACCATCATAGAGCTTCATATTGGGTGTTTGAAATCGTTTTGGTATCTCAGCATTATATATGGGTGGTGCAAAGCGAGACACCTTGTGACTCCCATCCGGAATCTCAAGAATGGGTTTAACCACTCCTGGGACACTGGATATTATATCCTTGAGTTTTTGCAACTCCCTAACCATGGCCAGGTTGATCCGTGGTTCCTGCATAAGACCATGGTTAGTGTTTTGGTCAAAAATCAGACAAGCATAATGCAACCAAATCTTATTTTGTGAGGTGTGATGATTAAATGGATGAACAAATGTATGAACACTTTTGTAAATGAAATGAACAATGGACACCAAGATTTATACGAGGAAAAAGCCCTTGATCAATATATGAGCTCCAGCACAAAAAACCTCAGATAGTGAAAACTATCACTATCAAGTATATTGAATAAATAAGTTTACAACTTCGGAAGTATTGAGATTGATACAATGAGTTCTACTGTGTGTTTGTTCGAGAGAATAGCAGAAGTATTGTACGTAAACTGGGTGCAAAAAGTGTTTCTAAATATAAGCTCAATACCCCTTTAATCTTTGCTAAAAATATCCTAACTAACTATCCGAAAAATCTGCCCATCACCCACGATCACCACCAACAGTAACTAGCTCATGCACATGTTGCAAAAGTAGAGCATATTCCCATGGAATCTTGCATGTAAGTCTTCTTCGAAACATACCTGCAAAACAAGCCAAAGGTGATGGAAACAATTGTCAAGTTAGAATAATAATGAGGATCCTGGATCCTGGATCCTTATTTCCGCAGCGTCTCCTGAGGATCCTTAATTCTCACAGAACTGAGGATCCGTGATCCATACTATCCTTGAGGATCCGTGATCCATAGGCAGTAAAATTCTATCCCTAACAATTGCCCCCAAACATGACTAGTTGATATCCAATTAGATAGTCATGTTTGAATGAAATTCGGACTAGCCGTTACTTGGAGATATAGCCGTTTCCAGGCTTACGTCAGCGAAGGTCATCCCTGCAACAAACAATGATTATAAATAGGATAGAGATAGGGGTGATATTTTGCATTTAAATTCGAGAACTTCTCCCTTTAAATCTTCATTCGAAGACCGCAACAGGTATTCTTTCTTCCCTTCTCTCTAAATCCTTCTCTTCTGATCCTCTCTCCTCTATCATCCATGGCGAAAATGGTTCTCCGATCTTCACCCGCTAAGGATCCTAAAAAGGAGAGTCCTTTGAAGAGCCAAGGGGTTACCAAAAACCCTTCGTTGGAACTCTGCCGCTTCACTGATCCAGAAATTAACCGGATCCGCCATTGTGTTCCACCTGAAACAGTCTTTTGATCCTTTGACTCTTCGATGAAGAGTGATTCTATCTCTGATACTTGGGTCTATTTTCCAGCCACCCCCTTTCTGATAGGATTCTCTTACCCTTTTCCTTCCTTCACATAGTCCTTCTTCACACTCACAGGCATGTGCTACATACACGTCATGCCAATGATGTGGAGAGTTCTTTACACCATAGAGAACATCATTGAGCAGGAGGGTATAGAAATAGGGATGTCCGAGTTGAGTCAGCTTTACAATCTTGTCAGCCATGGTTCACACCTCTTTCTGTTCAAACATAAACCTGGTGATCCTCATCCAATCCTCAAAACCACTAAGAATGACACCCACTGGAAGAGCCACTTCTTCTTCGTGAGGAGGGACTCCATCTCAGATGGGAAAAACCTCCCTAAAAAGTGGATCACCCATGGTAGGATATGGGATCCTTGGACAAGGATCATAGTAGGATTCTTCTTCTGTTATGGATAACTGACCCTTCTATTTCTTTTTGCAGCTATCTCACTCTCTTTCATCCAGGAAACACCTGTAACAAAGGAAAGGGTCGCTGCTTTCTGGAGCCTTGACTCTGCTATAAGGACATTTCAAGCCAAAGCAAAGGATTCACAAGAAGTATCCTCCGGTTCCTTCACCATGTCAAGTAAGTATTCAAATTTGTATATGATTAAATGTTTAAATGAAAATAAAACAAGAATACTTATCTGTGTTTTGCATTTGTAGGCGCTGGAAAATCCTCAAAGTCAGCCTCCTGGTTCAGTGTCAGTGACCTTGATGCGTTTGCTGCCTCAAAATCCATCAAGAAGCAACTTGTTGCCAGCCCCAGCGTTCCAAACCCCAAAAGTATGAGCACACGGGGCAAGGGTGCTAAGAAAAGAAAACTGCTGAAGCTCTTGAAGGCCTGCCTCTTATCCAACACCAGTTTGAGGAATACGTCTCTAAGGTAAGGATCCCGGATCCTTAAGTCTGACCTTCCTATACTGAGGATAACGGATCCTGACATGTGCTTCTTTGTTGTAGAAATTTGCTGAGATCCAGATGCTCCTGGATTCATATGCTGAAGAGGCTGAGCAAAAAGACCTGGACTTCCAGAAGATGTTCCTGGCAAAGGACCAAAAAATTGCCTCTCTCGAGAACACGATCAACCTGGTGAAGAGGGAGCTCATCCTGACCCAAGCTACAGCCCAGCAGGAGAAGGAGGAAGTGATGGACGGAGCCAAACTCTCTGCTACAATTGCCATGCTCAAGATCAAACTCCAAATGGCAAAGGAGGCTCAGGATCCTTCTTTTGACCAGTCTGCCTGGGATCAAGAGGCTTGGAAACGGAAGCTGGCGGAGCTGGATGATGAAGAGGAGGCTGAGGAGGTTCTGGCAATCGAGGCTGGTGGCAGCAGCTTAAAGAATCAGGCGGAAGGAGCAGCAGGTGGTGATGATGATGCAGCGAAGGTGTGAGCTGCAGAAATGGGCGATGATGGAAATTTCTAAACGTGGCTGGAGCCCATTTTTTTTTTGTTGGTCTGTACTTTGAACAATAGTTTTAGGTTTAAGGATCACTGATCCTTCGAACAATAGGTAGGATGACAATTGGTGGGGGTGATGGTCCTCTGTTTGGGGGATGAAGCCATTGTTATCCTGTCGTCTTTTTATTCCTGCACTACTTAGAACTTATTAACATGGACACCCTTTACCTACCCCAGCGGATGGCCACGTATTGCTGGTAGATGTTATGATATAATTTCTTTGAATTTACAAGTTAAGAGAAAAAGTTTATTAGATTATGTCAAAAAGTTTAGGATATGATCAAGGATCAAATATCCTATAATCGAAAAGTTCAAAAAGTGGCATAATTTTAGGATCATATATC
This sequence comes from Helianthus tuberosus, assembly GCA_030545235.1. Lineage (NCBI taxonomy): Eukaryota > Viridiplantae > Streptophyta > Magnoliopsida > Asterales > Asteraceae > Helianthus > Helianthus tuberosus. The sequence continues at coordinate 105,586,770 of CM060408.1, forward strand.
CTATTGTCACATAATAAGGGTAACTTAAATAAATCAATAATAAAATGAAGGTAAATAAGGATCATACCTGAGAATCCAAGATAGGATCCTAAATCTTTAATACTTACAATCAAGATAACCAAAAGACAAACCCTAGTAAAAGATTAGGATCCAGGATCCTTAACTGTTCAGCTTTGGAAACCTGAAATAGAACATAACTTGGGAATAAGCCAATATAAAAGAAGAGTTAGTAACTAGGGACAAGCCCAACAATCTGGGGACAAGCCCAATAAACTGGGGACAAGCCCAAAAAACAGGGGACAAGCCCAAAAAACTAGGGACAAGCCCAAAGGATCTTGGGTAAACTGGAGTATGGCCCTCACTGGCGACTATCCAAACTTAGTGACATGAGAATGCCAAAACCTTAGGAACAGATGTATGGTATGTCTACCATTATACGTAGGATCCTGAATACAGCCAGTATAATGAAATTGTCAGCCCCTAAAGCGGGTACTGGTCCCATTGCCTTGAACTGCACCAGGATCATCGTGCGCTACTGGCGAAGGTATTGGATACCTTAAACTGGGGACAAGCCCAAAACTGGGGATAAACCCAAAGAACTGGGGACAAGTCCATAAAAATTAGGAGACTTCTGTGGATACTTGATCCTTTGTCAAGGATACATCAATCTTCTGCAAAACTCAGAACTTAGTGAAAAAGGATAAAGGATCCAGGATCCTTCCCCTTGTAATAAAATAAGTTAAAGATCTAGATAAATTAGAATCAGATCATTACCAGAATGAGGATCATCTATCCTCTGAGGATCCTTCATGGATATTGGATATAAAGATAGCCAAGGATCCTAAATCCTTCTTACATGAAATATTTCTTTAAATGGACAGCATTCCAGGCTCTTGGTAGCAAATCACCTTTCGTTGTTAATAATCGATATGCCCCCTTTCCTGCTTCAGCTTCAATAAGATAGGGGCCTTCCCATTTTGGTGCTAACTTGCCATCAGCAGGATTTGTGGTATTCTGAAATGCTTTCCTCAACACCATATCACCAACTTGAAACTTTCTGATCCTGACATTCTTGTTGTAAGCTCCAGCCATCCGTTGTTGATAACTGGCCAATCTTATCCTTGCCAAATCCCTGAGTTCTTCTATGGTATCCAAGTCTTGAACCAAGTTTTCAGCATTTCCTTTAGGATCACGGATGCTTGTTCTGGAAGTAGGAACCACCATTTCTGTAGGGATCACTGATTCTGCTCCAAACACTAAAGAAAATGGAGTCTGGCCAGTAGCATTCTTGGGAGTTGTCCTATCAGCCCATAGCACATAAGGTAGCTCTTCTGCCCATTTTCCTTTCTTGGATCCAAGCTTCTTCTTCAAGTTGTTGATGATGATTTTGTTGGATGATTCTTCTTGATCATTAGCTTGTGGGTTGTAACACCTCGTAAAATCATGACCAATATAATGAAGACACGTGTCATGAGCTTTAAACGTGTAATGGATTAAATATGAGGGACTAATGTTGATAAACAAAGAAAGTATGTGTGTAAAAGGATTCAAAGTGTCAACATTTGATAATTATACCTTTCAACAACCCTACACGATGTTTATACCCTTAAACGAATGAATTATGAATCATATGAAGCCATTTGTGGAAGAAAGTGAAAGTTTACAAATCGCAAGGGTTAAATGTGTCAACATGTTTAATTTATACCTCTGAGTGACGTTTTAACGAACCCAAAGCTTTGTAACAATTAAATATGCTCCCAAGAAAAAGTAATAAAAATTCACAAGGTTTTGATATCATATGAGGAAAATACGTTAACATTCGTAAATAAGGGGTTAAAAGCGTCAACGTTGAAATTCATGACTTTTCGATGATCGTATAACTAACCGGGGACTTAACGAAGTTTGTTTATGACTTATAGTCCTTAAAAGTCAAGTTTGGGGGTTAAAGGTGTAAAAAAACAAGTTAAAACAACTATTAGGAGGACCAGGGACCAAATGTGCAATTTTTGAAACTTTGTAACCGGATCTGGGCCTCATACCGGCCGCGTAGACCCTTCCTTGTCTCCTACGTGGCCCGCCTGAAATTCACCAGCGACCAAAAATGGTGACAGGTGCCTGTGCAGCCTGTTACACCGACTTATATGCATGGTATTCGATCCCAGGGGATGCACCAGTGGTTTTTCATGCAAAGGGACACTTGGGATTCATGAGGGATCACCCATAGACCTTGTTGGAATGATCTCATGCATTCTAAGTTGCTATATAAAGAGTTCTAAGTTGCAACATTTTTTTCATTCACTTGAAAATCATTCTAACTGACTTTCTGGAGCTCCCTGGACCTCAAGCAAGATTCCATTAGCTTCTAAATCGTGCTAAGTACTTCAGTAAGCATCCTTAACCTCTATAATTCAAGTTTCATTAGTCTAATGACCAAAAGTCAAAGCCGTCGTAATTAAGCTTTGACTTAGTGATTAATCACTAATGGTCCAGTCATTTTTCGAATTAAAAGTGGCTATGAGTTGGTAATTATGTGGGTAATAAACCCTTAAAAGGGCACCCTCTGATTTCCACTCTAACTAGGTCAATTGTCGGGTCAAACTTAATTATAAAAAGTCAACAGAAAGCTATTTTTCAAATAAACACCTAATTAACAATGTAGAAGCCATGAAACCTATTTTATCACTTGTATAACTTGGTAATTAATGTAAGAACATGTCTAAGCATGTTCAACCCAACAATTTTGAGTTTAGGATCGGTTCGGAACCGAAAGTCGCAAAAGTAGACTTTTGCTTTGACTTTCTGGTCTGGCCCAATTTAGATTGTTTTAGAAACGCCTTAGGCTTCCGTTAGGTCCATATTCCATATTAGTATAACCCTCTAAGATTATACAACTTGGATCCTAATTTATCCGATTCATTGCATGTTTCCGTTATATGCCTAAATGTTGACCATTATGCCCTTTTAACCTTAAAACGAGATTTTTGAAATTGTGAGAGGACAAAAACCTTTGCTACTGATTTATAAACTTGTCCTAAAATTTGACATCAGTTTGAGGTCTAGATTAGGAGTTATGTTCAATATCGTAATTTAGAAGCTTTTTATTAATTAAACAACATAATTAGCATAAAGCCTATCTAAACCCAAATTTTGACACCAAAATTTTTACCCACTGATGTAAAATAATATTTTGGAATTTTTCAAGATTTTTATTTATTTTTAAACTGATCATAACATGGGGTTCTAGCTTTAATTCGGTAATTGTCGGTTATACCCTTTTTGCTAATAAAATGAGTTTTACATAACATTTTGATACCAAACCTTTTGCTCCCGATTTTATATGATAAATAAAATATTTTAAGCCTTCTAGGCTAATAAAAAATCTCAGCTTTCATTATATAACCCGAAAATCGCTTAAAACCGACTTTTACGCGTTTTAAACGCATAATGTGGGTTAAAACTATTTTTAACATATAAGACTTAATACCTACTGATGTTGTAAGTACATTTTTATAATTAAACAGTAAGCAAAAGTTTTAAAATCAAATTTCCAAATTTGAGCTTTAAAGCTTATGTGAAATTACCAAAATGCCCCTACGGTGCATAGTTTGGTTATAAATGATAAAATTTCACATATAGTCAATACCCTACTGATATGACCTGCAAAAATAATTATTTTTACTGATCATATCAGACCTGAACCTTAGATTAATATTTAATCTCTTTTATAACCTTTAAAATGACCAAAATACCCTTGCGGGGCTTAAATTGAGTTTAAATTTGTTTTGGGGATAATGGAAGGTATCCTACTGATATCACAACATATTTAAGGCATATTAACTTAGGAAACCTGTTCATGAATCATTTGGTTACCCGTTATGCATTTATCGCGTTCGGTACGGTTTATGTAACTAGTTTGCATAAATTAACCGAAACGGGTCAAACCTTATCATTTTCTCTTTAAAATCCAGAATGTGTTTAGTTTACCCATATTATACAAGTCTGCAAACTTGTCGGGTCTAAATCACATTCTAATCCGGTCTTCGCTTAATCTCGCGTTTTGAACCGTATACCTTTCTTTAAAACTAACCGGTCTAAGTTTAAACTTTAGTAAGACCCGTTAGGAATATAATAGGTTAATTAAAACCTTCGTTCCAGATTTAGGAGACCAGTAAAAGATAACTGCACTTGCTGATTTGTACGGCTGGGATAAATTTGTATAATTTGCTCAAGTAAATACTTTTAACTTATTTTCCGTTATACGGGCTTGGGATACGGTATTATAATAATACCGCTTGGTCGGGTGTGTAATTATTTAAATCAGATTGTGATTAATATATTTACATAACTCGTTTTAATCTGTTTTGTTTGGTATATGGCCTTTGGGGGGTTAATGACCATGTCCTGGATATCCTCGGCTCATTCATTGAAATGGCCACGACTTAAGCACGGGGTGTAGGCATACACCTGACAGTTGCGTATGTATAAAAGGTACTCCACAATAAGGAAAATTCCTTGTGGGTATTATACCTGTGGTGTGTCAGTTAATTTTGTCCGGCTCTTCTAACCGGCCCTGACGGACGGCAAATATATAAATCTGTATACAAGATTATTTTAAAATAATTGTCCCAAGTTATACAAGATATTTTGTGCCTTGTGCATTCAAATCAATTTTCTTAAAAAAAATTCAAAATGAGTCGGTTAATTGTATTTACCAATGTAAACAGACGTATTTTCCAAAAAGGCTAAGTGCAGGTACTAGACGGAATAGGCTGGCTACTCCTAGCCTCAATAAAGAGTCTTGCAAGCTTAGATGTTTATAAATCTGTTGAACAATGATCCTTTTAACTTTGATCCGCCTGTGGATCCCTTACAACCGTTTTTGTAATAATTGATATTACTTTCATTCGGTTTGTAATGTTTTTATCTTTCGACTTCCGCTATGTATTTAACAGTGATAAATTGTCTATGATGATATCAACTACGTCACGATACTCCCCACCGGGCCCACCGGTAATACGTTGAAATATCGGGGTGTGACATGGGTGGACTGGTGTTGATGTTATCATCTAAATCCCCCAACTGTCACAAAAGTTAGTGGTTCTATTCCCAATAAATTGGGATCCATTATCACAAACAATTTCAGAAGGAATACCAAATCTGGTAATAATGTTTCTTTTAATAAAGGATATCACTTCCTTTTCTCTGACTTGTGCAAAGGCTTCAGCATCTATCCACTTAGAGAAGTAATCATTCATAGCAAGCATAAACACTTTTCCTCCTGGTGCTTTGGGAAGTTTGCCAACTATATCCATTCCCCATCTCATGAATAGCCAAGAAGAGGATATAGGATGCAGGAGCTCTACTGGTTGATGAAGGATATTACTATGTCTTTGACAAGCATCACATTTCTTGGCATAATCCACAACATCCTTCTTCATAGTAGGCCAATAGTATCCTATCCTAAGGATCCTTGAGAACAGTGCTCTGCCCCCAGTGTGGTTTCCACAATCTCCCTCATGAAAATCCTTCAGGACTTCTTGAATTTCAGGATCTTCGATGCATCTTAGATAAGGACCTGCAAGAGATCTTTTATACAACATGTTATTTAATATTGTAAATTGAGATACCTTGACTTTGAAAGCTTTGGGATTTTCTCCTATAGGAATCTCTCCATGTTGTATATATCTCATGATTAGGAGGATCCAGGATCCTGAATGAGATTGTGCATCATCACTAGGTATAATTGCAGCATCATCCTCCATTTTCATAGCTGTGTGATCCTTAATAGCAGGAGCCAAAATGTGGATGATAGGAATTTTAATATCCTCTGGAATCTTTAATGATGATCCAAGATTGGCCAATGCATCAGCTTCTGCATTCTCTTCCCTGGGTACCTGTGTCAAACTAAAAGAAGCAAAAGAGTCTGCCAATTTCTTGACTATCTCTAGATATTTGATTAGTCTTTCACCTTTAACAGCATAGGATTCATTAAAGTGATTAGTAATTAACAATGAATCTACATGTACCTCAAGATACCTGATCAAGGCCTCATATTCAGCCTCATTATTAGTAGTTTGAAACTCACAAGCTATTGAGTGGGGTATTATGTCCCCCTGTGGCGATTTTAGTAGTATTCCTAGTCCAGTTCCATTGATGTTAGAGGCTCCATCTGTGAAGAGTATCCAAGGATCCTTGGTTTCTTCAAGCTGTTGGACTTCTAACTCAGCTTCCCTTTGTAAGTCACTACTGAAATCTGCCATAAAGTCAGCTAAGGCTTGGGATTTAATGGTAGCTCTTGGCTCATATCTTATATCATAAGCACTAAGTTTCACTACCCATTTAGCCATCCTTCCTGACATCTCAGGTTTCCTAAGAACATTCTTAATTGGAAAATTAGTTCTAACAATAATAGCATGTGTTTCAAAATAATGACGCAATTTAGTTGATGCTATAATCAAAGCAAGGATAAGTTTTTCTAGATGTGAGTACCTGGATTCAGCATCAAGCAAACTTTTATTTACATAATATACAGGATGTTGTGTACCTTCGTGATCCTTAACGAGGACTGCACTTACTGCCTTAGAAGAGACTGCCAAATATAAGGATAATATATCCCCTTTTTCTGGTTTCATCAAGGCTGGAGCCGAGGATAGGTAATCCTTAAGGGCTTTGAGAGCATTCTCATGCTTTTCAGTCCACTCAAATTTCTTGTTCTTTCTTAGGATGTCATAGAATTCCATGCATTTCTCTGATGACTTAGAGATGAACCTGTTCAAGGCTGCGATCCTCCCTGTTAAACTTTGCACATCCTTGGCATTGGCATGAGATTTAATATTCACAATCTCCTTGATTTGCTCTGTACTTGCCTCTATGCCTCTTTTAGTCACCATGTAACCTAGGAATTTACCTGCTTTGACACCAAAATGACACTTGGAAGGATTTAATTTCATGTTGAATTTATCAAGGATATCAAATGCTTCCTCCAAATCTCTTAGGTGATCCTCAGCTCTCTTGGACTTAACCACCATGTCATCTATATAGACTTCCATAGTGTGTCCAATTTGTTCTTTAAACATTATATTGACTAGCCTTTGGTATGTAGCACCTGCATTTCTTAGTCCAAATGGCATAGCAATATAACAATATATACCTGTTGGGGTCATAAAGGCTAGATAAATTAGAATCAGATCATTACCAGATGAAACCAGATGAAGCATCCATGAAAGTCAACAACTCATGACCTGCGGTAGCATCCACCATGGAGTCACCACGGAGTCAATGTGGGGTAATGGGAAAGGATCCTTGGGACATTCCTTGTTTAAATCAGTGAAATCGACACATACCCTCCACTTTCCGTTTTTCTTTTGAAAAACAACCATAATGGCTAACCACCTTGGATACTTAACCTCTCTAATCATACCTGCTCTGAGCAGTTTGTCTACCTCCTCCTGGATAATGGCATTCCTCTCAGGTGCAAACTTTCTCCTCTTTTGATGAATGGGTTTGAATGACCTGTCAATGCCAAGCTTATGAGTAATAATATCTTTAGAGATACCTGTCATGTCTTCGTGCTTCTAGGCAAAGGTAGTTTTTCTCTTTTTTAGGAAGGATACTAGATCCTTTTCAATATTGTTGAGGATCCCGGATCCTATAAAAACTTTGGACTCAGGATCCTGAGGATCCATTAGGATATCCTTGACATCTTGTTCTCTTGTCTCCAGGGCATCTCTTGGAGGATGCTTTAATTGCTATTGCTCCCTGGGTCTTGAGGCCGGTTTCATCGATGAGGTGTAGCAATTCTTGGTTTCTTGTTGATCACTCTCGATCTTCACTACACCCCATGGACTAGGAAGCTTGACACATTGGTGATATGTGGATGGAACTGCTTTCATGTCATGTATCCATGGCCTGCCAAGGATAACATTGCAACAGGATAAGCAATCTATAACACAAAATTTCTGAGAAGAATTAAGTCCCTCTATGTAAATGGGAAGCTTAATGTCCCCCAATGTGTTCTTAGTTCTCCACTGAATCCCACGAGAACTGATGATCTTGGGATGATTTCTGATTCAGGGATATTCATCTTTTTGAGGACATCAAGTTGAATGATGTTGACTGAGCTTCCTCCATCTATCAAGATCCTGCGAACAAAATGATTAGATATAAACAAAGTAATAACAAGACCGTCATGATAAGGATCTTGAACATCCACACGATCATCCTCATCAAAAGTTATAACTTTCTCCTATGTAACAGTAGAGGTTCGGACGGGTCTATCCCCATTATCCATCTTGGTCTCTTTGGCATGCCTCTTGCCCGCTGAAAAGGAAGTGCCACATATGTCTGATCCACCGGATATGAAATTGATAATTTGTGCATCAGCAGGAGGAGCAGGAGCTCTTTCTGGAACTTTTTCAGGATCCTGGATCCTTGACTTTTTCCTTCCCAATAGCTCCTTCAAATGTCCTTTACTCAATAAGTAGCCAATCTCTTTTCTGAGTGCAATACATTCTTCAGTGAGATGACCGAAATCTTTATGATATGCACACCATTTGGATTTGTCTTTTGTTGCAGCTGGTTTATCACTCTTTCTGGGCCATCTTGCTTTTTTACCTAGATTCTACATTGCAAGGATTAGTTCATTGTTATCAACAGAAAAACAATATTCAGAAATGGGAGGATAATCCTCATCATCCTCTTCCTGTTCTACTGCATGCACGTTCTGATTATCAGACTTGTTGTAAGATCTAGACTCGTTGTTCCTGAAGTAGGATCCTTGCTTTTCCTGCTTTGAGGATCCTGCCAGTCTTTCTTGGATCCTTTTATCATCCTCTAATCGGATGAATCTAAGGGCCTTGGTTCTCACTTCATCAAGATTCCTGCAAGGGGTCATGACAAGATCATCATAGAACAACGAATCCCTAAGTAAACCCATTTTGAAGGCTTCTACAGCCGTAGCAATATCCAAATTAGGAATATCTAAGGATTCTTTACTAAATTTAGTGATATAATCCCTAAGTGATTCATTTTGACCTTGTGTTACCCTATATAGATCACTAGTTAAACGTTCAAATTTTCTACTGCATGAGAATTGGCTATTAAACAAGTTAACTAGATTAGCAAATGAAGTAATAAGTAAGGGGGAAGACATAGCAGCCATTTAAGAGCTGATCCTGTTAATGTGGATCCAAAACCCTTGCATAGACATGCTTCTTTTAACCTCTCCAGGATGGGATTAATCTCCATCCTTTCTCTGTACTGAGCTACATGTTCTTCTGGATCCGTTGAGCCATCATACAGCTTCATGGTTGGTATTTGAAACCTCTTTGGATAGGTGGTGCAAAACGAGATATCTTGTGGCTTCCATCTACAATTTCAGGAATGGGCTTAACAACTCCTAGAACGTTGGATATCATATCCTTTAGTTTCTGTAATTCCCTAGCCACAGCTTGGTTGATACCTGTATCCTGCACAAAGCCATGGTTAGTATTATAAGAATTATTCAAAGTGTTACCTCCTGAAGGATTCAAGTTTGGAACTCCAGATGTGAATCCATATTGGCGGGATTCTGGTATAATTGAGGACCAGATGAAGCAATAGTCTGCATAGGGATGAAGTCTCCTAGATGAACATCTGAACTTCTGGGTTGTACACTCCTTAAGAATCCTTGATCCTGAAAGATGTTGGATCCTTGGTGCGCTGTGACTGGGGGTCTTGGAGGATAATCCATGGATCCATAAACCTGAGATGAGGATCCTTGAACCTGAAAGGTGTATCCTTGAACCTGAGAGGATCCCTGAACCTGAGAGGAGGATCATTGAACCTGAGAGGAGGATCCTTGAAATGTCTGTGCTCCCACATATCCTCCAGAACTGAAGAAGGATCCTTGATGCTAAGAGGATCCTTAAGGCTGAGAGGATCCAGAAGGATGAAAGTAGGATCCTTGAACCTGAGGCATTGCCAACAATCCATAGAGTATACTTGACAATCCACCTTGGTACTGAGAGCCTGATGCTGAGGAGTGTTGGACTGTTATGGCTGGTGAATCAAAACTCAGTAATCTGGGCACCAATGGAGAGTGATCATCCGCTGATCTCTTTAATTTCTTGATTTCATCAATTTCCCGAAGGATCCTGTCATTAGTTTTGTCCTGCTGCTGCATGTAATCCCTCATCTGCAAAATCAAAGAATAAATATCATTGTTAGTAGGGCTAGAAGTAACAACAGAAGTTGGTGGTTTTGAGAAAACGGGGCTTTGTTTCTTCGCAGCATTTTCAGCATTCTTCTGGGATCCAAAAGGTGCTGGAGGCAAAGGTGGGATGCCCTGTGAAGAAGTGACCGCCGGCATGGAGCTTGAAGTGTTCTTCGCTTGAGAAGCCACGTGGTTGAAGATAATGAACCGAAATGACCAAAATGAACAAAGTTTCTTAGAAATGAATCACCAATGGCCCCACGGTGGGCGCCAAACTGTTTTGGTCAAAAATCAGACAAGGATAATGCAACCAAATCTTATTTTATGAGGTGTGATGCTTGATTGGATGAACAAATGTATGAACACTTTTGTAAATGAAATGAACAATGGACACCAAGATTTATACGAGGAAAAAGCCCTTGATCAATATATGATCTCCGGCACAAAAAACCTCGGATAGTGAAAACTATCACTATCAAGTATATTGAATACACAAGTTTACAAGTTCAGAAGTATTGAGCTTGATACAATGAGTTCTAGTGTGTGTTTGTTCGAGAGAATAGTAGAAGTATTGTACGTAAACTGGGTGCAAAAAGTGTTTCTAAAAATAAGCTCAATACCCCTTTAATCTTTGCTAAAAATATCCTAACTAACTATCCGAAAAATCTGCCCATCACCCACGATCACCACCAACGGTAACTAGCTCATGCACATGTTGAAAAAGTAGAGCATATTCCCCTGGAATCTCGCATGGAATAAGTCTTCTTCGAAACATACCTGCAAAACAAGCCAAAGGTGATGGAAACAATTGTCAAGTTAGAATAATAATGAGGATCCTGGATCCTTATTCCTACAGCGTTTCCTGAGGATCCTTAATTCTCACAGAATTGAGGATCCATGATCCATGCTATCCTTGAGGATCCGTGATCCATAGGCAGTAAAATTCGATCCCTAACAGTTATTATTGTAAGATGTATTGAAAGTGTTACCTCCTGACTGGTTTAAGGCTGGGATTCCATATGTGAATCCAAATTGAGGCAATTCTAGTGCAACTGTGGGACCAGATGAAGCAATAGTCTACATGGGAATGATGTCTCCCACATGAATCACAGAACTTCTGGGTTGTTGACTCCCCGAGGATCCTTGATCTTGAAAGATGTTGGATCCAGGATACATTGGAGCTGAAGGTCTTATAGGATATTCCATGGATCCTTGAACCTGCGATGAGGATCCTTGATGCTGAGGGTAGGATCCTTGAGCTGATAGTGTCCCCATGTATCCTCTCGAACTAAATAAGGATCCTTGATGCTGGAAGTAGGATCCTTGAGGCTGAAAAGAGGATCCTGGAGGCTGGAAGTAGGATCCTTGAGCTTGTGTCATAACCGACGATCCATACTGCATACTTGATGATCCTCCATGATACTGGACACCTGATGCTTTGGAATGCTGGATGGTTGTTGGTGGAGTAGTGAAATCCAACGACCTAGGCATCAATGGAGAGTGATCCTCCACTGACTTCTTCAATTTCTTGATCTCATCAATCTCACGAAGGATCCTCCCGTTAGTTTCATCCTGTTGTTACATGTATCATCTCATCTGCAAAATCAAAGAATAAAGATCACTTTTAGTAGGTGTAGAGGAAACAGCAGTAGTTGTTTTTTTAAAACGGGGGTTGTCTTCTTCGCTGCATTCTCAGCAATCTTCTTAGATCCAGAAGAAACAGGGGGCAACGGTGGAATGCCTTGTGATGAGGTGATCGTTGACATGGAGCTTGAAGTGTTTTTCCCTTGAGAAGCCATGTGGTTGAAGGTAATGAATGAAATGAACAGAATTTTCAAAGATGAAGCACCAATTTCCCCATGATGGTTGCCAAACTGTTTTGGTCAAAAATCACACAAGGATAATGTAACCAAATCTGATTTTTGTGAGGTTGGATGCTTGGTTAAATGAACTAATGTATGAACAAAGATCAAAATGAAATGACAAGGAACACAAGGATTTATACGAGGAAAAAGCCCTTGATCAATGTATGATCTCCGGCATAAAAAACCTCGGATAGTGAAAACTATCACTATCAACTATATTGATAAAAAAAGGTTACAACTTTGGATGATAACAAGTTCAATACAACAAATTTCTAATGTGAAAGTGTGTGTGTTCGCCAATGTTGATCAGAGAATTCGAGTACAGGGTGTTATATCGTGTGTCTCTATCTGTGTGAGCTTGATACCCCCTTAAAAGATCAAAAATATCCTAGTAACAAACTATCCAAAAATCATGCAAGCTTCCCACGACCTTCTTCAACGGTTATAAGCCTCATGCACGTGCCAAAAATAGCATATTCCTCCGAGATTCTCTGAATGACTTAGTCAACAAATACCTGCAAACGTAAACTGAGAACACAAGGAACAATTGTTAAAAACATAAACAATAGTAAGGATCCTGGATCCTCAGACTCCCTGCATTATCCGTTAAGTATCCGTGATCCAGGCCCAGTCTCAGGATAGATGATCCTTAGCATAAAATCCATGCCCTAACAATGAGATCGATTTATTTTGGCTTAAAGAAAGTGGGTTTGGCTTGCAAAATCTCAGAATGAAGATGAAATATAAAAAAAAGTCGTGATCTTGTGAATTTGGTTTCGATATTTTTTACAAAATTTAGAAAGCACAGTTCTTAAATTTCTTAAATTTAGCTTAAAACCAGTCTGGATCTGAGTTCAGTAAAGAAAGTACAGTAAACTTGATTGAGGATAACTAGGGAATGGAATTTGCTTTATAAAATGAAAGAAAATAGATTTAGAAAATTAGAACTATGTTAGTTGTTAGGCATTATTTTTGAACTTTTATAAGTTTTATTCTTTTGTAGAGTGGTAGTGGCCAGATGTGGCGGATTTGGTGGTGGCGGTTAGGTTTGGGAGTTTAAAGGCAGCGTCGGCGGTTAGGTTTGGGAGTTTCTGCAGTCAAACACATGAAGGTATTTGAAGTATATGGTAAAAGGGGCCGTAGGATTTTGAAAAGAATGGAAGAGTTTTAGGTTCATAAGGGAGATTTACTGATTTGGGATTCTTTATTGAATTCTAGAATCAAATACTAATTAGAATTCAGATGATATGATATGATATGATATGATATGAGAACAAGACTTTGACTAAATTTCAGAAAATAGATCATGAATATGGAATTACAAATAACCCACAAATTCAAGTGATCAAAAGGAGGTGGTCAGCGTGTTGATGGAAGTGGTGGGTGACGAATGGTGGTGGCTGGTAGTGTTTGAGGGAGAAATGGGTGAGAAAGAAAGAGAACATGATTACTAAAATGGTGGTGGCTGGTGGTGTTAGATCTTCAGAACTTAACGGGCGACGGTGGCTGGTGGTGGTGGCAGAGGTGACGGCGGCTAGTGGTGGTGGCAGGAGCTGGTGGTTGCTGCTGGTTTGTTTGGAGAGAGATCAAAGTGTGTGTGAGAGAGAGAGAGAGAGAGAGTCAAAGAGAAAAGGGTATTTATATTTAATCATAGTTTCTTTTATTTATACTATAAAAAATTAAGTAAAAAGACTAAACTGCCCTTAAGTGAATAAAGTTAACTGAAAATTTTAACCTTGTTAGTGCTGAAGGACGTAGGTTGTAATGGGTTTTTCAAATAAAGGATTGTGACTGTAATTATTAAAGTTAAAGGTTGTCCATTGCAATCCGATACAAACATAAAGGATGAAAACTGTAATTTACCCTATAGTTTTTCTCATGTATTTTGAGCTGTCGGGAAGCATAAGCGATGTCCTTGTCCCGCTGCATGAGCACACAGCCCAGGCCACAGTTCGAGGCATCACAATATACCAGGAAACCATCATTCCCATCAGGGAGGACAAGTACAGGAGCGTTACAGAGCAGGTTCTTAAGAGTTTGAAAAGATTCCTCTTGCTCAGGACCCCAAGCAAAAGGTTTCTGTTTCTGAGTCAATGATGTGAGAGGAACAGCGATCTTTGAAAAGTCCGAGATGAATCGACGGTAATAACCCGCCAATCCTAAAAAGGAACAAATCTCATATGCAGATTTAGGCGTACTCAAATTCTTTACTGCTTCAATTTTAGAAGGGTCAACATGGATTCCTTGTTTGCTAACAACGTGTCTAAGAAATTGTACTTCATTGATCCAAAATTCGCACTTAGAAAACTTTGCGTATAAGCATTCACTGCGTAGAAGTTCTAACATGAGGTGTAAATGTCGTGCATGGTCAGCTCAGGTTTTCGAATAAATAAGAATATCATCAATAAAGACTATCACAAAACGATCCAAGTAAGGTTTACAAACACGATTCATAAGGTCCATGAACACGGCGGGTGCGTTGGTCAAGCCAAAAGGCATAACCACGAACTCGTAGTGTCCATAACGGGTGCGAAAAGCAGTTTTGGGGATATCTTCTTCGAGAACACGGAGCTGATGATAACCAGATCGAAGGTCGATTTTAGAGAAACAACTTGCGCTTTGTAGTTGGTCGAATAGGTCATCGATACGAGGGAGAGGATAACGGTTCTTGACGGTTAGTTTGTTAAGTTCACGGTAGTCGATGCACATACGAAATGAACCATCTTTCTTCTAGACGAATAGCATAGGAGCACCCCAAGGGGAGGTACTTGGACGTATAAAGCCTTTATCGAGTAGTTCTTGCAGTTGACTGGATAATTCTTGCATCTCAGAGGGTGCAAGTCGGTACGGTGCCTTGGCAACATGAGTTGAACCAAGTATAAGATCAATACGAAAATCAATAGATCGAGGAGGAGGAAGACCAGGGAGATATTCAGGAAAGACATCAGGGAAGTCACTCACTACTGGAACATCACTTACGTTTTTTCCTTTGCCCTTTTGTGCCACTATGTAGGCCAAGAAGGCGAAGTACTGTTTACGTAAGCATTTGTTCGCCTGAGTGCATGACATCAATTTCAGTCTTCTAGAAGGTCAGTCTCCATAGACGTACAAAGTATCACCAGACGGGAGAGGTAAACGAACGTACTTCTCGTGACAAGCAATTTCAGCATGTTTCTTACGCAACCAATCCATGCCTACTATGATATTAAAACTACCCAATTGCATGGGT
Organism: Helianthus tuberosus; assembly: GCA_030545235.1. NCBI lineage: Eukaryota > Viridiplantae > Streptophyta > Magnoliopsida > Asterales > Asteraceae > Helianthus > Helianthus tuberosus. Next base: position 105,602,056 of record CM060408.1, read on the forward strand.
ATGAGATCAATAGTGAAAACGTGATCGTTAAGAGTCAGGGAACAATCACGGAGAATAGAATCAACTATAATAGACTTACCATCGGAAATCTCAACAGAGAACGACTTAGGTAGTTTAGAGCGTGCATAGTTTAACAAAGATTCAAATTCTACGGACACAAAGCTTCTGTCGACACCAGTATCAAATAGTATCGAAGCGTAAAGATTATTAACGAGAAATGTACCATTAACAACATCATTGTCGTAACGCGCTTGATTCGCATTGATGTTGAACACTCGTCCTCGAGCGGCTTGCTGTTGCTCTTGATTCAGCTGGGGACATTGGGGACGGAGATGAGTGGTGTCCCCACACTTGTAGCATGCTCGCACGTTGTTTGCGGGTTTGGGGTTCTGCTGATCTGGCTGTGCTGGTGGTGCTTGCTGAACCTGATTGGCTTGACGACAGTAAGGGGCTGTATGACCATAGCGTTTGCAGGTGGTACACTGGTGACAAGTTGCATTGACAGGGTGATGATAGTTGCAAGTGGCCCACTTTGGATGAACCCCAGTGTACGAATTTCTGGTGTATTATGGAGCAGGAGGGTTTGGAGTAGCAGCAGGAACAATAGCATTGCAAACAGGGTTTTGAGACTTTCGTTTCTTACCCTTGTTGTCACTGGGTTGCTGTGTGATCTGGTTAGCTGGTTTTGTGGGAGCAGGTGTACCAAACTGTTTATCATGAACACGGTTGTTGTTCAGACTTGCTGCAAGACGGTAAACTTCTTCGATGGATTCGAGCTGAGCTGCCTCAATAGCGTCACGCATAGCAGGAGGTAACCCATGAATGCACTTCATGATTATGCGCTTAGTAGTAGACACCAAATGTGGCACGATGATGCTAAGTTGCTCAAAGCGAGTAGTATAAGCCAGGTTGTCGTCACCAACTTGTTTCAGGTGCCAGAATTCGTCCTCAAGTTTCTGCTGCTAATGAGGAGGGCAGAATTCAAGCATCATCAGTTCCCTAACCTCGGGCCATGGTAGAGCATAAGCTTCATCATTGGAGCAGATGTTTCTCTCATTGGTCCACCATTCCAAAGCTCGGCCTTGGAACACGCCAATTGCACTCCTAGTCTTGAGATGTTCAGGGCACTCGCTGTTAATGAAAGTAACCTCAATGTTGTCGAACCATTCCAACATTGCAGTGACCCCATCACTGCCCTTGAAAGGCTTAGGGTTGCAAGAGACAAAATGTTTGTAGTTGAAGCTCACCGGCTTGGGTTGGACCGCTTTCGAGTCAACAGAGGAGGGAGGAGTGTTTGATCCCTGGATTTCAGTGACAATCTTGGGAACGATACGGGCTATTTGATCAGCCATGAAAGACATCATCTTCTTCTGAGTGTTAGCCTTTGACCTCTTGTGAGGGTTGGAAAGATGACTTGATGACATCTAAAGAGCCAGATTAAGGATCAGGTGAGACTCGATCATAATGTTTTGTTTAATAATATGGTTTCATGAACACGTACCATAGCATAAAGTTTCACATGATTGCATAAAAGACTCAAGTTGTTTCACATATCACAAAACGTTCAACATATTTCACATAGTTTAATCAAGTTGTTTCACAGAGCATAAAATGTTCAACATGTTTCTCATAGTTTAATTAGGACTTCCACGTAGTATAATCATGGATGGGTAAAGCATCATAAATTTAGTTCGTTCCCAAGAGATTATTATCATTGTTTTAGATTGCGGAGATTGTGCGATTCGTGTAATAGTTTTGAAATGAACAAAGTATCAAGTATAAAACCATATGTAAATCGAAATAACATAAAAGATAGGCTCATAAAACATAGGATTGTTTCGGGTAGAGAAACGTTGACTAAACCAAAATAAATCGAGCCCCTTTTCGAGTTAAGGTGACGTGCTTTGGCCTACTAGACAAATACGTTCGTCGATGTTAGGCCTATGATATTTGTCCTTTCGGTTACTACACGTCCTTAATCGATTGGGAAATTTTGAGACTTTGGCGAGACTGAAAATCAAAGAGTGGGACTAGTTATCAAGATGCGAGTTTCACCTCTAACTTGGTAACATCATACCCTAATATTGTTGGTACTTATCAAAAGATAAGACCCACTAGAATATGAAATGGAAATTTCCCTTCAAGATTTGGATGTCACTTCTAACTTGCGGGCAAATCTCGTGCAAAATACAAGTATAGCTGAATGAAAGTCGTCATCAAAGGCGGGAATCACCCCTATCTTGATGAGTCATTTAGATTTTGTTACAATAGTGTTTTCAAAGCATCCAAGTGTGTATTGTGTTAGCCTTAGGAAACGCATGTAGGTTTAACAAGGAAGTATTTGCTAGGAAGCATGTAAGGTAGAATGCATAAGTTTTAAACAACATATAAGAGACAAGTTCCTAGAACTATATACTAGGGCAAAGCATTCTACTTTTCCTAATTCCCTATGGTTATGGCTCTGATACCAATCTGTCACAGCCCAACCGATGGCGAAAACATCGGGGCGCGACACTAAGCGAGTCAGATTGCTCAAGAGAATCCATAACACTACTTGTTTCGATATAGATTAATCATAATTTCATAAATATGTCTAAAATGTCAACACATTTCACAACCAACATAATGTATCAAAATAATATAATGATTCAAATATTGTTCAAAATTGTCTAATTATCTAAGATGAGTTTCTAAGTATCATCCTAGCTTGATTCCTTGATTTCCAGCGACTATCAACCTACAAATGTTGGCAAGTATACAAGTTTGAATACATAGCATAATAGTTTAAACGTATAAAACTCATATCCAACATGAACAACATATCACAAGTTTCAACATGCTAGTTAACGTGGTTCATATGATAACCCAAGTTTCCAACGCGTTAACGTTGTGACAACCCGAACTTTCAAGGTTAGCTTTACCAAACTTGACGACCTTTTACTTGTTACCGTTATGCTTTATTATATGTTGTTGAACGTTGTTGATATCTATATAATTAACGTTAAAGAGTTTTGGTCACACACTTCTCCAGTCGCACACCGCTCATGTGGCCGCACCTCGCACCTTTTCTTTTAGTGGGTTGATCATCGGCCCAAACTGTTACAGAGTTGAACAGGAGTTGTGTTGGGTTCGGCCCACTTGTGCTAAATAACTTTACACCTTATATTGATTATGGATTCCATTATCTCAAAATATAAAAAGATAACAAACCCTAGTGCTCCCTATTTTTCCTTCGATGACAGCTTACTTCTTTTGAAGTTCTTATTCCCTCTTGAAGCTCATCTCTTGTGACTAGTAACATCCATCTTCTGGTTAGTTTAATTATAATAATTTTAATTTTGTTTGACTATTCTTATGCAAAGTATTGTTGATTTGTATGATATTCATGAAACTATATGATTAAAGTTGATATTAATAACTAGTGATGAATGATCGATGATGAATATACTTTGTTATGATCTGATTGGAACATGAACATGTGAGTTAATTCTAGTAAAGATAAGGTTAATCCCTAGGTAATGATTAGGGTTATATGAGTAGATGATAAACCGGTGATGCGAAACTAGATAGTTACTGACGGCATCAAATCGATAATGTAGGATTCATGCTGAAGTGGTAATTATCATGTACTGATTGACTGGTATTGTTGTGTGACGAAATCGATAGTATATGAATGATTGTTTGGTGATGTATGTACAAGACTTGTTGAGTTAATCAGAATGGGAATAGGTGATTTAGTCTCCGTTAAAGATAGGTAATAGAATGGTAACAAGAGATCCCAAGATTCGATAAAATTGGTATGATGTTTATTCATGATTTGAGTTCTCATATGATGATCTGGAAACGCCCGCAATGATTTCGTTGAAACTAGGTTGTGATTGTCGATGATGACTATGGCCCTATATAACTTGAAGCTAGAAACATAAAGAAAATGGTGATTAACTGATGGTTCCGATTGTGCGAAATATGGGATTGACTTTGGTATTTTTATAACAAATTGGTTTAATTGTTGTAACTGAATTCATGCTTTTGGCCATATGAAACCATCGCATATTTTAATGGACCTTTAAATTAACCGGGTGACATTATTTACTGGGGCCGCACAGTCCATTAGTTGGCATGCAATTGAGTGTGGAGTTTAATGTTTTGACAGACCATCACGTGGCTTAGTTAGGATTATTAATCAACATATAGTTAGAGGCCCAATACATTTGTCAGCCCACTAAGTGAATCGGTCCAGTAAGATAGTATTAGAAAATAGTTGTCGGCCATGATTTTAAGGGTCATCTGAATGCATTTATGGTCAAACGATTTGTTCCTTATTATGTCAATTCATGACATCAAGTTTCAGGCTCATGTGTGATTATATTTTGTGTGTCGGCCATTGACAAACTGCTTGAGAAGTCATTATTGTTTGCATGAGAATTGTGGGTTTTAATGAGTTTGTATAACTGTTATGTGCTACTCGGAGATCACTGCTTGAACGCACACTATGATTACAACTTATATGCGAACAACATGAACGTAAACTGACTCCGTATGCATGAACATTATAGGCTATTATTGATCTAGTGTGTGCAAGTAATTAGTCATACCGAGCAAACCGAGGTGAGTTCACACTTTTATAAGGCATGGGATTCCCGGTGGGTTGGGAATAGGTTAAGAAGCTAAAACGAAACCTACATATTCACCTCTAACAGAATATGTACCTCCGTCCTCGGTTGGGAAGTACGACTACATTTAACCTGCGTATTCTCGGTTGGGTAGAGTACGTACCTTCGTCCTCGGTTGGGAAGGACGACTACATTTAACCTGCGTATTCTAGGTTGGGTAGAGTACGTACCTTCGTCCTCGGTTGAGAAGGACGACTACATTTAACCTGTGTATTCTCGGTTGGGTAGAGTACGTACTTCCGTCCTCGGTTGGGAAGGACGCCAACTTATAAGTGGTTCACATGGGGTAGCCCCCACTGGTTATGGTTTGGGAAACAAGAACTGTTTAACTACTGGTTTTTGAAAGAACTTAAAGTTTTTGGAACAAATTTAAAATGGACAACCAACTGTGAACTCGCTCAACTTTGTTGTTGATTTGTTGTTACATGCCTTGCAGGCCTTTAGGTGCATATTGATGGAACTTGCTGTCTGGGAGTCTGGAGTGGTCATGGGTCGAGATACATGGAATCGCAACACAAGACTAATGGTTTATAAACACTTAACGAACGAATTATGCTTCCGCTGTATACTGTGAATTGTTTGTAACGTTGTAACACCTAATGTCAATAAATGAAAGTTTTATTTAATTATATTATGCGAAGTTCAATGTGATTGGTGGCTTGGATCCTGGTACGTCACACACCCCGCGGTAATTCCGCATGTGGTATTTTGGGTGTGTGACAGATTGGTATCAGAGCCATTGGTTATAGTGAACTTGGTTTTAAAAAAAAAGGGAAAAACTTTTTTATAAAACCAAACTATAACCGAACAGTTCTAAAAACGTGAATACGACCATGACACTCAGCTCCAGATTGCAAGGTTCGTCTTTCTTACTTATTGCATACACTACGTGACTAGTACACATTTGTTTATGACGAAACACACGAACACACACTCGCCACTATAGCATGATGGCATGTGATTGCACGTTTAGCACAACAGTATGAATTCATGTATTACTTTCATGTGTTATGTGATTGTTAGGGTGGTATTTCCCTAAACATTCATGACTTACGCTTCGTGATGCTCTTCGTTTGCTACTCGAGTATGAGGAACCATTTGACATGAGTTAAGAGGAGCTGAGATGAGCATGCAAATCGCAATATTATTGTGGGTGCACACATAATAATAATGTGGGGGTGCATGTGAGTCCCAGTGATGCTTAACAAGTGAAAAAGGGGTTCCGTTCCGTTATTTGATCGATGTGAAACATAACAAACCTATAGGGGTCATAGCAGTGATTGTCTCCTACTCGAATGTGATCTTTTCTTTTCCCTCTGAAACCTTTCGAAGCTCGATGTTATCGAGTGTCACCTGAACACCCATCTGGACGCCTAGCGAACTGTGTAGAATATTAGGTGCTTGTATGAACATCCCTGAGTTGGATGTTTCAACGACAATGATTGGTCTATATCTCTCTCACCTTTCTTCGTTTGCTGGAAATTTAATGTATTGACGCCTTAGATCTCGAAGTGCGATCACTTCTGCAACACCCTCGTAACATATCGTGTATTACTCAGTCAACTTGCAAGAACGATGGACTTTAGCATTTGAACGACCCTAGTTACCAACAATGAACATCAGCAATTGGACTCCAATCGAATCCTTAACCCCAGCCAGCGACTCATGGGAGTCAACTATTACGAATTAATCAGGAGATAAGCAATGACAACTGACTGTAGAATGGAATGTGAAACTCCCCACACAGTGAGTAGTGCCTTAGCACGTACCATGGAATGTGAAGAGGTGGACCCTGTCGGTAAAAAGGTCGTAGAGCTCCATTTCAAACAACAGCATTAGAGGCAACAGTCACGACAACAACAAGGTATTTGTAACGGTAACTAACAGTATGGAAAGTGAAGGTGCCTACGGCATGGAGTGGCCGATGTTAAATCCAACGACAACAACCAAGGGAACGACGGCCGTACTGGAAATCCTCGCAACGAGTACAACAACACGGGAAATGATGTTCATGGAAGGGCATTCAGGGTTGACGTGGGCGACGCCAGGACGGTGGCAATTTGGAAGCTTATACGGGTAGCTAATCGCTTCGTCTCTGTCCTGTTTAACCCCGATGCTTCTCGAAAGGCTGATGGCAAGTCAATTTGTCACACCCCGATATTTCCACGTTTGACCGGTGGGCCCTGTGGGGAGTATCGTGACGTAGTTGATATCATCATAGTCAAACAACACAATATATAAATGCACAGCGGAAGCAAAAGAGAAATATATTACAATCCGAATATAAAGTAATATCAAGTATTACAACGGAAAGTAAAGGATCCACAGGCGGATCTTAAAACTTAAACATTGTTCAATAGACTTTAGATGCCTAGAACTTGCAAGATTCCTTATTAACGCCCTGAGCAGCTTCCAGCCTATTACGTACTTGTACCTGTCACTTAGACTTTGGAAAATACGTCAGTTTTCACTGGTAAATACACTCAACAGACTCATTTGAAAAGAGTTTAAGAAAATTGGTTTAGGTTCACAAGGCACGAAAATATGTTGACACTTAGATTAAAATGCTCAAGGCAAAATTAATCTTTTATACTTGGGACAAACTATATCTCATGTTATCAGTTTTACATAACTTGCTCTACATACGGGGCTCGGTTCTATGCCGGTTCAAGATTAACCGACACACCACTATTCCCTTATTGGGAATCCCATATTGGGTATAATTAATTAATAAACATATGGCATCTATCAGGTGTATGCCTACATCCCGTGCTTAGGTCGTGGCCATTGCATTTAATGAGTCAAGGATATCCAGGACACGGTCGCATTAATCCCCAATGTTTCAGTCAAGCAATACGAATTAAAACAGGTTATTTGGATTTCCCGACTTATTGGTCTTTGAATCCCATACCTGACCATGCGGTATTTATATTACCGTATCCCAAGCCCGTAATAGGGAAAATAAGTTAAGAGTATTTACCTGAGCTAGCTCTTGTATAAATAGCAAGAATTATAATAACTCAGCCGTATTCACTTAAGTAAGCGTAGGTACAATTTACCGGAAGGCTCTAGTCTGGAATGATGGTATAAATAACCAATTAGAATACTAACGGGTCTTTAATTAAGCCTAAACTTAGACCGGTTAGTTTTAAAGAAAGATACGGTTCAAACGCACGATAAGGCGAAGACTGGTTTAGAATGTGGTTTTGACCCGGAAAGCTTGTATGCTTGTTTAATATGGGTAACTTAAACACATTCTGGATTTTGAGACAAAAAGGATATGGTTTGACCCGTTTCGGCTAATATATGCAAACTAGTCACATAAGCCGATCCGAACGCGGCAAGTGCGTAACGAGTAACCAAAAGAGTCATATACAGGTTTCCTAGGTTAATATGCCTTAAATATGTTGTGATATCAGTAGGATACCTTCCATTATGCCCAAAACGAGTTTAATCTCAAAATAAGCCCCGTAGGGGTATTTTGGTCATTTTAAAGATTATAAAATAGATTTAATGAACTTCTGAGGTTCGGGTCTGAATACATCAGTAAAGTTACTTATTTTAACAGGGTATATCAATTGGTAATAAGTCTTATGTGACAAAATGGTTTTAAACCCAAACTATGCGTTTAATACGCGTAAAAAGCTATTTTAAGAGATTTCCGGGTTATACAGGAAATCTGAGTTTTCTGATCAGGTTATAAAGTTCAAAATACATTATTTATTATATAAAATCAGTAGCAATTGGATTGGTATCAAAAGGGCTTGTAAAACTCATTTTATAGCCTAAAAGGGCATAATCGGTATTTACCGAATTAAGGCGATAACCCTAGGTTTTGATCAGTTTAAAAATAATTAAAAATATTTAAAAATCTCAAAATATTATATTACATCAGTGGGGAAAAGGTTTGGTGTCAAAAATTGGGTTTAGTTAGGCTTTATGCTAATTGCGCCGTTTAATTACTAAAAGGCGTTATAATTACGCTAATGAGCATCACTCCTAATCTAGACCTCCAACTGATGTTAAATTTTAGGTACATGTTTATAAATCAGTAGTAAAGATTATTGTTCTTTCATATTTCCAAAATTCTCATTTTATGGTAAAAAGGGCATTATGGTCAACATTAAGCATTTAACGGAAACGTGTAAACGAATCGGACAATCAACGATCCAACCACAGAGGGTTATACTATCATGTAACCGGGTCCTAAGGAAGCTCTAAGGCATTTCCAAACCATACTAAATCGGGTCAGAACTGAAGTCAAAGCAAAAGTCAAAGTTTTGCGACTTTCGGTTCCGAACCGGGTCTAAACAGAAAATTGTCGGGTCGAACATGCTTAGACATGTTCTTACATTAATTACTAAGTTATAAGAGTAATAAAACAGGTTGCAAAGCTTCTACATTGTTAATTATGTTTTAAATCGCAAATTAGGATCCTGTTGACTTTTTATAAACAACTTTGACCCGACATTTGATCTAGTTAGAACGGGAATCAGAGGGTGCCCTTTTAAGGGTTTATTGCCCTTATAATTACCAACTTATAACTACCTTCAATTCGACTAATCACTAGACCATTAATGATTAATCGCTAAGTCAACCGTTAATTACGACGGTTTGACTTTTAAGCTAAAACTAAGTAAAAACTCAACTAAGAAAGGTTAAGCATACTTACCAAAGCCTAATGCACTATTAGGGATGGCTTGGATATGCTCTTATGCTCCAGGAAGCTCCAAGAAAGCAGATGGAATGAATGATCACAAAGTTGCAACCAAAGGGCCTTTTTATAGTGATTTTGATCCATTAAGATCATGACAAATCATGCTATACATGATCCCTGATGATTAACAAGTGTCCCTAAGGCCTAAGAAATAGTTTAGGCGGCTCTTGGAAGTGTTTAAGGGCCATACAAGTCGTTTGCAAGGCTGAACAGCCATTTTAAACGAGTTTCTGCATCTGGGCACTGCTTACAGACCGTAAGGGTCCAGCCTTACGGTCCATAAGGACCTGGTCCGCAAAACAGAACTTTCCAAAAATGACACATTTGGCCCCCGAACTTCCAAACTTAATTTCTAAGATGCTTTCTTGCACTAGTAACCCCCAAACTTGACTTTTAAGGACTCCAAGTCATAAACTAACTTTGTTAGGTCCCCGGTTATTCATACGATCACCGAAAAGTCTTAAATTTCAACGTTGACGCTTTTAACCCCTCGTATACGAATTTTATCATAACTTTCTCATATGATAACGAAACTTGGTGAAATTTTTATCACGCATTCTAGTGAGCATAATTAATCGTTACAAAGCTTCGGGTTTGCTAAAAGGTCACTCAGAGGTATATTTTAAACATGTTGACACATTTAACCCCTGTAGTTTGAAATCTCTCACTTTCTTTCACAATTAGCTTCGTATGATCCGTGAATCATTCGTTTAAAGGTATAAACATCATGTAGGGTTATTGTAAAGTATATTTATCCATTGTTGACATTTTAAATCCTTATATTCACATACTTTCCTTGTTTGTCAACTTTAGCCCTCTAGAATATTCTTTTACACGTTCAAAGCTTATGACACGTGTCAATACATTATTGGACATGAATTTTCGAGGTGTTACATCCTCACCCCCTTAAAAGAAATCTCGAGCTCGAGATTTGCGAAAATGCTGGAAGTACTTTTTGTCGCATAAAGGACTTAACTTCTATAACATATCTGGAGTCTTTCCAAGCTCACAAAGTGACCCCTATATTAGGTACATGTATCCTTTTGGAGCTTCTTAACCTGTCGATCCTCAATCGATACAGGATGCTCATCACATCATAAATCTGCATATCATTATGTGATAGTGCTTCTTAACTTATTGGCGAAACACATCCTTCAGTCACTAGTGTGCAATGTATTGTGAGCTCCGCCAAGCTCCTTAAATAGGTTTTAGCTTATAAGCTACTTAATCTTGATACATTCGATTTCCTTTGAATGATTCTATATATTCAGAGCTTAACTAGCCTGATAATTCAACAAATTTGGCACACCCTTCCTGGGTGATATCTTTTATTGAACCTTATTCCTTAACAAGAATTTAGGAGGGTTGCTACTTTCATTAATTCTTGATTTTCTGCCGAATATTGGCATCTTACAAATGATTATGAATTTGTGTGATCTTATTTGTTGTTTCCAATGAAACTTTTAGATCCTGACAATTGGACTTACCAATCTATTGTCCTAACAATAGGTGTTTAACATTCCATCTATACAAGGTCTCCAAAGGAGTAGCCTTGATACTTATATATCAACTATTAAAAAAAACTTATCTTAAGGTGAGATAGTTATTCCAACCACTGCTTAACTAATTTCAAAGAATAGTTAATTCTTACAGCTAGTCGAACAAATCGACGATCCTGGGCAGCTAATGGCGATTCTTAATTGTTGCCTAAATAGGGTTGCGGTAATCAATGCATAAGCAAGATGAACCGTCTTTCTTATTTATATAAATCAAAGTTCTTAGAACTTTGAATTTTGGCTTTATGAAACCTTCTCTAAAAACTTATCGATTTGGCTCTTAGTTCTTTCTATTCACTGGTACTAACAGATATAAGGCTTTTACAATAACTGCAGCCCTAAGCGGGATGTTTGTCCTAACATCCACTTGCCTCTCAGAAGGTAAACATGGTAATTCTTATAAAGAAGATAATTATGACACACAGAGATGTTAGAGATGTCTGTATTCTCAGGCTTTGGTTCATCTATCGATGTTGGTGTCAGATAAATGACACATTCTCTTTACAAATGCAAGGATGCCCTAAGTAGAGATACTTATAAGGAAATTTTATATTGGATATCTTCTTTGAATACTACTAGTCGACTTTAGTACAATATGACCATTGGGATATCTCAGGGGTTCCATGTATTAAACCTCCATACTGATCAGGCATGGAAGCAATCTATGGGACACACTAGGATACGCCACTCCTCATATGGAACTTCTATCAAACATAGTTTGGCATTCGCAGGTGATAGAAAACAATGAGAAAATAATAAAATAAAATAAAGTAATATATATTGTCGTACTCTTTTTGGGGAAGAGTACTCCAGATTCTTATGAAAGGATTATCTTCGAGGATGAGAGAGAGTCATTAAAGATTCCATTGGTAAATTATACCTTATTTTTAATATCTGAAGTTCTTATGAATGTAATCAAAAGTTTGCTAAGCTTATGGTTTACTAAAGGTTTATTATCCCTTGCATTAACGTAAAATACTTAGCAGATACAATCGATGCTAAAAGGTAAGGACGTACCTAATGCTATTATTGATATGCACTGTCTCTGGCATTCAACCGGTAGTTTACGCGTTTCCATTCTTATCCATCCCAGACTTAGCTGCTCCTGCCTTGGCAGCCTCAGGGCAATTAGTACTGATGTGGCCCTTTTCGCCACAGCTGAAACAGTTTGCATTCTTTATGTCCTTACATTCGTGGGACTGGTGGCCAGTTCTTTTGCAGATGCCACATTGCTTTATCTTTTGGTTTGATCGACACTGACCCTAGTGTCTTCTTTTGCAGGTTTTGCATGTAGGCTTCTTGTTGGAATCCGGTTGGTTATTATTGAACTCGGATTTGCTCTTCTTAGGATTCTGGGTGTTATCCTCCTCCCTTTGTCTTTTCTCATTAGATTCATTCTTGATTGACTTTTGTCTCACTATATCTAGAGTGAGAGATAAGGATAAATCTACAGCTGATCTGAAGGTGATTGGCCTTGAAGCCTTAACATTCCCTTTTATTTCGGGCGCCAAACCACCGATGAAACGCACAATGCGTTTTGGTTCAGGGGTAATTAAATAGGGTACCAATCTAGATAGGGAGTTGTAGTCGGTAACATATTGCTGACAATTTAGGTTCTTCGTTGTGAGAGCCAGAAAATCCGTCTCCACCTTTTCCACTTCGTGTTGTGGACAGTAGTTCTCTTTGATAAGAGCAGCGAACTGATACCAAGTCATGTTGTACAAAGGGATCTTCCCCGTAGCTTGGATCAGTGACCTCCACCAAGCTAGAGCTTCTCCTTTAAAAGATTGTGAAACAAATTTCACAACATCTTGTTCCGCACAACCGCTGATGTCAACAACAGTGTCCATCTCCTCGAGCCATGTCATGCAATCGATGGCTCCTTTTTCTCCTGTAAAGTCTCTGGGCTTGCAGGAGATAAAATATTTATATGAGCAGGTCTTAACTGGTGCCTCTTGATGAAGCACAACCTGTCTAGACGGAACACTCCTCTGGTTTGACGAGTTATGAACATCGTCTTCCTTTGACTCATGTGATTTAGAAGGGGGCTTACTACGAGCCACAGATAGAGTCTTAGAGTGTGTATCACTTGATTCATCATACTGTCTGTCGAGGGCTCGTGTTACGGCATTATCTATTAATGCATGCAGTTCCGCACTAGTTATATTAATTCTGGGAGCATCATTATTTTCCCTCGGGTGGCTGTTGACCTTATCCGATCCAGCCATGTAGTTTGATTGCTACATACATATTGACAATTATTTATTCAGAGGTTATTATGGAATCATCATTTTTGACGATTCATCAACCATGGTAATATAAACCATATTGGTTAATTTGTTAGTTATATTTAATTAGTATTTTGATTACAATTTACCCTAGTTGTAAAACATTAAGGATATAAAAGTGGCGCAAAAGGCCTAGTCACAAGGACAGTTTTAAATTTATAAGCTATGACTTCAGAGAGTCGAGGCATTAAGATTTGAACATATTTCATTACCTTTTCTTGACAGAGAGTCAAAGACATCAACTGTCTTTTGTCCCTTAGGACAATAAGTATGGCCCGTAGGCATTTCATCACTTATGGATGTTTATAATATGATCATCTTCATTTGATGATATTAGTCAGGATCGCATTGATCATACAAACTATTATACTTGGACGTAGTCCAACATCTTTAGACGGGGGTCAGAGACCACCACGGTCGTTGTCTTATCTGACAACAAGTTTAGCCCGTAGGCACTTCATCACTAAGGGATGATTATTTCAAATAAGGGAATTTAGATTAACCCCCTTTTTTTAAAGATGGCCTGTGTGACTTTAACGATTCACAGTTTACCAAAAATGTTAACATACTTACAGATGTTAACAGGGATTGGAATCTTTTAGATAAGTTTTACCGTCTTGGCCATGTCTACAATGACATTTAGGCTAGGTTTTACCTTTAAGATTCTTTTAATATGTATACTGGCAGGGAAGGAAGGATATTTATTTTATTCATGATTTTTATCATAAATCCTAATTTACAAGTTAATAATAGCACAAATGGCCTAGTCGCGTAGACAAGTTTAATTTATAAGCCATGATTTCAAAGAATCGAGGCATTAAGGTTTGAATCAAAGTTCATTACCTTTTCTTGACAGGGAGTTGTAGGCTACCACTGTCTTTAGTCTCAAAGGACATTAACTATAGCCCGTAGGCACTTCCCTTCTAAGGGATGTTTATAATATGATCATCTTATAGGATGATATAAGCCATGATTTCAGAGAATCGAGGCATTAAGGTTTGAATCAAAGTTCATTACCTTTTCTTGACAGGGAGTTATAGGCTACCACTGTCTTTAGTCTCAGAGGACGTTAATTATAGCCCGTATGCACTTCATCCTTAAGGGATGATTATATAAATAAGGGAAATTGGAGTAATCTTATTTAAGGATGACTCATGCGATTTTATCGAACCACGTCTGCCAGGAATGTTAACATGTTACAGATGTTAACAGGGGTTTGAATCTCTTGAATAGGTTCTACCATCTTGGCCTTGTCTGTAGTGACATTTAGGCTAGGTTTTACCTTTAAGATTCTTTTTAATATTTAACGCAGAACAATCCTAAATTAAGGTGTTAACAAGGATCTGAATCTAATTAAGGAACTACCATCTTGGCCCTGTCTCAAAATAACACGTGGCTAGGTCTTGTCCTTTTTAGATTTTTGTCATTTTATTATAATGGTAGATCATATAAAAGGGATGTTATTTTCCATTTATTTCATGTTTAGAATGAAAACTTAAATTTAATCAATCCACTATATAAAAATAAAAGTACAGAGTTGCCCTAAGCGGGACTTGAAAGGAATAATGTGTCCTCGAAGGGACTGAAAGATAAATATGTCCTTATAAGGACTATATAAGGAAACGATCTTTAGCAAAAGGAGTTTCTTCTTCATATTATTTCTGAATGTTTTCTCCTTGGTTGCACGTTTATCCTAATCGCAGTACAAGGCTCCGCATTCCTCGGCTTCGAATGGGGAGGATTTCCATTATGGCTCCTTTGCTTGGCGACGTATATATAAAAATTTGGAAGCAAAATTTTCCAGATTAGGATTGAGAGTATTCCTATGTTAAGTCTAGATTCAGAAGGTCAAGGAATGTGCTACTGTGTCATTGAGATTAAACACATAAGGCTAGTGTTTAATTCACTCAATGTTGGCTCTGATACCAACCTGTCACACCCCGATATTTCGACATTTGACCGGTGGGCCCTGTGGGGAGTATCGTGACGTAGTTGATATCATCATAGTCAAACAACACAATATATAAATGCACAGCGGAAGCAAAAGATAACTATATTACAATCCGAATATAAAGTAATATCAAGTATTACAACGGAAAGTAAAGGATCCACAGGCGGATCTTAAAACTTAAACATTGTTCAACAGACTTTAGACGCCTAGAACTTGTAAGATTCCTTATTAACGCCCTGAGAAGCTTCCAGCCTATTACGTACTTGTACCTGTCACTTAGACTTTGGAAAATACGTCAGTTTTCACTGGTAAATACACTCAACAGACTCATTTGAAAAGAGTTTAAGAAAATTGGTTTAGGTGCACAAGGCACGAAAATATGTTGACACTTAGATTAAAATGCTCAAGGCAAAATTAATCTTTTATACTTGGGACAAACTATATCTCATGTTATCAGTTTTACATAACTTGCTCTACATACAGGGCCCGGTTCTATGCCGGTTCAAGATTAACCGACACACCACTATTCCCTTATTGGGAATCCCATATTGGGTATAATTAATTAATAAACATATGGCATCTATCAGGTGTATGCCTACACCCCGTGCTTTGGTCGTGGCCATTGCATTTAATGAGTCAAGGATATCCCGGACACGGTCGCATTAATCCCCAATGTTTCAGTCAAGCAATACGAATTAAAACAGGTTATTTGGATTTCCCGACTTATTGGTCTTTGAATCCCATACCTGACCATGCGGTATTTATATTACCGTATCCCAAGCCCGTAATAGGGAAAATAAGTTAAGAGTATTTACCTGAGCTAGCTCCTGTCTTAAATAGTAAGAATTATAATAACTCAGCCGTATTCACTTAAGTAAGCGTAGGTACAATTTACCGGAAGGCTCTATGTTGGTGCATGAATGTCTAAAGCCTACGTCTTAGTCTCAGTCAAGCTTGTATAGGGTCTAGGGGTCGGAAATGTCATTTATGTATAGTATAGGGGCTGTTTGTAAATGTTATGTTTTTATGTTGTGATTCCGCTCCTAATGACATTGTGTCATTTGGGGCGAAATCAGAAGGTTGTGATTCCACCCGAAATGACATGGTGTCTTTAGGAGTGGAATCAGATTCCACCCGAAATGACATGGTGTCATTAGGAGTGGAATCAGCCTCCCTATATATAGTGGTTTTAGTTTCTCATTTGGTATCGATTTGTCAAGTTGTATACCGTCATGCTGCCGGATTTTTGAGCAACCAATTAATGAGAAACAGTGTTTAAAGTGATATTCTTCTATTTTCTACTCCATTCTTTTTGATTCACGCTGTTTACGTGTTTCCGCCACATAAACAGTGGTATTTGGTTCTGATTGACTCACTAGATCGGTCAAATCGATCCTACAATTGGTATCAGAGCCAGTTATGAGCTAAAATACCTGAATCAAAGCATTTTTACTACATTTTTTGGATTTCTGGACATTACCACGGACAAAATGGACTGAGTTTTTGACATACTGTGTAAAGTGACATTTAACAAACCCTTGAGAGTATCAGCTTAAAATTCGGCTTAAAATTGGTAAAAAATGGCTCGAAACCTGATTCCGCTCGTAATGACATTCGGTTTATTCCGCTCGTAATTCTGAGCGAAATCAGGTCTTTCACCTGAAAAATCTAATTCCGCTCTTACATTTGGAGCGAAATCAGCAGTTTAGATTGTTTCCGTGATTCCGCTCTTGGGAATCTTCTGATTCCGCTCCTGAGATCTCTAAAATTCTGATTTCGCTCATGTGAACCAATCAGTGATTCCGCTCAAGTGGCTATTTGATTCCGATTGAACGTGGTTTAATTCTGTGTGACTGTGTAGATTTCACGTGAAACATATCATCGAATAGTGTGTTTTTGACTGACTAATACGTATCGATCCAATTATATGTCGTTTTAATTGATATGGGACGGACATTGATAGTTTAAAAGGTTTGACTCATTAATTGTGAAAACAGTTTGCATGTGAATATTATTTGTCGGTTATGTGAATTGTCGGTTATGTGAATTGTCGCTGCAATATAATTAAATCAGAATTGAACGGCCCTATCATATGTGTTGATGATTTTGATGTTGTGGGCTTAGTGAGAAATCGGTCCAATCAACTAAAAACAGTTGACACCCACTTGGTTTAAAGGCCCAATCATTTGTGATTAAATTGTATTGATAAAAGATAAAATCCATGTGAATGTTGACTGATAGTTTGTCTGACATTTAGTTTAAAGGTCAAATTGAATTTGAGTGTGTTTGTCGGATACTGTTTGTTTGATTTGGGTCAAGATTTTAGTGAATAAAATCAATACCGGGCTGTGTAGTTTGGGCTGATTACTAAGTTTGTTTTGGGCCGCGAACGTGTTAAAGGTGATTTGAAAACGGGTTTTGGATTAGTGGGCCGCTAGCTTGTGGATTAAAATTGGGTTACAAACGTTTAGTGGGATTCGTGGAGGTTAAAATTTGTGGACTTTGAACTAAAAACAATTTTTGAACCATGTCGTTTAACGAAGAAAGTGTGGTTAAAATGTTTGATGAAGAAGAAAACTATAACCTTGAAAGATTAAATGATTGGTTTGATGGGTGTTGGGGTAGTAGATATGAGAATGAGAATAAGAATGTTTGGGATAAAAGATTTGAATGTATTTTGTGTATGAAAAATGAAACAGTGGATGTGTTGGAAAGACGGTTTAATTGTCTAATTGAAAATTTAACAAGGTACAAGATAAGGATATCAAATGCTGAAAAGGTATCAAAATTTGCTGACGCGTTACCTTCAGAGTGGGATGAATTTTTGATTGAATTGAAAAATGATTCTAGGTTCTCAAATTTTTATCCAAGTGAATTTATAAATAAGCTCAAAACACTCAAGTATGAAAATGTAAAGAAAAAGAAAGAGTTTATGAATGGAATAGAAAAAGAATTGGAAAAATTAAGTTTTGATGTGATTGTTGAAATATGCAAAAGAGTCAATATGTGTCGTGTAGCAAAAAATGATATGAGATATGATATTAAGAGGGGTTGTTATATTGATGAAAATATGAATCCTCTTGATTTTGTTAAAATTTTCTGTGCAGGAACATACAAGATGGAAACAAAAAAAGAAGCTGATGATGGAGAGATGAATGGAAAATGCTTGAAATGCGAAAAATCAGAAACAGAAAATGTCAAACTTCTGAAGAATGTAGAGAGTTTAACATTAGAAATCAAAAGCTTGAAGGATGAGAAAGAATTTGATAATAAACAGATTCTTGAAATGAGAGAAAATTGTAAGAAATTGACGTCAGAAAATGTCAAACTGTTAAGTGATTTGGACAGTTTGACATTGGAAAACAAAATTTTGAAAGAAAAGGAAAAAGATTTTGAAAATGAAAAATTGAAAATTGAAAAAGATTTTAAAAATCAAATAAAGATTTTAGAAGATGAGAAAGATATTTTTGGTAAAAATAATCTTGAAAAACAAATTGCAATAAATTCTCATCTTGCTAAAATCATTCAGCTTGAAAAAGAAGCTGAAAGTGATCGGAATAAAATTGCTGAGTTAGAAAATAAGTTGAAAGGTTTTGTGACTTCTGCATCATATGTTTGTCCAGAACCGATCAATTCAGTTTCAATAAGTGACAATGTCACAAACTTTGACAATGTCAAAGTTGAGGATTGTGATGAAGGAGCTGATGATAAAAATGAAAAACAAGCTAAACAAAAATTATTTTTAGAATTACAAGAAAAAATTCAAAATACCGTTTTGCAATCTACTGAAATAGGTGAATGCTCAAAGCAAAAACCTGTTAAAAAGAAAGTAGAACAAAAACAAAAAGTTAAAAATTCAGAAAATTTTCAAAACAACAATAAAAGATCATCAGTTCAATCATCCAATCAAGATAAAAAACTACAAAAATTGAAAAAACCAAAACTCACAAAAAGTTGGTAATAAGTGGTGCAGGTTTGACCACAGTGCTCAAAAGTCAAATCAAGCTTACAAGAAGAATGATGACTACCACAAAGCAAGACAATGCTATGATCTGAGCGTTTGGTGTGAAGGTGGTACATGGTATGATAACAGGGTGTGTTACAACTGTGGTTTTAGAGGACACATTGCTGTTAACTGCCAAAGTTGGAGATTTGAGACGAGGAGATGCTTTGAATGTCAAATCAAAGGTCATATTGCCAGAGATTGCCCAATGAGATCAATGGAAAGATCGAGGGCTGAATCTCAGAAAAAGGTGACAAAATCGTTCAAGGTCGAAGAAAAGCCCAAAGAACAAAAGGTTCAAGAACCTAAAGTTCAAGTAAAGAAAGTTAAACTTTCACAGGGGCAAAAAGACAAACTGAGAAAGAAGAGGAAGAAGGCCAGAGAGTATCTGGAGAAGATATTGTCCTCGGGTTCATCTGTTGATAAAAATAAGAGTTCTGATGAATCGACTCCCTCGATTGCAAAGTCAAGCAAGACGAATTCATCAAATACAAATCTGAGGACGAAAGAAGAAAAGAAGAAGAATAAAATGGTCGGCAATGAATCTGACATGTCGAAGTCAGACAAGCCACCTTCAGGCGATGAATCTAGCTCATCAAAGTCAGACAAGCCACATTTAGGCAATGATTCTGGTATGGTAAAGCCAGAAGAGCCAGTTGTTGAGGTAAAAACTAAGAGTTCTAGTCTAACAATGGATGAGGCAAACTTTCCACCATTGTTGAACAAGAATTCAAAATCACCCAAGGACAGTCAGGCTTGGGTGAAACTGTTTAAATGAAAAACCTGACTTGCCGGAACTCCCAGGTTGGTAATTGGGGAGTAGGAATCGGCACATTTCTTGAGAAATTTCACTCTGGTGATTTTTCGCCTTACATGTGGTAAATCAGGGACATTAAGTTGTACTTGATTTTCTACAAGTGATGTTTGAGTTTTAAAACTGAAATTGTAAAATCTGTCATGTGTATGAAGAAAACAATGTGATGAAGTGACCCCGAACCTACAAATGGATTGGTAAACAAACTAATTTTCCGGAAAAACCATTTGATTAAAACAAACTTAAGTGTTTTGAAATCATAATGGGAAAATAGTTTGTTGTGGGGGGGAGTTCTGATTGTTTATGCCAGGTGGATGGAGAATTGAAGTGATTCTCATCAAGTTGTCACTTTACTTTGTACAGTTTATTGTTTTCAAATGTTCCGAGAAAATCAAAATTGAAACATATTTTGATTTTAGGGGGAGAAAATTTTAAAAAAATTAGAAAATTTGAAAATGCCAAAAACATTAAAAAATTCAAAATGAGTTTTGTTGAGACAAGAGGAAATGATAGTAAATCAGTTGGACTATCACAGCATGCTAAAGAAATGGAAAGTCAAATGTGATAAACGGTCTCACTAAAGATGTGACGGTAGGCTCAGCTAGACTAGTAGATTTGCGATAACGATACAAACGCCTAGTTCTAGTGGAAAACATGGTCAAAAGCATAGTACTTAGTTTTGTCCTTCGTGATTGTGTACCTACTCAGTAATCGCTGAATGCCAAAAAGCATAAAACTGGTTAAGTTTGTGAACTTTCACTACTTTGCTGAAAAGTCGTTGTGATTGTGCATTTCATTTTGCAAAGATTTAAACTTGTTTTATTTCTTTATTTTGTTTAAGCATCGGACATCCTCTGCGTATACGTGAGTATCGACCTGGATGTTGTTGCCTAAATGTTCTGCTTTATTTTCTTTGGTGTTTCGTTTAAGCTTTGGACCTCCTCTGCGTATACAGAAGTATCGACCTGGTGGTTAAAGCCTAAACAACTTCAACTTGTTTTATCTTTCTTATTTTGTTTAAACATTGGACTTTCTCTGCGTATACGGAAGTATCGACCTGATTGTTAATGTTTAAACATTCTGCTTTGTTTTCGCACAAATCACAGTTGATCAAAGTTTAAAGGCATTACTTGAGTTAGTGTATTGCATGATGAGGGGATATGCTGAGATCGTGGGGTCCATAAGAATTTAGTGCAAAATTAATATACCTTAACGTATCGGTAAGCATTTCGAAAGTTTTTAGATTGAGCTTAAGAGGACAATTATATCGTCAATCAACGTGAATCGTTTAGAACTTAAAACGATTAAAAGCTTAACGGTGCTTGTGATGTGTCTCAAAAATTGATATGATCCTCTTACACAAACTCACAAAAATATGTTTGTACATATTTCATTTCTGCATTACATTTCTCTTATTACAAAATCCAAAAGGATTTTAGTGTGTTTTAGCTTAATTTTTGAAAAATCCAAAAAGATTTTCGACAACTGATGTTGAAAAGCTGATACCAATTGTAGGATCGATTTGACCGATCTAGTGAGTCAATCAGAACCAAATACCACTGTTTATGTGGCGGAAACACATAAACAGCGTGAATAAAAAAGAATGGAGTAGAAAATAGAAGAATATCACTTTAAACACTGTTTCTCATTAATTGGTTGCTCAAAAATCCGGCAGCATGACGGTATACAACTTGACAAATCGATACCAAATGAGAAACTAAAACCACTATATATAGGGAGGCTGATTCCACTCCTAATGACACCATGTCATTTCGGGTGGAATCTGATCCCACTCCTAATGACACCATGTCATTTCGGGTGGAATCACAACCTTCTGATTTCGCCCCAAATGACACAATGTCATTAGGAGCGGAATCACAACATAAAAACATAACATTTACAAACAGCCCCCTATACTATACATAAATGACATTTCCGACCCCTAGACCCTATACAAGCTTGACTGAGACTAAGACGTAGGCTTTAGACATTCATGCACCAACATAGAGCCTAAGTCTCAATCTCTTCTCCTTCTTCTCGGATTCAAACCGGTGACCACTAGGAGCTCTCGGGTCGAGCTACTATTCGAAGATCGATTTGAGATCGGGTTATCACCAGCTGAGAGTCCGAGAGGAGGACGTCTCCAAAACAGCTTTTAGAACTCGCTATGGGCACTATGAGTTTTTGGTCATGCCTTTTGGGCTGACAAACGCACCTGCGGTTTTCATGGACTTGATGAATCGAGTGTGCAAACCTTATCTGGACAAGTTCGTTATAGTCTTCATCGACGACATCCTGATCTATTCTAAGAGTCAGGAGGAACACGAGCAACATCTGCGACTTATTCTGGAACTCCTTCGAACAGAACAGCTTTACGCAAAGTTCTCGAAATACGATTTCTGGCTTCGAGAAGTCCATTTCCTAGGCCACGTGGTAAACAAAGATGGGATTCACGTTGATCCATCCAAGGTAGACTCTATTAAGAACTGGCCTGCACCTCGTACACCAAAGGAAATTCGCCAATTCTTGGGATTGGCAGGTTACTACAGGAGATTCATTAAGGATTTTTCTAAGATTGCACAACCTCTCACCTCACTGACGCAGAAAGGCGTTGTTTATCACTGGGGAAATGCACAGGAATCAGCATTTCAGCACTTAAAGGATAGGCTATGCAGCGCACCTGTCCTTTCCTTGCCGGAGGGCACAGACGACTTTGTGGTTTACTACGACGCATCAATTCAGGGTCTTGGTTGCGTGTTGATGCAACGAGATAAAGTTATAGCCTACGCCTCACGCCAATTTAAAGTTCACGAGAAGAACTACACTACACACGATTTGGAGCTGGGAGCTGTTGTTTTTGCACTTAAGTTATGGCGGCATTACCTGTACGGTACCAAGTGCGCCATCTACACCGACCACAGGAGCCTCGAGCATATCTTCAAGCAGAAGGAACTGAATATGCGGCAACGACGATGGGTCGAGCTACTGAATGACTACGAGTGCTCGATCAGATATCACCCGGGCAAGGCCAATGTTGTGGCTAACGCCCTCAGTCGAAAGGACACTGCGCCTAAGCGCGTGCGAGCTCTACAACTCACGATCCATTCTAGTCTTCCTTCCCAGATACGAGCTGCTCAGATAGAAGCACTGAAACCAGAAAACGTCAGGGCTGAAGCCCTACGCGGATCAAGGCAACGCTTAGAACAGAAGGAAGACGGTGCTTACTACGTAACGGGACACGTTTAGGTCCCACTTTATGGCAACCTACGAGAGCTTGTGATGGATGAAGCACACAAGTCTCGCTACTCGGTACACCCTGGTTCGGATAAAATGTACCACGACATCAAAACTACGTATTGGTGGCCTAGCATGAAGGCCCACATAGCAACCTACGTCAGCAAATGTTTGACTTGTGCGAGAGTCAAGTCTGAATACCAGAAACCCTCAGGCCTACTTCAGCAACCAGAGATACCTCAATGGAAATGGGAGCAAATTTCCATGGATTTTGTCACTGGCCTGCCTAGATCCCAGCGCGGAAACGATACTATTTGGGTGATCGTGGATCGACTTACCAAGTCTGCACACTTCCTGGCTATCAAGGAGACGGATAAATTCTCCACTCTTGCAGAAATATACCTCAAGGAAGTTGTTTCGAGGCACGGGGTGCCCACCTCTATTATCTCAGATCGAGATGCACGTTTCACTTCGGAACTGTGGCAAGCAATGCACAAATCCTTTGGCTCACGATTAGACATGAGCACAGCGTATCACCCTCAGACGGACGGGCAGTCCGAGCGCACTATTCAAACCTTAGAAGACATGCTTCGTGCATGTGTAATTGACTTTGGCAACCGCTGGGAAAAACATCTGCCACTTGTGGAATTCTCGTACAATAACAGCTACCACACCAGCATTAAAGCTGCTCCGTTTGAGGCATTGTACGGACGTAAATGCCGGTCACCTCTTTGTTGGGCAGAGGTGGGAGATAGTCAGATCACTGGCCCAGAGCATGTGGTAGACACAACCGAAAAAATTGCTCAAATACGAAAACGCATGGCGGCAGCCCGTGACCGTCAGAAAGTCTACGCCGATAAGGGCAGGAAACCACTTGAGCTCCAGGTTGGGGAGCGGGTACTACTCAAAGTTTCACCCTGGAAGGGTGTGGTTCGTTTTGGTAAACGCGGCAAACTTAACCCACGATACGTTGGACCATTCGAAATTGTTGAGAAAATAGGCAGGGTGGCCTACAGACTGAACTTACCATCAGAACTCGGTGCAGTTCACAACGTTTTTCACGTGTCGAATCTGAAGAAGTGTCTGTCAGATGAGACCCACGTAGTTCCTCTGAAGGAACTCACCATCGACGAGCAGTTACGATTCGTCGAGGAACCAGTCGAAATCACGGACCGGGATGTTAAGGTCCTCAAGAGCACTAGAATACCTCTCGTTCGAGTTCGTTGGAACTCACGTCGCGGCCCAGAGTTCACCTAGGAGCGCGAAGATCAGATGAAACAAAAGTATCCCCAACTGTTCGCAAACAGTACGACCACTACTGAGGCCGAAGCTACGGAATTTCGGGACGAAATTCCAGATCAACGGGGGGTGGATGTGACACCCCAGGAAAACCGGGAAAACCATACAACTTAACTAGCTTCCTCAGTGAGTGCTTACCAAATTTCGGGACGAAATTTCTTTCAACTTGGGGATGATGTGACAACTCGAAATTTAGAACCTTTCGTGTATCTTAGTGTAACCTACTTGAAACATTATGTGACTAGTTGACGTATTGGTATAATGATATATGTGAACATCCTATGTGATTACGTGTTACGTTTATGTGTTGTAATTATATGTATGCGTGTATGTATATGAACCGAGACAACAAGGACCCGACTCGAGACCATGCGGTCTCGAGTGAATAGTAACAGTTGGGCCGGATTGGGCCACACACACACCATTAGCCTATTCGAAAACCCATTAGGGTGCACCACTTGAAGCTAGTATATATCCTTGTTGCTAACCAACACTATCATCTTTGGACAACACACATACTCCCCTACTCTCTCTCTAGAAACCATTAAACCCTAAGTCTCAATCTCTTCTCCTTCTTCTCGGATTCAAACCGGTGACCACTAGGAGCTCTCGGATCGACTCACACACACACCCGTTTGGAAGCTTCATACTCACCTTTGAAACCCATCAACCGGTTAGTGCCTTTATGATGTTTGTTGTTAAATGATAGTATGAATGACATGATTGAACTAATATAGTTGTATGCTTGATGATGTTTTGTGAATCGGGGTTGTATGATGTTGATAATCGGATAACATGCTTTGATTTCGGATATGTTACATAATGAGCTCATGATATCTTGTGTCTAAATATGATTCAAACCATTGATTATTGATGTTCATGAAAACCGGCTTGGATATGTGTAGTACCATGTTAATCGGATTAGTGTAGAGTTAATTATGAGATGTTATGTGATGATTTGAAACCTTTAGATGAGTATGTTCAAGTGTGTTGATTGTTGTTCATGATTATGTTTGGATTAATGCTAAAAACCCGGAAATATGATGAACAAGTTTGAATAATCAACATGAACATGACTTGAATATATGAAGAACAACTTGAAGATGATAAGAATATGTTATGAACATTTGAAATTGCCATGTTTGATCCATTTTTGGTAAGTAATAGACAAGGGAACATGTTAGTGCAATATTACTGGGTAGTACATAATATCATGACCATGAAATCTCATTGGCCAAGTACAATGTCGAATTCAGCAAATGTCCCCAGCCGAGACCTTCTGTCTCGACTCGAGGCCACCAAATGTCAACTCGAGATCCCTGGTTTCGACACTAGTTGCGAGTCGAGAACCTATAGTCTCGACTCGAGACCCCACTTGATCAACACCCAAACATCGTGACTCGAGACCCTACTTGCGAGTCCGGTTGCGACTCGAGACTAACACATGCATAACCCGAGACCTCATCAGTTGCGACTCGAAACTTGTAAGCTACAACTCGAGACCGCACAGTCTCGACTAGAGACCGCACAGTCTTGACTCAAGACCATCTTCATATGCACGCTGAATTGGACTTGCATGATTACGGGCTTGGGTGATTGGGCCGGACTTTTGGGCCTAATGCATAGACCTTATACGTTACTGATTGAACGTGAATGTTGATGGACTGCCATGAATGATACTTGAATGCAATGTGCTAGAAACATACGTGTACTGCTTGAATGCGAACCTGATTTGTATGATACAACTATGATAGGACGTGAGTGACCACAATATTGCTTGATTGACTTTTCCGTGTATCTGCCGAGCAAACCAAGGTGAGTTCACACCCTCTACAAAGCATGGGATTCCCAGGGGTCGGGAATTGGGGTTAAGGAACATGGGTTCCTCGTCCTCCTTGGGTAGGACAACAATGGTTCAGGAATGTAATTCCTCGTCCTCACGGACAGATAACTCGTACTAGACCAAAACTCTATCACGAAGTCCCTCCTTTTTATATCGACTTAATTGCCAGGCCAATGGCGAGCGGGTCATTAGTTAGATAGCGCTATTTAGGCCTGACAAACCTCACACCGTGCCGCAGAGGACGGGCGTGAACTAATGGATCTGGGGCACGTCAATGATGATAGACATTGACAGTTTCAGGGCACTTAAACATGACTACAGTCAGCAGTCGATATGGTAACGAGTCTAGTGTATACATGGGGTAGCCCCCACGGCCGAAATGCCAGATAACTAACACGGGGTAGCCCCCACGGCTGGATTGCCAGAGTAACCGGGAATAAACAAGTCACGTTTTTAACTATGGGGTAACCCCCACGGCAGGATGCCAGATAAAGGAAACTGTTTTCGAAACAACTTAAAACGAACACCCAACCGTGAACTCGCTCAACTTGTTGTTGACTCGTTACTACATGCTTTGCAGGACAATAGGTGCTTAACTGGAGCTTGCATGGAAGAGAGTCGTTGTGGGACATGGACGGCTGTGTGCCATGTTAAACCTTGGAACAATTAAACTTATGTTTTGGTTTTAATACTTATGCTTCCGCTTGCAACTTAAACTATGTTTTGTTTGAACACCAATTGTATTGGTTGGATTTTATAACTATTTATATGCTTGTTCAATATGATTGGTGGCTGGATCCTGGTCAGTCACGCCTCCAAGCGGTAGTACTCCGCAGGTGGATTTTGGGGGTGTGACAGGTTATTTTTAAAGAAAGATACGGTTCAAACGCACGATAAGGCGAAGACCGGTTTAGAATGTGGTTTCGACCCGGTAAGCTTGTATGCTTGTTTAATATGGGTAACTTAAACACATTCTGGATTTTGAGACAAAAAGGATATGGTTTGACCCGTTTCGGCTAATATATGCAAACTAGTCACATAAGTCGATCCGAACGCGGCAAGTGCGTAACGAGTAACCAAAAGAGTCATATACAGGTTTCCTAGGTTAATATGCCTTAAATATGTTGTGATATCAGTAGGATACCTTCCATTATGCCCAAAACGAGTTTAATCTCAAAATAAGCCCCGTAGGGGTATTTTGGTCATTTTAAAGATTATAAAATAGATTTAATGAACTGCTGAGGTTCGGGTCTGAATACATCAGTAAAATGACTTATTTTAACAGGGTATATCAATTGGTAATAAGTCTTATGTGACAAAATGGTTTTAAACCCAAACTATGTGTTTAATACGCGTAAAAAGCTATTTTAAGCGATTTCCGGGTTATACAGGAAATTTGAGTTTTCTGATCAGGTTATAAAGTTCAAAATACTTTATTTATTATATAAAATCAGTAGCAATTGGATTGGTATCAAAAGGGCTTGTAAAACTCATTTTATGGCCTAAAAGGGCATAATCGGTATTTACCGAATTAAGGCGATAACCCTATGTTTTGATCAGTTTAAAAATATTTAAAAATCTCAAAATATTATATTACATCAGTGGGTAAAAGGTTTGGTGTCAAAAATTGGGTTTAGTTAGGCTTTATACTAATTGCGCCGTTTAATTACTAAAAGGCGTTATAATTACGCTAATGAGCATAACTCCTAATCTAGACCTCCAACTGATGTGAAATTTTAGGTACATGTTTATAAATAAGTAGTAAAGATTATTGTCCTTTCATATTTCCAAAATTCTCGTTTTATGGTAAAAAGGGCATTATGGTCAACATTAAGCATTTAACGGAAACGTGTAAACGAATCGGACAATCAACGATCCAACCATAGAGGGTTATACTATCATGTAACCTGGTCCTAAGGAAGCTCTAAGGCATTTCCAAACCATACTAAATCGGGTCAGAACTGAAGTCAAAGCAAAAGTCAAAGTTTTGCGACTTTCGGTTCCGAACCGGGTCTAAACAGAAAATTGTCGGGTCGAACATGCTTAGACATGTTCTTACATTAATTACTAAGTTATAAGAGTAATAAAACAGGTTACAAAGCTTCTACATTGTTAATTATGTTTTAAATCGCAAATTAGGATCCTGTTTACTTTTTATAAACAACTTTGACCCGACATTTGATCTAGTTAGAACGGGAATCAGAGGGTGCCATTTTAAGGGTTTATTGCCCTCATAATTAACAACTTATAACTACCTTCAATTCGACTAATCACTGGACCATTAATGATTAATCGCTAAGTCAACCGTTAATTTCGACGGTTTGACTTTTAAGCTAAAACTAAGTAAAAACTCAACTAAGAAAGGTTAAGCATACTTACCAAAGCCTAATGCACTATTAGGGATGGCTTGGATCTGCTCTTATGCTCCAGGAAGCTCCAAGAAAGCAGATGGCCTTTTTATAGTGATTTTGATCCATTAAGATCATGACAAATCATGCTATACATGATCCCTGATGATTAACAAGTGTCCCTAAGGCCTAAGAAATAGTTTAGGCGGCTCTTGGAAGTGTTTAAGGGCCATACAAGTCGTTTGCAAGGCCGAACAGCCATTTTAAACGAGTTTCTACATCTGGGCACTGCTTACGGACCGTAAGGGTCCAGCCTTACGGTCCGTAAGGACCTGGTCAGCAAAACAGAACTTTCCAAAAATGACACATTTGGCCCCCGAACTTCCAAACTTAATTTCTAAGATGCTTTTTTGCACTAGAAACCCCCAAACTTGACTTTTAAGGACTCCAAGTTATAAACTAACTTTGTTAGGTACTCGGTTATTCATACGATCACCGAAAAGTCTTAAATTTCAACGTTGACGCTTTTAACCCCTCGTATACGAATTTTATCATAACTTTCTCATATGATAACGAAACTTGGTGAAATTTTTATCACGCATTCTAGTGAGCATAATTAATTGTTACAAAGCTTCGGGTTTGCTAAAAGGTCACTCAGAGGTATATTTTAAACATGTTGACACATTTAACCCCTGTAGTTTGAAATCTCTCACTTTCTTTCACAATTAGCTTCGTATGATCCGTGAATCATTCGTTTAAGGGTATAAACATCATGTAGGGTTATTGTAAAGTATATTTATCCATTGTTGACATTTTAAACCCTTATATTTACATACTTTCCTTGTTTGTCAACTTTAGTCCCTCTAGAGTATTCTTTTACACGTTCAAAGCTTATGACACGTGTCAATACATTATTGGACATGAATTTTCGAGGTGTTACACAATTGAAGCATCATGTGTTTGTAGGGATGAAAATTCAACTATGAGGGACACGTTTTCGACATCGATCTTCCTTCTACTATCCACGATGGTGTTGATGCAGTAGTCAGTATGGGTTGGTTAACCAGACATCGCGCAGTTATACCCTGGAAGGGGAAAAGTTGTCGTCTGTTATAAAGTATCCGAGTGGTGTAGAGTTTAGCATCAATTCTGCAATGAAAGCCAGAAGTGTCTACGGAGGGATTACCCCGCCATTGTTAGCAACTATTACTGATGTAAGGCTAAGGAAAAGAGGATCGAGGATCCACCAATTGTTCATGATTCCACCCAGCATGCTACGGGAGGAACTATCAGGTTTACTTCCACAACTATTGGATAGACTCTCAGTTTGATCCCACGCCAGAGGCAGCCCTGATTCTTCGTATCTCTTACCGTCTTGCACCAGGAGGGTTGCAAGAGTTGTCAAATCAGCAACAGGGACTGTTGGACAGGAGCTTTGTCGGACCAAGTTTTTGCTTTGGGGAGCCCCAGTTATATCCAGGAAGATAGGTTGTATCGTTGGATATGTGTACTGATTATCGAGAACTCAACAAGGTGACAGTCAAGAACTGTTCGCTTTGACCATGTAGTAACACCCTGTTAACCAGTTGCGAGGAACAAGCTTCTATTCGAGGATTGGCTAGTGAACGAACTATCATCAGATGGAACTCAAAGAGGAGAATACTCTTAGAAAAACATGTCGAACGCAATGCAGCCATTTCAACTTTGTACATCATGATCATTGAGTTGATCAACACACCAGCAGCTTCAGGGATCGCATGAATTGACCGTATTTGTTGACAAGGTTCTGAATCCTGACCAGGAGAATGGAACGCCATGGGTGGCATTTGTATCGCATTTTAGAACTTTTGAGGGAGGAGCCACTCTGCGCAAAGTCTTGATAAATGTAATTTCTGGGTTCGAGAGGTACCTTTTGGGCATATAATCAGCGAAGTGGGAATGTACGTGGATCTCGATAAGATCCATCTTGGTTGGAAACTGATCGACACCAAAGATTCCTTCGAGGATACAGCAATTTCTTGGTCTCGCTTGATACTATCGTAGATAAATCGCAGAATTTTCGAAGGTTGCACAGCTTAAATCTCTCTAGCACAGCAGGGTGCTGTGTTCGTGAAAGACAGAACAGGAGGACGTCTTTTTAGCTTTCGAATCTCAACTCTGCAATGCACTGAGCATCGTCTTTACTAGAAGGTGTGGGTGATTCAGTGGTATATCCTTATGGTTCGAATCAGAGTCCCAATTACACGTCGACGCAACACAAGAGAGTGATGACTTATGTAATAGAGTTACCAGAGGAACTGCACGACACAACCGGTGGTGGAAACCGTGGTCTTTGGATTTACTTTGAGACATTACTTGGACGGTACCGAATGCGTTACCTAGACCGATCACAAGGGCCTCCCGTGTATCGATGTTTGAAAGAGCTAAAGCATGCAATGACATCGCTGGATGGAACTTCTGGATGAGTACGGCCGTGAAACCTGAACGTACACGAGCTCTGCAGCTCGCTATCGACTCTAACTTACCTGACCAGACTCGCTCTACTCAAACTGGAGAACTGAAGGAAGAGGATTTTCAAGTCGAACCCATGCGGGGCATGGAGAAGCAACCTTTGACCGGTCGGACGTTACTCGTTACCTCCTGGAACGAATGTGGGTCTCATTTTGCGGCAACTGTAGGGAACTCGTGTTGAGCAAAGCACACCGGCCTCGATATTCTAGTCGTCTGGGTTAGGATGAGAGACACTAGGATTTATAAACCTTGTACTGATGATCGGGCATGAAGGCCCACCTAGTTAGGTATGTGAATGATGGATTGACTTGCGGGAAAGTCAAAGTGAAGTATCAGCAACCAGCAATACCCACATGGAAATGAGAACAGACTGCCATGGAATTTGGTCACTAGTCTACTTACAACTCGAAACGGAAACAATATCACCTGGATGATCGTTGATTGTCCCACGTAACTAGCACACTTTCTAGCCATCAAGGAAACGGATAACTTTTCTACACTTGCAGTTATCTACCTGAAAGAAGTGCTTGCTAGGAACGGGGTGCCAACCTCCATTATCTCTGATCGCGACCCACGATTTGCATCTGATTTGTGGCAAGCAATGCACAAATCCTTTGGCTCACGTCTAGACATGAGCACAGCATATCATCCACAGACGGATGGGCAGACTGAACGCACCATCCAAACTCTTGAAGACATGCTTCGAGCATGTGTAATCGACTTTGTTAACGGCTGGGAACAACATCTACCTTTAGTGGAGTTTTCGTATAACAACAGTTACCACACCAGCATCCAGGCTGCTCCGTTCGAGGCATTGTATGGACGGAAGTGCCGATCACCTCTTTGTTGGGCAGAGGTTGACGACAGCCAAATCACTGGCCCAGAACTCGTCGTAGACACAACAGAGAAGACTACTCAGATACGACAATGGATGGCGGCAGCTCGTGACCGTCAGAAAAGCTACGCTGATAAGCGCAAGAAATCACTCGAGTTCTAGGTTGGGGATCGGGCACTACTTAAAAGTCTCACCTTGGAAAAGGTGTAGTTCGTTTTGGTAAACGAGGCAAACTCAAACCGCAAGATGTTGGACCTTTCGAAATCACAGAGAGAATTGGCAAGATGGCCTACAGATTGAATCTACCCAAAGGACTCAGTGGAGTTCACAACGTATTCTATGTGTCGAATCTGAAGAAGTCTCTATCTGATTAAACCCTCATAGTTCCTTTTAAGGAGCTCACCATGGACGATCAGTTGCGATTTGTCGAAGAAACAGTGGAAATCTTGGACCGGGAGGTCAAGATTCTCAAACGCACTGGGATACCTATTGTTCGAGTTCGTTGGAACTCCCGTCGTAGCCCAGAGTTTACCTGGGAACGAGAAGACCAAATGAAACACAAATATCCCCAGTTGTTCGAGAACAATGAAACCACTACTGAGGCTGAAGCTACTGCGGAATTTTGGGACGAAATTCCAAACCAACGGGGGGATGATGTGACACCCCAGGAAAACCAGGAAACCATGCAACCTAACTAGCTTCCTCAGTAACTACGTGCTAAATTTCGGAACAAAATTTCTTTCAAGTTGGGGATGATGTGACAACCCAAACTTTCAAGGTTAGCTTTACCAAACTTGTCGACCTTTTACTTGTTATCATTACGCTTTATTATACATTGTTGATATCTATATAATTAACGTTAAAGAGTTTTGGTCACACACCTCTCCAGTCGCACACCGCTTATGTGGCCGCACACTCGCACCTTTTCTTTTAGTGGGCTGATCATCGGCCCAAACTGTTACAGAGTTGAACAGGAGTTGTGTTGGGTTCGGCCCACTTGTGCTAAAAAACTTTACACCTAATATTGATTATGGATTCCATTATCTCAAAATATAAAAAGATAACAAACCCTAGTGCTCCCTATTTTTCCTTCGACAACAGCTTACTTCTTTTGAAGTTCTTATTCCCTCTTGAAGCTCATCTCTTGTGACTAGTAACATCCATCTTCTGGTTAGTTTAATTATAATAATTTTAATTTTGTTTGACTATTATTATGCAAAGTATTGTTGATTTGTATGATATTCATGAAACTATATGATTAAAGTTGATATTAATAACTAGTGATGCATGATCGATGATGAATATACTTTGTTATGATCTGACTGGAACATGAACATGTGAGTTAATTCTAGTAAAGATAAGGTTAATCCCTAGGTAATGATTAGGGTTATATGAGTACATGAGAAACCGGTGATGCGAAACTAGATAGTTGCTCACGGCATCAAATCGATAATGTAGGATTCATGCTGAAGTGGTAATTATCATGTACTGATTGACTGCTATTGTTGTTTGACGAAATCGATAGTATATGAATGATTGTTTGGTGATGTATGTACAAGACTTGTTGAGTTAATCAGAATGGGAATAGGTGATTTAGTCTCCGTTAAAGATAGGTAATAGAATGGTAACAAGAGATCCCAAGATTCGATAAAATTGGTATGATGTTTATTCATGATTTGAGTTCTCATATGATGATCTAGAAACGGCCGCAATGATTTCGTTGAAACTAG
The DNA here is from genome assembly GCA_030545235.1 of Helianthus tuberosus. NCBI lineage: Eukaryota > Viridiplantae > Streptophyta > Magnoliopsida > Asterales > Asteraceae > Helianthus > Helianthus tuberosus. Next base: position 105,635,858 of record CM060408.1, read on the forward strand.
GTTGTGATTGTCGATGATGACTATGGCCCTATATAACTTGAAGCTAGAAACATAAAGAAAATGGTGATTAACTGATGGTTCCGATTGTGCAAAATATGGGATTGACTTTCGTATTTTTATAACAAATTGGTTTAATTGTTGTAACTGAATTCATGCTTTTGGCCATATGAAACCATCGCATATTTTAATGGACCTTTAAATTAACCGGGTGACATTATTTACTTGGGCCACACAGTCCATTAGTTGGCATGCAATTGAGTGTGGAGTTTAATGTTTTGACAGACCATCATGTGGCTTAGTTAGGATTATTAATAAACATATAGTTAGAGGCCCAATACATTTGTCAGCCCACTAAGTGAATCGGTCCAGTAAGATAGTATTAGAAAATAGTTGTCGGCCATGATTTTAAGGGTCATCTGAATGCATTTATGTTCAAACGATTTGTTCCTTATTATGTCAATTCATGACATCAAGTGTCAGACTCATGTGAGATTATATTTAGTGTGTCGGCCATTGACAAACTGCTTGAGAAGTCATTATTGTTTGCATGAGAATTGTGGGTTTTAATGAGTTTGTATAACTGCTATGTGCTATTCGGAGATCACTGCTTGAACGCACACTATGATTACAACTTATATGCGAACAACGTGAACGTAAACTGACTTCGTATGCATGAACATTATAGGCTATTACTGATCTAATGTGTGCGAGTAATTAGTCATACCGAGCAAATCGAGGTGAGTTCACACTTTTATAAGGCTTGGGATTCCCGGTGGGTTGGGAATGGGTTAAGAAGCTAAAACGAAACCTACATATTCACCTCTAACAGAATATGTACCTCCGTCCTCGGTTGGGAAGGATGACTACATTTAACCTTCGTATTCTCAGTTGGGTAGAGTACGTACCTTCATCTTTGGTTGGGAAGGACGACTACATTTAACCTGCATATTCTTGGTTGGGTAGAGTACGTACCTTCGTCCTCGGTTGGGAAGGACGACTACATTTAACCTGCGTATTCTCGGTTGGGTAGAGTACGTACCTCCGTCCTCGATTGGGAAGGAAGCCAACTTATAAGTGGTTCACATGGGGTAGCCCCCACTGGTTATGGTTTGGGAAACAAGAACTGATTAACTACTGGTTTTCGAAAGAACTTATGGTTTTTGGAACAAATTTAAAATGGACAACCAACTGTGAACTCGCTCAACTTTGTTGTTGATTCGTTGTTACATGCCTTGCAGGCCTTTAGGTGCATATTGATGGAACTTGCTGTCTGGGAGGCTGGAGTGGTCATGGGTCGAGATACATGGAATCGCAACACAAGACTAATGGTTTATAAACACTTAACGAACGAATTATGCTTTCGTTGTATACTGTGAATTGTTTGTAACGTTGTAACACTTAATGTCAATAAATGAAAGTTTTATTTAATTATATTATGCGAAGTTCAATGTGATTGGTGGCTTGGATCCTGGTACGTCACACACCCCACGGTAATTCCGCATGTGATATTTTGGGGGTGTGACAAACGTGCCTTTCCTACTTCGTCGCAAGGAAGAGGAGGTAAAAGAATCAAAACTTAACAATACTCCCCAAGACTCAAAGAGCGGTGCGTTACCCCTGTAGCGCTATAATTGTTAAGGTGAGCTACACAAAAGAATCAAATGTTCACGTAGCATAAAAGTCTCAAGTATCACAAGTATCATGTTTTCATGTTTAATGCAGATGGAGTAGGTTTCAAATAAGTTTCAAGTGTCAAGTGTCTTGATATAGAATACATGTTGCATCCCAAAAGTGTTTAAAACAAAAAGGGATCGAGTATACTCACAATGGGTGCTTAGGACCAAACACTGCCTAATTGGATTGAAGGGAGCGCTAGATCAGCCTGTGTGCGGGGAACAGAGCATAAATCCTCTAAGTGCTGACCCGGTCGGGAAAAGAGTGTCAAATAGTACGAAAATCGAGTTAAAGTGTCTGACAGACTACCTGAGCGGATGGTCATCCGAACGGATGGTCATCCGGACTGATGGCCATTCGAACGGATGGGTTCCATCCGATCGGATAGTCATCCGGGCGGATGACCATTCGAACAGATGGCCATTCGAACAGTGGGTGTTTGTGAACTGTTAAAGTTTTCGATGTTTTGATCATAGTGTCCTGTAAAACAAACAACAAGTGTTATCATAATCAGATCATCTGGACGGATGGTCATCCGATCGGATGACCATTCGAACATATGGTCAGTGGGTGAAGTTTCATAAAATCTTCTAAGTTTTGAGTTAACGGAGGCGGTGTGACGACGTGTCAAACAATGGAAACATACCAAACCCAGCTCGTTCGATCGGATGGGTATTGCCCCTTTCAAACCGACATAGCTGTTTCTGATGGAATTTCATGTTTGGACCCGTCAATCGGTTCGTTTTTCAGTGGAATTCAGTTTTCAAGCTGACTCTCGGCTAAGGAATGAGTCGAGAGTCTGATTGAGTCCGATTTCTCCACTGTTTTGTATAAAAACCCAGGAAAGGTTCAGAAATCAGTTTGCAAAACGTGAAGTTTATCAGATCCGAGCCGGAAACATGTGAAATTCCGTTAGATCCGGTAAATGTGTGATAATCCTTTAGATCTTGTATACAAGTTGTGAAAATCCGCTAGATCTGGAAGCACTCTTGGTTAAATGGTGCTCCACAACAGTTTGCATGAGCAACCGAGTGGAAACCACCTTCAAGAGGTCCTAATCAGTTGGTTTTCGGGAAAAAGTTGAAGTGTTCGTGTGATTTTAATAAAGAATATGGTGTAGAAGTGATTAAAGATGAAGGTTGTACAAGATTTGAGGAGAAATACTTACGAAATGGCCTTGAATCGCAATTAAAGTGGTTGAGAGTGACTTGAGTGCGTGTGGTCGGATGGCAGAGTGAAAAGGTGAGAATGAAGGGTTAAGTGTCCTATTTATAGATGACAGTGACAGGGCTAGTCGAATGACCTCGATCGAATGGGGTTAAGTCGGTGCAAGTGTGTGGCAGCTGATCGGATGGCGTCCGGTCAAATGGCCATCCGATAGGATGGTCATCTGATCGGATGTCCATTCGGACAGCCGATTCTCGTTTGCTAGTTTTTCCGACTTTGGTTTGTTTTACGAGTGAGGTTAAGCGTTGCGTTACGTATTATTGTGAGTAATCCATTATTATAGCATTATTATTCCTCTAGGTAGCCAATCACAAGAGTAACTTCGTGTTTCGGATTTGTGTTAAAACTAGTCTCTCGTTTATCAAGTATCAAGGCATAAGAAGTGTCAAGTTTCTAGCATCACAAGAGTCAAGATTCACATCATTTGTATATAAAGTATGGATGAGATTTTTTACCGAAATACCGGTACCGTACCGATCATAAACGGTATCGGTAATAGATTTTTCGAAATTCGGTATCGGTAAAAAACGGTATCGGTAAAGGTATTTTTCGGTAAACACCGGTATTAATACCGAGTTTAATAATGAATTCTTTTTTAGATTTTGTACATAACTTAGTCAGAATAGTTTGATTTGAGTGATATAGGAGTTACTGCTTTGTCATAGAATTTTGTAAACAATTCAGTTATTATTTGTTGAATTGTCAATAGACTATTTGAATTGAGTTCGAACTATGGGAATATTGAAGAATTTGGGTATATATTTATTTTTATTCGAGATCACTAACTGTAGTGACTATAAAAGCATTGGATATTGGATGTTAAAAGTCGAACCCATGGATGTTTACTTTTTGATTTTTTGACTACTTAATATGTTTACCTTTTGTTTACATTCCTTTATATGTTACTCTAGTTCAGTTAATAATGGATGGATGGGTTGCACATGATATTTTTTTAGGTAAAACAATGCATGTCATCAAAGCAGTACCAATGTGGTGAAGTACCGAAATACCGGTACCGATACCGGTACCGAATCTATAAATACGGTACGGTAATCGGTATCCACATTTCCTCAATTTCGGTAACGGTATTTACGGTATCAGTACCGGTACGGTACCGATATCGTACCGATCTCATCCCTAATATAAAGCATCACAAGAGTCAAGAATCATATTGTCCATATAGGAGAAGCATCACAAAAGAAAAAAACGTCACATAGAGTAAAAGTTTCACATAGTTTAACACCATCAAGATTCAAGTAGTTCATTCCTCATTATGATGGATCGTCTCGAGTGTAAAAGCATAGCAGAATAGGAAGTACGACAAGACCTGCCTAGAATTATAGAAGCATCGAAACGCAGGGCGTTACATATGGGACGGCGGCACATTCACCTCGCGACACACTCCTTCCTCGCACACCTTGCCGCTTCCATCCCCTTCACCCTAAGAAAATGGAACTTTTTACATATATAAAGCACTAGTGGTAATGCCTGTGCGTTGTCTCCAGTATTTGTATTTTTTATAGCACATTGCATGACGGGTTTCACGTATTTTATTTATAAAATTAATTTGCTAATACAACTAATATATCATTTACGAAGAGCAATTGATTATAAACTTATATAAAAAAACAACAATATGATAAATGGTATACTACATTATGCATGTGTAAATTATTAAAAAAAAATGCACATCATGTTTTTGTTCCATACTTATTAATTTGGTTTTAACAATATTCCTGGTAGAATTCTTCGCGCGATGCAACGAAAATTCCATATATGCACAAAACATAAAATAATGTTTAAAATAATATCCCACTAAAATAAAATTTATAAACATAAAGTCGCGAGATACTAAGATATGTTTTGGTACAGTACAACTTTGGTATAGGTAGTGAAAAAATATTGAAACCAAAGCGCATCAAAACCAAAAACCATAAAAATCAACATCGGTACCGACACTGATGTTGGCAAAAAATGATTTGTTATAAAATGAAAAGACAATTATTTACAATGATATAGTCACATAAAAGTCATCTCATATAACCCAAAAAGTAAAGTTGTGGTATGCGTGAAAAGATAACGAAACATATTTTACATCAATCGAAACCACAAAAACAAATATCAATATATGTAATGTTGTGATTCGGTTGGTATCAATTCGTTACAATATATGTACCCGTTTACAATGGTTTCATTACACAAAGGTTGTCTAATGTAACCAACAAACTAAAATAATGTTTTACATTGATTAAAAACCATAAAAATGAATACCAATACTGATTCTGATAATACTTACGGATAATAATGTTCGTTCGATATTCGTTTCATTCGTCGTAGTAACGATATTGTACCAACACCCACCCAATATATCCTACGATACCCAAAAAATATTTTATATCGAATACAACTACGTTTTCAATAACATTTATACTGGAATTTCGTGGGAAAAAAAATACTAAACATAGTCCTTTTTTTAAAGCTAACGAACGCACATTATAAAAAACCTTGCTAAGTCAAGCAAGGAGGGGGTATGATGTCAAATGAGTCAGTTCGACTCGGCTCATTTATCATAACAAGCGGAAATGTTACGGAAATGTTGAGCTTGATAATTATATTTAAATGTCAATTATATTTAAATGTCACGTACTACAAACTTGTAAGGATATATATATAGGGTGAGGTTATTGTAAAAAGATGTTTTTTGTGAGAAAGGTAAGAAAGAATCTAAACCATTAGATCTTTAATCTAATGGTTGAGATCTTGATGGCAATCTTGTAAATAGTGTAACAATTAAAATAATTAATTTTCTAGATTAAGGGTATAAAGGTAAAATTAATATTTTTAAATTTAGAAAGTTACATGCAATCCACATGCAAGTTCCCCTTTCTTTTTTAAATGTCAATAACTTTTTATACGTAACTCTTTTTTTTAAATTACACCATAAAAACGAGTGTTTTTTTACCTTTAATATGAGTACCATATTGTTATACTTATGTAGAGAAAAAAATATGTTTCAATTGGATGTTTTAGTCCATGGTGTTTTTTCTATATTCATACAATGGTGTTTTCATTATATTGTGATTCAAGGCGTTGTGTTTTACAGTAAAACACCATATGGAAATACACAACTAATGCAGAGAACACCATTCAAAACTAACGATGTGCAAAAAAAGACACTGCAACATAATATCTACAACATAACACCATAAGCAACTAATCAAACTGTAGAAAAGAAACAACTGGTATAAAAAACACCCTTCAACTTCAATAGTATACATCAAAACACCATGTACATATAAAAACACCATGGAAGGATTACACATGGTGTCATTGTATACTAAACGAAAATAACCCATGCAAAAAATACCATACACTGTAACATCAAAGGGGCAAAAACCATATTCATCAGAAAACTAATCAAATTAAAATTCAAAATTCGAATTCCTAAAATAACTACCTAAATTCGGTTACATTTATTTAATCCTAAAATAACTACCTAAATTCAGTTACATTAATTTAATCCTTAATTAGAATTATTAGTACAATTACCATTATATCATTGATCTAATAAAATGGATAGGGAATGATCTAATGGCTGATATTCTTTCTTACCCTTCTCACACTTTTGGTCTCTTTTACAGGATCCTCTACCTATATATATATACTAGTCACTTACCCGCGCGATGCGGCGGGAGTGACGATTTACAAAAGGATACTCGTTTTCCGTTAGTTTATTAGTCGTCTCGTGATAAATCCAAAAGTTATTGATAAACCCAAAAGTTAGTGTCTCAGTCAAATTTGATGTATTGAATTCAAATCATCATTGGATTTTAGTTGAATGTACAATCAAATCATGTCTTGAATATAAACGATCATTGAATGCACTCTTATGGTTTGTTGCAAATCAATATGTAACAAAATCAAGTTCGTATATAATTGTATTCAACTTATTGTTTATTTGTAAGAATATTTTTGAGAATATTTAAGCAAAATGAATCAAATTTTACACTATCCCACATCAATACTTTAGAATAGGAATGAACTCAGTACCAACCGGTACCGAAAATCCTAAAAAATGGGTACCGGTATTGAAAATACCCGGTATGGTTTGGTACCGGTACGAATCTTGTATTTGAAGGTAAAAAGTGGTACCTAACCGGTACCAGAAACCCCAAATCTTGGTACCAAAATGGTTCTGAAAAGATTTCGATTTGAGAAATTCAGTACCAGTACCATATGCTCATCCCTACTTTAAAAGTTTGAAATAGGATATGTTGGCTACAAGTATAAAACCCCTTAAACCAATTGGACTATCTCATCACCCTTTTTGATATATTTGGCATTATTGGTTAGTCTTTTTAGCCTATTGGTTATATTGCAATATAATATACTTAGGTTGGTATTTTTAGCCTAATAGTTACATTATATTATACTACACTATTGGTCCAAGTTGTGGTTACTGATACTTACATGTTTCACTTCTCTGGCCTGCCACCACATTTCTTTCGTCTCTTGCCCTTTTTTCTCATACTTAAGGCAAGTGTGGTGGCCGAGACAAGCTTCATCTTCTTCGGTAAAAGACAGCATGAAATCTTAGGACACAGTTGCGGTTGAACGGCGCAGGTGGTCCGTTGATGATTGTCGGTTACAACAAGACGATTCGTCTGTCAGATCTATCTCTACTCTGAAGATTGAGGTTTGGCGTTGTGTCTTTCAGTGGTGATAAAGGCTTTGCCAGTTATTTAAAGTTTTAATTGAATACTTTTTTGGAAAAAAAAAATTAGTTAAATATTAAATATTTACATAAAACCTAACTGCACAAGGTCAGACTGAACAGCAAGACCACTAACGGTCCCATATGGAACTACTTCATTGTATCCTCCTTTGTTAACGATAACTCCATACCTGAAATATGATGCCAACAAAGATTCAGCCGACCAAGAGATATAGCAAGATCAAAAAAATTTAACTTTCAAAGGTTCAACAAAATTAGTTAACTTGAAGTCATCCAGATTGGAGTTAAATGTATTTTAATTCAACAACTCTTGTTTCTCCACGATTTATTTCAAGATCTCCTATCTCTCCATACTTTTCAATAATCATTCATCAAAAACAAAGGTGAAATATGTTAATGCACTTTCCATCAAAGCTTGAATATTGTTAATGCACTTTCCATCAAAGCCATCCAGATTGGAGTTAAATGTATTTTAATTCAACAACTCTTGTTTCTCCACGTTAGTTTACCGTTAGTTTATCGGTCGTGTCGTGATATATTGTATAGTACTTAAGTTAGTTTTCTTATTTGTGATATGTTGGCACTCGTTATTTCTGTTAGTTGATGAAAAGATTGATAAACTAACAGCTAAAAAATTAACAAAAGTATATATATATATATATGTATGGTGTTCTAATAAACGGTACAATATGGAAGCATAGACCTCATTCCATTCTAATTTGAAATGTAAAAGTGACTAAGTCTAATGAGTGAGTCATTATGATAATATATAACAAAATGAATACTAAAGCTCGCCAGCTAGCAAAAGCTCATCTATGACATGACAAATCAATACTTTATTAGGCTGAATGGTGTGGTCTCACGCCTCTAGGGGCTTTATCACACCACGTAAACGTCACGTAGGCGACACATAAGCGGGGGGCTTGAGGGAGAGACATTAAGAGGGAGAGACATTTTTAGTATAATGCCCAATTAAGAGAAAACTAAATGAAAGTAATGCTTGAAAGGACACTGCCATTAACCACTACACATTTTTAAAAAGGGGCGTTATTATGTTAATGTAGTGGAAAATGCCCATTAAAGGGCATTAACTATTACGGATACTCTTATATGGGAACATTTGGACTACGCGTTGTGAAGTAATTAAAAAGTGTTAGTTACCACGCTACGTTATCGTCACATAGGTAGAACGCCATTAACTAACCAACTTTTTAACTAATGCATTGTGGAGCAACTAAAAATTAAATTAAAGCAAAAAAAAAAAGTTTGGTTGGTGCATTGTGTTGGACCCCACCTGATTTAGCCCTCTTGGGCGTGAGGAAGATGGGTTGGCACCGGGATGGGTTTTGGTTTAACGGGCGTGAGTGGTTGTGAGCACAAACACACTTACACATGGAATTATTATACTTTTCTTCGAACTTTGACCAACCACATAACTTATCTATTTTACATTTTCACCTCTTTTTCTTTTTCAAACTTTGACCACATTACCATTCTATTTTACATTTCCATTCTCTACACTTATTTAAGTTAATATCTTTACCACATTTTCCATACAGCCCTTGAAACTTTATTAACATTATTTTCCCTTATTTTACATAGTCAAGTTTACATTTTTTTTAATGGTTTGGAATAACCGACCATGAAGTTGAAATGCTAATAAGCTAATAAACTCAATATTTTTAAATTATAAACTTTATATTACACAATACATCTGAAACAGATATTCACCACCCCGCCCCCACCCAAAAAAAAAAAAAGAATTGGACGTTATAGATGTGTTTTGTGCTATCGCGTTTTGATAGAATCACAATTAGACAACTGACTTTCAATTTATCCAATCATTTATAAAATGAGCCCAAATCCGTACACATCAACTTTCCAACAGTAGGATTTCCGTTTAGTCATCTCGGGAGCCATCCAACGGCTATCGCAATACGCCTCCTCACAACCGATGCCAAAATCGGCAATTTTAAGCTGGAAATCCTCGCTTATTAGCATATTTTCAGGCTTCAGATCCCTGTGAATAACGCCTTGCGAATGAAATATCACATTAAAGGAAGCTATAGCAGTAACATATGTGATTTACAGCAGCACGAAAATAGAAGGTGAAAATGGAGACTCTATTATATTATATAAGATTGAAAGTGTGCAGTGGATTGATATAGATATATCAGTTAAGAAAAAAGCAACAAAAAATATACCTACAACTTATGTGTTGGCAAAAGGAAGGCCCAGCACCGAAGTGGTTTGCCGCTGCTGATAACGAATGGAAAAAAAACACAAAATTAGGGCCTCACGACAACAACTCATCCTTCACATAAATTACATAATTAAACACCCTTAAATTAGTTTAATTTATAAGTAAAGTTATTAATAATACCTGGTATCCAGAAAAGAACAGTAAAATGGACACACAAAACTCTTAAGCCCATCACTATATGAACCCGAAAACAAACCGAGATTTCGTGGGTTGATCCGAACACGACCCATTCAACCCAATGGGTGGTCATCTGCAGTAAAATAAACAAAAAATTACATCATAAATCCAAGAGTAAATAGCCATAATCGTCTATTACGCGTTTTTTACTCTAGTTACGCGTATCCGGTCTGGGACACGTGCGTAACCCAGCCTGGTAAGCACTGAAGCAGCACTCGACACGATATCACTCCAAGATGAACATAGTACTATAAAACGAATTCAACTTACAATTCAGCAATGTGACAAGAAATAAAAAAAAAATCAAGACATCAAAAGGAATACCAGAAGCATAAGAACAGCATCAGCTGCTCATTATTTAAGTTAGCCTGTATAAAAATGAAGACACAAAGCATCAGCTACATTTTAAGTTAGCCTTCATTTTGTTTTTAACTGTGGTTACACAAACTGCAGGACGGGTCAGTTTCAGCGAACCCGTTTAGGTTAAAAACTAAAAGGGGGGTAAATGAAGACACAAAGCATCTGCATCAGCTACATTTTACCTGTATAAAAATGAAGACACAAAGCATCAGCTGCATCACAGTTGCTCATTATTTAAGTTAGCCTTCCTTTCAGCCGCTATAACTCATCACCCTTTAAATGTGGTGTATTGCAAATAATCTAACACTCATATTTATTCACATAAGATATCTTTATCTATGCATACATGGCATTACACATGATGCACTTTTGTTCCCAAGTTAGCATAGAGATACACGTGTCTGTCCACATCAACAACAAGAAGAAATCTACCATATCTCAACTGAAAACGCGATAACAAGAAACCATAAGGAGAGATACCTCTTTAGAATCAACAATAAGTTTCTTTCTAAGCATCATGCAAACCACACCTGCATTCAACATTAACAAACAAAGAAGTTCAATCAGAAAAACAATCCCTAAAAACCATGAAGCATCAAATCGCTTGTTCTAACTAAGTACTGAATCAGTAAACTTATCAAAATCTCAAAAACATACCTATGAGCCGGTTTAAGTTTGAAACAATGGATGAACATGCAGCAAAGCTCTTCACTTGCTAACTCGGTCCAAACCGGTTGCTTGAAACCGTTATTTGGATCCGTTTTGCAAAACTACGGAGCAGCACAAACGCTTCCTCAAAACAACTTGCAGTTCAATAGTCAAAGGTCAACAATGCCACTTGACCTGTTACAGAAACTGCGACAAGCCATCACCATGAGCCCATTAGCCTCGATGATGTAGCCTCATCAACAGTTGATCGATCCAAGTCAACAACTGAATCGACAAAATGTCATCGGTCAATCGCTGCCACAAAACCAAATTCAGTCGCAGTTTCATTCTCTGAATTTACATCAACCGTCATCAATGCAAAGCCATAATGCATACAGAAACCTTCAACAACAGCAGTAGGTGGCACCTGTGAATATGAATGTTGACTATTTGTAAGTCAAACCTAGTATCTCAGCAATTTATCATTAATATGAATCTTGAAATAGTTATTGTACATACCCGCTTAATTGCTCAAGCTTTTTTCTATCATATTGCCCAATCACATCAACAACTCTCTTCAAAACCTCATAGCCCTGTTTTACCCGAAATGTCAGTCGTATTATCATCAAAACACATGATAAAACAGAACATTTTCATGGTGAAACTATAGCAAAAATGTCATTCGTATTATCATCAAAACACATCTGCATAATTTACATAGAAAAAACTAAGAGCAAAAATGTTGACTATTTGTAAGTCAAACCTAGTATCTCAGCAATTTAACATGAATATGAATCTTGAAATAGTTATTTTAATAAAAAAAAAAAAAAAGTAATGATGATTTTTTTCACAAAATGATAAATTCCCAATATCATAACACCTACAAACTAACAGATTTACATAAAACAAAACGATCTCACCAAGAATTAACAATTAAAATTTATGAAAAATTAGGGTTAGACTAAGAGCCAACCTGTTCAGGCTTGAGGAACACGACATCTCCTAACACAATAACAAATCCAGAATCATCCAAAACTTTCGCCAGATCTAACCCAAGATCTCGGTTCGCACATCCTTCCACGCAGATCTGAACAAATTCATCATATAAAACGTGATTTTAACACCTAAAATCAACCAAAAACAACAGATACAAAGTAAACTAAAGCTAGATTAAACGATTACCGGTATTAAAAAAAGATCTGAACAGAAGACGATGAGGATTAACATAAGCAGCAACCGATCTCGGAGAAGATGGTTTATACTAGTTGCACCAACAAGAATCAAATCCTTTTCCATCATGTCAGAGACCCGTTCAAGCATTGCCTCGCAAACAGAATTTTAACCAGATCCAAATCAGACTCAAATAACAAACAAAAAACATTAGATGTGGTTTTATAACGGTACCTAGATGTCATCCACAGTGGATCTTGTGCCGAATAGAGAAAAACCCAGTGGATCTTCTGTCAGATTTGAGAGAAAATGAACGATTCAACACAAATAACAAACATATCAGACTCAAATAACAAACAAAAACTTTAGATGTGGTTTAAAACGGTACCTAGAGGTCAACCCCACTGGATCTTATGTCGGATTGAGAGAAAATGAACGATTCAGGGTTATTGAAACCCTAGATCTGGAAATCGCCTGGGAGAGAGAAAGCATGGAGTTGGGGGCGGATGAGATCTGGTGAGATGTGAGTTGTGAGAGAGATGAGAGAGAAGGAAGGGGAAAGGTGGATCCGTGTGAAAACAATATCACCCGTCAGATCACGATCCGACTGAATAAGTGAAAGGAAATGGACGGTGATGATGGATCCGGGTAAATGCTAAAAGTTTTGGAGGGGCATAATTGGAAGTGTAAATTATTTTGTGCTTTAGAGGGTTGTAAACCATGCTTTAAAGGTGTTTGAAGGGAATTTTTATGGACTTTAAGAAGTCCTTCCTATATGTATTATAAAGTAGTATAGATATATATATATATAGGATTAGGATCAAGAGTGAACAACTTTTTGAGAGTGAACTGAGTGAACTAATCTTGGCCCTTGATCATTTTTTAGATTAAAAGGGTAAGATTGACATTACCGTATGTTTAATTAAAATTCCTTAATTTTCTCATCTCTTAACTCTCTTTCTCTCCCCCCTCTCTCTCTCATTTTAATTATTTCTCCATTATTTATTTTTCTATAGATTTTGTTTTAATTTTAACTTGAATATTGTTTTTCTTTTATTATCCGTATATATAGATATCATAATACATTGTTTTTAACTTTTTATAATTTTCAATAAACATTAAAAAATTTATCTGAGATTGAAATTGTAATTATTTTAGGGCGTTAATTTTTTTGAATATGTGATGAAGTTATTTATTTTTGCATACATGTGATATGTTTCATTTTCATTAGTTTCATAACTTTTATATGAATCTACTCGTGTGCATGCCTAATATACTATATGTTGTTAATATACACATATGTAACCATTTCTGAATATAATACACAGATGTATAAAAGACTGTACACATGTGTATAAACTAACAGTTTTGTATCTTGTATAAACTTATAGTTAGCGAGACTGTACACATGTGTATAAACTAACAGCTGTGTATATTGTATAAACTGATACTAGCGAGACTGTACACATGTGTATACACTAACAACTATGTATCTTGTATATACGGAAACTAGCGAGATTTTAGGGATTTTGATTATATTGTTTAATAAATGCAATTTACAAAAGACACAAATACCCTTCTGTCATTTATTTAAAAGGGGAGTTACAACATTATAATTACAATCTTACCATTGTTTAAAAATCTCTAGATGTTGTAATCCAATGGCCCAGATTAGTTCACACAGTTCACTCTCAACCTAGTGTTCACTTTAGAACCCTACCCTATATATATATATATATATATATATAGGGTCGGGATTTAGAGAAAACGGTAGAAAGTGTGAGAACGGTGAGAACGCTTATCGATCGTCCGATCAAAACAATCTATGGACTAGATTCGCGTGGTGGCGTTTTCGTAAATAACATCAATTTTATTACGTGGACGCGCTTCATTAAGGGTAAAAGGGACTTTTGACTTCTCCACACAAAACGCCATATCATGAAATAAAATGCCAAAAACAAAAATCACAGACCATTCTAAGTAAAACGTCATTAGATATAAAACGCCAAACTTAATTATAGTAAAATCCCGTCTAAAAAACCGCCAAAAAAATCATATATATACAACATCTCAGACCTTCAATTAAAAACACACACAAAAACCCAAACGCCATATTTGATATATCCCATTCACCTTAGAAACGCCAAAAAACCCAAACATCAAATATCTTCTAACCCAAAACGTTTTTTTGAAATTCAGTTTGGTTGTCAGTAAGATTTCGCTCAATGAAATAGACAAAATCCTTAAGTAAGGATATTGTCCATTTCATTGAGTAAAATCTTGTTGACTTATCCTCAACTTCCATCCAATTTATAACGCCAAAACATACAAAAACATTATTGAGGTTTGTTGTCAATAAAGTTTAGCTGTATGGGGTGGACAACATTGTCAGTTATCTTTCTTAACCGAGGATTAACAATGTTGTGCATCTCATACAGCAAAACATTATTGATTTTAGCATGATCAAAATTTAAGGTTTAAGCTGCTCTTATTTCGTGGCGTTCTTTTTATCGGTAAAACGCCAAAAAAGTTAAAAAATCAAACATCGTTGATTGTAAAAATTCAAGATTAATGGCTAAAGGTTCTAAACTAAATAACATTTTGCTGCAAGAGATGGACAAATCTTCAAGAAAAAGATGCTGATGTCAGACCGTGTGCTTCCAAACAGCCACACAAAAAACTACTTGAAAAACAAAAAAAAAACAAAATGAATCATACGAAAGTCGAACCAGCCAGTTAACATGATTCAAAAAAGAAGAAAGAGACTGGTGACAATGAAGATTTGGAAGATCAATTGTTTATGTATTCTTTTTTTTATGTTCCTTTTCAATTAATTGTTATATAATAAAAACGCCAAAACAACCAAAATGCTTGTTTAAACGATATCATCCCGTTAAACGCCCCCAAAAAACTCACAAACTATAATAAAATTACTTTGAAAAATTATTATAAAAAACCCAAAAAAAATAATAAAATATAAAAAGCAAACTTGAAAATGTAACTAGAAACAGTAAATACAAATCAGTAATACTGAGATAAAGCTTATCAAAAGCAATAATTACAAAACAGTAATTGAAAAGACGAATACTTTATTATAATAATGCACCACCTAATTTAGGCGCCAAAAAGACATCCTATAAATGATACGTCTCAGCAACTTCCATTTAATCAAACCAAAAAAACAAACGCCAATACTACTAAATACCACTCACTCTAAAACACCAAAAAATAAAAAAATCAAAGATGGCTAATATGCTTTCTTGGATATTCAGAATTGTTCTTCGTGAAGTTTCACTGAATGAATTGTTATCAGATGGGAGTAACTCAGAAAGATTTTGTTGCATGAGATGGACAAAAATTCAAGAAAAAGATATTGATGTCAGTCATATGGCATTTTGTATTTTTTTGTTCTTGAAGAAGGTTTGGATGAGGAGAAGAGATCAATGACACTGAAGAGTGGGTTGATTATAAAGATGAAGATCTAGATAAAGAAAAAGAGAAAAACCCACTCACACGTCATAGATCTATGTCCCCAAACATCCACAAAAAAGGCAGTTCAACAGACGAGCAGGCAAAAAAATCAAACCGATGGGTTTGTTAAGTTTTACATAAAACGCCATATATTTGGTGACAGTTCTTGTACTATTAAATAAGAGAGAGACTGATGACAATGAAGATTGTGAAAAGAGATCCGATTAGGATTTTTAATTTATTTTCTTCGCTTGTATTTTTTTTCCTGTGGTTGAAATATAATTTAACAATAGTAAAATGCCAAGATACCAAAAACGCCAAAATGTTTATAAAAAATAATAGAACAATGGGCCATCTTGTTTAAAACCCCTTGAAAAATGCCATTCAAATAGATTTCCTGTCCCCTGGGTTCCAATGGCATACGATTTGAATAAACGCCATAAACGCCAAAATGTTGATACAATGAAACCATTAAAACGCCATTAATTATTGAATTTGGTTAACGCCAAAAATCTATATATATAATAAACAAATAAAGTGTGGGACACGTGTCACTACATGGTGCAACCACACTAGATTTTTGGAGGGAAAATGTGGGAATCCTTATATTTTTACACGGGATCCGAATTGGGACAACTATACCCGATTTTTTGACCCGGATATATAAACAATCTAATTAACCTAATTCTGTGAAACTGTGACAACTCGTATTTCCAAACCGATCTTTGTACTTTGATGTAACGTATGTGTACGATATGTGACTTTTATGAAAGTGAATGTTTATGTAAATGCTATGTTATTACGTGCTTGTGTATTGTATGTATGTTATAAGCGCACAACACACACTCGACCGCACAAGCCATTCGGACTATACAACTTGTACTCGGACTCTTAGGGCAGCCCAAGTGTGGGTTCGGCCCATCCCCCTTAGTCGAATAACACATGGGGCACTAGCACCCATCTCACACTTTACCAAAACAAACAAACCTACAAACCCTAGCTCTCCTCTCCCTCTCTCTCTCTCTCACGAACCGAAGGCAGCCAAACATCCTCCTCATCGAAGATCTTGTGTTCGGATCAATCCCCTACCCTCTTCTTTAATCGGTTAGTGTTTCATACTATGTGTTCATTCGGATGATGATGTATTGATATGTGATCGGTTGTATATGTATGTGGATCCGAATGTTTTGATTAGTATTTGATGATATGTTGATCGATGGAAATGTATTGTTATATGTTTGATAAATTCTGATTAGAGCTCCTGTTGGTGAAATCGACAATAATAAGGTTGCATGATGTTATGATATATGTATGTTTTATATAATGATTTGGGAATGATCTCGGATTAATAGTGATATGGTTGTTAATGTTAATGTCATGAAACCGGCTTATGTGGGTATGATAATGTTAATCGGATTAAAGCTACAATCGCGTAGGATGTGTTGTGAGATTTTAATTCTATGATTTTGTTATGAATTGAGTATGATTAGAGTTCATGTTTATATGATGATAATCCTGATTCGCATGCATGTAATCGGCTGGACACTCATGAAATCGGAACATATAATAATATTTGATAAGTTGTTGTTCATGTGTTGTTTATGTGTTCATTAGGGTTTATGCGAATCAAAGGATTAAAAACTCTTGTTTAATCGATTATTAGTTAGGATAGAAATTGTTAATTGATTGTTATGCAATAATGGAAACTTGGTAAATTGATTTGCAAGATAAAAGTTATGTAACTGCTTTCCTTAAATTCTGGATTTTTAAACAAGTCGCACAAGACTTCTTGGTCACACAAGAGGTCCACTCGCACAAGGAACTTAGTCGAACAAGTCATCTGGTCGCACAAGATGACCTGAACGCACAAGGGGTTCTCAGTCACACAAAAGTTACTGGACCGCACAAATCAAATTGTTGTTTAACTGTTGGGCCTCAAAGCCCAACACGAGTCGCACAATAGGATCTGGGCCGCACAAGATGTATGATTACTTAACTGTTGGGCCGGGTGTGTGTGTGGGCCGGATGAGTCCAATCGCACAAGGGGTAATGGATCGCACAAACTGTTTAGTTGTTTAATTATTGGGCCGCTTACTCGTTGGATTGTTTTGATTATTGGGCTTAACCTTTCGGGTCGCACAAGGTAAATGGGTTAACGTGATGTTGCTGGTTTGCCATGTTTCGTGTGTGTTTCTTGTATGTTATCAATGTGATACTTGTGTGCGCTACTTGACACCAGAACCTGACTTGTATGATAACCATGTTAGGACGTGGTTGACCACTAGCTGCTAGACTTGACCTTTCTGTGTAATCTGCCGAGCAAACCAAGGTGAGTTCACACTCTACAAAGCATGGGATTCCCAGGGGTTGGGAATGGGGTTAAGGAACATGGATTCCTCGTCCTTTCTTGGGTAGGACAGTAATGGTTCAGGAATGTAATTCCTCGTCCTCACGGACAGATAACTTTACTAGACTAAATCTCTATCACGAAGTCCCTCCTTTTTATATCGACTTAATCACCGGGCCAATGGCGAGCGGGTCATTAGTTAGATAGCGCTATTTAGGTCTGACAAGCCTCACACCGTGCCGCAGAGGACGGGCGTGAACTAATGGATCTGGGCACGTCAATGATGATAGACATTGACAGTTCAGGGCACTTAAACATGACTTTTCGTCAGTAGTCGATATGGTAACGAGTCTAGTGTATACAAGGGGTAGCCCCCACGGCCGAAATGCCAGATAACTATCATGGGGTAGCCCCCACGACGGATTACCAGAATAAATGGGTTAAACAAAGGGTTAAACAAATCACGTTTTCAACTATGGGGTAACCCCCACGGCAGGGATGCCAGCTAAAGGAACTGTTTTCGAACAACTTAAAACGAACACCCAACCGTGAACTCACTCAACTTGTTGTTGACTCGTTACTACATGCTTTGCAGGTCAATAGGTTCTTAGCTGGAGCTTGCACAAGGAAGAGTCGTTGTGGGACATGGACAGCTGTGTGCCATGTTAAACCTTTGGATATTTAAACTTATGTTTTGGTTTTAAATATTATGCTTCCGCTCATAACTTAAACTATGTTGCTTTGGACACTAATTGTGTTGGTTGGACTTTTACAATTAATTACTTGCTTGTTCAATATGATTAGTGGTTTGATCCTGCTCAGTCACGCCTTCAAGCGGTGATACTCCGCGTGTGAATTTTGGGGGTGTGACAGATTGGTATCAGAGCCATTGGTTATAGAGAACTCGGTTTTAATAAGGGAAAATGATTTTTGTTAAAACCAGACTATAACCTGTACAGTGCTCTACGATCCACAACGACGCTTCACTCCACGTGCAAGGCTCGACATTCTAGGTGGTATGAATTATGTTTATATTGCCTACTTGCTAGATTGCATAGAACTTTGCTCATGGTATGCTTAGATAAACGTAGCAACTATAGTTTGAAGACACATTTGTGCTTGCTCCCTACTGTCACTCCACACTTACACACATTCGCGACACCTTTCCTATTTGTGTTTCCTTCGATGTGAGTTCATGAGGGGACGTGTGAACCTAACTCAAGCCAGCTGACGGCTCTTATCAACGAACAAGTTACGGCAGCATTCGCAGCCGCTCAGGCAGGAGGTATAAACTGCTGTTACGAACCTACCCTAGGATGCTAGATCCTACTCTCATGACCCAACTCTCGCGCTTAACCCTGTCTTTTCTTCCTCGCGCAACAAGGTCAGAACGCTCAGCCGCCTGTATGCACATTTAAGATGTTCATGGACTGTCGTCCTAATACTTTCAGTGGCACTAAAGGAGCTGTTGGACTCCTCCATTGGTTTGAAAAGCTCGAGTCTGTCTTAGAGACGTGTGAATGCCCTGAGGTTCATAGGGTGAAGTACGCCACTGGTACTCTCGAAGGCACTACGCTAACTTGGTGGAACGCGCAAGTTCATATGCTGGGGCTGGCGGCTGCTAATGCCACCCCATGGAATGATTCTTAAAGAACTGATCCAAACGTGAATACCGTAGTCGAGATGACATCCACCAGCTGGAAGTGGAGTTCTTAAACCTGAAGATGACAAGGTCAGAGATAGAAGCGTACACTAAACGATCCAACGAACTGACGGTGTTATGTCCAATAATGGTGGATCCTCTCATCAAGCGCATTGAGCTGTACCTCAAAGGCTTAGTACCAGAGATTCAAAGTCATGTGACATCGGCCAACCTTGCAACCATCCAGGATATTACTCGTCTTGCTCAACGTCTCTCAGATCAGGCGGTAGGACAGAATAAACTGCCGAAACGTATTAATGCTGCTACAACTACTTCGGATGCTCCCAGTGACAACAAACGCAAGTGGGATGGAAATTCGAGCAAAGGGTTCCACTTCGGTTCAGTCTCAGTCGCAGCAGGGAAAAACGGAAGAGTACAGGGGCCCCAGGCAGCAGTCTTTTGGTAATCGAAGTCAGGGTGGATACCGGGGAAACCACCCTAAGTGCAAACGATGTAATTTGCACCACAGCGGGCCGTGCATCAAAGATCGTTGTCAGAGATGCAACAAGCTTGGTCATGAAGCCAAATATTGTAGAAGCTCACGTCCTGCAAACAAGAACCGAAAACAGCAGCTACAAGCTCCACAAAATCAGCAGCAACATCAGGATAATAAGGGATGCCATCAGTGTGGTGTTGAAGGTCACTTCAAGAGACACTGCCCACAGTTGAACCAGAACCAGAATCAGAACCACAACCAAGGAAATGGGAACATTAATGGAGGCAACAACGGGGGTAATAACGACGGCAATGGTTCCAGGGGTCGAGTGTTCGTGATTGGTCAGGGTGATGCTAGGAATGACCCCAATGTATGATGAATTCGACATCGTTATTGGTATGGACTGGTTATCCCAACATCAAGCAGAGATTCTTAGCAACGAAAAGATTGTCCGTATTCCTCGCCCAGGTGATGAACCCCTTATGATTCGTGGCGACAAGAGTGGTGCGGTTGTGAGCATCATCTCTTTCCTTAAGGCCCAAAAGTGTTTGCGTAAGGAAGGGCCACACTGCTATTCTGGCTCTCGTTACTGACACCTCGAAGAAAGAGAAGAAGATAGAGGATTTTCCCGATCGTACGCGACTATCCTGAGGTATTTTCCTGAGGAACTACCTGGCCTCCCGCCTCATCGCCAGGTCGTGTTTCAAATCGAGCTAGCTCCTGGAGCAGCACCTATAGCTCGTGCACCTTATCGCCTAGCTCCATCAGAATTGGAAGAACTGTCCACGCAACTACAAGAACTCTTGGATAAGGGTTTTATTCGTCCTAGCTCTTCGCCATGGGGAGCTCCAGTGCTATTTGTGAAGAAGAAAGACGGTACTTTCAGAATGTGCATCGACTACCGTGAACTTAACAAGGTGACTGTGAAGAATCGCTATCCTCTTCCACGCATTGACGACCTGTTCGACCAGCTGCAAGGGTCGAGCTACTATTCAAAGATCGATTTGAGATCGGGATATCACCAGCTGAGAGTTCGAGAAGAGGACGTCTCTAAAACAACCTTTAGAACCCGTTATGGACACTATGAGTTTTTGGTCATGCCTTTTGGGATGACAAACGCACCGGCGGTCTTCATGGACTTGATGAATCGAGTGTGCAAGCCTTACTTAGACAAGTTCGTTATTGTCTTCATCGATGACATCCTGATCTATTCGAAGAGTCAGGAGGAACACGAGCAGCATTTACGACTTATTTTGGAACTCCTTCGAAAGGAACAGTTGTACGCCAAGTTTTCAAAATGTGACTTCTGGCTTCGTGAAGTCCATTTCTTAGGCCATCTAGTGAACAAGGATGGGATTCACGTTGATCCATCCAAGGTAGAGTCAATCAAGAGCTGGCCTGCACCTCGTACGCCAAGGGAAATTCGCCAATTCTTGGGATTGGCAGGTTACTACAGGAGATTTATCAAGGATTTTTCCAAGATTGCTCAGCCTATTACTTCACTAACGCAGAAGGGCATTGTTTATCGTTGGGGAAACGCACAGGAGTTAGCGTTTCAGCATTTAAAGGATAGACTTTGCAGTGCACCTATCCTTTCATTGCCAGAGGGCACAGACGACTTCGTGGTCTACTGCGACGCGTCTATTCAGGGTCTTGGTTGTGTATTGATGCAACGGGACAAGGTTATAGCCTACGCCTCACGCCAACTCAAGGTTCATGAAAAGAACTACACTACACACGATCTAGAGCTGGGAGCGGTTGTTTTTGCACTTAAGATATGGAGACACTACCTGTATGGTACCAAATGCGCTATCTACACTGATGACAGGAGCCTCGAGCATATCTTTAAACAGAAGGAACTCAATATGCGACCACGCCGATGGGTCGAACTGCTGAATGACTACGAATGCTCGATCAGGTACCACCCGGGCAAAGCCAATGTTGTGGCTGATGCCCTCAGTCAGAAGGACACTGCGCCTAAGCGCGTACGAGCTTTACAACTCACTATACAGTCTAGTCTTCCTTCCCAAATACGGAATGCTCAGGTAGAAGCATTGAAATCATAAAACGTCAGGGCTGAAGCCCTACGCGGCTCAAGGCAACGCTTAGAATAGAAGGAAGACGGTGCTTACTACGTCACAGGACGCATTTGGGTTCCACTGTATGGCAACCTACGAGAGCTTGTGATGGACGAGGCACACAAGTCTCGCTACTCGGTACATCCTGGTTCGGATAAGATGTACCACGATATCAAAACCACATATTGGTGGCCTAGCATGAAGGCCCACATAGCAACATACGTTAGCAAGTGCTTGACTTGTGCGAGAGTCAAGGCGGAGTACCAGAAACCCTCAGGCCCCCTTCAACAACCCGAGATACCACAATGGAAATGGGAGCAAATTTCCATGGATTTTGTTACTGGCCTGCCTAGATCACAACGTGGTAACGATACTATTTGGGTGATCGTGGATCGACTCACAAAGTCTGCTCACTTCTTGGCCATCAAAGAAACGGATAAGTTCTCCACCCTAGCAGAAGTATATCTCAAGGAAGTTGTATCGAGGCACGGGGTGCCCATCTCTATCATCTCGGATCGAGATGCACGTTTTACATCAGAACTGTGGCAAGCAATGCACAAGTCCTTTGGCTCGAGGCTAGATATGAGCACAGCTTATCACCCGCAAACGGATGGGCAGTCGGAACGTACCATCCAGACTCTCGAAGACATGCTTAGGGCATGTGTAATTGATTTTGGCAATGGCTGGGAAAAGCATCTGCCACTCGTGGAATTCTCATACAATAACAGCTACCACACCAGCATTAAAGCTGCTCCGTTTGAGGCATTGTACGGGCATAAATGCCGGTCACCTCTTTGTTGGGCAGAGGTGGGGGATAGTCAGATTACTGGTCCAGAACATGTGGTGGACACAACAGAGAAAATTGCTCAGATACGACAACGAATGGCGGCAGCTCGTGACCGTCAGAAAGTCTACGCTGATAAGGGCAGAAAACCCCTAGAGCTCCAGGTTGGGGAGCGTGTACTACTCAAGGTTTCACCCTGGAAGGGTGTGGTTCGTTTTGGTAAACGGGGCAAACTTAACCCACGATACGTTGGACTTTTCGAAGTCATTGAGAAAATAGGCAAGGTGGCCTACAGACTGAACTTACCAGCAGAACTAAGTGCAGTTCACGATGTTTTCCACGTGTCGAATCTGAAGAAATGTCTGTCAGATGAGACCCACATAGTTCCTTTGAAGGAGCTCACTATCGACGAGCAGTTACGATTCGTCGAGGAACCTGTTGAAATCACGGACTGGGATGTTAAGGTCCTCAAGCGTACTAGGATACCTCTCGTTCGAGTTCGTTGGAACTCACGTCGCGGCCTAGAGTTCACCTGGGAACGTGAAGATCAGATGAAACAAAAATATCCCCAACTGTTCGCAAACGGTACAACCACTACTGAGACTGAAGCTACGGAATTTCGGGACGAAATTCCAGATCAACGGGGGGAGGATGTGACACCCCAGGAAAACCATGCAACTTAACTAGCTTCCTCAGTGAGTACATGCTAAATTTCGGGACGAAATTTCTTTCAACTTGGGGATAATGTGACAACTCGTATTTCAAAACCGATCTTTGTACTTTGATGTAACGTATGTGTACGATATGTGACTTTTATGAAAGTGAATGTTTATATGAATGCTATGTTATTACGTGCTTGTGTATTGTATGTATGTTATAAGCGCACAACACACACTCGACCGCACAAGCCATTCGGACTATACAACTTGTACTCGGATTCTTAGGGCAGCCCAAGTGTGGGTTCGGCCCATCCCCCTTAGTCGAATAACACATGGGGCACTAGCACCCATCTCACACTTTACCAAAACAAACAAACCTACAAACCCTAGCTCTCCTCTCCCTCTCTCTCTCTCTCACGAACCGAAGGCAGCCAAACATCCTCCTCATCGAAGATCTTGTGTTCGGATCAATCCCCTACCCTCTTCTTTAATCGGTTAGTGTTTCATACTATGTGTTCATTCGGATGATGATGTATTGATATGTGATCGGTTGTATATGTATGTGGATCCGAATGTTTTGATTAGTATTTGATGATATGTTGATCGATGGAAATGTATTGTTATATGTTTGATAAATTCTGATTAGAGCTCCTGTTGGTGAAATCGACAATAATAAGGTTGCATGATGTTATGATATATGTATGTTTTATATAATGATTTGGGAATGATCTCGGATTAATAGTGATATGGTTGTTAATGTTAATGTCATGAAACCGGCTTATGTGGGTATGATAATGTTAATCGGATTAAAGCTACAATCGCGTAGGATGTGTTGTGAGATTTTAATTCTATGATTTTGTTATGAATTGAGTATGATTAGAGTTCATGTTTATATGATGATAATCCTGATTCGCATGCATGTAATCGGCTGGACACTCATGAAATCGGAACATATAATAATATTTGATAAGTTGTTGTTCATGTGTTGTTTATGTGTTCATTAGGGTTTATGCGAATCAAAGGATTAAAAACTCTTGTTTAATCGATTATTAGTTAGGATAGAAATTGTTAATTGATTGTTATGCAATAATGGAAACTTGGTAAATTGATTTGCAAGATAAAAGTTATGTAACTGCTTTCCTTAAATTCTGGATTTTTAAACAAGTCGCACAAGACTTCTTGGTCACACAAGAGGTCCACTCGCACAAGGAACTTAGTCGAACAAGTCATCTGGTCGCACAAGATGACCTGAACGCACAAGGGGTTCTCAGTCGCACAAAAGTTACTGGACCGCACAAATCAAATTGTTGTTTAACTGTTGGGCCTCAAAGCCCAACACGAGTCGCACAATAGGATCTGGGCCGCACAAGATGTATGATTACTTAGCTGTTGGGACGGGTGTGTGTGTGGGCCGGATGAGTCCAATCGCACAAGGGGTAATGGATCGCACAAACTGTTTAGTTGTTTAATTATTGGGCCGCTTACTCGTTGGATTGTTTTGATTATTGGGCTTAACCTTTCGGGTCGCACAAGGTAAATGGGTTAACGTGATGTTGCTGGTTTGCCATGTTTCGTGTGTGTTTCTTGTATGTTATCAATGTGATACTTGTGTGCGCTACTTGACACCAGAACCTGACTTGTATGATAACCATGTTAGGACGTGGTTGACCACTAGCTGCTAGACTTGACCTTTCTGTGTAATCTGCCGAGCAAACCAAGGTGAGTTCACACTCTACAAAGCATGGGATTCCCAGGGGTTGGGAATGGGGTTAAGGAACATGGATTCCTCGTCCTTTCTTGGGTAGGACAGTAATGGTTCAGGAATGTAATTCCTCGTCCTCACGGACAGATAACTTTACTAGACTAAATCTCTATCACGAAGTCCCTCCTTTTTATATCGACTTAATCGCCGGGCCAATGGCGAGCGGGTCATTAGTTAGATAGCGCTATTTAGGTCTGACAAGCCTCACACCGTGCCGCAGAGGACGGGCGTGAACTAATGGATCTGGGCACGTCAATGATGATAGACATTGACAGTTCAGGGCACTTAAACATGACTTTTCGTCAGTAGTCAATATGGTAATGAGTCTAGTGTATACAAGGGGTAGCCCCCACGGCCGAAATGCCAGATAACTATCATGGGGTAGCCCCCACGGCAGATTGCCAGAATAAATGGGTTAAACAAAGGGTTAAACAAATCACGTTTTCAACTATGGGGTAACCCCCACGGCAGGGATGCCAGCTAAAGGAACTGTTTTCGAACAACTTAAAACGAACACCCAACCGTGAACTCACTTAACTTGTTGTTGACTCGTTACTACATGCTTTGCAGGTCAATAGGTTCTTAGCTGGAGCTTGCACAAGGAAGAGTCGTTGTGGGACATGGACAGCTGTGTGCCATGTTATACCTTTGGATATTTAAACTTATGTTTTGGTTTTAAATATTATGCTTCCGCTCATAACTTAAACTATGTTGCTTTGGACACTAATTCTGTTGGTTGGACTTTTACAATTAATTACTTGCTTGTTCAATATGATTAGTGGTTTGATCCTGCTCAGTCACGCCTCCAAGCGGTGATACTCCGCGTGTGAATTTTGGGGGTGTGATAGAAACCTTCATTCACAGATTCTCTTTCACGCTTTCTCATTTGACAACCCTAATTCTAGAACCTGCCGCTGCAATTCCTCTTGCCTTTAACCTCACGCTGTAACGGTGGAACATTAAGAACCTGCAAAAGCTTCATATCTTTGGATCCCAAAACCATCGATTTGTCTCAACCAAGTTTTTTTTTATGTTTGCTAGATGTTTTTCAAATCACAGGTAAGATTTGTTCTTGATTAGGATTTTTTTAGTTTAGTACTAATCGTTCAATTATTTTGACTGGGCGTTTGATGTCTATATGTTTCAGATTCCGTTTGTGAATTCATTGTTCTTTTATAGCTTGGAAAGTTTTTCGTTTTGTGCGAACTAGGGTTTAATTTGGTTTAATTTGGTTTAATTTGATACGGTCTTATTCGATTAGGTTTGATTTCATCTTTTGTGACAAACAATTCGATTCGAATGCTCGGTTTTGTTTGATTAGGTCTGATTCGATTTCATCTTTATCACACTACAATTTAGCATTTTTTTTTATCAAGGTAGGTTTTTTTCGTTGCTGGTGTTGTTTGTTGATTTGAACGCATAAGAAGAATGAAGATGTGTTCTGGTGATTGTATGATCCTGATTCTAAGTGTATTTTTTGTTTGTGATATGTAGATAGGGTTTCCATTTCCTCATCACAATCCGATTTCAAATCTCAGAAACCCTATGCAATCCGAAGATATCTTTATGTGCTTTCCTTTTGTGAAATTTATACTTTCATTGTACTATGATTCTTCATTGTAATGTTTTTTATTTGATTAATTTAGGGTGCGATTAGGGTTTCGCGATACACAATCATCCATCCTTGATGACACTTTATTATTTACATTTGCATTAGTTTGATTTTTTTTTCTTTGTATGATCTGTGTAGGATTGTTTTCGAAGTCCTAGATATCACATACATCTTCCTTCTCGATGAAGCCTCTTAAATCTAAACATTCAAGCATCAGGTACAAACATCTCATAAGAAAATCCGTTGCAGTTTGAAGGACTATTGTAAACTTCACAAACATCTCAGTTGATCTGGAGCCAGTTCAGTTGACAGGTCTGCATTTTTTTTTCCTTTTTTTTAAATAGTATATGTTGATATTTGGTTTCCATTGATTTTAGTCTATTAAAAAGTGTTTGTTATTCTTTGTTCTTCAATATTAGTTAATTTTATGGTGTTTTGTATTCAGATTCAAACAGTTAAATGCGATTTTTTAGTCGAGTACTAAATGTAATCAGATAACAATTGAACCCCTCCAACTTTCAGGTACTTCAGAAGGTTCAAACAGTTAGTTGGTATTTCAGATTCATGATATTTTTTAGTTGTAGATTGGCAAAATGGGTGAATTTTTGTGTCTGTCAAAATGGGTCGGGTTAGACTGGTTAATCCATAATTTATTTAAATTTATTTATACACACTCAGTGAATCAATTATGTGCTAATAAAACTACACAAAGTCAGTAATAATCTAAATTATGAAAGATGATTGAGGTAAGTTTGTAGGTCTTTCGACTCATTTATTTTTAACGCATTATTAGGACCGTCCATGTACTTTTGGACCACAGGGACCATTCGTGTTGTCTTAGAAAGCTAGGGAACAAATCCAAAAATTTGGAAAACCACAGGGACTATCCGTGTACTTTACTTAAAAGTTTATTAGAAAATATTATTATGCTAGAAATTATATATTACATGAGAAAATTTTGAAAGTAGCTATTCTTCTAAGTGTCTTATACCTCTATTGTTATTTCTATTCGATTTCACGCATACAGAGATGAGATATGCGAATCTATGGTTGGGAATTAACTTTTCTCTATAGTGTTAGAATGTCTATTTGCATACTATCTTGTGTTCTGAGTCGGGGGTCTCTCTGGAAGCAGCCTCTCTATCCTCACGGATAGAGGTAAGGTTTGCCTACATCCCACCCACCCCTTGACCCTACCTATCGCCTCGCTTTTTGTGGGATATACGGGGTATATTTTTGTTGTTGTAGATGGAAGTAGACAGTAGTTCTAGGATGGGTACAGTATTGGTTGGTATGAAGTTCCATGTGTTACAAGTTTTTTTGAGTAATGAAAAATGGACAAATGTTATTGAAGAGTTTGGATTTTTGGAGTAGAGTAACTCCACTAAATGCTTTTTTGTCTCTATCAAGCACTCAAGCAGAACATATACATAACTTTTGGATATGTGATCTATTTAAATTTTTAAACCGGACCATAATATCTGTTTCTACAAAAATCGACATAGCTGGACCTGGACCTATGAACGGTGCAGTAAAGGAGACCATCTGGTTTTGAAGTGGTCTGCGGTCTCGGTGGTGGGGTGGTGTTTTGTTGTGTTGTATTGTTCGTCATCTTGCAATTGAAGCAGACCTCTACACCGTTTTCTGATGTGGATTAAATTCCCTAGGAGAGGATTGGTGCAAACCCTCATGGGCTGATCAAGAATGGGCCTGGGCTCACTGTATTGGGCCCAGAATAGGGTACCCTCTACAATAATACAACATCACCAATTATGCTGGTTGAAACTTGAGGATGATGAGTTTCTGTATTATTCTTTTTTTCTCTTATATTTCTTCTTTAAACAGACAATGTTTTTTCTTCATGCATTTTACTTTTAAAAGGTTCATGAATCACACGATTTAGGCACATTTCTGAGCCATACAAAACTGTGTGCTATTTTTCTTTTCATGTTATTGTCTTGGTTTTAGAAAGCGCAAGGCACTCTTAGGCGTTTAAGTTTTGAAAAGTGAAAATAGAGGCGCGAGGTGAGAGAAAACTTTATTTACAACCAAAATTCTATGTCTCTCATCTTTTTTACATATTACTTATTAGTCTTTTTCATCAAGTAAATCATTCATAACTCTTCAGGTCTTTTGTCTTGTAGAGTTAAACTTGTTTATAATTCTTTAACAACTTAAGTAAGTTATTATTATTATCTTTTGCTATTAATCTTTTTTTACTGATATTCAGGTCTACTAAAAGATTCGACCCTAACAAGGAAAGATTTGAACATTTGGCATTCTTAAATCTAGCACAAAGTGTTGTTTGTTTACAATGGTCATTCATAAGTGAGTGTTTTATTATCTTTATTTTTTAGTGTTCATTTTAATTTGTTTAGCCTATATAAATTCCCATTTTATTGATCACTTTCTGAATTAAAGATGATAAATATACTGATAGTTTTCGGTTATTAAATAGTGATAAAGCTTTGGGGGCGTAGGGGCAGTCATGCTCCTTGGTGGAGTTATTGGAGTGCCGGAATTACAAATACAATTGGGCCCGCTATGGGAATTGAAGCCCTAAAATATATCAGTTATCCCGCTCAGGTGTGTTAAAAGTTTAGAGTAAAGTACACGGATAGTCCCTGTGGTTTTCCAAAATTTTGGATTTGGTCACCAGCTTTCTAAAAGTACATAGATGGTCCCTGTGGTTTGCACTTTGTAACGTGTTTAGTCCCGGCCAACACTCAAGGTTTTAGGCTGTCCAACTTAGGGATTAAATGCATTACAAAGTGCACGCCACATGACCGTCCATGTACTTTTGGCAAAATTTGGGGGCTAAATGCGTTAAAAAGTGCAAACCACAGGGACCATTCGTGTAGTCTTAGAAAGCTAGGGAACAAATCCAAAAATTTGGAAAACCACAGGGACTATTCATGTACTTTACTTAAAAGTTTATTAGAAAATATTATTATGCTAGAAATTATATATTACATGACAAAATTTCGAAATAGCCATTCTTCTAAGTGTCTTATACCTCTATTGTTATTTCTATTCGATTTCACGCATACAGACATGAGATATGCGAATCTCATGGTTGTGAATCTAAGTGTCTTATACTACTGTCAGGTGTGTTTATCCGACTTTATGATACAAGCCTTTTTCTTTTTTATCCGAATTTGCAAAACTTATATTTTACACAATTTTCATGGGATCCGAAAACAGGCAAGTCCACTTTATCAGCGTTAATAAAGTCTTTATACTTTTTTCTACATGGATTTGTTTAAATGATGGGTTGGGTTGGTGTACCTTACGGTTCTTATGTCACACAGGCACGGCCCAAGTTGTTGGCTGATGAAATTGGATCATGGTATCTTCATGTGTCTATTGACAGAGTGGTTTATGTCTTCTTATCTTTGTTTCAAACACCTACTGGGAAGCGCACCCGTTTTAAGGTTAGAAAACGCTAAATACAAAATGCTAAAATTGATATTTAGTTCCGTCCTTTTTAATTGAATATTCATTCATGACCCATTACAGGTAAATGGCAGAACGCACATTAAAAATTTAGGCATTCAAAACATACAAGCTTGTGCTTCGACTAAATGAATATGGTGACGGTGGTGGCTGCCTTAAGAGAAACGATTATTGCTTCCTTTTGGTAAGTTATTTCTTCCGATTCTTATATTTGATTATTTGATTTTTTATATTGATCTTAACCCTTCTTTTCTTCAAATTTTAGGTTTATTCGAAGCTCTCTCTTATCACCTTTTTTTACAATTAAGGTATATGTCTGATTCCGTTGATGTTTTTTTTATTTGAGTTAGGGTTTTTTTTTTACCTTTGTTGATATTTTTAGTATTATAACAATCATGTTTGTTGTTTAAGACTTTAAGCAATCTTGAATGTATTATTAGTAGTGATAGTACCTTTACAAGTTGATATAATCATTTGATTAACCCTAATTTCTAAAGAATGAGGTTGAATATGATTTGGTTTTGTAATTGTGTATTAGATCTTAAATTCAGAGTGGAATTTTCAATTTTCTTTCAACAATTGAAAGTCGTAAATGTAATCTCTAACCTGGGTACGTGTAGCCTCACTATCTAAACAGGTCATATAGTTGGCAGATTAAACAGGTTTTTAATAGTTTGGTCAGGTCAACAGGTGGTATCGTGTCAAGTGGGTTGGTGGATTAAACTTATAGTTTATAGTGTTTCTTTTGGTAAATTTTAAGAGTGATGGACTGTTTTCAACAAAAAGCTATTACTATGATGGTTTAAAATGTAAATCTGTCATTTTCATTTTGCTGATCTGATAATAGAAGTGAAGAAGATACAAGGAAAAATGATGGGATCTATTAATTATTTAATTGTATTCATATATGAACTAATATCTTAATTAGCAATTTGCAGCTTATGGTCAATTCTTGAAAGCCAGCGGAGAACCTGTTACCTGGAAACGAGCATCATCAATGGATGAGATTCTTCAAGTAGTCGACATTTTGTGATGTTCTAGATAAGTCTACATTCGAAGCTGGTGGTTATGTTCTGTTAATGAGGTATGGTTCTTTTTCTAGATAGTCAAATTATGGATTTTAATTCTTGAAGCAAGTTTGATTTTTAAATATTATTCAATAAAGTGTAAAATACTTTTTGTATGAAGGCCCTAGGCAAAACGGTAATATTTGATTGAAACAAAAGGGTTGTATTGTAACTGTCACTACTCACTACCGTCACTATACATCCCAAAATGAAATTAGTTGAATCGATACCATCTTTTGACCACTCTGAAATTGGGTATAATTTGTTCCAGCTAAAAATTGTAGTCTTGAAGTTTTTAAAATGTTGTATCACATTAAAATGTATAAATCACACTTTAGTATCTAAAAACTCAAGTAATATAACAAG
Organism: Helianthus tuberosus; assembly: GCA_030545235.1. Taxonomy (NCBI): domain Eukaryota; kingdom Viridiplantae; phylum Streptophyta; class Magnoliopsida; order Asterales; family Asteraceae; genus Helianthus; species Helianthus tuberosus. The sequence goes on from CM060408.1 coordinate 105,667,852, forward strand.
ATTATGTTGGTTTGATTATATGGAAGGTGGATCCTAACTTAATCAGATTTTTTATTTTTACAGTCATGTATAAGAAAAAACAACTTTATTTTTTGGGTAGGTGCATTATCTGGACTGACATCACTTGCTAATCAAGTTTGGGAGTGTTGATGGAGTAGTAAGTATTCTTACGTGCATGCAAAGGTATTTTCATTAGCATTCTTTTTCACTCATATTTTGTAGAGGTGACAATTTGTATTTGGGTGATGTTTTACCTCTAATAGGTTTAAGTCCATATGTCCTAATCCACAGTCTCATATGGCATATATATGCGAAAGTAAGTGAAGAAGATTTAATACAGACTCCAACCATTGATGTAAACTCTAAAGAATTTTATAGTGAAGGCTATGATGACCGTGATAAGAGAATTCCAGAATCCAGATATGACCATTATTAACAAACAACTAGGTACCATGCCCACCTTATCCTTATTTCTTGAGTAATGTTTGATGAAATGGTCTTTTTTGTCCTGTGAGGGTTTTTTAGACAAGGCGAGATGGGCAGGTCAACCGGGTTTGTTAATGAGTTGAAACAGTAGTAAGGTTTGATGAATGGAATCATTCGTAGTATTATGGATTCTTAGATGTGGTGTTCTGAGCGGGCTAGACGTGTTGGCTAATGGGTCGAGACAAGAGTAATGTTCAATGAATGGTCTTATTAGTATGAATCTATGATGGATTGATGGGTATTTAGATGCGATGATATGGGTGGGTTAGGCAAGTTGGTTAATGGGTTTAAACTGCAGTAATGTATCATGAGTGGTAATATTATTTTTTTGACGTCGTGAATTGGGGCGGCTCAAGTGGGTTGGTTATGACAGTAATGATTCATGAATGGTATTATTAGGATGGTTTAAGAATGATGTAGTAAGATGGGTGGGTTGGCTAATGGGCCCAAACTGGAGTAATTGTTCATAAATGGTATTATAGTTTTTGTACGTGGTTTGATGGGCGGTTTGGTTAACGGGTCAAAACGAGCAGACTGGTTTTGGCTGACTTGCAAACATTTATTTATAATAATCGTTTGTAAATGTTTGAATGCACATGTTGGGATCCAAAGACATCACTTTGGGACTTGCTTGAATCCACACTTACCTACCAACACATACTTATACTGATGAAGTCAGGCAATCCATTGCAAAACCACTAGCCAATTAAAAGTGTGGTTCAGTTCTTGTAATCTATGTGCAGTCCAGTCCTACTTTAAGACTTTTGAAGAAACTATTTATTATGTGGTAGTAATGTGACAACCCTCAAAATTTCATGTATTCCGTACGATTTATTAATGATAATTAAAGTGCTTGATGACTGTGCTGAATCATTTAACTGCTCTCTGATTACTGTGTTATACTTACATGTGCTTGTTAACATACTAGTAGTATACATAAAAGTTACTAAATAGTTTTGTGTGCTTTTTTTAGTGTTAAAAAAATTAAAAACGTTACAAAAATATATATATAGGACATTTTACGAATTAATTAAGCACTTTAACGGAACAACATCGAACCGAACAACCGGACTTTACCCGGAACACCAAAACAATGCTAGAAGCATTGTTTCTATTTTTCTGAACTAGTTATGGTTCCCGTACATCATAACACACTAAACACTAGACTTTTACCTATAACCTTCCACTTATTACATCTTACCATCTAATGTTACACTTAACCCCCCCCCCCTGGTCATAACCGTCCCCTATGGGATCCACACCACAAGATCCCTTAAATCTTGTACATTTCCCATGTAATCTCTTTAGAGATTTTAGATGATCATGTTTGTACTATTGTTGACACTTTAACCCAAGGATAAAGGAATTGGATTATAAGAAGAGCACATTACCATCATCTTCATCAAAACTCACTCTCTCTCCCTCTCCTCCATAGAAGCTCAGCTGAACATACCCCTACATACACCACCATTTTCGATTTCCCTTCCAAGCATTTCAAGTGTACATTAAGGTGCACAAAGGCGAATAACGGAGCTCAGTGCGTTCGGAAGTTGAAGGACCTTCTCTATTCGCTTTTAACCATCACTTTTCTACTCTCAAACTCCCCTAGCCTTGAGCTAGTGGTAAGAAATTAGATCCGTTCATTCTTTATGTTATTTAAGTGGTTAATAGATGTTTAATGATGAAAATCCATGAACACTAAAGAACCATGAACAAAGTCTTGCATATAAACTAATTTGTAATGAAATATTGATGAAACATGATGAAGTGATGATAAACTGAAGTTGTCTTGATTATGTTACTGATTTACTTGCTGATCTACTTGTAATATTGATGTTTGACGTTGTTGTGATCACTAAACATGCTAACGGAATCAATCGAACGCGCTTTAGAGTGTTAAAGAATGAAAACAGTAGGTTGTTTACTGATTACAGCCAACTTTAGTTGGCTGTAACAGGACCATAACTTAACGAGAAATGTATTTTCTGAAGTCTAGGGTTACGTATTATGAAATACGGTTCTAATGGCACCGGAATCATAATTTTTGGACTTCGTTTACTATTTTTAAAGCGTCATTTTGTAACAGCAGCTAGAGCTGCATTTTCTGCTGAAAATATGCGTTTTGTTTTTTATCAAAACTTGAGTTCTGTGTAGAGTTAGATCATAAAACTTGTACTGTAGATGACCACCGATGTATTTGTAATTCTCTCACTGGAATTTCGTAAATCGGACTCTCGATGAATTTTAAATAAATTATTCCGTGGACGGTGGTCAGAAAAAGATAAATCTGAGTTCAGTCCGGAAAATGAATTTTTATAAAATATTAGTAATGAACTGGACCCCGATATTTTTACACAATAAAATTTGGAACGTTTAAGACATTCTGTAAAAATTTGGGAATTTTTGGAATAAGTTAACTATTTTATTAAAATGTCCGAAAACAGCCTGGTTTTGAATATTAATGCTGAAATGACATAAGTTGTAATTTGCATGTCTAAATGTCGGGTAGATTATCTGTGAATGATATAACGTGTTATATGTGTTATGTGCATTATCGTATGTTTATTTATGAGTGGGGAATGGATGGAAAACTTATATGGGCATAAACCGTTAAAGTGATGCATGTTATGTGATAGATACGTGTAGGAACTTTGTGCTCTATTTGAAACCACTAAATGACTAACTGGTAATCATACTAGGACGTGATTGACCAACCTTGATTGTTAGCTATTTGTGAGAGTCAAACCGAGCAACCGAGGTGGGTTCACACTTTTCTACAAAGCATGGTAAATTCCCGGTGGGAATGGGAATGGGTACAGGAATAGGGATTCCTCGTCCTTTGGGACGCGTTCAGGAATGTGAATTCCTCGTCCTTGAGACGTGTTCGGGAATGTAAATTCCTCGTCCTATTGGGACGTATTAGACTTACTGGACTAGAACTCTATCAGCAAAGTCCCTCCCTTTTTGTATCGACTTAATCGCCGAGGCTATGGCGAGCGGGTCATTAGTTAATAGCGCTATTAGGTTTAACAAACCTCACACCGTGCCAGTTGGACGGGTGTGTACTAATGGACTATGGCACGTCGGTGATGATAGACACCGACGCTAGGGCACAATTGATTTTTGTTAGTAGTCGATATGATAAACGAGTCTGGTAGTCTAAAATAATGGGGTAGCTCCCCACGGCCAAAGTGCCGGGCTGGATAGCCAGGGAAGGTGAACATGGGATGGTTAACTAATAAACGTTTTCGAACTATGGGGTGACCCCCACGGCTAGATAGCTGATTAAGATTAAACTATGTTTTTGGAAACAACTCTAAAATGGACAACCAACCGTGAACTCACTCAACTTTGTTGTTGACTCGTTGCTACATGCTTTGCTGGTCGCTAGATGCTAGGGAGCTTGCATATGGAGGTGGTCGTTGTGGGGTGTGAACTGATATGTCCCGTACTCAATAAATAAACTTTATGAACTAATGAAACTTATGTTTTGGGACTTTAAACTTATGAACTACGAACTTATGTTTTGGTTTAACGTCTTATGCTTCCGTTGTTTAAATTGAACTTGGTTAACTTCCTTTTGGTCACCAATTGTATTGTGAATGGTTTTATTTACTAAAATACGTTGTTCAATATGATTGGTGGCTCGATCCTGGTCATGTCACGCCTCCAAGCGGTGATGCTCCGCATGGTGGATTTTGGGGGTGTGACAGATTGGTATCAGAGCCATTGGTTATAGTGAACTTGGTTTTAAAAAGGGAAAAGTTTTTGATAAAACCAGACTATAACCGGTACAGTGCTCAATGATCCACAACGACGCTTCGCTCCACGTGCAAGAATCGACACAACAGGTGGTATGATTTATGTTATATTGTTGGTTAGATAGTTCACACTGTGTATTAGTTAATGTGATAATTGTTATTTGAACCTTGTGTACTTACTCTCTACTATCGTCCCACACTTATGCACTTTCGCGACACTTTTCTCACTTACGTTGCTTCGTTATGAAGATCATGAGCGGACGCGGAGGACGTATTAACCTCACTCAAGCCCAGTTGATGGCTTTGATCAACGAACGAGTCGCTGAGGCACTCGCAGCTAACCCTGCAGGAGGTATAACCTGCCATACCAACCCATCTTAGGACGTTTAGATCCTACCTTCACAAACCAACCCTCGTGCTTAACCTTATCTTTTATTCTCACGCAACAGGTCAACATGCCCAGCCGCCTGTGTGCATGTTCAAGACTTTTATGGACTGTCGTCCTAGTACTTTCAGTGGCACTGAAGGGGCTGTTGGACTCCTCCACTAGTTCGAGAAGCTCGAGTCGGTCTTCGAAATGTGTGAATGCCCTGAGGATCGTAGGGTGAAGTATGCTACTGGTACTCTTGAAGGGGTAGCGCTCACGTGGTGGAACGCCCAGGTTCAGCTGCTGGGGTTGGTTGCTGCTAATGCCACCCCATGGAATGACTTCAAGGAACTGATCAAGGAAGAGTACTGCACTCGTGATGACATCCACAAACTAGAGGTGGAATTTTTCAACCTGAAGATGACGGGGTCTGAGATTGAGGCGTATACAAAGAGGTCGAATGAACTGGACATCCCGTGCCCTACTATGGTGGACCCTCCCATCAAACGTATTGAGCTTTACCTCAAGGGCCTTGTACCCGAGATTCAGAGTCACGTGACTTCGGCTAACCTGGGTACCATTCAGCAAATCATCAAGTTGGCTCACCGTCTCACCGACCAGGCAGTGGAATAAGACAAATTGCCCAAGCGTATTGGTACTGCTACTACTGATACCCTCAATGATCACAAGCGAAAATGGGATGGAAATTCGGGCAAAGGCTCTACCTCTATTCAGTCTCAGTCTCAGCAACGAAGGACTGAGGACCATAGGAGCCCCGGTCAGCAGTCTTCTGGGAATCAAGGTCAGGGTGGATACAAGGGAAATCACCCCAAATGTAATCACTGTAACTTGCACCACAGTGGGCCATGTGGTAAAGGCAACTGTCATCGATGCAACAAGCCTGGTCACATTGCAAGAGATTGCAGGAGTCAGCGTCCGGTAAATCAGAACCGACAGCAACAGCAAGCACCACCCAATCAACGCCAGCAGCGGCAACAACAAGGTAACAACAAAGGGTGCTTTCAATGTGGTGCTGAGGGCCATTTCAAGAAAGACTGCCCCCAGCTAAATCAGAACCAGAACAACAATCAGGGGAACGGAAATGGCAATGGGGGAAACAACAATGGTAATGGTGCAAAGGGTCATGTTTTCGTGCTAGGTTAGGGTGACGCAAGGAACGATCCCAACGTTGTGATGGGTAAGTTTCTTCTGGATGATTTCTTTGTTACTGTTTTATTTGATTCGGGAGCCGATACTAGTTATGTATCCTTAAAAGTTAGCCAAATGCTTAAGCGTACTCCAACACCTTTGAAACCCAAACACACGATAGAGCTAGCAAACGGTAAAAGCCTTGAGGCCACGCACATAGTTAAGGGTTGTAACCTTGTCTTAGCTGGTCATACCTTCTCTATCGATCTTATTCCCATCGTACTGGGTAGTTTTGACGTCGTTATTGGGATGGATTGGCTATCTCATCATCAAGCGGAGATTGTTTGCAAGGAGAAAATCGTCCGCATTCCTCGTTCTGGTGAAGAACCTCTCGTGATTCGTGGCGACAAGAGTGGTGCTGTCGAAGGCATCATCTCTTTCCTTAAGGCCCAGAAGTGTTTGCGAAAGGGCCACACTGCCATTCTAGCACTCGTTACTGACACATCAACGGAAGAGAAGAGAATTGAAGACATACCTATCGTACGCGACTTTCCTGAGGTATTTCCCGAAGAATTACCTGGTCTTCCGCCTCATCGCCAAGTTGAGTTTCAAATTGAGTTAGCTCCTGGAGCAGCACCAGTAGCTCGAGCGCCATATCGTCTAGCTCCATCAGAACTTGAAGAACTATCCACGCAATTACAAGAACTCTTGGAAAAGGGTTTCATACATCCTAGCTCTTCACCCTGGGGAGCTCCAGTCTTGTTTGTGAAGAAGAAAGATGGTACTTTCAGAATGTATTGACTACCGCGAACTCAACAAGGTGACCGTGAAGAATTTTTATCCTCTTCCACGTATTGACGACTTGTTCGACCAGTTGCAAGGGTCGAGCTATTACTCTAAGATTGATTTGAGATCGGGATACCATCAGCTGAGAGTCCAAGATGAGGACGTCTCCAAAACAGCATTCAGAACTCGCTACGGCCATTACGAGTTTCTGGTTATGCCTTTCGGGTTGACGAATGCACCAGCGGTCTTCATGGATCTCATGAACCGAGTGTGCAAGCCTTACCTGGATAAGTTTGTCATTGTATTCATCGACGATATCCTGATCTATTCGAAGAGTCAAGAGGAACACGAGCAGCATCTACGACTTATGCTGGAACTTCTTTGAAAAGAACAGTTGTATGCCAAGTTTTCGAAATGTGACTTCTAGCTTCGCGAAGTCCACTTTCTAGGCCATGTAGTAAACAAGGATGGAATTCATGTTGATCCATCCAAGGTTGACTCAATCAAGAACTGGCCTGCACCCCGTACACCAACAGAAATCCGCCAATTCTTGGGTTTGGCAGGATATTACAGAAGGTTTATCAAGGATTTCTCCAAGATTGTGCAACCTCTCACTTCACTGACTCAGAAGGGTGTCACCTACCATTGGGGTAATGCACAGGAATCTGCTTTTCAGCACCTAAAACATAGACTTTGTAGCGCGCCTATCCTCTCATTGCCTGAAGGCACAGATAATTTTGTGGTTTATTGCGACGCTTCCATCCAAGGACTTGGTTGCGTGTTAATGCAACGTGATAAGGTCATTGCCTACGCATCACGCCAACTTAAGGTTCACGAAAGGAACTACACTACACATGACTTGGAACTGGGTGCAGTTGTTTTCGCGCTTAAGATATGGAGACATTACCTGTACGGTACCAAGTGCACCATTTACACCGATCACAGGAGTCTCGAGCATATCTTCAAGCAAAAGGAGTTAAACATGCGACAATGCTGATGGGTCGAGCTCTTGAATGATTACGAATGCGCGATCAAATACCATCCGGGCAAGGCCAATGTTGTGGCCGACGCCCTCAGTCGAAAGGATACTCTACCTAAGCATGTACGTTCCTTACAGCTTACCATCCAATCTAACCTTCCCTCTCAGATTCGCAATGCTCAGGTTGAAGCATTGAAAGCAGAAAACATCAGGGCTGAGTCCCTACGAGGATCGAGGCAGCGGCTAGAACAAAAGGAAAACGGCGCCTACTATGTAAACGGACGCATCTGGGTTCCACTGTATGGAGACCTACGCGAGCTTGTGATGGATGAAGCACACAAGTCTCGTTATTCGGTACATCCTGGTTCGGATAAAATGTACCACGACCTTAAGACTACATACTGGTGGCCCGGTATGAAAGCCAGCATAGCAACCTACGTCAGTAAATGCTTGACTTGTGCTAGGGTCAAGGTTGAGTACCAGAAACCATCAGGCCTACTCCAACAACCAGAGATACCTAAATGGAAATGGGAGCAAATTTCCATGGATTTCGTTACTGGTCTACCTAGATCTCAACGCGGAAACGATACCATTTGGGTGATCGTAGATCGACTGACCAAGTCTGCACATTTTCTGGCCATCAAAGAAACGGATAAGTTTTCTACTCTTGCAGACATTTACCTAAAGGAAGTGGTATCAAGGCACGGAGTGCCAACCTCCATCATTTCTGATCGTGACGCGCGTTTTACTTCTGAACTGTGGCAAGCTATGCACAAGTCTTTTGGCTCACGTTTAGATATGAGCACCGCTTATCACCCACAGACGGATGGGCAATCTGAACGCACCATCCAAACCCTTGAAGACATGCTTAGGGCATGTGTGATCGACTTCGGTAATGGCTGGGAAAAGCACCTCCCGCTAGTGGAGTTTTCGTATAACAACAGCTACCACACCAGCATCCAAGCCGCTCCATTCGAGGCATTGTACGGACGCAAATGCCGATCACCTCTCTGTTGGGCAGAAGTTGGCGATAGCCAAATCACAGGCCCAGAACTTGTAGTAGACACGACTGAGAGGATTGCTCAGATACGACAGCGAATGGCAGCAGCTCGTGACTGTCAGAAAAGCTATGTTGATAAGGGAAGAAAACCACTCGAGTTCCAGGTTGGGGATCGAGTGCTACTCAAAGTCTCGCCTTGGAAAGGCGTAGTTCGTTTTGGCAAACGAGGCAAGCTCAATCCGCGTTATGTCGGACCGTTTGAAATCATCGAGAAAATTGGCAAGGTCGCCTACAGGTTGAATCTACCTGAAGAACTCAGCGGAGTTCACAATGTTTTCCATGTGTCGAATCTGAAGAAGTGTCTGTCAGATGAGACCCTCATAGTTCCTCTCAAGGAACTCACAATCGACGACCAGCTGCGATTCATCGAGGAATCAGTAGAGATTACGGATCGAGATGTTAAGATCCTCAAGCGTACCAGGATACCTCTGGTCCGAGTTCGTTGGAATGCTCTTCGTGGCCCAGAGTATACCTGGGAACGAGAAGACCAAATGAAACTCAAGTACCCCCAGCTGTTTAAGAAAAACGCAACCACTACTGAAACTGAAGCTACTTCGGAATTTCGGGACGAAATTCCAAATCAACGGGGGGATGATGTGACACCCCAGGAAAATCAGGAAAACAACGCAACTTAACTAGCTTCCTCAGTAACCAGGTGCTAAATTTCGGGACGAAATTCTCTTAACAGGGGGAGAATGTGACAACCCTCAAAATTTCATGTATTCCGTACGATTTATTAATGATAATTAAAGTGCTTGATGATTGTGCTGAATCATTTAACTGCTCTCTGATTACTGTTTTATACTTACATGTGCTTGTTAACATACTAGTAGTATACAGAAAAGTTACTAAATAGTTTTGTGTGCTTTTCTGAGTGTTAAAAAAATTAAAAACGTTACAAAAATATATATATAGGACACTTTACGAATTAATTAAGCACTTTAACGGAGCAACACGGAACCGAACAACCGAACTTTACCCGGAACACCAAAACAATGCTAGAAGCATTGTTTCTATTTTTCTGAACTAGTTATGGTTCCCGTACATCATAACACACTAAACACTAGACTTTTACCTATAACCTTCCACTTATTACATCTTACCATCTAATGTTACACTTAACCCCCCCCCCCTGGTCATAACCGTCCCCTATGGGACCCACACCACAAGATCCCTTAAATCTTGTACATTTCCCATGTAATCTCTTTAGAGATTTTATATGATCATGTTTGTACTATTGTTGACACTTTAACCCAAGGATAAAGGAATTGGATTATAAGAAGAGCACATTACCATCATCTTCATCAAAACTCACTCTCTCTCCCTCTCCTCCATAGAAGCTTGGCTGAACATACCCCTACATACACCACCATTTTCGATTTCCCTTCCAAGCATTTCAAGTGTACCTTAAGGTGCACAAAGGCGAATAATGGAGCTCGGTGCGTTCGGAAGTTGAAGGACCTTCTCTATTCGCTTTTAACCATCACTTTTCTACACTCAAACTCCCCTAGCCTTGAGCTAGTGGTAAGAACTTAGATCCGTTAATTCTTTATGTTATTTAAGTGGTTAATAGATGTTTGATGATGAAAATCCATGAATACTAAAGAACCATGAACAAAGTCTTGCATATAAACTAACTTGTAATGAAAACATGATGAAGTGATGATAAACTGAAGTTGTCTTGATTATGTTACTGATTTACTTGCTGATCTACTTGTAATATTAATGTTTGACGTTGTTGTGATCACTAAACATGCTAACGGAATCAATCGAACGCGCTTTAGAGTGTTAAAGAATGAAAACAGTAGGCTGTTTAATGATTACAGCCAACTTCAGTTGGCTGTAACAGGACCATAACTTAACGAGAAATGTATTTTCTGAAGTCTAGGGTTACGTATTATGAAATACGGTTCTAATGGCACCGGAATCATAATTTTTGGACTTCGTTTACTATTTTTAAAGCGTCATTTTGTAACAGCAGCTAGAGCTGCATTTTTCTGCTGAAAATATGCATTTTGTTTTCTGTCATAACTTGAGTTCTGTGTAGAGTTAGATCATGAAACTTGTACTGTAGATGACCACCGATGTATTTGTAATTCTCTCACTAGAATTTCGTAAATCGGACTCTCGATGAATTTTAAATAAATTATTCCGTGGACTGTGGTCAGAAAAAGATAAATCTGAGTTCAGTCTGGAAAATGAATTATTATAAAATATTAGTAATGAACTGGACCCCGATATTTTTACACAATAAAATTTGGAACTTTTAAGACATTCTGTAAAAATTTTGGAATTTTTGGAATAAGTTAACTATTTTATTAAAATGTCCGAAAAAATATTAATGTTGAAATGACATAAGTTGTAATTTGCATGTCTAAATGTCGGGTAGATTATCTGTGAATGATATAACGTGTTTTATGTGTTATGTGCATTATCGTATGTTTGTTTATGAGTGGGGAATGGATGGGAAACTTATATGGGCATAAACCGTTAAGGTGATGCATGTTATGTGATAGATACGTGTAGGAACTTTGTGCTCTATTTGAAACCACTAAATGACTAACTGGTAATCATACTAGGACATGATTGACCAACCTTGATTGTTAGCTATTTGTGAGAGTCAAACCGAGCAATCGAGGTGAGTTCACACTTTTCTACAAAGCATGGTAAATTCCCGGTGGGAATGGGAATAGGTACAGGAATAGGGATTCCTCGTCCTTTGGGACGCGTTCAGGAATGTGAATTCCTCGTCCTTGAGACGTGTTCAGGAATGTAAATTCCTCGTCCTATTGGGACGTATTAGACTTACTGGACTAGAACTCTATCAGCGAAGTCCCTCCCTTTTTGTATCGACTTAATCGCCGAGGCTATGGCTAGCGGGTCATTAGTTAATAGCGCTATTAGGTTTAACAAACCTCACACCATGCCATTTGGACGGGTGTGTACTAATGGACTATGGCACGTCGGTGACGATAGACACCGACGCTAGGGCACAATTGATTTTTGTTAGTAGTCGATATGATAAACGAGTCTGGTAGTCTAAAATAATGGGGTAGCTCCCCATGGCCGAAGTGCCGGGCTGGATAGCCAGGGAAGGTGAACATGGGATGGTTAACTAATAAACGTTTTCGAACTATGGGGTGACCCCCACGGCTAGATAGCTGATTAAGATTAAACTACGTTTTTGGAAACAACTCTAAAATGGACAACCAACCGTGAACTCACTCAACTTTGTTGTTGACTCGTTGCTACATGCTTTGCAGGTCGCTAGATGCTAGGGAGCTTGCATATGGAGGTGGTCGTTGTGGGGTGCGAACTGATATGTCTCGTACTCAATAAATAAGCTTTATGAACTAATGAAACTTATGTTTTGGGACTTTAAACTTATGAACTACGAACTTATGTTTTGGTTTAACGTCTTATGCTTCCGTTGTTTAAATTGAACTTGGTTAACTTCCTTTTGGTCACCAATTGTATTGTGAATGGTTTTATTTACTAAAATACGTTGTTCAATATGATTGGTGGCTCGATCCTGGTCATGTCACGCCTCCAAGCGGTGATGCTCCGCATGGTGGATTTTGGGGGTGTGACAAGTAATGAAGTATGCTCCAAGAATGGAGGGCCGCTTTCAACTCATCTAACGTTTTATCGTTCTCATGTAGATTTGGAGCTCATGTTGGAAGGAGGTCAAAAACCAGTTTTGTTAAGTTGATAATTCTAGCTTGGATGGCATTCAGAAAGTTTCAGTAAAGAGTGGTGATACAAATATCATGTTGGAGCTCATGTATATAGGTGTCATATTCTTTTAGTTGTTTTCTCCTCGATTTTGACATATTTTTGTAATCATTGTAAATGACTGTATAAGCGAAGTAATTCACCAAAGAAGGTTATATCAATGTGATCAAAGATTAAAAAAAACTTTACTTCTGTTGGAATGGATTTTGTGTCATTGTAAATTTGGAATATGACAAGGACATGGTGGGAGAGGACCACAATAGTTTTTGTAAGCATTTTGTAATTCATGCTCCTCATGGGGTTTTAAAGTGTTTTTATTATTTCATACACGAAACGTGTACAAGATCTTTGACCAAATGGATATTATAGAGATTTAGAATGATGTTGGCCAAATAATTACCTGGGCTTTACAATTTGGTGATCTTGAATTAGAAGTTCGTTATAATTAGTGGCAATAAGATTTTACTTATACATAATATATGATGAATAATTAAAAAAATGTTGTTTCAAATGTGGTTGTATTAGACTAATGACTCACATAACAGGAATGTTAGTATGCCAATTTGATATTCGAATAATTTATTTACCAATCTTTGACTTCAAGGGATCAAAAGGCACGAACAAGCAAAAGCAGGAAACGCCTACACTAAATTGATAACAACTCTCGACACATTTAATTATAATTTGACAAAAAACTTTATGTAATTAAAAAAAACATAAATCAATAAAACATTTTGTATGGGTTTAGAAAACATTCTTATATTCAGATCGCACTATCAATTAAAAAGGAATTAGCTTTACATGAAAACTTTGAATGCATATGGAGACAAAGTTGGGATACTTATGAAACCGAACTAAATACTTGTGGTGGAGAAGGGAAAGAGGATACTTAAGAAGTTCAAAGTGTTATTTATGTACTTTTGTTTATTGAAAACTAAATTTTCCTAACCCGCGATGTTCCCGGGTGATAGCCTAGTTAAAACAATATAGGGAAAAGCGGAACTGGAAAAGCAGAAATGAAAGGACAAAAAAGCCCCTCCGCCCTTTTCTAAGTGGCGTGACACGTGTTGGGCCAGAAAGCGTTCTCACCATTCTCACACTTTTGAGCGTTTTCTCCTGATCCCGTTTATATATATATATATATATATATATATATATATATATACCAAAAAAGTTTAGGATCGTTTGATATAAAGAAGATTAAACATGAAGACAATATGATTTAAATTAAAGAGATGGCAACATAAATAAGCATGATATGAATTTAAAATATACCTGAGTTTATTGATTGAAAATCTTGATTACAATTGATTTCCTTACAATCGGAAGGAGCAACTATAATTTGAAAATCTAAAGATTTTGAACATAGAGAAGTTGATAATACAAGTTTTGGGTTTGAGGGTTTTTTCATACATAAGAGAAGATGTAAGAAAAGGTGTGTAGAAAAGTGTGTCTTCCTTCATTGATCTTCTTCCCTTTTATAGATGGAGTAAAAGGGTCTTCATTATTGATTTTTGAAAAATTTCCATATGAAATTGCCTTTGTTGAAAATACTCTTAAAGTTGTTTGTCTTCTTTGAGAATTATTTGCACCATCTTTAAAGAATTGAAAAGTAGGTTGTCTCTTTGTTGCATAATCTTCCATAATTAGAAAGTTGATTGTCTCTTTGTTGAATTATTTGCTCCACTTTTGAAAATAAGAAAAGTTGATTGTCCTTTTGTAGAATTATTTTGCATCATTCATAATTAGAAACCTCCAACTTCTTTTGTCGGCTAAAAACTCTGATAAATATGGATAAACATAAAAAATTATTATTATTTTTATTTTTATTTTTTTACATTAGATCAAATGGGTCTTGAGAATCTTGAAAGACTCCAGTCCCCGGAGATGAGTGATTTGAAGGGGTTGGAGACTGTCGAATTTCATTGACTAATTTTAAAATGTCTTCTGGAGACTTGCAATCTGAAAATCTTTTAATATACTCTTGATCTTCATCGTTGGCCTTAATATCTCGAATTGGAGACTTTAAACTTCTTTCATATTGAGTAGTTAGTTCCTTATAATACTTAGTAACCGCTTGAGAATTTGTTTTTGTGATGATGAACTTATTCCACCATTTACATCTGTATTGTCTGAAGAGCAATGGAGGAGAAACTTCTGTAGGACTTTCTTCTTGAAAATTGTAAGTCCATAAACAGATCCATGGGATTCTGAAAACACTCATAAACTGTAAAGTATATTCAAAAATTGGTGTTCCATCATGTTGAAAATACTCGAAGAATCTTGAAAATGCTTCTGAAATTTCTTTGGGAAAAGCTTCAGGAATAATTCCCATATATTTAAACCATTTAACAAACCATCTTGGATAAATATTTGAAAATTTTTCATCAAATTTGAAGAACCAAGAATGATCAAAGTTTCTTAGAAGAAATGCATATTCCCATGCATCTTGATAATCATAATAGTTATATTGAGGATAAGCATTGAAATCTGAAAGGATCTCCACTATTAAAATTGTGCCGAATAATAACTGATTCTGAATCTACTAAAATTGCTTGATAATAAGCTCTGGTCTTGTATGCGTCCTTGAAAAAATGGCATCCTCTTGGATAAATGAAGTCGATTAAGGATAAGAAATTTTTGCTAACCTTTTCGACTTCTAAGGGTTCCAGAATTTTGATAATTTATCTGTTTGGGTTGATAGTATAGGGAATAGTGGCTGGTGAAGAGCTTGAAGGAGAGGCTGGTTTAGAGAGTTTTGTGAAAGAAGGAGACTGAATAATGGGTTTTGAATCTAAATTTTGAATAATGGATGAGAATGGAGGTCTAGGTCTGGGTCCTGGGGTTAAATTGTTGCAAATGGGTTGGTCTTGATGGAGAACTTAGAGAACTTGATAATTGAGATTTTGAGAATTGTTGTTTTGATAATACAATCATTTTTGTAGAATCAGAGTTGCTCATATTCCCTGTAAAAATTATCTTGATAAAAAAATCTGGTAAAGAATTATTTTCTCCTTTTATAAATTCTATTTGAAAATCAAAATTGCTTAATAATGCTTGCCATCTTGCAAAAACTTGTTTTGAAATCAGATTCTTAAAATCTTTTTCCAAAATATATTTTGCAGATAAACAATCGATTCTTAATAAAAATGGTTTCATATATAAATCATCTTCAAACTTTTTTATACATAAAACTATACTTAAAATTTCCTTTTTAATTATAGAATAATTCTTTTGAGTATCATTCCATGCACCTGAATAATATCTAACTAAACTTTCTTTATTATTTAATTCCTGTTTTAGTATTCCTCCAAATCCTAAATCACTTGCATCAGTTTCTACAATTAGTTTTGCATTAGGATGGGGAATATGCAAGCATGGTAAACATTTTATTTTATCTTTGATGTATTTTACTATATCTGTGTGTTCTTGAGTCCATGGTTTTGGATTCTTTTTTAACCTATCATATAAAGGTTTACATATGATTCCTAAATCTTTGAAAAAATCATGAATATAATTTAAACATCCTAAAAATCTTTGCAATTGCTTTTTATCTTTAATTTCATTTGGAAATTTATTTGAAAACTCTAGGCTTCTGTTAATTGGTTTTATTGTTCCTTGAATAATATTATGTCCTAAAAATCTTATTTCTGTTTAAAAAAAAGACTCATTTTAGAAGGTGATACTACTAATCCATTTTTATGAATAGTATTGTAGAAAGCATTTAAATGTTTAAAATGTTGATCTAAGGAATTTGAAAATATTAATACATCATCAATGTAAACAATTGCATAATTTCCTAATGGTAAAATGATATCATTCATTGTATTTTGAAATTCAGAAGGAGCATTTTTAGCCATGACTCTGTTTAGAAACTGTTTTAATAACTAATTTATTATGATTATTAGCCCTGAATTTTTAAAGGGGGGTAGAACTGTGTTGGTAAGCCATGTCGATTGTCGGTTGGATTAGCATTATGCCCAAAAGAATATTGAAATGGGCAGCCGGACCACGACGATATGGGGGTGTTCCCTCAGTATAAGCTCTACTTTAAAAATTTAAAGACTAATAACTATAATGAATCAGTTATCAAAATTCTTTTCTAAACGAGATTATAGCTCAAATACTAATGATAATGATGAAGAAGACTTAAACATGAACTCTTTACATATGAATTCTGTTGAAATTAATATTTCTCAAATTGAAAACAATCTTTTAAATTGGAGTATACCAAAACAAGATGTTAAAACTATTTACAAAATTGGTACTTTTGATTTTTTACAAGATTATTCTATAAAAACTTATGAACAAACCATACATATTAATAAAGAGTATCAAAACATGCAATTATTATCAGTAGAAGCTATTAAAAGACATAGAAAATTATATAAATTTCTACACATAGGATTAGTTCAAGTCGCCATTAAACCTATGTTCAGATTAGGAATTGATGCTCCTGTTTTACTAATTCTAAGAGATGCAAGACATACAAATTTTAATAATTCTTTATTAGCTATGGCTGAGTCTAATATTTCAAATGGTCCTATTTACTTTAACTGCTACCCAAACTTTTCAATTGGTTTATTTGATCCACATATTTTAGATACTTTAACATTAACAATTAAAACTAAAAACTTAGAATTTAAAGAAAAAACTAATGCAGCAGTAGTTATATATAGAATATATTATAAGACTATGACTACCACTATAGAACCTAAAACAAAATTAGTATCCCCAAAAGACGAAACTATTATTTTTGAAGCTAATAATATGCATACAAAAATAAGAACACCTAAAAAATTAAAATGGAATGAAATAACTCAATCATTAACATGGAATTTACAAGAATATAAAAATCCTTTCAACATGCTTCCATCCGACCCTTATCATTACTCTAACTATACGTCTAAACCATATCTTCAGTCTTCTAACTATATATTATTTTTAGAGAAGAAAATAATTATAGAGTAAAACTTATAGAAAAGATTTCTAGCACAACTTTTTAATTATGGATAAAGAAATGTTAAAATATTTAAAAGATGAAATGTTCAATGATTATAATAATAAAAATTTAATATAGTATTTTTCTAAATTTAATGAAGATGAAAGATTTTTACATGAGTTTGATTGGCAGTTATATATGTGTGAAAATGATGAAAATATTCTATTTTTCTCCTGGTTTCCTCTTTACTGCATAGAAAATAAAATTGAGTATCCATTTTTTGAAAATATATCTGTTAGCAATACTATAACCAAAACCTATACAATTATAGATAAAAATGAAAACATTACTAGTGTACACCCTCCACATATGGATATAAAAATAAAAAATGAAAATAAAGACTATATTGCAAAGCCTTTAGCAAACACTAAGGAAGATATAGATAAAAATGTAAAAACAATTATTTTTCAAAATAATTATACCAATGAAAAGTTAAATACTATAGGAGAACAATTAGAAAGGATAGAAACTAATAATAAAAATAATTTAGATCAACCTAGTACTTCAAATACTAAAATAATAACTAAAACTATTGAAAATCCAATATTTAAACCATATAGTATAGATATCCCAATACGTCTAAACAAACAACAAGATATGTTACAAGATATTTCCTCAAAAATATCAAAATTAAATATAAATGTTATTTCAGATCAAGTAATTCAAAATATCGAAGAACAATTCAATGATTTTCAGATAGAAGATTCTATAAACAAAATTAAAAGAGGAAATTATCAATTTTCAAAGAATAATACCTATACTACTAAGCCTGAAACAAGAAATTATTACCCCAGACCTACCCCACCTGATTTACAATTTAAAGAACGACATACTTTAGTCCAAGCAAAATATGATGGAACCTCTCTATACGAATGCAATATAGAAGGTCAGACAGAACATCAAAATCTTAACCTATTACAAGAAATGATAATGGCAGCTAATGCATATAAAGCAAATGGAAATGATGAAGCTTCAATTCTTTCTATGATAGTGTATGGTTTTACTGGGGTTCTAAAAGGTTGGTGGGATAAGTATCTTACAGAAGAAGAAAAAACATATAATCAAAAATGCTAAAAAATTAATTATTAAAACAGAAAACAATGTTCAAACTCCAACTGAAATACCTGATATAATTAATACTTTAATTTTTGCTATAATCAAACATTTTATTGGAAGTCCAACAGATTATCAAGAAAGAAATTCTTTAATATTATTAAACCTGATATGTAGAAAATTACAAGACTTTAGATGGTATAAAGATGTATTTCTTTCAAAAGTTATGACTAGAGATGATTGCAAAGAAGCTTATTGGAAAGAAAGATTTATAGCTGGGTTACCAAAATTATTTGCAGAAAGAATTAGAGAAAAAATTAAAAAAGATTTTAATAATAATATTCCTTATAGAGACTTATCCTATGGTCAAATAATAAATTATATAAACCAAGAAGGACTAAAAATACGTAATGATTTAAGATTAAAGGAAAAAATAAAAAAGGATGGTATCCAAGGCCATAAAGAATTAGGAAGTTTTTGTCAACAATATGGACTTGAAACATTCAAAACTCCTTCTAAATCTAAAAAGAAAATTCCTAAACAATTTATCAAGAAAAACTATAAAAGAAAACCATATATTAAAAATAAACAAAAATATTGCAAGGACAAGATTGATTTTCAAAAGAAAAAACAAGGTAAACTAGACATTGTTATTTGTTATAAATGTGGAAGACAGAGACATTATTCTAGGGATTGTTATACTAAGAAAAAGATAAATGAGTTAAATATTTCTGATGAATTAAAGGAACAGATAAATAAGATACTTATTTATGATAATTCAAGCGAAAATAGTATTTCAGATTATAGTGATAATGATCTAAACAATATTGAAGATTCTAATTCAGAGAGTAGTTCAGAAGAAAATTT
This sequence comes from Helianthus tuberosus, assembly GCA_030545235.1. Classification (NCBI taxonomy): domain Eukaryota; kingdom Viridiplantae; phylum Streptophyta; class Magnoliopsida; order Asterales; family Asteraceae; genus Helianthus; species Helianthus tuberosus. The sequence continues at coordinate 105,687,097 of CM060408.1, forward strand.
ATGTGAATGTACTGGTCCTTGTATTTGTGAAATTGATGGTACAATAAATTCTCTAACAGCAGATAATAAAGACCTATTCGAATTATTAGAAAAAATTGATGATAAAGAAGTAAAACAAGTATATTTAAAACACTTAAAAGAAAAGTATAAATTACCAATAGAAAAGGAAGAAAAAGTATATAATTTCAATGAAATATGTCAAAGATTTCAAATAAAACAAATAAAAGAAAATCATGTTACAATAACTGATTTACAAATAGAATTAAAAAATATTAAAGAAGAAATTCGAGAAATAAAATTACAAATTAAAGAATTAGAAAAAGGGAAAAATAAAGAGGATGAAGAAAACAATACTAAAAATGATACTGAAAATGTAGGAAAAATAAATCGTTTAAAAGGATTATGTGACAACCCGAACTTTCAAGGTTAGTGTCTTCGGTTTTCTCCTTTCCCCGTTCTTGTTTTAATCTTTTCTTGTTTTAATCTATCTACTCAACGCGTGACTCTGATAATCGTGTATCGGGCAAATCCCTATGTTGGGCTTACGATTGGGCCGTAACGTATAATTGGACCGCAATGTGAATATGCTTGTTTGATTCGGAAACCATTGTCATAAGTGAACAAACTTGGCCCAATCGTGACATGTAACATCAATAAACAACCGGCCCAAATTACCATGTTGACCAGCTAGTATGATCGGCCCATCTACTCCTTTTATTTTAGTATACGTACACACAAATTGCATAACACACGATTTGCATTGCAAAACCCTATTCCCGTACCAAGTGTGTGACGGCAACAGCCCTCAAGACCCCTTCGAAGCAGCAACCAGCACTCGGTTAGTGTAATGATTTATGTTTTGAATTAACTTCTCGTGTCATGCATGTCTAGTGTACTGTTATGTGATTAAAATGATGGATTGTGCTCGTTTTGATGATTGTGTGGGTTACACGAGATGGGAACATAGACTAGGTTATATGTTAATAGGAGAACTAGGTTTACTTGTATAATAAATTGCATAAGTCATCTTGGATAGACTTGATGATTACTGAATGTCTTGGGGCTGCTTACATGTGAATTGACAGAATGATTTATATGTGTATGCACATGCCATCCACTACATGGGTTATAAATGATTTCAATATATTAATGTTTGGGAATCAAGAACATGAGTTGTACACTTATGATAATGTTAGCTAAAGATTATATCAAACTGTTAGTGCGCATGATTGGGGATTTTTGCTTGGGCCGAGTACATTAACAGTTTATATATATATGCATTGTTTGGGCTGATATTGGTTAATGGATTGTTAGAATTATTGGATGGATTTATTAGTTTGGGGCCGCATATTACTGTTGAACACACATACATATAATCTGAATCATTGATTTTGGGTCACAAACAAACCGGTTCACAGTTGGGCCACTACAATGACACTGGGCCACGAGATTTAGTGTGCACACAACCCAGCTGGGTCGAAGTCAATTGAACCACATGACTGGACTTGGGCCAGCAGTGTTGGGCCGAGTAAGACTGCCTAGGCAGTGGCCGCACATAGTGTGATGTGGCTGGACAATGAATGTTTAGATTTGTTAGAAATTATGTTACATACATACTTTATCTTTGGGCCATACATGTTTAACAGCGGGATTGAAGGGTGTACGGGTAGGCTATGTATGTATGTATGTATGTATGTATGTATGTATGTATGTATGTATGTATGTATGTATGTATATGACATGTTTGAGTGGTTACATGTTAAAGCATTTAGTTGGTACCCCTGATGGATGAATAAACTGTCGTGACTTGAATTACGTGTGTGCATTACATGTGCAATAAATGTGCCTGATATGGACAATGATTATGTGAATTACTTGTACGTGAAGGGTGTGGTTCATGTGCATATAGAACTAACTAGTATCGGTAATCCTCTTAGGGCGTATTTGAACAACTGTTAAACGAGCATTTAGTCTAACCGAGCAAACCCAAGGTGAGTTCACTACTTTGAGCATGCGTCCCGGTGGTTTGGGACAGTCAGTGGGTATCCCGGGGAGGGATAAATCTTTTGGGTAAATCTTGGATGTTGGATAATATTCTCACTATCTATCTCTTAAGTCCCATCTTTTGCTATCGTGGGTGGTAGCGGGGTATTAGTTGGTAGCGCTACTCAGGTTTGGCACCCTCACCCCGTTCCTGAGAGAGGGCGGGTGTGAACTAATGACCCAGTCGGGCCCAGTGCTTTGATAGGAGCACCAGGGAACGGGCAAAACATACATCAGGAGCCGTCTTGTTCAGTATCGAGATATTACCAACATTGCTTTCGTATTTGTTAAACAAACTGGACTAAATACTTGGTAACTAACGTTTTATTAAAACTGTGAACTCACCAGCTTTGTCTGATACACTTGTTGCATGCTCGCAGGTCGTTAGGTATTTTGGATGGTGGAACTTGCTGTCTGAGGCAGCTGGAGTGGTCATGGGTCGACAGAAGAGATTCATGAGATGGTTCTTGATATTGCAACTTGGTTTTTGAGACTGTTTAACTTTAGTTATCTATTTTGCTTCCGCTGAACTTGTTGGGATTTACTAAACTTATTATTGGTACAATTCTTTAATGATTGGTATTTTATTTACGAACTTATTATGAGTTCAATATGATTGGTGGCTCGTTATTGGTTTGTCACACGCCTAGCAGGGACACTCCCTAGGTGGTATTTTGGGGGTGTGACAGTTTGGTATCAGAGCCACTGGTTATAATGAACTTGGTTTTAAAACGTTTTTTTTATAAAACCAGACTATAACCGAACAGATCCGAAATCGACCATGACACTCAGCTCCAGACTGCAAGGTTCGTCTCTTGTTTACTATTGCGTAGTATCTCTAGTATATGGTATTAGACAGCATCACACGTGAATACACACTTGGCACTACCGTATGAACTTATATGTTAACATCCCATGTTATGTGTGACACTCCTATAACTTTCATGATCTATGTTATGATGTCATTTGTCTTGTTGCTTGAATTCGGGGAAACCTTTTAACACGAGTTAGGAGGAACTGAGATAAACATGTAAACTGGGTTATTATTATGGGTGCACACATAATAATAATGTGGGGTGCATGTGAGTCCCAGTGAAACTTGACAAGTGTGAAAAGGATTCTGCTCTGTTAGATGATGCTATGATAGAACTCGGTAGTCTATAGGAGGTCATAGTAATGCTTGACTCCTACTTGAACTTGCTTTTTGAATCCTTCCTTTACTTGTATAGAATCATGAGTGGACGTGGAGGACGTGGTGGAGGCCGCGGTGGTGGACGTGGCCATGTTGCTATGACTCAAGCTGAGTTAACCGATCTCATCAACACTCGCGTGGCTGAAGCCTTAGCGGCTTATCAGGCTGGTACGATATGTACCAAACACTCTTATCCCTTGTGTCGTATGCTTGAGTCTTACTTGTTTGTTATATGTCCTTTCGTTAATAGGTCAACCGGTGCAGCAAAATCCGCACCATCCACCTGTTTGCATGTTTAAAACCTTCATGGATTGTAAGCCACAGACCTTCAGTGGGACTGAAGGGGCTGTAGGACTCTTGCACTGGTTCGAGAAGGCGGAGTCCGTATTCACGATGTGTAACTGTCCTGTTGGGGACAGAGTGAAGTATGCTATGGGCACACTCGAGGATGGTGCCCTGACATGGTGGAATGCCCATGTTCAGCTGTTGGGTATCGAGGCGGCGAACGCCACTACTTGGGACGACTTTAAGGAGTTGATCAGGGAAGAGTATTGTCCTTACGATGAGATTCAGAAATTGGAGAACGAGTAATATGATCTGAAGATGGTGGGATCCGAGATTGAAGCATACGCGAAGCGGTCGCATGAGTTGGTTGTCTTATGCCTGAATTTGTCCCGACCTATGTCTCGAAGAATTAAGTTGTTCATCAAGGGATTACCTCCACGAGTGAAGGGTTTGGTTACTGCAGCTAACCTCAACAACTTAACTCAGATTGTCCGATTGGCTCACAAAATCACCGATCAGGAGGTGGAGAGTAATTCACTACCACCACGTGTTTCTGCTACTGCTACTACTGCCGCTACTACAGCTACTACTTCCGCCACTGACAGCAAGCGCAAGTGGAACGATGTGGACAAGGAGTCCAATTCAGTGCAGTCACAGAAGAGGCCGGACACTGGCAACCATCGTAGTTTCAGCCAGTCGTCTTCGGTGAATCAGAAACAGGGTAACAGTTCAGGTCAGGGTTCATGTGCGGGAAAACTACCACTATGCAGTAAGTGCAACTATCATCATCGGGGGCAGTGTACTCGAGTATGTCACAGGTGCAACAAAGCGGGGCATATGGCCAAAGATTTTAGGGTTTCACTTCCGAGACAGCAGCAGCAGCCACAGCAACATGACAGACAGCAACCTCAGCAGAATCAGGGTAATCACAAGAGTTGCTTTCAGTGTGGTGACGAGGGTCATTTCAGGCGGGATTGCCCTCAGTTGAATCAGAATGCGGGTAATAACAACAACAATGGGAACAACGGGGGAAACGGTGCGCGTGGGCGCGTGTTTACTATTGGAGATGGGGAGGCACGGAATGACGGCAACGTAGTGACTGGTACGTTTTCGGTAAATGATATATTTGCATCTATTTTATTCGACTCTGGTGCCGATTGGAGTTATGTATCTTTGGGGTTCAGTCGTCGGTTAGGGTTGAGTCCTACACCACTTGCAACTAAACACATAGTAGAGATAGCTGATGGTAAAACAATTAAAGCTTCACACATTCTTGTTGGGTGCAAACTCGATCTCATGGGTCAGGTGTTCGACATTGACCTACTCCCTATTACTCTTGGAAGCTTCGATGTGGTTATCGGCATGGACTGGTTGTCCAAGCATCAGGTGGAAATTCTCTGCAAGGAGAAAATCGTGCGTGTTCCTCTCCCTAGTGGGGAATCTTTATTGGTTCAGGGTCATCGTAGTGGTGCCACGGTTAGCATTATTACAGCAATGAAGGCGCAGAAGTGTCTGCGTAAGGGCTATCCTGCTATCTTAGCTCTTGTTACTGATTCACAGACTGACGAGAGGAGGATCGAGGATCTTCCAGTAGTTCGTGAGTTTCCTGATGTGTTTCCTGAAGAACTCCCTGGTTTACCTCCACACCGGCAGGTGGAATTTCAGATTAACCTCATGCCAGAAGCAGGCCCGATTGCTCGTGCTCCTTATCGTCTTGCGCCGGGGGAGTTACAGGAGTTGTCAAACCATCTCCAAGAGCTGTTGGATAGGGGTTTTATCCGACCTAGCTCTTCGCCTTGGGGAGCACCAGTTCTGTTTGTAAAGAAGAAGGATGGGTCCTTTCGGATGTGCATAGATTATCGCGAGCTCAACAAGGTGACGGTCAAGAACCGTTATCCTTTACCCCGTATCGACGACCTGTTTGACCAGCTGCAAGGGTCAAGTGTTTATTCCAAGATCGACTTAAGGTCGGGTTATCATCAGGTACGAGTTAGAGAGGAGGATGTTCCCAGAACGGTGTTTCGGATGCGGTATGGCCGCTATGAGTTTTTGGTTATGCCGTTTGGATTGACTAATGCACCAGCGGTCTTCATGGATCTCATGAACCGTGTGTGCAAGCCGTATCTTGACGACTTTGTCATTGTCTTCATCGATGACATCTTGATCTACTCCAAGAGCAAGGAGGACCACGAGCGACATTTGCGTCTGATATTGGAGCTCCTGAGGAAGGAGCAACTTTACGCGAAGTTTTCTAAGTGTGATTTCTGGATTCGAGAAGTACACTTTCTTGGGCATATTGTCAACGAGATGGGGATACATGTGGATCCTGCCAAGATTGACGCTATTAGGAATTGGGCGGCACCGAAGAATCCTTCGGAGGTGCGACAATTTCTTGGTCTTGCAGGGTACTATCGTCGGTTTATTCAGGATTTCTCGAAGATTGCTCAACCCCTCACCTCCTTGACGCAGAAAAACGTTGTTTATTCTTGGGGAACGAAACAGGAGGATGCTTTCCAACTCTTGAAGCAGAAACTATGCAGCGCACCGATCTTGTCTCTACCAGAGGGTACCGAGGATTTCGTGGTTTATTGTGATGCATCGATTTAGGGTCTCGGTTGCGTGTTGATGCAACGCGAGAAGGTGATAGCTTATGCTTCTCGTCAGTTGAAGGTACACGAGAAGAATTATACGACTCACGACTTGGAGTTAGGGGCTGTAGTATTTGCGTTGAAGATTTGGAGACATTATCTGTACGGTACCAAATGCACCATCTACACCGATCACAGGAGTCTCCAGTATATCTTCGGCCAGAAGGAGTTGAATATGCGGCAACGTCGTTGGATAGAGCTTTTGAATGATTATGAGTGTGCCATCAAGTATCATCCGGGGAAAGCTAATGTTGTGGCTGATGCACTTAGCCGAAAGGAGACGAAGCCTAAGCGTGTTCGCGCTCTGCAGCTTACTATTCATTCTGGTTTACCTGCTCAGATTCGTTCCGCTCAGATCGAGGCATTGAAGGAAGAGAACATCGAGGCTGAGTATTTGCGGGGCATGGAAAAACGACTTGTAGTGAGGTCTGACGGCATTTATTATTTCATGGAGCGGGTATGGGTTCCTTTGTATGGTAATCTTCAAGAGCTTGTGATGGATGAAGCGCACAAGTCTCGGTATTCTGTTCACCCGGGCTCAGACAAGATGTATCAGGATCTCAGGGTTATGTATTGGTGGCCAAAGATGAAGGCTCACATTGTGACATACGTGAGTAAGTGTTTGACTTGTGCTAAAGTCAAAGCAGAGCATCAGAAACCCTCGGGCCTACTTTAGCAGCCAGAGATACCCACGTGGAAGTGGGAGCAGATCGCCATGGATTTCGTTACAGGGTTACCGAGGACTCAGGCTGGAAATGACACTATTTGGGTGATTGTTGACCATCTCACGAAGTCAGCGCATTTTCTGGCAATCAAGGAAATAGATAAGTTTTCACAGCTTGCAACAGTTTATCTTAAGGAGGTGGTTTCTAGGCACGAGGTGCCAACTTCTATCATCTCAGATCGAGATCCGCGTTTCACTTCTGAATTATGGCAGTCAATGCATAAATCGTTCGGTTCACAACTCGATATGAGTACCGCTTATCACCCACAGATGGATGGTCAGAGCGAGCGCACCATTCAAACACTTGAAGACATGCTGCGGGCATGTGTGATCGATTTTGGGAAAGGATGGGAGAAACACTTGCCGTTGATAGAGTTCTCCTACAACAACAGCTACCACACTAGTATTCAGGCAGCTTCGTTCGAAGCATTGTACGGGCGGACATGTCGTTCTCCTCTCTGTTGGGCTGAGGTGAGTGACAGTCAGATCACAGGTCCTGAGCTTGTACTTGAAACTTCAGAAAAGATTGTTCAGATCAGAAACCGTATGGCAGCAACGCGTGATCGTCAGAAAAGCTACGCTGACAAGCGTAGAAAGCCTTTGGAGTTCGAAGTTAATGATCGTGTCATGTTGAAAGTCTCACCGTGGAAGGGTGTCGTACGCTTTGGGAAGCGCGGCAAGCTTAATCCATGTTACGTTGGGCCATTCAAAATCCTGGAGCGGATCGGTAAAGTGGCTTACAAGCTTGAGCTACCTGTTGAGTTGGGTAATGTTCACGATGTCTTTCACGTTTCACAGTTGAAAAAGTGTTTGTCTGATGAAACACTGGTTGGGCCGTTACAAGAGTTGAAGATCGACGACAAGTTACAGTTTGTCGAAGAGCCTATTGAGATCATGGATCGGGAGGTCAAGGTGCATAAACATAGTCGTATACTGATTGTTGGAGTTCGTTGGAACTCAAGACGTGGACCGGAGTTCACGTGGGAGCGGGAGGATCAGATGAAGCTTAAGTATCCTCAACTTTTTTTCCTGATGACAAGTCTAAATCTGGTAAAGCTGGTGAATTTCGGGACGAAATTCCTCTTCAAGTTGGGGATGATGTGGCACCTAAGAAAAATCCGCAACAATCTTGATTTGTTCACTTCATTCCTCTGTGCTTACTTGCCAAATTTCGGAATGAAATTTCTTTCAAGTTGGGGATGATGTGACAACCCGAACTTTCAAGGTTAGTGTCTTCGGTTTTCTCCTTTCCCCATTCTTGTTTTAATCTTTTCTTGTTTTAATCTATCTACTCGACGCGTGACTCTGATAATCGTGTAGCGGGCAAATCTCTATGTTGGGCTTACGATTGGGCCGTAACGTATAATTGGACCGCAATGTGAATATGCTTGTTTGATTAGGAAACCATTGTCATAAGTGAACAAACTTGGCCCAATCGTGACATGTAACATCAATAAACAACCGGCCCAAATTACCATGTTGACCAGCTAGTATTATTGGCCCATCTACTCCTTTTATTTTAGTATACGTACACATAAATTGCATAACACACGATTTGCATTGCAAAACCCTATTCCCGTACCAAGTGTGTGACGGCAACAGCCCTCAAGACCCCTTCGAAGCAGCAACCAGCACTCGGTTAGTGTAATGATTTTTGTCTTGAATTAACTTCTCGTGTCATGCATGTCTAGTGTACTGTTATGTGATTAAAATGATGGATTGTGCTCGTTTTGATGATTGTGTGGGTTACACGAGATGGAAACATAGACTAGGTTATATGTTAATAGGAGTGTTGATGAAAACTAGGTTTACTTGAATAATAAATTGCATAAGTCATCTAGGATAGACTTGATGATTACTGAATGTCTTGGGGCTGCTTACATGTGAATTGACAGAATGATTTATATGTGTATGCACATGCCATCCACTACATGGGTTATAATTGATTTCAATATATTAATGTTTGGGAATCAAGAACATGAGTTGTACACTTATGATAATGTTAGCCAAAGATTATATCAAACTGTTAGTGCGCATGATTGGGGATTTTTGCTTGGGCCGAGTACATTAACAGTTTATATATATATATGCATTATTTGGGTTGATATTGGTTAATGGATTGTTAGAATTATTGGATGGATTTAATAGTTTAGAGCCGCATATTACTATTGAACACACATACATATAATCTGAATCATTGATTTTGGGTCACAAACAAACCGGTTCACAGTTGGGCCACTACAATGACACTGGGCCACGAGATTTAGTGTGCACACAACCCAGCTGGGCCGGAGTCAATTGAACCACATGACTGGACTTGGGCCAGCAGTGTTGGGCCGAGTAAGACTGCCTAGGCAGTGGCCGCACATAGTGTGATGTGGCTGGACAATGAATGTTTAGATTTGTTAGAAATTGTGTTACATACATACTTTATCTTTGGGCCATACATGTTTAACAGCGGGATTGAAGGGTGTACGGGTAGGCTATGTATGTATGTATGTATGTATGTATGTATGTATGTATGTATGTATATGACATGTTTGAGTGGTTACATGTTAAAGCATTTAGTTGGTACCCCTGATGGATGAATAAACTGTCGTGACTTGAATTACGTGTGTGCATTACATGTGCAATAAATGTGCCTGATATGGACAATGATTATGTGAATTACTTGTACGTGAAGGGTGTGGTTCATGTGCATATAGAACTAACTAGTATCGGTAATCCTCTTAGGGCGTATTTGAACAACTGTTAAACGAGCATTTAGTCTAACCGAGCAAACCCAAGGTGAGTTCACTACTTTGAGCATGCGTCCCGGTGGTTTGGGACAGTCAGTGGGTATCCCGGGGAGGGATAAATCTTTTGGGTAAATCTGGGATGTTGGATAATATTCTCACTCTCTATCTCTTAAGTCCCATCTTTTGCTATCGTGGGTGGTAGCGAGGTATTAGTTGGTAGCGCTACTTAGGTTTGGCACCCTCACCCCGTTCCTGAGAGAGGGCGGGTGTGAACTAATGACCCAGTCGGGCCCAGTGCTTTGATAGGAGCACTGGGGAACGGGCAAAACATACATCAGGAGCCGTCTTGTTCAGTATCGAGATATTACCAACATTGCTTTCGTATTTGTTAAACAAACTGGACTAAATACTTGGTAACTAACGTTTTATTAAAACTGTGAACTCGCCAGCTTTGTCTGATACACTTGTTGCATGCTCGCAGGTCGTTAGGTATTTTGGATGGTGGAACTTGCTGTCTGAGGCAGCTGGAGTGGTCATGGGTCGACAGAAGAGATTCATGAGATGGTTCTTGATATTGCAACTTGGTTTTTGATACTGTTTAACTTTAGTTATCTATTTTGCTTCTGCTGAACTTGTTGGGATTTACTAAACTTATTATTGGTACAATTCTTTAATGATTGGTATTTTATTTACGAACTTATTATGAGTTCAATATGATTGGTGGCTCGTTATTGGTTTGTCACACGCCTAGCAGGGACACTCCCTATGTGGTATTTTGGGGGTGTGACAGATTAACTTCTCAAAAATGGTATACTAAATTAAATATAATAGTCAATAATGAATTTCGATTAACCTTAGTTGCCATGATTGATAGTGGTGCTGATATGAATTGTATTCAAGAAGGTTTAATTCCCATAAAATACTATGAAAAAACTACATATAGATTGTCTGGAGCCAATGGAAATCCATTAAATATTAAATATAAATTATCAAATGTTCATATTTGCAAGGAAAACTATTGTTATAAAACTCAATTAGTTCTAGTAAAGGATCTGACATCTCAAATTATATTAGGACTCTCATTCATAATTCAATTATATCCTTTCACAGTTGAAGAAAAAGGAATAAGTATTAAGGTATTAAATAAAAAGATCTGCTTTGAATTTGCCCATCCAATTACTTCAAAACAAATAAATATTTTAAGCTTAAAAGAAAAACAAAAAGAATTTTTAATTGAAGAAATTGATCATGTTAGAATAAAAAATCAATTGCAAGATAAAATAATTATAAAAAGAATACAAGAAACTGAAAATAAATTTAAAAATAATGTATGTGCAAATATTCCAAATGCTTTTTGGGAAAGAAAACAACATGTTGTAAGATTACCTTATATTAAAGATTTTAATGAGAAAAATATTCCAACAAAATCTAAAGCTATACATATGTCTCAAGAGTTAGAAGGATATTGTAAAAAAGAAATTCAAGAATTATTAGATAAAAAGCTGATAAGACCATCCAAACCCCCTTGGTCTTGCTCTGCCTTCTATGTTCAAAATAGTGCAGAAATAGAAAGATGAGCTCCTAGATTAGTTATAAACTATAAACCATTAAATAAAGTTTTAGAATGGATTAGATATCCTATACCAAATAAAATAGATTTATTAAAAAAGATTTATGATTCAAAAATATTTTCTAAATTTGATATGAAGTCTGGATTTTGACAAGTTCAAATTGCTGAAGAAGATAGATATAAAATTGGATTCAATGTACCATTTGGACACTATGAATGGAATGTAATGCCCTTTGGATTAAAAAATGCTCCTTCAGAATTTCAAAATATAATGAATGATATCATTTTACCATTAGGAAATTATGTAATTGTTTACATTGATGATGTATTAATATTTTCAAATTCCTTAGATCAACATTTTAAACATTTAAATGCTTTCTACAATATTATTCATAAAAATGGATTAGTAGTATCACCTTCTAAAATGAGTCTTTTTCAAACAGAAATAAGATTTTTAGGAAATAATATTATTCAAGGAACAATAAAACCAATTAACAGAAGCCTAGAGTTTTCAAATAATTTTCCAAATGAAATTAAAGATAAAAAGCAATTGCAAAGATTTTTAGGATGTTTAAATTATATTCATGACTTTTTCAAAGATTTAGGAATCATATGTAAACCTTTATATGATAGGTTAAAAAAGAATCCAAAACCATGGACTCAAGAACACACAGATATAGTAAAATACATCAAAGATAAAATAAAATGTTTACCATGCTTACATATTCCCCATCCTAATGCAAAACTAATTGTAAAAACCGATGCAAGTGATTTAGGATTTGGAGGAATACTAAAACAGGAATTAAATAATAAAGAAAGTTTAGTTAGATATTATTCAGGTGCATGGAATGATACTCAAAAGAATTATTCTACAATTAAAAAGGAAATTTTAAGTATAGTTTTATGTATAAAAAAGTTTGAAGATGATTTATATATGAAACCATTTTTATTAAGAATCGATTGTTTATCTGCAAAATATATTTAGGAAAAAGATATTAAGAATCTGATTTCAAAACAAGTTTTTGCAAGATGGCAAGCATTATTAAGCAATTTTGATTTTCAAATAGAATTTATAAAAGGAGAAAATAATTCTTTACCAGATTTTTTATCAAGATAATTTTTACAGGGAATATGAGCAACTCTGATTCTACAAAAAAGATTGTATTATCAAAACAACAATTTTCAAAATCTCAATTATCAAGTTCTCCAAGTTCTCCATCAAGACCAACCCATTTGCAACAATTTCCCTTATTACCTAATATTCAAAACAGGTTTGCCCCTTTAACCCCAGGACCCAGACCTAGACCTCCATTCTCATCCATTATTCAAAATTTAGAATCAAAACCCATTATTCAATCTCCTTCTTTCACAAAACTCTCTAAACCAGCCTCTCCTTCAAGCTCTTCACCAGCCACTATTCCCTATGCTATCAACCCAAACAGAAAAATTATCAAAATTCTGGAACCCTTAGAAGTCGAAAACGTTAGCAAAAATTTCTTATCCTTAATCGACTTCATTTATCCAAGAGGATGCCATTTTTTCAAGGACGAATACAAGACCAGAGATTATTATCAAGCAATTTTAATAGATTCAGAATCAGTTATTATTCGGCACAATTTTAATAGTGGAGATCCTTCCAAGGTCGCTTATAGTCAAGTAAAGATTTTAAAGGTTCTATCCTTAGAAGATTGGAATTCTAAGCCCTATAATTCAAAAACCCTTTTAGATTTCAAGGCTTATCCTCAATATAACTATTATGATTATCAAGATGCATGGGAATATGCATTTCTTCTAAGAAACTTTAATCATTCTTGGTTCTTCCAATTTGATGAAAATTTTTCAAATATTTATCCAAAATGGTTTGTTAAATGGTTTAAATATATAGTAATTATTCCAGAAGCTTTTCCCAAAGAAATTTCAGAAGCATTTTCAAGATTCGTCGAGTATTTTCAACATGATGGAACACCAATTTTTGAATATACTCTACAGTTTATGAGTGTTTTCAGAATCCCATGGATCTGTTTATGGACTTACAATTTTCAAGAAGAAAGTCCTACAGAACTTTCTCCTCCATTGCTCTTCAGACAATACAGATGTAAATGGTGGAATAAGTTCATCATCACAAAAGCAAATTCTCAAGCGGTTACTAAGTATTATAAGGAACTAACTACTCAATATGAAAGAAGTTTAAAGTCTCCAATTCGAGATATCAAGGCCAGCGATGAAGATCAAGAGTATATTAAAAGATTTTCAGATTGCAAGTCTCCAGAAGACATTTTAAAATTAGTCAATGAAATTCGACAGTCTCCAACCCCTTCAAATCACTCATCTCCGGGGACTGAAGTCTTTCAAGATTCTCAAGACCCATTTGATCTAATGTAAAAAATATAAAAATAATAATAGTAATAATACTTTTTTATGTTTATCCATATTTATTAGAGTTTTTAGCCGACAAAAGAAGTTGGAGGTTTCTAATTATGAAAGATGCAAAATAATTCTACAAAATGACAATCAACTTTTCTTATTTTCAAAAGTGGAGCAAATAATTCAACAAAGAGACAATCAACTTTTTAATTATGGAAGATTATGCAACAAAGAGACAACCTACTTTTCAATTCTTAAAAAATGGTGCAAATAATTCTCAAAGAAGACAAACAACTTTAAGAGTATTTTCAAAAAAGGCAATTTCATACGGAAATTTTTCAAAAATCAATAATGAAGACCTTTTTACTCCATCTGTAAAAGGGAAGAAGATCAATGAAGGAAGACACACTTTTCTACACACATTTTCTTACATCTTCTCTTATGTATGAAAAAACCCTCAAACCAAAAACTTGTATTATCAACTTCTCTATGTTCAAAATCTTTAGATTTTCAAATTATAGTTGCTCCTCCCGATTGTAAGGAAATCAATTGTAATCAAGATTTTCAATCAATAAACTCAGGTATATTTTAAATTCATATCATCCTTATTTATGTTGCCATCTCTTTAATTTAAATCATATTGTCTTCATGTTTAATCTTCTTTATATCAAACGATCCTAAACCGTTTTGGTATCAGAGCCATGACTCTGTTTAGAAACTGTTTTAATAACTAATTTATTATGATTATTAGCCCTGAATTTTATATATATATATATATATATGGGAGGGTTCATTGGGGAATACTAAAAAAGTGGGGAACAGGGGAACACTCTTAAAAATTATACTTAACATGTTAAAAATTATTTTTTTCTAATTTTTTTTCGACGCTTTTTCTTATAAATACAAGTAGAAACATTTTTAATAAAAAAAATCAAAAACTAAAAATATAAAAAAAATGTTTAAAAAACAGTTATATCTTATAGAATTAACTTAACATGTTAAAAATTAATTTTTTTAAAAATTTTTCAGCGGTTTTCTTTATAAAAAGGAGGAGAAACTAGTCGAATAAAAAAACAATTTTTCTAAAAAAAAATTTAGCCTTTTTTTAATTGTTTTTTTAATATTTTTAGTTTTTGATTTTTTTTATTAAAAATGCTTCTACAAGTATATATAAGGAGAAGCGCCGAAAAAGATTTTAAAAAACTTTTTTAGTGTTCCTCAATAAAACTCACACACTATATATTACTATATATATATATATATATATATATTACTATATATATATATGAAATTCTCTCTAATAAATTAGATACAAAGTTCTAAGCCTATATATGAAATTCTCGAGCATTCACATCCATGTCATCAAATTATTTGTGTAGAGTTTTTATAATACTAAGAGTATAAAAAGTGGTTGTGAGTAGAGCAGAGAGAAAATGTTATTGTTTATCTGTACATTTGGGAGGACACTGTTCACCACCTATAATTTTTTAATATATTTTGAAAGTGGTTGTGAGTGGAGGAGAGAGAAAATATAATGATAAAGGTATAAAAAATATTATATAATTGAAAATGAGAGAGAAAATATAGTGTTTTTAGTGTAATTTAGGATGAAAATATGATATAATTGATGTGAATTGAGAAAATGAAGCCTGCTTTCAGCATTTCATTGATTATTACTATATAATAATTACTACATATTATTACTATATATTAATAAACGAATTGAAATGAATTGTGATTTTAATATTATAATAATATATAGTTTTTTAATGCTTTAATTATTTTAATATTATAATTATAGTTATTTCTTTACTTTTTAACTTTAATACTTTTTTTAATATTAGGGGTTGGGATAAGCTTGGTGTCAACCGGTATCGAACCAGTACTGGTATCGAAAATACTGGGACGGTCCTGTTCGGTATCAGTACATGAAGGTAAAAACCGGCACTAATAAAGAAAACGCCAAAAGTTGGTGCCGAATTTATTTTGTTAATCTTTTGGTTCGGGAAATTCAGTGCTGCTACCCGGTACCATTTGCTCATCCTGATCACGGTTACTGTACGAACAACGGTATCGTACACCTTTTTTTGTTGATTTTCTTCAACTTTTATTTTTTTTTCTTCTTTTTTTAGTTTCAGGGGTAGGGATGAGCTCGGTGCCAATCGATACAGAATCGGTACTGATACCGAAAATACCGGTTACGGTACTAGTATATGAAGGTAAAAAACGGTAGTGAACCGGTACCAAGAACGCCAAAAATCGGTACCGAATTGGTACTTAAGATCTTTCGGTTCGGCAAATTTGGTACCGGTACCCAGAACAATTTGCTCATCTCTGACCATGGGTTTCATACGAACAACATCGTTACCATACAAACTTTTTTGTTGATTTTCTTTCGGTTATCTTTTAGTGTTTTTTTCTACATTTTATTTTTATTCTTGTCAGCAGTTGCGTTCGCAACACCCTCGTAGTGATTTCAAAACACATGTAAACACATATTAAATAACAAAAGAAATTCGCCGCAACGCGGCGAACTTCTTTAAACCTAGTTTTCTATATAATATAATATCTCAGTTTATAATATAATTTTATAAATTAATAATTCTTTTTCTAGAACAACCCAACCCGTTTTGACCCGAAATCCGTTTTGACCCGAACCCGTCCCGACCCGAACCAAAACAACCCTTTTCTATATCAACCCGTTTCAACCCGGACCTGTTCTTACCCGCCACCTGACCCGCCCGTTTTGCCAGCCATATTCGAGACTATTAAATATAATTGATGAATAACTTAACGTTCACAATAAACTATTAAACCCTTTTCATTGGCAACTTCCCTACAACCCTCGTTAATTTAAATAATAAAATTAATTAAATGATAAAGAGAATAAGAATTAATAATTAGGCTTCAAAAAAGAAGTTCTACATTGGTGTACATATATGCAGCCACGTCGCAGACCTTAGGTTCCACATGCCTTGGTTGTCCAACGACACGTAAGTCACACTCCATGACTTCGGGTACACCTAGACCATGTCTCTTGTAAGAGCATCGACCAGATTGTAGCTCTTTCTACTTGCTTCCTACCATTGCCCTGTTCCAAACCTACATTTGTTGTCATGGCCGTATTTAGAAACTCATAAATAGTAGTCTTAACAGTATACAATGCGTATAGAGAACAACATAAACTACAATGATACTTTAGGATGTCCACCCAAATATAACCCGCATAAGAAGAAATCAGGTTCCGTTATCATATTTAGCGTTGACCAAACATATAGGTAAAGATTACCATAAAAACGAACCTCTAGTAAGTTTAAAAAATAATAAAATGTGAAAATGTAACAGAACCTGTTGTTTTACTAAGACACCATGTTCTGTTACTTAAAAAAAAACTCGTAATTTTTTAGAAAATTTAATAAAACATATCACTACAAGAAAGGGACACCTTTAGCGGCGACAGGTCAAATGTCGCCGCTATTGGTCGATCCGCGTCACAGGATCTCAAACCAAACCCCATCCGTTGATCAAAATCATGATCTGACGGTTGGGGATTTATAAGTCATTACCGGCGACAGGGACAGATTAATAGCGGCGACAGCTAGTCTCCGCTAAAAGTAAATGTCAGAACTTTAATCCCTAGCCACACAAATCTTATCTCTGGTCAACCTCATTAAAGTCATTACCGGCGACATTGGGCAATACCGGCGACACCTTGTCGCCGCTAAAGGTTGAACGAACCAAACCCCTATACAGCGCTAATTTCTCCCTCCTCTTTCACTTTTCCCCAAAAAAAACCTCCGAACACCGCTGGTAAATCGCGAAAATCGTCCAAATTGGTTAGTTTCACTTTGTTTTTGTTAGATTTCTTCTCTATTTTGTTATATACATGTTATAGGCTTTAATTTTTGTGTATTTTTGTGTGTTTTTGTGCTTATGGTAGAGAAATCCGATCACCACCATCACTTCTCCGGTCACCAACTCGTCTCCGCGGTCTACATCTCTTGGAAACTTGAAAATACGGTTAGTTTTATATGTTTTTTTTTCAAAGTTTAGATGTTGAATAATTTTTTGTTTTGGTATGTAAATGTATAATGTAGGTATGTGTTAGTATGTCAAATGTATAATGTAGGTGTATTTGGGGAAAATGTGTATATGAAAATCTATGTATTTGTGTATGTGGGTATGTAAGTGTACGAATGAATGTATGTATGTATGTAGGTGTATGTTAGTATGTTGGTGAAAAATGTGTATGTTAGTATGTATAAATTTTGTGGTTTTGGTCAAATTGTATAAGAAAGTCTATGTATTTGTGTATGTAGGTGTATGTAAGCATGTATGTGGGTATGTAAGTGTATGAATGAATGAATGTATGTATGTAGGTCATGTTTGAAAAAAAAATATGTTTAAGTTGATAATTTCTATGTTTATGTATGTTTGTATAAAATATGTAAATGTGTATGTACGGATGAATGTTTGTATGTTTATGTAGGTGCATGTAAGCATGTATGTGGGTTTGTAAGTCTATAAATAAAGTATGTGTTAATGTGCATACATTATGTTTAAGTTTCATGATTTCTATGTTTATGGTCATGTTTGAAAAAAAAAATATATGTTTAAGTTGATAATTTCTATGTTTATGTTTAGGTTTGAGAAAAAAAGTTTAAGTTTGATAATTTGTATATTTGTGTTTAGGTTTTAAAACATTTATATTTAAATTTGACAAGTATATATTAGTTAGGAAATACCCTCTTTATATTAAAATCATCATTTAAAAAATAACGAACATAGAAAATACCCGCAAAAATTGAAATCATCATTTAAAACAAAAGGAGCTAAGAAAATACCCGCCCGAAATATAAACCATTATGAACATTACGAGCTTAAAAATCGTGCCTGATATTTAATTCATCATTTCAAACATAATGAGCTAAGAAAACACCAAATCGAAATTGAAATCATGATTTAAAACATAACGTTCCGCCCAAAATTTAAAACAATCATTAAGAAAATAACAAGCTTAAAAAACTGTGCCCGTGTTTGAATTAATCATTTTAAACATAACGAGCTTAGAGATACCCGCCCGAAATTGATTTAGAAATTAATTTCGGGTTGTCCCCGTTTATCTTGGGACTGCTTTTTGAATACTTTATCTCATTTAGGATGTGAATGTGTATTACATGATTGTTTGTTTAAGAAGGATTCGGTTATCATTTTCTCTTTGCTCCTTGAGTATATATATCGTTACATATATACTTGGGAGCTAAGAGGAAATGCTGCCGAATTTTTCTTAAACAAACAATCATGTAATACACATTCACATATGGGATAAAGTGTTCAAAAAGTGGGTTTAGCAGCCTACCCTTGTCTTGTTAATCCTAAATTAAATTTTCTTTTAGTTGCATAATGCCTATCGATAAAAGTTGGATTGATTCCCCACGTCATTCACCTCACTACAAGTAAGGACTCAAGTGATTTATCGATATGTGTGAAAGAGTGATAAAAAACCACGATGAAGTTAGATGTCCGTGTACCCAATGTAAAAATTCCGGCTTAAAAACTATGGCAGAAATGAAATACCATTTGTGTATTAACAGTTTTTGGAAGGAATACACGAAGTGTACCTATCATAGGGACACGACTCCAATTGCAGAAGTAAACGATGTTGCGCCACAAGACGGTATGGTAAACGTTATTGAAGACATTAGGGGGGAGCGTATGGAAGAAGATACATACCTTAACCAAGAGAACTCGAATGGAGATAGTAGCGGTGTTGTTGATGATTTTGAAGACCTGGTAAAGGAAGTTGAAACAGAATTATATCCTGGTTGTACCAAGTTTTCTTCTATCGAATTTTTAGCAAAGCTTTTGAATATAAAGGATACGTACCATTTGCAAAATGAAGCAGTAGATCGACTCCTCTCGTTGTTGCGAGAGTCAATGCCAGAAGGCAACAAGATTCCCCCTTCGTATTATGTAGCTAAGAAGACATTTAAGAAGATTGGTTTGGCATATGAGATGATAGATGTGTGCACAAATGATTGTGCTCTCTTTTGGAAAGAAAACGAGTCCTTGCAAAATTGTCCCGTTTGTAATGAGAGTCGATGGGTCGATAAAGACACAAAAGGCACGAAGGTGGCTCGTAAGGTGTTACGATACTTTCCTTTGACGCCTAGACTACGACGTTTGTATTGTTCAAGGCACACAGCGAAAGATATGATATGGCATAGTACCGGACGATCGGAAGATGGGACTATGCGTCATCCAGTTGATGGATCTGCATGGCAAGACTTTGATAAAAAGTACCCAAACTTCGCGATGGAGCCACGAAATGTTCGCTTAGGGCTTGCAGCTGACGGTTTTAATCCCTTTAACAACGGTAGTGGATCCTCGACTCATAGCACGTGGCCGGTTATACTCACCACATATAATCTGCCTCCCTGGCTATGCATGCGAGAGTCCACATTCATGTTGACCTTGTTGATTCCTCGTCATCTAACATGTCGTCTTCACAAGCTCGGACGCAAGAACCCTTTTCCGAGGTAAACTACGCAATTTATAAAATGACAAACGAACGCATGTTTCCTTGTTAAATATATGCTAATATACGTTTTGATATCTATTATTGTGGGATTTTGTTTACAGCTTGTTCCAAACCCCGTCCTTTTTGAACCAACTTAACAACTATCTTGCTTCCCAAGGAAAAGGAAAAGGAAAGTCAAAAGACTACGATTCTGATGACTTATTCGATAATGAATCCAGCGAAGAGTGATTTGTTGTTTTTAATGTATGATTTAATTAAACGTTGTAGGATTATAATGTACGACTTAAACGTAGTTTTTAACTATATTACCTTTAGTATATGTTGATTATGTTCATGGCGTATGCTTGCGTTGTTTGAAAATAGGCAGGTTTTGTTTTTTCGGCCGTAAAACTGGCTGGGCAGCTGTATATACAGCTGCTGTATTAAAAAAAAAAACAGACTTTTAGCGGCGACAGGCGTCACCGTTATTGCCCTTCAACCTTTACCGACCAAGCTTAATACCGGCGACACTTTTAGCGACGACTGTCGTCGCTAAAAGTGGAAGATCAATACCGGCGACAGGAGTCTTTAGCGGCGACAACCGGTCAATAGCGTCCGAGCAATACCGGCGAAGCTTTACCGGCGACATGTCGCCGCTAAAAGTCAATAGCGGCGACAAAAGTGGTCAATACTGGCGACACCTGTCGCCGCTAAAGGTGCCCTGTTCTTGTAGTGTATATACTCACGTGTAGTAGTAATTTACATAATACCATTGTCCTTGTGGGTGTGATTGTTCCATAATGAAATGAACTCTGTGGGTTGGGCCTGGCTTCATTTGATGTCAAGTTCAATCTAAAAATTAGGAAAAAGAAATAATCAATCACAACCACCTCAGCATTTTCAGCTTCATGGGCCACGAGGTCAGCCCAAAAAATTTTAACTGAGCCCTTTGGGCCTAATACAAGTAAGTTTATACCGTTATACCTGAATGTTCTAGCTTGTTGCATAACCAGTCAACTTGATCTGTTGGGCCAGCAGACATTGGGTTGAAGACTGGTGTTTGGGGAACGGAATAGTGTAATACCGAAATGAATGTAAGAGTTGTTCGTGTAAACCATGTCGATGCAACAATGTAATAGTCTTTTGGAGCTTGATCAAGTGTAACAAAGACAGAAACCGATTGGTGAACGTTAGTGAATTGTATAAGTTTGAACCACATTCAACCCTTCACACACGACCAACTTCATTTTGTGTCCCTAAATCCTAAAGTTGAAGGAAGTCCACAGATCCAGCAAACAGGATTATTACCTTTGACTTTCAAAGTCAAACATATATAATACCAATCCGGTACCATACGATATATTAGTACAAATAAGGTATAAAATCAACCCTTTTATGTATTAATGTTGGAAAAAGTGCGTTTCTTTATATATATTAGTACACTATTCGTGTGGCCGTAGATATAAATCTAGTTGTGCGTGTAATGTCTAATGTTTTGAGTCTGTAAAGTACTGGACAGAGGTTTCATTAGGTTTTGTTAGGATATGTTAGACCGAGTTAGGATACGGTACGACACGCTGCGAAGAGGGCAGGTTCCTTCGAGTATGATGTCATCATTTAATATGATGACTTCATACTTAAAATATCACAATATTCATATTACTAGTCATGTAGATATTACATGCATGATTACGTACAACAAAACATAAAGTCTACATTACTAATCCGATCTCGAGAGTATAGTGTTGTAGAAATGTCGAAACTTTGTCCGGTTGTCGTTGATTCGTATTTAAATTTTGTTATTTACGTTTCGTGTCTCGATTACGCTTCATTTTACGGATTCCGCACGTAAAAACGAAGTCATATACATAACTTGTGATAGGTTACGATCCGATCCTGAACTAACAAGTGGTATGAGAGCTCGGATAGCTCTGCGTGTAATCGTGTTGCGAATCGGACAAGTTTCGATCAATTACATACTGAATTTGGTTGATTTACGTTGTAATCGGATCAGATTTCATTGATTTTCAGTGAATTTCGGTCTGATTCGGTGAAAGCAGTTGTATTTTGGTTGATTTTAAACGCGTTTTTAAACAAGTTTATCTGATTTGGTTTGTTTCGGATCGAATATTGTTCATTTCAATCTGTTTCGGTGATTTTCACTTTGAGTTTTATGCTTTTCGGACTGGTTATCTCGATTACGGACTGATCGTTTGGATGAATTTGATCTAGAATTGAATATATTGTTAGTAACTGTCAATTGGGTGCCTCCCTTTTCGTCGGCTTTTGTAGTTTGTTTAAAAAAATAAGGTGGCAGTTGAGAAAAGACTTCATAGTGGGTGGCTGTTGAGAAAAGATTTCATAGTAGGTTTTTGAAATATTAAATCGTTTTCTTAAAAATAAAGGTGTTACAATTCTAGGGTAAGGATATAATAGAAAGTTTATTTGCTTAGAAAGGCTCGGAAGTAATCTTGACCATCAATAGATTTAATCAAGGGCTAAGATTAAATTAGTGAAACTGAAGATAAAAAAGAGCCGCGTGAGTTGTGTAAGGATATTCTAGTCACTTCACCACAATAGTTTTTCTCTCTTCCAATTCTCCCCATTTTTTAAACGTTAATAACTCTTTCATACGACATTATTTTTTTATAAAAATTGCACAAAAAAAAAAACGAGCGTTTTTTTATCTTTAAAATGAGTATACTATTGCTATATTTTTGAAAACCCAGTTGCGTAAAACGCAATGGAAAAAACTCGGTTGCGTAAAACGCAATGGAAAAAAAAAACCTAAAAAATGACATTTTTCTAAAACGCAATGCACAAAAAACACAAAGAAATGTCTTATTTGTAAAACGCAATGGCCAGAAAACACAAATAAATGTCTTATTTCTAAAACGCAATAGCCTAAAAACACAAAATAAAGTGTACTTTCTAAAACGCAATGCACTGAAAACACATAAAAATGTGTTTTACCTAAAACGCAATGCACCAAAAACATAAACAAATGTCTTATTTCTAAAACGCAAAGGTTAGAAAACACTTAAAAATGTGTTTTTCCTAAAACGCAATGGCCTAAAAACATAAAAGAAAGTGTTTTTTTCTAAAACGTAATTGACTAAAAACAAAAAAAAATATTTTCCATTGTGTTACGCAACGGACTAAAACACAATAAAACACAATGCATTGGTGTGTTTTATTAAACAAAATATACAACGCAATGAGGTAGATATGTTATAAAACACAATTTTAAAAAACGCAATAAAAAATAATCATTGCGTTTTACAAAAGTTAGATATCATCTTATTGGGTTTTACGAAAATTCACTGTGTTGCGTTTTATAAAAGTTAGATATCTACTTATTGCGTTTTACAAAAATCACTATCATTACAATTTCTTTTCTAACAGTAATCATGTCCTCAAAGAGAAATGGACCTTCGCTTTATCCGGCCTGCAAGAAATTGATGGAATCTCATGGGCCATTCATTAAGCCCATTAGAAATCTCCAAATACCTACATCTAAAAATGTCATCATAATATATATCTAGAACCTTAAAGTAGAGGCAGCCGTATCAGCCATTTTTCCACTATGCTCATAACAGCTGATTGCATTTTCAGATGCAGGTAGTATGATTTCTCGTAAATCGCTCTAAGGTAGGTGTTATTCTGCTCGTAAATCAACTATTTTGTGAATAAATTGTATGGGTGGTGTAGGTGGTTAACGTGGTGGGGGTGGGGTGACGGTTGAGATGGTTTTTGACCTGTGAAAAGTATAAAACGCAATGGATGTTATCTTACGACGGTGTATGCGGTGGTGTTGCGAACAAAGTGAACGGAGGCTGATGGTGGTGGTGGTACGGAGGTACGACTGTAGGTGGTGGTTGTGCCGCTCCGGCGCTCCCAGTGGCGGAGGGGATGGGTGGTTGAGTGGTGGTGGCGGGATGAAGTATTAGATCTAATAGGTTTTTTAATCTGAGGAGTGGGGATGTATAAGACTAATTTGTGACTAAAATACCCCTCCCTAGGTTTTTTGTATTTTGCCACGTGTCAACCTATTATTGCTTCCTACACTTCTCATCCAAAATAAACTTCCTATTTGATCTTTTCCCTATAATTCTAATAAAAGTTTTCTGATTTCATTAACAAAATATATAAAAAAAGGTTGGGTTTCTATTTTGATTGGAAATATAAGTGGACCGAGAAGGTTAAGTTTTTGATTTGGGCTGAAGTTTTATAAAAAACAATTGGGCCGAGATTTATTAGACAACTTGGATTAAAGAAGTGGGCAAAGATTAACTACTTTTGCTGGGCTTATAAAATTCAGATCAAATGTGGACTGAAATTTTGAGTGGGTTGTGATTTGTGTATTGGATCTACAAAAATTCAAGGATTCTAGTGGGCTACAATTAGAAGTTTAAATTTAGGCCGATTATACTCAAGTTTCTTTTGGGTCGAGAAGTTTATAGTGAACAAAAGAGTGTTTTAGACCGATTGTGTTGAATTTGGGTCGCTAAACTTTTGGTTCGAGATTGGGTTGGATCGTTTTGTCACAAGTGGGCCGATATTATACAAGGTTGAAAATTTTAAGTGGGTCGAAGGTTTTGAAGATCAAAATGTTTTATTGGGCTAAATTTTGGGTTTCAAGTTGAACAAAGTTTAGTTAAGTGGACCGTATCATTTGAGTACACTTGGACCATGATTGTAGAATTTTGAACTTCAAAACGTTTTGAAACGGGTTTTAAGCTACAAAGTTTCGAGTTTGACTATTTGGGTTCAAGAGCCTAAAAATTTTAAAATGGGGATTTATTCAAATGAAAGGCAGATGTTAAATTTTTTTTTGAAAATTTCACATTTTCGCAAAATGCATCAGTTATAATGATGACGGGACGGTACCATGAGTTAGTATATAGGATGAACAAGTATGGTGTCGAGATTTCAGATACTGAGAAGATATTAAAGTTTGCAGATTTGTTACCCGAGTGGGATGAATTTGTGTTCATATTGAAGAAATACTCTGATTTGTCTGAAGTTAGTGTATATGAGTTTCTTAAAAGCGTAAAAGAACATAAACCGATAGCAAAATGGAAGAAGAGAATGGAGAGTGAAAAGAGGATGGTGCAGAACAGTGAAGTCAAAGAATCGAGCATATATACAAATGTGGCTTCATGTTCTAAACCAGTATGCTTAAAATGTGATAAAATCAGAGTTGAAAATGTCAAACTTTTGAGAGATGTGAAAAGTTTGACATTAGAAAACAAACATTTTAAGAAATTAGAAAATGATTTGAAAACTCAAATAAAATTTTTAGAAAATGAAAAATCTGTTTTAAATAAAAATGATTTTGAAAATCAAATATATAATAACATTTGCTGTAGGTTCTTAGGAACAGTGAGAAGGGGCTAACTTGCGCTGCCTGTAAAAATTACAAAAGTGCCCTTCATAAAAAAATACTTGTTGTTCCGTCAGTTTTGAAGTTTTTTAACTAAGCAACAAACATAGAAACAGAGGGTACATGCAAAGGTCCACATCCAGACCGGCCGGAATGCGTTGCAACCGTTAGACCCACTACTCCAATAACACAATCCCTAAGACGACGGGACCGTTATGGTAACCTTAGCTACAGACCATCATAAATTACTAATTTGCCCTTTGTTTCAGCTTTTTCTTTCACCACCATGTTGCAAATAGTAAAACACAGAGAAGCTCCGGCGACGGTAAACCTAGCCCCCCTACGTGTCATTAGTTGTTGTCGATTTATTAAGAAAAAAAAAGTTAAGTCGGAAAGAGGTGAGCAGATTACATACCGGAACCCTAGATCTGTCACTGCATGTGACTAGAATGCAGCCAGATCTGATGGTGGGTTGAAAGACTGACTTCGGACCTCCGCCATCATACGGTCAGTTCTTGCTGAAGCAGCGGCAGTTCCGACAAAGACGACAGGAGGCCGTCAAAGAGACAGACAGGGAGAGATAAAGGAGTGGGGGAGAGAGAGAGTCAGAGCAAGAGTGACGGAGACGGTGACATGGTGGTTGCGATTGGATCCAGTGGAGGTTTGGTGGTAGAGATGGAGAGAGATAATGTACAGGTTGGTTTTCTGGTGGTATGGTTTTGACTAGGATGCTCTGGTAAAAAGTTATGTTACCCCACCATTTACTTTATTAACGTATTCATCTAAAGTGATATAATCCCAAATAAATAAATAAATGTTCCTATTATATTTCAGTATAGCGTTTACAAAAATACTCTAGGACCATATTATGGATAATATAATATACGCAAAAAAATAAATTATTTTGATTTATATAAGAACGCGTGTATATAATTAAATTTCTTAGTAATAAGATATAAAAATAACGAAATATAAATTAATTCAAATATTATATTCTTAAACCTCATATAAATATGTATAAAGAAAATAATTCACGTCACGATTGATTTATTGGAATCTGAACATATAATATAAATGTTTCAAGTAAATTTTATTATTACACCTATTTTTAATTTTTTTTAATTATTATTTTAAATTGTTTTTTTAATTTTATAGTATTTTTTAAATTGTGTTTTACTGGTAATAGGTCAAATTATAGATGTATATTGATCGTATCACGCATGCTAATTGATTTATATAAAATATGTGTTAACATTCTTTTGAACATATCACAACTTTATTTTATAGGTTTTATCTTTCGGTTATTATATTGAGACTGTACCAACACTATAATGAAACGAACCGATAGCGATTGTATTTCCGCGCAACGCGCGGGCTGATTTTTCTAGTTACAATAAAAACTTATCTTGAAAAAATCACGCAACATGAACAAGATGCTGAGATTGCTAAAAATAAAATTGAAGATTTAGAAAATAAATTGAAAGGTTTTGTTGCTTCGTCCTAAATGCTAGATAATATAGTTCCAAAACCGATCAATAAAAATGAAGAACCTTGGGAGGACAAATATGAAATTTGTAAACGTGAGATTGGGTATAAACCATCAGGAAAGGGTAAATAAAAAATGATTGTGCCTAATAAAATGAAAAAAACTCCCTCAGTTGAAAATCCAATAAGTGATGATGTCGCAAATTATGACGAAGTCATAATTGAAGATTGTGATGATGAAAACGATAAAAATAATATATTTTTTTGGAATTACAAGAAAAATTTAAACAAACACTTCCACAATTTGCTGAAAAAGGTGAGTGTTCAACTTCTAAGCAAATTGAGGAACAAAAACAAAATAAAAATTTTAAAAATTCTAAAATTGTTCAAAATCACAATAAAAGATCATCAGTTCAATCATCCAATCATTGTACAAACAAAAATTCACAAAAATTTGAAAATCAAAATTCACAAAAAGTTGGCAATAAGTGGTGCAGGTTTGACCACAATGCTAAAGAGACAAATCAAGATTACAGGAGAAGATGGAATGAAGATTCTTTATAGACAAATTATTATGATCATAAAAAAGGAGAAGTGATGATTACTACAAGGAAAATCCATGTTACGATCTAAGTGTATGGTATGAAAGTGGAGAATGGTACGTGTGAGTGCATATGTCTATCGCTTTCGTCAATCACGTATCGTAGCTAACAAATGAAACAAGACAGGATTTAAACTGAAGATTATACATAAGGGAAGTAGGTCCGCATAGATGAAGGTGGACTCCATCTGCACGAACCCACACTACTCAGGTCCGCATGAACTAACATTGCGCAGGATTAGGGTTTCTTGTGTGTTGCGCATTAGGTCCATCCGTGCGGATCAGGTTGATCCGCACATATAGTTGATCCGCACAAGGTTCCTTGATCCGCACCAGATTGATCCGTGAATACTAGTACATGCGCATGGACCTTTCCTATAAATAGTGGAGTTGTCTTGTTCATTTGTATCTTTGACTTGAGTGGGGAATGTAGGATCGGTTTTGACACCGTACGATTGCGTAACGAACGTGTAACGTGCGGAATCCGTACACGAACGTGACCGAACACACAAGAACGTACTATAACCGTGATTCTTATTGAATAATATGACGTGTACAAGCACCGAGAATCACGTAGAGAACTTTCTCTCTCTAGACTTTCTCTCTCTAAGATTAGCTCTCTAATTCCCCAAATGAGCAAAAGTCTTAAATGAAACAACTAAAGCTCCTATTTATAGGCCAAGGTTTATAAGGTAGTTCACCTTATTTACAATAATGCCACCTTGCGTTTCTAACTAGATATTACAATAAAACGCTAGAATTCTTCTGTTTCTGCTACGGACTAGATTGACGAAGGCGATAGACACATAATGCACTAACAGACTCCCCCTTGGATATTGCCGTAGTCAATCTCATAGCGTCTTGTATTTTCTCTTTCACGAACAGAATCCCCGTGGATCTGTCTTCGAGCTTCCGTTGCTCTCCCTCTCGGTAGACTCTTTCTTCAGGCTCCCCCTTTCGTCAAGCTTCCGTGCTTTTGGGATCGACACCTGGATTTCCGAATACAAGCTCCTCCAAGATAGTTATCTGGCTCTTTGAATCCATGCTTCCTCTTGCGTTGAGCTCGTCTTCAGACTCCCCCTTAGACTCAGCTATCGGGATCGTAGTCTGGCTTTCACAAGTTCACAAATTCAGGATTAATTCCTAGCTCTATTCTGCATATGCTCATGATTTGAAACCTGGTTAACCTGTACATCCTCTACCTCAATATAAGTTTCACAAATTTATAACATTTAGATTTAAGAAACTTACTGGTAGAACTCATTCATTCATCAATCTGTATAGTTACATCAAGTTCAAATGAATGATCTTGATTAACTAACCACACAATCTTTCAAAACATTTGTATATATCATTCAAAGTTTTTCAACAAACTTTCCCAATCCAATTCATCATGTTTAGCACTTAGAATTTTGAATATCAGCTCTTCAACATCAGTTGTCGAAAATCTTTTTTGTATTTTCAAAAATTAAAACTAAAACACAATATTTTTGGGTTTTTGTTTTTATAGGAATGCAGTAAAGAAATATATACAAACAATATTTTTGTGAGTTTGTGTAAAAGGATCATATCAGTTTAGGAGACAAATCACTAGCACCGTTAAGCTTTAATCATTTTAAGTTCTAAACGATTCACATAGATTGACGATATAGTTGTCCTCTTAAACTCAATCTACAAACTTTCGAAATGCTTACCGATACGTTAAGGTATATTAATTTTGCACTAAATTCTTATGGACCCCACGATCTCAGCATATCCCCTCATCATGCAATACACTGACTCAAGTAATGCCTTTAAACTTTTATCAACTGTGATATGTGCAAAAATAAAGCAGAATGTTTAAACATTAACAATCAGGTCGATACTTCCGTATACGCAGAGAAAGTCCAATGTTTAAACAAAATAAGAAAATAAAACAAGTTGACGTTGTTTAGGCTTTAACCACCAGGTCGATACTTCCGTATACGCAGAGGTGATCCAAAGCTTAAACGAAACACCAAAGAAAATAAAGCAGAACGTTTAGGCAATAACATCCAGGTCGATACTTACGTATACGCAGAGGATGTTCAATGCTTAAACAAAATAAAGATATCAAACAAGTTTAAGTCTTTGCAAAATGAAAACACAAAATCACAGTGACTTTTCAGCAAAGTTGTGAAAGCTCACAGACTTAACCGGTTTTATGTCTTTCGACAATCAGCGATTACTGAGCAGGCACACAGTCAAGAAGGATAAAACTAAGTACTATGCTTTCAACCATGTTTCCCACTAGAACTAGGCTTTTTCATTTAAGTTTGTATCGTTATCGCAAATCTACTAGTCTAGCTGAGCCTATCGTCACATCCTTAGTGAGACCGTTTATCACATTTGACATTTCATTTCTTTAGCATGCTGTGATAGTCCACTGATGTACTATCATTTCCTCTTTTCACAACAAAACTCATTTTTGCTTTTTCAATGTTTTTGTCATTTTCAAATTTTCTAATTTTTTTAAATTTTTCTCCCCCTAAAATCAAAATATGTTTCAATTTTGATTTTCTGGGAAAATTTGAAAACAAACTATACAAGAAACGTGACAAACTGATATCAAATCGCTTCAATTCGCCATTCACTTGGCATAAACAATCAGAACTCCCCCTAACAACAAACTATTTTCCCATTTTGATTTCAAAACACTTAAGTTTGTTTTAATCAAAATGGTTTTTCCGGAAAACTAGTTTTGTTTGTCTTTTCACAAACTTGGGGTTCTTTTCATCACATTGTTCTTCTTTAACCACTTGTCGGAAAGATAAGTCAAGTACAACTTAATGTCCTTGATTAATCTTTTGTGATTCGAAATATCACAGTTACCAACCTGTGAATTTCACAAGAATGATGCCGATTCCTACTCCACACTTAACAACCTAGGAGTTCCGGCAAGTCAGGTTTTTCATTTGAAAAGATTTACCCAAGCCTGACCATTCTTGGGTTTGACAGTTTTTACCTCAACAGATGGCTCTTCTGGTTTTGACGAACCAGAATCATTGCCTGATCGTGGCTCCTCTAACTTTGACAAGTCAGAATCATTGCCAGAATGTGACTCTCTTGACTTTGACAAGTCAAATTCATCGCCAACATGTTGCTCCTTTGTTTCTGAAGAAACAAATTCATGACTAACAACTTTCTTTTTCTTCTCTTTTGTCCTCAGATTTGCATCTGATGAATTCGTTTTGTTTGACTTATCGGTCTTGGGAGAGCAAAATGATTTATCAGAACTTTTTCTCGGATTACCAGTTGTATCCGAGGACAAAATTTTCTCCAAGTATTCTCTTGCCTTCTTTCTCTTCTTCCTCAGTCTGTCTTTCTGCCCCTGTGAAAGCTTCACTTTCTTTTCTTGAACTTTCTGTTCTTGAACTTTTGGTTCTTGAACTTTTTGTTCTTTGGGCTTGACATTGACTGGTTTCTTTGCCATTTTCTGAGATTCAGCCCTCGATCTTCCCTTTGATCTCATTGGGCAATCTTTGGCAATGTGTCCTCTGATGTGGCATTCATAGCACCTTCTTGTTTCGAATCTCTGACTTTGGCAGTTAACAACAATGTGTCCTTGATAGCCACAAGTGTAACACACTCTGTTATCATGCCTCTAACTACTTTCATACCACATACCGTCTTCATACCACACACTTAGATCAAAGCATTGATTTGCCTTATGGTACTCATGTTTCCTCTTGTATCCTTGATTTGGCATTTGAGCACTGTGGTCAAACCTGTACCACTGATTACCAACTTTTTGTAAGTTTTGTTTTTAAATTTTTGTGGTTTTTCACAATGATTGGATGACTGAACTGATGAGCTTTTATTTTCATTTTTAAAATTTTTAACTTTTTGTTTCTGTTCTACAATCTTCTTAATAGGTTTTTGCTTTGAGCATTCACCTATTTCAGTAGACTGCAAAACAATATTTTGAAATTTTTCTTGTAATTCTAAAAATATTTTTCTTTTCTTTTCCTTTCTTTTTCTTTTTCTTTTTCATCATCAGCTTTGTCATCGCAATCTTCAATTTTGACTTTGTCAAAATTTGTGACATTGTCACTTATTGGATTAGAATTGATCGGTTTTGGACAAACATGTGATGTAGAATTCACAAAACCTTTCAATTTATTCTCAAGCTCATTAATTTTATTCCGAGCAATTTCAGCTTCATTTTCAAGCCGAATAATTTTCTGAAGATGAGAATTTATTTCAATCTGTTTTTCAAGATTATTTTAAAAAATAACAGATTTTTCATCTTCTAAAACATTTATTTGACTTTGAAAATCTTTTTCAATCTTTAACTTTTCATTTTCAAAATCATTTTCTTTTTCTTTAAAATTTTTGTTTTCTAATAACAAACTCTCAACATTCTTCAAAAGTTTGTCATTTTCAGATCTCAGTTTTTCATAGTTCAAGGGCAACTCCAGAATCTGTTCATTATCAGCTTTCTTCTCGTCTTTCAAAGCTTTGTTTTCCAATGTCAAATTCTCCACATCTTTCAAGAGATTGACATTTTCTGCTTCAGATTTTTCGCATTTTGAGCACACCACTTCATATTTTGAAGTTTCATTTTTCTTGGATTCTTCAATCTCTGAAATATCCCGTGTCTCTGTCTTGTATGTACCTGCACAAAAAATTTTAACAAAATCAAGAGGATTCATATATTCATCAATATAACAACCCCTCTTAATATCGTATTTCATAACATTTTTTGCAGCAAGACACACAGAGATTCTTTTTCTCATTTCAATGATTACATCCAAATTTATCTTTTCTAAATCTTCTTTTATTTCATCCATTAACTTCCTTTTTCTTGATTCTTCATCACACTTGTGTGATTTAAGTTCCGTTTCAGTATGAAAAACTAGAATTCCGTTTTAGTTCACGCAAAAATTTATCCCATTCCAAAGGTAATGCATCAACAAATCTTGAAATTTTTTCATCATTTGAAAATCTTATCCCATGTCTTTCTAACTTGTCAATTAACTCATTAAATCGTTTTTCCAACTTCTCCAATGATTCATTCTTCATACACAAAAAAATTTCGAATCTTTTAACATAAACATTCTTATCACTTCTCCTCTCATACCAAGATTCACTAGGCCAATCATTTAAATTTTCAAGATTCTTGTTTTCCTTTTCGTCAAACATTTTAACCACAAATTCTTTGTTAAACGTCTTGAATTCTATTAAATGTGGCCAACAATTTAGAATCACTCAACAATTTGATTGGGCCACTTACATGCAAATCTTGAATTCTATTGGGCCGTTCACTCTAAGTCACAGTTGACAAATCATTTATAAAAGTCACATGCAATAACAAGTGGCCTGACAATCATCAATTAAAGAGCTGACAACATATATTTCAATGTTCTTTGATTGGGCCGCTAATATGTAGTGGACTTTAAGTCAGTACATTTGATTGGGCCAAAATAACCACTAACAAATGAAATCACATGGGCCGGTGTAATCACATGTAACTTTGATTTAATCAAGTAGATTTATCTAGTGGTCGACAAACTTATATCACTCAACGTATGATTGGACCAAAAGTATAGAACAGATCAAATAATTGGACCGATGAGCCTGATGTTCACATGAAATAGACAACTTTTAAATTTGTCGACAATATCAGTTCACGACACAATTTTAATTGGACCACACAATATGAATTTATCAAATCAAGAACATCTCGTGAACTGCACTTGAAGCGAAATGGCAATATCAACTCAAGCGGAACCCCACTCAAGCGAAATAAAGCACTTTCAAGCGATCAAGTTCAAGAGAAACAGATTGAAGCGAGAACACTTGATTTACTTTCAAGCGAAACCTGATTATATGTACTTTTCAAGCGAACACAACAGTAAATTCAAGCGAAACAGGAATTTAAAAAGGTTTCGCTTGAAAAGTTTCAAGCGGAATCTCGCTGTTTGATACAAAATCGGACCTAAAAACTCAAATTTCTCCTAAACGGCTAGGAGTTTGAATCTGAAATTTGGTAGGGTTGTAAATCAAGTGTTTTCGCACAACATATCAAAAAATCAGCCGATTTAGACCGTAAAAACCCGTTCAATTTGACGATTTTCAGTGAAAAACGTGATAAAATGAAAAGGATGAAGAAATAGATGAAATTCGGATCTGAAATCGATGAAATCCGGTACGAATCTATGTGTTTGATCAGTGCAATCGAGCTCCTTCTCTGATACCACTTGTTGGATCGGTTTCGTGACCCTAAACAGTCAAGTTGAGCAGTTCATCATCATTTACTAAGGCGGAATCAAAGTAAACAACATCAAACAGCTTGTTCCTTTTTAATTCTTCCTCTATTAATCAATCCAGAGTCTTTACAATCAATTCTGACAAAAATCTGGCAGCACCCCGACTCACACACAAACTCTAATGAACTATCGCTTCAAATGACCAACACACCTATTTATAGACTCAAGGGGTTTCGCTTGAACTACACATGATATCCTTTCAAGCAAAACATCCTATATCAACATGTAAAACCCTAAATTTCTAACCTATTGTGTTTTCATTCATTCTGTCTAGACATAAGACTTGTTAATGACGAAGTCAACAGACACTAAGTGCACCAACAGGGAAACTCTATCAAACTGATTTCGTGGTTGTGTATTTTCATATTATCAATAAAAATCAGATTATAATTACTTGTTATTGTTCAATTGATGTGTGTAAAATGCAACATATAAATTACATCAAATGAGGCATAAAACTAACCCTTTTTAGTACTAATGTTGGAAAAAGTGTGCTTTTGTCTTCCTTTTGTGTTTTCAGGATTAAGTGAGCGTAAATGAACGAAAGGAACAAAAATGCAGCCAAATCTAACATAAATACAAGAAAAGGAATAAACGTGGCATGCCCGACCCCACGACAGCATCTTCCCAAGCAAAAACAAGAGAACAGAAGGCTGACCACGGCCCCGTGTCCAGCGGACACGGGGGCGTGGCCAGTTGTCTGCAGAAAAGTCAAAGCTATAGAAGCTTCTATTCTCGACACGGGGGCGTGCCCAGCTCAACACGGCCGTGGTCAACGCTATGATTCGCAGAATCCAAGCAAATCTTGATAGTACAGATACGCTTCTACACACGGGGCCGTGCCCAGCGGACACGGGGGCGTGTGGAGCTAATGCAGACAAACTGCAATTAATGAAGAAAGAGAAAGTGGATGAACACGGGGCCGTGCCCAACGGACACGGGGCGTGTGGAGCTAATGCAGACAAACTGCAATAGAGGTGCTTGGTTCACTTCAAAGGCATCCCTTGGCAAACCACCTCTCTTCCACCTCACCCACACTCCACCACCACTACAACCCACATCCACCACCATCATCCATCATCCATCATAGAGTGTGTGTAGTAGTCTCGGGATCCAAGATTAATAGTAAGAGTTCTTGACAATCAAATGCCATGTTTGCCTAAGTCTCTTACATCACTTGGTGAAGACAAGCATTTAGTGTAATACTTTTGATTTTTAATCTTTTCGCACATTTTATTTGGTTTTGTATTAATGACTTGAATAACTAGTTTCTTATGTTGAAGGTTAAACTTCCTTATCATTTGTTCGTGGTGTCTTGACATTATTTTACTGTCTATATAAAATAAAAGATTTTCACCATTCATATCTCTACGGTCTATATAGAGATATGTTGGCTACCTGGTCGGGGGTTAAGGGAATGGTTTGGTAAGGTTCTTACCTTGTTCAGTGTATAGATCCTGCAAGGACCTGGGTCAAGCTTACTAGGACCTCCTTCAATACCCAATGGTATTGGATGGCGGGGGTGCGAATTGATTGATCCCCTAATATGTAAACTACTATTAATACATTAACCCGGCTACTTGGGATTGTATCCCTGCTGACTCAACCACTTAGCCGAGGGTAACGTCACCTTCAAAAGAGGGGCCTACCACATTACGCATTAATAACTTAATTAATTATCTTTCAATATTCCGACCCTTTAGGATTGTATCCTTGCTGACTCAAACTACTGGGTTGAGGGTAACGTCACCTTCAAAAGAGGGGCCTACTACTATAACTAAGATAATCTCTTAAAAAGTGCAAAAGTGCGGAAATCATCAAAGGTTACACTAAAGGCGAGTTGGGTCCAAGTAATTAATCTTGTCTATCTGTTTTTCTTTTATTTTTATTTTCAGCATTTTTAGTTTTTATTTTCATGTTTAAAACTTTTTCTAAAATTTTGATTTGATTAGACGTTGAGGATAAACCGGTACTAAAAGCTCTTGTGTCCTTGGACGACCTCGGTATCTTACCAACGCTATACTACGCTCACGATGGGTGCACTTTCCCATATGTGTGTTTAGTGTTAGTAAAATATCGTGTTTTATAAGTTTAAAACTTGACCAAAGTGTTAAAAAGGGCTTAAAATATAACTAAAAATATATTCACACCAACACAAATCAAGTTTTTGGCGTCGCTGCCGGGGAAACATTGGATTTTAAGAAAGCTTAAAATCGACGGCCTAATCAGTTTTTCAAAACATTTTTAAAACGCGTGCACATTTTCTGCATTTTAGTTAGTTTTTGAATTTACAGTAGACTGAACACGGGGTCGTGCTCACTGAACACGCCCCTATGCTGCATAATTTTTAACAAAACTCCCAGATACAGAGTCTGAACACGGGGTCGTGTTCGCTGAACATGCCCCCGTGCTGCACAAAACCAGTCACTTTTATTAAAACTCCCAGATACAGAACCTGAACATGGGCCGTGCTCACTGAACACGGGGCCGTGTCCAGCCTGTATTTCCGTTTTTATTTTTGTTTTCTGGTCCCGAGACTCTGTTGTGGTCTGCTGAGTGATTCTTATGGATCAATACTCAGGAGATTACAACTACCACTATGAGGAGGATGATTATAGGGAAGACTATTGCACCATTTGTGGTAACCCTCACTCGATACAATATTGTGACCTCTTTGAGCCATCCACTTCATAAAACTACTATGAGGAGCCCAGGTACGAGCCGTCCACTTCATATACATCCTATGAAGACCCAAGGTATGAACCTTCTCCCTCATACTCATAGTTTGATGAACCAAGATATAAGCCTTCATACTCATACTTTGAGACTATGAGGAACCATGGCATGAACAACCCACCTCATATGAGTATTATGAAGAAGAAAGTTACGACCCTTATTCATCATATACTTACAATGAGGAACAATGGTATGAACCATCTACCTCATTTGAGTATTATGAGGAACCAAGGATCGAACTCCCGAATTCAAGCTTTGAGGATCCTTATTCAACACAATTTGACGAACTACCAACCATCTCACCCGTAGCCTAAAAGATAATAGAACACCTTAAAACTATCGAACGTTGTATAAAAGAAGCCCGCGCAAGGGAAGAGGAATCTCACGCAAGGGAAGAGTTATCTTGTAATAAAGAAGAGATAGTTGAAGAGGTAAAAATGGAAGAACAAGTAAGTAAAAAAGCCGACACATGAGTTAAACAACGAAAAAGGTGAGTCCGACAACGTTAAAATCCAAGAAGAGTCTAATTTTAAAGAAATTAACCTCTTGTCACCTTCTTCGAAAATCATTGTTTAGTACCCACTCATGCAAAGTTTTAAAAGAGTTAAACACTAACACTAAAATTAACAAAATGGTAGGCATTAAGTTAACAAATGATCAAACTACGCTAATAAAAGAAGATCCATTTGAAATTAACATTACACCGGTTCCATGTTTTTTTCAAAATTCATTTATTATATTACAATTGATAAAGATCTTTGTGTTAATATAATGCCAAACTACATTTTTGAAAAATTAAGTATTAGTGATTTTACTCCACTTCAAATACCCATTTTTCTATCTAATCGGAAAACAGTAAAATCAATTGGGGTAGTTGAAGATGTGTTGGTCCAAACCAATCAAATGGTAATCCCAACCGACTTCGTCATCCTTGATGACGCTCCACTAATGTTGGGACGACCTTTTGTAAAGACCCACGAAGCTTTGAAAAATTGGAAGTATAACAATTTACCTATTCAATTAGGGGCATTTAAAAAGAGTGTCAACCTTGAGCGTTTAATAAAATATCCATTCGGCAATAATGACCCCCTAATTGAAGAAGAAGACAAACCACCCGATACAAGAGAGGAAATCGACCACTTTGTTGAAGAAGAGGTCACCATAGAACAAACCTTCATGGTTCTTGATCAAAATAAGCAACCAAATAAGGAGTCTCCTAAAGATCCATCTCTTGAGCTCAAAGAACTTCCAAAAGGTTTGGAATATGCTTTTCTCGACAAAGATGGTAAATTACCTGTAATTATTTCGTCAAAATTAACTAGCGTAGAAAAAGAAAAATTGATCACATTTTTGAAAAAACACAAAAACGCGATCGCTTGGAAGCTTGTAGATATCAAAGAAATAAGTCCTTCCATGTGCACGCACAAAATTTTAATGAATGATGACTATAAATCGGTAATACAACCACAATGTAAAGTAAATCCAAATGCCCAAAACGTGGTTAAAAATGAAGTCATCAAATTACTTGACGCCGGACTCATTTACCCAATCTCTGATAGTCCTTGGGTAAGTCCCGTCCAAGTAGTTCCTAAGAAAGGAGGTATGACGGTAGTAACTAACGAGAGAAATACCAACAAGAACCGTCACAGGATGGAGAGTATGTATAGATTATCGTCGATTAAATGAGGCAACAAGGAAAGATCACTTTCCTTTACCTTCTATTGATCAAATGTTAGAAAGATTATCCGGACACAAATTTTATTGTTTCTTATATGGTTTTTCAGGTTACTTTCAAATACCAATAGCACCCGAAGACCAAGAAAAGACAACATTCACATGTCCCTACGGAACTTTTGCTTATTGACGCATGCCTTTTGGTCTATGTAATGCCCCACAACTTTTCAACGTTGCATGGTGGCCATCTTCTATGATATGATAGAAAAGGCAATGGAAGTCTTCATGGATGATTTTTCAATCTTTGGAGATTCATACGACCAATGCCTCGATAACCTTGAACAAATGCTATCCCGATGTGAGGAAACTAACCTCGCCCTTAACTGGGAAAAATGCCATTTCATGGTAACGGAGGGAATAGTACTCGATTACAAAATCTCAAGCGAAGGAATGGAGGTTGATCGAGCAAAAATATTTCTCGACTACCACCCCCATCCTCCGTTAGAGCTACAGAAGTTTCCTAGGTTATGCTGGATTTTATAGACGATTTATCAAAGAATTTTCAAAAATCTCAAGACTAACAAAATTACTTGATAAAGATGCCTCTTTCATCTTTGACAAGGATTGCAACCAAGCATTTCTAACACTAAAAGAAATGTTGGTCAACGCACCTATCATGATAGCACCTGATTGGAAATTATCTTTCGAAATCATGTGTGATGCAAGTGACTTTGCAGTTGGAGCCGTCTTAGGACAAAGAAAAGATAAGCATTTTCACCCAATATATCACGCTAGTAAAACACTTAATGATGCACAAGAAAATTACACAACAACAGAAAAAGAATTACTAGCTGTAGTATTTGCTTTTGATAAATTTCGTTCTTATCTTGTTCTTTCTAAAACGATAGTTTATACAGACCATGCAGCCATTCGATATCTCTTTAAGAAACAGGATGCTAAACCGCGTTTAATTCGGTGGATTCTACTCCTCCAAGAATTTGACATTGAAATTAAAGACAAAAGAGGAGCAGAAAACACCGCTGTAGATCATCTTTCCCGCTTGGAAGATCCAGCTTTGGACGCAACTAGGGATGAGCTAATCAATGAAAAATTCCCAACGGAGTCCCTGGAAATGGTGGAATACCGAGAAGAGCCATGGTACGCCGACTATGCTAACTACTTAGCTAGCGGTATAGTCGCAAAAGGATGGCCACATCATCAAAGAAAAAAATTCTTTGCTGATGTAAAGCATTATTTTTGGGAAGATCCTTATCTTTTCAAAATGTGTGCCGACCAACTTATCCATCAATGCGTACATGGTAGTGAAGCAAGAATAATTCTCCGCCATTGTCATGAAGGTCCATACGATGGACATCATGGTGCCGCTAGTACCGCACGAAAGGCATTTGATTCGGGATTTTATTGGCCAACCATTTATAAAGATGCCCAAAGTCTTATCAAAACATGTGACGCTTGCCAAAGATCAGGTAATATTTCTTCCAAAAACAAAATGCCACCAAATGGCATTCTTGTTTGTGAAATTTTTGATGTGTGGGGACTCGACTTTATGGGACCCTTCCCACCGTCAAAAGGAAACAAATATATACTTATGGCAGTGGATTACTTGTCTAAATGGGCCGAGGCCGAAGCACTTCCAACAAACGATGGAAGAGTTGTGGTAAGATTCCTGAAACAATTATTTCTCGTTTTGGAACTCCAAAAGCATTAATAAGTGATAGAGGTACCCATTTTTGTAACCATCAACTTGAATTTTTTTTAACACGGTATGGGGTCTATCACCGGGTCTCAACAGCATATCACCCTCAAACAAACGGACAAGCCGAAGTGACTAATCGAGGTTTAAAAAGAATACTTGAAAAAACCGTAGGGTTAAATAAAAAAAGAATGGGCTGATAAATTAGACGATGCTTTATGGGCTTTTCGAACTGCATATAAAACAACAATAGGTACAACCCCATATAAGCATGTCTACGGAAAAAATTGTTATTTGCCGGTAGAAATAGCACACAAAGCCTACTGGCAATCAAAAACGTAAACTTAGACTTAGAAATGGCCGGTAAAAATCGATTTTGCCAATTAAATGAATTAGACGAATTAAGAAATCGCGCATACTCTAACTCCGAAATTTATAAGAAAAAAATGAAAAACATGCATGATAAACACATTAAACCTAATGAATTTTGGGTAGGAGATCAAGTTCCATTGTTTAATTCACGACTTCGATTATTTCCTGGTAAGTAAAAGTCTAGGTGGTCGGGACCTTTTTCCATCACCCATATTTTCCCACACGGTGCAATTGAGATTAAATCTCTGAATGGAATTCCATTCAAAGTCAATAACCAACGGCTAAAGCTTTATCAAAGATTTATTGAGGATGAAGAGGAAGAAATCTCGCTTCAAGCGGCCGAATAATTAAACGAAGGTTTAAATATCAACATCATATCTTGTAAGTTACGAACATCGGGAAAGCTTCTAAATCGGTAAGATTTCTAAGACCAAGTTTCGGGAAACAGGGCATTCACACGTGCACTTAAAAAAAAAATTTGCCCACCCACAGGCCGTGTCCAGCGGACACGGGGCCGTGTCCAGCGGACACGGGGCCGTGTCCGTGCAACTGTCGGGGATAAAACCCCTTTTTTCCTTCATTTCTTCATTTCAACACGCCCCGTTTCCCCAAGAACTCTCTGGTTCCGGTGAAATTTTCTACAGATTTTAACGTTTCCCCGACTTCTAACAATGTCAAGGTATGATTCTATCATCATAATTAGTTAGTTTAATCACTTGCATGTAGTTTAACATCAAAAATTTGGGGAAAAATCTAGGGTTCTTCAACTCGAACCGAATCAAACCTCAAATCTTTGCTTAGATCTGTTAGCATTAGTGTAGATGCATGTTATAGGAAGTAAATCAACTTGAATTGTTTGTAGATTTGCCTTATTTCTCACAAAAACCTCAAACCCTTATTTTTGAACCGAAAAAGATGAAATTGAAGGGGTAAACGGTTTGTTTTGGGAAAAACGGCACTTGGGTTTCATTTTTGGGGAAAACCGCCCCTACTGGACCAAAAAATTTCAAGTTTTCGAGACCGGGTCGAAAAATGGGATTTTTGGGAAACAGACGCCTGAGCACGGCACGAGGGCGTGTCCAGCTAATTTCAGGCGAACATGGGGCGTGTCCGCTGAACACGGGGTCGTGTTCAGCTGACTGTTTTCAGTTTTCTTCAAAAATTTTACTGTTTCATGCTAATTGTTTGGTGTTTTTCTTTCAGATGGCCAAGAAATTTACCAGGTTCAACGCGAATGAGTTGCTGCTCAAGCGCGGTTTAAGGTGCTCAAGACTAGGCCCGAAGAAAATCTCCGATAAGTTTGCTTGGATACTCTAGAAGCAGTAGGCCAAATAGACCGCTTCAACAACCTTGTTACCGGTCCACTATGAGCAGCTTTTTGCATTCGACTTCACTCTGTGCATGAATATAACATGGAATTTTACAACACGTTTGCTTTCAAGACAAGAGCGGAGCCGTTTGACAATGAGGGGGTAGAATTCCGTTGTGCAGGGGTTATGTACTCAATTTCAATAGCACAATTCGGGGCTATCATCGGGCTGTATTCGGAAGAGGATGCTGGAGAGGAAGAGAACACTGATGGTCTACGCGAACTTCCAGAAGATCAACGCCAAGCTACATGGGCTCAGATTGGAGAGGGACACTATAACCCGAGCCGAACCAAGAGCACACTGTTAAGAGACCCTCTCTACCGCTACATCCATAGGGTCCTCAGCTACTCCCATTGCCAGAGACGTAACATTGGCGGTGTTGTAGGGTTGCACGATCTAATAGTCCTCCATTGCATTCATAACCGTATCAACCTCGATGTTCCATACCTGCTACTTCGCAACATGCACTTGAACCAACTTGCCACTCCCCCGACTCCTATCCTTTTTGGAGGGTGGATCTACCGCCTCTTCAAACATTTTGTGCCAAGGATGCCGAGGTCCTTTCAAAAGAGCCCATGGTCGGGAAAAGTGGACCTTGTCATTTGTTGCTCCATGAATTTAATCAACGAAGCAAATGACGGGACGGTCAGGTTTCAAACGGTTCAAGGGCATGTGTAGAACCCTCAAGAAGCTCTCATCCTTCACGCTTCACATATCCATCCTCCTCCCCAGTACCAGTATCATCACCATGGTGATCTGGGTCAATCCTCCTCTCAATGAGGTGGTTTTCCTAACTTCCAAAGTTTACATGATTTATTGCAGGAAAACCTAATGTGCACCCACAATACCTACAACATGGCCAGCAACACGTACGCCCAGGTCGGAGTTATCGAGAAAAACATCTCCGACATGTAGGATGACATCAGCAACATCCGGGAATACATGGCGGGCCAAGGAGGGGATGATGACGAGGACGGCAACATGGATTGAGGTGGAAGCGGTGGAAGGTGATGTAACATGGTTGACGGTCCTGATAGGTTAACCCTTTGCTCTTACAAACAATTTCATTGCCTACGTGCCACTTGTTGAACAATTTACTTTTCTTAACACTTTTAATTTCTTGCATTTTTTTAGTTTGTGATGTGAATGGTGAACTTATGGTTAAGTAGGATGTTGGTTATTTTGTTTTGTGTGGTATTTATAAGTAAAACAGCTACCTACAAGGCTTGAAGCACTAAATCTTAGTGCTACAAAATCCAGGAAAGCAGAACCAAAGGCCGAAACCTGTTTTCAGTGATTGCAGAATGTCAACACGGGGACGTGTCCAACAAACACGCCCCCGTGTCCATCGCCCAGTATCTGCTGATTGTTTAATTTCTGCCCAACACGGGGTCGTGTTCACCAGGCACGCCCCCGTTTCCACCTTATGTAAGTTTTTGTTACTGGCAGTTTGACCACGGGGCCGTGCTCACCCAACACGGGGCCGTGTCCAGATGCCCAGTAACAACAAAATCTTGTTTTTAAACACCTTTTTATGCATTCAATCAACCTAATAATTTATTTTTGGGACACATTGAGGACAATGTGTAATTTAAGTGTGGGGGGATGCTAAAACCTTGAATCTTGCAAGTCCTAATAACAAGCCTTACACAAAACTCTATTGGAACCGCTAATCACCCCAAATTTTTTCAAAAACTTTTCATTTTTTTACTTGTCTTGGTTTAATTTGGAAATAACAAGTTCTAAAAAGGTTATATTTTTACAAATTTACAACCAATAGCGTCATGATAAAA
This sequence comes from Helianthus tuberosus, assembly GCA_030545235.1. Classification (NCBI taxonomy): domain Eukaryota; kingdom Viridiplantae; phylum Streptophyta; class Magnoliopsida; order Asterales; family Asteraceae; genus Helianthus; species Helianthus tuberosus. The sequence continues at coordinate 105,730,602 of CM060408.1, forward strand.
AGAACCAACATAAGAAAATTATGAAACAGCATGACAAATCTAGTTAAAATTTGATTATATATACTTGATCACATTAAAAACCCATTCCCACAAAAGTGAGTTTTGAGCCTTTATTGAGCATAAAAGCATACATCTTTAAATTAAATGCTCATCTTTCATTTCTTGTGTGAATAGCCACTTGTTTTCTTACGACTCTAGAACTTGCCATGACGATATATTCCCGGGTCCTTACCAACTTAAACCCAACTAAGTAAATGATGGAGGAATTAGGACTAACCCTTTTTTTTTTCAACACCATTATTTTTCATTTTTTACCACCTACCCAAAATCCCCCTAGTTAACCCCTTTGAGCCTAAACCTTTTCGTTTCTAAACCCACAAAACAAACACCCTTTACCCACCAAAACCTTTTTATTTTTAGCCCTTTATTTTAGTGAAAAGCTCGGTTTTCATGTGACATTCCTTATAAAAAAAAAGTATATCAATAAACAAACAAAGTCCTCAAAAGAAACTTTGTTTGAATAAAAGTCACAAAAACAAAAAGTTTTACGACGACCGACGCTTTTTACGCTTTTAGCCCTTTTCTACTAACCACTACCCCAAAACTACCTACCTTTAACCCAAGCCTAACCCTTCCCCAAGTCCTCTTGATATTTACAAAGGTTTATAGTTAAAAAGGAGGAGGATTGATTGCTTGGCAAGCATATGGTAGAAGTAAGTTCCATGCCGGTCTCGAGTGTTTCACAAAAATACATCTTCGGCCGAGTGTTGAGTGATCTCCCGTGAGGTATGTGAACTTGTATATAAATGGAATTTTAAAAAAGGCATGTTATGCCTAAATAAGTAATTCATCTTATGAAACGTTCTAAATAAATCATAACGAATAGGATTGTAAATAACATAAAAATAAAGCCTAATAAAGATCTTGGATTCCTGACACTCAAGACAAGCCCAAAACTTCTCTTCTACCCATTCCATTTGGGAGTGTAAGCCACATTATAAAGAGTTTTGCTTGAGGACAAGCAAAGATTCAAGTGTGGGGGGTATTTGATGTGTGTAAAATGCAACATATAAATTACATCAAATGAGGCATAAAACTAACCCTTTTCTAGTACTAATGTTGGAAAAAGTGTGCTTTTGTCTTCCTTTTGTATTTTCAAGGTTAAATGAGCATAAATGAACGAGAGGAACAAAAATGCAGCCAAATCTAACATAAATACAAGAAAAAGAATAAACATGGCATCCCCGACCCCTCGACAGCATCTTCCCAAGCAAAAACAAGAGAACAGAAGGTTGACCACGGCCCCGTGCCCAGCGGACATGGGGGCGTGGCCAATTTTCTACAGAAAAGATAAAACTATAGAAGCTTCTATTCCCGACACGGGGGCGTGCCCAGCTCAACATGGCCGTGGTCAACGCTAAGATTCGCAGAATCCAAACAAATCTTGAGAGTACAGATACGCTTCTATACACGGGGCCGTGGCCAGCGGACACGGGGGCGTGTGGAGCTAATGCAGACAAACTGCAATTAATGAAGTAAGAGAAAGTGGATGAACACGGGGTCATGCCCAATGGACACGGGGCCGTGTCCGGGCTTCTGTGCAGTCTATAAATAGAGGTGCTTGGTTCACTTCAAAGGCATCCCTTGGAAAACCACCTCTCTCCCACTTCACCCACACTCCACCACCACTACAACCCACATCCACCACCATCATCCATCATCCATCATAGTGTGTGTGTAGTAGTCTCTGGATCCAAGATTGATAGTAAGAGTTCTTGACAATCAAAGGCCATCTTTGCCTAAGTCTCTTACATCACTTGGTGAAGACAAGCATTTAGTGTAATACTTTTGATTTTTAATCTTTTCGCACTTTTTATTTGGTTTTGTATTAATGACTTTAATAACTAGTTTCTTATGTTGAAGGTGAAACTTCCTTATCATTTGTTCGTGGTGTCTTGACATTATTTTACTGTCTATATAAAATAAAAGATTTTCACCATTCATATCTCTATGGTCTATATAGAGATATGCAGGCTACCTGGTGGGGGGTTAAGGGAATGGTTTGGTAAGGTTCTTGCCTTGTTCAGTGTATAGATCCTGCAAGGATCTGGGTCAAGCTTACTAGGACCTCCTTCAATACCCACTGGTATTGGATGGCGGGGGTGCGAATGGCTTGATCCCCTCATATGTAAACTACTATTAATACATTTACCCGGCTACTTGGGATTGTATCCCTGCTGACTCAAACCACTTAGCTGAGGGTAACGTCACCTTCAAAAGAGGGGCCTACCACATTACGCATTAATAACTTAATTAATTATCTTTCAATATTCCGACCCTTTAGGATTGTATCCTTGTTGACTCAAACTACTGGGTTGAGGGTAACGTCACCTTCAAAAGAGGGGCCTACTACTATAATTAAGATAATCTCTTAAAAAGTGCAAAAGTGTGGAAATCATCAAAGGTTACACTAAAGGCGAGTCGGATCCAAGTAATTCATCTTGTCTATCTGTTTTTCTTTTATTTTTATTTTCAGCATTTTTAGTTTTTATTTTCATGTTTAAAACTTTTTCTAAAATTTTGATTTGATTAGACATTGAGGATAAACCGGTACTAAAAGCTCTTGTGTCCTTGGACGACCTCGGTATCTTACCAACGCTATACTACGCTCACGATGGGTGCACTTGCCCATATGTGTGTTTAGTGTTAGTAAAATATTATGTTTTATAAATTTAAAACTTGAATAAAGTGTTAAAAAGGGCTTAAAATATAACTAAAAATATATTCACACCAACACACATCATCAATCCACTCTCGTACTTGGATTCTGCACAAGATACGAGATCTTTGCAATCACCGAAGCATTCAAGTGCATCAAAATCGATCCTAAAACGCACGTTCAAGTGGTATCAGAGTGGGAGATTGATTGCAAGGACTGAAGATACAAGAATTCAAGCAAATTTAAGCAAATCAGAGCAAATTTCATCATTTCTTCTTCTACACTTAATTTTCAAGTTTAAAACTCAGATTCACGTCTAATCCACGGTTAAAAATGGCTGATTTTTGAACATGTTGTACGAAATTAGTGTTTAAACAATCCTTGAAAATTTCAGATCTAAATTCAAGCTAAATCTTTGAAATTTTTTGAAAAAATCATCAGAATTAAACAACATGAACACGCTGATGAGTACGCACGGATCAGGAAGTGAATTTGTGAGTTTGCACGGATCTAGGGTTTTTATGGCTTATCCACACGAATCAAGAAGTAGTTGATCCGCACGGATCTACTTCTTGTCTGTTCGCACGAATCAAGACCAAGTTTTAAGGTGTTTATTTTTCAAAGTTGTTTGATACGTTTGTTGATTGTTTGCAGGTGATTCACGAGTATTTCAAGATCATGGAAGAGGAGTTTTATAACGAATTTTATAATGCTTTCACATCCGAAAAAACACCCACATCGAAGAACATATCGCATGCTATTTCTGAGAGTTTGAAATATGATAATGTGTACGGAAATCATCAAAAACCACCTAAACTAATTAACATTGAAGATTATAACTGGTGGAAAGATAGGTTTGAGATTTGGGTGAAAGCATATGCTTATGATTGTTGGTCTATGTTACACTTTGGATATGTTAAACCAACTAATGAGAAAAATGAAATAATTCCACTTAAATCATACAACGATGCTGATAAAATAGAGTTCTCTAACGAATAAAGAATGATCACATTGTTACAACAATCGGTTAGGGAAGATATTCTTTGTTTGTTTCAACATGATGAAACGTCAAAATCCATGTGGGAGACGCTGAAAGTGAAAGTTGAAGGTAGCAAGGAAATCAAGAAAAACAAAATATCATTGCTAAAGAAAGAATTTGATCTGTTCAGTTGCACGAAAGGAGAGACTGCCCGACAAATGATAGAACATTTCTTTCATTTGAAAATTGAACTAGAAAGATTCGACATCAAAAAGGTCAGAGAAGAGATCATCGACAAACTGATTGAGGCTTGACCTTATGTAGATGATTGCCAAACATTTGTCATGATATTGAAAAACAATGCAAAGTTTGACGAGATCACTTTAGACAGTTTAATTGAAAAACTTGAAAGCCATGAACTGGAACTTAAAAAAGCAAAACAAAATGAGCAGTTCAAGTTATCAGCAAAATGTAAATCTCTACTATCGTGGAAGCATGCTGAACAATCAAGCACCAAAGATTGGTACTGCCTTTAGCGCAAAGAATTCCGATGAATCATTACAAAGCAGGTCTCCGAATCATGATTCTGGTTATCATTCATCCTCTGCATCAAGCCAATCAAATCCAAATGTGACTCAATGTAACATTGCCCTCAATCTGAACAACTCTCAAAGTATGAATGCTGATGCTGCTAAACAATAGATGGTGTTCTTAGCATCTATTCTGGAATCATACGAAAGTCTGGTGGTAGGTAGAATTGGCAACCCGAATATAATGAAGGAAGGCTATGACCAGATCGATCCAGAAGAGATGGAGCTTATAGATATCAGATGGTGTATGGCAAGCGTAATCAGGAGAGCACAACGGTTTATGGAGATTACCGGGAGACAATGGATTGAAGGTCCTAACACAAAACTGGGATTTGACAAATCCAAGGTTACATGCTTCAGATGCAAACAGAAAGGGCACTTCAAGAGAGAGTGCACAAACCAGGGTGTTGATGAAAGTGTGAATCCTTTCCATGACAACGACTACTACAAGAAAGCAATCTACCATCGCACCAATGAACAATTTCCAAAGCTAAATAAAAAACAAATAAGTGAAGGTTCATCTAAAGAGAGAAAACAAGCTTTGGTGGTGACTCAAGAGGACGAAGGGTTCAATTGGAATAAATGCATTCCAAAGCAGAAGGTTGCTTTGGTTGCTGAGTTGAGACCGAGTCGAGAAGAACGTCATGCATGTATGAGATTGAGTGAGGTGTATAAGGTTTTCATGGAAGCAAAGGATGCAAAAATATGGGATGATGAGAGGAAGTGCTATCTAGATCCTAAAGGGAATCCGGCAGTGGATCCAGATGTGGTAGACTTTGAAGCGCTTGTTGTTGGTATTCCAACTACACGAGCATTTTATTCAAGGATCGTAGAGGATAAAAACTATGAGAAAGAAGTGGAAGAGGGCATAAGAAGGGTGATTTATGCGAGTGTTGAGAAGAAGAAGAGTGTGGAAGAGGTTGTTGAGGAGAGTCAAAAGATGAAGGATGAATTTTTGAAGAAGATGACTGAAAGCAAACTGTTGGCAGATCAAACTGAGGTAAAAACTCAAAATGAATCTACTGAGTCGTCTAATGAGGCTAATTCAATGGATAATAATGATGAAATTGATATCAAATATGAACACAAAACTGAAGAGTAGTGCAGGAAATGCATGGAAACATGAAGTGCCTGTACTGAGAAGGATGAAAACTTAAGATCCAGAAACATTGAGTTTACAAAAATAGAAAATGTTCTCAAAGAAAAATGTAAAGAAATGTTTGAAATAGAAAATTTTTTAAACAAAAAGAAGAAGAACTGACACAAAAATGTGATGGTCTTGAAAAAGAAAATAAAGTTTTAAAACAAAAGTGTTCAGCAGATTGCAACGAATGTTTACAAAAAGATTATATCATTCAAGGAATGGATGAGGGAGAAGTATTGTTCACGTGCCGAACTTCAAAAGTTGGAGACTAAGTTCTGGAATCTGTCCATGGTTGGTGCGAACATTGTAGGTTACACTCAAAGGTTCCATGATCTGTCGCGAGTGATCCCCTATCTCGTAACTCCTGAGTTTAAGGGCATTGAGCGCTACATCTGGGGATTGGCTCCGGAGATTCATAGTATGGTGACTGCGGCAAACCCTACAACCATTACTCAGGCTGTAACTCTGGCTGTCAGCCTTACCGAAGACGTTGTTCGTATGAAGAAGTTGTCATTGAAGGGACTGAGAAAACTAAAACACATGCTGAATCATCTGGTGATAAGAAGAGGAAACATTCGAATCTGAATCAAGCAACCCGCAATAACAACAAAAGCTCCAACAACAAGAAACGTGACACCAACCCGCTTAAGGATGCGAAAACATTTGCAGCTGCGAATGACACCGTAGCTAGAGGATACCAGGACACTTTGCTCAAATGCAACAAGTGAAAGTATCATCGTACAGAAGATTGTTGGGGAAGAGGAAATGGAGGCGGTAATAGGAATGGGAATGGGAACAGAAATGGTAATGGCGTTGGTAATGGAAACGGTAATGGAAATGGCAACGGTACTGGTAATCAGAATGGAAATGGAAACGGGCGAAACCAAGGATGTTTTGGTTATGGTAGTAAGGAGCACTTCAAGAAAGATTGTCTGAAGGAAAAGAACGCTCAAGCTCGAGCGTTTTTCATAGGAGCAAGGAACGCCCGCGAAGACCCTAATGTGGTCAACGGTACGTTTCTCGTTAACAATCACTTTACACCCATACTATTTGACACTAGTGCCGATTTTAGTTTCATGTATGTGGAATTTAAACATATGCCTGGAGTTGAGTCTAGTAGGTTAGACATTCCTTGTTCCATAGAATTAGCCGATGGTAAACTTGTTGAATCGGGTGAAGTTGTTAGAGGGTGTACATTGAAACTTGGTGAACGAAGGTTTAGCATCGATCTTCTACCTATCCAGTTGGGTAGCTTTGATGCTGTAGTCGGCATGGATTGGCTATCCAAGAATAGAGCCAAAGTTGTTTGTCATGATAAAATCATTCGCATCCCTCTTGCGAATGATGAAATACTTATAGTACATGGGGAGAAGCGCAACAGGCCCCTGAGAATCATCAACTGCATGAAGGCCCATAAATGCTTGCGAAAAGGATGCGTTGCCTTTTTGACGCATGTGGTAGATAAGAATGTTGGGGAACCAAAGCTTGAAGATATTCTCGTGGTGAATGATTTCCTTGAAGTCTTCCTCGAAGACTTGCCGGGATTACCTCCGTAGAGATAAGTCGAGTTCCATATGTACTTGGTCCCAGGAGACGCACCTGTGGCCAAGGCACCTTATCGACTTGCGCCATCCGAGATGCAGGAATTATCTACGCAAATCCAAGAGTTGTTGGATAAGGGATTCATAAGGCCAAGCTTCTCACCTTGGGGAGCTCCAGTGCTGTTCGTAAAGAAAAAGGACGGAACCTTACGGATGTGCATCGATTACAGAGAGTTGAATAAACTCACAGTCAAGAACCGGTATCCGTTACTGAGGATTGATGACTTATTGACCAATTACAAGGATCAAGCTATTACTCCAAGATTAACCTTCGGTCTGGCTATCATCAGTTGAGGATACAAGAGGAAAGCATACCTAAGACAGCGTTCAGGACATGTTATGGGCACTATGAGTTTCTCGTTATGCCGTTTGGATTGACAAATGCACCGGCTGAATTTATGGACTTGATGAATCGCATTTGCAAACCATATCTTGATAAATTTGTGATAGTATTTATCGATGATATTCTGATTGCAACACCCCGTGTTACGAAAGTCAAAGTCATAGTCAAAATTGAAGTCAAAGGAAGAAAAGAATGCTATTTGCGATCTGTCACCCCTTGCTTAATTACTGATTTGACTTCTTTGACTTGTAATCGAATCTTTATTTTGTTTGCTTTAGTTGTATTATGTGGAGTATCTGTGAATAATCGAGGTTTAATCGATGTTTATCGCATGTTTTATCACTTTATCGTTAATCACATCGCAATCGCATTCGTAACACGAATTATGCATTCTGGATATTGTTTTACGTGTGTGTGTTATTTTAGGTGTTGCTTGTGCATGTTTACTTTATGTTTGTGGAGGTTAATCGAAGCGCAATCGCAACTCTATCGCAATGCAATCTAAATCGCAAACGCTAAACGCAAGTTATTTATAGTGATTGTATGTTAGATATAGAAGTTAGGATATTTGTGTAACTAATGGGTAATTCTATCGCATCGCTCGCTCGAAACGCATCGCAATGCTCAACACGCAAATCGAGACGACAAAACTCAACACGCCGGACACCTGGATCGAATGGCCAACCGATCGAGTGGCCATCCGATCGAGGCTCCATCCGATCGGTGGCCAATCCGGCCCTTGTGCACTTTCCTCTTTTGGAAACCCTATAAATACCCACCTGTCACATCATTCGTGATGTGACAGCTCCTCCACTCGACCAGCTCGCTCAAGGCCTTCTTTCTCTCGATTTCTCACGATTCTTGTAAGTTTTCAACCTAAATCTTGTACTTCTATGATCCACACACGCTTCTTCATCTTCTCCACCTTTGAATCTGGACTTTTAACCGTGAATCAGTGGATTTGAGGTGTTCTAGGATGATGTCATCATGAAGTTCTTAAGAACTTCAAGTTTTGGCCTCATTCCATCAAGAACAACTTAGATCTGAAAGATTTCCACATGAATAAACAATGTTTTCACATAGATCTAAACATTTTCAAGGTTAAAAGGATTGAAAGAAACTTTTCCAACTTTCTTTCAACTCTTTTACACTCAATGCACTCAAAACCGATAGAATCGGAGCTCGTTCTGATCTTCTACTCATTCTTAGTGAAGTGCTGGTTAAAGATCTAGTTTCTATCAAAGAGACAACCGATTTCGGATTAAACATGAACAAAACATCACGATCCAATTAACTGGTCGAGTCTGGGTGATTCCTGCTCGATCGGGTGACTTGGGACTTGACGAGGTTCTGTTGTTTAGTACGTTCTCATATCGCCTCGAAAAAACAACAAAACTTTCAAAACTTAACAAATCTCCAAGTTGCAAAACCATCAGACCGCGGGACGGATTGCTGTCCGATCAGATTGCCGTCCGATCGAACCGTAATCCGATCGGATTGCACTTGAGGATTCAACACTTAAACAATTTTCAACATGTTCAATACATAATCAGTTCTAACGGATTGCCACTCAATCGATAGACCATCCGATTGGATGAAAATCCTGCTGTGAACTTGTTCTCTGAGAAATACCTCACCTAACGGATCGCTATCCGATCGAACTACCATTCGATCGAACGATCGGAAAGGTAGAGATATTTCTTTGTTTTCAAAATGCTACAACGAAAACTTCAAAGCCATCATATACAAACACATCCTTACCAAAACGAATATCAATCCGACTGAATGGCCATCTGATCAGATGACCATCCGAACGGATTGACATTCGATCGAATGGACAACCGATCGGATTACCATCCAATCGGAGTACCGTTCGACACCTGGTTCTTTTGAACCGTTTTACACGCCGTTCTTCGCTTATGCTATCGTTAACTGTTCAGGCTAATCTCTCTCAGCGCTCCCTTTAATCCAAGAGAGTGTTTACTTGTTAAACGCTATCTGTGAGTATACTCGATCCCTTTTTGCTTTATGCATTTTTGGGTGTTACATACGTTACCTAAATTCAAATCACATCGATCACACAACACAAACACTATTTATACGCTGACCGTTATTGCATGTTACGTGTTATTCGATGAATGCTTGTATGTTATGTTAACACAGTGATTGTTGCCTGACACCTTAGCAACGATAGTACTATAGTTTGGACTCAGCACTTGTCGTGGACAGGGGTTGTTAAGGGCTTTACTTCACGTGTCCTAGTGGGGATATGTGTTACGCATTCTACAACTCGCAGTCACGTCTATGCATATTTCTCTGTCGATAACCTACTAGCCTTCACTTTGTTACATGTTACATGTTGGTTATGCGTAAACAATTTCGAACTCTACTATACTATCAAACTTGTATGCTCACCTTTACACTATGTGTATTGACCTTATTTTAACGTATGTGGCAGGTGCCTAGGATGATGTGCCTTGCTTGCTTTTCATGGAATCAAGTAGGATTGAGAGTCTAGAAACAAAGACAATTTATTTTATTTGAATCTGAGTTGTCGGAACATGTTATTCGTCGTTGAGATACCGATGTCTGTAATAATTTACTTGCTTAATAGGTTATGGTATGGGACATAATATTAACTATTCGGTAAAGTAGTTGTTATGGAATTTCTCTTGGACAATCTGTTTCACTCAGTGCCATGCCCCGATGTTTCTGCCATCGGTTGGGGTGTGACAGATTGGTATCAGAGCCATAACTATAGAGAATTAGGCAAGACTCAACCTAGTCTGGGCCGATGTCTTAGAAACGACCTAGTCTGTAGTCTAAGTACCAACAGACCAACTTGTGCATGCCCTGTAGGGGTTTTGTACGAGCATACTTGTTATTTCTCGCTCGCAGTCGCTGAACACTACACTATCACTGCACTATTTTCGAAAATGAACGAGTGATTAGGTCAAGATTAGGTGTGAAAACCGCAAACTCTCGACCGAATCGCTTGTTCGACCCGCATTTTACCTATAAACAAGAGAACTTGCGTTGAATCAGGAGTGAAATCCGCACTTCGACGCAAATTCTCTCCCTATTTTATCAAAACGGGAACGAAGTTGTTAAGTCAGGGGTGAAACCCGAACCTTGACGACTTGTTCCTTGCTCTATTTTGGTTTTACAAAACTCTCACCAAAGTCTCGACGGACTCCAACGACTTGAAGTTCCACTGTAACTGGAAGGATGCGTGCCATTAATCCAGATCGAGGCGAGAGCACAGTCCCGAAAGCTAAGGTATATACCAAAAGTCCTTGTGAATAGTCGAATCACTATGGGTAGTCAACGCCTATCAAGCCAAGACAATCTATTTCTCGATTCTATGTGTTTCGATTCTGGAGTTCGCCGCCGCTAACTCTGATATTTGTCACTTTTATGTAGCTTTTATGTGTTTTATGTGGATTTTATCTGTTATGTGTTTCGATTTTGGTGGATTATTCGCTTTTCGCTCTCGCTTTGATCGACACACATAACCCGCACTGCACCTCTATCTCAACACGCTAACAAATCGCTGCTACTTGTGGATATTCGCATGCTATGTTACTCGCTATCTCGCTATTCAACTCTCTAACACTTTACGCAGCTTTGAAGGACAGGTGAATACGTGCCATATGTGTAGGTGAATACGTGCAAATTATAGTGTGGTTTCTGTGGTTTACATGCTTCTGTGCTCTATGTGCTTATGTGATTATGTGGTTTATGTGCCTACGTGCCTATGTGGTTACAAGGTTGATGTGTTCCTGTGCTTTATAAAGTAGCTTTGGGTGAATTTGCTAGACTATGCTAGGCTTAATCGAAATTGTGTTTGAGTCCTATGGCGATGTCTGTTGCAGACAATGTCGTCATTTGGATCAATCCACTCCCGCACCGCTCGCCGCAGTCATGAGGATAAGCGCATTGCTTCTTTGGTCGCTAAGCAGATAGCGAAAGTTATCCCCCAAATCGTTAGTGAGCTGAATGAAAATGGTAGCATGTCTTCTGAAGAGTCCAGGACTGATTCGCCAAAGTCTGCTTTTAGCTTCAAGCAGTTCAAAGCATGTGGCCCGAAAGAATTTACCGGTGAAGATAGGTCTACGGCCATGTTCCAATGGTTTGATTCGATCGAGGACACCCTGTGCCAGAGTGGCTGTCCTGATAATCTCCGTACTCTTAACGCCACCGGTGTCTTCCAATCCCGAGCTCTAGATTGGTGGACGGCCGAGAGAAACAAGCGCGGAAATGATGCAGCTTACGGGCTGACATGGGATGAGTTGAAGGACGTTATGATGCAAGAGTTCGGCCCTCCCCACGAGCGCCAAAAGCTGGAGGACGAGTTCTGGCATATCAAGCAGAAAGATGGTGACAATGCTGGTTTAACTGCTCGCTTCAAGCAGTTGAGTATTATCTGTCCAGGTCAAGTTACTACGCCCGAAATCACCATCAAGAAGTATATATGGGCTCTTCCGGATTGTGTGGCTGATTTCATTCAAGCTGCAAAGACGACAACAATTGAGGAAACCCACCTATTCACTGCCGAGATCAACGACAAGCGAGTTAAGTCTGGTTACTAGGATAAAGCCTCCAAGAATCTGCATCAAGCTACCACTGTTCCCACCGCTGAAACCGCCATCGCACCACAGTCTTCAAAGTCCTCCCGTCGCAAGAGGAAGAACAACAACAACAGTAGCAAGAATTGCACTGTCACAGCTGCCGCTCCTCTTCAAGTTGTCCCTGCTCAACCGCAGCCTCAACACCGCCAAGTAGCGTCACCGGTCACCAACGCACCGCCGGCTAAGCGTGCGTACACTGGTCCTTACCCTGTTTTCCCTACTTGTACTTATCACCACCCAGTGGGAATCGCTTGCAGATACTGTGTGCACTGCAACATGTACAGCCACTTCACCGCCAACTGCCGTACAGGTCCACGTCAAGCTCCAGTTCCAGCTCAAGGTTAAGCTCCTGCTCAACAAGCTCTACTTCCTGCTCCTCAAGGCCAGCAAGCGGTTCCTGCACCCGCGATCCATGATAGAGCTTGCTTTGCGTGTGGTGATCCCAACCACTTCGCAAACATGTGTCTAAATCGAGTGGTGAACCAAGAGCCACAACAGCAGCAGCAGCCAGCAGCCCGCGGACGTACTTTCAACATCAACGTCCGCCAAGCTCAAGCCGATAACAATGTGGTTAATGGTACGTTCCTTGTGAATGGTATATATGCTTCGTGTTTATTTGATACTGGAGCCGATAATTGTTTTGTACCGTTTGAATTCGAAAAGCTCCTTAATCGTAAGCGCGCCCATCTCCCCTCGACGTTCGATGTTGAAGTTGCCACCGGAAGAACTGTCGCTATCAGTTCTGTTCTTCGTGATTGTACTCTTGAACTCAGCAATCACGTCTTTCCTATCGATCTTATTCCGATGCAGCTCGGTAGTTTTGACGTCATAGTAGGCATGGACTTTTTTTGCGAAAACTATGCTGAAGTTATTTATTTCGATAAGATGATTCGTTTCTCGCTAATGGTGATCAATTTTGTGTGTATGGCGAAACTCCTTCGAAGGGTCTGAAACTCATGTCGTGTGTCCAAGCTAGCAAGTATCTCCGCAAGGAATACAGAGCTTTCTTGGCTAACATCGTAGTAGCGGAGAAGGAAAAGAAAGAGGAAATAGACAAGGTGCATGTAGTTCGTGATTTTCCTCTTATTTTTTCCGATGAGTTACCTGGATCACCTCCGAGACGTGATATCGACTTCCGTATCGACCTCATTCCTGGAGCCAATCCTATTGCTAGAGCTCCTTATCGATTCGCTCCGTCCGAAATGCATGAACTTTCGAGTCAGCTTCAGGAATTGCTTGACAAATGCTTCATTCGCCCTAGCACCTCTCCTTGGGGCGCACTAGTTCTTTTCGTCAAAAAGAAGGACGGGTCGTTCCGGATGTGCGTCGACTATAAGGAGTTGAATAAACTGACGATCAAGAACCGCTATCCCCTGCCTCGAATCTATAATTTGTTTGATCAGTTGCAAGGTGCTACGTGTTTCTCCAAGATCGATCTATGCTCAGGCTATCACCAACTACGCATTCAAGAGGAGGATATTCCCAAGACCACTTTTCGCACTCGATATGGCCACTATGAGTTCGTTTTTATGCCCTTTGGTTTGACCAACGCACCTGCGGTTTTCATGGATCTGATGAATCATGTGTGTAAACCTTTCCTCGACCGCTTCGTCATCATGTTCATCAATGATATCCTGATCTATTCCAAGTCGAAAACCGAACACGAGCAGCATCTACGTTTGGTTCTCGAGCTACTCCAGGGGAATCGACTCTACGCCAAGTTCTCCAAGTGTGAATTTTGGCTGGAGGAGGTTCAATTCCTCGGTCACATTGTCAATAGTCAAGGTATTCACGTAAACCCGCGAAGATCAAAGCTATTAAGAGTTGGGTTACACCTAAGAACCCGTCTGAAGTCTGTTCTTTTTTCAGACTAGCGGGCTATTATCGCTGATTTATCGAAGGATTCTCTAAAATCGCCGTGCCACTTACTTCTCTCACGCATAAAGACAAGCCTTTTGTTTGGGGAACTAAACAAGAGACTGCCTTTCAAACTCTCAAGCATATGCTTTGCAATGCTCCCGTTCTCGCTTTACCCGATGAAAACGATGATTTCATTGTCTATTGTGATGCCTCAAACCTTGGCTTTGGTTGTGTTCTCATGCAACGGGACAAGGTTATCGCTTACGCGTCTCGTTAGCTCAAGATCCATGAGAAGAACTATACAACCCACGATCTTGAGCTAGGTGCAGTTGTTTTTGCGTTGAAGATTTGGGGACACTACCTTTGTGGTACCAAGTGTATGATCTTCACAGATTACAAGAGCCTACAACACATCCTCAGCCAAAAGGAACTGAATATGCGCCAACGCCGATGGGTTGAACTTTTTAATGATTACGACTGTGAGATTCGTTATCATCCTGGAAAAGTAAATATCATTGCCGATGCTCTAAGCCGACAAAGCTATTTGCATAGCATTCATGATGTTCAATCGCAGCATAATCTCGAAGCTCTTATCCGCGACGCCCAACATGCTTGTTTTACCAAACGCACTCTGAAGAAGGAAAGGATTCTGAACGATGGAGCCCAATTAGTGAATAAGTCGAATGGGATATTCCATTATCTAGACTGAATTTGGATTCCCAAGCGCACCAACTTACTACAGATCCTGATGGACGAAGCCCACAAGTCTCGATACTCTATTCATCCCGGTGCTGATAAAATGTACCAGGACCTTACAAGTACTGGTGGCCGGGCATGAAGAAAGATATCGCCCTCTATGTTTAGAAGTGCCTGACTTGCTTGAAAGTCAAGGCCGAACATCAAAGGCCCTCTGGCTTACTCGTCCAACCCGAGATTCCCATGTGGAAGTGGGAGAGTATAGCTATGGATTTCATAACGAAACTTCCACGCACGCCATCAAGTCATGACGGCATCTGGGTTGTCGTTGACCGTTTAACTAAATCTGCTCATTTTCTGCCGATACCAGAAGACTATAAGGTAGAAAAATTAGCCCGAATCTACACCGATGAGATCATTTGTCGACCTGGGACGCCTCGTGACATCATCTCTAACCGCAATGGTCGGTTTACCTCACGTCTTTGGGAAACATTTCAATCCGCTCTCGGTACTACGCTTAATCTAAGTATCACTTTCCATCCCCAAACTGACGGTCAGACTGAGAGAATAATTCGTACCCTTGAAGACATGCTTCGCTCGTGTGTCATAGATTTCGGTGGTAATTGGGACGCATACTTACCTTTAGTAAAATTCTCGTACAATAACAGTTATCATTCTAGCATCCAAATGGAACCATTTGAGGCATTGTATGGAAGAAGATGTCGATAACCTATTGTATGGCACGAGATCGGAGACTCGCAAATAACCGGTCCTGAGCTGTTGCAAGAAGCGACTCACAAAATCCTCCAAATTCGGGACAACCTGCTGAAAGCTAGGAGTCATCAGAAAAGTTACGCCGATAGGCGTCGCAGGCCCCTTGAATTTGACGTTGGCGACCACGTACTCCTAAAAGTATCACCTTAGAAGGGTGTGGTCAGATTCAGCAAGAAAGGGAAACTCGCGCCTCGATATGTGGGACCTTTTAAGATTCTGGAAAGAATCAGAAAAGTGGCCTACAAACTTGAACTACCGGAGGAACTTAGCAACGTCCACCCGACTTTCCATATTTCGAACCTCAGAAAGTGTCTGGCTGAGCACGATTTATGAGTTCCACTTAAGGATCTACAAGTGGACGAAACATTACACTTCGTGGAGAAGCATGTCGAGATCATGGATCGAGAAACCAAGAAGCTCAGGCGCTCACACATTCCCATTGTGAAGGTTCGCTGGGAAGGCAAATGTGGCGCAGAGTTCACCTGGGAACTCGAAAGCGACATGAAGGCGAAGTACCCGCAGTTATTTGTTACAGCTTCAGCCTAATTTCGGGATTAAATTCCCTAAGTGGGGGAGGCTGTAACACCCCATGTTACGAAAGTTAAAGTCAAAGTCAAGATTGAAGTCAAAGGAAGAAAAGATTGCTAATTGCGATCTGTCACTCCTTGCTTAATTACTGATTTGACTTCTTTGACTTGTAATCAAATCTTTATTTTGTTTGCTTTAGTTGTATTATGTGGAGTATCTGTGAATAATCGAGGTTTAATCGATGTTTATCGCATGTTTTATCGCTTTATCGTTAATCGCATCGCAATCGCATTCGTAACATGAATTATACGTTCTGGATATTGTTTTACGTGTGTGTGTGTTATTTTAGGTGTTGCTTGTGCAGGTTTACTTTATGTTTGTGGTGGTTAATCGAAACGCAATCGCAACTCTATCGCAACGCAATCTAAATAGCAAACGCTAAACGCAAGTTATTTATAGTGATTGTATGTTAGATATAGAAGTTAGGATATTTGTGTAACTAATGGGTAATTCTATCGCATCGCTCGCTCGAAACGCATCGCAACATTCAACACGCGAATCGAGACAACAAGACTCAACACACCGGACACCTGGATCGAGTGGCCAACCGATCGAGTGGCCATCCGATCGGATTGCCATCCGATCGAGGCACCATCCGATTGGTGGCCAATCCGGCCCTTGTGCACTTCCCTCTTTTGGAAACCCTATAAATACCCACCTGTCACATCATTTGTGATGTGACAGCTCCTCCACTTGACCAGCTCGCTCAAGGCCTTCTTTCTCTCGATTTCTCGCGATTCTTGTAAGTTTTCAACCTAAATCTTGTACTTCTATGATCCACACACACTTCTTCATCTTCTCCACCTTTGAATCTGGACTTTTAACCGTGAAATCAGTGGATTTGAGGTGTTCTAGGATGATGTAATCATGGAGTTCTTATGAACTTCAAGTTTTGGCCTCATTCCATCAAGAACAACTTAGATCTGTGAGATTTCCACATGAATAAACAATGTTTTCGCATAGATCTAAACATTTTCAAGGTTAAAAGGATTAAAAGAAGCTTTTCCAACTTTCTTTCAACTATTTTACACTTAATGCACTCAAAACTGATAGAATCGGAGCTCGTTCTGATCTTCTACTCATTCTTAGTGAAGTGCTGGTTCAAGATCTGGTTTCTATCAAAGAGACAACAGATTTAGGATTAAACATGAACAAAACGTCACGAACTAGTTAACTGGTCGAGTCTGGGTGATTCTTGCTCGATCGGGTGACTTGGGACTTAATGAGGTTCTGTTGTTTAGTACGTTCTCATATCGTCTCGAACAAATAGCAAAACTTTCAAAACTTAACAAATCTACAAGTTGCAAAACGATTAGACCACGGGACGGATTTCCGTCCGATCGGATTGCCATCCGATCGAACCGCAATCCGATCGGATTGCACTTGAGGATTCAACACTTAAACAATTTTCAACATGTTCAATACATAATCAGTTCTAACGGATTGCCACCCGATTGGTAGACCATCCGATTGGATGAAAATCTTGCTGTGAACTTGTTCTGTGAGAAATACCTCACCGAACGTTCGATCGAACGACCTGAAAGGTAGAGATACTTCTCTGTTTTCAAAATGCTAAAACGAAAACATCAAAGCCATCATATACAAACACATCCTTACCAAAATGAATATCAATCCGATCGAATGGCCATCCGATCGGATGACCATCCGAACGAATTGACATCCGAATGAATGGACAACCGATCGGATTGTCATTCGATCAGATTACATTTGACACCTGGTTCTTTTGCACTGTTTTACACGCCGTTCTTCGCTTATGCGATCGTTAACTGTTCAGGCTAATCTCTCTCAGTGCTCCCTTCAATCCAAGAGAGTGTTTACTTGTTAAACGCTATTTGTGAGTATACTCGATCCCTTTTTGCTTTATGAACTTTTGGGTGTTACACACGTTACCTAAATTCAAATCACATTGATCACACAACGCAAACACTATTTATACGCTGACCGTTATTGCATGTTACGTGTTATTCGATGAATGCTTGTATGTTATGTTAACATAGTGATTGTTGCCTGACACCTTAGCAACGATAGTACAATAGTTTGGACTCAGCACTTGTCGTGGACAGGGGTTGTTAAGGGCTTTACTTCACATGTCCCAGTGGGGAAATGTGTTGCGCATTCTACAACTCGCTGTCACGTCTGTGCATATTTCTCTGTCGATAACCTACTAGCCTTCACTTTGTTACATGTTACATGCTGGTTATGCATAAACGATTTCGAAATCTACTATACTATCAAACTTGTATGCTCACCTTTACACTATGTGTATTGACCTTATTTTAACGTATGTGGCAGGTGCCTAGGATGCTGTGCCTTGCTTGCTTTTCATGGAATCAAGTAGGATTGAGAGTCTAGAAACAAAGAAAATTTATTTTATTTGAATCTGAGTTGTTGGAACATGTTATTCGTCGTTGAGATACCGCTGTCTGTAATAATTTACTTGCTTAATAGGTTATGGTATGGGACATAATATTAACTATTCGGTAAATTAGTTGTTATGGAATTTCTCTTAGACAATCTGTTTCGCTCAGTGCCATGCCCCGATGTTTCCGCCATCGGTTGGGGTGTGACACTGATATATTCACGAACAAAGGAAGAGCATGAGCAACATCTAAGAACCATTATGGAACTGCTGAAGAAGGGAAAGCTTTATGTGAAATTCTCCAATTGCGAATTTTGGATTCGCGAGGTACAGTTCCTTGGTCATGTTATGAACGAGAATGGTATCCATGTAGACCCGTCAAAGATTGAAGCAATCAAGAATTGGGAAGCGCCCAAAACTCCGACCGAAGTATGACAGTTTCTGGGGTTAGCAGGCTACTATCGAAGATTTGAGAATTTTTCCAAGATTGCTCAACCGCTAACTTGCCTTACACAGAAAGACAAGAAGTTTGACTCGGGAGACAAATAGGAAGAAGCATTCCAACTTCTCAAAGAAAAATTATGCGATGCACCGATCCTATCACTACCCGAAGGTACTGATGACTTCATGGTAAACTGCGATGCTTCGCGTCAAAGTTTGGGTTGTGTGCTCATGCAACGCCAAAAGGTCATCGCATATGCATCATGATAATTGAAGGTTCATGAGAAGAATTATACCACCCATGACCTGGAATTAGGCACGGTGGTATTTGCTTTGAGGATTTGGCGGCATTATCTTTATGGTACATGGTGTACTATCTTCATAGATCACAAGAGCCTATAGCACATATTTAATCAGAAGGAATTAAATATGCGTCAGCGACTATGGGTTGAGTTGTTGAACGATTATCATTGTGAAATCAAGTACCACCCTGGAAAGGCGAACATGGTAGCAGATGCCTTGAGTCAAAAGGAAAGGGTGAAAACCTTAAGGGTTCGAGCTTTCGAGATGACAATTCGGACGAATCTCACTACGCGTATTCATGATGCACAACAAGAAGCACTCAAGGAGGAAAATCTTAAAACAGAACTTCTCCGGGTTATGGAGAACAATTGGTGCCAAACGAAGAAAGAACCTTATACTTCATGGGACACATTTGGGTTTCGCTCTTTGGCGGTGTTCGAGAGATAATCTTTGATGAAGCCCACAAGTCAAGATAATCGATCCACCCAGGATCGAACAAAATGTATCAAGACTTGAAGGAATACTATTGGTGGCTGAATTTCAAGAACGACGTTGCTACTTATGTTGGAAAGTGCCTAACCTACGCTAAGGTTAAGGCCGAGTATCAGAAACCATCGGGTCTACTACAACAACCAGAAATACCCATTTGGAAGTGGGAACAAATATCAATGGACTTTATAACGAAATTACCCATGACCCCTAGAGGACACGATATGATATGGGTGATAGTTGATCGATTAACAAAGTCTGCGCACTTGCTACCGATACGGGAAAAAGATAGCACAGGAAAGCTTGCAGAATTGTACCTTAAGGAAATTGTGGCACGTCATGGAGTGCCTATTTCGATAATTTCAGACAGAGATGGATGTTTTGTATAAAGGATCTGACAATTTGTAACGCCCTGCGTTTGCATACTTTCCATATTTGGAAACCCTTGCTTGTAATTCTATTTTTTGGAAACTTTGTGTTCTTATAATCGTTCTTTCATTGTAATCATTGTAAAATCTGAGACTTGGATCATAAATAAAACTCGTATTTCTTTAATTTCGTCTTATACATACTTCATACATATTCGTACGTTTGATTTTGTGAAACAATTGATACTTATACATAATCCTTGCAAACTATGTGCTAAACTTGCACATATGTGAAACTTATGCATAATACGTCTTTTGAGCGAATATGATACTTAAATGCGACACTCATACGTTTAATTATACATGGGTTATGATTTCCATACTTGTTTTACCCTTATACTATGCTTATATGACGAAAACAACCCCTAAACACTTAAAGACTATAGGTAACAAAGTACAAGGGCCAAACTGTCAATTATAAAACTTGAATTCAACAGCCACAAGGACGCCGCGCCTCGCAACCTCCTCCCCTGTTTCCATCGCGGGCTGCCAAAGACCCCAAATCCGCGGCAGCAGCTTCCAAGGTCACTGATTGGCGAGTTTTGTTGGTTTTGTTGAGTTTTAACTTGTGTTTCTTGTCTTAAATGTCCACCAAACAACCACCTAACACTTCCCTATAAATCCCAAGCCTAATCCTCACATTTTCCACTTTACAACTTGTCCAAAACACACTCAAATCTGTCCATAATCAGCAGTCAAACAATACCTTCTTACAAAAACAACCATAACTTTCTCATTGCTTGTCTGATTTACTCGATTCTTTTTCCTACTTCTTTGGATTGATCTTCGATATGTTTCCAGAGGTTTTCCCTGGAAAACTAGAGCCTGGAACATCGCCAAAAAGGCTCCAAAGTAGGCTGTTCATTTCTGTTTTCATTTAATCTTTGCTAAACTTGTGTAAACTTGAGGAAACTCATCTCAAACCTATGTCCTTATGCTTATAACCACATCTATGGTTAGTTAGGCTTAAAAACAAGGTTGAGACATTCAAAATTGGAGGATTAATCCTCACAAACTTTCTGTTTTGTTCAAGGGTTTAACCCACAAGTGATGTTCAAGTTCAAGACTTGATGTAGGTGTGATTTAGGATTAACTTGGGTTGTCCTACATAAAATCCACACATTGCTTGATGATTTCTTATAGATTAGTGTTTAGTATTCTTGTATTACTTGTAGTTCATGACCCTCCTTGTATGTTCTTACATCAAGTGTAGTGGTGAATACTTAGAGGTGCCTAAATGGAAGACAATCCTTCCTACCTCCTACATGATTTCTATGACAATAAAGAGGTTCCTAAATGGAGAATTTATCCTCCTACCTCATGCTTGAACTATTGGACTTATTGATATACTACATAACCTAAATAATATCTATATATACTATTCAACATTCGAACATTTGATGATGAATTTGTGTTCATTCGTCAAAGTATTAGACTTACACCATCTATGACCATACACTTGTTATGACTCTAATGGACCTTTGATCCATGAAATCCTACAAACTCTTTTGAGTTTTAATAGTGTAAAGAACATATGCTATGTGTACAAGATGATTACTTTTCATATACTTACTTTTCATGCACTTTAAACTCCATATCCTTAGACCGAATGTATCCATCTCTTAAAATCCCAAATCAAACTTACTCAACCTCCTAAACTCAACAACTTCGTCAAATTGGATAATCGAAAAGCATATGCAATTTTGTGAGTACACTTGACCCATTTTCCTTTTAATACACTTTGGGTGCAACATGTTTTACTTGTTAAACCGCACAATTCACAAACATGCTTTTATTCATTCGATCTGTATACATGCTTTGTTATGCTTAGGTTCATGCTAGAATACATACTACTTGTTAACTTGGCTTAAACAATTATAGCGCTATAGGAGTAGCACACCACCCGACGGGGTTTTGTTAAGTCTTTATTCTATAACGGTCCCGTTGCTTTTGTGACAAGGGATGCTAAATACTAGTGGACACTAGAGTTGACATATTGTTGTGCATGATAGTTTGACCTTGTATACCAAATGCTATGTTGGATTGAAAATACTTTTATACACATGCCACGAGTCTACAACTAGTGTGCTCGCCAATACCTTTGTATTGATCTATTCTTTTTAAAATAGTTGCAGGTTTAGCGATGATGTTGATGATGCATGGAATCTAGTAGGATGCTTAGATACACACTTTAATTTATATTCTTATTGCATTGTATTTCATTATTCATGATGTTGTATTTACTTCAAATTCTTGTAATTGATTCTTTAGAAATGAAGTGAAATTTACTATTTAAATACTTCTCACAATTATTAGTGTTATGATGTCTCGAGCAATATATTTCGTCTCACTCCGATGTTTCCGCCATCGGTTGGGGTGTGACAGATTGGTATCAGAGCCATAACTATAGGGAATTAGGAAAAATTGTCATGCTTTTTACCTAGTCTATAGTTCTAGAGCTTTATTCTTATGTTTTGCTTGAAACACTTGCATGATACTTTATTTGCTCCTTATTTATTTTCTTTTGGCCTTTTAAACATATATGTCACTTTGGTGTTAATACTTGCTTTATTATTTGTTAATACTCGTTGTATTATTCCATTCTTTATGTGTCATTTTTTAAATGTCTTTTACGTGTTATTTTCTTTAGATGCTTTATGTGCTCATACTTATTATTATTTTGAGCATACGTCTTTTTACTAGTTTATACAAAAATGGAAACCACTTGTAACACAATAACGAGACGACTTCACCAAAATAGGCGTGAAACCCACAATTTGGTGAACAACTATCAATCCATCTACTTTTCCTTTTTACATGAAATTCACCATCAAGTTAGGAGTGAAATCCTCACCTTGATGGAGAAATTCAAATTTCAAAATTCTAGTGGACACTCGTCAAAGTGTTGAAATTAAATTTTGACCCGGCGAGTGACGTGCTGTCGTGGTCACAATCAAATTTAATCCCAATAACAACTATATAGATAGTGGCAAGTGGGTATCGAACACAGGGAGTTTGTGGAATGTGTGTTCGATACCCACTTGCCACTATCTATATAGTTGTTATTGGGATTAAATTTGATTGTGACCACGACAGCACGTCAAATTTTGGCGCCGTTGCCGGGGAGTAGTGCGCAACGTGTGTATTTGTGATCTTTCTTAGGTTTGTTATTTTTCTGGTTTACGCTGGGTGTGTTAGTGTGCAGGTATTGACAGGTGCATGCATACTAGGAGCTCTCACAAGCTTTCACCATTAGCATTTGATCCGGAAATCGAACAAACTTTGCGAGCAAACAGAATTTTGTTAAGGGAAAACACAATTAGCGGTTCACCAACAACACCAACTACACCAATCACACCAATCCGATACATGGATCCACCACAACCACCACCCACTACGGGTGAACCTACTCCACCATTTATACCAACATCCACTCAACCTTCACCCAATACCACCATGCCCAGTTCTACTACCGAATTTACTTCACCATTTGATATCCCACCACCCAATACTACATTACCTACCACTACTCAAACTGAACCTACCCTTACCTTTAGCCCTGCTTCTACAATTCCACCACTCACCCATTTCTTCCCAGCTTCAGGTCAATCATCATCCACCTATACATTACCACAAGGCTCAACTGTTGTTCATGCTACTTCATCATTTGGAGCACCAAACCAGTCAGGTTTTCAATACTCATCTATTCCATTTGGGCCATCATCGGGGGGTATAGAAGGAGATGGATATGAAGAAGGATATGAAGATTTCGAGGGTTATGAGGAAGAGGGTTATGCTTATGTGGGTAGTGGAGATCAAGGGGAGTTGACTTATGTACCTGGTCAAACGCAAAGAATGTCAAGTGTTGGTGGAATGCCACAACAACAACAACTCATACCACAACACATTCGACCAAGGCCACAAGGGCCACCAATGCAACGCCCTATACCATTGCAACAAATTCGGCCACAAAATGTTCAACCACAATTTCAGAGGCCAATTCAACAACCACCGATGCCCCAACAACAAGTTCAACAACTATTCGCACCACAAGGGCATATACCAAGACCAATGGGTCCTATTCGTCCAAGGGGTCGATTGGGTGTACCAAGAAGGCATCTTAGGGAAAATGCGAGGGGCATTGAAGCGCATTTTAGGCCGGTAATTACTCAAAACCCTTCACCGGTGGTTATCCCTCACAACAACCAAGGGAGAACCTTTGAAGTAAGAACGAATTCTTTGCAAAGTTTGCCGAAATACAAAGGGCTAGCAACGGAGGAACCATATTTCCATTTAGAGGCCTATGACTCAATTTGCAATACTTTTGGGAGTCAAGGTTTTTTGGCCGATGATGTCAAGTTGGTCCTATTTCAGTTTTCTTTGGAGGACAAGGCAAAGAAGTGGTTCTACACTTTGCCTTCAGCATCTATTTATACTTGGGCGGAGATGCAACAAATTTTTCTAGACGAATTCTATACTGCCCAAAAGACCAACGATGCTAGAAAGGGGTTGAGGAGCTTCCAACAACAACATGGTGAAATGTTCCATGAGGCGTTTGAACGATTCAATATGATGATAAAGAATTGCCCTCACCATGGGATTGAACTTTGGGAGTTGATGAATGCCTTCCACGAGGGGTTGAGTGCCGAGGATGCTCGAGATTTAATGTCCATTACCGGTGGGACTTTTGGCACAAACTATGAAAATGATGATTGGGAGTTTTTAAAGAATATGGAAATCACCTCAAAAAGAAAGGCTCAAGCATCGAGGAGAGCCCGACCGGCCATTGCCCGACCTCAAGTGCACGCAATAGATGATGGTAATGTTCAAACTACTAACCAAATTTATGATGTTTGTGCTTTGTGTAATGAAATAGGTCACGCGGCTGAAAATTGCCAAGGAATGGTGGAAGGGCAATATGAAGAGGTGCATGCGGTTCAAGGTCAAGGTCAAGGAGGGGGTGGTAGAAACTACAACAACATGAACTCTAATACCTACCATCCCGGGTTGAGGAACCACCCAAATTTTCGCTATGGGAACCCCTCCAATCAAGCTAACCCGAACTTTCAAGGTAGCCAAGGTAACTTTGGTTCACGCCAACCTTATAACAACCAAAGTGGATATCCAGGCGGGAACAACCAAGGATATCAAAAGCCATATCAATCGGGTCAAGAACAAGGGGGGTCTTCGGGTGGAAATGAGACGATGGAGATGTTGAAGGCGATGCAAAGTGAAATGCAATGAATGAACCAACGTGATGAGGTTCGGATGCAAAAAGATGAGGTTCGTGACAAAAGCATCCAATTGTTGACCACTCAAATGGGTCAACTTGCAAGTGACGTGGCGATATTAAAGAAAGCAAATGGCCAGCTACCGAGTGATACGGTGCCAAATCCCAAGAACATAAAAAGTGTTAACAGCAATGTGGTAAGCACCGTTCCTAGTACCGAATTTAATGAAAAATGTCTAACTTCTTCGTGTCAAGTGAATGCAGGTTTGGAAAAAGATGCCGAAGTCGAGAATGATAAAGAGTATGAAGCGCCAATCGTGCCTATCCGTGTGGGAAAATTAAAAATCCCTCACGCATTGTTGGACTACGGGGCAAGCATGAGTTTGCTACCAAGCGATTTATATGATATGTACGACTTTGGTCCACTTGAAGGTATAGACACCATGGTGAGCTTGGCGGATGGAAGTTGGAGGCGTCCACGGGGAATGGTTAGGAATGTTAAGATTCAGTTGGGAGAGTTTGAATACCCGGTGGATTTCCTAGTTTTGGACTATGCTTCTACCAATATGGCATCACAACAAAGGGTAATTTTAGGTCGACCGTTTCTATACACAGCAAATGCTCAAATTAATTGTAGAGACGAGATTATTACCATGACCGAAAAGAACCGTAGGTTGTACTTTGATGTTCAAACTAGAGGGATTAGTTATGAGTCTATTGAGAGGAAGGGTGGTGAGTCTAGTGATTGTATGAAAAATGTGTTACAACGAATGAGAAAAAAAAAACCCACCGGACCGTGAAGAAACATATATGGGTGCGAGCAAGAGTGTATTTGATTACCCACCGAGTCAAAATGAGACGGATGCATTTTGCCCAATGACAAGCTACAGTGGGGGAGGTGATAGGAACCGATTCTTTGAGCCACCATAAATGGTGGTGGCACGGTCTGGCTGAAGACTCGAAACTTAGCGCTGCTCGGGAGGCAACCCGGGGTTTTTATTGATCTTGTTGTTTTTATCTTTCTATGTTTCAGGGCCATGGCGATATTCAAGTGTGGGGAAGATGTGCGGATATTTGTGTAAAGGTGGTGAAAGGAAATTGGATCATTTACAATATCGGTTGTGCCAAACTTTACCAGGTCAATGTACTTTTTCCTTAGACTTGTCATGTTCTTTAGCTTTGAAATATTGTTAGTCTATTAGTTTGCTTTTGTTTATAAAAAAAAAATCCAAAAAGAATTTGGGGTTTGAGAGTTTAAGCAAAGGCTGATGTTGTGGGTTAAAAGCGATTCTTCCCTCAAAACCATACATTGGGACAATGTATCCCAAGTGTGGGGATGGGGGAAATTTTTGATAGTTTTAAAAATTTTGTAAATCCGAGCGAAAATTGTTAAAATTTGAAAACTTGATATTGTGCCATTTGACACACCGACACCTGATTGTTACTGATTGTTAAAATCCGAGCGAAAAAAAAACCCATTCCTAGTCTTTTCTTGGTGAGAATTTGAGCCACATATGATTATTATAGATATTTCTTTGTTTTGAGTGGCAGTGTGTGTATTGTGTTAATAGAACTTGCGTATAAATTCTTGTTAAATCCTAGAGTTAGCATGCTTTTGAAAATGATAGGGGACTTTTAGGTAGCCTCGTCTAGATGTGTGAGAGTGTGGGAATTAGGGGTTGGACCTCATACTTTACATATATGAGCTTGGTATTGTGAGGGGTGGGGGTTTGGTCCTTAGAAAGCCATGTTGAGCCTTAGACCATTCGATTGTGACCCCGAGCCTACTTCCTACAAAAATTTTACCTTTTGAGATGACCCGGTTTAGGAGATTTAGTATGTAGTATTGATGTTCTTGTATATATTGTTGAGTTTGATGTGTTATGAAAAAAAAAAGATATGAAGAAAAAAAATAAAAAATAAAAAAGAGAAAGAAAAAAAAAAAGAAAAAAAAAAAAACATTGTATTTAGTTGCAATAGTAGTTGAGAATGTTGAAGAAGTTGTGTATATATTTGAGGGTTGCTTTGTTTAGTGGTAGAAATAAAAACCGGGTCAAATCAATTAGCTCTTTCATATGTATTCCCCAATTTTCCTACCTTTGCACCTAGCCCCGTTACAACCCGCAAGTCCCTTTGATTCTAAAGCATGTTAGATATTTGTTAGGAGGAAACTTGATTTGTATACAAGCTTATTGTCGCACATACACACACACGCATTGAGTGGTTTAGCATTATGCTAATAATTCTTGTAACCGAGAGATTTTTGTGAGGGGTGTGTCTTGTGGTATGATTGGAAGTTAGTAAAAGGTTGTCACATTTAGCTTGGTTTACATTGATTGCTTGTTTTGAAATTGATTTAATGGGTTGCTTGGGACAAGCAACGGGTAAGTGTGGGGATTTGACGGGTGGTCCGTTGGACAACCCTTAAATGAGCTAATTACGTGCATATCTCATCTTTTACACGGTTATGTATCGTGAATGTGATAACTACGAGTACTCATGGTTTTTCAGGTTAGACGCTTAATTTGGTGAAGTTAACGTGATTAGAGATGAAGCAGAACAGCCGGGGATAATAATCGAGTGAATTACATTAAACCGCAGGCTACGGTTGGAAATTAAATGGCATTGTGACTTTGTGGTTCAAAGAATTAAAAGAACATCATCATTGAGGAAGTGGAGGGCATTGTTTATTATTATCACAAAGATCATAATTCTCATCTCATCACATGTGGACTTTGACTTCTCAACAATTACATCACAATAGACAAGAACAAACATCTCATCATCAAAATGCAGAAGATCACGTGGACTTTGATGGCAGACAAGTAGACAACATTGGGCTTTGTTTTGTTAACAAAACATAACCATCAATTGGGCCGAATAAACAGAAGTCTCTTTTGGATTGGGCCGCTAACAAGGAAGCAACAACATCACAGTTTGGGGGGTGGCTGAACTCACGTGGATCATCATCATTAATATTCTTGTGGACCCATTACAAAACATCATCATTGAATCACCTCTTGGACTTTTGGGGTGTTGCTTGTTAAACGATCTTGGGACACACGTGAAGCATTGGGAGTAGACAAACATGTGAAGAAGCCACTTTGAGGGAGGCAATTATCACATATGTGGACATATAATTGGCGGCTGACATTGGATTTTGGGAGGTGAACATTAACTTAGAGGACATGACTTGAATTCTAAGAAAATCATCCTCAATCATCATCACACATGAAAGGCCGCACATGATTGGGTTCTGTGGACGGCACATGCAAGGAAAAAGAAAAGACAACAATGATCACTATCATTTGACGGTTGGAGGCATCACGTGGAGGGAAGGAGCCAAACAGTTAACAAAACATGCAAGTCAGAGCTCCACCATAATTTACGGTGGGACCGTAAATTACGGTGGCCATGAAAAGTGCACAAGTCTCCACCGTAAATCAGTCTATTCGTACCGTAACAATTTGAACATCACCGTAAATTACGGTGATACCGTAATTTACAGTGGAGGTGACGCAGAAAACGTAACTGCCTTCTTAAATCGGTTTTATGGGTGTCTTTTGGACTATTCTGATGATTGGTCGGTTTTGGAGCATCCTGGGGGCGATTTTGGCTGTTGGTACTTGGTTGCAAACAATTTCTAACATTTGTTTTGTGTTTTCGATTTGGATGAACATTGAAACTTTTGTTATGATGTTGATTCGAGCCATGTGTGGCTAAACACTTTATGATCGTCCTAGATTGAAGGTTTGTTTGAGACATTTTGTATTTGATTTCCTAATTTCTAGAATAGCAATCCTTATCTTTATGGTTGGTTTGTTATGGTGTGTGATTGTTTGTTAGTAACTTGTTAATTCTTATGATTTTCTAGTTTGAAACCATACGTTCTTGGTGCCGTTGGCAATCGAGATATCATGGGTAGAATTAGGATTGGGTAAGGGTTGATTGATCATCGGGTAACAACCTCACGTTCTAGGAATCTGAGTACTTAGTTCCCTTTCATCACTGCAAGTAATCACGCATGAGCTATGTCTATGTAGTTCTTTCTAGTGAAATGATAATATGAATGTCGAAACAAACCGGAAATCTAGGATGGTCATTTGTCTCTAATTTGCTTACAACCAAACTTTTCTCTTGTAATTTACTTAGTTTAATTTAGTCTAAAACCAATTCACTCACATAAACTCTTGAATTTTATTTCTCTTGCAATTAGATTAATTTAGTTAAAATTAGATAAACTTTCAAATAACACACATTCCACAAACTCCCTGTGTTCGATACCCACTTGCCACTATCTATATAGTTGTTATTGGGATTAAATTTGATTGTGACCATGACAGCACGTCAAATTTGTCGTGATAAAAGGGAACTAAGTACTCGGATTACGAAAACGCGAGGTTGTTACCCGATAACCAATTGATTAATATCCAACCCTAATCCCTCCCGTGATATCTCGATTGTTAACAACACCAAGAACGTACGATTTAGGATATGATTGTAACATCAATCAACAATTTACAAACAAACATTCACACACCATAATAAACAAATGCATTGCAAGTCTATTATTCTAGAAATACGAATCCAAACACAAAAGTCATAGACAAACCTTCAATTCAGGATGATCACCATAAGTTTAGCCAGACATAACTTGGTGAATCATCATAACAACAAGTTTAGTGTTCATATGAATCGAAAACATAAACCAAATGTTAGAAATTGTTTGCCACCAAGTACCAACAGCCAAAATCGCCCCTAGGATGCTCCAAAACCGACCAATCATCAGAATAGTCCAAAAGACACCCATAAAACCGATTTAAGAAGGCAGTTACGTTTTTTGCGTCACCTCCACCGTAAATTACGGTATCACCGTAATTTACGGTGATGTTCAAATTGTTACGGTACGAATAGACTGATTTACGGTGGAGACTTGTGCACTTTTCATGGCCACCGTAATTTACGGTCCCACCGTAAATTACGGTGGAGCTCTGACTTGCATGTTTTGTTAACTGTTTGGCTCCTTCCCTCCACGTGATGCCTCCAACCGTCAAATGATAATGATCATTGTTGTCTTTTCTTTTTCCTTGCATGTGCCGTCCACAGAACCCAATCATGTGCGGCCTTTCATGTGTGATGATGATTGAGGATGATTTTCTTAGAATTCAAGTCATGTCCTCTAAGTTAATGTTCACCTCCCAAAATCCAATGTCAGCCGCCAATTATATGTCCACATATGTGATAATTGCCTCCCTCAAAGTGGCTTCTTCACATGTTTGTCTACTCCCAATGCTTCACGTGTGTCCCAAGATCGTTTAACAAGCAACACCCCAAAAGTCCAAGAGGTGATTCAATGATGATGTTTTGTAATGGGTCCACAAGAATATTAATGATGATGATCCACGTGAGTTCAGCCACCCCCCAAACCGTGATGTTGTTGCTTCCTTGTTAGCGGCCCAATCCAAAAGAGACTTCTGTTTATTCGGCCCAATTGATGGTTATGTTTTGTTAACAAAACAAAGCCCAATGTTGTCTACTTGTCTGCCATCAAAGTCCACGTGATCTTCTGCATTTTGATGATGAGATGTTTGTTCTTGTCTATTGTGATGTAATTGTTGAGAAGTCAAAGTCCACATGTGATGAGATGAGAATTATGATCTTTGTGATAATAATAAACAATGCCCTCCACTTCCTCAATGATGATGTTCTTTTAATTCTTTGAACCACAAAGTCACAATGCCATTTAATTTCCAACCGTAGCCTGCGGTTTAATGTAATTCACTCGATTATTATCCCCGGCTGTTCTGCTTCATCTCTAATCACGTTAACTTCACCAAATTAAGCGTCTAACCTGAAAAACCATGAGTACTCGTAGTTATCACATTCACGATACATAACCGTGTAAAAGATGAGATATGCACGTAATTAGCTCATTTAAGGGTTGTCCTACGGACCACCCGTTAACGAGTACCAACCAAACTTAGGATACGAAATCGCCAAGTTAGGGGTGAAACCCGCACCTTGTCGACTAGTTCCATTCCTTGATTTTTTCATAAATCCCTCCAAGTCTCGAAATTTCGATTGATTTGGGACATATAGTAACCGGAAGGGTAGATACCGTTAACCGACTTGTCGGCGAGAGTATTTAACCTATTAGGCCAAAGCATGCTCCTCGAATTCGAAAGACTTTTCGACCACTTTGGTTAGTCAAAGTTCCGTTTTGGAACCATCCAAATTTCAATCTAACATGTGTTTCTATTATTTAGCTTATACGATGCAACCTTTCAAATTCAAAATTTACTTTCGATATTTTCTTCTCACACACACAACATATTGAATCTTTTCCATACATTTATACATATGCGTGATTTCATATAATTTAATTCATATTCCTTGTAACGACAAGTGGAGACATATCATCAAGGTAGGAGTGATTTCCTTACCTTGACGATTAACACCACTCCCTCTTTCCGTAAAACGACCTCACCAACAAGTTAGGGGTGATTCCCTTACCTAGGTGATCGTTACCAAAACTTTCTTTCAAAATGTTTTATTATGCAAACCCGATCATGTTTTATACCTAAATCATTTATCATTATTCAAAATACCTACATATACTGATTTCAAAATACATTGTTTTATCAAATGTACTTCTTATTCTACAATTTATTTTCTCTCAACTCATATACACGAGATTCTTAATCATGTCTTAAAACGTTTTATTACCTAAATTTCAAAACCTTACGAGATGCCACCCATCAATTTAACCGGTCCAATGAATCTCTCGCCCATGAACATCATATTCGACTTAATCACTAAAACACACACTTACTTTATATCACCATACTAAAGATTTTCGTTCCCAATCGGAATTCAAACCAACTTTCTCATATACTTATAAGATCTTATAGATATTATACGATCATTTTACCAAAGACGCTTTTCAACATCAACAAACCATTTGTTATTTTTTTAAACAATCACTAAATCCTTTTGCTAAATTTCTTTTCTAAGGATCGACGTTTTCACAAGAATCTCCAAAATTCAAAATTTCTTGTTTTGATGCAAATGAAACAAACCCGTTATTTTCAAAAACTTTTTTTTTCTACCCGCTTAATTCGTCATTCAAATTTCAAAACACGTGGGCTAGAAGACTTCATGGGGACCGACAATCTTCAACATACGTAAACTCTTTTAAAACAAAGTAGCATTTCATTCATTTCAAAATGCGTTATGCATAACCAATGAATACTTTATAATGTCCTACATTTACTAACTATATTCTACCTTCCAAATCAACTCAAT
Organism: Helianthus tuberosus; assembly: GCA_030545235.1. NCBI lineage: Eukaryota > Viridiplantae > Streptophyta > Magnoliopsida > Asterales > Asteraceae > Helianthus > Helianthus tuberosus. Next base: position 105,763,103 of record CM060408.1, read on the forward strand.
CTATTTTGATTTGATAAACTCAACATTTCTCTTAAACAACTATACATGTGAATCATCATACACGTTTTAATCGATACCTCGCAACGAAATCGCTTATATCATTCGTTTTACATATTCAAATTTCTCGAGCGTTTTATATGCCCAAATTCGTTATGCTTCAACATACACTATATAAGTAAATTTTATTACTCGTACCTACACTAATACTCCTACGTTTCATGCTTATACTTATACTCATACTACTCATACGTCTTATGTCTATACTCATACTTACGTGAATATTCATACCTAAACTTATATTTATGCTCATACTTTCATTCATACTCATGATTCATACATTCGTACCCGTACGCGAGTGGAATTCGAGGGATTCGCTTGCGTGGGTCACATACATACTTAAGCATGGACTTGCTTATATGCTACATTCTTATACGTACGCAATCTTATTTTCAAATTATGTATACCCTGATTCATACACAACTAGTACAAAGCTATGCGGATCATGTGACGATCAATGTAATCGTGGGTGCACACGGGATTATAGTGATAGGCGTATGAAAACCATAGAGTGTACTACTGTGTATGGTAAGACACGGAACGTAACATGACACCGAATAACGAGACGGACGTAACATGGTCAAAACATGGTGGATACGCCACTGGTACTTCCTATATATAAGTGTTTTCATCATGTTACCAAACTTTCGTAAAACGTGCCATGAGAAATTTAGTGTTTTGCAGACCTTTTAGACCTAATACAAACTTTAGACAACTTACAAACGCATTATATCCAATTATCCACGACAAGACTCCACTCTCAGCATGCTACATTCGTCTCTCCTATACTCGTGCCATTCTTATACCGGTATTCGTTTACTAAGAGTCAATCGTTCACTTCTATACTCCTATTATTCTCCATTATTTTGGTCTTTTATACGAACCTCGTTCACAATCAAGTATGTTTAAACGTTCAAATCCTAAATTGACGCCTTAACTTAACGTCTTCATATTCTTATTTCTTGTATAGACATGCTTATTAGACCGTTAACACTTTATTTAAAGCACTAAACTTTCTCATTCCTCTCAAAAAGCAATTCTTATAAATATGTGGTTTTATACTATCCTTAAAACTCCCTATATCGAATACAAACCGTTTTTGATACAAAGATCTCCTTCGTAAATATGATACATTTTAATACATCCCCTAATTTAAGTTACTCAAACTTGTTTAAACCTGCTTTACCTATATACACACCTATACGTTTTCAATTATGCTTGGTACTTCAAGTCTATTTTAGCCGAACAAAATTCTTTTACAAACCCACCTTGCCGCTTTTCAAAATTTCATATTCTTTACGTTTCAAAATTTTCAAGTCTCAAATTTAAATAATCACCTTTTGCCAAAACTCTCTCCAGACTTCCTCTTGAATAAATTTCAGGACGAAATTTCCTAAAGGAGGGGAGACTGTAACGCCCTGTGTTTTCATACTTTCCATATTTGGAAACCCTTGCTTGTAATTCTATTTTTTTTGGAAACTTTGTGTTCTTATAATCGTTCTTTCATTGTAATCATTGTAAAATCTGAGACTTGGATCATAAATAAAACTCGTATTTCTTTAATTTCGTGTTATACATACTTCATACATATTTGTACATTTGATTTTGTGAAACAATTGATATACATAATCCTTGGAAACTATGTGCTAAACTTGCACATATGTGAAACTTATGCATAATACGTCTTTTGAGCGAATACGATACTTAAATGCGACACTCATACATTTAATTATACTTGAGTTATGATTTCCATACTTGTTTTACCCTTATACTGTACTTATACGACGAAAACAACCCCTAAACACTTAAAGACTTTAGGTAACAAAGTACAAGGGCCAAACTGTCAATTATAAAATTTGAATTCGACAGCCACAAGGGAGCCGCGCCCCGTGACCTCCTCCCCTGTTTCCATCGTGGGCCGCCAAAGACCCCAAATCCGCGGCAGCAGCTTCCAAGGTCGCTGATTGGCGAGTTTTTGTTGGTTTTGTTGAGTTTTAACTTGTGTTTCTTGTCTTAAATGTCCACCAAACAACAACCTAACACTTTCCTATAAATCCCAAGCCTAATCCTCACATTTTCCACTTTACAACTTGTCCAAAACACACTCAAATCTGTCCATAATCAGCTGCCAAACAGGAATTCGAGCAGAATCATACCTTCTTACAAAAACAAGCATAACTTTCTCATTTCTTGTCCGATTTACTCGATTCTTTTTCCTACTTCTTTGGAATGATCTTAGCTATGTTTCTAGAGGTTTTCCCAGGAAAAACCGAGCCTAGAATGTCACCAAAAAGGCTCCAAAGTAGGCTGTTCATTTCTGTTTTCATTTAATCTTTGCTAAACTTGTGTAAACTTGAGGAAACTCATCTCAAACCTATGTCCTTATGCTTATAACCACATCTATTGTTAGTTAGGCTTAAAAACAAGGTTGAGACATTCAAAATCAGAGGATTAATCCTCACAAACACTCTGTTTTGTTCAAAGGTTTAACCCACAAGTGATGTTCAAGTTCAAGACTTGATGTAGGTGTGATTTAGAATTAACTTGGGTTGTCCTACATAAAATCCACACATTGCTTGATGATTTCTTATAGATTAGTGTTTAGTATTCTTGTATTACTTGTAGTTCATGACCCTCATTGTATGTTCTTACATCAAGTGTAGTGGTGAACACTTAGAGGTGCCTAAATGGAAGACAATCCTTCCTACCTCCTACATGATTTCTATGACAATAAAGAGGTTCCTAAATGGAGGATTTATCCTCCTACCTCATGCTTGAACTATTGGACTTATTGATATACTACATAACCTAAATAATATCTATATATACTATTCAACATTCGAACCTTTGATGATGAATTTGTGTTCATTCGTCAAAGTATTAGACTTACACCATCTATGACCATACACTTGTTATGACTCTAATGGACCTTTGATCCATGAAATCCTACAAACTCTTTTGAGTTTTAATAGTGTCAAGAACATGTGCTATGTGTACAAGGTGATTACTTTTCATATACTTACTTTTCATGCACTTTAAACTCCATATCCTTAGACCGAATGTATCCGTCTCTTAAAATCCCAAACCGAACTTACTCAACCTCCTAAACTCAACAACTTCGTCAAATTGGATAATCGAAAAGTATATGCAATTTTGTGAGTACACTTGACCCATTTTCCTTTTAATACACTTCGGGTGCAACATGTTTTACTTGTTAAACTGCATAATTCACAAACATGCTTTTATTCATTCGATCCGTATACATGCTTTGTTATGCTTAGGTTCATGTTAGAATACATACTACTTGTTAACTCGGCTTAAACAATTATAGCGCTATAGGAGTAGCACACCACCCGACGGGGTTTTGTTAAGTCTTTATTCTATAACGGTCTCGTTGCTTTTGTGACGAGGGATGCTAAATACTAGTGGGCACTAGAGTTGACATATTGTTATGCATGATAGTTTGACCTTGTATACCAAATGCTATGTTGGATTGAAAATACTTTTATACACATGCCACGAGTCTAAAACTAGTGTGCTCGCCAATACCTTTGTATTGAACTATGCTTTTTAAAAGATGTTGCGGTTTTAGCAATGATGTTGAGGATGCATGGAATCTAGTAGGATGCTTAGATACACACTTTAATTTGTATTCTTATTGCATTGTATTTCATTATTCATGATGTTGTATTTACTTCAAATTCTTGTAATTGATTCTTTAGAAATGAAATGAAATTTACTATTTAAATACTTGTCACAATTATTAGTGTTATGATGTCTTGAGCAATCTATTTCGTCTCACTCCGATGTTACCGCCATCGGTTGGCGTGTGACACAATCCTTCCAAGAGGCCTTTACATCTCAACTAGATCTAAGCACGACCTTCCATCCGCAAACAGACGGCCAGAGCGAACGGACTATACAAACCCTAGAAGACATGCTTCGTGCGTGTGTAATGGATCTAGGCGGCAGCTGGGATACTCACCTACCCTTGGTCGAGTTTTCCTATAATAACAGCTATCATACGAGCATAAAAGTCGCACCATTCGAAACCCTATATGGTCGCAAGTGCCGCTCACTGTTGTGTTGGGAAGAAGCTGGAGATAGACAGTTGATTGGTCCCGAACTTGTTCAGGAAACGACTGACAAAATCATTCAGATCCGAGACCATATCAACGCGGCTCGTGATCGTCAGAAGAGCTACGCCGATCAAAGACGGAAACCTTTAGCCTTTGAGGTGGGAGATAAAGTTATATTGAAGGTCTCACCTTGGAAAAGTGTAGCAAGGTTCGGGAAACGTGGAAAGATGAATCCACGATATATTGGACCGTTCAAGATTTTAGAAAAGAATGGTACTGTAGCGTACAAACTGTAGTTACCGGAGGAACTAAATGGCGTACATGATACGTTCCATGTGTCAAACCTCAAAAAGAGTCCAACCCAGGAAACAGTTTTCTTCCCTGCGGATGAGATACATATTGACGACAAACTCCTATTTACAGAAGAACCTGTTAAGGTAATGGACTGGACGGTCCAGAAGACAAGGATGAGCCGTGTAGGATCGTTTTCTAACCCAAATGAGTCGATCAGAATAGAACTCGTCCAATATGAGAGGCGGAAACAAACACATTGGAGTTATTTCAGCTGGATTACACAAGAAATCACTTTAATTGTCTTTTATATTGAAAACACAATGTTTTACAGCCTGGAGACACTTCGGCAGCACTACGTTGCTGAAACCGGAAAGTTACAAATGAGAACCAAAGCACCAGTATTTATAGGCAAGCCTATTTCATATGAAACACTTCATGCGAAAAAAATTTCACACGAAATAGTCATTTCGTGCGAAATAGCTGAGTCATTTCGTGCGGAATGACCAACATGTCATTTCGTGCGAAATAGCCATAAACACAGATTTCTCGTATTTTATGCCCTGATCTATTTAATACAATACAAGACGAAGTCGACAGACGTATGCACCAACAGACTCCCCCTCGGATGTTGACGAAGTCTTCGGTGTCGAGTCTTCGGTTGTCAAACCTTCAGCCTTTATCAGTCTTCTCGCACTCTCCAAATATTCTCCATTGTAAGTATCCTCAATCAATCTCGATCTTCTTTTTCTCTCTCTCTTTTCTTCACAGGATCAAAATCGCAACCTGACTCTATATTCTCTTGATCAGATCTCTTGATTCTAAGTTTATCAGCATCAGCAGCTTACATCTTCAGACTCCCTCTTGATGTCATCAGACTCCCCCTTTCGACAAACTGGGATCGCAGTCTGGAATTCACTTCTCACAAGTTCTAAGATAGTAACCTGGCTTTTCTCAAACTTCATTCCTACACAATCTCTACCACAAACATAAGTTTCACAAATTTAAAATATTGCAAATTCAGAAACCACTTTGCAGGAATCATTCAAAAAAGATTTAATCTTAGATGACCACTTGTAAGAATAACATTTCTTTCTTTCTTTCTAACAACAAACACTCCCAAACCTGTTGTTCATCATGCTTAGCACTCGAAATTTTGAAAATCAGCTTTTCAACATCAGTTGTCAAAAATCTTTTTGTATTTTTCAAAAATTTATGCTAAAACACACTAAAATCTTTTTAGATTTTTGTATTTAATAGAAAGCAGTAAAGAAATATATACAAACAATATTTTTACGAGTTTGTGTAAGAGGATCATATCAGTTTTTGAGACAAATCACCAACACCGTTAAGCTTTAAACATTTCCAGTTCTAAACGATTCATGTAGATTGTCAGTATACTGATCCACTTTAAATTTTCACACAAATTTCAACTGTTTCGAGATACGAGATTAATGTTTTAAGCACTTGAACTTATTTGTGTGTCCCACCTCATAATATACTCCCGTATCCAGATCCCAATATTCAGTCTTACAGGTGAGTATACCTAGATGATATCTGTAAAGGGTTAAATGCGAGGGCCATGAGAGCTCAGGCTATTGCTTCCGCAAAATCAGAGAGATGATGGCTTCGACTTTAGGTGTGTTCCTTTTAGAGAATCTTTTCTTCAACAACACATGATTAGCATTTTGCAATGTTTCATCATTTTTTATGCTGAGGGTGGTGCTATATTTCAAGCAAGCAGAAAGTATTATACGGGGACTAGGCCATTGCTTCCGCAAAATCAGAAGTCCCAGGATAATACCCCAGATATCACTAAGCATAAAGACCTAGTATCTCAGAAAGAGGGACCTTTCAAACAAGATTTCGGGGGTTACCCATATATCCGAGAGATGTTCCCACGAGATAAGTAAGTTTGAAATTTAGGTTTATATCTCGAACACAATCTTCTAAGCGTGCGAAAACCTACTGGCACATCATCAGTGAGACCGTTTATCACTTTTGAACTTTCCAATTCTTTAGCATGCTGTGATCGTCCACTGATGTACTATCATTTCCTCTTTTTTCAACAAAACTCATTTTTGATTTTATCATGTTTTTGGCTTTATATGGTTTTATCATGTTTTTGGATTTTTCAAATTTTCGAAATTTCCTAAATTTTTACTCCCCCTAAAATCAAAATATGTTTCAATTTTGATTTTCTGGGAAAATTTGAAAACAAACTGTACAAGAAATTGAAAACATGATATGAATTACTTCAATTCGCCATCCACTTGGCTTAAACAATCAGAACTTCCCCAAACAACAAACTATTTTTCCATTATGATTTCAAAACACTTAAGTTTGTTTTAATCAAAATGGTTTTTCTGGAAAATAAGTTTTGTTGATTTTACCACTTGTAAAAATGGGGATGTGATCATCACTTTGTTTTCCAATCATTTGAATGAAAGTTAAATCAAGTTCAACTTAATGACCTTGATTAACCACTTGTAGATAAAACCTCTCTTTCAACCACTTGTCGGTTTGCTTACCAACAATTACCACTTGTAGGTTGAAATCTCAAAATGCTGATTCCTACTCCACACTTACCAACTTGGGAGTTCCGGCAAGTCATACTAGTGAAGAATTTTCAATTTTCAAAAACAATTTTTCAAGAATGATGCCGATTCATGCTCCGCGATTACCAACTTGGGAGCTCCGGCAAGTCAGGTTTTTTCAGTTAGAGAGATTCTCCCAAGCCTGATGGTCCTTGGGAGATTCCGAGTTGTTAACACTCTGTTTCTTTGTTTTCTTCTCATAAAATTCTTTAACCCCTTGACCTTCCCGTCAATCATTTTTCCAAAAATGTTTTGCACTGTGGGGTTAAAAGCCTTTTCAACATCAAATTCTTTCTTTTCAGGAAATAATTGATTTGAAATTTCAACTTTACCAATTTTAGATTTCAAATTTTCAGCCCGCAATGGTGGAAAATTTGCATCATCCAAAGGCGGAATAAACTTCTCTTCTTTCATAACAACTTTTGGCTCCTCTGATTTTGTGGAATCAGATTCATCACCAGAACTATCACTTGAATTCTTAACGACCCATTTTTGGTTGTTAAGTTTCTCCTTTCTTTTGTAAACATCTTTCGAACATTCACCAACCTCAAAAGTTGAACTTTCAAAAACTTTAAATCTGTTCGTTGGTGGTTCGGTTTTCTCAACAATCTTTTCTTTCAGTTTACCAGAGACTCCCTGTTTTGTATGTATTTCCTTTGGAAAATTCCTGGCAATGTGACCAACTGTTTTACATTGAAAACAGGTTCTTGTCTCTATCTTCTTCTGAGCAACACTTTTCTTCATTTCTTCTTGCTTCTTGGCAAGGAATTCTTTGTTGGATTGCTTTCTGAACCCTTGCTCTTTTTTTTCTTCAGATGATTTTCCTGTAACAAAAATAGTTTTTGGTTTATAACCTTTTTCATTTTTATGATTTTTTAGTGGAATAAAACCAAGTCCTTTCTTTTTGAAATTACCGTTATGGTTTGGTTTCTTTCGATAACCTGAACCAGAACTGTAACCCTTTTTCTTGTTTAAATGTTGTTGAACTCTTGAGGTGTAAGGTTTAGGTTTTCCAGAAAGATTTACATCTTTTATTTCAGAAATATTAATTTCTATTAGTTTGAAAACCTTTTTTTTTTTTTATCATTTATGGTTTAACACCTCTTATTGGAAATGCCTCATCAGAATATAATTTGTCAGAATCTTTCAAAGTATATGCTACTTTGATCGATTCGTCATTCAAATTAGATTTTGATAACAAAAATTCTTTATTATAAACCCGTTTGTCCTTTTTGACTGTTGAATTTGACGTGTTGGACTCAGACTTTGACTCTGATTTGGACTCCTCTGTTTCATCCTTATCCAACACCTGATCAACCACTTTCTTTATTAACTCGGACTCATGATCAGTGTCAGATGATGTGAATGTGACATCAATATTTTCTGGCAAGTTATCTGAAGACTCAGACTCCCACTGTAAGTTGGTTGCCGTTTTTACTCTTTCTAAATTTGGATTTCGAGGAGAATATCCATTTTTGACCGGGGCTGGAAATTTGTTCTAGACAACACTTGGTTTCTTACCAGATATCTTCACTTCATCATCTTTTCTTGTTTCAGAATTCTTCTCTTCAGAAGTTTTTTCTTCTTCAAACGTCTTCAAACCTTCCACTATCGGGTAAATCCTGTCAACCACAAAAGTAGAACATGAGTAACTTTTTAACAATCTATTAACTCTCTTGGTTTCAATTCTCTGTGTTTCTAACTTCAATTCAAGCTCAGCACACTTCTCAGTGTAATAATTGACACTATCAAGCTGTCTCATGTATGCTCCTTTAAGAGTCTTCATTGCTATAGCTTGTTCACTGCTCGACTCGTTGTATTGATTCATGGCTTTGTTGAGGACATCATATGACTCTTTCATCCTGTTCAAGTTGTGAATCAATTCACTGTTTTGCTTCTTCATAGTCTCACAGTTTTCACAGCTCTCGGTTACTTTTTCTGCAACAACTTCCTTTTTAACCTCAAACACTGTAATTTCTTTATCTTGCTTCTTTATCACACAAACCTCTTCTTAAACTTTTTTACTTTGCCTGGCTAAATATTTTGTTATTTTTTCTACCCAATAATCATCAGTATTATTGTCAACTTTTTGAGCAACAAAAGCTTTATGATCTGAAGTTCTGTTAGGATCAAAATTATCCCAACTAAAATCTTTCCAATTGAAACCCTCTGGAAGCCTTTCATCATCTTGATCTATCAGACATGCCTTACTATCAGTCGAAATGTATTTATCCCAACTGAAGTCTTTTGATGTACTTCCATCATCTTGATTAACAAGACATGCTTTCTTTGAATCTTCAATCACCTTCCTAGCATGTGCAGTTTGTTGCTGTTCTTGTTGATATGTTGTTCCATATGACTCTAGCACAGTCACCAACAGAGACATATGACTTTTTGCAACTTCTTCCGAGTAGTTCTGATCATTCTCAAGATTTAAAGCAATGTTGCATTGAAGAACTTTGCCACTCTTTGTTGTAGAAAAATGTGGATCAAATGATGGAAATGAGGTAAATCCTGTTTTGCTGCTTGATCCCTGAGATGAACTTTCAGAAGAACTTTTTGCATTGAAGGCAGTTTCAATCTTTGGAGAAATGTTGGTTTTATCACTAACACCACCTTTGTAATACAAACCAATGTCTTGTTCTCCATCATAGTTCTTCATTCTTGCTATCTTTCGTTGTTCCATCTCTTGAGCTTCAAGTTGTTTAATGAACTCGCTCAACGTTAGATCATTAAAACCTGGTTTATTTTTCAACATCATAAGATACGTGCCCCACTCATCATGTGGCAATGCATCAGCCAATTTTTCAATCAATTCATCTTTATCTTTATTGATGTTCAATCTGCTCATATTTTTTAATAAATTGCAATATCTTTCAATAATTTGCTTGGTGTTTTCACTTTTTAAACCACAGAATAGATCAAATTATTTCTTCAAAAGTGACTTTTTGTTTTTCATCATCTCATCACTACTAAGAAATTTTGATTCTAATTCTGTCCAAATCGAATGTGCACTTCCGTTGTGTTGAAGTAAAATCAAGATGTCTTCTTTAATAGCTTGCTGCAAAAGACTAACCATCATTTTTTCATCTTTATATTTCTTTTTCTCTTCAACACTCAAATCTCTGATTGCAAGTTTCACTCTATTATCCCCAACTGTTCTACTATATTGAACTTCAGTATGTTCCCAAGCATCTAAATGATATGCTTGAACCCAGTTTTCAAAACGTTCAGCCCATCCACTATACTCCTCGATACTCATGAGCTTAGGCGGTTTTTGCGTTGTCCCTGTTTCATTTTCAAGCAACGTACTCTGAGTAACAGTCATCAGACTAGCAAAGGCATTATAAAATTCGTTTTCCATGTTTTGGTTTTCAAAGTTCCACAAACACAACTTTCAAACGAAATACCAATCTCAAGCGAAATAAACTCTTCACACGGAATACCCTGTTCAAGCGAAATACCCTGAAAGACAACTTCAAACGAAAACTGTTCACACGAAATACCTTTTTCACACGAAATGACTGATTTCGTGCGAAATAACCAAACGAAATACCAGTTTGATGCGAAATAAGCTGATTTCGTGCGAAATAGCTGATTTCGTACGAAATGAGATTGTTGTTTTCGTACAAAATAGTGTTTTCGTGCGAGATGAAAGTAACTCAAGCTATTTCGTGCGAAATCAACGTACTGTTTCATGCGAAATGGATGAAACTAAGTGATTTCATGCGAAATCAAATTTCTATTTCGTGTGAAATGCTGCTGATGTCATCATCTCAGCCATGTTTTTGTCAAATTGAACAGGTTTTAGTCCGATTTTAAGTCTGATTCTTTCAAGGCTTTGTTAAAACACAGTTTCGCATATAATGTGAGAAATTCAAGTCATTTTGACCGTGAAATCAAGTTTAATTTTGAAAAGAAGGTGTAGAAATCAGATTTTGCAGCTGAAATGGTAAGAACTCTTCCTCCTGAGCTCTGATACCACTTGTAGGATCGTTTTCTAACCTAAATGAGTCGATCAGAAGAGAACTCGTCCAATATGAGAGGCGGAAACAAACATATTGGAGTTATTTCAGCTGGATTACACAAGAAATCACTTTAATTGTCTTTTATATTGAAAACACAACGTTTTACAGCCTAGAGACACTTTGGCAGCACTACGTTGCTGAAACTGGAAAGTTACAAATGAGAACCAAAGCACCAGTATTTATAGGCAAGCCTGTTTCGTACGAAACACTTCATGCGAAATAGCTGAGTCATTTCGTGCGGAATGACCAACATGTCATTTCGTGCGAAATAGGCATAAACATAGATTTCTCGTATTTCGTGCCCTGATCTATTTAATACAATACAAGACTCGATACAAGACGAAGTCGACATACGTATGCACCAACAAGTCGTATAAAACTGGTCAAGGTACGTTGGAACTCTCGACACGGGCCCGAGTATACTTGGGAACGCGAGGATCAATTCAAAGCTAAATACCCCCACCTATTCGAGGAAGCTCCTGCGAGAGATGACTCAGCTTGAATTTCGGGACGAAATTCTTTTAACGGGGGGAGACTTTGACAACTGGCACAAAACCGGTAATTTCCGTACTATTTTAATAATTATTTATTTCCTGCAATTAAGTGCTTAAACATCAACATTATATGCTTACTTGCTTTACATATGAATTCATGCACGTCTAATACTTCACTTATCGCATTGTGCATTACATTAAGCGTTGCGTCGACACGACTAGTAAACTAACCGGTAAGGCAAGCTGTGACCGCACAGCTTCAGCAAGTAGTTAAACGATAGATTTAGGGCCTAGATGTAGGTCTGGCATCAAAAATACATTAAAACCCAAGTGTGGGAACAAGGGTTAACATAAACACTTTCCGGAAGCTAAAATAAGCACTAAAAACTGTCTGAAACGCACTTTAAATGCAGATTTCTGCAGAAATCAGCAAAATTCAGCAATAAAACAGCAAAATAACATGCTGAATTAATGGTTTAGTGTCCAGAATAACTTGTAAAGTGTTGGGAATAAAAACTGTCACAAAAGGTACTTCATACCTTGTATAAATGCACTATTTAGCACTTTAACGAACCGATAGCCGAACGATTAACCTGACACTACCCAAGACACCAAAAATAGACTAGAAGCATTGTTTTTATGATTTAAAGCTAGTTATGGTGATAAAACACCTTAAAAATCATAGAAACACATAAACACACATAACTTCATCTTAAACCCCCTAACTTACATTTATAACCCTTAACTCCTAAAATTTACAATTAACCCCCCCCTCTCATGAAACCGTCCCCAAAGGGTGGCCCGCAACCTTTTCCATTATAATATCTCTAATGTGAACTAGATATTAGACATAAAGTCCCTTGGTTAAACTCATGTTGGAGGATATAAGGACAAGGCTAAAGTGAGAAGGAACATTATCTTTCTTATTCAAATTTTCACCATCTTCTTCCTCACACCCCCCTCCCACTCTCGGCCATCAACACACACACACACACATCCTCATTTGCATTCATCATTCAAGCAATCCAAGGTGTTACAAAGTTGTAAGAAGGTGATCTAAGGAAGCTACAAGTGATAGAAGTGAAAGGACCATCTTGGGGAGCTTTTAACCACTCATCTTCATCATTCTTCATCTTCTTCTTGTTCTTGCCACTTCCCTAGCCACTAGAGCTAGTAGTAAGCACCATAATCTCTATTTTACTTCATGTTATAAGTATGTACAAGTTACACCATCAAAGAAACTAAACTTTAAAAGATGTTAACATGAAGATCTAACATAATCTAAGTGAAAACAAGTTGTTTTGAAGTTGTTTGATGTATGTCATGAAGTTATGAATGTTGAATCTTGTGTTTTTAGTTAGATCCATCATGTGTAAGCTTGTTAGAAGCTTAGATCTAACAAGTTTAAACATGGATCTTGAGAGTGTTTTAGACCGATTGTGTTGAATTTGGGTCGCTAAGCTTTTGGTTCGAGATTGGGTTGGATCATTTTGTCACAAGTGGGCCGATATTATACAAGGCTGAAAATTTTAAGTGGGTCGAAGGTTTTGAAGATCAAAAGGTTTTATTGGGCTAAATTTTGGGTTTCAAGTTGAACCAAGTTTGGCTAAGTGGACCGTATCATTTGAGTACACTTGGACTGTGATTTTAGAATTTTGAACTTCAAAACTTTTTGAACCAGGTTTTAAGCAACAAAGTTTCGTGTTTGACTATTCGGGTTCAAGAGACTAAAAATTTTAAAATGGGGATTTATTCAAATGAAAGGCAGATGTTAAAAAATAAATTTGAAAATTTCACGTTTTCGCAAAATGCATCAGTTATAATGATAGCGGAATGGTACCATGAGTTAGTATATAGGATGAACAAGTATGGTGTCGAGATTTCAGATACCGAGAAGATATTAAAGTTTGCAGATTTGTTACCCTTAGAGGGGGATGATTTTGTGTTCATATTGAAGAAATACTCTGATTTGTCTGAAGTTAGTGTATATGAGTTTCTTATAAGCGTAAAAAAACATAAACCGATAGTAAAATGGAAGAAGAGAATAGAGAGTGAAAAGAGGATGGTGCAGAACAGTGAAGTCAAAGAATCGAGCATATATACAAATGTGGCTTCATGTTCTAAACCAGTATGCTTAAAATGTGATAAAATCAGAGTTGAAAATGTCAAACTTTTGAGAGATGTGAAAAGTTTGACATTAGAAAACAAACATTTTAAAAAATTAGAAAATGATTTGAAAACTCAAATAAAAATTTTAGAAAATGAAAAATTTGTTTTAAATAAAAATGATTTTGAAAATCAAATTACAATAAAAACTTGTATCTTGAAAAAATCACGCAACTTGAACAAGATGCTGAGATTGCTAAAAATAAAATTGAAGATTTAGAAAATAAATTGAAAGGTTTTGTTGCTTCATCCTAAATGCTAGATAATATAGTTCCAAAACCGATCAATAAAAATGAAGAACCTTGGGAGGATAAATATGAATTTTTTAAACGTGGGGTTGGGTATAAACCGTCAGGAAAGGGTAAATAAAAAATGGTTGTACCTAATAACACGAAAAAAACTCCCTCAATTGAAAATCCAATAAGTGATGATGTCGCAAATTATGACGAAGTCATAATTGAAGATTGTGATGATGAAAAGGATAAAAAGTATATATTTTTTTGGAATTAAAAGAAAATTTTAAACAAACACTTCCACAATTTGCTGAAAAAGGTGGGTGTTCAACTTCTAAGCAAATTGAGGAACAAAAACAAAATAAAAATTTTAAAAATTCTAAAATTGTTCAAAAACACAATAAAAGATCATCAGTTCAATCATCCAATCATTGTAAAAAAAATTCACAAAAATTTGAAAATCAAAATTCACAAAAAGTTGGTAATAAGTGATGCAGGTTTGACCACAATGCTAAAGAGACAAATCAAGCTTACAGGAGAAGATGGAATGAAGATTCTTCAGAGACAAATTATTATGATGATAGAAAAAGGAGAAGTGATGATTACTGCAAGGCAAATCCATGTTACGATCTAAGTGTATGGTTTGAAAGTGAAGAATGGTATGTGTGAGTGCATATGTCTATCGCTTCCGTCAATCACATATCGTAGCTAACAAATGAAACAAGACGGGATTTAAACTGGAGATTATACATAAGGGAAGTAGGTCCGCATAGATGAAGGTGGACTCCGTCTGCACGAACCCACGCTACTCAGGTCCGCATGAACTGACATTGCGCAGGATTAGGGTTTCTTGTGTGTTGCGCATTAGGTCCATCCGTGCGGATCAGGTTGATCCGCACATATAGTTGATCCACATAAGGTTCCTTGATCTGCACTAGATTGATCCGTGTATACTAGTACATGCGCTTGGACCTTTCCTGTAAATAGTGGAGTTGTCTTGTTCATTTGTATCTTTGACTTGAGTGGGGAAACTCTGTCAAACTGATTTCGTGGTTGTGTATTTTCATATTATCAATAAAAATCATATTATAATTACTTGTTCTTGTTCAATCTACTCTCGTACTTGGATTCCGCACAAGATACGAGATCTACGCAATCACCAAAGCATTCAAGTGCATCAAAATCGATCCTAAAACGCACGTTCAAGTGGTATCAGAGTGGGAGTTGACTGCAAGGACTGAAGATACAAGAATTCATGCAAATTTAAGCAAATCAGAGAAAATTTCATTATTTCTTCTTCTACTCATCTTCTACACTTAATTTTCAAGTTTAAAACTCAGATTCACGTCGAATCCACGGTTAAAAATGGCTAATTTTTGAAAATTTGTACGAAATTAGTGTTTAAACAATCCTTGAAAATTTCAGATCTAAATTCAAGCTAAATCTTAGAAATTTTTTGAAAAAATCATCAGAATTGAACAACATGAACACGCTGATGAGTACGCACTGATCAGGAAGTGAATTTGTGAGTTTGCACGGATCTATATTCGCACGGATCTAGGGTTTTTAAGGCTCATCCGCACGAATCAAGAAGTAGTTGATCCACACAGATCTACTTCTTATCTGTTCGCACAAATCAAGACCAAGTTTTAAGGTGTTTATTTTTTATGTGTGCAAAATGCAACATATAAATTTCATCAATTGTGGCATAAAACTAACCCTTTTTTAGTACTATTGTTGGAAAAAGTGTGCTTTTGTCTTCCTTTTGTATTTTCAGGATTAAATGAGCTCAAATTAACAAAAGAAGCAAAAAGACATCAAAATATAACATAAATACAAGAAAAGGAACAAGACGTGACATGCCCGACCCCACGACAGCATCTTCTCAAGCAAAACAAGATAACAGAAGACTGAACACGCCCCGTGCTCAGCCAGCACGGGGGCGTGCCCAAGTGTCAGCAGAAAAGACAAAGTGGTAGAAGCTTCTATTGCCCACCATGGGGCCGTGCTCAGCGGACACGGGGCTGTGGTTAACTATAAGATTCGCACAATCTAGGCAAATCTTCATAGTACAAAGATTCTTCTGCAAACGGGGTCGTGCTCAGCGGACACGGGGGCATGGTCAACTAATAAGACAAAGCTGCATTAAATGAAGAAAGAGAAGGATGTGGACACGGGGCCGTGCCCGAGCTTCTGTTCAGCCTATAAATAGGAGTGCTTGGCTCAAGCTCAAACCATCCCTTGGCACACCACCTCTCTCACACTTCACCCACCACCCACCACCACCATAACACCATCATCCACCACCATCATCCATTGTCCATCATAGAGTGTGTGAGTCGTCTCGGGATCCAAGATTGATCGTAAGAGTTCTTGACAATCAAGGCCATGTTTGCCTAAGTCTCTTACATCACTTGGTGAAGACAAAGTATCTAGTGTAATACTTTTTATTTTTAATTTTTTTGCACTTTTTACTTGGTTTTGTATTAATGACTTTAATAACTAGTTTCTTATGTTGAAGGTGATCTTTCCTTATCGTTTGTCCGTGGTGTCTTGACATTATTTTACTGTCTATATAAAATAAAAGATTTTCACCATTCATATCTCCACGGTCTATATGGAGGTATGTTGGCTACCTGGTCGGGGGTTAAGGGAATGGTTTGGTAAAGGTCTTGCCATTGTTCAGCGTTTAGAGGTCCTGCAATGGACCTAGGTCAAATTTAGTAGGACCTCCTTCAATACTTAACGGTATTGGATGGCGGGGGTCCAAACTCTTTGATCCCCTCTTAAGTTAACTACTATTAATACTATAACCCGGCTATTTAGGACTGTATCCCTGCTGACTCAGACTACTTAGTCGAGGGTAACGTCACATCCAAAAGAGGGGCCTACCATAATTTGCATTAATAACTTAATTAATTATCTTTCAATAATCCACCCTTTTAGGATTGTATCCTTGCTGACTCAAACTATTGGGGTGAGGGTAACGTCACCTTCAAAAGAGGAGCCTACTACAATAACTAAGATAATCTCTTAAATAGTGCAAAAGTGCGGAAATAATCAAAGGTTACACTAGATACGAGTCGGAACCAAGTGATTCATCTTGTCTATCTGTTTTTTTCTTTTATTTTTATTTTCAGCATTTTTAGTTAGTTTTTATTTTTCTTAGCTTAAAACATTTTTCTAAACTTTTTGATTTGATTAGACGTTGAGGATAAACCGGTACTAAAAGCTCTTGTGTCCTTGGACGACCTCGGCATCTTACCAACACTATACTACGCTCACGATGGGTGCACTTGCCCATATGAGTGTCTAGTGTTAGTGAATATCGTGTTTTATAAATTTAAAACTTGACTAAAAAGTGTTAAAGGGGCTTAAAATATACACCTAATATATATAACACTTGACACCCATCAAGTTTTTGGCGCCGTTGCCGGGGACACAAGGATTTTAAGAAAGCTTAAAATCGACGGCCTAATCAGTTTTTCAAAACCTTTTTAAAACGCGCACACATTTTTCTGCATTTTAGTTTAGTTTTGCATTTACAGTAACCTGTACACGGGGCCGTGTTCACTGAACACGGGGCCGTGCTACACATTTTCATAAAAACACCCAGTAACAGGAGCTTGAACACGGGCCGTGCTCACTGAACACGCCCCTGTGCTCAACGAAATCAGTAAATTTAATTAAAACGCCCAGATACAGATCCTGAACACGGGGCCGTGCTCACTAAACACGGGGCCGTGTCCAGCCTCTGTTTCCGTTGTTATTTTTGTTTTCTGATCTCGAGACTTGGTTGTGGTCTGCTGAGTGATTCTTATGGATCAATACTCAGGAGGTTACAACTACAGCTATGAGGAGGATGATTATAGGAGTAATTATTGCACTAATTGTCGTAACACACACTCGGTTCAAAATAGTCACTCATATCAACCATCCAATTCATACACCTACTATGAGGAGCCCAGGTACGAGCCATCAACTTCATACACAACCTATGAAGACCAAAGGTATGAACCTCCTCCCTCATACTCATATTTTGATGAACCAATGTATGAGCCTTCTTACTCATACTTTGAGGAACCAAGATATGAGCCACCACCTTCGTATGCTTATTATGAGGAACCATGGCGGGAACAACCCACCTCATATGAGTATTATGAAGAACAGAATTATGACCCTTATCCATCATATGCTTACAATGAAGAACAATGGTGTGAACCATCTACTTCATATGGGTATTATGAGGAACAAAGGATCGAACAACCGGATTCAAACTTTGAAAATACCGATTCTTTTTCTATAACCGAAGTGACCGATAGGATATTAGAACACCTTAAAGTTATCGATCGCTATATAAAAGAATCTCGCGCAAGGGAAGATGAGTCCCGCGCAAGAGAAGAATTAAAAAAGGAAGAGATAACTGAAAGTGTAAAAATGGAAGAACAAATAAGTGAAGAACCAACACATGAGTTAAACAACAAAAAAGGTGAGTCCGACAACGTTAAAATTCAAGAAGAGTCTAATTTTGAAGAAATTAATCTCTTGTCACCTTCTTTCGACAATCATTGTTTAGTACCCACTCATGCTAAGTTTTTAAAAGAGTTATACACTAACACTAAAATTGACGAAACAGTAAGTGTTAAGTTAACTAATGATCAAACCTTGCTAATAAAAGAAGACCCATTTGAAATTAACATTACACCGGTTCCATGTTTCTTTCAAAATTCGTTTATTAGTAATGTCACAATTGATAAAGATCTTTGTGTTAACATAATGCCTAACTACATTTTCGAAAAATTAAGTATTAGTGATTTTTCTCCACTTCAAATACCCATTTTTCTATCCAATCGGAAAGTAGTAAAATCAATCGGTGTAGTTGAGGATGTATTGGTTCAAACAAATCAAATGGTAATCCCGACCGACTTTGTCATCCTCGATGACGCTCCTCTAGTGTTAGGATGGCCATTTGTAAAAACTCACGAAGCTTTGAAACACCGGAAGTTCAACTATCTACCTCTTCAATTAGGGGCATTTAAAAGAAGTGTCGATCTTGAGCGGTCAATGAAATATCCATTCGGCAATAATGACCCCCTAATTGAAGATGAAGATGAACCACCCGATACAAGTGAAGAGATTGACCACTTTGTTGAAGAAGAGGTCGCCACAGAACAAACTTTTAAAGTTCTTAATCAAAATGAGCAACCAAATAAGGAGTCTCCTAAAGACCCACCACTTGAGCTCAAAGAACTTCCAAAAGGTTTGGAATATGCTTTTCTAGACAAGGATGGTAATTTACCTGTAATTATTTCGTCAAAATTAGATAGCTTAGAAAAAGAAAAATTAATTAGTCTTTTGAAAAAACACAAAAACGCAATAGCTTGGAAACTTGTAGACATAAAAGGAATTAGCCCTTCCATGTGCACACACAAAATTTTGATGAATGATGACTACAAATCGGTAATACAACCACAACGTCGAGTGAATCCAAATGTTCAAGAAGTGGTTAAAAACGAAGTCATCAAATTACTTGACGCCGGACTTATCTATCCTATCTCTTATAGCCCTTGGGTGAGTCCCGTCCAAGTAGTTCCAAAGAAAGGAGGTATGACGGTAATAACCAACGAAAAAAATGAATTAATACCAACGAGAACCGTCACAAGATGGAGAGTATGTATATATTATAGACGATTGAATGAAGCAACAAGAAAAGATCACTTTCCTTTACCCTTCATTGATCAAATGTTAGAAAGATTATCCGGTCATAAATTTTATTGTTTCTTGGATGGTTTTTCAGGTTACTTTCAAATCCCGATAGCACCCGAAGACCAAGAAAACACAACTTTCACATGTCCCTATGGAACTTTTGCTTATCGACGCATGCCGTTTGGTCTATGTAATGCCCCCGCAACATTCCAACGTTGCATGGTAGCCATTTCCCACGACATGATAGAAAAGACAATGGAAGTCTTCATTGACGACTTTTCTATCTTTGGGGATTCATATGACCAATGCCTCGATAATCTTGAATGAATGTTATCCCGATGTGAGGAAACTAACCTCGCCCTTAATTGGGAAAAATGCTATTTCATGGTAACGGAGGGAATAGTACTCGGTCACAAAATCTCAGGCGAAGGAATGGAGGTGGATCGAGCCAAAATAGATACCATTTCTAGATTACCACCTCCATCCTCCGTTAGAGCTATCAGAAGTTTCCTAGGGCATGCCGGATTTTATAGGCGGTTTATCAAAGACTTTTCTAAAATCTCAAGGCCTCTAACAAAATTACTTGAAAAAGATGCCCTTTTCATCTTTGACAAGGATTGCAATCAAGCATTTCTAACCCTAAAGGAAATGTTAGTCAATGCACCTATCATGATAGCACCTGATTGGAAATTTCCTTTCGAAATCATGTGTGATGCTAGTGACTTTGCAGTTGGAGTTGTCTTGGGCCAAAGAAAAGAAAAGCATTTCCACCCCATTTACTATGCTAGTAAAACACTTAATGATGCACAAGAAAATTACACAACAACTGAAAAAGAATTACTAGCCGTGGTATTTGCTTTTGATAAATTTCGTTCTTATCTTGTTCTTTCTAAAACTATAGTCTATACAGATCATGCAGCCATTCGATATCTCTTCAAAAAACAGGACGCAAAACCACGTTTGATTCGGTGGATTCTACTCCTCCAAGAATTCGACATTGAAATCAAAGACAAAAGAGGAGCAGAAAATACCGCAACGGATCATCTTTCGCGCTTGGAAGACCCAGCTTTAGAGGCAACCAGGGACGAGCAAATCAACGAAAAATTTCCAACTGAGTCCCTGGAAATGGTGGAATATAAGGAAGAACCATGGTACGCCGACTATGCTAACTACCTAGCTAGCGGTATAGTCGCAAAAGGGTGGCCACATCATCAAAGAAAAAAATTCTTTGCCAATGTGAAACACTATTTTTGGGAAGATCCATATCTTTTCAAAATGTGTGCCGACCAACTCGTCTGACGATGCGTACATGGTAGTGAAGCACGAAGAATTCTCCGCCATTGTCATGAAGGTCCATACGGAGGGCATCATGGTGCCGCTAGTACCGCACGAAAGGTATTTGATTCAGGATTTTATTGGCCAACCATTTACAAAGACGCCCAAAGTCTTGTCAAAACATGTGATGCTTGCCAAAGATCAGGTAATATTTCTTCCAAAAACGAAATGCCACAAAATGGCATTCTTGTTTGTGAAATTTTTGATGTGTGGGGACTCGACTTTATGGGACCTTTCCCACCGTCGAAAGGAAACAAATATATACTTGTGGCAGTGGATTACTTGTCTAAATGGGCCGAGGCCGAGGCCGAGGCCGAGGCCGAGGCACTTCCAACGAATGATGGAAGAGTCGTGGTAAGGTTTCTGAAGAAATTATTCTCTCGTTTTGGCACACCTAAAGCATTAATAAGTGATAGAGGTACCCATTTTTGCAACCATTAACTTGAAATTTTTTTAACAAGATATGGGGTCTATCACCGGGTCTCAACAGCCAATCACCCTCAAACAAACGGACAAGCCGAAGTAACTAATAGAGGTTTAAAACGAATACTCGAAAAAACCGTAGGGATAAATAAAAAGGAATGGGCGGATAAATTAGATGATGCTTTATGGGCTTTTCGAACTGCTTATAAAACAACAATAGGCACAACCCCATATAAGCTAGTCTATGGGAAAAGTTGTCACTTGCCAGTAGAAATTGCACACAAAGCCTACTGGGAAATTAAAAATGTAAACTTAGATCTAGAATTTGCTGGTAAAAATCGATTTTGTCAATTAAATGAATTAGACGAGCTTAGGAATTATGCATACTCAAACTCAGAAATTTATAAGGAAAGAATGAAAAATTTGCATGACAAACATATTAAACCTAATGAATTTCGAGTAGGAGATCTAGTTCTTTTGTTTAATTCACGTCTTCGATTATTTCCTGGTAAATTAAAGTCTAGGTGGTCAGGACCTTTTTCTATCACCCATATTTTCCCACACGGTGCAGTAGAAATTAAATCTCAAAATGGGCCTCCATTCAAAGTCAATGGCCAACGGCTGAAACTCTATCAAGGATTCATTTAGGATGAAGAGGAGGAGATCTCGCTCCAAACGACTGAAGAATGAAACCATCATCATACCTGGTAAGTTATGAACGATCGGGACGATATCTAAAGCGGTAAGTTTTCTAACCAAAGCTTATGGGAAACAAAGGGCACTCACACGAGCACTGAAAAAAAAATAAAAAAAAATAAATTTTTTTTTTCAAAACTTTGCTCGGCACGAGGCTGTGTCCGCTGGACACGGGGTCGTGTTCGCGCTGCTGACGGGATAAAACCCCTTTTTTCATAACAGTTACAACATTACACACGCCCCGTTTCCCCGAGAAAGCTCTGGTTCCAGGCGATTTTTCCTAGATTTTCGACGTCTCCTATCACTCTAACAACATCAAGGTATGATTCTATCACTTTTAGTAGTTAGATTAGTTACTTGCATGTAGTTAAAACACCAAAAATTTGGGGAAAAATCTAGGGTTCTTGAAGTTCATCCGGATCGAACCTCAAATTTTTGTTTAGATCTGTTTGCATTTAGTTAGATTAGTGTTATGGGAAGTAAATACACTTGTATTGTTCATAGATTCGCCCGATTTCTCACAAAAACCTCAAACCCTTGTTCTTGAACAGAAAAAGATAAAATTGATAGGGTAAACGGGTTATTTTGGGAAAAACGGCACTTAGGGTTTCATTTTCGGGGGAAACCGCACCTATTGGACCAAAAATTTTCAAGTTTTCGAAACCGGGTCGAAAAATGGAATTTTTGAGTAACAGACGCCTGGACACGTGGCCATGTCCGCTGAACACGGGGTCGTGTCCAGCTCACTGTTTGCAGTTTTGTCTGGAAATACTTCTGTTTCGTGCTAACTTTTTGTGTATTCTTTCAGATGGCTAGGAAGTTCACAAGATTTAACGCCAATGAGCTCGATGCTAGGGCTCGATACGAGATACTTCAAACAAGGCCGGAGGAATACCCGAGGCAAGCATGCACGGAACTGTTAACTATGGTGAATCAAATTGACCGTTTCAACAACATTGTCACGGGGCCACTCAGAGTCGCTCTAACAACTCGACTCCGTTCCGTCCACGAATGTACTTTGGAATTCTATAGCACCTTCACATTCAACTCGAGGTGCGACCCGTTTGACAGTGATTGGGTAGCATTCCGATGTGGCGGAACGAAGTATTCGATCTCTATGGCACAATTTGGGTCGATTGTCGGGTTGTATGCGAAAGAGGATGCGGGAAACGAGGAAAATACTGGAGGAATGCGAGAAATAGGTGAGAACGAACGCCAAGCCATTTGGGCTCAGATTGGTGAAGGGTACTACAATCCGAGCAGTACTAAGAGTACGAAGTTGAGGGATCCGCTCTACAGATACATCCATAGGCTCCTCGGCTACTCTCTTAGCCAAAGGCATGATAGCAGTGGCATCGTTGGGTTAAGAGATCTTGTTGTCCTCCACTGTATCCACACCCGCAGGCCCCTTGATGTTCCGTTCCTTATGCTCCGAAACATGCATCACAACCGCCTTGCTAGTGCACCGACCCCTATCTTCTTTGGGGGATGGGTGTACCGTCTCTTCAAGCACTTCACCAGCATACCTAGGTCATTCGAAAGGAGCCCATGGTCGGGTAGGGTAGATATACACATCTGCCGTTCGATGAACCTACTTTATGAGGTGGAAGACGGGGCGGTAAGCTTTCAAAGGATGAAAGGTCATGCATGGAACCCGCAAGAAGCACTTGTCCTCCACGCTCCACAACATCATCAGTATCAGTATCAACCCCAAGGTGATCCGGGCCAATCCTCCTCAGGAGGCGGTTTTCCTAATTTCCAAAGTTTGCATGATTTGTTGCAGGAAAACCTTATGTGCACCAGGAACACCTACAACATGGCAAGCAACACGTACCACCGGGTTGGAGCTATCGAGAGAAACATATCCGATATCCAAGATGATATTGGATATATTCGGGACCACATTGCGGGCCATGGAGGGGATGATGATGATGATGAGGACATGGATTAGGCGGGAGGAGCGGAGGAAGATGCGGTTGGTTGATGACTTCCCAGGTTAACCCTTTTTCATCTTGAACAATTGATGGCCTGCGTGCCAAGTGTTGAACAATTTACTTTCCCTAACTTCTTTTATTTTCTTCACTTATTTTTTCTTTTAACTTTGTTGACTTGGATGATTGAACTTGGTAAAAGAAGGATGTTTGCTATGTTTTGGTGGAGTGTTTATTGATTAAACAGGTACAAACGAGGCTTAAAGTACTAAGCATTAGTACTACTAAAGCCGGGACAGGAAAACCGAAGAAAGAAACCTGTTTTTCAACTTTGCAGAATGTCCACACGGGGTCGTGTCCATCCGACACGCCCCCGTGCCCATTCCCCTGAACCTGCTGTTTGTTTTAATTCTGCAGACCTTGATAGACACGGGGACGTGTCCACCCAACACGCTCCCGTGTCCACCTTCTGTAAGTTTTCGTTACTGGCACCTGAACACGGGGTCGTGCCCACCAGGCACGGGGCCGTGTCCAGTGTCCAGTAACACCAAAATTATTGCTTTTTACACCTTTTACACATTCAATTAACCTAAAAACTTATTTTTGGGACACATTGAGGACAATGTGTAATTTAAGTGTGGGGGGGATGCTAAAACCTTGAATCTTGCAAGTCCTAAATACAAGCCTTACACAAAACTCTATTGGAACCGCTAATCACCCCAAATTTTTTCAAAAATTTTCATTTTTTTTTCTTGTCTAGGTTTAACTCGGGAATTTCAAGTTCTAAAATGGTTATATTTTTACGAATTTACAACCGATAGCGTCGTGATAAAAAGAACCAACATAAGAAAATTATGAAAAGGCATGGCAAACTTAGTTAAAATTTGATTATATATACTTGATCACATAAAAACCCATTCCCACAAAAGTGAGTTTTGAGCCTTTATCGAGCATACAATTACATATCATTAAACTAAATGCTCATTTTTCATTTCTTGTGTGAATAGCCGCTTGGTTCTTACGACTCTAGAACTTGCCATGACAATACATTCCCGGTCCTTACCAACTTAAACCCGAGTAAGTAAATGATAGAGGCATTAGGACTAAGTTTTTCTTTTCTACATCATTATTTTTCTTTTTTTTTTTACCACCTACCCAAAATCCCCTAGTTAGCCCCTTTGAGCCTAAACCTTTTCATTTCATAACCCAAACCAAACACCTTTTTACCCACCAAAACCTTTTTCATTTTAACCCTTTGTTTTAGTAACAAGTTCGGTTTTTCATATGACTTTTCAAAAAAAAAAAATGTGTGTTAATGATGAAGCAAAAGAAAATAAACAAACAAGTTCATCAAAAATAACTTTGTTTGAATAAAAGCTTCATCAAAATAGTTACAAAAATAAAAAGTCTTACGAAAACCGACGCTTGTTATGCTTTTCGCCCTTTTCTACTAACCACTAACCACTAACCCAACCACCTACCTTTAACCCAAGCCTAACCCTTCACCCACAAAGTCCTCTTGATATTTACAAATGTATATAAGTTAAAAAGGAGGAGGATTGATTGCTTGGCAAGCCTATGGTAGGAGTAAGTTCCATGCCGCTCTCGAGTGATCCACAAAAATACATTTTCGGCCGAGTGTTGAGTGATCCCCGTGAGGTATGTGAGCTTGTATATAAATAGAATTTTAAAGAGGCATGTTATGCCCTAATAAGTAATTTATCTTATGAAAAGTTTTGAATAAATCATGACGAATAGGATTGTAAATAAATAAAAATAAAACTAAATAAAGAATCTTGGAAATCCCGACACTCTATGACAAGCCCAAAAACCTTCTTCTCTACCCATTCCATTTGGGTGTGTAATAGCCACATATTAAAGAGTTTTGCTTCAGGACAAGCAAAGATTCAAGTGTGGGGGTATTTGATGTGTGCAAAATGCAACATATAAATTTCATCAATTGTGGCATAAAACTAACCCTTTTTTAGTACTAATGTTGGAAAAAGTGTGCTTTTGTCTTCCTTTTGTATTTTCAGGATTAAATGAGCTCAAATTAACAAAAGGAGCAAAAAGACATCAAAATCTAACATAAATACAAGAAAAGGAACAAGACGTGACATGCCCGACCCCACGACAGCATCTTCTCAAGAAAAACAAGATAACAGAAGACTGAACACGCCCCGTGCTCAGCCAGCACGGGGGCATTCCCAAGTGTCAGCAGAAAAGACAAAGTGGTAGAAGCTTCTATTGCCCACCACGGGGCCGTGCTCAGCGGACACGGGGCCGTGGTCAACTATAAGATTCGCACAATCTAGGCAAATCTTCATAGTACAAAGATTCTTCTGCACACGGTGTCGTGCTCAGCGGACACGGGGGGCGTGGTCAACTAATAAGACAAAGTTGCATTAAATGAAGAAAGAGAAGGATGTGGACACGGGGCCGTGCCCACTGGACACGGGGCCGTGCCCACTGGACACGGGGCCGTGCCCGAGCTTCTGTTCAGCCTATAAATAGGAGTGCTTGGCTCAAGCTCAAACCATCCCTTGGCACACCACCTCTCTCACACTTCACCCACCACCCACCACCACCATAACACCATCATCCACCACCATCATCCATTGTCCATCATAGAGTGTGTGAGTCATCTTGGGATCCAAGATTGATCGTAAGAGTTCTTGACAATCAAGGCCATGTTTGCCTAAGTCTCTTACATCACTTGGTGAAGACAAAGTGTCTAGTGTAATACTTTTTATTTTTAATATTTTCGCACTTTTTACTTGGTTTTGTATTAATGACTTTAATAACTAGTTTCTTATGTGGAAGGTGATCTTTCCTTATCGTTTGTCCGTGGTGTCTTGACATTATTTTACTGTCTATATAAAATAAAAGATTTTCACCATTCATATCTCCACGGTCTATATGGAGGTATGTTGGCTACCTGATCGGGGGTTAAGGGAACGGTTTGGTTAAGGTCTTGCCATTGTTCAGCGTTTAGAGGTCCTGCAATGGACCTGGGTCAAATTTAGTAGGACCTCCTTCAATACTTAACGGTATTGGATGGCGGGGGTCCAAACTCTTTGATCCCCTCATAAGTTAACTACTATTAATACTATAACCCGGCTATTTAGGACTGTATCCCTGCTGACTCAGACTACTTAGTCGAGGGTAACGTCACCTCCAAAAGAGGGGCCTACCATAATTTGCATTAATAACTTAATTAATTATCTTTCAATAATCCACCCTTTTAGGATTGTATCCTTGCTGACTCAAACTACTGGGGTGAGGGTAACGTCACCTTCAAAAGAGGGGCCTACTACAATAACTAAGATAATCTCTTAAATAGTGCAAAAGTGCGGAAATAATCAAAGGTTACACTAGATACGAGTCGGAACCAAGTGATTCATCTTGTCTATCTGTTTTTTTCTTTTATTTTTATTTTCAGCATTTTTAGTTAGTTTTTATTTTTCTTAGCTTAAAACATTTTTTTCTAAACGTTTTGATTTGATTAGACGTTGAGGATAATCTGGTACTAAAAGCTCTTGTGTCCTTGGACGACTTCGGTATCTTACCAACACTATACTACGCTCACGATGGGTGCACTTGCCCATATGAGTGTCTAGTGTTAGTGAATATCGTGTTTTATAAATTTAAAACTTGACTAAAAAGTGTTAAATGGGCTTAAAATATACACCTAATATATATAACACTTGACACCCATCAATTTTTCAAAGTTGTTTGATTCTTTTGTTGATTGTTTGCAGGTGATTCACGAGTATTTCAAGATCATGGAAGAGGAGTTTTATAACGAATTTTATAATGCTTTCACATCCGAAAGAACACTCACATCAAAGAACATATCGGATGCTATTTCTGAGAGTTTGAAATATGATAATGTGTACGGAAATCATCAAAAACGACCTAAACTAATTAACATTGAAGATTATAACTAGTGGAAAGATAGGTTTGAGATTTGGTTGAAAGCATATGCTTATGATTGTTGGTCTATGTTACACTTTGGATATGTTAAACCAACTAATGAGAAAAATGAAATAATTCCACTTAAGTCATACAAAGATGCTGATAAAATAGAGTTCTCTAACGAATAAAGAATGATCACAATGTTACAACAATCGGTTAGGGAAGATATTCTTTGTTTGTTTCAACATGATGAAACGTCAAAATCCATGCGGGAGACGCTGAAAGTGAAAGTTGAAGGTGGCAAGGAAATCAAGAAAAACAAAATATCATTGCTAAAGAAAGAATTTGATCTGTTTAGTTGCATGAAAGGAGAGACTGCCCGACAAATGATAGAACATTTCTTTCATTTGAAAATTGAAATAGAAAGATTCAACATAAAAAAGGACAGAGAAGAGATCATCGACAAACTGATTGAGGCTTGACCTTATGTAGATGATTGGCAAACATTTGCCATGATATTGAAAAACAATGCAAAGTTTGACGAGATCACTTTAGACAGTTTAATTGAAAAACTTGAAAGCCATGAACTTGAACTTAAAAAAGCAAAACAAAATGAGCAGTTCAAGTTATCAGCAAAATGTAAATCTCTACTATCATGGAAGCATGCTGAACAATCAAGCACAAAAGATTGGTACTGCCTTTAGCGCAAAGAATTCCGATGAATCATCACAAAGCAGGTCTCCGAATCATGATTCCGGTTATCATTCATCCTCTGCATCAAGCCAATCAATTCCGAATGTGACTCAATGTAACATTGCCCTCAATCTGAACAACTCTCAAAGTAATAATGCTGATGCTGCCAAACAATAGTTGGTGTTCTTAGCATCTATTCTGGAATCATACGAAAGTCTGGTGGTGGGTAGAATTGGCAACCCGAATATGACGAAGGAAGAGTATGACCAGATCGATCCAGAAGAGATGGAGCTTATAGATATCAGATGGTGTATGGTCAGCGTAATCAGGAGAGCACAACGGTTTATGGTGATTACCGGGAGACAATGGCTTGAAGGTCCTAACACGAAACTGTGATTTGACAAATCCAAGGTTACATGCTTCATATGCAAACAGAAAGGACACTTCAAGAGAGAGTGCACAAACCAGGGTGTTGATGAAAGTGTGAATCCTTTCCATGACGACTACTACAAGAAAGCAATCTACCATCACACCAATGAACAATTTCCAAAGCTAAATCAAAAACAAATAAGTGAAGGTTCATCTAAAGAGAGAAAACAAGCTTTGGTGGTAACTCAAGAAGACGAAGGGTTCAATTGGAATAAATACATTCCAACGCAGAAGGTTGCTTTGGTTGCTGAGTTGAGACCGAGTTGAGGAGAACGTCATGCACGTATGAGATTGAGTGAGGTGTATAAGGTTTTCATGGAAGCAAAGGATGCAAAAAGATAGGATAATGAGAGGAAGTGCTATCTAGATCCTAAAGGTAATCCGGCAGTGGATCCAGATGTGGTAGACTTTGAAGCGCTTGTTGTTGCTATTCCAACTACACGAGTATTTTATTCAAGGATCGAAGAGGATAAAAATTATGAGAAAGAAGTGGAGGAGGGCATAAGAAGGGTGATTTATAAGAGTGTTGAACAGAAGAAGAGTGTGGAAGAGGTTTTCGAGGAGAGTCAAAAGATGAAGGATGAATTTTTGAAGAAGATGACTGAAAGCAAACTGTTGGCAGATCAAACTGAGGTAAAAACTCAAAATGACTCTACTGAGTCATCTAATGAGGCTAAGTCAATGGATAATAATGATGAAATTGATAACAAATATGAACACAAAACTGAAGAGCAGTGCAGGATATGCATGGAAACATGCAGTGCCTATACTGAGAAGGATGAAAACTTAAGATCCAGAAACATTGAGTTTACAAAAATAGAAAATGTTCTCAAAGAAAAATGTAAAGAAATGTTTGAAATTGAAATATTTTGAAACAAAAAGAAGAAGAACTAACACAAAAATGTGATGGTCTTGAAAAAGAAAATAAAGTTTTAAAACAAAAATGTTCAGCAGACTGCAACGAATGTTTACAAAAAGATTATATCATTCAAGGAAAGGATGAGGGAGAAGTATTGTTCACGTTCCGAACTTCAAAAGTTAGAGACTGAGTTCTGGAATCTGTCCATGGTTGGTGCGGACATTGTAGGTTACACTCAAAGGTTCCATGATCTTTCGTGAGTGATCCCCTATCTCGTAACTCCTGAGTTTAAGGGCATTGAGCGCTACATCTGGGGATTGGCTCTAGAGATTCGTAGTATGGTGACTGCGGCAAACCCTACAACCATTACTTAGGTTGTAACTCTGGCTGTCAGCCTTACCGAAGATGTTGTTCGTATGAAGAAGTTGTCATTGAAGGTCACTGGGAAAACTAAAACACATGTTGAATCATCTGGTGATAAGAAGAGGAAACATTCGAATCTGAATCAAGCAACCCGCAATAACAACAAAAGCTCCAACAACAAGAAACGTGACACCAACCCGCTTAAGGAGGCGAAAACATTTGCAGCTGCGAATGACACCGTAGCTAGAGGATACCAGGGCACTTTGCCCAAATGCAACAAGTGAAAGTATCATCATGAGGGAGCTTGTCGCATGGATTGGCTATCCAAGAATAGAGCCGAAGTTTTTTGTCATGAGAAAATCATTTGCATCCCTCTTGCGAATGATGAAACACTTATAGTACATGGGGAGAAGTGCAACACGCCCCTGCGAATCATCAACTGCATGAAGGCCCAGAAATGCTTGCGAAAAGGATGCGTTGCCTTTTTGACGCATGTGGTAGATAAGAAGGTTGGGGAACCAAAGCTTGAAGATATTCCCGTGGTGAAGGATTTCCCTGAAGTCTTCCCCGAAGACTTGCCGGGATTATCTCCGCAGAGATAAGTCGAGTTCCATATTGACTTAGTTCCAGGAGCCGCACCCGTGGCCAAGGCACCTTATCGACTTGCACCATCCGAGATGCAGGAATTATCTACGCAAATCAAAGAGTTGTTGGATAAGGGATTCATAAGGCCAAGCTTCTCGCCTTGGGTAGCTCTAGTGCTGTTCGTAAAGAAAAAGGATGGAACCTTACGGATGTGCATCGATTACAGAGAGTTGAATAAACTCATAGTCAAGAACCGATATTCGTTACCGAGGATTGATGACTTATTGAGTAATTACAAGGATCAAGCTATTACTCCAAGATTAACCTTCGGTCTCGCTATCATCAGTTGAGGATACAAGAGGAAAGCATACCTAAGACATCGTTCAGGACTCGTTATGGGCACTACGAGTTTCTCGTTATGTAGTTTGGATTGACGAATGCACCGGTTGTATTTATGGACTTGATGAATCGCGTTTGCAAACCATATCTCAATAAATTTGTGATAGTATTTATCGATGATATTCTGATATATTCGTGAACAAAGGAAGAGCATGAGCAACATCTAAGAACCATTCTAAAACTGCTGAAGAAGGAAAAGCTTTATGCGAAATTCTCCAAGTGTGAATTTTGGATTCACGAGGTACAGTTCCTTGGTCATGTTATGAACGAGAATGGTATCCATGTAGATCCGTCAAAGATTGAAGCAATCAAGAATTGGGAAGCACCCAAAACTCCGATCGAAGTATGACAGTTTCTGGGGTTAGCAGGCTACTACCGAAGATTTATTGAGAATTTTTCCAAGATTGCTCAACCGGTAACTTCCCTTACACAGAAAGACAAGAAGTTCGACTGGGGAGACAAACAGGAAGAAGCATTCCAACTTCTCAAAGAAAAATTATGCGATGCACCAATTCTATCACTGCCCGAAGGTACTGATGACTTCGTGGTATACTATGATGCTTCGCGTCAAGGTTTGGGTTGTGTGCTCATGCAACGCCAAAAGGTCATCGCATATGCATCACGACAATTGAAGGTTCATGAGAAGAATTATACCACCCATGACCTGGAATTAGGCACGGTAGTATTTGCTTTGAAGATTTGGAGGCATTATCTTTATGGTACATGGTGTTCTATCTTCACAGATCACAAGAGCCTACAACACATATTTAATCAGAAGGAATTAAATATGCGTCAGCGACGATGGGTTGAGTTGTTGAACGATTATGATTGTGAAATCAAGTACCACCCTGGAAAGGCGAACATGGTAGCAGACGCCTTGAGTCGAAAGGAAAGGGTGAAAACCTTAAGGGTTCGAGCTTTCGAGATGACAATTCGGACGAATCTCACTACGCGTATTCATGATGCACAACAAGAAGCACTCAAGGAGGAAAATCTTAAAGCAGAACTTCTCTGGGTTATGGAGAACAATTGGTGCCAAACGAAGAAAGAACCCTATACTTCATGGGACGCATTTGGGTTTCGCTCTATCGCGGTGTTCGAGAGATAGTCTTTGATGAAGCCCACAAGTCAAGATAATCGATCCACCCAGGATCGAACAAAATGTATCAAGACTTGAAGGAATACAATTGGTGGCTGAATCTCAAGAACGGCGTTGCTACTTACGTTGGAAAATGCCTAACCTGCGCTAAGGTGTAACACCCTTACTGTTATAAAAGGGTTTTTGTACTAATAACGATAATTAAATGTGTACTTACAAATACACATACATAAAAAAATACAGGTTTGCTAAAACTTTTACAATTTAAAAATAATACAACATAATGTAATTGCGTTTGTCGTTTAAAAGTTACGACGTAACACCGTGCGGAAGCTTTAATCTCGTGTGTTCGGTTATTCGTTGAGCTTGATCTTCGTCAAGGAATCCTTGACATTTACCTATGACCAAAACCAACTTAAAAGTTAGCTTTGGTAGTTAAATAACAAATTTAAACAAGTTATATGGGTCAAACAAACAAAAATTAAACAATTTTCGGAATCAGGAGGGGCTAGACGCTACACCTAGCCCCTTTTTTGACAGCAAGTTGCTTAATTGCTGCTGCATATTCCCAGCTCTATTTTCTTTTACCAAAATCAACTTTAAACATGCATAACTTTTGATTTAGAAACCCGATTTACTTGATTCTTTTTCCTATGCGCTCGTAAATTGATTCTTCATCACATGGAGTTAAATTCCGACATCCGGAATAACAAATTCTTATCTTTAAGCAATCTACATTTTCAACTTAATTGACCCGTTAAGGGATTTATGCGCGTTACACTTAGCTTCGCTCATTCTTTGCTTGTACCTTATTTCCACACTATAGTTTCTTCTTGTTTTCCACCACAACAATATTTGTGGTGGATTTAATGTGATAAACTACTTGTTCCATATTATAATATTCGATTTACAAATCTTTACAAAAGACTTGTTTCGAGAATTTTGACCAAAAGACTTGTACCTTAAACTTTTATACTATTAAAAGACCTACTCAATCTTAAGACTTACCTTTAAACAACCCTTAAGGGTCATTTGCCCGGTTTGTCATTTGGAAGACATTTTGGTCGACTTTAGTCCATTCTTTTACGATGAAGGACATTTAATAACATGTTTGACCAAAATCGCACTTAAATCCATAATCTTATTTGCACGTACCTGGCTCGGGTCAAAGTTTTGACCCGTCTGAAATACCTTTCACTATTAACTTACTAATTAATAGCGTTGCGAACCTTATATTACTTTCCTGTAATCACCAAAACTTAACAAGCGATCGTCAGTAATTATCGTCAAATGGTGTTAACACACCATTTGACCCGTTTAGTCAAAATGATCATTTATCATCATATGATGGTCTTTTGATACCATTTCACCCCTTGAACCCATTCTGGTTAGCACCATGAGTCCTTACTACTTAAAAGACATTTCTTGAATCGTTTGACCTGTTACGACTTATATCAAATGAAGTCTTTTCACATCTTTTATTCTATTCGTCAACTCGTGTCCGGATTATTACTAAACCACTTTTACCCGTTACAATTCACCCCATAACATATTGTTCAAAATTTGTTATTTATTAGCCTTCACCCGGCTAATTTACCATTTTACCCCTATTTACCATAATTTATGGTTTCTTGCCATTTTTGCTTATTCCGACTTGCATTGTATCATGCTGGAACTTCATATTTGAAATACTTAACGTTATTCCCAATCAATATTCACAAGTATGTGTATTGTAATTAAAAAGGAGGTGTAAGCTTAACTTATCTTTCATCCGATTTCGCTCTTTCTCCGCGTATTCAAGCCGTTTGACCCGCTTCTTCTTTTTTCCAAGCCGCCACCTAGCTCGTTAAGAGGCAAACTATTGTCATCATTTACAAGGTGGTTAGATGAGTCATTAACAATCACGACTACTCCATCTTACGTATTTTCTATGTTGAAACTACTATTCGACTTTCTCATTGGTTAGTTTGACTTTTAGAAGTCAACTACCTTTAATCATACTATATAATAGGCACAATTAAGTTAAATCAACATTATGATTAGAACCCGTTTTAACCCATATTTCGCGTAATTAGTCAAATTAGCCAATTATGCATTTCTTTCATAATTTCTTCTTATCAATATTCATTCGGGCATTTTAACAAACATCTTGTAGGCGAGATTTTATACGCATATTTTATCTAATTATGGTCATCGTTTTAACCAAGTTTTAATATCAAATTCATGCCTCTATGTCTAGTGCACATAAACTACACCTAGAACTAGCACCACAACATCAATGTTCATCCATTTAACACCCTAATTCAAGTGTTCATCTTTTTATCATAAAACCCACTTAGCACACATATGGGTAATCATCAAATCCCTAATTTTTAACACTAATTCATCAAGTTTTCAACTAGGGTTTGTTTCTAAACATGAATTCATCCTAGTTTCACCCAAACATCAATCATTAGCTTGAATTTCGATTTTTCATAAGTTCATCGAGAATCTCAACTTCATAAATATCAAAAATTTGACATACCTTACGATTCCCTTGACTTGGTGATCGTTTATTCATGTCCATGCATCGATTTGGGTCTTGATTTGCCCTCCAATTTGATGGACTAAGGTTGAACAAGGGTTTCCCCTTGTTTCTTCTCCTGATGATCGACATATACACACACTAAGTGTGTGATATGTGTTGATTTTTATGTTTTAATAAAACAAGTTTCCTTTTTGGCAGCTTTGGTCCCTCAAGTTTAGTTTTAATTGTTAGGGACTAGAACTCCATGCTTTATTACTTATTTACACCTCACTAACTAGGTTAATTATTGCTAATTAACTTAATGGGTTCGGGAAGTCATAACCCGTTATATTTTAAGTTCCGTTAACTCGGACCTTTTAACCATTTTATTATATATATATATATATATTTAAAGTTCTTATCCGCTTTTTAATTAATGTAGGATTATTTATTTAAATCCTAATATTTACCGGGTTACTTTTACCAAACCCGTTTTCGGGGTGTTACATAAGGTTAAGGCCGAGTATCAGAAACCATCAGGTCTACTACAACAACCAGATATACCCGTTTGGAAGTGGGAATAAATATCGATGGACTTTATAACGAAATTACCCAGGACCCCTAGAGGACACGATATGATATGGGTGATAGTTCATCGATTAATAAAGTCTACGCACTTGCTACCGATACGGGAAAAAGATAGCACAGGAAAGCTTGCCGAATTGTACCTTAAGAAAATTGTGGCACGTCATGGAGTGCCTATTTCGATAATTTCAGATAGAGATGGACGTTTTATATCAAGGATCTGGCAATCCTTCCAAGAGGCCTTTGGATCTCAACTAGATCTAAGCACGACCTTCCATCCGCAAACAGACGGCCAGAGCGAACGGACCATACAAACCCTTGAAGACATGCTTCGCGCGTGTGTAAAGGATCTAGGCGGCAGCTGGGATACTCACCTTCCCTTGGTCGAGTTTTCCTATAATAACAGCTATCATACGAGCATAAAAGTCACACCGTTCAAAGCCCTATATGGTCGCAAGTGCCGCTCACCGCTGTGTTGGGCAGAAGCTGGAGATAGACAGTTGATTGGTCCCAGAAGCTGACAAAATCATTCAGATCCGAGACCGTATAAACGAGGCTCGTGATCGTCAGAAGAGCTACGCCGATCAAAGACGGAAACCTTTAGCCTTTGAGGTTGGAGACAAAGTTTTATCGAAGGTCTCACCTTGGAAAGGTGTAGCAAGGTTTGGGAAACGTGGAAAGCTGAATCCACGATATATTGGACCGTTCAAGATTTTAGAAAAGATTGGTACCGTAGCGTACAAACTGGAGTTACCGGATGTCACGGCCCTAGCCCCGGTTTGACCCGGTCAGGAGCCGCGGGACAGGAACCCGTGGTATTTGATTGATGCGACAGCGGAAGTATTTTAAACAGGATCTGTTAAAACTTGAAATGCCCGATTATTTTTTTCATAATTCGAGTTAAACCCCGTAATTTACAATAGAGGATTTTTTCTAGGAAATTCCCTGATTTATTAAAACATGTTTATTTATTTTAACTGAGCCACCTCTTCAAGCTTGTTAGTGCTCCGTAGCACGTTTTCCTTGATTTACAGCAGGTCGCCTGAAACATGTTTTAAAAATATTTTGTCAGTTGGGAAATACTGGTGAATCATTCATTTTGATAAAATGACACATAGTTATAAATTACAGCATAAGAGCGATTACAATGGCTTCTATCTTATTTTTATCTGGCGCCTTGTTACCCGTGTGACGATGGTCATACCACTATTGGGTCCCACCCCAAGTAGTGACGTTTATCACGGTGAGGATTTATTAGCCTAACCCGTGAGAAATTAGTAATGTGCACAATACCCCCACTAGCCAGTGATTAAGATAACCATGACTTAATCCCTGTAATTATAACATTTGAAAATGGAGTATTGTAAAACATTTGATAAAAGAGAATGACTCACATTGTAGATTTATACGGACAGAGTTTAGCCTTACTGAGTAGCCTGATAACCTAATTTAAATAACAATGCACACAAACAAGGTCAGTAACTAATACAGCATTTACGATAACTCACGGGATTAAAAATTTCACAACGAATGACAAAGTGCAATACTTAAACATCCATCGAATTCATGACAAATGACAAAGTATAAACCCAATTTGAGCAGCACTTAAACATTCATCGGACAGTTTAAATCGATCGGACATTGAATCATAGCAGCGATCGAGTTAATACCCGGTATCGTAGTAGCGCTTCGCTATTAGAAATTGAAATTTCGACCTTTGGACAGTATAATTCGAGTTTTTGAACTTAATTTTCGACACAGAATGATAGCTCGAGGTCTGCTCTATTTATAGGTGAAAAATAGGCCTGTCGCGGCCCGCGTGAGCTCCCAGTCGACCTTTACGCGACCCGAGTAACCACCTAGTCTAGGCGTAGGTTTGATTGGTCACGAGTAGGCTTGCCAGCTAGTCAACACGTGGCTCGGGAATGCTTATCCGGTCAACCATACATTGACGCGGCCTGCGTAAGACTATGCAAACTCTTACGCGGCCCGCCTGAGAACCATAAGTCTTGATTTCTTGATTTTTAATGCGTGGTATGGTTTCAGGGGTTCAGGTTTTTACTTATGGGTCAAATTGGGACATTTCTGAGAGTCCTTACGTCCTCCCCACCTTATAAAAATCTCGTCCTCGAGATTTACTGGAATAAATGAGGATACTTTCGCTTCATTTCCGATTCGAGCTCCCAAGTGTATTCGGGTCCTCGTTTCGAATCCCACTTGACTTTGACTAGTACCAATCGCTTGTGTTTTAGAAACTTGATCTTTCGGTCTTCTATTTGAAGTGGTTTCTCTACGAATTTTAACTTTTCATTTACCTCTATATCCTGAAGAGGTACTACCAACAATTCATCTGATAAACATTTCTTGAGATTGGATACATGGAATACATCATGTACCCCGGGTAATTCTTCTAGTAGTTGTAAGCGATAAGCAACTGGTCCTATACGTTGGATTACTGAAAATAGTCCTACGTATCTTGGACTTAGCTTTCCTTTCTTACCGAATCGTACCACTCCTTTCCAAGGAGAAACTTTCAAGAGTACCTTGTCTCCAACTTGGAACTCTAGGGGTTTGCGTCGATTGTCGGCATAGCTCTTTTGATGATCTCGAGCAGTTTTCAGTCTTTCCTTGATTTGAGTAATCTTGTCGGTGGTCTCTTGCACGATTTCAGGACCTGATAATTGACTTTCTCCTATTTCTGCCCAACAAACTGGAGTTCTGCACTTTCGTCCATACAGTGCTTCAAATGGGGCAGCTTCGATACTTGCATGATAACTATTATTATAGGAGAATTCGATTAAAGGTAGGTGGTCGTCCCAGTTTCCACCAAAATCTATCACACATGCTCGGAGCATGTCTTCCAAGGTCTGTATCGTCCTTTCACTTTGCCCGTCTGTTTGAGGATGATATGCCGTACTTAAATTTAGTCGGGTTCCCATCGCTTCCTGGAAACTAGTCCAGAAATGGGAAGTGAAACGACTATCTCTATCCAATACAATGGAGAGTGGAACTCCATGTAAGGATACTACTTCGTCTACATACAGCTTGGCTAACCTTTCCATACTAAAGGTTTCCTTCATAGGTAGAAAATGAGCTGATTTGGTTAATCGATCCACAATCACCCAAATCACATCATTACCTTTTCTGGTTTTGGGTAGCTTAGTAACAATGTCCATTATTATGAGCTCCCATTTCCATACAGGCATTTCTAATTGTTGAAGTAGACCTGAAGGTTTCTGATGTTCTGCCTTAACTTGTGAACAAGTAAGACACTTCGAAACATATCTAGCTATGTCCTTTTTCATTCCTATCCACCAAAAATTATTTCTTAAATCTTGGTACATTTTATTGTTACCAGGATGCATGGTATACCTAGATTTATGAGCTTATTCTAAAATCTTATCTCTTAATTCTCCTTGCTTAGGTACCCAAATTCTTTTCTTATGGAATCTCCAAATTCCATCATTTCCTCGCTCTAATTCCTTTATTCGTCCTTTTATTCCTTCAGCATCATCTTTGATTGCTGTTTCCTGAACCTTCTTCAGTTGTTTCATTAAATCTAATTGTAGATCTAATCTAAGAGCATGAACTCGTCGTTGTTTTTCATGATACTTACGACTTAAGGCATCTGCAACTACGTTTGCTTTTCCTTCGTGATATTGAATATCACAGTCGTAGTCTCTTAGGATTTCCATCCACCTCCTTTGCCTCATATTTAATTCTTTTTGCCCAAATATGTACCTTAAGCTCTTATGATCCGTATAGACAGTGAACTTACTTCCATACAGATAATGTCTCCAAATCTTAAGGGCAAAAATTATGGCTCCTAACTCTAAGTCATGAGTCGTATAGTTTTCTTCGTGCTTTTTCAATTGCCTTAAAGCATACCCAATTACCTTCTTGCGTTGCATTAGCACACATCCTAATCCTAGTTTTGAAGCATCACAGTAAACTTCAAAATCTTCAGTTCCTTCTGGCAAAGCTAGGATTGGGGCGTTTGTTAGCTTTTGCTTCAAAATTCTAAAAGCTTCTTCTTGTTTAGGTCCCCATTCAAACTTAACTGCGTTGCAGGTTAGCTTAGTTAAGGGTACAACTATCTTGGAAAAATCCTTAATAAAGCGCCTATAGTACCCAGCTAATCCTAAAAAGCTTCTAATTTCCATAGCTGATTGTGGAACCTTCCA
The DNA here is from genome assembly GCA_030545235.1 of Helianthus tuberosus. NCBI lineage: Eukaryota > Viridiplantae > Streptophyta > Magnoliopsida > Asterales > Asteraceae > Helianthus > Helianthus tuberosus. The sequence goes on from CM060408.1 coordinate 105,802,759, forward strand.
TTTGGTAATTGCTTCTATTTTAGCAAGATCTACGTGAATACCTTCGTGATTCACCATGTGTCCTAAAAATTGTACTTCTTGTAGCCAAAATTCACACTTCGAGAATTTGGCGTAAAGCTTCTCCTTTCTTAACAAAGTTAAGAGTGTATGCAGGTGCTGACAATGTTCCTCCTGATTTTTGGAATAAATAAGTATATCGTCAATGAAGACAATTACAAATTTATCCAAATACGATTTACAGATCCTATTCATCATGTCCATGAATGCTGCATGTGCATTCGTTAGTCCGAAGGGCATGACTGTAAACTCGTAATGACCATACCTAGTTCTGAAAGCAGTTTTAGGTATGTCTTCTTCTTGTACCTTCAATTGATGGTATCTGGAGCGTAAGTCGATCTTAGAAAAATATCTAGTTCCTTGAAGTTGATCAAAGAGGTCATCGATCCTAGGTAATGGGTATCAATTCTTAATTGTAACTTTATTCAATTCTCTATAATCGATACACATTCGCATCGAACCATCCTTTTTCTTTACAAACAACACTGGTGCTCCCCAAGGGGAGGAACTAGGTTGTACGAATCCTTTATTTAGCAATTCATCTAACTGCTTTTTCAGTTCTAACATTTCCGTGGGTGCTAACCGATAAGGTGCTTTGGCTATCGGTATAGTTCCAGGAATTAGATGAATCCTAAACTCTACTTCCCTGTCAGGTGGTAATCCTGGCAGTTCTTCTGGGAATACATCTGGGTATTCCGCTACTACAGGAATTTCCTTAAGTTCCTTTCCCTTGGTGTTAATGATTACTGAAATCATATACACTATTCCTTGCTTTCGTTCATAACTAGCAACTTTCATTGCGGAAATGAATTTCATGGTTTTATGTGGCTTATCTCCTGTAATTGAAATTACCTCTCCTGTGGGGGTACGAATTTCTACGGAATTTTTGTCACAAAGAATTCGAGCATGGTTGGCTACTAACCAATCCATTCCTAACACCACATCGAATCCAGCTAAATTCATAGGTAACAGGTTTGCAGAAAATTTATAACCTAAGAGTTCTATTTTATCTTCTCGTAAAACTTTATCTATGTTAACAGAATTCCCATCTGCTGTTTCGACTGTAAAAATCTGCCTAAGGTTTGTTAGGGGTAAATTAAGAGCTTGACAGAATGAAGTATTTATAAAACTTTGGTTTGCACCAGAGTCAAATAATACTTTTGCATAGACGTTATGGACTAGGAACGTACCAGCTATCACGTCGGGAATTAGTTCAGCTTCCTGCGTAGTCAGTTGGAAAGCTCTTACGTTCTTCTTTGTAGCTCCTTCTGCAGGTTTAGCTTTGTTGTCAGCTGGTTTAACTAATTTTGGACAGTCTGGCCTGAAATGTCCAGCTTCTCCACAGTTGTAGCAAACTGTTGACTTCTTCTTCCTGCAGTCTTCCTCTTGGTGTCCTGGGATTTTGCAGAAATTGCAATACCCTTTGCATATTCCAGAATGCTTTCTTTTGCAGGAATTGCAAAATGGAACAGTGAAAGATTGCCCAGCTCCCTTTCTCCTGAAACTACTACGGTTACCCATACGGAATCCTTGTGTAATCTTTTGGGCTACCTCCTTTTTCCGGTTTTCTTCACTTGTGCGTACCAGTTTGTCAGTTAGGGTGTTAGCTAATTCTACCGCATCGTCAATAGTGCGAGGTCTCGCAGATTTAACGATATTACGGATTTCGCCAATCAATCCCCAAATATAGCAGGAAATAAGCACCGGTTCTGGCGAAGCCAGGGTTGGTACCACTCTCGCATATTCGAAGAATGTCGAAGTATACCCTCGACAATCTACACCAATCATCCGATGGTTCAGGAACTTATTCGCCATTTGTTCCTTTTCATATTCGGGAAAAAATTTTCTTTCCATTAGCTGCTTAAATTCTTCCCAACTCATGGCATAGGCCATCTTCCTTCCTTTGGCTTGAAGTACCGTATTCCACCATTCTAGCGCCCCTTCTTGGAAAAGATGCGACGCGTACATAACCTTATCTTCCTCAGCACATTTACTTATCATAAGTACTGCTTTGGTTTTCTCTAACCAACGCAGTGCTGCAATTGCCCCTTCATTGCCTGCGAACTCAGCTGGTTTACAAGCAAGAAATTCTTTGTAAGTGCAACTAGGCGTTGCAGCTTTCATTTTCTTAGGGAGTGGGGCCTGTTGTGGATCATTATCATTGTTAGTATGATTGCTGCCTCCGTTTACACTATTACTGAAGTTATCTTTTTGAGTACATTTACTAGGAATAATTTGTTGAGGTTCAACAGGTTTCTGGGCAGCAGCAAGGATTGCTGGAATAGCATTGGCTATTCCTTGAGCAACGATATTTTCGATATCTTGCCTAGTCATAAATTGATCTTCCTGGTGTTGCTCAGATTGATTAACCTCGTTAACTGGTTCGTTATTAACATTTTCCATCTGATAATTAATATATATAAATTATTAGCATAAAATAATTAATAGCAATATACAAATAATCACACAATTTTATAACACATGTATAGCCAAAATTATCGATTTCTCGATTCCCATTTTTATATATTATAATATGCATCAGTACACACCGTTATCTTACAAAGTTTTATTTGTAGTTATTTTACAATATTATATTTTACTATTATTATTATTATTATTATTATTATTATTATTATTATTATACAATCACAGTTTCACAACCCCACTATCCCTCGTCAGTTGGCACTTCAGTAACGACGTTCCCTCTCGTCGTACTTCCAGGAGATCTGTTCTCCTACCTCCCGAATCCTATTTCCTGCACCTATCAGCTCCTCGCCAAAATGGCGGAGTTCAGCTAAGTTTTCGTTACTCATTGGTGGGTTTGGTATCGGTTCCGGGTCGAACTGAGGGAAGAAGGTATAAGGGTTATTAAGGAGGTTTTGAAACTGCCAGTCATTTGTCCACCACTCGTCCATTCCTAGAGGTTGGGTGTGGATCAGAGGTTCTGGGATTGCTGGTTCCAAGTTTATTGGAAGTTGAGTTTCAGCAGGATAAGGGTAGAGGTTGGTGTTGGTGTTGATAGGTCTAATAATATCACAGCTTGCCAGTAGGCGATCTAATTCTTCCTGTAATGGCAACTCCTTGACTTGTTTAGAACTCTCCCCAATTTCCATTTCTACTTGCCTAGATCCTTCCCCGATCTCAATTCCTTTTCCTTTGTCTATGGGATTCTCTATTTTGGGAACCTTTCTAGTTGCTGGTTTCCTCCTGCGTACACGTCTCCATCCTACAAATCTTCTCCTTTTCTTAGGCTTTGGTTTCTCCGGAGGTGGAGCACAAAATTCCATAGGTTCTTCTACATCGGCTATGTAACCAGTAAAGTCATTGGAAACTTCCACTTTCACTGGATAAAGGTTGAGATTCTGAAGGGCTTCAGATAACTCATTCATGCTGTTTAGCATATATGCAAAAAATGCACATAAAAGGCTAAGTTAAAATTTTATAACAAAATTTTACAGAAAACATTTAAGTAGTATTGCATATCGTAGGACTAATTTAATACAAAGGACAACTAAAAATTAAAACATACTAGAGTTTATTGTAAACTTATTTATTTACTAGGTAAGATTTTCTTTAGAGTTTTTGGCTTGTAGATGATATGGGTGCTGATACTGGGTCAGGGTATTTAAAGATTAGCAGTTACTGCTACAGTAGCTAACATATAGAGATCTGCCCATTTTTCGTCTAGTTCCTCCTCCCATGGTGGGTTACTGCCTATTTTCTGGGTTTCGTGATTACTCCTCCCTTCTTTGGATTTCTTTAGTTTCTATTGACTTTTCCTAATAATCAGACTTCTTTTATTGGGAGAAAGTGGTTTCTCATACTGTGCCTTACGGACAAATATTCCTTCCTCAGTATTCACTGAGTGTTTTGAAGATGATGATCCCTTATCTTTCAGTAACCTATCTATTTTATGATAGATGTCTGATAGTCTTTGCTTACCCATACTGTAAACAAATATTCAAATAATAAAACACGTAATCACCAAGTGTCAATCAGTAAAAATTAAGTATTTTCTTAAATACTTAATTGGCTTAAATCAGTGGCTCTGATACCACATTTTCCTGTCACGGCCCCAGCCCCGGTTTGACCCGGTCAGGAGCCGCGAGACAGGAACCCATGGTATTTGATTGATGCGACAGTGGAAGTATTTTAAACAGGATCTTTTAAAACTTGAAATGCCCGATTATTTTATTTCATAATTCGAGATAAACCCCGTAATTTACAATAGAAGAATTTTTCTAGGAAATTCCCTGATTTATTAAAACGTGTTTATTTATTTTAACTGAGCCACCTCTTCAAGCTTGTTAGTGCTCCGTAGCACGTTTTCCTTGATTTACAGCAGGTCGCCTGAAACATGTTTTAAAAATATTTTGTCAGCAGGGAAATACTGGGGAATCATTCATTTTGATAAAATGACACATAGTTATAAATTACAGCATAAGAGCGATTACAATGGCTTCTATCTTATTTTTATCTGGCGCCTTGTCACCCGTGTGACGATGGTCATACCACTATTGGGTCCCACCCCAAGTAGTGACGTTTATCACGGTGAGGATTTATTAGCCTAACCCGTGAGAAATTAGTAATGTGCACAATACCCCACTAGCCAGTGATTAAGATAACCACGACTTAATCCCTGTAATTATAACATTTGAAAATGGAGTATTGTAAAACATTTGATAAAAGAGAATGACTCACATTGTAGATTTATATAGGCAGAGTTTAGCCTTACTGAGTAGCCTGATAACCTAATTTAAATAACAATGCACACGAACAAGGTCAGTAACTAATACATCATTTACGATAACTCACGAGATTAAAACTTTCACAACGAATGACAAAGTGCAATACTTAAACATCCATCGAATTCACGACGAATGACAAAGTATAAACCCAATTTGAGCAGCACTTAAACATTCATCGGACAATTTAAATCGATCGGACATTGAATCGTAGCAGCGATCGAGTTAATACCCGGTATCGTAGCAGCGCCTCGCTATTAGAAATTGAAATTTCGACCTTTGGACAGTATAATTCGAGTTTTTGAACTGAATTTTCGACACAGAATGATAGCTTGAGGTCTGCTCTATTTATAGGTGAAAAATAGGCCTGTCGCGGCCCGCGTGAGCTCCCGGTCGACCTTTACGCGGCCCGCGTAACCACCTAGTCTAGGCGTAGGTTTGATTGGTCACGAGTAGGCTTGCCAGCTGGTCAACACGTGGCTCGGGAATGCTTATCCGGTCAACCATACATTGACACGGCCCGCGTAAGACTATGCAAACTCTTACGCGGCCCGCCTGAGAACCATAAGTCTTGATTTCTTGATTTTTAATGCGTGGTATGGTTTCAGGGGTTCAGGTTTTTACTTATGGGTCAAATTGGGACATTTCTGAGAGTCCTTACACCGGAGGAACTGAATGGCGTACATGATACGTTCCATGTGTCAAACCTCAAAAAGAGTCCAACCCAGGAAACAGTTTTCATCCCTGCGGATGAGGTACATATTCACGACAAACTCCGATTTACAGAAGAACCTGTTGAGGTAATGGACTGGAAGGTCCAGAAGACAAGGAGGAGTCGTATAAAACTGGCCAAGGTATGTTGGAACTCTCGACACGGGCCCGAGTATAGTTTGGAACACGAGGATCAATTCAAAGCTAAGTACCCTCACCTATTCGAGGAAGCTCATGCGAGAGATGACTCAGCTTGAATTTCGAAACGAAATTCTTTTAACGGGGGGAGACTGTGACAACTGGCACAAAACCGGTAATTTCCGTACTATTTTAATAATTATTTATTTTCTGCAATTAAGTGCTTAAACGTCAACATTATATGCTAACTTTCTTTACATATGAATTAATGCACGTCTAATACTTCACTTATCGCATTGTGAATTACATTAAGCGTTGCATCGAAATGACTAGTATACTAACCAGTAAGACAAGCTGTGACAGCATAGCTTCAGCAAGCAGTTAAAAGATAGATTTAGGGCCTAGATGTAGGCCTGGCATCAAAAATGCATTAAAACCACCCAAGTGTGGGAACAAGGGTTAACATAAACACTTTTCGGAAGCTAAAATAAGCACTAAAAACTGCCTGAAACGCACTTTAAATGCAGATTTCTGCAGAAATCAGCAAAATTCAGCAATAAAACAGCAAAATAACATGCAGAATTAATGTTTTAGCATCTAGAATAACTTGTAAAGTGTTGGGAATGAAAACTATCATAAAAGGTACTTCATACCATGTAAAAATGCACTATTTTGCACTTTAACGAACCGATAACCGAACGATTAACCGGACACTACCCAAAACACCAAAAATAGACTAGAAGCATTATTTTTATGATATAAAGCTAGTTATGGTGATAAAACACCTTAAAAATCATAGAAACACATAAACACACATAACTTCATCTTAAACCCCCTAACTTACATTTATAACCCTTAACTCCCAAAATTTACAATTAATCCCCCCCCCCCTCATGAAACCGGCCCCAAAAGGTGGCCCACAACCTTTTCCATTATAATATTTCTAATGTGAACTAGATATTAGACATAAAGTCCCTTGGTTAAACCCATGTTGGAGGATATAAGAACAAGGCTAAAGTGAGAAGGAACATTATCTTTCTTATTCAAATTTTCACCATCTTCTTCCTCACATCCCCCCTCCCACTCTCAGCCATCAACACACACACACACACACATCCTCATTTTCATTCATCATTCAAGCAATCCAAGGTGTTACAAAGGTGTAAGAAGGTGATCTAAGGAAGCTACAAGTGATAGAAGTGAAAGGACCATCTTGAGGAGCTTCTAACCACTCATCTTCATCATTCTTCATCTTCTTCTTGTTCTTGCCACTTCCCTAGCCACTAGAGCTAGTAGTAAGCAACATAATCTCTATTTTACTTCATGTTATAAGTATGTACAAGTTACACCAACAAAGAAACTAAACTTTAAAAGATGGTAACATGAAGATCTAACATAATCTAAGTGAAAACAAGTTGTTTTGAAGTTGTTTGATGTATGTTATGAAGTTGTGAATGTTGAATCTTGTGTTTTTAGTTAGATCCATCATGTGTAAGCTTGTTAGAAGCTTAGATCTAACAAGTTTAAAAATGGATCTTGAAAGATCCATGGTTAAACTTGAAGATGAACTTGAAAAGTCTTTATGTAAACATGAAAAATTGTTTTTAAAGCATGTTCTTATGATCTTGAGGTAACTAAGTTATGGATGGGCAACTTATGAAACTAAGCTTTATAAGAAGTTTGTGAAAAGTTCATCAAGAAGCTTATTTTTGAAAGAATCAAGCATGTTAAGTGTAGATCTAAAAGACTACATGTTTTTGTAAAATTTTCAAGTTCATTCTAGGGTTTAACATGATGATCTTAGTGTATGTAACTTGTAAGATTGTTGGAAAGTTGAGTTTTGGTGATGAAAAAAAAAAATAAACACATGTTTTGAAAACATGGGAAACCTCCATTTTTAGGGGAAACTATGTCAAAACTTTTATAAAATTTTGACACTTAGAAAAATATAAGTTTTGATGAAACTTAATCCCCAAAAATTCACCTAAAAATATTTACTAAGGTTTCCTAATTTTTATACAAAATTACAAGACAAGAAATAAGGTTTTCTTCAAGGTTAAAAACCATTATTAAGTATGTATATTTTTAGGGATAATATATATATTTAGTGGTCACCAAATTTTGTGTTATGTGTATATTATGTGTATTATATGTATTAGTGTGTTAGGAACTTGAAAAAATACACTAAATACTCCAAAGGAGTATCACCACCAAAATACACATATAAATACATAAGGATACTTAAGTATACAAAATTCCTCATAAAAGAGTATATGGACAAATATAAGAATATATATTAACCTAAATATATATATATATATACATCTATATAAAGCATTTCCCTAGGACTAAGATGTAATTTCCTCCCCAAATTTTAAGACGGCAGCCCAATAGTCATGCATTTTTCTCTAATTTTTCATCCCTTTCTCCCAAATTTGCCCTCAATTCATTGTCTGTAGCCTATATGATTCTTGCACAATGAACTATTCATCCAACAGTCGGTGTACATTGAAGGCACGGATTGATCAAAGTGTAAATTGAAGACGTCGATTGATGATTGAAACGGTGGCAACAAATATTAATATAATCAATTAGGTTTGATGATTGAAATCAACTAAAGAATTGCAGAAATCGCCCATGAAATCGGCCTCTAGTTATTCTTTTATTGACTCGCATCGGTCCAATTGAAGAGGTAACATCGGCGTGGGAAGTAGGGTTAAAATCCTGGCAACCAGTGGTGAAGCTTGAAAAAAAATTTCGGGGGGGGGGGGAGAAGGTAGCGGACCTAAAAAAATTCTATGTTCGGGTCGGACGTCGGTTATTCGATTCGGGTCGGATCGGGTCAAACACTAATATCAAATAAAATACGTTTTCAAACATTAAAACGTAAACATTGTTTAACAAACAATTGAACAAAGACACGAAAACATTAAAAAGAAGAGGACGGTGGATACCCGGTGGCCGGTTCTCCTGGATGAAGAATTATAGTTCTGCTCGTCTTCCTTTAAGATTTTTGAATTCTTCAATTATGGACTCCGAATCAAAGTTCTTAGCAGTCTCCTTTTCTATGTAAATCACCATACTGTTTGCTAGATATTGATCTGACATCTTATTGCGAAGTCGATTCTTAAATATTTTCATTGCTGAAAATCCTCTTTCCGTTGTTGCAGTCGAAACTGGAAGCGTCAAGATTAGCCGACACACTCTTTCAACTAGTTTGTACATGTTATTTTTCTGACATTGCACAAGAGTTTTGCAAAGATCAGAAAGAGTTTATACCCCACTTAGCTTGGGATTATTTTTTCTTTCAACTTGAAAATTATCCAATTGACCACGTAATAGATTCCTTTCTTTCTCTGTAAAATTGTTAGGATAATACTTCTCAACAAGAAGAACAATCTGATCAATATCAATCTTTTTTAACATAAAGTCGCACTAAGAGATAACAACTCTGTCTCTTGCTCATTGAATCTACTATCCAGCTCATGTAGTTGTTTATCCAATGTCTCTGTAAACAAATCTACCCGGTAATAATGTTCAAATATAACATGAAGATCTTTTTTACGAGGCCGATACCGAGTAGAAGTATATGGAGAACTCATATCAGGCATATCTATGTCATGCCTTTCACAAAAAAAAACGAACCTTTTCAAGTAAAGAATCCCATCCAGTGTTTCTAAAATTAGTTAGACTAACCTTTGTTGCAGAAACTAACTCCATTGCATTAAGGATATCTAAATCTACAAAGATTGTTCTTTGGACCTCTAGGCTTATACTCATCAAGCTTTATTTGATACACTCCTAATGATATGTAAGCTAGTCTTACTTGCTCCCTTATATTAACCGGATATTTCCACATTCCGAGTCGCTTAGCGGGATCTCTTTCTAGACTACTAACATCCACTTCATTAATGTCAATCGGATTTTGAGGAATATCATGATGCTCTTGTTGAATGTTTTGATTCGCTTCATTAACCAGTTCATTATTCGCTTCATTAACCGGTTCATTATTCGCTTCATTAACCGGTTCGCTTGTTGAAGCTTTTTGACGTTTAATCTCATTGTTTCCATCAACTTGTTCTTCATTCTTTCTTTTAAAAAAAGAAGTTATGATTTTATTCTTCCCCATAGCATAATCTAACAAGAAACAACATAAGTTAAATGATCGTCATCCTTTTATGTAATTAACCATCAACAAGGCATTTTCTTTTTCTAATATCTAGCATCGAACTCTAATATCTAGCATGGTTACAGCCTAATTTCACCCCTAAATCCCTAATTTCAACAAGTTTAGGGCAAAAAATCGGTCCAATTTCATCCCTAATTTCAACCTAAACCACATAAATTGAAGCCCTAATTTAAACCTAAAGATAAAAAAAAACACATACCTTGAAGAGTTGAAGTCGATTAATAGATTAAAGCAGCCCAACCTCGTCTCCTCGAAGTCGATTAGTCGAACGAAGAACAGCCGCACCTGTGTTTTCTTCTCTTTTGTTTCTTCTGGTCTCCTTGTCTCCAGTTAGTAGCAAGCAAGCAGTATGTTTTTTTTTTGACCGGTGCCCTCCTAATTCCAACAACAGTCAACAGTGTTTATCTCCCATCTCTTTTACATTGGGTTTTTTTTTGGCTTATCATTAATGAGCTACATAAGTAATAAACATACAATCCAAGTTCTAAATATAATGGGCTATATAAATAATTTTATTTAGGCCATATAAATATTTTTTATAAAACTGGAGGGGTCGAAAACGTATATACCAAAAAAAATTAAACCGGGGGGTCGAAAAAATATATACCTATTTTTTTTTAAACCGGGGGGGGGGGGGGGGGGGGACGTATAAACCTAAAAATTTCTATACAAAAAATAGATACGTAACACGACTCCGCAAAAAGTTCGGGGGGTCGGGCGCCCCCTGGCCCCATCAATCTTGCGCCCCTGCTGGCAACGACGATGATTTCAGAGGTACTTCTTCACTTGGTTTAATGTTCTTGAATCATGTTTCTGTTATTGATTTTGAATCGAATTTATTGGATATAATCTCTGATTATAACATCATGTTTATGGCTGTGGTGCAATTGAATTCATGGTTTCAACTTTTCTTTATTGGTTTCTTATTGTTTTGAAATGAAATTCCTTTTGATATAATATGGTTATTGTTGTTTAGATCTTTCAATTGCGAGCTATCTGTTTTGTTATGTATTAGTGTTGATAAATCTGATGCAGGAAGAACACACACCGTCTTCAATTCAGGTTTTTTTTAATCTTTTCTTTTTATACAAATGCTAAAGTTTATGGTATTAAGTATAATATAATATCATATTTTAGATCATTTAAACTGTAGAGGATTTGATAAATGAAATTGACAAGATCGATCTATAGTTATATGGGTGGTTTCCATTTGCAAAAATTTATTGATTATTAGACGAAAACGGTATGTTATAAAATTTTATGATTGTACCGAGCTATGAAGCACAGGGACGCCAAGAAGCATGGAGTACCCGTCCCGGGGATGTTTTGGGGACAGAAACGCCATGGGGACGTTCCCTAAACGTTTCGGGGAAAATGGGGACGGCGACTAAACGATTCCAGCAAAATGGGGACGACGACTACATGTTTCAGGTACATCTCCTATTATTTTTAGGATTTTAACTTTTAAACCTTTCAAATTCCAAAACATAACGTCGAGCTTTCACTGGATACACCATTTTTAATCATTACTCGCAAACATTGCTCAATACTCTGAAAAGCTAGACATTTAACCAGATTTGGATATATTACATAATGAATGATGATTTCTCTGGACTTTTGCAGCTGATCTTGTTGAAGTATGCCACCCGAAAAACTGCAATGTGGGATTACTTTGTTATTCTCGACTAGCTAGTGGAGCATTAAGCGGAAAGTATTTGGATTCAGAGTCCAAAGCTGCAAAAAAAAGGGCAGGCTTCAGTTATTCCCTAGATACATGGAAAGATACAACAAATCCATTTCCAAGGTATATTTCATAACATCGCTAAACACATGTTACTGATTTGGTTCAGAAGATTTGGTTTTTACACGTGCTATACTCGTATGCCAGGAAGCAACTGCACAATACATTGAGATGGCAAAGAAACACGGATTGAGTCCAGTTGAGCTGGCACTTGGATTTGTGAGGGACCGGCCATTTATGACGAGCACAATCATTGGCGCAACGTATTTGGAACAACTAAAGGAGGATATGGATGCTTTCTTGACAACCGAGAGACCATTATCACCGGATGTGATGGAGGATATTGAAACCATCTTCAAGAGATATAAAGACCCAACCATTCTTTAGAAGCTTAGGTACTTTTTTCAGTTTTTTTTGTCACCTTGTTTGATTAATTGTTTGAGTTTCTGTTGTACAATATGTTCATAAATCTTTTATGGTTTTTTCGACGAGGGTTAGTTCTGTTGGCTGTTTTGACCACTGAGTCAAAAGGTGCCAATCTGGACAGTGTACATTTCATCGAACATTTACTTGTGTTGTTGTAACTTATAAAAACAACATATATAGCTAGCTATGTAATAATTTAAAACTTATGAGAAGCTATGAGGCATACCTTATTGAAAAAACTTTGATGACTCAATTTTCCATGCGTTTGAAGAAAACATTGATGGGTCCACTGAAAATCCAATTGTCACAGCCCCCGACCCCACCCTGGGAGCAGGAGCCGTGAACCAGTCAAGTGATACCGGTGTTTATTAAATACGTAGCGGAAAAATTTTTCATCAGGATCGTAGTTAGGAAATAATTTCAGAGTTTATAAAAACACCAACTTTTAAAATAAATTGGCTAAAACCCATATTCAATTCAACTGTTTTTATAGGAATAAACCCAAATAAACAAAACATAAATTTCTTCTTTTATTCAGGTATTTATAGCCACTTTATTTAAGCCTTAAGTGCTCCATAGTTGGCTTCTATTATCTTTACAGCAAATTACCTGAAACACGTTTTGAAAACATTTTATCAGTAATAAATATTGGAAAGTTCATTCTATTTTGATAAAATATATTGTTATACTTTACAGCATTAAGGGTTTTTATATTTGATTATATTTACCCAAAACTCAATCAGTATTTGTCACATGGTGGCAGTTCCGATGTGACGATGGTCATATCACTCATTGGCTAACTTTCGTCCAATAGTGCAGTTTATCAAGTAAAGATATACAATATATCTTACTATTATTCAAAGGTATCTATCACTAGGCGATTCTTGTGAATGTGGTCAAATCACTGTTGATCATTCTTTCAACTAGTGACTGGGGTCGTATCACTGTTGATCGTTCTTTCAACTAGTGACTCTGGTCATACCACTGTTGATCATTCTCTCAACTAGTGACACTGGTCATATCACTATTGATCATTCTCTCAACTAGTGACTTTGGTCATATCACTGTTGATCATTCTCTCAACTAGTGACTCTGGTCATATCACTGTTGATCATTCTCTCAACTAGTGACTCTGAACTAGTAGTGTATATAAAGTATGTCACACCCCCAAAATCCACTATGCGGAGCATCACCGCTTGGAGGCGTGACGTGACCAGGATCGAGCCACCAATCATATCGAACAACGTAATTAAGTAATAAAACCAACCACAATACAATTGGTGACCAAAAGCAAGTTAACCAGGTTCATCAATAACAGCGGAAGCATAAGACGTTAAACCAAAACATAAGTTCGAAGTTCATAAGTTTAAAGGCCCAAAACATGAGTTCCATAAGTTTATAAAGTTTAATTATTAAGTACGGGACATAACAATCCGCATCCCACAACGACCACCTCCATGTGCAAGCCCCATAGCATCTAGCGACCTTCAAAGCATGTAACAACGAGTCAACAACAAAGTTGAGTGAGTTCATGGTTGGTTGTCCATTTTAGAGTTGTTTCCAAAAACGTAGTTTGATCTTAATCAGCTATCCAGCCGTGGGGGTTACCCCATAGTTCGAAAACGTTTATTAGTTAACCATCCCATGTCCACCTTCCCTGGCTATCCAGCCCGGCACTCCGGCCGTGGGGGCTACCCCATTATTTATACTACCAGACTCGTTTATCATATCGTCTAGTAACGAAAATTAATTGTGCCCTAGCGTCGGTGTCTATCATCACCGACGTGCCATAGTCCATTAGTACACGCCCGTCCGACTGGCACGGTGTGAGGTTTGTTAAACCTAATAGCGCTATTAACTAATGACCCGCTCGCCATAGCCTCGGCGATTAAGTCGATACAAAAAGGGAGGGACTTCGCTGATAGAGTTCTAGTCCAGTAAGTCTAATCCGTCCCAACAGGACGAGGAATTTACATTCCTGAACACGTCCCAAAGGACGAGGAATCCCTATTCCTGAACCCATTCCCATTCCCACCGGGAATTACCATGCTTTGTAGAAAAGTGTGAACTCACCTCGGTTTGCTCGGTTAGATTCTCAAATATAGCTAACAGTCAAGGTCGGTCAATCACGTCCTAATATGATTACCAGTTAGTCATTTAGTGGTTTCAAATAGAGCACAGAGTTCCTACACGTATCCACTACATAACATGCATTCACTTTAATAGTTCACGCTCATATAAACATTCCACCTATAGCTACTCAAGAACAAGCATACGATATTGCACATATTACTTTAATTGACATATAACATGTTAGATCATCCTCGGATAACATACTCGACATTTAGACACGCAAATTACTATTTATGTCATTTCAATTTAAATATCCAAAACTGTGCTGTTTTCGGGCATTTTAGTAAAATAGTTAACTTATTCCAAAAATTCTCAAATTTTTACAAAATAACTTAAACGATCCAAATATTATTGTGTAAAAATCTCGGGATCCAATTCATTACCAATATTTTATAAAAATTCATTTTCCGGACTGAAATCAGATTTATCTTTTTCTGACTGCAGTCCGCGGAATAATTTATTTAAAATTCATCGAGAGTCCAATTTACGAAACTCCAGTGAGAGAATTACCAACACATCGGTGGTCATCTACAGTACAAATTTCATGATCTAACTCTACACAGAATTCAAGTTATGACAGAAAACAGAACGCATATTTTCAGCAGTAAAAATGCAGCTTGAGCTGCTGTCCAAAAACAGATCTTTAAAAATAGTAAACGAAGTCCAAAAATTATGATTCCAGTGCCATTAGAACCGTATTTCGAAATAGCCTGATATAGACTCAAGAAAATCCGTTTTTTTTTAATATTGACCTGTTTACAGCCAACTGAAGTTGGCTATAAAAGCTTGGACAGAAGCTGTTTTCAGCTTTTAGCTTTCTAACTCGTGTTCGATTGATTCCGTTAACATGTTTAGTGATCACAACAACATCAAACATCAATATTAACAAGCAAATCATCAGGTAATCAACAAGAATCAAAACAACTTCATATTAACATCACTTCATCACATTTCAACAACATTTCATCATTAGGTTAGCTCTATGTTCAAAACTTTGTTTATGATCTTCTAGTGTTCTTGAGATATCATCTTAATATAACTATTAACCACCTTCATAGGATGTAAAATGAGTAGATCTAAGAGACTTACCACTAGCTCAAAGCTAGGAGAGTTCAAGTGAAGAAATGTGGTGGATTAAAGAAGATGAGAGTGGTCCTTCAACTTCCGAACACACCGAGCTTCGTTGTATGCCTTCTAACACCTATGTATGCTCTTAGAATGTTTGAAAATGATTGAATGATGTTGATGTTGGGGGTGGTGGGTTTCGGCCGATCAAGAGAGGAGAAGAGATGAAAGAGTTTTGTTGTGATGAGTTGTGTGAAGAATGAAGTTATAACCCTTGGTTTTATAATGAAATCTTCCAACATTCCATTAACTAGAGGTTAATATGTTTCCAAAGGACCTAGCACAATCTAATAAACAATTTAAAGAAATCAAGGGGTGGGTCCACCCCTTGTAATCGTAAGAATGGGGGGGGGGGGGGGTTGGTTGGTTAGGATGTAATGGATAGTTGGGTTTATTAGTTAGATTTTCAAGTAATTCAGTTTAAGTATCTAGAGGTTATGTAATAATATAGTGTCTTAGGGTGTTCGGGGGCCATAACAAGTTTAGAACAATAAAAACAATGTGTTTGGCAATATTTTTGTGTTCTGGGTAGTGTCCGGTTGTTTGGTTTGATACTGTTCCGTTAAAGTTCTTAATTATTCCGTTTAGTGTCCTACATATATATTTTTTGTAACATTTTTAATTCCCAACACTTGGGGAAACATACAGGGCTATTTAGTAAATTTTTCTGCACAAGACTAGTACGTTAACAAGCACATGTAGGTACGACACAGTAATCGGAAAGCAGTTAAGTAATTCCACACAGTCATCAAGCACTTTAATTATCATAAATAAATCGTACGGAATACATGAAATTTTGAGGGTTGTCACATTCTCCCCCTGTTAAGAAAATTTCGTCCCGAAATTTATCACGTGGTTACTCAGGAAGCTAGTTATGTTGCGTTGGTTTCCTGATTTTTCTGGGGTGTCACAAAGTATATACTATAAAACCCATGATTTGATTACTTAGGAATCATTAGTTTTAGCTCCATTGACACTAAAAATGAAGTTTTTAATATACTATATTGCCTTCTGTTTTACATTAGTTTAATTACAATTAACCATTTAGTATATACTACTATAAAAAGAAAGTATATACTACATATACACTATAATATTTAAACGAACTAATGTAATTAATATTATAATGGAGTTTTAAGCTATAATGTGAATTACACATTATGTAAGTTAAAAATCAACAGTTGAATTAATTATAAAACTTTCTATACATATAATTATATGTATACAATATTTATACAATAACCTAAAACTCCAATTACACATAATCTTTAATGGGTTGTAAGTTTTAAAAGAACACCTAAATATAATGGTCACTCATTATATTTAGATATAAGTGATATAAGGTTTTATATACAATGACTGTGGTCATATATATTATACTACGTTTATATACAATAAATAATATATTAATAATATATTATTAATACATTATAATTAATTATAATGAGATGTCAAATATTATAACATAATAGGCTCTAAATACATCTATTATATATAATAAATAAAAGTGATTTGGGCCACGTGTCACTTAATTAGGGCATCCTTTTTCCCCTTTTCCCGCCCAACAGTAACCACTGCCCTTTATTCTCACATTTTCACAAACCCTATTTCATTCTTCTCCTTCACCTTTCCATACAAGATCCATTTTCTCTCTGCTGTTCATCCTTCTCCTTCTTCACATTTTCATCTCATCAACAACTTCCGACAGAGGTTACATCTATTGGATACATCTGCGTTTGAAACCCTAAATCATGTACCGTCGAGTAGTTGAAGAACAGAATAATCATGTAAGATCTATTTTCTCATTCATAAATTTTATTTGGTTTTATCTATTTTCTTATACTGAACACCCCTTTTGTACCTTCAGAAGAAGAAGAAGCTCTCCTAGGGTTTCTTATCGCACACAATGAACCCTTTTGTACAAGCTCATGTTAATCGGTGACCCTGGTATGTTGTAATAATGTTTTTATTATTGTTTATATGAATAGCTTTTTGTAGCTTTTGATTTTTGTCTTTTATTTTTTATTGCTTATTTTGATGCTTGCTTTGTTGTACCATCGAGTAGTTGAAGAACAGAATAATCATGTAAGATCTATTTTCTCATTCAGAAATTTTATTTGGTTTTATCTATTTTCTTATACTAAACATGGTGAACCCTTTTGTACCTTCAGAAGAAGAAGAAGCTCTCCTAGGGTTTCTTATCGTACACAATGAACCCTTTTGTACAAGCTCCTGTTAATCGGTGACCCTGGTATGTTGTAATAATGTTTTTATTATTGTTTATATGAATAACTTTTTGTAGCTTTTGATTTTTATCTTTTATTTTTTATTTTTTATTCAGATGCTTGCTTTGTTGTATCATGTGATTACGAGGAGATTGATGTTGATATGTTTGTAGTTTTTATTTTTCACAATATGTTTTGTTGATTTATTCACCCATGTTAGTAATGTTGGATGCACCTATGTTTCTTGATCCTCTGTTTTTCACAATCTGTTTGTTGATTAGAAGTAACCTCTGCCGAATGGTTATTGAGGAGTTGGAAATGTGAAAGAGAAGGAGAAGGACGGTAAATTCATTGTTGGATTGTTTATGTAGTTAACTAAATTGAGTCGCTTTACTACTCAATTACAGAGAAGTTTTTGAGATTGTTTTCACACTTTATTATTTTTGCAGCAAGTTCTACTTGATTATTCATGTGGCAAATTTATATTTTCAGGCTTGTGAATTAAGGTTGGTTGTTACTTAATTTGTGTTTACTTTAATGATTGTTGCTATATAAACGGTAACCTCAATTGGTCTGATTTATTTTTTGGTATTTATAACATTTTGATTTACTGTTTATTGATGCATTGATTCATTTGTAATCACTTGCAGATCACCCGTCATCTTAATTTGAGCAATTAAACGGATTTTTCTTAAACAGCATGATAAGTTTCGTTCATTAATCCATGCATTTGTTAATTCCTCATGTTTTTTGATTCTTAATCGTTGATTCTGTTTCAGGTACACTTTTTGCTGTTAGTTCCATGTGTTTATTTCAGATTAATTGTTGCTATATATATATATATATATTGGTTTTGTTTTGATGAAAAGGGAAAACGTTCAAGCCGTTTGATCCAAGAACCGAAGAAAAGATATCGGATATTGCTCAAGGAGATTAAGAATGATGTTGATCTGGCTGTTGAAGCTGCACGTTGATCCACAATAAGCACTGCCCATCTAAGTTTCTTCCAATGACAGTGGTTATAACAAGTTAATAAGGTAAAACACTGATCTGCCTAACAACTGTTGGATATAAAGAATGTTGTACACAAAGACTGATGAGGATTATCCACTGTTGAAGACTAAAGCACTCATGAAGACCAAAGCTCTGTTGAAGACAAGCACTGATGAACCAAAGGTCTGATCAACCAAAGGTGAACCACTGCCCAACAACAACAGTGGTTCAGCATCAACAACAGTTATTATACCTTTGTTTATATGTAACAGTGTTTATCACATCAGTGTTTTATAATCTGTTAGGTTGTTAGATTTCATCACCTCGGTGTTTATATCTAACAGTATATATGACATCAGTGTTTATATGTAACAGTGTTTATCATAGCAATGTTTATATGTAACAGTATTTATCACATTACCTCAGTGGTTTGATCTGTACTATAAATTGAACAGTTGTTTGATCTTTATACTAAAAAATAAAAATGATGTACACTTGGAAATTGATGTATTCTTTAGTATAGTATTCTTGAAATTGGTCTTTTTTTGCAAACTGATGTTTATGGCCAAACATCTGTTTAAGGTCAAACTTCTGTTTAAGTCCAGACAACTGATATATAAGGCCCAACATCCGTTTAAGTCTAAACAGATGTTTAACCAGATCCACTGTCTTCTCATCTTTTAAACACTCTTCAAAATATTTAAAAATGATAGTTTTAATTAAACCTTAAAAGTATGTGACAATCACTGTGTTGGTTCAAACATCTGATTGTTAAAAGTTATCCACTGCTGAAAGACAACCTCTGTTTCTTCATTCTTCATGTTGACCATTGACTGACTAAACATCAGTGTTTCAATCACTGTTGGCTATCCACTAATAGTCAAAAAACAACCACTGCTCACATTTTTATTGTTGACATCCACTGATATTGACCATCAATGGTTTCCCTAAAGAACAGCCAATGCTCACATTTTTATTATTGATGTGGTTAATTAGTGATAGAATGAAATTATCTAAAGAATACTAGAATTACAATGAAATTACCATTTTACCTAATCGTTACATTCCAATGAGATAAGAGTTCCTCCAACATTGTTTTCATGATAAAAATTAGTTTAAAATAAAAAATAAATAAAATACTGTTGATGGCAATTTGTTGCAAATCAAATCAGTAATTAATGCTAATTTCTTGAGCTTTGGACATGGAAAATTTGCAAAATGTGAATTTCAAATTGACGGTTATTATCTCTTAATTAAAGTTAAAATAAAAATTAGAAAAGTCATCATGACAATTGCTTTCAAATCAAATCAGTAGTTACTGATAATATCAGTAATTTTGAAATTCAAAATATGCAAAATGGTCATTTAAAATTGACGTCCTCTCTCTTTTTTTTCCTACTTTGCATATCATTTCTAATATTTAATTACTTTAATAAAGCAGGATATAAGGATATACACTACTTACCTTTCAAATTACATTTGCCACCGCATTCAATTAAAATTTGAATGGAGAATCGGTAAGCTTGAATTCCAACCTTGATATTTTTTTAAGAACAACCATGATTATTGTATTTTCATATTAAGTTTAGCAATAGATATATTTTGCTTATTCTTCTTTTTTATCTACAGTCTTCAAATGGAGGTTGCAAAGGTTAGCATGCTTAATGATCTTAATACATTCTCAAACAACTACTCGATTAGAGTGAAGATTGTTAGCATGTCCAAGAAGATGATGAATGAAAACAAAAATGAAATATATCGTCTTGATATGATCTTCATGGATGAGATGGTAATGTATATATTTGTCTTATAATTATATTGGACATATGAATACCCAAATGTTATATAACACGTTTTTTATTTAATCGGATGTTTCATATTCTTAGGGAACTATGATACAATCCAGTTGTCTGCATAAGATGCTAGGAAAATTCAAAGACTTCCTTCAGTTGGATGAATGACTTCTTATCACCAAACCGTCTCTTGCTGCTAATAAGTCCTCTGCTAAGTATACCAAGAGAAATGACATAATATCACTGTATTTCTATACTTCTGTTGAGAAATGCCTTGACTGGTCTGGACCGAAATACCGTTTTAATTTCGTTAACCTCAAGGATGTTGTTCAAAATAAAATTGAAGTTAATACAGTTATTGGTATGTAAATCACTATATAATATATATGTACTGTTTTGTCTTATTGTTTTTTTTTTCATGTTATCGCTTCTTAATGCTGCTTTCTTTTAACAATATATTTTTGTTTATAGATTGGATTGGTTATGTGGAAGTTTGTTTCAATCTAGAGGATACATCAAAGAAGGATGGGAGCAAGGGCAAGAGACTTAATCTTAGAGTTGAAGACCTTGAGTGAGTTCTTTTTATTAAGTTGTTGCATTTTGACGTTTAAAGCATTATAAGGTTGCTTGACGTTATTATGTTTTATGTTAATATTTTAGAGGGCAAAAGTGTACGGTTACTTTGTGGGATGCTTTTGCTATTGACATGTTTGCTTACATGAATGATAAGAAACGAGAGAAATATGTTGTTATCCTTTGTCATTTTGGTATGGTCAACCTTTACAAAGGTACAATTTAAACTTAATTAGTTTAATTTTTTTTATTTAGTAATTTATATTTATATTTATATTTATTTATATGTTTTAAATTTGACGATGTTTATATTGATCTACATTTGGTTTTATTTTTAAATTCAGGCAAGCGTGGAGTTGCAAACGGGTTTGAGCTTAGCAGACTTTTTATCGACACTGACATTGAAGAGATATCATCTTTTAGGAAGAGGTATAGTTAGTAATATGCATATAAATATTAAACAATATTATTTTGTACCTACATTTATTTTTTACGTTTTAATTTGATCACATGAATCTGTTTAGGTATGTAGAGAAAATTTCTGCTTCATCTTCATCAAATAAGCATGTTGGTTCATACGTTATCTCAAGTGTTGAAGATGAGTTTCTTAATAACCCTGATTTCATGCTTATTGGTTTCCTTGGAACCATATCAACGGTGTGTATTTTCTTATAAGTACTTTACATGCTGAGTTTATTTATAGTCTTTTCTAAGTATTATTATTTTTGTTTGATATTGATAGACAAAGAAGGTTTTGGTTCTTGGCACAATCACAGCTATATGCACCGATAAACTTTGGTATTACAATGGTTGTAACCACTGTAAGTCGAGTGTGGAGGAAAGATTTGTAACGAATGAAAATGTGGATGGTTCATTTGATGTTGATCATGAAAAATCTTTGGTGTGTACAAATGATAAATGTGAAGGAGTCGACATCTATTCTATTTCGCGGTTTGAGATTACAGTTTTATTTTCTTATACTAAATACTAATATGAACCACACTTATGTTATTAGTAATACTAATGTTTTCATTTGTTTTTAACTTTTATAGCTTCAAGATACCTATTAGGGTGCAAGACTCTTCTGGTACTGTGTCTTTGACACTGTTTGATTTCGAAGCTTACAAGATTCTTAAGAAAACTGCCAAAGAGTTACTTGCTATCCAAGATCAGGTAACAAATACATGCATTCAGTTATTTGGCCATGTAGTAAATATAATTTAAAATTAATTTTTATAAAATTGTAGGTTCTCAATTATGGAATCATTGTGCTCATTGTAATTTATATTAATTTTTATAAAATCATAGGTTGTTAATTCTGGAGAGATACCGAACCCATATCCTGAGATTTTTGACACGTTGATTGGAAAGAGGTATGCGTTCATCATAAATGTTAAAGACTATAACATTGAGCATCAGCTTGAAAACTATGGTATTTCAATGGCCACTAACGATGATGAGATCCTTGCCGCGCTCTGCGCCAAATTCAATCTTAACCAGGTTTAAATCTTCATTATGTCATTCTTTTCATTTCATAGTCATATCGTTTTGAAATAGATTTATACCATTGTGTGTATTTTATGTTACTGTGTATTATGTAATTAAAGCATGAGCAGTCCGAATCATTGGAAGTTCCAGATTCCTGCAGTTTGTCTACTCATGTTGACCTTATGAAGGTAATATAAGAATTTGGTTATTTGTACTAATTTTTTTGGAACGTTAATATTTATTGTCTTTTTATATCAGGATGAGATGTCATTTATCGTGTTAAGTCAGAGTTATATGAATTGAACCCACATTATGCGTTGGACGGTTGGCGAAAGTTTATGACTGACAATAACTTGAGGTTTGGTGATATGTTGCACTTCACATACGTGTCTTCGCAACAGAAGATCGTATTAAATGAAGTTACGTTAGTTTAACAAAGACATTTAAGTATGTTCTGATATCAGATACTATAACTATGAATTTTTTGATGGTGATGTTGTATATTTTTTTTTAAATTATTAACTTGATGGTTTGTTGCTATGTATGGCTAACATGATAAAACACTGTTATTAGCACTTTATGTTTTATATATAGATGATATGATGTTTCTTTTTGCTAATAGTAACTGCAATTAGTAGAAACTTGGTTTTTTAATTGCAAATGTGACATTCTTCTGCATTTATGGGTTTATGGATTCAGAATAATGGATGGATATATATGACTGTATTTGGCATGATGATGTTGTGTTTCATGTTGTAAAAACCAGGGAATTGTAAGATATTAAATTGCTTTGCCCGATTAGATTATGTGTTAAATTATAGTTCTTTAAGTCATTGTTTCATTTTCTTGAATTCTATGTAATTTTGTAAAGAAGTACAATAACAAACAGTGGTTTGAACATCTGTTTGCATTTTGGTCAATAGTTAATGGAAACCCATGTTAGGTTGAACAGTGTTTTGAAGAGGAAAACAGTGTGAGAAGACAGTGGATCTTATTAAGTTAAACATTTGTTCAGTCTTAAACAGATGTTTGGCCTTTAACAGATGTTCGGCCTTTTATATTAGAGGTTTGGACTTAAACAGTTGTCTGACCTTAAACAGATGTTTGGCCATAAACAGATATTTGACCTTAAACATATGTTTTGCCTTAAACAGATGTTTCGCCTTCTATATCAGATATTTGGACTTAAACACATGTTTGACCTTAAACAGATGTTTGGCCATAAACAGATGTTTGGCCTTAAACCAAACATCTGTTTAAGGTCAACATATGTTTGACTATTGGTCAACATTTGATTGACTTTTGGTCAACATCTGTTTTAATTTTGGTCAACATCTTATTTTCTAAAGAAGTACAAAAACAAACATTTTTACAAAATCCCAAATCACCCTATCATGTAAGTGCATTGAAGTAAAAGTGGAAATGATATTATTCATGTGGTCCTGTTGTGCCTTTGTTTGACCTCTAATATGGGTTCATGATCTAATCCGGTGATTTGAAGACATTGTTGTTGAATCGAATGAGATGATTGATGTAATGTGGTCGTATTAATAACAAATAGTAATTAATATAACTAAGTTTCCCGAGCCCGGGAAGCAATCTCGAGTAAAAACCTAGTTAATAATATATGTGTTTTAACTTAACCCCTTCAATCTTGAACCCAGTTAAAACCCTACATACCGATAGTAATTGCATAATACAAAAACTTAATCACTATAAGTATAACTGATAAACATTTAGGGTTTTGTAAAGAATTTTTAAATATAAATGTATCACAAAAAGGTGATAAAAATAAGAATGACTCACTTTGTAACTTTAGGGCTCAACTAAAAAGCTTCATGGTACAATCTTGGGTATAACTCATGAGCTATAATATAAAATATATAATGCACTCGCGTTATGTATAGTAACCCAATTCAACTTTATCAATACGTCACGAGACAGAACCCCAATGTACTTAGTCAGGCAGAGCCTTGACATGCGTTGCTGGGTTCTAGATCAATCGGACAGGGAATCGACTCAGTGATCAGGGGTTAAAACACTTAAAACGGGGTAGGGCTTTAGAGTATAATAGGTAAAATATTAAATATATATATATGTGTGTGTGTGTGTGTGTGTGTGAATAGACAGAGAGGGGGACGAGAGAAGGAGCAAGGATTTGAGCAATGTTGGACAGCTAACTGTGTTGCCTTTTATAGTTGTAAGAAAACTTGGACATCACTTCAAAGGAAAAGATTCCTTCCAAACATTGGACACGTACACACTAAATATTAAATTCAAACACCCCCACGTAAACTTTAGTATTAATTGTGAGTTTTAATTTTTCATTATTTTATTTTTATAATTAATTCAGCTGTTTCACTCATTTATCGTTTATAACTTCTAAAATATGACGTTTTATAAAACAATGAATATATCATTAGAACGAGAATATTTTTGTCTACATTTTCACCCAAGTTTCATTAAAAACGGAATAAGGTCAAATATAATGTATTTTTATAATTTAATTATTAAACGGGTCCTATGTTCGTCTAACTATCTCATATTCCTAACAGTCAACTTACTCGTAATCTAACCATTTAATAATATAAGTTTTTATATACTTTATTTTAATATAAAAAAATGGAAATGTTACACCAATCGGGTATGAAACATTGGGGCGTGCCCGAGGAGTGGATGGTTTCTTCGTGAGTCACTTCATGGGCATGGAGCAGAGGCAGTGACGGAACTAGAACTTATTTAGTGAAGCGTCATAATAGAAATTTATTTTCGGACATTAGCTAACGTACATCTGTTTTTTAACAACAGATGAAGCCCCAATTCTTGATTTTGGTTTTATAGTAATGTAATTTCTAAAGGTTATCACTTGCTATAAAACAAGAATCGTTTTTGAGAAGGTTCGACCATGTTTAAGGGCTTATTTTATGCAAAACGTTTACTGAAGGGACAAATTATTCGACTTACAGGTTTTGATTAAACATTCGTGAGTTTTTTGTCGAACTTTTACACATCTAACAACACTTTTAAGCATTATTCTTATTTATTTCTTTTAATTCTGGAAGTTCAGGTTTATATTTTGTAACAGTTCTGGAGGATGTATAAAATTATTCATCAATTTTGTAAGGAATAAGCTGCTAATGTGTGTATTTATCCAATCTGATACACATTTACAGGCATGTTAGTTCTTTTTTAAAATAATGTTTGGGTACCTAAAACCTAACTTAAGGGAGCAAGGACTCATTGAGGGTGTCACTAGGATTTGGAGAATAGTGGCTTCCTTATGCCTTAAACTTAGTGTTTACAGTTGAGGACCCTGGGTCCAATAGCAAATCTTGTACATTGGTTCAACCCTCTAGCATGTTCAAGGCTTGAGACATGGTTGGTCTTAGTGTTGGTGATGCATTCATGCATAAAAGAGCCACATTCAGAATCGCCATTGCTTTCTCTGATGAATAATCTGACCCTAAGTTTGGATCAACCAGTTCTAATATGCTTCTGCTTTCTTATAAAACATATGCCAACACAGCAAACAATCATGTTACAATTTTGACTTTTTGGGTCAAAGAATGTTCTTATTGTGTTGCTATTTATTTTAAAAGGTATTATACAGTTCACTGAAGGGGTGTTTGGATGTGTTTTTGGAAGTGATTATGTGACCCCCCCCCCCCCAAAAAAAAAAAGTTGTTAAAACGTTTGTTATAGCCAAAAAAGTCCTCATACCTTTTGAACCCTCAAGGTTATTATGCATTTTTCTTGAATTTTTGTTTATGTTGTTTTACTTTAGTTTGGTTCTCATTTGTCATGTGACTTGTGATTTTAAGTTAACTAATTTACATCAAAATTTGTTCAATAAGGCATTTTTCTAAATTGAGTAAGATCTTATTTATGTTGGTTTGCGTTTGTTATTGAATTTCTTTGATTGATATATTTGAACCAGATTGACTCCAAATCTGCTTCCATAGTTCCATGAGAGTCTATTAGCAATAGGATTAGAATTTTACATGGGTGAAGCACTTGACAGATTTGGCGTTGAGAATCTTCTAATTAGCATTTCCGATAAAGGCGTTTGCGGTATTTTTTTTAGGGTGAGACTTAAGCACCATTTTTTTTTTACTTTGTGACGAATAGGGTGAGACTTAAGCACCATTAATCAACTATATACCTAGAACGCGGAACAAAAGGTTAGACCTAATGGGTTTCAGGCAGCCACACTCTTGGCCACGTTTTACCTGGAATGCTTTTGTGTCTCGAGTCGTAAATCGACGGGAAAATGCCTATGGTTTGGATGCTTCCTATGTCGTGACAAATGTTAATGCCCTCGCGAAACATTAACGATCTCAATTTCCTTACATTTACAGAATACATTTTTCAAGTACATTTTACAATTACATACCATGATTCTTACAACTATTACCCAAATGTTTTACACAAAACTGCATGAATTCACACCAACTTTTGTTGGCGATTTTCAAAACTTACATGTATTTTAGGGAACTAAGTGGATGTGTGCGCGGTCTCTTTGCTCAAGAATGTTGTTTATGTTTCAAGTTATCATGTTTCGATGCTCCGTTGCCACTTTTTATGGATTTGTTTGTTATATCCCGCTTCCTTGCGGAGATATAGCGAACAAAACCTTGATCTTTGTTTCGAAATAAAGTTGTAAACTTTTCAAACAATTATCTTATGTTGTGGTGTAAACTTTAAACTTAACTTTTGTTTTGGATGTTAAACTATGAATGGCAATTTGGAGTTATTTTATAATCATGTAGAATGTTTACTTATCGTATGCAATGAGAACCTTTTAGGATCACACCTCATTCTTCCGCCTTAGAAATGGGTGTAACATAATTAAACTGGTTTCAATTCAATATTAGAAGTTACAGAACCGTGAAACCAACTGGACAGAGTTTCCTCTCTGTTCCACCCAAAGATACAAATGACAAGACCTGACCACCTATTTATAGGCATCACCCATTCGCATAAACCATCTAGAACGAATGTGTTCAGTTCGTACGAAGTAGTCTTGGATAACTGAGATTCCACTTGTACGAATGTGCCATTCATACGAACTGGCTTTTACACTACAAAACCGTCTTATCTAACCTACAAACCTATACAATCAACTACGACTCGATACATTGACAATTATGAACATGATTGACGGAAGCAATAAACATAATGCATTCACAAAAAAATCCATTTGTTATTAGTTTTCAAGTTTGTGAAGAACTCCAAGATTATGAGTAACCCTCCATCATTATCATCACCAAGAATCAAGAACAACATTTTTAAAGTAAGTTTATACCTTCAAGATTTTGGAGGGTTTTGATAAAGTTTTGATGATATGGAACTTGCACTTCCTTGGAATCACCTTGAAAGCTCTTTTGGATCTTCAAAACAACTTGAAATTAGCTTGAAATGTGCTTGAATCTTCAAGATGGAGTTTAAATTTTGAATATGGGTGTATGTATGTGTATGTACGATTTAAAGAGAGAGAGAGAAAGTGGAAGGGTTGAAAATATTTTTGATCTTGAAATTTGTATGTATAGAGTGTATAAGATGTATTAATCATGATGTATTCTTTCCATACTCAACACTTGTCAATATGGAAGCCACCAAGAAAAATGTGGGCACCTTTATGGCCGCCACCTATGTCCCACTCTCACACACATGTCTTATGCATACACATATATATGTTATATATTGGATAATACATGTATTTTACTGACTACCGGGTATTTTATCTCGCGTTTTAATCGTGTTTTAAGGCGTTTTAAATTAGTTTTTATCATTCTATAAAAATTAACTCACCATAATATTGCTAAACAATATTTTATTTGCAAACTGGCTACGTTGTCTGTATTTTGCAGTATACGAGTGGTATTGCGCAGTATGCGCTTAAATTCGCAAAATAGAGATTTTAAGCATTTTAATTAATTTTTCTTCATGAATATGATTAAAATAGAATTTTAATCATAACAAAATATTATTAGGACTTTTAACATTAATCAGGCGGTCACCGACGTTCGTTTCGCATTTTGTTCGTTACGCGATAAGCGTTTATCTTATTATTGCCAACATAATATTTAACAAAGTTTGGATTTTTCCAACACAATAAATACCACATAATAACACCACATTTAATAAGATACGATCGTTATCTATTCATAACATGTGCCACATTAGTACGGCACAGGCTCAAAATAGTCGGGTGTCACACATTGCATTATTTAAGTTAAAAGTTCGTTTGTCGGCCCCAAGTTTTATGGGAAGATATTGATTTTTGTGTTTAATCAAAGCTTGATGGGTTTTTAGAAAAGGTTGTCCCAACACGAGCGGAGCATCATCTAAGATAACAAAGTCTGTTGGCACAATTGTTTGATTTGTTTGAACGAGAACGTCCTCAACCACTCCCGTAGCATTTTTATTTTTTCGATTAACCAAAAAGATTGGAATTTTAATTGGAAGAAAAATACCAATACTTATTCTCTCAAAAATGTAACTTGGCATTCTATTAAAGCAAAGATCTTTATCAATTAAAATGTTACTTATATAGATGTTGTGAATAAAACATGTTACCGACTTCATGTTTGATTCATTTTGATCATCTTGTATTAGCGAAGTTTGATCTTTATTTAATTTAATACTTGCCATTATGAGACGGAACCAAACTATGATTTTCAAAAGAAGGTTGTAAGATATGTATTTCTTGGAGGTCATTTTGTTCCTCTTTGAAATTTACCTTTGAGAACTTACCTTCTAATGGCTCGGTTCAGGTTTTCATGTGTTAAGTCTTCTTCGAGTGGTTCTTCGTTCGTTGGCTCTTGAGGTTTTACCTCTTCTATTATTACCTCTTTTGTACAAATGGCTTCTTCTCGCTCACGAGATTGTTTGATCAAGAACTCTAAGTTCTTGACACTTTGTATGAGGCTTTCGGCTTCGGGAACTATTGTGGGTGGTGCCTTGTACGTTTCAAATGCTGGATTGTCCCAATCAAAGTTTGTTTTTGGAAGCTCAAACCTTGGTTCCTCATATGTTATGTATGAGGTTGATGGTTAAAAGAGGTAACAATTTTGTACCGAGTGAGATTCACCACAAAAAGTACAATATGGTTCCTCATAATCATCATAACCTTAGTAATCATAATCTCCCAGGTACTATTCCATTGTTTCGATAGTACTCAGAAGATTACGGCTTCCGAAAACTAAAAAAAATTGTGAATACAGAAGGTTTACACGGCCCCGTGTCCTATGAACATGGCCCGTGCCTCAGGCTGTGTTTAATTCGGTACCGGACGTTTTTGACACGACCTCATGTCGAATGAAACACGGCCGTGTGAGCCTTCTGCAGAAAGTTTTTCAGCTACTGTAGTCAGGACACGGCTGCAGCACGTTCCCGTGTAAAGCTACTGTAACTGGGATTTTTTTGGAAAACAAAAAGAAATTTGAACAAAAAAAAATGATTAGGCCATTGATTTTAAGCTTTCTTCAAATCCTTGTCTCCCGGCAGCGGCGCCAAAAACTTGACATGGTGCGAGCATGTACGGATTTTTTATGTAATTTTAAGTACCTTTTACTCTTTTTTATCAAACTTTATATTTATAAAACACGATATAAACTATCACTCTCTACAACATGTTAGGGCAAGTGCACCCATTGTTGGCGTAGTGTAGTGATGGTAAGATACCTAGGTCGTCCAAGGACACAAGAGCTTTTAATATCGGTTTATCGTCAACGTCTAATCGACCCCACATTTTGAGAAAAAAAGGGTTTTAAACATGTAAAATGAAGAAAGAAAATAAAATAAATGAAAGAAAGAAACAAATAACAAGAAAGAATCACTTGGTTCCGACTCATCTTTTATGTATCCTTTAACGATTTCCGCATTTTGGGTTTTTAAGAGATTATCTAAGTTATAGTGGCATGTCCCTCTTTTGGAGGCAACGTTACCCTCGGCCATATTGGTCTGAGTCAGCAGTGATACAGTCCCGCAAGTCCGAATTATTGAAAGATAATTAAGTAAGTTATTAATACAAAATGTGGCATGTCCCTCTTTTGGAGGCAACGCTACCCTCGGCCATGGTCTAAGTCATTAGGGATACAGTCCCGTAAGGCTGGTTTAAAGTTTTAATAGTAGTTTGTTTATAAGCGATTACAAGTCGTTCTTACTTCCCCTGATTTGATGTTATCTTCCTCAAGGGAAGTCCTAATAAGCTTGAATCAGGTCCTCGCAGAATCTATACACTGAAAGAGGCAAGAACTTTACCCAAACCACATTTCTAACCCCCTTCCAGGCAGTTAACATGCTTTATATAGACCGTAAAGACACGAGTGAGTGAATCAACAAAACATGAAGAATGATAGAATAAAAGTTCACCTTCAATATAAAAAAACTAGTTATTAAAGTCACTAATACATACCCAACTAAAAAGTGACCAAAGGTTGGAAATAACAAATAATACACAAAAGATTTCATCTTCACCAAGTGATGTAAGAGATTAGCCAAGCATGGCTAATGTGCGTGAGTGATATTAGTTTTTTAATGCATATTTTAAGCCCTTTTACACTTTTTAGCCAAGTTTTAAATCTATAAAACACGATATTTACTAACACTAAACACATATATGGGCAAGTGCACCCATCGTGAGCGTAGTATAGTGTTGGTAAGATACCGAGGTCGTCCAAGGACACAAGAGCTTTTGGTACCGGTTTATCCTCAACGTCTAATCAAATCAAAAGTTTAGAAAAAGGTTTTTAAACAAGAAAAATAAAACTAACTAAAATGCTGAAAAATAAAATAAAAACAGATAGACAAGATGAATCACTTGGATCGGACTCGTGTTTAGTGTAACCTTTGATTATTTCCGCACTTTTGCATTTTTTAAGAGATTATCTTAGTTATTGTAGTAGGCCCCTCTTCTGAAGGTGACGTTACCGTCAACCCAGTAGTTTGAGTCAGCAAGGATACAATCCTAAAGGGTTGGATTATTGAAAGATAATTAATTAAGTTATTAATGCATATTGTGGTAGGCCCCTCTTCTAGAGGTGACGTTACCCTTGGCTAAGTAGTATGAGTCAGCAGGGATACAGGTAGCCGGGTTAAAGTATTAATAGTAGTTTACATATGAGGGGATCAAGGAGTTCAGACCCCAGCCATCCAATACAAGTGGGTATTGAAGGAGGTCCTACTAAAGTTGACCCAGGTTCTTGCAGGATCTATACACTGAACAAGACAAGACTCTTACCAAACCATTCCCTTAACCCCCGACCAGGTAGCCAACATATCTCCATATAGACCGTGGAGATATGATTGGTGAAAATCTTTTATTTTATATAGAAAGTAAAATAATGCCAAGACACCATGGACAAACGATAAGGAAGACTCACCTTCAACGTAAGAAACTAGTTATCAAAGTCATTAATACAGAACCAAATAAAAAGTGCGAAAAGATTAAAAATAAAAAGTATTACACTAAAAACTTGTCTTCACCAAGTGATGTAAGAGACTTAGGCAAACATGGCCTTTGATTGTCAAGAACTCTTACGATCAATCTTGGATCCCGAGACTACTCACACACTCTATGATGGATGATGGATAATGGTGGTGGATGTGGGTTGTGATGGTGGTGGTGGTGGGTGGGTAAAGTGTGAGAGAGGTGGTTTGCCAAGGGATGGTTTGCAAATGAGCCAAGCACCCCTATTTATAGCCTGCACAGAAGCCCGGACACGGCCCCGTGTCCATTGGGCACGGCCCCATGTCCACCCGTCTTCTCTTCCTTCATTAAATGCAGTTTGTCTGCATTAGTTGACCACGCCCCCGTGTTCGCTGGGCACGACCCCGGGTGCAGTAGCGCATCTGTACTATCAAGATTTCCTCAGATTCTGCGAATCTTAGAGTTGACCATGGCCCCATGTCCGCTGAGCACGCCCCCGTGGTGGGTGATAGAAGCTTCTACAGCTTTGTCTTTCCTGCAGACACTTGGGCACGCCCCCGTGCTCATTGAGCACGTGGCGTGTTCAGCCTTTTGTTCTCTTGTTTTGCTTGGGAAGATGCTGCCGAGGGGTCAGGCATGCCACGTTTATCCCTTTTCTCGTATTTATGTTAGATTTAGCTGCCTTTTTGCTTCTTTTGTTCATTTGAGCTCATTTAATCCTGAAAATACAAAAGTAAGACAAAAACACACTTTTTCCAACATTAGTACTAAAAA
Organism: Helianthus tuberosus; assembly: GCA_030545235.1. NCBI lineage: Eukaryota > Viridiplantae > Streptophyta > Magnoliopsida > Asterales > Asteraceae > Helianthus > Helianthus tuberosus. The sequence goes on from CM060408.1 coordinate 105,835,303, forward strand.
AGGGTTAGTTTAATGCCACATTTGATGTAAATTATATGTTGCATTTTGCGCACATCAAATACCCCCACACTTGAATCTTTGCTTGTCCTCAAGCAAAACTCTTTATTTTGTGGCTAACACTCCCAAATGGAATGGGTAGAAGAGAAGGTTTTGGGCTTGTCATAGAGTGTCGGGATTTCCAAGATTCTTTATTAAGTTTTATTTTTATTTATTTACAATCCTATTCGTCATGATTTATTTAAAATGTTACATAAGATAAATTACTTATTAGGGCATAACATGCCTCTTTAAAATTCCATTTATATACAAGTTCACATACCTCACGGGGAATCACTCAACACTCGGCCGAAGGTGTATTTTTGTGAAAACTCTCGAGAGCGGCAATGGAACTTATTCCTACCATAAGCTTGCCATGTAATCAATCCTCCTCCTTTTTAACTAAAAACCTTTGTAAATATCAAGAGGACTTTTGGGGAAGGGTTAGGCTTGGGTTAAAGGTAGGTGGTTGGGTTAGTGGTTAGTAGAAAAGGGCGAAAAGCGTAAAAAGCTTCGGTTTTCGTAAGACTTTTTATTTTTATGACTTTTTATTTTGATGAAGCAATTCTTCAAACAAAGTTGTTTTTGATAAACTTGTTTGTTTATTTCTTTTGGCTTCATCATCAAATTATTTTTTTAAGAAAGTCATAAGAGAAACCGAGCTTTGTTACTAAAATAAAAGGTTTAAAATGAAAAAGGGTTTTAGTGGGTAAAAGGGTGTTTGTTTTGGGTTAAGAAATGAAAAGGTTTAGGCTCAAAGGGGCTAACTAGGGGGATTTTGGGTAGGTGGTAAAAAAAAGAAAAATAATGGTGTAGAAATAAAAAGGGCTAGTCCTAATGCCTCCGTCATTTACTAACTCGGGTTTAAGTTGGTAAGGACCGTGAATGTATTGTCGTGGCAAGTTATAGAGTCGTAAGAACCAAGCGGCTATTCACACAAGAAACGAAAAATGAGCATTTAGTTTATAGATGTGTATTTGTATGCCCAATAAAGGCTCAAAACTCACTTTTTGTGGGAATGGGTTTTTATGTGATCAAGTATATATAATCAAATTTTAACTAGATTTGTCATGCCGTTTCATAATTTTCTTATGTTGGTTCTTTTTATCACGACGCTATCGGTTGTAAATTTGTAAAAATATAACCTTTTTAGAACTTGTAATTCCCAATTTAAACCTAGACAAGTAAAAAAATGAAAATTTTTTTTGAAAAAAATTGGGGTGTTTAGTGGTTCCAATAGAGTTTTGTGTAAGGCTTGTAATTAGGACTTGCAAAATTCAAGGTTTTAGCATCCCCCCCCCCCCCCCCACTTAAATTACACATTGTCCTCAATGTGTCCCAAAAATAAGTTTTTAGGTTGATTAAATGTGTAAAAAGATGTGAAAAAGCAAAAATGTATGTTACTGGCCATCTGGACACGGCCCCGTGTCGGACGAACACGACCCCGTGGTCAGAGTGCCAGTAACAAGAACTTACAGAAGGTGGACACGGGGGCGTGTCGACTGAGCACGACCGTGTTTGGTAAAAATCTGCAGAATTTTAACAAACAGTAGGTCTTGGGCAATGGGCACGGGGGTGCGTCGGTTGGGCACGACCCCGTGTAAACAATCTGCAAAGGTGAAAAACAGGTTTCTGGCTTCGGTTTTCCTGTCCCCGCTTTAGTAGCACTAATGTTTAGTGCTCTAAGCCTCGTATGTACCTGTTTTATCAATAAACACTACACCAAACCATAACAACCATCCTAAATTACCAACGTTTAAACATCCATGTCACAAAGTTAAAAGAAAAATGCAGAAAAGTAAAAAGTGTTAGAGGAAAGTAAATTGTTCAACACACGGCACGCAGGCCGGAAATTGTTCATGAGAATAAAGGGTTAACCTGTGGACCTCCAACCAGCTGATCCTACCTCCACTCCTCCCGCCTAGTCCATATCCTCGTCTTCATCATCATCGCCTCCTCCATGCCCCGCCATGTACTCCCGGATGTTCCCAATGTCATCCTGTATGTCGGATATGTTTCTCTGTATTGCTCTGACCCGGGTGTACGTATTTGTCACGACCCCCGATCCCTATGCTAATACAGGAACGGGCGGCCGCGAGCCAGTTTCGGTGGTATCGCGTATTGTCTAATTTGGAAGCGGAATTTTTCATCAGGACCGTAGTTAGGAAATATTTGATCTGAGTAAAATTGTGACATATGTGCTTGTCTATCATTGTACAGACTCTGAACAATACAATATTAATAAAACAGTGTGTTTTGATCCCAATGTTTGTTATTTATGTTTGATTTTATGCGCATGTTGAATTTTGATCGATTTTGAACTCTATATCGCTTTCTGGGAAGTTATACGCAAACTGATGCGTAAACGTAATCAGTTTAACGCGACAAACACTCCGGAACAGCAACATAAACTTAACATACCTTAAATAACCTTTACAGAACGTAGAAATAAGTTTTGAACGCTTTGGTATGGCAAAAACAAGTTTATTCGCTCACAGGGACTATTTGCGTCAAACTGCAAAAGTCTATCGTTTCGTAAGTAAATGTACAGTCTGGAATATGATCATAAGCAAAACATACCATAAATAACCTAAACATAGCTTAGAAATAAGCTTTGAGTGGTTCGGTGTGCGAAAACATGCTTACATGATCTTATAGGGACTAAAAGTGTCAAAAACAGCGTAAGTTTGCATTTTCGGGCATATCTTACGTTCTGGCCGCATCTGGACATCTAAAATTTTTGTACACACTAAAATATTTTTATTTTAGTGATCGCCATGCAAAAATACCACTCGTCGCTTAATTTGGTTCGTTTTCACGTCCGTTTGAGTTTCGTCGTAATTAACCGAACAACGCAATCGTACGACCAAACGAGCCGACATCCAAGAATTTTCCGAGCACATTTTGAGTCCTCTAAACTTTATTGACCTTGTAGAGCCTTGAAAATGGCTTAACGGGGGTCAAAAGGGCCTGAAATGAGCTTATTCTAGTACAGGGACCAAAACTGACATTTGCTGAAAGTTGTTAGCTTGCGCACCGCAAGCCCTATCTTTACGGTGCGCAAGGGACACCCAGCGACAGAAAATTTGTTTTTGGCTGCTGTTTGATAATTCAGGGACTTTTATGCAAATTCCTTGTTTTGGGCTCCAAGTAAACAACTCTCTACCCAATCAGTCTTTAACACATGTAGGGCCATGATTTCATGCTTGTTGGCCACACAAAACTTGGCATGATCTTGTAGCTTTGCTACAACTATAAATAGCCATCCAATTCTCATTTGTTCCTTGCTCATTCCTCATTTTCTCCTCTCTTATCTGCTTTGGAGCTCTCTCAACTGAATTTGGGACTTGTCTTCTTTGTAGAAAAGATAGCAAGGACTTTAGTGAGCATTCTTTCATTCTTTTTATTGCTTACTAGTTTAAAAAGTCAAACAGTGTTTGACTTTCAGTTTGACCAGTCAATTGGTCAAGTCAAAGTTCAATTGAACTTTGCAATGTGATTGTAATCACAATGGTTATAATCCTTAGTGATTATACCTACTGATTACCACATTAACTAGGCGTAGTGACGAGTCAAAGTTTCGGTCAAAATGCGTTTTAGCACGCATTTTGCAACGGAACTATTCTCGGGTATCAAAACCCATTGTTTTGATACTAAATCAGTAGGTTAAACATATTTTGACATGTTTAACTCGTCACTAATAGTTTGGTGCTTGTTTAGGGTCGTTAGTTAAGCGGTCTAAACAACCGCTTAGACTTTCGAACCCGACCTGTTTGGTCGATCATTAGGATCCGAGAAAGCTTACTTAGTGATCATAGTTATATAGGGAATAACCCATGAGGTTATACCTTATGATCACATAGGATTGGTAAGTCATTTGCTAGTTAGCTTGTATGCCCATAGGAAATGACCAAAACGCCCTTTTGAAGCATAAATCCGTATTTTGACTATGTGAACATATTTTTGACATGTAATCTGATTTAGTAACATGTTTAGGCATAATTGGGCATGTAAGACTTGGCATAGCACATAGTTAACCATCCGAACATAGTTTTACGCTAACGACGCATTATAGTAGCTTATACTACCATAATGGGTCGAAACGGGTCAAAAGCACTTAGGTAGACTTTCAAATCAGAATGAAAGGTCTATTAAATCATACCATATGAGTTTAAATACTCATTTGATTTATAGAACCTCATTCTATCCTATCTCCCGATTTAGGAGCCGATTACTAACATAGTTATCTATACTAGGTGTCGGTTGATTCCGTGATACTTGGAGCTTAAATTGGTCTTATTCCCAAGACTAATTAGCAATCCCAAGTGAGTACATAGTTCCCCTCTTTTACCGTTTTCAAATATTTTGGGGTGATTCACATGTACATACTTGTTACTTTCATGTTTCACATGCTTTTATAACATAAACATGCTAGTTTCACTTAGTACATATCTAGTACATGCTTTCACTATGTTTGGCTATGTATGTTAAGCATGCTAGCACATTGATTTATTACACATTTGTTACATATGTTTACTTAGCATATGTGCGCATTGTTTTACATGACATTTCTACTAGGCATGTTTACTTAGCATGCTTACATTGGTTATGACATTTGGTGTGTTTAATCGGGACAATAATACATTCATTAACATTGATCACGCCGCTCGGTAGTATGTAATGGTACCACAGGAATTGACAACTCCCGTTTCCGACTTCCTAGGTTTGTTTGGAAGTTGGAAATGACAGAATCCGACTACATAACTTAGATAAACCTTTAATTTGTTTAAAGGTTTGTCGCCACAGTCGCAAGGCTTGAATGTATGCGATTAACATTACTGCATAAATGTTTGTAATCATAAAAGCATTGTTTTTCTGCAAAACATAACATTTGATTTAAACTTAGGTTTACTCAAAAACATTGTTTTGTACATTTTTCCTACGGGGTTGAGTAGATTCTTTTATTCACCGTACATGACATATGTTTCACATTGGCATTTTTACATAGTCTAAGTAGATGATTTCCTACTTGCTATGCATTCCATTGGTTATACATAATATATGTTACACATGACATTAAACATGGTTTATGCATAAACATTTTGACATTAAACATGACATTTTGTTGGGTAATGATAAGTGACTTATTTAACGGGGCTATGTTATACGATAAAAGCATGGTGGATACGCCGTTGGTACTTCCTATATATAAGTGCTTTTATTGTATTATACATTGTTGTGTTTCCTAAGCCACTTGACAAAAGACATGAAACATTTTTACAAGGACACGACATTTTTATACAAAGTACATATTTTATACAATTCACTTTTACTTGGTTATTTATTTAACCATGCATAATTCTTTTATATCATTTGATTTTCATATCGATTTTCACATGATTTTATAAAAGAAAACATTTTACAAGGTTCATGACTATTTTTGTTAAACAATTCTTTTAAACTACAAGTCATGAATCTTGCATAAACAAAACCTATGTATCTCACAGGCATTTTTATGCTGACGTACCTATTTTTACATGTGTTTCAGGTGCTGATGCATGATGATGTTTGTGCTTCACTTAGGTGGACTCGGGCCTTAGTGACTTAAAAGACAATTATTATGTTATGTTTTATTTAAATTCCAAGACAATGTAAACTTTAATTCAATAATACATAACTTTTATTACCATGGTTGTTGAAACAATGATTCTGTCACCTCACTCCCCGGTGTTTCCGCCGCGGTTTGTTGTTTTACGTGGCCGGGGTGTGACAGAAGAGTTGGTATCAGAGCTAATGGTTATAGGGATTTAGGTTATTAGTAATGCTTTGACCTAGACTATAACTTCTTAGGACCCTAACACAAGTTTACTTGTGTTTAGATCTTAAAACAATACACGTCACCTATCTTAGGTGATTACCAAAACATGAACACAAATTCCAAAATGATTTTTGAAATCAATCATCTATCCTTAGATGATTTCTCTTGGTCTTGTACCTTCCAAATTTTCAAAATCTCATCAAAGTTTGGGTCTAAATAATATGAACACGTGCAAACTGGAAGAGTGAATGCCTGTACCCTGAGTTTTCTGTCTAAGGCTAGAGTGTTCGTACAAATCCGCAATATCGGACCAGTCACTCTTACCTGGGAACTCTTGGGGTGAGTGTTCACTTATAGGCGAGCATGTCTTCAGTGATACATTATTATGACCTATTTACTTTGATTTGTCACTGTGTGTCGTTTGTTTGCTTTGTGGTAACAAACAAATGACCACCTTCCTTGCTTTTTGTCGATTTTATTGATATCTCATTTCCTTCATCTCGTCATCTCACTCGTTTTCTCTCATGTTTCCTCTTTTAGAATGCCTCCTCGACGCGAAAATCCGCTATCGAATGCCGAACTGGCAGAAATCATCGCACAGCAAATGGCTGTTGCGTTCCCCAATCTCATTGCTCAATGGAACCAAGCCAACAATAACAATAATGCTTCGTGCAATTTCAAAAGTTTTAACTCGGCTAAACCACTCAAGTTTAGTGGTTCTGAGGGAGCAACTGGGCTCCTACAGTGGTTTGAGAGTCTTGAGAGCACTTTTCGCCTTGTTCAGTGTCCGAACAACGGTAAGGTCGAGTTTGCGTCGAGTGTATTTCAAAAGAGGGCTCTTACCTGGTGGAATGGGGTAATGAGAGACCGAGGTGCTGAGGTTGCTTTGGGTCAGACATGGGAGGAACTTAGAGCTCTCGTGATGAGAGAATTTTGTCCTCGTCACGAGAAGAGGGCACTTGAAGATGAGTTCCATGACTTGAAGCAAGATAGTGGCAAACACCGGGCATATACAGACCGATATGAGGAGTTAAGCTTGCTCTGTCCTACAATGGTCACGCCTTTGGATAAGGCTATTGAGAAATACATAGACGGTTTGCCAGATCCTATTCAGGATATTGTCACTGGTAGTAACCCTACAACCGTCCGACATGCCATTGAGCTAGCTGCAACCCTTACTGAATCGCAAGTAAAAAAGGGTAAACTCCACAAGAAGGGTGACAAGAAGCAGAAACAGTCTGATAGCACCACTGAGAAAAAGGGGAAGAAGGCTGCTGAGTCTTCCAAGAAATCGAGGAAGCGTAAGGCTTCCAAGAATTTCGCTGTCACTGCTCAGACTAATCAGGTTGCTCCTAATCAGGCAGCACAGAATCAGTCTGCACAACCTGCTGCCAAGAGGCAGTATGCGGGAAATGCACCTCTGTGCAACAGATGTAACAGCCACCACCAACCACAATTGCAATGCCGCATCTGCACAAATTGTGGCAAATCTGGTCATCTTGCAAATACCTGCCGTTTTGCTCCTAACCAAAATCAGGCAGCTCAAAACCAAGCTGTGCAAAACCCTGCCCAGAATCCTGCACAACCTCACTTTCCGCCTGGTTCGTGTTACAATTGTGGGGATCTGACCCACTACAGAAACAACTGCCCGAGGTTGGCAAACGCAAATCAGGCACCGGCTCGTGGTAGAGCTTTCAATCTTAATGCTAATGAGACACGTGCGGATAACGAAGTGGTGAACGGTACGTTCCTTGTTAACAACCATCCTGCTTCTATTTTATTTGATTCGGGTGCCGATAAGAGTTTTGTGTCCTTAGCTTTTGTGCCTTTGCTTTCGATGACTAGAACAAAACTAGGAAAGCCCTTGACAGTAGAGGTAGCTAGTGGTGAACCCGTTGTACCCGATTCCGTTCTTCGAAACTGCCAATTGAACCTTAAAAACCATCTTTTCCCTATCGACCTCACACCGATGCAACTCGGGAGCTTTGATGTTATAGTGGGAATGGATTGGTTAGCCAAGTACCATGCCGAGGTGGTTTGCTTTGAGAAAATCGTCCGTATACCGCTTTCGACTGGTGAGATCTTAGAAGTTCGTGGGGAGAAACCTGTTAAACTCATGTCTTGTACCTAAGCCCAAAATACCTACGAAAGAAATATGTCGCCTTCCTGGCACATGTTGTAGAGGATAAAGGCAAGGGTAAGACTACCCAAGATATCCCTGTTGTTCAAGATTATCCGGAGGTATTTCCTGAAGACTTACCTGGATTACCCCCTGTGCGCCAAGTTGAGTTTCGCATTGATCTTGTGCCTGGTGCAAATCCTATTGCTAAGTCACCTTACCGTCTTGCACCGTCTGAGATGCAAGAGTTATCTAAGCAGCTTCAAAAGCTATCTGACAAAGGATTCATTCGTCCAAGCTTTTCCCCTTGGGGCGCTCCTGTCCTATTCGTGAAAAAGAAAGATGGATCTTTCAGGATGTGTATCGATTATCGTGAGCTTAATAAGCTTACCATCAAAAATCGATATCCCCTACCTCGCATTGACGATCTCTTTGATCAGCTACAGGGCGCTACTTGCTTTTCAAAGATAGATATGCGTTCTGGGTATCATCAGCTTTGAGTTCTCGAAGAAGATATTCCCAAAACTGCTTTTCGTACTTGATACGGTCATTATGAGTTCACTGTTATGCCTTTCGGGTTAACAAATGCTCCTGCTGTTTTCATGGACTTGATGAATAGGGTTTGTAAGCCCTATTTGGTCAAGTTCATCATCGTATTCATTGATGATATCTTGATCTATTCTAAGACGCAAGCTGATCATGAACAGCACCTTCGTCTTACAATGGAGCTCCTAAAGAAAGAACAGCTTTTCGCCAAATTCTCCAAGTGTGAATTCTGGCTTAAGGAAGTTCAAATTTTGGGGCACATCGTTAACGAACAAGGTATACATGTAGATCCCGCCAAAATCAGTGCAATTAAGGATTGGGATACACCTACTACTCCTACCGAGGTTCGTTCATTTCTTGGTCTCGCGGATTATTACCGCCGTTTCATTGAAAACTTCTCCAAGATTGCAGTTCCTCTCACTGCTCTAACTCAGAAGAGCAAACCTTTTGAGTGGGGATCCAAACAGGAAGAAGCTTTCCAAACCTTGAAATAGAAACTTTGTGATGCACCTATCCTATCTTTGCCCGAGGGTAACGGCGATTTTGTCGTGTACTGTGATGCATCCAACTTAGGCCTTGGCTGCGTTCTTATGCAAAGAAACAAAGTCATAGCTTATGCATCAAGACAGCTGAAGGTACACGAGAAGAACTACACTGCTCATGATCTTGAGTTAGGTGCAGTAGTTTTTGCTCTCAAAATCTGGAGACACTACCTTTACGGTACAAAGTGTGTGGTGTTTACTGACCACAAGAGTCTCCAGCATATCTTCAATCAGAAAGAACTAAACATGAGGCAACGACGTTGGGTTGAACTCCTAAACGACTACGATTGCGAAATTCGCTACCATCCTGGTAAGGCGAATGTCGTGGCTGACGCATTGAGTCGTAAGGAACGTGTCAAGCTTCATTGTGTCCAGGTTCGATCTGACATTCAATCCCGTATAATTCAGGCTCAACATACTTGTGTTACACAAGACTTGATGGGTAAAGAATTACCATGTCATACAAATCCTGAGCTTGAACTGAAAGACTTTGGGATATTCTATTACATGGGCCGTTTGTGGGTCCCAAGTATAGACACTCTTCACACCTTGCTTATGGATGAAGCTCATAAGTCTCGTTATTCTATTCACCTGGTGCAGACAAAATGTATATGGATCTTCGAACCCAGTATTGGTGGCCGGGTATGAAGAAGGACATTGCCTTATATGTTTCCAAATGCCTTACTTGTCTTAAGGTTAAGGCAGAACATCAACATCCCTATGGATTATTGGAGCAACCAGAGATTCCGGTTTGGAAATGGGAAAACATCGCTATGGATCTCATTACCAAGCTACCACGCACTAAAAGAGGTCATGACGCCATTTGGGTTGTTGTTGATCGTCTTACAAAGTCAGCACATTTCTTACCGATCCGCAAGGATTTATCTGCTGACAAGCTTGCCAAGTTATATGTTGATGAGATTGTATCTCGACATGGTGTTCCTTTGAACATTATATCTGATAGAGATGCTCGATTCTCGTCTCGCTTTTGGAGAACCATGCAATCTGCCATGGGAACCCAACTTAATTTGAGCACAGCATACCATCCGCAGACAGATGGTCAATCTGAGAGAACAATCCAGACACTGGAGGATATGCTTAGAGCATGTATGATCGATTTTGGTGGTAGTTGGGATTCGCATCTACCGTTGATCGAATTCTCCTACAATAATAGCTATCACACGAGCATCAAAATGGCTCCTTTCGAAGCTTTATACGGTCGAAAATGTCGTTCACCGGTCTGCTGGAATGAGATAGGTGAAGCTCAGCTTACTAGACATGAACTCATTCTAGAGACTACAGATAAGGTCAAGAAGATTCGTGATAACCTTCAGGCAGCTAGAAGCCGTCAAAAGAGTTATGCGGATCTACGACGCAAGCCTTTAGAAATTCAAGTCGGTGATCATGTCCTACTCAAGGTATCCCCTTGGAAAGGTGTGATTAGATTTGGAAAGAAAGGAAAACTTGCACCACATTATGTTGGACCATTCAAGATCGTTGAAAGAGTTAGAAAAGTAGCCTACAGACTTGAGCTACCTCCTGAACTTGGAAATGTTCATCCGACATTCCATGTGTCCAATCTCAAAAAGTGTTTAGCTGATGAGAACCTCCACATACCACTTGATGAAATTCGTGTTGATAACACGATGCACTTCGTTGAGAAACCTGTGGAGATAGTGGACGGTACTTTTAGACAGTTAAAGAACAAACGGATTCATTTAGTCAAGGTTCGCCGGGAATCCAAACGTGGCCCATAGTTTACTTGGGAATGTGAGGACCAGATGAAGACGAAATATCCGCATTTGTTCTCACAAGTTTCCTCTAAATAAAATTTCGGGACGAAATTTCCTAAAGTAGGGGAGACTGTGACATATGTGCTTGTCTATCATTGTACAGACTCTGAACAATACAATATTAATAAACAGTGTGTTTTGACCCCAATGTTTGTTATTTATGTTTGATTTTATGCACATGTTGAATTTTGATCGATTTTGAACTCTATATCGCTTTCTGGGAAGTTATACGCAAACTGATGCGTAAACATAATCAGTTTAACGCGACAAACACTCCAGAACAGCAACATAAACTTAAAATACCTTAAATAACCTTTACATAACTTAGAAATAAGTTTTGAAGGCTTTGGTATGGCAAAAACAAGTTTATTCGCTCACAGGGACTATTTGCGTCAAACTGCAAAAGTATATCGTTTCATAAGTAAACGTACAGTCCGGAATATGATCATAAGCAAAACATACCATAAATAACCTAAACATAGCTTAGAAATAAGCTTTGAGTGGTTCGGTGTGCGAAAACATGCTTACATGATCTTACAGGGACTAAAAGTGTCAAAAACAACGTAAGTTTGCATTTTCGGGCATATCTTACGTTCTGGCCGCATCTGGACATCCAAAATTTTTGTACACACTAAAATATTTTTATTTTAGTGATCGCCATGCAAAAATACCACTCTTCGCTTAATTGGGTTCGTTTTCACGTCCGTTTGAGTTTCTTCGTAATTAACCGAACAACGCAATCGTACGACCAAACGAGCCGACATCCGAGAATTTTCCGAGCATATTTTGAGTCCTCTAAACTTTATTGACCATGTAGAGCCTTGAAAATGGCTTAACGGGGGTCAAAAGGGCCTGAAATGAGCTTATTCTAGTACAGGGACCAAAACTGACATTTGCTGAAAGTTGTTAGCTTGCGCACCGCAAGCCCTATCTTTACGGTGCGCAAGGGACGCCCAGCGACAGAAAATTTGTTTTTGGCTGCTGTTTGATAATTCAGGGACTTTTATGCAAATTCCTTGTTTTGGGCTCCAAGTAAACGACTCTCCAAGGTTCCCAATCAGTCTTTCACACATGTAGAGCCATGATTTCATGCTTGTTGGCCACACAAAACTTGGCATGATCTTGTAGCTTTGCTACAACTATAAATAGCCATCCAATTCTCATTTGTTCCTTGCTCATTCCTCATTTTCTCCTCTCTTATCTGCTTTGGAGCTCTCTCAACTGAATTTGGGACTTGTCTTCTTTGTAGAAAAGATAGCGAGGACTTTAGTGAGCATTCTTTCATTCTTTTTATTGCTTACTAGTTTAAAAAGTCAAACAGTGTTTGACTTTCAGTTTAACCAGTCAATTGGTCAAGTCAAAGTTCAATTGAACTTTGCAATGTGATTGTAATCACAATGGTTATAATCCTTAGTAATTATACCTACTGATTACCACATTAACTAGGCGTAGTGACGAGTCAAAGTTTCGGTCAAAATGCGTTTTAGCACGCATTTTGCAACGGAACTATTCTCGGGTATCAAAACCCAGTGTTTTGATACCAAATCAGTAGGTTATACATATTTTGACATGTTTAACTTGTCACTAATAGTTTGGTGCTTGTTTAGGGTCGTTAGTTAAGCGGTCTAAACAACCGCTTAGACTTTCGAACCCGACCCGTTTGGTCGATCATTAGGATCCGACAAAGCTTACTTAGTGATCATAGTTATATAGGGAATAACCCCTGAGGTTATACCTTATGATCACATAGGATTGGTTAGTCATTTGCTAGTTAGCTTGTATGCCCATAGGAAATGACCAAAACGCCCTTTTGAAGCATAAATCCGTATTTTGACTATGTGAACATATTTTTGACATGTAATTTGATTTAGTAACATGTTTAGGCATAATTGGGCATGTAAGACTTGGCATAGCACATAGTTAACCATCCGAACATAGTTTTACGCTAACGACGCATTATAGTAGCTTATACTACCATAATGGGTCGCAATGGGTCAAAAGCACTTAGGTAGACTTTCAAATCAGAATGAAAGGTCTATTAAATCATACCATATGAGTTTAAATACTCATTTGATTTATATAACCTCATTCTATCCTATCTCCCGATTTAGGAGCCGATTATTAACATAGTTATCTATACTAGGTGCCGGTTGATTCCGTGATACTTGGAGCTTAAATTGGTCTTATTCCCAAGACTAATTAGCAATCCCAAGTGAGTACATAGTTCCCCTCTTTTACCGTTTTCAAATATTTTGGGGTGATTCACATGTACATACTTGTTACTTTCATGTTTCACATGCTTTTATAACATAAACATGCTAGTTTCACTTAGTACAAATCTAGTACATGCTTTCACTATGTTTGGCTATGTATGTTAAGCATGCTAGCACATTGATTTATTACACATTTGTTACATATGTTTACTTAGCATATGTGCGCATTGTTTTACATGACATTTCTACTAGGCATGTTTACTTAGCATACCTAGTACATGGTTTTCATAGCATGCTTACATTGGTTATGACATTTGGTGTGTTTAATCGGAACAATAATACATTCATTAACATTGATCACGCCGCTCGGTAGTATGTAATGGTACCATAGGAATTGACAACTCCCGTTTCCGACTTCCTAGGTTTGTTTGGAAGTTGGAAATGACAGAATCCGACTACATAACTTAGATAAACCTTTAATTTGTTTAATAGTTTGTCGCCACAGTCGCAAGGCTTGAATGTATGCGATTAACATTACTGCATAAATGTTTGTAATCATAAAAGCATTGTTTTTCTGCAAAACATAACATTTGATTTAAACTCAGGTTTACTCAAAAACATTGTTTTGTACATTTTTCCTACGGGGTTGAGTAGATTCTTTTATTCACCGTACATGACATATGTTTCACATTGGCATTTTTATATAGTCTAAGTAGATGATTTCCTACTTGCTATGCATTCCATTGGTTATACATAATATATGTTACACATGACATTAAACATGGTTTATGCATAAACATTTTGACATTAAACATGACATTTTGTTGGGTAATGATAAGTGACTTATTTAACGGGGTTATGTGTTATACGATAAAAGCATGGTGGATACGCCGCTGGTACTTCCTATATATAAGTGCTTTTATTGTATTATACATTGTTGCGTTTCCTAAGCCACTTGACAAAAGACATGAAACATTTTTACAAGGACACGACATTTTTATACAAAGTACATATTTTATACAATTCACTTTTACTTGGTTATTTATTTAACCATGCATAATTCTTTTATATCATTTGATTTTCATATCGATTTTCACATGATTTTATAAAAGAAAACATTTTACAAGGTTCATGACTATTTTTGTTAAACAATTCTTTTAAACTACAAGTCATGAATCTTGCATAAACAAAACCTATGTATCTCACAAGCATTTTTATGCTGACGTACCTTTTTTTACATGTGTTTCAGGTGTTGATGCATGATGATGTTTGTGCTTCACTTAGGTGGACTCGGGCCTTAGTGACTTAAAAGACAATTATTATGTTATGTTTTATTTAAATTCCAAGACAATGTAAACTTTAATTCAATAATACATAACTTTTATTACCATGGTTGTTGAAACAATGATTCTGTCACCTCACTCCCCGGCGTTTCCGCCGTGGTTTGTTGTTTTACGCGGCCGGGGTGTGACAAAAATACCACACTTTCATAATATTAAAAACTTGGGATAAAACCCAAGTTTGCAGTACACACATTTTCATAGGAATAAATCCTATTTTTATTTAATAAAAACATCTATTTTATTTTAGGTAACTTTATTGCCACTTTTCCAAGCCTTTAGTGCTGTCCAGCTGGCTTCTATTTGGCTTTCACATATTGTTACCTGAAACGTGTTTAAAAACATTTTGTTAGTGGGAAATACTGGTGAGTGAATCCCAGTTTAATTAAGTTTAAATAAAATCCTTTCTACAGTATTGAGGGCAGTCTCGCAATTATATTTGTTTCCAAGTCATACCAATTACCACCCGCGGTACTGTCAGACCTGACTTGTGGAATGTTACCCCTCCAGTAACAAATTTTGTATACAAAACCCCAACATACTGACGATAATCGTATCCTTACAAATACTCAATAACTGCTTAATATATAATTAATTGTGTGAGGTTTTGTAAAAACAGTTAACAAAATGGAGATTACTCACATTGATGTCTTAGAATATCCTCTAGGGTTTCCTGGTGACAATCTATAATTTATACAAATGCACACGCGTTAGTATAATAACCCATTTTAACATTAGTAATACCCTCCCCGAGACGGCATTCCAACGACTACGTCGGGCAGAACCACGACAGCCGTTACGGAACCCTAGATCAATCGGGCAGAGTATCTAATACGTATCCAGGGGTTATGATACTTACAATGGAGCAGAATTTCGTTATTTAGGGGGTATTATACCCGAGTATAGCTTTTACTATTAAGAAATTTGAGTAAGAAAGTCGAAATTTGAACGACGTAAACTGAAGGCCCGAAGCCCTCTTATATAGGGCCTGATTTTGGGAGCCACGCGGCCCGCGTAAGATGTAGCCGAGAGGCTACGCGGCCCGTGTCAAAGATGGTCAACGGTGTTGCTGATCCGGGTCATCGACTAGCCTTGCCATGATGATGACAAGTGTCATCACCGGGTGTCACTGCGTTCTCGACCGCTCGCGGCCCGCGTAAGGGTTGAGGGGTGGCTTACGCGGCCCGCCTCAAACCCAAAATTTCCATTTTCAATTATTTTTAATAATATTTAAGGTATTCGGGGCCCGTTTTCAAGTACGAGGTGTTTTTAGGGACATATTGGGATATTTTAAATATTTTTAGGGTTTCGGAAAATTTATGAGGGTGTCGGTTTATTTAGGGTTGTTATATCATCCCCACCTTATTTTAGAGCTCGTCCTCGAGATCTACTAGAATAAGTGTGGATATTTCCTTTGCATTTCCTATTCAAGCTCCCATGTGTACTCAGGTCCTCTTTTGGAGTCCCACTTCACTTTGACCAGAACTGTTAGGATCTGAGTTTGGTTTTGATTGTGTTTTACGTTTGAATTAAAATGAACATTGGATGAGTAGTGCAGCGGAATTTAATGGAAGCAAACTTTTCATAATCAAACGAGAGAATTGCTTTTAACATACAAGTTTATCATTGAACCGAATGCTTGAATTTATTACAAGATTCAATTACAATTACAATTGCAAGTATGCAACAAACTCCCCCCCAGCCTGAGCTCACAGAGATTTGTTCGTGCAGGAAGAAGATGGTGAAAGAGCTAATAGAATAGTACATAGCACTATTCTATTTATAGGCACGAGCAAACCACTGAAGCATCTAAGCTGATGTCATCATGAAAGTGACATCTAACCTCCTAACAAACTCTAACATCTGATCTATACAACCTCTGCTGTGCTAACTACTGTTATTACAATTCATTACAAAAAGACATCTAAACTACTGCTGCATCCTTCCACTGATGTGAACCTAGCAGTACTTGTCATGATCAGCAGAGCTTGACCCATAGCAGTAGATTGAACAGCAGGGCTTTTAGTCTTCATCAGTCTTTGATCAGCAGTTGTAGGTCAGCAGTTTGTATGATCAGTAGATAGGAGGTCAGCAGATGTTGAAACCACTTTCAAGGGGAGAGACTTGTATACATAATATCTGCTTACTCTGGATCCACTGCTCTGATGCAGTTTTGGCTTTAATTATCTGTTCCTCTGATAGGGTTCAATCCCAACAATCTCCCCCTGGAACAGATAATGCCAAAACACTTCATTATTTGTAGATCTTTATTGCCTCATCAGCAGTTCCCTTATTTGCCCTTTGAGTTGTAACTCAAAGGCTAAGGCATCTGTGTCATCATCATCCCTGCAGAGTGGAAGATCAAGGAGATCCTGCAAATCTTCAAGACTTAGGCCAAGTGCTTGTTCCCTTGTTATTTTCTTCACTTCTCCACTAAACTTAAACACTGTCAGTACATGGGTCTGTTTGTCAGTTTTCCATTTTAGTACTTTTGAGTCTGATGGGTTTCTTGGGAGATTTTTATTAGATGAGGTGTTTGGTGAAGCTGGCCTATTGATGACTGACTGAGCAGTACTTGCAGTTTGATCCAATCCAAGAGTTTCTACAATCATTTTCTTTATGCCTTCTTTTACAAGGTCATCACCTTCCATTAGCTCTTGGATAGTTTCAGCACCCAACTA
This sequence comes from Helianthus tuberosus, assembly GCA_030545235.1. Classification (NCBI taxonomy): domain Eukaryota; kingdom Viridiplantae; phylum Streptophyta; class Magnoliopsida; order Asterales; family Asteraceae; genus Helianthus; species Helianthus tuberosus. The sequence continues at coordinate 105,852,391 of CM060408.1, forward strand.
TTTTTGTTGCCTTCTTTTAAAGATTGTTGCACCAGCTGGAGCAGTGGATTTCCTGATTTGCATCTTTGGGGGTCTTTTTGAAACCTCTGCTTCAGGATAGTCAGGATTTTGTGGAGCATTAGGATCTGTCTTTCTTAATTTCTCCAAACTTTTGTAGGTAGCCCTGACTTTCTCTTCTTTCCATCTCAACACTTGATTCAAGGAGCCATAATCAGCAGCAGCTAATTCCTCTTTCATTCTCCTTAGCTCTACCTTTTTATCAGGTACATTCTTTTTGTATTTTGCCCAATCTGGAGGAGTGTGTTTGACCTTCTTATTTATCATTTCTTGAATCCTGGCTGCTTCTTTTTCAAGCTCAGGAATGGTCCACTCCTTGTACATATGCTTTTCTCCCTTGTACTTCTTGGTTGCCATGATGCTTTCAATGTAGTCTTTTCTCAGAGTTTCATCTGCTCTCTCTGAGATTTGCTGACAAACATTTTTTTTGCAAACTGCTCTAAAGATCTAACTTGTGTGAGCAAGTATTGATAGTTCTACTGAATTTCTCTATCAGATTTCCCTTGTATATTTCTTTTTGAGATATCCTCTGCTTGCTGAGCCTTGATTTTCAAATATTCTTCAATATTGTTAGGCCTGGGATATCCTTCAACTGATGGCAAACTCCTTTTAGCAGGGTCATCCTCATAATAAAAAGACTTGATTTCTTTTCCGACTGCTATAAGTTCAAGAGGGAATTGAACACCTGCAGGAGGTAATGGCTTTTGAATTTGAGCTGATGAGAGAGGAACAAGGTTTGGTATAGTAACAAGTGTTTGAGATTTTGAAGATATTGGTGGTGGTGAAATGTCATCATCTTTCAGGATTAGCCTTCTCCTTTTTGGTTGAGGAGAGGCTGATGATGTTTTGGGTGGATTAGTGGTGGTAGTTTGAGTGGCAGTGATTTGTGATTGACTAACAGCTGTTGAAACAATTGGTGTTTCAACCACTGTTGTCATTACAAACATCTGGTGTCTTCTACTTTTTGGCAGGAGGTGATGGTGGTGAGATTGTTTTTAGTGGTGATGGTGGTGGTAGTAAGGTAGTGGTTGTGGTGTGTGTTGAAGTGATAGCAGATGTTGAAACTACTGGAGTATCAGCAGTTGTTGATACAGCAGGAGTTACAACAGCTGTTTGAGTGGAGGTTTGATGTTGGGGGCTTTTGGACGGTGGTTTGGGAGTATGCTTTGTGAGTCTGGATGGTATGGATTTGGGTTCCCTCACTTTTCTAGTGGGATTCTTTCTTTTTAGCTCAGGATTTTTAACATCCTTTGGCTCAGAACAACCCTGCGCATTTAGCTCCATATAAGCTCTTTTCTCCTCATTCCACCTTGACATATCCTTTGTCACTCTATCCCTTTTTACACTTGCTACAGCTTCATCAAGTGCATTTTGGGTAACATCAACCTTTTTGCTACCATCTGGCAAGGGGATCTTCTTGGTCATATTCTCCTTTTCTGGTTCTATGTATGTTAGTGCAATGTGTCTATCGCCTCCGTCATCTCAAGACCGTAGCAGAAATAGTTTAAATCTAGTGCTTATAGTGTAATAGTTAGAAATATCTAGAAAAAGGCACGGTGGCATTATTGTAAATAAGGGGAACTCTCCTTATAAGCCTTGGCCTATAAATAGGAGCCTTAGGGTTAGCCTTAGGGACTTTTGAACTTTTGCCATTTGTGACTTGGAGAGCTAGTGTTCTAGAGAGAGAAAGTAGAGAGAGAAAGACAAAAGGTGATTCAAGTTGCTTGTATCTTTTCAGATCTATCAAAGAATCACGTTTATTGTACGTCTCGTGTGTTTCGGTCTTGCTCGTACACGGATTCCGCACGTCGTACGAGTTGGTTCGCAATCGTTCGGAGTCAAACCGGTCCTAACAAGTGGTATCAGAGCGGGAGATCGATTGCTCAGATCATTCACACGATTTCGCACAGGATTTCATCGTATTCAGATCCAAAATCGCATCAGATTTGTCTAAGTTCTTCATCTTTCATCTCTGTCACGTTTTCAACAGATAATCGACAAATTAACAAGGATTTTACGGTTAAAAATTGATAATTTTCGGATATGTTGTGCGTATATGCATGATTTACAATCCTACAAAATTTGAGATTCAAACTCATAGTCATTTGTGAGAAAATTGGAAATTTGTGGTTCGAAAAAAGTTGAAATGTGGTGTTGTTGTTCTTGATGTCACACGCACGCATGACCTATCCGTGCGGATAAGTCGCACGCACGGATACCCAATCCTCTTTGACCTTCGTTGACCTATCCGCATGGACACTTGTACGCATGGTTAAGTAATCCGCATCAAAGCTATACGTGTCAAAATACCACACGGATCAACAAGTCGCTTAGTCAACATTTCAGGTGATTAAAAGGTGCTGTTAATCGAGAAGATCATATCATGGCTGAAGAATTTATCAATACTTTCTACAACGCGTTTACCTCGGATACAGTGGAAGGTTCAAACGATACACCCAAAGCGATAACGAAAACCATCAAAGACAACATTAACTATGACAACTTTTATGGAACATATTCTAAACCTCCGAAGCTGAATAACATTGAGGATTATGTTTGGTGGAAGGAGAGGTTTGTCAATTGGACAAAGGCATATGCACATGAGAGTTGGTTTTGTTTAAAGTTTGGCTATGAGAACCCAACAAATGACAAAGGAGAAGAAATTCTGATCAAAGATTATTCAGAGGATGATCGAAAGAAATTTTCTTATGAACAGAAGATGATTGCTTTGATTCAGCAATCAGTTCGTGATGACATCTTTTCATTATTAGTTCATGATGGGTCATCTAAATCTGTATGGAAAGCTTTAAAAGTTAAAGCTAAGGGGGGTAAACAAATCCAGAAAAACAAAATAGCTTTATTGAAAAAAGAATTTGATTTGTTTGACAGTTTAAAGGGAGAAACTGTGAGGCAAATGATTGAGAGGTTTTGCCACTTAAAGATTGAACTTGAAAGATTTAAAATTCTTAAAACGAGAGAAGAAATTGTTGATAAAGTAATTGAAGCGTTACCACGAGCTGATCAGTGGCAAACGTTTGTTTTTATCTTGAAAAATGATGCTTTATATGATACGATTTCTCTTGATGCATTGTTAGAAAAGATTGAGAGTCATGATCTAGAGCTACAAAAGCAAAACAAGATGAGTGGTTCATCTCATCATCAGAATGTTGGTCTATACTACAAAGGCAATGTACCTTCGGAGAAAGTTGGCAGTTCACCAAAGACAGCATTCAGTGGTGAGAAGATGAAAGAACCACAAACAACTTCATCAAGTTATCATTCTGGATATCATTCATCTTCAAAATCAAGTTCTGTTGAAACTGAGGAGATTTTGTGCAACATTGCTCTCAAACTGAAGAATTCTCCGACGATGAGCATCAATGCAGCTAAACAACAAATGAGCTTCCTTGCATCTGTTCTGGAATCGTATGAAGGTCTAGTTGCAGGCAAGATTGGTAACTCTGAGTTAACCAAAGAAGACTACGACCATATTGATCCGGAAGAGATGGAGCTCATTGACATTCGTTGGTGTTTGGCAAGCTGCATCCGCAGAGCTCAAAGATATATGGAAATTACTGGGAAGCAATCTCTCGGTGGTGCATCTACAAAACTTGGATTTGATAAATCCAAAGTGACCTGCTTCAAATGTAAGCACAAAGGTCATTTCAAAAGAGAGTGCAACAATTCTGGAGTTAGTGGAAATGAACATCCATTCAATGATGATTACTACAGAAAGGCAATTTACCACCGTAGTAGAGAAGAGCCAAAGATGATCGAAGATAAACCCAGAGAGAAGTCCAGAGCTTATGCTGTAATCCACGATGATGAAGGATATGATTGGAGTCAGATTCTACCAGATGAAGATCGTCCTGTAACAGCTCATGGGAGAAAAACATCAAAGGCCTAGCATCATGTTCTTCTTGCTGAAATTAGTGAAGAAAACAAAGAAGAAAATGTTGTTGCTGAGGTCAAAGAGAAAACTCGAGAAGAGATTTTGAAAGAAAAAAACTCCAAGAGAAAGATTCATTGTAGGGTGCAGAATGGAGAAAATGCAAGAAGAATATGAGAATGCTGTTGCGAACAAAAGATGGGTTAAAAAGCAAGAATGTTATGTCAACAAACAAGGTGAACCGGTCGTTCCCAGAAGTGACATAGTTCACGATGATGTTCTTCTAGTAATTCCTCGATCCGGCGAATATTATTCCAATGTTGCAAAAGACAAGACATATGTGAAAAGGCTGGATAAAATCATCAGGGATGCTATGACGATAAAACTGAGGAAGAGGAATGAAGAAAGAATGAAGAAGAATGTTGAAGAGATGGTAAACAATCTGAAGAAAGCTGCTGAAGAGGTTAAAGCAGAAGCAGTTAAAGAAGAAGATGTGAAGATTGTTGAAGAAGTGAAAGAAGAAGTGGTGGTGAATGTGAAATTTGTGAAAGAAGCTGTTACTGAAGAACAGCAGGATGGAGAAATTGAAAAGAAGATCGAAAGATTAGATGAAGTGAAGGATGAGAATTTGAAGGTTGCTGAAGATGTTGGTGTTGAAGCTGTTGATCAGAAGCAGACAGAAGTTGCTGCAAACACCGAAGTGCCAATCACTGAGGTAAATTCTGATTCTGAAACTGTAATCAAAATTGATGAACAGTGCAAGAAATGCATGGAACCATGCAGTGCTTGTACTGAAAAAGATGATAAATTCAGAACAAGAGATCTTGAATTCACTAAAATCGAAAATGTTTTCAAAGAAAAATGCAAAGAAATGCTAGAAAATGAAAAGGTTTTAAAAGAAAATAATGAAAAACTTTCTCAAAAATGTAAAAAGTTAGAAAAAGAAAATGAAATTTTGAAAGAAAATGTTTTGAAAAAGACAGAAGAATGCGATCAAAAAGAGAATGCTTTTCAGGAAATGAAAAAGGAATATGATTCAATAAAATTGGGTTATCACATTACAAAAGAATCATATGAGAAAGTGACAAGTGAAATTAAACTTGTTCAATCAAGATTGAAATACTGTTCTGAAACAACTAATGAGTATACACGAATGTATGAAATAAAGCAACAAGTTGTTAATTCTTACATTGAGGATGTTGCTAAGCTAAAGCGTCAGATTGCCGATTTAGAACAGGATAATAACAAGTTAAAAAGTTATCACGCGTCGTCATATGTGCTTGAACGTATTTTCAACATAAAATCGGAGGATGGTGAGTCTGGGCAAAACAAGAAAGGCATTGGCTCAGAGTTTCATAAAGTTCCACCACCGGGAAAGTTTGTGTTTTATGATGATGAAAAGGTTGAAAAAGCTTTCAACATGGTAGATCAATTGCCAGATAACATTGACGTAACCTATTCCAAATCTGATGATTCTAGTGATTCAGAGGTGGTAGGTAAAGTCGTTGAAAGTGTGTTGAAAGAAGAGTCGGTTGATACAGGTAAATCTGAATCACAGGATGAAAATGAAGGAAATTTTCATGATGGATATCTGAAAAACACAAAATCCGAGAAAAGTTTGAATGATGATTCAAAAGGATTGGTTTATACCGTGATTGGATCGGACAAATTATTCTTAGATGTTGTATTCCCGATTCAGAATATGATTTCAGAAAAGGTTGATAAAGTTTTCAAAATGGTTGAAATTGAAAAATCTGAGATTTCAAAGTTTGCTGGTAAAGGTCACAAAACTTTTTATAACAAACCTGGTTACAAAAAGAAAAACATGAAGGCTGGGTTGGGTTATAAGAAGAAACAAAGTTGGAAAAGAAATGAAACACCAAATTATCAGGCAAAAATGAGTTTTGTTCAAGGAAACAGTTTAGCAGAAGAAAAAGAGCTCAAAATGAGACAGTCTAATGATGAGTTCTTTGCTAAAAAGAAAAAGCAACAACCACAGGTCAAAGATGTGTCCATGAGAACATGTTTCAAATGTGATCAAAAGGGACATCTTGCACGCAAGTGTCCTAATCTAAAACTTGTGGATGTTGACATAAAGAAGATTGATGCTGAGAAACAAAAATCTGAGAATGTGAGACAAAGGTCAACCAGATTTGACTCAAAACAAACTTGGAGGTACAACACAAACAAGTTTGCTTTGAATCAAAATTGGAAATTTAACCCAAACAGGTTCGATTCAAAACAGACCTGGAATTCTCACACACCCAGATTTAGAACAACACAAAGTTGGCAAAAATCAGTTGATATGACAAAACCCCAAGAGTTTTGGAAACCAAAAGTTGTTGTTCAAAATCAAAAAGTTCAAAACGAGTCACATTTTTACAAAAGAGGTACTCCGAAAGGCCAGACATGGAGTATTAAGAAACCGATGATTTTTATAAAAGATGAAAAAGTTGAAGTCAAAGTTGATAAGGTCTTTGTGAAAGACGACAAAGACTTTCCGGCATTGAATGAAAATTATTGTATTGAAATGCCTAAGGTCAAACAGACCTGGGCTAAATTGTTCAAGTAATCAAATACTTTGAATGTGCAGGTGCTCAAGACAACTGAAGATTGTGAAAATGGAAATAGGAGCAGCCTGGCACAAGAAGAAGAGGCTGCTGAACCCTGTGTTGGTTGAAACAGGGAGTTTGTTTGTTTTCTATACATAAATAAACAATATTTTCAAAAACCCTAAAAATTGAAAAATTAAAAACCAAAAATATGTTTTAGTTTGTTAAAATCTTGAAAAACCAAAAATATGTTTGTTTTTAATTTTTGTCAAAAATATTCAAAAAATTACAAAAATATGTGTTGATTGAATACACCGAAACCCTCACGGCTGAACAAACATGATTACTTTCACAAGATTGAAAAACGGTTTTCAAACTGTCGAAAATCAATGGGTTGTAAATCATGGGGGTATGTTATATTTTTCTGCAAAACAGAGCATGAGATGCAGAAAATGGATGGCGAGACAAAGCTATCAATATCAGGTTGTCAAATTTTCTTTAAATGGTTTTGCATTTTAGGGGGAGTAAGAAATTGTCAGAAAATCCAAAAACATTAGAAAATTTGAAAAAGCCAAAAACATGATAAAATGAAAATTGAGTTTTTGTGTAAAAAGAGGAAATGATAGTACCTCAGTAGACAGTTACAGTATGCTAAAGAAATGTTATGATTTTATAGCGTTAAACAGTCTCACTGATGATATGCCGATAGATTTTTATACATTTAGTAAACTTTTTCGGGATATAAACCTAAATTCAAACTTGCTTATTTTGTGGGGAACACTACTTGGATATATAGGTAACCCCTGAAATCTCGTTTGAAAGGTCCCTCTTTCTGAGATACTAGGTCTTTATGCTTAGTGATATCTGGGGTATTATCCCGGGACTTCTGATTTTGCGGAAGCAATGGCCTAGTCCCCGGAGAATACTTTCCGCATTGCTTGAAACATAGCACAGCCCTCAGCTAAAAAATGATGAAACATTGAAAAATGCTATTCATGGCTGTTGTAACAAAAGATCCTCTAAAGGGGACACACCAAAAGTCGAGCCGTCATCTCTCTGCTGAACGGAAGTTCTGACCTGAGCTCTCACGGTTTCGTACTATAATTTATTCCCCTTACAGATATCATCTAGGTATACTCACCTGTAAGACTGAATATTGGGATCTGGATACGGGAGTATATTCAAGAGGTGGGACACATGAATAAGTTTAAGTTCTTAAAACATCTAATTCGTATCCTGAATCAGTCGAAATTTGTGTGAAAATTTAAGTGGATCAGTATATCGACAATCTAAGTGAATTGTTTAATTCTTAATGTGTAACTAAGCTCAACAGTACTTGTGATTTGTCATAAACTGATATGATCCTCTAACGCAAACTCAAACAAAAATATTGTCTGTAAATATGTTTGTACATATTTCTTTACTGCTTTATATTTTCAGAAAAGTACAAAAAGATTTTGATTTCTGTTTTATTTTCGACAACCGATGTCTGAGAGCTGAGTTTCAAAATCTAAGTATGCTGATTGTGTTTCTGAAAATAAAACAAGTTCATTAATTTGAAACTTGATGTTTTAAAATCAAAAACAGTTTGTGATATCTCCAAGGTCATTAAGTTGGACTTGGATGATTAACTGTGAGGGATTTGGATGCTTATTTTGTTAAAATCTGTAAAAGAGTCAGTTTCTGATCCGGTTCGCTGAAACTGCCAAATCTTTGAAGATTATTGATACGGGGAGAGTATCAAGTAATCCTGGAAATATTTCATATTATTATATCTTTATCCCAGGATCTTGATTGAGAAAGTTTAATAGAGCCAGGTTACGATACCTGGAAAACCGAAAATGCTTTTATTGTTAAAATTTTAGCTTATGCTAAGAGAGCCAGGGTTTTCAATCCTGGAAGTTCAAAACGTTGTTACTTATAAATGTTTGAGTAATTGCAGATGTTGTACCAGACTACGATCCCGACAGCCGAGACTAAGGGGGAGTCTGAAGACGAGCTCAACGCAAGGGGAAGTGTGCATAGGAGCCAGGATACTTTCCCAAAAGAGCTTGTAATCGGAAAGCCATGTGTCGATCCCAAAGCACGGAAGCTTGACGACAGGGGGAGCCTGAAGTGCCTACCGAAAGGGGGAGCTGGTGCTGAAGACAGATCCACGGGGATTCTGTTCGAGCTAAAGAGAGAGAAAGAAAAGAAGTTACGAGTCTGACTAAATGTTTGAGATTGACTGCGGCAATATCCAAGGGGGAGTCTGTTAGTGCAATATGTCTATCGCCTCCGTCATCTCAAGACCGTAGCAGAAATAGTTTAAATCTAGTGCTTATATTGTAATAGTTAGAAATATCTAGAAAAAGGCAAGGTGGCATTATTGTAAATAAGGGGAACTCTCCTTATAAGCCTTGGCCTATAAATAGGAGCCTTAGGGTTAGCCTTAGGGCCTTTTGAACTTTTGCCATTTGTGACTTGGAGAGCTAGAGTTCTAGAGAGAGAAAGTAGAGAGAGAAAGTAGAGAGAGAAAGGCAAAAGGTGATTCAAGTTGCTTGTATCTTTTCAGATCTATCAAAGAATCACGTTTATTGTACGTCTCGTGTGTTTCGGTCTTGCTCGTACACGGATTCCGCACGTCGTACGAGTCGGTTCGCAATCGTTCGGAGTCAAACCGGTCCTAACAATGTAGAGACCATCATCTATCCCCTTCTTCTTCCATTCTTTAATTTTCTCCCCCTTTTTGGCATTATCTGGAGGAAGTTGATCAATGAAGAGAATAGTTGGAGGAGCAGTGCTAGTGGTTTTCAATATGTGGGCCTTGATAGCCTTAATGTATGCTTGTGTGTTCTTGAACCTAGACCCCATTGTGTTTCTCAGCTCTTGTACATGTTTTGCATGTTGCTGATCAGCCATTTGTTTTTGTTGTTGGAGAAAAGGTTGAAATAGGTTTCATATCTCATCTGCAGCAGGTGCTTGTGGTGGAGCAGGTGCTTGAGGTGGAACAGCAGTGGATTGCACCTTTTGTACTGTCGACAACTGTTGTAGTATTTCTTTGATTTCTGCAACAGAGGTATCCAGTTTTCAACTCGTTCCGTCAATTCCAGGTACTTTAAACCATCACCCAATTTAATGGGATCATCTAATTTCCCACTATCAGTAGTTGTAACAGGGGTTGATGTAGGGAGTGTACTCCAAACATTAACCACTGATGCCCCTTTTTCTTGGTACTGGGGTCTTCTTCCTTCAGCACTTGACAACCTTTTGATGTTTCCAGTGGTCAAAACAAATTCACTGGTGGATATCAGAGGTGCTATGGAAGGAATTGCCTCCAAGGAATTCTTATTGATGTAACCACTGTCCAAATGTAAACCAGTGGGTTCAACACTTGTAGTGGCTGCTTCACTTGGACTACCACCAAGAGTTACTTGTAACTCAAGGGGTGTAACCTCCTCAGTAGAGGAGGCAATCTTGACCCAAAGCCTTCTAAGTGGGTCAATTGGGGTTGCTTTTAAAATTATATGGGTTGGTTTGGGTAAGATATTTTAACTAAATGGGTCATAATGGGTCACTTGAAATTCCATCTTGTTATTTTCGGGTCAAAGCGGGTCGACAACATTAAAGAAATGGGTCGATATGGGTTAGTGTCTTAAAGAAACGGGGTGGGTTTCGGATCGGAATGGGTTTCGAGCTGGCACAAGTATCTGCACGAGACGGGTTACAACACGAAACGGGTTTTGGATCGGAACAGGTTCAGTTCAAATTGAGTTTCGGGCCGAGTCGGGTTTCGGCACGACGCAGGTTTTGGATCAGAACGGGGTCGGTTCGGGTCGGGTTTCTGGCCGGCACGAGTTTCCGCATGAGACGAGTTTCGGTTCGGGACGAGTTTCGTACCGTTTCGACCAGTACCGTTTCGACCCGAACCGTTTCGACCCGCACCGTTTCGACGCGCACCGTTTCGACGCGCACCGTTTCGACGCGCACCGTTTCGACGCGCACCGTTTCAACGCGCACCGTTTCGACGCGCACCGTTTCGACGCGCACCGTTTCGACGCGCACCGTTTCGACGCGCACCGTTTCGACGCGCACCGTTTCGACGCGCACCGTTTCGACGCGCACCGTTTCGACGCGAACCGTTTCGACGCGCACCGTTTCGACGCGCACCGTTTCGACGCGCACCGTTTCGACGCGCACCGTTTCGACGCGCACCGTTTCGACGCGCACCGTTTCGACGCGCACCGTTTCGACGCGCACCGTTTCGACGCGCACCGTTTCGACGCGCACCGTTTCGACGCGCACCGTTTCGACGCGCACCGTTTCGACGCGCACCGTTTCGACGCGCACCGTTTCGACGCGCACCGTTTCGACGCAAACCGTTTCGACGCGCACCGTTTCGACGCGCACCGTTTCGACGCGCACCGTTTCGACGCGCACCGTTTCAACCAGTACCGTTTCGACGCGTACCGTTTCGACCAGTACCGTTTCGACGCGTACCGTTTCGACCAGTACCGTTTCGACGCGTACCGTTTCGACCAGTACTGTTTCGAATCGAACCGTTTCGACCCGTACCGTTTCGACAGGAACCGTTTCGACGCGTACCGTTTCGGCCCGCACCGTTTCGAAGCTAGGAGTTTGATATGAAGAGACTTTTATACGAAGCCAGTTTGATACGAAGTAACATTGGTACGAATCCAGCTGATTGTTTGGTACTCAGTCATTATACGAACCCCGAAATCAGACTTCGTACAAAGCAGGGATACACAATCTGCAGTTCAATATACACAGAAGTTCGAATTGGATATTCAGTGTATCTGTGAATCAGTCACTGCAGTGTTTGTCCGCTGATCCTAACCCAACAGTGTTTTACGAACTTGAAGTAACAATTCAGTTTGATACGAATCCAGAACGATTACGAATCTGTTACTGAGAACCTGGATTCCATTTGTTACGATTTAAGTTCATCACGAATTTGGAGTTGTTATTTGCTGAAATTTTCAGCTGTTATTCGCTGAAATTTGGACAGATTTTAGTTCGGTTGCAGAATTAAAGGTTGATTTGTTGCAGTTCACTGCAGAATTTGACGCAAAAACACGTTCACAAAACCACGATCACGAAACCACGATTTAAATACTGGTGCAGAATTTGTTGCAGTTGATTTGTTATATTCGGAAAATAGTGGGGACAGTCACGATCACGAAACCACAGTTTAAATCGGTTTTATAGATCTGCACATGTTTAATAAAATTCATCCGCAGAATTTTTCGCTCAGAATTTTGTCGTTTAGTCGCTGCAGATTAGACATTCGCTGCAGATTGGTTATATACAGATCTGATTGGTTATACGAATCAGGAGAGTACAAGTTATACGAATCGAGATTTTGCACATCCGGTACAAAGTTATTCGGCAGAAATTATAAGCCGAAAAAAAAACTGAAATACTGACCCAAAAAAAAAAAAAAAACTGACCCGATCCGACCCGAAACCCGTTCTGACCCGGACCCGACCTGACCCGAAACCCATTCTGACCCGGACCCGTTCTGACCCGGACCCGTTTCGACCCGAACCAAAACAACCCTTTTTTATAATTGACCCGTTTTGACCCGACCCGTTTTGACCCGAACCCGTTTTGACCCATGACCCGACCCGACCCGATCCGACCCGTTTGCCAGGTCTACTCCTCAGGTCTTGTTGGTGGGTTAGCTATGATTGATACATCAGACCCAGTCATTTGTTGAAGTATATTCTCATTGATAGGTGATTGAGAAGGACTGGTTTGTGCCTGGTTCAGATCAATAGCATCCAACAATAATTTAGTTGGTGGGGGAATTGTGGATGTGAGGTTGGGTGTAGAAAGAGAATTTGCCCCGGGCATTGGGCTGTGGATGATGGAAGCAAGTGATTCCAGAGCATCATATTATGGTGTCCCTATTTGTACAATCTGTTCTTTTTTAGAAGAAACAGGAGGAGTTTCAGCCATAGGTTGAGATATTTGTACCAACTGTTGTGAGGAAGTAGCAGCAGTGGTTTCTTGTGACTTTTGTGCTGTCACTGGCAGTTGCTCTGGTATCTCATCCTCCAGAGTTGCCTTTTTAATAGGTTTGGGGGGTTTATGAGTTTTCTTTTGTTTTGGCTTTTTGTGGATTGTAGGTGTGGGTTTCAAAACAGTTGTTTTGCTGCTTTGATCACCTTGAGCAGTGGGCTCAGCAGCAGATACCTGAGGAGCAGTGGTAGCTGCTAAATTCTGCTCATGCACCTCTGCTTGTGTTTTGCAAGGTGTTGACATTCTTGTAAAAGTTTCAGCAGTTAAGCTGATTATTTGAAAAGAGTCACCTTGTTTTATTACATGAGCATCATCCTTACCAAATTTCTTGTCAAAATAATAACTTAGAAATCTTGGAAATAGTAAGAATGGCTTTTTCTCAACATTTTTAACCAAATCTTTAAAGATTTCCTGGGAATAATTGAAATTTTCATCTTGAAGAATAGCATATCCCAGGTTTTGAATCTTTAATGGTATCTCATTGAAAGCAGTGGTTTTGTTTGACACACACATTAGGAGGGTATGAAATAAAAATCTTGTTGCAGGAGGGAAGAAGCCTTTTTGTAAGTTATCCCTCTTCATCATTGTATCTGCATACCCTCTTTCAAGAAAGTCAATTTTTAACTCGTTTTTAGGAATGAAAGTTTTAGCTTGTTGATCATCGAGCTGAAAGACTTCCGAGATGGATTGTGGTGTGATTTTGACTGCTTTACCCAGTAAAGTCGAGTTAATGGCTATGACATCTTCGCCTTGTTTGTCAAGGGTAAAATTTTTCCAAAACTCTCTTTGGGTTTGCAGATAAATTGGAGCATCTGCTGTAAGCAAAGTTTTGTACTTTGATGCAGACATGAGATCAATGATGGAATCGAAGGCATCGGTGGTGCCGGGTTTTGTAAGAAGACCCAAAATGTTGTGAGAAGGTTTGTGTGGAATTTCAGTGGGTGTTGACGGTGATTTGGAAGTGGATTTTGCGGATGACTTCGATTTTGTCATTTTGGAGAAGATGATCGAAGTTGGGTGTGAAGAAATTTGAGAAGATGTGATGAAAACTGTTTTGAGAAAGGAATTTTAAGAATTCAATTCGACAGTAAAACCCTGTTTGGTGTTTTGAATGGGGTTTTATAGAGAAAAAGTGAATGCTGACGTGGCAGCGGTTACAAAAGGTCTGACCACCATGTATTGTCCACGTGCCAACCCCTGATGAAGAAAACGACAACTCGTTTATGAAGACCACTGATGGAACAAGATCAGTGGATAACTGTAGCAATGAGAGCAGTGGATGATTTTCACTATCAGTAGATAGCATATCAGTGGATAAAACACTGATTTTGAACAACAGTGCTTATCAAAGAAAATGAGAGAGCTGGGATTGACTTTCAGCAGTGGACAAACTTTTAAGGAGAACAGACTTTTGAACAAATCAGTGGTTATGGCAGACTTTTAAGGATTTAATGAAAAGTTCATTTTTATCTATTTTTAAGGATGGATTTTTTATTTTCTGAAAAACATTTTAATGCTTTTATTCATAGAAAAACAGGATTTTGCCTGTTATTCCATGTTTAGCATGCCAATCCTAGAGATCAAGCTTTCAAAGGTGGATGTGTGTAATGCTTTGGTTAGCACATCTACCAGCTGATCCTTAGTTGGAACATGGTGCAGAGAAATCAAACCTTTTTCATAGCAATCCCTCACAAAGTGATGTCTGATGTCAATATGCTTGGTGGTTGAATGGGAAACTGGATTTTTGATGATATTTTCTGATGCCTGACTGTCCAATATGAGTGGTGTCTTGAAGGCAGTGATACCAAAATCCAGCAACTGATTTTGAAGCCAGAGTAGTTGGGCTGTACAGCTTGCAGCAGCTATGTATTCTACCTCAGCAGTGGATGTGGAAACAACTGCTTGCTTTTTGCTTTGCCAAGACACTAAGCAATTGCCTAGGATTTGACACCCTCCTGAAGTGGACTTCCTTGTCTTGTCACATCCAGCAAAGTCACTATCTGAGAAACCTGAAAGCTCAATTTTACCATCAGCTGGATACCAGATACCAAGTGTGGGAGCACCTTTTAGGTATCTGAATATCCTTTTTACAGCAATAAGGTTTGACTTTCTAGGGGCTGATTGGGATCTAGCACAAACACGTGTTGCAAACATGATGTCTGGCCTGGATGCAGTTAGGTACAATAAAGACCCAATCATGCTTCTGTACAAAGTTTGATCAACCAATTCATCCTTCTCATCAGATATGACTACTTTATTTGTTGCAATGGGTGTACTGCATGGTTTACAATCATCCATCTCAAATTTCTTTAACAGTTCTTTGGCATATTTGCCTTGATGGATAAAAGTGCCATTTTGCAGTTGCCTTACTTGGAGACCAAGAAAGCACTGGAGTTCACCCATTGCACTCATTTCAAACTCAGCTGTTCATGAGTTGCCTAAACTCTTCACACATTTTATTACATGTGCTTCCAAAGATGATGTCATCCACATAAATTTGGACAATCATCAATTCCTTTCCTCTCCATTTTAGAAACAGTGTTTTATCTATTCTACCTCTTGTGAAACCAATGGATAGTAGGAAGGTGGAAAGAGTTTATACCAGGCCCTTGGTGCTTGTTTCAGGCCATACAAAGCTTTATTCAGCTTGTAGACATGATTTGGATTAAATGGATCCTCAAAACCTGGAGGTTAACAAACATATACCTCTTCTTGAATCTTACCATAGAGGAATGCACATTTGATATCCATTTGGTACACCTTGATGTTGTGGTTGACAGCAAAGGCCAGAAATAGTCTGATTGCTTCAAGTCTTGTAACAGGGGAAAATGTTTCATCATAATCAATCCCCTCTTCTTGTCTGTACCCTTGAACCACAAGCCTGGCTTTATTTTTGACAACAATACCCCTTTCATCAGTTTTATTTTTGAAGACCCATTTTGTGCCAATAGGACTTACACCCTCTGGCAATGGAACAAGCTCCCATACTTGTTGTCTTCTAAACTGTTGGAGCTCCTCTTGCATGGCTTCTACCCAGTTGTTGTCTTTCAGTGCCTCTTGGTACTTGACTGGCTGATGGAGTGATAGAAAACCAGCAAAAACACAAATGTTTTGGGATTGACTTCTTGTGAGCACCCCTTCATTGATGTTGCCAATAATTTGGTCTGGTTGATGAGATTTCAAGAAGATGAGCTCTCCTTGGTATGGAACAATGGCATTTAGTAGGGAGGGCTGTAGATGTGAATCATCTGAGCTAACCACTGCTGGTGACTTTGATGATCCAGCAGTGGCTTCAAAAGGTGGTGGAATAGGAGGCAAAGGTGTGGACACATGCTGACTTTGATCCACTGTTTGAGGACTTTTATCAACAGTGCTTGATGATGTAGAAGCAGAGGTTAAGGGGCTACTTTGGTCAACAACTGTTGAGGTAGCAGTGGTTGAGCTTTGACAGCTGTTTTGAACATCTGCTACTCTTCCCATTTTGATAGACTTTTGAGGAATGATGATTTCATATCCATAGTCTGGTGATGAGTCCTCTGATGGACCTGCACTGTTAGTCTTGACAACAGTATTTTCAAAGGTGAATTTATCAAGATCAAACAAATCTGCAGGATTTGCTGGGATTTTCATTGATGAAAGTTCATTGAACTTTACATTCAAAGTCTCATCCACTGTTTTGGTCCTTGTGTTAAACACTTTGTAGGCCTTAGCAGTGGTTGAGTATCCCAGATGATATCCACAATCAATTTTGGCTGCAAACTTAGAAATGGAATCTTTTAAGTTTAAAATGAAGCATGGGCAACCAAAAACTTTGAAATATGAAATCAATGGCTTTATTTTATACAGTAGTTCATAGACAGTCTTTTGATGCCTGGGGTTGATTAAAACTCTGTTTTGGACATAGCAAGCAGTGTTTACTGCCTCTGCCCAAAAAGTTAATGGCAAACCTGAATCAGCAAGCATGGTTCTGGCAGCCTCAATCAAAGTTCTGTTCTTTCTTTCAACAACCCCATTTTGTTCTGGTGTTCTTGGAATGTTGTATTGCCTCACAATTCCTTTTGACACACAGAAATCATCCAACACCTTGTTCCTGAACTCTGTGCCATTATCACTTCTGAAGATTTTTACTGGAAGGTCAAACTGCTTTTCAACCTGTTTCACAAAGTCTTGCAGAATGCCTGCAGTCTCATCTTTTGAGTGTAAAAAGTAAGTCCATGTAAACCTAGAAAATTCATCAACTATAACCAAACAATACCTCTTTTTCTTAAGACTCATGACTTTTACTAGGCCAAACAAATCCATATGAAGCATTTGCAAACATTTGGTTGTTTTGGACTCATCAATGGTTTTGTATGAGCTTTTATGTTGTTTTCCTTTTAGGCAGGAAACACAATGCTCAGGATAGGTGAACAGTTTTTGAGGTAAACCTCTTACTAACCCCTGTTTTGAAATGGCAGTGATTGTCTTGAGATTTGTGTGCCCCAATCTTCTGTGCCATAGTTCTGTCTCTTTGTTTGATGCAACTGAGAACAGACAGACATCAGTTCTGGGGCTCTCTTTCGACATATCCACCACATAAACATTGCCACTTCTTTGAGCAATAAGTTTGGTTTTTTCCAGAATTGATTATTGCTTCAATCTTTTCAACCATTTCTGATCCAACAATCCTACAACACTCCTTTGTGAAGAATGACCCATACCCCTTATCACTCATTTGTGAAACACTCAGGAGGTTGAATTTTAGATTGTCTATCAGATTGACATTTTCAAATTTTACATTTCCAGACTGTACTGTACCAGACCCCAGAACCTTCCCTTTACTATTATTACCAAAGGATATATCATCCCCTCCATGGATTTTGAAATCTTTGAGAAGGGCTTTACATCCTGTCATGTGCCTGGAGCCTCCACTATCTACATACAAAAGGCTATCTAAGCATGCAGAAGCTCCCTGCACATGAAGTAAAAGGATTAGTTCATTAGGGTCTCCAAAGCTAATAAGGCTTTGGATGGGGTCTCAACAGTGTCTGGGATGAGTGTAGATGGATGGGCAGTGGTTAGGTCAGGGGTTTGGACAGTTTTAGGACTGTTTCTCTCTAACCACTGTTGTGGATTTTGACCAATCACCTGCTGATACCCAAAAGGATGCATATTCACTCTTGGTTTAGAATGCCTTTTGTAGGTCTCATAAACATGTGGAATCCTTTGGTAAGATGATTGTCCCTTGCCTTTTCTGAAATGGTTGGCAGGGGGTGCATCAGTCACTTGAACATCTCTTTGGACAGATGTTTGATTCAGCTGTTTTGTAACAGTTGTTTGGACTGGCACAAACAGTGGTTGATTCTTGGTGAATTTGACAGATGATGTTGATGGACTCAAGGATGTTTTAGCAGTGTACTCATTCTTTTTCACATCAAAGTTTTTGAGATACACACATGCTTGAGTTTTGTGGTTTGTTTTACCACAGATGGTGCAGCTTTCAGCAGGTACAATGACACTTGTTTTGTTTAGATCATATGCTTTTAGATGAAAACAGTCTTTTGTTAGATGGTTTCTCTTTTCACAAAAATCACAAAACAGGTTTTTGATCTTTTCTCTTTTCTTCCTTTTCTCAGATTCCTTAGCAACAGAGTTTTGAACTACTGTTGGGATATCTTTGATAGGAATGACCTTTGCTTTTGGAGCTGTGACACCATCAGTGGTTGTAAAGTCCATAGGCTTGAAATTTTCAAGAATGTCACACTCATCAGACCATGTGGGTTTAAATTGGTATTTCTTAATTTCCTCAAAAGTTGAGGACCCCACTGATGATCTTTCCAGAGTGATTTTGTTACCAAGTTTGTCAGTAATCTTTACTTCTTGGCCATTCTTGTTGGTTGGTATTATTTCAGTTGAACCAGCTTGTTTGACAGCGGTGTTTTCAAGATCATCATATTTTCTATACCCAATACCAAACTTGACATTGCTTTCAAGCTGTTTCTTAAGCATAACCTCATACCCTTTGCAAGATTCCACCCATCTTTCACAGGTGATCTGGGTGGACTCAAACTCCTTTTTGCAAACTTGGTATTTTTCTACCATAGTTTGGAGTTGAGTTTTGGTTATGCTATGCTCTTCTTTGAGACTGCTGATTTCTTTATCTTTTTCAGCCAATTTGTTTCTAAGTTCTTTTAATGACTTTTCAAATTTGACTTCATCAGTTAAGATTTTATCCCTAAGGTTTTCATTTACCTCTTTGATGTTAGCAAATGCAATAATGCAATTGTCTGAACACAGTTTTTCAAGAACTTGAGGTGATACCTTTGCAGCAGCCATCATGGCACAATCACATTGATGATCATCTTCATCATCAGCTCTAACTTCTGTCTCACCTGCTTTCTTCTCTTCCTTTTCTTCTTTGTCTTCTTTGGACCAAGGGTCAGACAGTGGTTCAATCAGGGTTTCTGAATTTTCTTCCAGAAGTAGTTCACCAGCAACCGCAGTAACCACTGCTTCAGCCACTTCATCCACTGTTTCAGCACTTAGCTGTTCACCTTCAGTTTCTACCCGTTCTGGCATTGACTCTAAAGCCATCAAGCAAAATTCATCATTAGAAGGTTCATTAAAAGCATAGAGTGCAAAATTTTCATCACTAAGCTCATTAGGCATGCTGCTCCAGTCAACAAAGCCTTGGGTGAAAAAGCTTTGTTGATCTGGTTGTACCACTGTTGGAGCAGCTTGTTGAGGTCCAACAGGTTGCACTTATGCCTGAGGGACAAAGGCTTGAACATACTGAATTTGTGGAACAGTGGTTTGAACATAATGCACAGGCATAGGGGTTGCAGCATAGTGCGCAGTGTTAACATGGGATGCAGGGGTATATTGGGTATAGTGCACAGTGCTTTGATTTTGCGGTCTAGGGTTTGAGCTAGGATGAGTTATTATTGGACCAGTGGTTTGACTCCTGCATTCCCTAGCAAAATGACCTAGCCTATTGCAATTATAGCACTTGATTTTTGACTTATCCAACCCCACTTTTAAATTCCCATGTAACCCTGGGAATTTTCTCCCTGATCTTTTGTAGAATTTGCTTGTTCTTACACTAAGCAAAGCCAATTGATGCAAAATGTCCATCTCTTCTAAGTCAGTGGGATCAAAGTGTTGCAAATCATTGAGTTTAAAGCACAAGTTATCTGACATCTGGTTTTCACAATTTGTAGTAAAAGCATAATTTGCAGAGTGAGGATCAGGGTTGTTGAAATTTCCACCAGCAGTTATATCAATAAAGTGATCATAACCCTGATCCTTACTACTGCTACCAGATTCTTCCTGACCAAAAAGAGTTGTGCTACTGAATGAATAATCATCAGCAACTTTGCCAGACTCTTGCAACTTCTTTTTCTGGTTTAGCTCCCTTTCATAGGTTAGGAGTCTACCATGAAGTTGGGTCAGGGTCAGATCTTTGAACTCAGCAGAGTTTCTAGTAACAAATGCAATGGTATCCCATTTTTTTGGTAGTGATCTAAGGAACCTGCTATTTTGAGTTGAATTTGGAAATGTTACTTTAACAAGCCTTAGTTCACTAATGAGACAACTGAATCGCCCAAACTGCTGAGTCAATGATTCACCCTTGATGTGACAGAATGTTTCATACTGCTGATTCAGAATTTCCCTATTGTTTTCAATAACTTCTTTTGTTCCCCCAAACGGTTCCTTCAGTGCATCCCATAGCTCTTTGGCACTGTTACAATGTAACAGTCCAGCATAGATCTCATTGGGTAATGCAGATGCTATGATGCTAAATGCTTTGGCATCGAGTTCGAACTTTTGAAAACCAGTTTCAGTATAGTTTTCAGTTGGTTTAGGTACGAACTTCTTTGCATCCTCAGCATTTGGCACCATAGGAACATGGGGACCAAAAACAACAGACCTCCAACATCCAGTGTTCTATTGAGCAAGGATGTGACCCATCCTTCTCTCCCAGATGTTGTATTCATTACGTTTAAGCATGGGTGGTTTGAAAAGAGAGCCAATGTTATTCTTATCATCTTGTGATTGTGACGTCATCCTGGTTGTTTTACAGGCACTGATTAATCAACTTTGATGGTGATTAAACCTTGCTCTGTTTTTCAACAAAACGAACAAACTATCAGTATCAACGATTATGAGCTGAACTATTTATGTCAAAATGATTGTTAAATCAAGTTTGACTGTCCAAGCTCTGATACCAACTGTTAGGATCTGAGTTTGGTTTTGATTGTGTTTTACGTTTGAATTAAAATGAACAATGGATGAGTAGTGCAGCGGAATTTAATGGAAGCAAACTTTTCACAATCAAACGAGAGAATTGCTTTTAACATACAAGTTTATCATTGAACCGAATGCTTAAATTTATTACAAGATTCAATTACAATTGCAAGTATGAAACAAACTCCCCCTCAGCCTGAGCTCACAGAGATTTGTTCGTGCAGGAAGAAGATGGTGAAAGAGCTAATAGAACAGTACAGAGAACTGTTCTATTTATAGGCACGAGCAAACCACTGAAGCATCTAAGCTGACGTCACCATGAAAGTGACATCTAACCTCCTAACAAACTCTAACATCTGATCTATACAACCTCTGCTGTGCTAACTACTGTTATTACAATTCATTACATAAAGACATCTAAACTACTGTTGCATCCTTCCACTGATGTGAACCCAGCAGTACTTGTCATGATCAGCAGAGCTTGACCCATAGCAGTAGATTGAACAGCAGGGCTTTCAGTCTTCATCAGTCTTTGATCAGCAGTTGTAGGTCAGCAGTTTGTATGATCAGTAGATAGGGGGTCAGCAGATGTTGAAACCACTTTCAAGGGGAGAGACTTGTATACATAATACCTGCTTATTCTGGATCCACTACTCTGATCCAGTTTTGGCTTTAATTATCTGTTCCTCTTATAGGGTTCAATCCCAACAAGAACTAATCTCTTGTGCTTAAGATTGTTAATCTTCCTGTCTTCAATCTATAGAGGCTTCTCTATAAACTTGAGTTGTTCATTTACCTCTATATCCTTAAGAGGTACCATCAGTGATTCATCAGCTAAGCATTTCTTGAGATTTAATACATGAAATACATCATGTATCCCTGCCATTTCCTCTGGCAGTTGTAGCTGATAGGCTACAGGTCCTATTCTTCTAATAATCTCAAAAGGTCCAACATACCTGGGACTTAGCTTTCCTCTTTTGATGAATCTTACCACTCCTTTCCAAGGAGAGACTTTTAACAATACTTTATCTCCTACTTGAAATTCCAATGGTTTGCGTCGGTTATCGGCATAGCTCTTATGTCGATCACGTGCTTCTTTCAGTCGTTCCTTGACTTGAATAATCTTGTCGGTTGTTTCTTGCACTATCTCAGGTCCAGATAGTTGCTTTTCCCCAATTTCTGCCCAACAGACTGGGGTTCGGCACTTTCATCCATAAAGTGCTTCGAATGGTGCAGCATTGATACTTGTGTGATAACTATTGTTATAAGAAAATTATATTAAAGGTAAGTGATCGTACCAATTACCTCCGAAATCAATTACACAAGCTCCAAGCATGTCTTCCATTGTCTGAATTGTCCTTTCGCTTTGTCTGTCCGTTTGGAGATGATAAGCGGTGCTTAGATTTAACTTGGTTCCCATTGCTTTTTGAAAACTTGACAAAAATGAGAGATATAACAGCTATCTCTATCAGAAACAATTGATAAAGGTATTCCATGTAAAGAAACAATTTCATTTACATACAATTTAGCTAGCTGTTCCATACTGAAAGTTTCCTTCATTGGTAGAAAATGAGCTGACTTGGTTAGCCTATCTACAATCACCCAGATTGTATCATTACCTTTCCTTGTTTTGGGTAATTTAGTAACAAAATCCATTGTTATCAATTCCCATTTCCACACTGGCATTTCTAGCTGCTGTAACAAACCTGAGGGTTTCTGGTGTTCAGCTTTAACTTGTGAGCAAGTTAAACATTTAGAAACATAGGTTGCTATGTCCTTTTTCATTCCTATCCACCAGAAATTCTTTCTTAAATCCTGATACATTTTATCACTTCCTGGATGCATCGTATACTTAGACTTATGGGCTTCTTCTAATATACGATGACGTAGGTTTCCTAATTTAGGTATCTACATTCTCTTTTCATGGAATCTCCAAATTCCATCTGTTCCTTGTTCTAATTCCTTAATCATACCTTTTAATTTTTCAGTATCCTCCTTGATTACTAATTCTTGTGCTTCTCTTATCTGATCATTTAAATCTACTTGCAGATTTTAATTTCAGAGAACGTACGGCTTAAAGCATCTGCCACTACATTTGCTTTTCCTTCATGATACTGAATATCACAATCATAATCACTAAGCATCTCCATCCAGCGTCTTTGTCTCATATTCAATTCTTTTTGCCCAAAAACATATCTTAAACTTTTATGATCAGTAAATATGGTAAACTTACTACCATAAAGGTAATGTCTCCAAATCTTAAGGGCAAAAATTATAGCTCCTAACTCTAGATCATGGGTTGAATAATTCTCTTTATGATTCTTAAGTTGTCTAGATGCGTAAGCTATAACCTTTTGACGCTGCATTAACACACATCCATAGCCTAACTTAGAAGCGTCACAATAGACTACAAAGTCTTCAGTTCCTTCTGGTAACGCTAATATGGGTGCATGGGTTAATCTATGCTTAAGAATTCTAAAGGCTTCTTCTTGCTTTGGTCCCCATTCAAACTTATTGGATTTACAGGTTAACTTAGTTAAAGGAATGGCTATTCTAGAAAAATCTCGAATAAATCTCCTATAATATCCGGCCAATCCTAAGAAACTTCTAACCTCGGTTGGTGACTCAGGGGTTTTCCATTTGGTAATCGCCTCGATCTTTGTTGGATCTACATGAATTTCTTCATGATTAACTAAGTGTCCAAGAAACTATACCTGTTCTAACCAAAACTCGCACTTTGAAAATTTAGCGTAAAGCTTTTCCTTTCTTAATAGACTTAAAAGTGCGTGCAAATGCTTTGCATGTTCCTCTTTACTTTAGAGTAAATTAGAATATCATCTATAAAGACAATTATGAATTTATCCAAATATGGCTTACATATTCAGTTCATCATGTCCATAAATGCGGCTGGGGCATTGGTTAAACCAAATGACATGACAGTAAATTCATAATGGCCATACCTTGTTCTAAATGCGGTTTTAGGAATGTCATCTTCCTGTACTTTTAATTGATGATATCCTGACCTTAAATCGATTTTTGAGAAAAATCGAGCTCCTTGCAATTGATCGAATAGATCATCGATTCTCGGTAATGGGTACCGATTCTTAATCATGACCTTGTTTAATTCACGGTAATCAATGCACATACGCATGGATCCGTCCTTCTTTTTAACGAATAAAATCGGGGCTCCCCAAGGCGATGAGCTTGGCTGTATGAATCCTTTTCCCAGCAATTCGTCTAACTGTTTCTTCAGCTCCTGCATTTCGGCGGGTGCCAAACGGTAGGGTGCTTTGGCAATTGATTCTGTTCCTGGTTATAGGTGAATTCTGAATTCGACTTCTCTGTCTGGCGGTAGTCCTGGCAACTCTTCCAGAAATACATCTGAAAACTGAGACACTACTGGGATGTCCTTTAGTTCTTTTCCTTTAGTGTTAGTGATTATAGAAATCAAATACACTATGGATCCTTTTCTTACATAGCTTGCAGTTTTCATTACAGAGATGAATTTAGTGGGTCTAGAGGGCTTATCTCCTTTAATTGTGGTCTTTTCACCCTTGGGTGAATTTACTTGAATTGACTTTTGATCACATAAAATATTAGCTTTATTGGCTATTAACCAATCCATTCCTAATATGATATC
This sequence comes from Helianthus tuberosus, assembly GCA_030545235.1. Taxonomy (NCBI): domain Eukaryota; kingdom Viridiplantae; phylum Streptophyta; class Magnoliopsida; order Asterales; family Asteraceae; genus Helianthus; species Helianthus tuberosus. The sequence continues at coordinate 105,876,779 of CM060408.1, forward strand.
AAATCCTGCCAGATTCATTGGGTAAAGATTTGCAATATACCTTTGGTTTAAAAATTCTATTCTTGCTCCCTGCAAGATTTCAAAAATCCTAACCGTTTTTCCATTCACTGTCTCGACTAGACATTCTTGTGAGAGTTTAGTTAATGGTTGATTAAGAAGTTTGCAAAATGATGTATTAATAAAACTTTGGTTTGCACCAGAGTCAAATAATACTTTAGCAAAAACATCATTAACTAAAAACGTACCGGTTATTACGTCCGGAATTATTTTGGCTTCATCTGCAGTCAGAACAAATGCTCTAGCATTTTTAGTGTTCTTGTTGTTCGTGGTTGGGGCTAGTTTCGGACAGTTCGGCTTGATGTGACCTTTTCCTCCACAATTGAAGCATAGTTCATTACTGGATTTTCTCCTACAATCTTCTTCCTTGTGTCCTGGTGCCCTGCAGAAATTGCAGTGAGTGGAGTAATTTCCCGAATGCTTTTTCTTGCAGGCCTTGCAGTATGGTGCAGAGGTAGAACCTATATTCCTACGGTTGGAATTCCCAGAACGGAACTCTTGGGTAAGCCTTTGAGCTAGGTTTCTCCTCTGGTCTTCTTCTCTAGTGCGGATTAACTCGTCTGTCAAGGTATCTGCTAGTTCTACAGCTTCTTCTATAGTTTGGGGTCTAGCTGCCTTGACTACATGTCTAATCTCTCCAATTAATCCCCAGATGTAACAGGAGATTAATACCGGTTCAGGTGATGCAAGGGTTGGTACTATTCTTGCATATTCAAAGAATGTGGTAGTATAACCCTTACTATCTACCCCGGTCATTCTAAGGTTCAGAAATTTATTTGCTATCCGTTCCTTTTCATTGGGAGGGCGGAATTTCCTTTCTACCATATTCTTAAATTCCTCCCATTCCATATTATAAGCCCTATCACTTCCTCTAGACTGGAGGATAGTGTTCCACCATTCTAAGGCTGAATTTTTAAACAGATTAGAAGCAAACATTATCTTGTCTTCTTCAGCACACTTGCTTATTTTTAAAACAACCTCAGTCTTTTCTATCCAGCGTAGAGCTGCAATGGGTCCTTCATTGCCCAAGAATTCTATTGGTTTGCAGGACCAGAATTCTTTGTAAGAACAACTACAAGGCATGGTTCTTCTTCTTTTGGGAATGGGCACTTGAAGTACGGGTCCATTGTTCATGCTGTGTTCAGGTTCAATTGGTCGCTTACTGCTATGTTTACTTTTATTATCTGCTTCCTTAACAGTTTGAAGAATATATGGCACTGCATCTATAATTCCATGTGCCACTATGTGTTGGATAGCACTATTATCCATTTGGTTTCCATTATTATTGATGCTCGGATTCTCATTAACCAAGTTAATGTTACTCTGGTTATCGTTATTCAGATTTTCTTGATTTCCTTCGTCGGCCATCTGAATTTTAAACAGTTACCACGTATTAATATCACAAAATAACATTTAATATAGCCAATCACATGACAAGCATTTTGGTCAAAAGCGTCGATCATTGCGACTTACTCTATTCATATACTATGCATCAACTACAAACCAGTACTGAAATTAAATTACAATACCAACTGAAATAAAGTTACACTAATAGTAGTAGGCATCCGTAGTAGTTTTTTTTCATACACATACACACATATTTTATTATTTTATTATTATTATTACTATTATTATTATTATTACTACCGTCTACATCATCACATTCAAGGATATGGATTCATCCAGAAATCCATATTGCGCTCGTCGTACTTCCAGATGAGTCGCTCTCCCACCTGTCTCATCCTTTCACTACTCTCTAAAATTTCCTCACCAAATGTCCTAAGTTCTTGTACGTTTTCTGCACTCATTGGGATGCAGGTTCTAGGACTGGGTTTGGAATCTGGGGTGCGGATTCCTGGTACGGAGGTGTAGGGGCCTGGTATGGGTAAGGGTTTTCTAGAATCTCTCTAATGAATACATCATTATCGTAATAGGGATCTAGAGGATCTAACCCTGGGTAGGCTCCTAGGTTCGGCATGGGTATGTCTTCGTGTATCGGGTAACGTTGCACGTAGTCCCTATTGTCATCCCACCACGGGTCATAATTTGGGTTTAAGGGATTTGGTGCGGGTACCCTAAGTATTTCCTCCGGATTAAAATCATGCATCTCTACTTGATTTTCTGGGTTTTCTATTTCCATTGGTTGGTCAGGAATTGGTGATTGTGGTTGGGGTGCTATCATTTGTTCCAAGTTAGGGTCAGCTGTAGTGGTTTCTAGGATATGGATATTGGCTATACCCCTATTAATCATATCCTGGGCATAAGCATCGGTTTCTCTTTTAGCTGCTGCTAGTGCTCTCTGGTCTTGTAACTTTTTCATACGCTTCCTACGCTCATGTGCCGCTCGACTGAACCATCCTCTCTTTTTCTGAGGGAATGGCTCTTCAGACTGAGCCTTAAACACGAATATTCCTTCTTCTGTATCAGCAGAGTACCCTGAGAGGGCAGACTGAGAAGAGGCACCTTCGCTTCTAGGTGAACCAGACAATTGACGGTACGCGTCAGATGGTCCTTGGTCGCTCATACTATAAACTAACAAATAGTCAAATAACACATAACAAGAAAATACAATTATGCACGTAGTTCCGTAACTTATTTCCTAACACTTTGAATTTTGGTGTCAGCAGAACACTTCTGTGGCTGAATCAGTGGCTTAGCTCTGATACCACCTTCTGTCGCGACCTCCGATCCCTATGCTAATACAGGAACGGGCGGCCGCGAGCCAGTTTCGGTGGTATCGCGTATTGTCTAATTTGGCAGCGGAATTTTTCATCAGGACCGTAGTTAGGAAATATTTGATCAGAGTAAAATACCACACTTTCATAATATTAAACACATGGGATAAAACCCAAGTTTGCAGTACACACATTTTCATAGGAATAAATCCTATTTTTATTTAATAAAACCATCTATTTTATTTTAGGTAACTTTATTGCCACTTTTCCAAGCCTTCAGTGCTGTCCAGCTGGCTTCTATTTGGCTTTAACATATTGTTACCTGAAACGCGTTTAAAAAATTTTTGTCAGTGGGAAATACTGGTGAGTGAATCCCAGTTTAATTAATTTAAATAAAATCCATTGTACAGTATTGAGGGCGGTCTCGCAATTATATTTGTTTCCAAGTCATACCAATTACCACCCGCGGTACTGTCGGGCCTGACTTGTGGAATGTTACCCCTCCAGTAACAAATTTTGTATACAAAACCCCAACATACCTGTTGGTGCATACGTCTGTCGACTTCGTCTTGTATCGAGTCTTGTATTAGAAATGTTAGATCAGGGCACGTTGTACGAGGAAAATAGGGTTTGAGTGTTGGAAGCTTATTTTGCACGAAATCACCTTCTTGATATTCATTCCGCACGAAATCACCTTCGTATTTCGCACGAAATCACCATTGTATTTCGCACGAAATCAAATTTGTATTTCACATGAAATCACCTCGGTATTTCGCACGAAATCACCATTGTATTTCGTACAAAATCAATATCCTGGACATTATTTCGCACGAAAGCTGATTTCGTTTGAAATTCTTCATTTCGCACCAAGTTTTTTCGTTTGAACTCTTATTTCGTGTGAACTTTCATTGTTGTTTGAACTTTGTGATACAGATTACTGAATCATGGAAGAGGAATTCTACAATGCGTTTGCTACACCAGTTGCTCCTGTTACAGCTGCTGAAACTCTTTACAGTGAGAATGAGACGGGAACTTATCAAAAACCGCCGAAGCTTATGTACATTGAAGATTTTAGAGGATGGCAAAATCGGTTTGAAAACTGGGTGCAAGCTTATAAGTTTGACGCATGGTGTTCATTAGAGAAAGATTACGAGAAACCGAAAAATGAACGTGGGATTGAAAAAGTTTTCAGTGACTATTCAGAGATTGAAAAATTGAAATATACTAGTGAAAAAATGATGATCAGTATTCTTCAACAAGCAGTTAAAGAAGATATCTTTGTTTTGCTCCAACATGAGGGTACTGCTAGATCAATTTGGACGGCATTGATTCAAAAGTTTAAAGGAAGTTCAGATATGATCAAGAACAAAAAGGCTTTACTAAAGAAATCATTTGATATGTTTGTAGCCTTAGAAGGTGAAACAACAAAAAAGACCATTGATAGATATTGTCATTTGGTTTTGGAAATGAGAAGATTGGATATAAAGAAAGATGACGATGAATGGGTTGATAAGCTAGCCGATGCATTACCACTGCAAAAATGGGGAACTTATTTGTTGATCTTAAAGCACATGAGAAAGTCTAAAAATATGAATCTGGCAAAGTTTATTCAGAAGATTGAAGAGCATGAGTTGGATATCCAGAAAACGGCAATCATGAATAATCCAAATGCTCAACAAGATCTCAGTTTATACTATAGAGAAAATAAATTTGAAACTACTCCGAGTCCAAAGATTCAGACTGGTTTCAGTGCTGATAGTTCTTTTGGAACTAAGGGTAGTACTGTGACTCAAAGTGGTGAACATTCATCTTCGTATTCAAGCTTTGATCCAAATTATACAACACCAAGTCCTCAACGACTGAATTCAACAAATCTGCAATGCAATGTCACCTTGAACATTCAAAATGGTCAAAATCTTTCTCCGGATATAGCTAAGCAACACATGGCATCACTCGTTGCTATGTTGGAATCTTATGAAAGTTTGATTGCTTGCAGAATTGGAAATCCGATGCTTACCAAAGAGGATTATGACCAAATTGATGCGAAGGAACTTGAGTTGATGGATGTCAAATGGTGTTTAGCCAGTGCTGTTAGAAGGGCAGAAAAGTTTCAACAAATCACTGGTAGAGATGAGTTTAGTGAATTGTCTAACTCTCCGATAGGGTTTGACAAATCAAAGGTTACGTGTTTCCGTTGTCGAGAAAAAGGTCATTTTAAGCGTGAATGCAAAAACAAAGAAGCAAACGGAAGACAAGATCAGTCTGGAAAGAACAATTATTATCAAAAATCAATTTTTCATCAAATTGAATGTCACACCCCGACCACGTGTAACATACAAAACGTGGCGGAAATGTCGGAGAGTGTTGTAACAGAATTATTGTTTCACAACCATGGCATACAAAGTTATATTTTATTTATTAAACAAGAGTGTTACATTGTCTTAAACAGGAAACAAATAGTTTATAACATAATTAAACAAGTCTATCTCCATTTTTAGTCTCTAAGGCACAGGTCCGCCCTAGTGTCACGATCATCATCCTACGGAAAAGCTCCTGAAAACGCATATGAAAATAGGTACGTCAGCATAAAAATGCCTGTGAGATACATAGGTTTTGTGAAAATAGGATTCATGACTTGTGTTTAAGAAAATGTTTAGTCATGAACCTTGTAATTTGCTTTGTCTTGTAAATCATTTGAAAAACGATAAGATCAGTTGATATGTATAAATAAATGTAAGGTTAAATGAATAACCATGTAAAATGAGTTGTATAAAATAAATTGTTTTGTAAAACAATGTCTTGTGAAAAGTATGTTATTTGTATAAAATGTAGTATGTCTATACTGAAATGATTTAAATAACGTTACGCTATGTAATATTATACAAACACTTATATATAGGAAGTACCAGCGGCGTATCCACCATGTTTGTATCATATTACACACGCCTCGTTACTCAAGTCACTTACCCAAACAACCACCAATGTAACTTGTTCATGTACAAATCAATTGTCAAGTGTTATTGTGTAAACCATATCAAAATGTCTATGTCCAATGTATACCACCAAATGTGTATATCAATGTCAAAATGTTTATGTTCAATGTAGATCATGTAATGTGTAACCAAAAATGTCATGTATGGTAAGTGAAATATATCAACTAGACCATATGTAAAATGCACAACAACAAGGTATTGAAGTAAAACACAGTTTAAATCAAAGTTATGTTTTGTGTAACAAATGCATGCTATACTGATACAAATATTTATGCGGTATTGTTATAATGCATACATCCAAGCCTTGAGACTGTGGCGATAAACCCTTAAACAAATTAAAGGTTTATCTAAGTTATGTATATCGAATTCGGTCATTCCTTCCAATCCAAACAAACCTAGGATTTCAGGAACGGGAGTTGTCAATTCCTATGGTACCACTACCTACTAACGAACGGCGTAGCTAATGTTAATGAATGTATTGTTCCATTGTAAACAAACCAAATGTCATACCCAAAATGTAAGCATGTGAAAACGATGCACTAAGTATGTAATCAAATGAACATACATAGCGTGAAATGTAATGTAAAACGATATACTAAGTAATGCACACAATGGGCACACATAGCATAAAATGTAATGAAAAACGATGTACTAAGTAATGCACACAATGGGCACACATAGCATGAAATGTAATGTAAAACGATGTACTAAGTAATGCACACAATGGGCACACATAGCATAAAATGTAATGAAATCATGTACTATGAATGTACTAATAAACATAGCAAGTATATGATATGAAATCAGAAAAGTATGAAAGTAACAAGTAGGCACATGTGTTTCACCCCAAAACAGTTTGAAAACAGTAAAAGAGGGGTCTATGTACTCACTTGAGATTGTTCAGTAGTCCTAAGATAACCACCAAGCAATGCTAGAGATCACGGAATCAAACGGCACCTAATATAGGTAACTATGTTAATAAACCGGACCTAAATCGGAAGATCGGGTAGCATGAGGGTTCGTAAACCAAATGAGTATGGAGACTCGTGTAATATGGTTTAACAAAGCCTACATACTAATTGAAACCTAACATAATTGTTTACGACCCATTACGACCCGTTTAGGTAGCTTATGCTACTTTAACGCGTCGTTCGCGTGAAACGCGTTTGGACCGCCTAACTAGCCCTATGACAAGTGTTATATGCCTAAACATGTTACATAATCAGTTATGTGACAAAAGTTTAGGTTACATATGCTTAATTACCAATTATACATGAAAAGGGTATTCTGGTAATTTACCTAAGGCATATAAACTACCTATCATACAACTATTCAAACGAAGCGACCATAGGGTATAACCTCGGAAGGTTATTCCCTATATACTATGGTCACCTAATGTATTTGGTCGGATCCTAATGATCGACCAAATGGGTCGGGTTTGAGGTATAAGCGATTTATCAGATCGCTTACCCTACGACCCTAGACAACGTGGTAATCAGTAGGCATAGTCCCAAGGGACTATAACCAACGTGATTACACTCACGTTGCGAAGTTCAAACGAACTCCGCATTGACCATAAACTGGTCAACGCAAAAAGTCAAACAAAGTTTGACTTTCAGACTCGAAAAGCAATAAAAGAACGAAAGAATACTTACGAAGGGTCCCCGAATGCTAATCTCGATTCAAGAATCTCAGGTATGAAACAATGGTTTCAACTTAGAGTTTCTCAAATCAAAATTCTAGTGAGTTTAGCAATGGATGGCATGGGGTATTTATAGTGTTCGGTTAGCCGTTAGGATCGTTTCTAGGAAACCGTGCTTTGATCTTGGCCATACACCTTAAGATGGTGGTTTTTGAAAACCATTGGAGCCCCTAGTATTACCCAATACCATGTGCACATGAGGAAAGGACCAGATTCAAAGTTTCTGCAAGTTTCTGGTGTTCTGCAGACTGCTTGCGCACCGTAACAAATATTTGTTGCGGTGCGCAAGGACCATTTTTGGCAGAATGTCAGATTTGGTCCCTGCAGCCCGTTTAAGCTATTTTCGATGCGTTTGAACCCCGTTAACCTCATTTCAAAGCTCTAAAATGAATTTAAAGTATAGGGAACTTAAAATGTGCCCAAAAATATCTCGTATGTCGGTTCGTTTGGCCGTATGATCGCGATGTTCGGTTAATTACGACGGAATGCGCATAAGCGCGAAAAATGATCCAAATGACGCGACGAATGGATTTTTGGCAAGCCAAACACTAAAGCATAATATAGTCATGCTTACATAAATTTTTGGATGTCCGGATGTATTCAGAACGTAAGTTATGCGCGAAAGTGCAAACTTGTGCACTTTTTGACACTTTTAGTCCCTGATTGACCCAAAAGTTTGTTTTAGCATACCGAACCCCTCAAAGCCTATTTCTAAGCTATGTAAAGGATATTTATGGTATGTTTAACTTATGGTCATGTTCCGGAATGTCTGTTACAGTTCAAATTGGCATACTTTCGCAATTTGTCAAGTTTAGTCCCTGTAGTCGAATTAACTTGTTTTTTTTTTTTGCCATACCAAAGCCTTCAAAACTTATTTCTAAGTTATGTAAAGGTTATTTAAGTTATGTTAAGTATATGTTGATGTTCCAGAGTATTTGTCGCATTAAACTGGTTACGTTTACGTATCAGTTTGCGTATAACTCTCCAGAAAGCGATGTAGAGTTTGAAATTGAACAAAAGTCAAAACATGAAAAATGTAAAACACAACCAAACAAACATTGGGATCAAATAACATAGTTTTATTGATAACAGAACTGTTCACAATGATTACAAGCACAGATGTTACAGTCTCCCCTACTTGTGGAAATTTCGTCCCGAAATTTATTTAGAGGAAACTCGTGGGAAAAGATGCGGATATTTCGCCTTCATTTGATCTTCGCGTTCCCAAGTAAACTTTCCACGTTTAGCTTCCCAGCGAACTTTGACCAAAGGAATGCGCTTGCGTTTGAGCCACTTGACTTCACATTCCATGATTTCCACTGGCTTCTCAACAAATTTCAGTGTTTTGCCAACACGAATTTCGTCAAGCGGTATGTGGAGGTTCTCATCAGCTAAACACCTCTTGAGATTGGATACATGAAAAGTTGGATGAACATTTCCAAGTTCAGGAGGTAACTCAAGTCTGTAGGCTACCTTTCCGATTCTTTCGATGATCTTGAATGGTCCAACGTATCTAGGCGCAAGTTTTCCTTTCTTTCTAAATCTGATCACACCTTTCCAAGGTGAGACCTTAAGTAATACTCGATCACCGACTTGAAATTCCAAGGGTTTGCGTTTTGGATCCGCGTAACTCTTTTGACGGCTTCTAGCTGTCTGAAGGTTATCACGAACTTTCATGACCTTATCAGTTGTCTCTAAAATGAGGGCAGGTCCAGTAAGTTGAGCCTCGCCGATCTCATTCCAGCAGACTGGTGAACGACATTTTCGACCATAGAGAGCCTCGAAAGGAGCCATTTTGATGCTGGTGTGATAACTGTTGTTGTAGGAGAATTCAGTTAACTGAAGATGTGAATCCCAACTACCACCAAAATCGATCACACAAGCTCTAAGCATATCCTCCAGAGTCTGGATTGTTCTCTCAGATTGACCATCCGTTTGCGGATGATAAGCTGTACTCAGATTAAGTTAGGTCCCCATAGCAGATTGCATGGTTCTCCAAAAATGAGAAGTGAAACGAGCATCTCTGTCAGAAATGATGTTCAAAGGAACACCATGTCGAGCTACAATTTCATCCACATAGATTTTAGCAAGTTTCTCAGCAGAAAAATCCTCACGGATTGGCAAGAAATGCGCTGACTTAGTAAGACGATCAACGACTACCCAGATGGCATCATGACCTTTCTTGGTGCGTGGAAGTTTAGTAATGAGATCCATAGTAATGTTTTCCCATTTCCAAACTGGGATCTCCGGTTGCACCAATAAACCCAAAGGACGCTGATGTTCAGCCTTAACCTTAAGACAGGTAAGGCATTTTGATACGTATAAGGCAATGTCTTTCTTCATACCAGGCCACCAATAGTGAATACGAAGATCCTTATACATTTTATCCGAGCCCGGATGAATAGAATAACGAGACTTATGGGCTTCATCCATAAGCAGAGTACGAAGATCATCCTGGCTTGGGACCCACAAACGGTCCATGAAGTAATACGATCCATTGTCCTTCAGTTCCAGAGCAGGTGTTATGTGATAGGGAAATTCCTTATCCATTAAACCTTGTGAAACACAAGATTGTTGAGCCTGAGAAATGCATGCTTGGATATCGGATCGAGCTTGAATAACAGATTGAACACGTACACAATGAAGCTTAGTACGTTCCTTACGACTCAATGCATCAGCTATGACATTCGCCTTACCAGGATGGTAGCGAATTTCGCAGTCATAGTCGTTTAGAAGCTCAACCCAACGTCGTTGCCTCATGTTGAGTTCTTTCTGATTGAAGATATGTTGAAGACTTTTGTGGTCTGTGAAAACCACACATTTTGTACCGTACAAATAGTGTCTCCAGATCTTAAGAGCGAAGACAACTGCACCCAACTCAAGATCATGAGTGGTGTAGTTCTTCTCATGTATCTTCAACTGCCTTGATGCATATGCTATGACTTTGTTCCTTTGCATCAGAACACAGCCAAGACCCAATTTAGATGCATCGCAATAAACGACGAAATCGTCATTGCCCTCAGGCAAAGTCAGAACAGGCGCATCACAAAGTTTCTGCTTCAAGTGTTGAAAAGCTTCCTCTTGTTTGTATCCCCAATCAAAGGGCCTGTTCTTCTGAGTTAGAGCAGTTAGAGGAACTGCAATCTTTGAGAAGTTTTCAATGAAGCGGCGATAATAACCCGCTAGACCAAGAAAAGAACGCACTTCAGTAGGAGTAGTAGGCGTATCCCAATCCTTGATCGCACTAATCTTGGAGGGATCTACATGAATACCTTGTTCGTTGATAATATGCCCCAAAAATTGAACTTCTTTAAGCCAAAATTCGCACTTGGAGAATTTGGCGAAAAGTTGCTCATTCTTTAGGAGTTCTAGGGTAAGACGAAGATGTTGCTCGTGATCAGCTTGCGTCTTAGAATATATCAAGATGTCATCAATAAAAACAATGACGAACTGATCCAAATAAGGTTTGCAGACCCTATTCATTAAGTCCATGAAAATAGCAGGAGCATTAGTCAAACCGAATGGCATGACTGTGAACTCGTAATGCCCATACCGAGTGCGGAACGCCATCTTGGGAATATCTTCTTCATGCACACGAAGTTGATGATATCCGGAACGTAGATCAATCTTCGAAAAATAAGAAGCGCCCTGTAACTGATCAAAGAGGTCGTCTATGCGCGGTAGGGGATATCGATTCTTGATGGTAAGCTTGTTAAGCTCACGATAATCGATACACGTCCTAAAGGATCCATCCTTCTTCTTGACAAAAAGAACGAGAGCACCCCAGGGTGAAAAGCTAGGACGGATAAAACCTTTGTCAGAGAGTTCCTGAAGCTGATTAGACAACTCTTGCATCTCAGACGGTGCAAGACGATATGGAGCTCTGGCAATGGGATTAGCTCCAGGTATGAGATCAATACGGAACTCGACTTGGCGTGCTGGGGGTAGACCAGGTAAGTCTTCAGGAAATACTTCGGAAAAATCCCGAACGACAGGAATATCTGAAATAGACTTACCCTTACCTTTATCTGCTGTAACATGTGCTAAAAAGGCCACATAATTCTGCCGCAGATATTTCCAAGCTTTAAAACAAGACATGAGTTTGAGACCACTGGTAGGCTTCTCACCACGAACCTGTAGGATCTCGCCTGTCGACAGTGGCACACGAATAATCTTCTCAGAACAAACTATCTCTGCGCGATGCTTAGATAACCAATCCATACCTACAATAACGTCGAAGCTTCCAAGTTGCATAGGCGTGAGGTCGATAGGAAAAAGATGATCGTTAAGGTTCAACTGGCAGTTGTGAAGAACAGAATCAAGAACAATGGGTTCACCACTAGCAACTTCTACTGTCAAAGGTTTACCTAGTTTCGTTCTAGACACGCGAAGCATTGGCTCAAAAGACAATGACACAAAACTCTTGCCGGCACCAGAATCGAAAAGAACAGATGCAGGCTGATTATTAATAAAGAACGTACCGTTCACCACATTATCATCTGCCTGCGCCTCTTGGGCATTCATCTTAAAAGCTCGTCCACGAGCCTGAGCCTGATTCTGATTTTGATTCTGGTTCTGGTTGGCTAGCCTTAGGCACCGGTTCCTGTAGTGGGTCAGATCCCCACAATTGTCACAAGCACCTGGTGGGTATTGTGGTCGGGCAGCTTGACCCTGTTGCTGAGCAGGAGGCTGAGCAACTTGTTGAGCTTGGTTATGAACGGCCTGATTCTGGTTAGCAGGAAAGCGACAAGTAGCGGCAAGATGACCCGATTTCCCACAGTTATTACAGAAACGACACTGATGTTGCGGCTGATGGTGACTGTTGCATCTATTGCACAAAGGTGCATTCCCTGAATAGGGTTTCTTCGCTGGAGGCTGTGCAGGTTGGTTGGGAGCTGCCTGGTTAGCTTGGGCAGTGACAGCATAGTTTTGGGAAGCCTTACGCTTCCTTGCCCTTTTCGATGAACCAGACTCCTTTCCATTCTTGTTTTGACCTTTCTTGCTATCTTCCTTGTCAGCCGACTGCCTCTTGCCCTTGTCACCCTTCCTGTGTAATTTATTCTTCCGAATCTGCGACTCAGTCAATGTCGCTGATAACTCGATCGCCTGACGGAGGGTGGCAGGGTTACTACCAGTAATGATGTCTTGCACTGAGTCAGGTAGGCCGTCGATGTACCTTTCGATAGCCTTGTCGAGTGGGGTAACCATAGTTGGGCAAAGCAGACTCAACTCCTCAAACCTATCAGTATATGCCCTGTGCTCGCCACTATCTTGCTTCAAGTCATCAAACTCTTTCTCCAACGCTCGCTGTTCATGACGAGGACAAAACTCCCTCATCATAAGAGCTCTAAGTTCAGCCCATGTCTGTGCTAGAGCAATTTCTGCACCACGGTCTCTCATTACCCCATTCCACCATGTAAGAGCCCTCTTCTGAAACACACTTGAAGAAAACTCGACCTTGCGATTGTCAGCACACTGCACGTGGCGAAAAGTATTCTCAATGCTCTCGAACCACTGAAGAAGCCCAGTCGCTCCTTCAGAACCACTAAACTTGAGTGGTTTAGCCGAGTTAAAATCCTTGTATTTGCATGGAGCATTGTTGTTGTTGTTGGCTTGGTGCCATTGAGCAAAGAGATTTAGGAATTGAGCAGCCATCTGCTGCGCAATAATTTCTGCCAGTTCGGCAGTCGCTATCTGGTTTTCGCGTCGAGGAGGCATTCTAAAAGAGGAAACATGAAAGGAAACGAGTGAGATGATTTGATGAAGAGAATGAGATGAAACAAAATCAACAAAAGCAAAGATGGTGGTCATTCGTCCGCATTACCAAGCAAACAAATGACACACAGTGACTAATCAAAGTAAATGGGTCAAAAATAATGTATCGCGAAGACATGCTCGCCTATAAGTGAACACTCATCCCAAGAATTCCCAGGTAAGCACAACTGGTCTCGCGTCTGATGAGATATATACGAAGTGCTTGCCTAGACAGAAAACCCAGAATACAGGCATTCACCCTTCCAGTTTGCACGTGTTCACATTATTTAAAACCCAAAACCTTGACGAGATTTTGAAAATTCAAAGGGGTTCAAAACCATATAACAGAGGGTTCAAAACCTTACAATAGAGGGTTCAAAACCATGTAATAAATTATCCAAAAACAGAAGATTGTTTTTCAAAAATCGTTTCAGAAAATTGGGTTCTTGTTTTGATAATCACCTAAGGATAGGTGATGTACATGTTTTAAGATCTAAACACAAGATAACTTGTGTTAGGGTCCTAGAAAGGTTATAGTCTAGGTCAAAGCATTACTAATAACCTAATTCCCTATAACCATTGGCTCTGATACCAACTCTTCTGTCACACCCCGACCACGTGTAACATACAAAACGTGGCGGAAATGTCGGGGAGTGTTGTAACAGAATTATTGTTTCACAACCATGGCATACAAAGTTATATTTTATTTATTAAACAAGAGTGTTACATTGTCTTAAACAGGAAACAAATAGTTTATAAGATAATTAAACAAGTCTATCTCCATTTTTAGTCTCTAAGGCACAGGTCCGCCCTAGTGTCACGATCATCATCCTACGGAAAAGCTCCTGAAAACGCATGTGAAAATAGGTACGTCAGCATAAAAATGCCTGTGAGATACATAGGTTTTGTGAAAATAGGATTCATGACTTGTGTTTAAGAAAATGTTTAGTCATGAACCTTGTAATTTGCTTTGTCTTGTAAATCATTTGAAAAACGATAAGATCAGTTGATATGTATAAATAAATGTAAGGTTAAATGAATAACCATGAAAAATGAGTTGTATAAAATAAACTGTTTTGTAAAACAATGTCTTGTGAAAAGTATGTTATTTGTATAAAATGTAATATGTCTATACTGAAATGATTTAAATAACGTTACGCTATGTAATATTATACAAACACTTATATATAGGAAGTACCAGCGGCGTATCCACCATGTTTGTATCATATTACACATGCCTCGTTACTCAAGTCACTTACCCAAACAACCACCAATGTAACTTGTTCATGTACAAATCAATTGTCAAGTGTTATTGTGTAAACCATATCAAAATGTCTATGTCCAATGTAAACCACCAAATGTGTATATCAATGTCAAAATGTTTATGTTCAATGTAGATCATGTAATGTGTAACCAAAAATGTCATGTATGGTAAGTGAAATATATCAACTAAACTATATGTAAAATGCATAACAACAAGGTATTGAAGTAAAACACAGTTTAAATCAAAGTTATGTTTTGTGTAACAAATGCATGCTATACTGATACAAATATTTATGCGGTATTGTTATAATGCATACATCCAAGCCTTGAGACTGTGACGATAAACCCTTAAACAAATTAAAGGTTTATCTAAGTAATGTATATCGAATTCGGTTATTCCTTCCAATCCAAACAAACCCAGGATTTCAGGAACGGGAGTTGTCAATTCCTATGGTACCACTACTTACTAACGAACGGCGTAGCTAATGTTAATGAATGTATTGTTCCATTGTAAACAAACCAAATGTCATACCCAAAATGTAAGCATGTGAAAACGATGCACTAAGTATGTAATCAAATGAACATACATAGCGTGAAATGTAATGTAAAACGATGTACTAAGTAATGCACACAATGGGCACACATAGCATAAAATGTAATGAAAAACGATGTACTAAGTAATGCACACAATGGGCACACATAGCATGAAATGTAATGTAAAACGATGTACTAAGTAATGCACACAATGGGCACACATAGCATAAAATGTAATGAAATCATGTACTATGAATGTACTAATAAACATAGCAAGTATATGATATGAAATCAGAAAAGTATGAAAGTAACAAGTAGGCACATGTGTTTCACCCCAAAACAGTTTGAAAACAGTAAAAGAGGGGTCTATGTACTCACTTGAGATTGTTCAGTAGTCCTAAGATAACCACCAAGCAATGCTAGAGATCGCGGAATCAAACGGCACCTAATATAGGTAACTATGTTAATAAACCGGACCTAAATCGGAAGATCGGGTAGCATGAGGGTTCGTAAACCAAACGAGTATGGAGACTCATGTAATATGGTTTAACAAAGCCTACATACTAATTGAAACCTAACATAATTGTTTACGACCCATTACGACCCGTTTAGGTAGCTTATGCTACTTTAACGCGTCGTTCGCGTGAAACGCGTTTGGACCGCCTAACTAGCCCTATGACAAGTGTTATATGCCTAAACATGTTACATAATCAGTTATGTGACAAAAGTTTAGGTTACATATGCTTAATTACCAATTATACATGAAAAGGGTATTCTGGTAATTTACCTAAGGCATATAAACTACCTATCATACAACTATTCAAACAAAGCGACCATAGGGTATAACCTCGGAAGGTTATTCCCTATATACTATGGTCACCTAATGTATTTGGTCGGATCCTAATGATCTACCAAATGGGTCGGGTTTGAGGTATAAGCGATTTATCAGATCGCTTACTCTACGACCCTAGACAACGTGGTAATCAGTAGGCATAGTCCCAAGGGACTATAACCAACGTGATTACACTCACGTTGCGAAGTTCAAACGAACTTCGCATTGACCATAAATTGGTCAACGCAGAAAGTCAAACAAAGTTTGACTTTCAGACTCGAAAAGCAATAAAAGAACGAAAGAATACTTACGAAGGGTCCCCGAATGCTAATCTCGATTCAAGAATCTCAGGTATGAAACAATGGTTTCAACTTAGAGTTTCTCAAATCAAAATTCTAGTGAGTTTAGCAATGGATGGCATGGGGTATTTATAGTGTTCGGTTAGCCGTTAGGATCGTTTCTAGGAAACCGTGCTTTGATCTTGGCCATACACCTCAAGATGGTGGTTTTTGAAAACCATTGGAGCCCCTAGTATTACCCAATACCATGTGCACATGAGGAAAGGACCAGATTCAAAGTTTCTGCAAGTTTCTGATGTTCTGCAGACTGCTTGCGCACCGTAACAAATATTTGTTGCGGTGCGCAAGGACCATTTTTGGCAGAATGTCAGATTTGGTCCCTGCAGCCCGTTTAAGCTATTTTCGATGCGTTTGAACCCCGTTAACCTCATTTCAAAGCTCTAAAATGAAGTTAAAGTATAGGGAACTTAAAATATGCCCAAAAATATCTCGGATGTCGGTTCGTTTGGCCGTATGATCGCGATGTTTGGTTAATTACGACGGAATGCGCATAAGCGCGAAAAATGATCCAAATGACGCGACGAATGGATTTTTGGCAAGCCAAACACTAAAGAATAATATAGTCATGCTTACATAAATTTTTGGATGTCCGGATGTATTCAGAACGTAAGTTATGCGCGAAAGTGCAAACTTGTGCACTTTTTGACACTTTTAGTCCCTGATTGACCCAAAAGTTTGTTTTAGCATACCGAACCCCTCAAAGCCTATTTCTAAGCTATGTAAAGGATATTTATGGTATGTTTAACTTATGGTCATGTTCCGGAATGTCTGTTACAGTTCAAATTGGCATACTTTCGCAATTTGTCAAGTTTAGTCCCTGTAGTCGAATTAACTTGTTTTTTTTTTTGCCATACCAAAGCCTTCAAAACTTATTTCTTAGTTATGTAAAGGTTATTTAAGGTATGTTAAGTATATGTTGATGTTCCGGAGTATTTTTCGCATTAAACTAGTTATGTTTACGTATCAGTTTGCGTATAACTCTCCAGAAAGCGATGTAGAGTTTGAAATTGAACAAAAGTCAAAACATGAAAATTGTAAAACACAACCAAACAAACATTGGGATCAAATAACATAGTTTTATTGATAACAGAACTGTTCACAATGATTACAAGCACAGATGTTACATTGAACAACAACCGTCATCGTCCCGTGCTCTTGAAGATGGAAAGAAGAAAGCATATCTTGTAAATCAAGATGATGAAAAGGTTGTAGAGGGATTTAGCTGGGACAAATACATTCCGGCTAATTCAGGACTTGTTGCTAGAATCTTGGAAGAACAAGAAGTCAAAAGAACGAAGATCTTTAGATCATCAGAAAGTGATGATGATACTGATGACGAGGAAGAGTACATTAATAATGCAAGAAAAAGTTTAGACTCGTTTAGTTTTAATTTGTTTTTTGCAGATAAAATTGAAATGTTGAAAGAGAAAAGAGCTGCTGGGTTGAAAAGAGAATTGGAAGAATTTGAAGTCAGAAAAATTGCTGAAGAAAAGGTAAAATTGGAAGCTGAAAAAGCAGAAGTTGAAGAAAATTCGAAAGGAAAGGTCGAAGCTGAGGGATGGGAAAAAGAGTTAGAATTAAATGAAGAAACAGATATTGTTGAAAAGATAGTGGAGAAAGTAGTGGAGAAAATTGTTGAAGTCGAAAAAATCGTCGAGGTAGAAAAAATTGTTGAAGTTGAGAAGGTTGTCGAGGTTGAAAAGATAGTTGAGGTCATTAAACCTTGTCTGAAATGTTTGGAGTCCTGCAAACATTGTGAGGGAAAAGACAAGAAGATTCATGAACTGGAAGAGCTAAAAGAGAATTTGTTGTCTGATGTGAAGTATGTAAAAGAATCATATGATGTGTTGAACAGAATAGTTGATGGTCTGAAAAAGACAAATTCAGAAGTTGATGCTGCTATGACAATGATGAGTTCCACTTTAATGACAAAGCAGAAAGTCATCAATGAGTATATTGAAGACTGTGCAAAGCTAAAGCAGGATTTGGAACTTGAAAATATTGAGAGTGAAAGTATCAAACGTTTGTTGTTGAGTTATACAACATGTGATTATTTGATTGATCGAGTCTATCCTACTGTTGCAGGTCTTGAAGCGTTTCAAGATAAAAAGACAGAAGATACGGATACTTGTAAGAAACAAAGTGTCAAGTATAACAAGTGTCCGCCCCCGATTTGGAATAGTTATTCTCCCATAAAGCCAAATGAGGAACGTTTAAATAAGGCTCTCAACATAAAGTTAAAGTCTGAAACCATTGATGAGTTACCAGACAATATTGATGTTACATTCACAGCGTCTGACACTGATCATGAGTCTGAGTTGTTAAAGAAAGTGGTCGATCAGGTGTTGGATATGGATGAAGAGTCAAAGTCGGAGTCTAAATCTGAAAGTTCGAGTTCATCAGAAAAGTGTCCGAGTTCACCGGTCAAACGGGTTTACAATAAAGAATTCTTGTTATCAAAATCTAATTTGAATGACGAACCAATCAAAGTGGCATGTACTTTGAATGATTCAGACAAATTATATTCTGATGAGGAATTTCCAATAAGAAGTGTCAAAACTGAAATGATCAAACAGGTTTTCAAATTAACAGAAATTAATATTTCTGAAATAAAATATTTAAATCTTCATGAAAAACCTAAAAGGTACACTTCAAGAGTTCAACAGAGATTGAACAAGAAAAAGGGTTACAGTTCTAGTTCAGGTTATCGAAAGAAACCAAACCAAACCATAACGGTAATTTCAAAAAGCAGGGTTTAGGTTTTATTCCCCCGGAAAATTATAAAAATGAGCAAAATTATAAACCAAAAACAAAATTTGTTGCAGGAGGAAGTTCTGAAGAAGAGCAAAAGAAATCATTCTGGAGACAGTCAAACCGAGACTTTCTTGCTAAAAGGAAGAAGAATATGAAAAAATTTATTCCAAGAGTTGACAAAAGAATCTGTTTTAAATGTCAAAAAGCTGGACACATTGCTTGGAATTGCCACGAGTCCACTTATTCAAAACAGAGAGTTTCTAATAACTTTAAAATGAAAAAGAAATGTGTTGATGAAAAGAAACAACAAACAGAAAGTTTTAAAAAGTTCAAAGATTCAACTTTCGAAGAAGGTGAAAGTTCAAAACGTTTTTACAAAAGAAAAGTTGATTTGAACAAACAAAGATGGGTTGTAAAATCTGAGAGTAGTTCTGACAGTGAATCTGATTCCATAAAATCAGAGGAGTCATCTATTGAGAAAAAGAATGAGAATTCCGTTCCAGAAATGAACGAGGAAAATTTTCTGTCATTATCAAAAGAAAATTTGAAATTGAAAGTCGGTAAAGTTGAGATTTCATATCAATTCTTCTCTGGTAAAGGAGAATTTGATGCTGAAAAGGCTTTCAATGGGAAAGTCAAACATATATTTGGGAAGATGGTAGATGGGAAAGTGAAAAGTGCAAAAGATTTTTATCAATCGAAAGGAGGTTGGGATAGAGTTGATTCAAAATCACCCAAGGCTGGTCAGGCTTAGGTGACAGGATTTTCAAACTAAAATCCTGACTTGCCGGAGCTCCCAAGTGGGTAATCGTGGAGCATGAATCGGCATCATTTTTGAAAAATTATATTTGTGAAACATTTAAAAATTGTTAAAATTCTACAGGTTGTGCACTTGCCGGAACTTCCAGGTAGGTAAGTGTGAAGTAGGAATCGGCATTTTGCTGCATGTGGTATTTTCATTCTTGAAAATTGTTATATTTTTACAAGTGAAATTGGTGATGAGAACCTACAAGTGGTTAAAGAAGGTTTTCACCTACAAGTGGTTAATCAAGGTCATTGAGTTGAATTTGATTTAACTCTTATTCAAATGATTGATAAAACAAAGTGATGAATGAATCCCCAATGTTACAAGTGAAATCAACAAAACTTATTTTCCGGAAAAAACATTTTTGATTAAAACAAACTTAAGTGTTTTGAAATCATAATGGGAAAATAGTTTGTTGTCAGGGGGAGTTCTGATTGTTTATGCCAAGTGGATGGCGAATTTGAGCAATTCGAATCAGTTTGTCAGTTTATGTGTATAGTTTGTTTTCAAATTTCCTTTAAATGATTTTGAATTTTAGGGGGAGTAAGAAATTTTGGAAAATCCAAAAACATTAGAAAATTTGAAAAAGTCAAAAACATGAGAAAATTCAAAACGAGTTTTGTTGTGAAAAAGAGGAAATGATAGTACATCAGTGGACACTCATAGCATGCTAAAGAATTGGAAAGCTAAAAAGTGATAAACGGTCTCACTTATGATGTGCCAGTAGGTTTCTGCACATTTAGTAGATTGTGTCGAGATATAAACCTAAATTTCAAACTTACTTATCTCGTGGGAAATGTCTCTCGGATATATGGGTAACCCCCGAAATCTTGTTTGAAAGACCCCTCTTTCTGAGATACTAGGTCTTTATGCTTAGTGATATCTGGGGTATTATCCCGGGACTTCTGATTTTGCGGAAGCAATGGCCTAGTCCCCGTATAATACTTTTCGCTTGCTTGGAATAAAGCACCCCCCTCAGCATAAAATTGATGAAACATTGCAAAATGCTAATCATGTGTTGTTGAAGAAAAGATTCTCTAAAGGGAACACACCTAAATTCGAAGCCATCATCTCTCTGATTTTACGAAAGCAATAGCCTGAGCTCTCATGGCCCTCGCATTTAACCTTTTACAGATATCATCTAGGTATACTCACCTGTAAGACTGAATATTGGGATCTGGATACGGGAGTATATTCTGAGGTGGGACACGCGAATAAGTTTAAGTCTCTAAAATATTAATCTCATATCTCGAAACAGTTGAACTTTGTGTGAAAATTTAAGTGGATTAGTATATTGACAATCTAAGTGAATCATTTAGAACTTAAAATGTTTAAAGCTTAACGGTGTTGGTGATTTGTCTCATAAACTGATATGATCCTGTTACACAAACTCACAAAAAATATTTTCTGTAAATATTTCTTTACTGGATTTCATTAATATCAGAAATCCAAAAAGATTTTCGGAGTGTTTTAGCATAAATTTTGAAAAATACAAAAAGATTTTAGACAACTGATGTTGAAAAGCTGATTTTCAAAATTCCGAGTGCTAAACATGATGAACAAATTGTTTGGGAGGATTTGATTGAAATAAAATTTGATTTTAAAAGGATTATAGATTCATTAAATTGAATTCAAATCGAAATGTTTTGAAGTACAAGTGATAAGCAGGGATTCTAAATTTGTTATATTTTATCAATTATGAAACTTATGTTTTGGATAGAGACTGTGCAGGTTAGCCAGGTTTCGAATCCTGAATAGATGCAGAATAGAGCCAGGAATCGATCCTGGACCTGTGAACCTGTGAAAGCAAGACTATGATCCCAGCACAACTTAAGGGGGAGTTTGCTAGCAAAGGGGAGTCTGAAGATGCAAGAGCCAGATTCAATTCCAGAAGTTCACGCTAACTGCTGATGCTGATGAACTTAAGGAATCAAGAGATCTGATAAAGAGAATGTGTAGAGAAGATTGAGGATGCTTACACTGTCAAATACTTTTGAAAAAGGCCGAAGACTGATCAAGGCTGAAGACTGTGAAGACTCGACACTGAAGACTTCGTCAACATCCGAGGGGGAGTCTGTTGGTGCATACGTCTGTCGACTTCGTCTTGTATCGAGTCTTGTATTAGAAATGTTAGATCTGGGCACGTTGTACGAGGAAAATAGGGTTTGAGTGTTGGAAGTTGATTTCGCACGAAATCACATTAGGCTATTTTGTACGAAATAACATTCAGCTATTTCACACGAAATGACCTTTTGCCTATTTCGTGCGAAACCACATCTCCTATAAATACCCTTCATGCAATTTCATTTGTAACGTTTATGTTTCCGGTACCGAAGTGCTGCCGACGTGTCTACTGATCTGTAAACGTGTTAAATCAATCAATCGAGACAATTAATAGTGAACCAAGCTGTTACAAAGTCTAATCAATGAATTCCACCTCTGATTAGACCGAGAACTCTTCTGATAGACTCTTTTTGGTCGTGAAAACGATCCTACAATACCGTCGATAATTGTATCCTTACAAATACTCAATAACTGCTTAATATATAACTAATTGTGTGAGGTTTTGTAAAAACAGTTAACAAAAAGGCGATTACTCACATTGCTGTCTTAGATTATCCTTTAGGGTTTCCTGGTGACAATCTATAATTTATACAAATGCACACGTGTTAGTATAATAACCCATTTTAACATTAGTAATACCCTCCCCGAGACGGCATTCCAACGACTACGTCGGGCAGAACCACGACAGCCGTTACGGAACCCTAGATCAATCGGGTAGAGTATCTAATACGTATCCAGGGGTTATGATACTTACAACGGAGCAGAACTTCATTATTTAGGGGGTATTATACTCGAGTATAGCTTTTACTATTAAGAAATTTGAGTAAGAAAGTCGAAATTTGAACGACGTAAACTGAAAGCCCGAAGCCCTCTTATATAGGGCCTGATTTTGGGCGCCACGGTGCCCGCGTAAGATGTAGCCGAGAGGCTACGCGGCCCACGTCAAAGATGGTCAACGGTGTAGCTGATCCGGGTCATCGACTAGCCTTGCCACGATGATGACACGTGTCATCACCGGGTGTCACTGCGTTCTCGACCGCTCGCGACCCGCGTAAGGGTTGAGGGGTGGCTTACATGGCCCGCCTCAAACCCAAAATTTCCATTTTCAATTATTTTTAATAATATTTATGGTATTCGGGGCCCGTTTTCACGTACGGGGTGTTTTTAGGGACATATTGGGATATTTTAAATATTTTTAGGGTTTCGGAAAATTTATGAGGGTGTCGGTTTATTTAGGGTTGTTATAGTATTGCTAGCCATATTGTAGGTGTTCCTGGTGCACATGAGGTTTTCCTGCAATAAATCATGTAAAGTTTGAAAGTTAGGAAAACCACCTCCTTGTAAGGAGGATTGACCCGGATCACCCTGGGGTTGGTAATGGTATTGAGGAGGAGGTTGGAAGTGTGGTGCATGTAAGACGAATGCCTCTTGCGGGTTCCATGCATGCCCCTGGACTCTTTGGAAGCTGACCGTCCCGTCTTCTGCTTCATAAATCAGGTTCATTGAGCGGCAGATGACCATGTCCACTCTTCCCGACCATGGGCTCTTTTCGAAAGACCTAGGCATGTTCACGAAGTGCTTGAAGAGACGGTATATCCACCCCCCAAAAAAGATAGGAGTCGGGGGAGTAGCAAGCTGGTTCCAGTGCATGTTTCGGAGCAGGAGGTACGGAACATCAAGGTTGGTGCGGGTGTGGATGCAATGGAGGACTAGCAAATCTCGTAACCAAACAACACCGCTGCTGTCGTGCCTCTGACTAAGAGAGTAAGTGAGGACCCTATGGATATAATGGTAAAGAGGGTCCCTCAACTTAGTGCTCTTAGTGCTGCTTGGATTGTAGTTGTCTTCTCCTATTTGAGCCCATGCAGCCTGGCGTTGATTTTCTGGTATTTCACGTAAACCTCCGGTGTTTTGTTCATCACCCGCATCTTCCTCCGCATACAACCCAACTATCGACCCAAACTGTGCTATCGAAATTGAGTACCTAGTCCCTCCACACCGGAATTCTACCCCATCATTATCGAATGGATCGGCTCTTGTTTTGAAAGCAAATGTGCTGTAGAATTCTAGGTTATATTCATGGACTGAACGAAGTCGAGTGCACAAAGCGGCTCTCAATGGGCCGGTGACTAGGTTGTTGAATCGGTCAAGCTGGTTCACTGCTCCTAGAAGATCCATGCATACTGTTTGTGGGTATTCCTCCGGCCTGGTTCGAAGCACGTCGTATCTTGCTTTAGCATCCAACTCATTTGCATTGAACCGCGTGAACTTCTTGGACATCTGAAAGGAAACACCAAACAAGTAGCATGAAATAGTGAAATTTTCGGAGAAAAACTTAAAACAATCGGCTGAACACGGCCCCGTGTTCAGCGGACACGCCCCATGTTGGTCTGAAATTGGCTGGACACGCCCCCGTGCTCAGCGGGCATGCCCCCGTGTCCAGACGTCTGTTTGCCAAAAATCCCATTTTTCGACCCGGTCCCGAAAACTTGAAAATTTTTGGTCCAGTAGGGGTGGTTTTACCCGAAAATGAAACCCCAAATGCCGTTTTTCCCAAAACAAACCGTTTACCCCTTCAATTTTATCTTTTTCGGTTCAAAAACAAGGTTTTGGGTTTTTTGTGAGAAATCGGGCAAATCTATGAACAATACAAGTTGATTTACTTCCTATAACACTTATCTAAACTAATGCTAACAGATCTAAGCAAAAATTTGAGGTTCGATCCGGATGAAGTTCAAGAACCCTAGATTTTTCCCCAAATTTTGGTGTTTTAACTACATGCAAATGCTTAATCTAACTACTAAAGATGATAGAATCATACCTTGATGTTGTTAGAAGTAGAGGAGACATTGAAATCTTGTAGAAAATCGCCTGAACCAGAGAGTTTTCGGGGAAACGGGGCGTGTGGAATGAAGAAACTGTTATGAAAAAGGGGTTTTATCCTGACAGTTGCGCGGACACGGCCTCGTGTCCAGTGGACACGGCCTCGTGTCCTGTGGACACGGCCCCGTGGGCGGGCAAGTTTTAAATTTTTTTTAGTGCTCGTGTGAGTGCCATGTTTCCTGAAAACTTGGTTAGAAGACTTACCGATTTAGATGTCATCCCGCTTATTCGTAACTTACTAGGTATGATGTTGATGCTTTCATTCTTCGATCATTTGAAACGAGATTTCTTCCTCTTCATCCTCAATGAATCCTTGATAGAGCTTCAGCCGTTGGCCATTGACTTAAAATGGATTTCCATTTCGAGATTTAATTTCTACTGCACCGTGTGGGAAAATATGGGTGATGGAAAAAGGCCCTGACCACCTAGACTTTAATTTACCAGGAAATAGCCGCATTCATGGATTAATCAATAGAACTCGATCTCCTACTCGAAATTCATTAGGTTTAATATGTTTATCATGCAAATTTTTCATTCTTTCCTTATAAATTTCAGAGTTAGAGTATGCATAATTCCTAAGTTCGTCTAATTCATTTAATTGACAAAATCGGTTTTTACCGGCAAATTCTAAATCTAAGTTTACATTTTTAATTGCCCAGTTGGCTTTGTGTGCAATTTCTACTGGCAAGTGACAGCTTTTTCCATAGACGAGCTTATATGGGGTTGTACCTATTGTTGTTTTATAAGCAGTTCGAAAAGCCCATAAAGTATCATCTAATTTATCAGCCCATTCTTTCTTACTTAACCCTACGGTCTTTTTGAGTATTCGTTTTAAACCTCTATTAGTCACTTCGACTTGTCCGTTTGTTTGAGGGTGATATGCCGTTGAGACCCGGTGATAGACCCCATACCTTGTTAGGATTTTTTCAAGTTGATGATTACAAAAATGGGTACCTCTATCACTAATTAAAGCTTTTGGTGTTCCAAAACGAGAGAATAATATTTTCAGAAATCTTACCACGACTCTTCCATCGTTGGTTGGAAGTGCCTCGGCCTCGGCCCATTTAGACAAGTAATCGACTGCCATAAGTATATATTTATTTCCTTTTGAATGTGGGAAAGGTCCCATAAAGTCGAGTCCCCACACATCAAAAAATTCACAAACAAGAATGCCATTTTGAGGCATTTCGTTTTTGGAAGAAATATTACCTGTTCTTTGGCAAGCGTCACATGTTTTGACAAGACTTTGGGCGTCTTTGTAAATGGTTGGCCAGTAAAATCCTGAATCGAATACCTTTCGTGCGGTACTAGCGGCACCATGATGTCCTCCATATGGACCTTCATGATAATGGCGGAGAATTCTCCTTGCTTCACTACCATGTACGCATCGTCGGATGAGTTGGTCGGCACACATTTTGAAAAGATAAGGGTCTTCCCAAAAGTAATGCTTTACATCAGCAAAGAATTTTTTTCTTTGATGATGTGGCCATCCTTTGGCGACTATACCACTAGCTAGGTAGTTAGCATAGTTGGCGTACCATTGTTCTTCTCTGTATTCCACCATTTCCAAGGACTCCGTTGGAAATTTTTCATTGATTTGTTCATCCCTGGTTGCCTCCAAAGCTAGGTCTTCTAGGCGCGAAAGATGATCTGCTGCGGTGTTTTCTGCTCCTCTTTTGTCTTTGATTTCAATATCAAATTCTTGGAGGAGTAGAATCCACCGAATCAAACATGGTTTAGCATCCTGCTTCTTGAAGAGATATCGAATGGCTGCATGATCTGTATAGACTATTGTTTTAGAAAGAACAAGATAAGAACGAAATTTATCAAAAGCAAATACCACAGCTAATTCTTTTTCTGTTTTTGTGTAATTTTCTTGCGCATCGTTAAGTGTTTTACTAGCATAATAAATTGGGTGAAAATGATTTTCTTTTCTTTGTCCCAAGACGGCTCCAACTGCAAAGTCACTTGCATCACACATGATTTTGAAAGGTAATTTCCAATAAGGCGCTATCATGATAGGTGCATTGACTAGCATTTCCTTAAGGGATAGAAATGCTTGATTGCAATCCTTGTCAAAGATGAAAGGAGCATCTTTTTCAAGTAATTTTGTTAGAGGTCTTGAAAGTTTAGAAAAGTCTTTGATAAATCGCCTATAAAATCCGGCATGCCCTAGGAAACTTCTGATTGCTCTAACGGAGGATGGGGGTGGTAATCGAGAAATAGTGTCTATCTTTGCTCGATCAACCTCCATTCCTTCGTTTGAGATTTTACGACTGGGTACTATTCCCTCTGTTACCATGAAATGGCATTTTTCCCAATTAAGGGCGAGGTTGGTTTCCTCACATCGGGATAACATTCATTCAAGGTTATCGAGGCATTGGTCTTCGGGTGCTATCGGGATTTGAAAGTAACCTGAAAAACCATCCAAGAAACAGTAAAATTTATGACCGGATAATCTTTCTAACATTTGATCAATGAAGGGTAAAGGGAAGTGATCTTTCCTTGTTGCTTCATTTAATCGCCTATAATCTATACATACCCTCCATCCTGTGACGGTTCTTGTTGGAATTAATTCATTCTTTTCGTTAGTTATTATCGTCATACCTCCTTTCTTTGGAACTACTTGGACGGGACTTACCCACGGACTATCGGAGATAGGGTAAATAAGTCCGGCGTCAAGCAATTTGATGACTTCGTTTTTAACCACTTCTTGGACATTTGGATTTACTCTACGTTGTGGTTGTATTACCGATTTGTAGTCATCATTCATTAAAATTTTGTGCGTGCACATGGAAGGACTTATACCTTTAATATCTACAAGCTTCCAAGCGATCGCATTTTTGTGTTTTTTCAAAAGTGTAATTAATTTTTCTTTTTCTACTCTAGTTAATTTTGACGAAATAATTACAGGTGATTTACCATCTTTGTCGAGAAAAGCATATTCCAAACCTTTTGGGAGTTCGAGCTCAAGAGGTGGGTCTTTAGGAGACTCCTTATTTGGTTGCTCATTTCGATCAAGAACTACAAAAGTTTGTTTTATGGCGACCTCTTTTTCAACAAAGTGGTCAGTTTCTTCTTTTGTATCGGGTGGTTCATCTTCATCTTCAATTAGGGGGTCATTATTGCCGAATGGATATTTCATTGAACGCTCAAGATCGACACTCTTTTTAAATGCCCCTAATTGAATAGATAGATTGTTGCGCTTTTGGTTTTTCAAAGCTTCGTGGGTTTTTACAAAAGGTCGTCCCAACACTAGAGGAGCGTCGTCAAGGATGACAAAGTCGGTTGGGATTACCATTTGATTTGTTTGAACCAAGACATCCTCAACTACACCGATTGATTTTATTACTTTCCGATTGGATAGAAAAATGGGTATTTGAAGTAGAGAAAAATCACCAATACATAATTTTTCGAAAATGTAGTTAGGCATTATGTTAACACAAAGATCTTTATCAATTGTGATATTACTAATAAATGAATTTTGAAAAAAAAACATAGAACCGGTGTAATGTTAATTTCAAATGGATCTTCTTTTATCAGCGAAGTTTGATCATTAGTTAACTTAACGCTTACCGTTTCGTCAATTTTAGTGTTAGTGTTTAACTCTTTTAAAAACTTAGCATGAGTGGGAACTAAACAATGATTTTTGAAAGAAGGTGACAAGAGATTAATTTCTTCAAAATTAGACTCTTCTTGAATTTTAACGTTGACTATCACAGCCCCCGACCCCACCCTGGGAGTGAGATCCGTGAACCAGTCAAGTGGTACCGGTGTTTATTAATTAGGCAGCGGAAAATTTTTTCATCAGGATCGTAGTTAGGAAATAATTTCAGAGTTTGTAAAACACCGAACTTTAATATTAAATAAATGGGCTCAAACCCATTTTCAATTCAACTGTTTTTATAGGGATAAACCCAAATAAATAAAACATAATTTTCTTCTTTTATTATAGCCACTTTATTTAAGCATTCAGTGCTCCATAGCTGGCTTCTACTATCCTTACATCAAGTTACCTGAAACGTGTTTTGAAAACATTTTATCAGTAATAAATACTGGCAAGTTCATTCCATTTTTATAAAAATATATTGTTATACTTTACAGCAGCAAGGTTTTTATATTTGTTTATATTTACCCAAAAACTCAATCAGTATTTGTCACATGGTGGCAGTTCCGATGTGACGGTGGTCATATCACTCATTGGCAAACTTTCGTCCAATAGTGAATTTATCAAGTAATAGATATATAGTATCGGTCACTAGGCGATTCCTGTGACGGTGGTCAAATAACTGTTGATCATTCTTTCAACTAGTGACTCGGGTCATATTACTGTTGATCATTCTCTCAACTAGTAATTGTGGTCATATCACTGTTGGTCATTCTTTCAACTAGTGATTCTGGTCATAACACTGTTGATCGTTCTCTCAACTAGTGCCTTGGGTCATGTCACTGTTGATCATTCTCTCAACTAGTGACTCTGGTCATATTTCTGGTCATATCACTGATGATCATTCTCTCAACTAGTGACTCTGAACTTAGTAGTGTCTCGTGACATTATTTTGTCAAATATATTTTCTATGGCACAAAACCAATTAGTCCAAAAATGAAATTTTATCATTTTCTGTCAAATTAATAGTTATAACTTTATCAAATATAATATATTAATTAAATAATTGTAATATTATTATTTAATATATTAACGTGACTAAGATTTAAAATATAATCTTAGTATAGTAGAATATATTATTTTTGACTATTTTATTATGGTATACATTTATGGACTAAACATTATTTTATAATGTAAATAGTAATTTAGGTTTATTAAATATATTTTCTTTAATATATATTTTAATAATGATTAATAAAACTTTATTTTATGTACACACCATTTAGATTTATTTCAATCATACATTAAATTTATTAATGATTTAATGTTAAAATAATATTAGTTGTAGGCTATGGTTACTGGGGCACAATTCCCCCTGTGATTGTGGTCATGTTATTATTGGCTAACTTTTTGGCCAATAGCAACGAGGGTCAAGTAATGTATAAAACTTCCCATATTGACAGTTATTACAGAATATAAAAAAATTTAATCACTGTAAGGGGCTGTTTGGCAAGTGTTGAACCAGTAAGAGGTCTGAATGGGTAAGAGGCTCTGAACCAGTAAGTGCTGAACCATTAAGAGCTATTTGGTTGTATCTCTGAATGACTATGCAGAATGACTATTTTACCCCTCTGAACTATTATGTGCTGAATGAAATGTATCTGTTTGGCAAGAGCTCTGAATAGTGTACAGATTGATGAAAAATTGTAAAAGAAAAATACAAAACGCCATAGAAAATCCAAATTACACATCAATCCTTTAAATTCCATGGAAACATACGAAAATCCAAATACAAAATAACACAACATACGAAATCCAAATACAAATAACACAACTCTGCATACAATTTTAATTTGAATAATTTGAAAGCAACTGATTAGCAATCTGGTTACGTAAAGAAGTCATATAGTCAATACCTTGTGAACCCCACTCTATGTCTTGAACTAACAGGCCATCATTTTCCCCACTTTGCATTTCATGAAACATCGTGTTCTCATCATAGTCCATAAATAACTGATCATAAATATTGCATTTCCTTATAAAATTATGGATGGCGAAACAAACAATCACTATGTCTCTTTGTATTGGAAAAGAAAAGGGAGCCATTTGCTTTAGGATTGGGAATCTCGCCTTTAGAACACCATATGCACGTTCAATGACATTTCTGAGTTGTGCGTGAGCATGATTGAATCTTTCTTCCTTAGTTAACGCACGTTGTCGTCGAAAATCGGCTAACCAATACCTCGTACCATGGTAGGGAGTCATAAATCCACGAGTGTTGGTGTACGCAGCGTCACAAAGGTAATACTTATCTGTATCAGTATCAAAACTATCATATAAAAAACAAATAATGTATGAAATGAACATTGAAGAATGGTTAAAAACCTGGTGGCGGAAAAGGAAAGCCAGAATTTGGGTTGACTGCAACTTCTTTTAAAACTCGTGAATCATGTGCAACGCCCTCCCATCCGGCCCATACGAATATGAATATCATATCAAAGTCACAAATTGCTAATACATTTTGAAAGCATTCACCTTTTCCTCTTCCCCTGTAACGAGTCTGTTGATCAACAGGAACGATCGCATGTATAAGAGTTCAATCTAAGGCACCTATTGCTCCAGGAAATATTTCTTTTAGCCTTCTATGTCGTTCAGAGTTATTTGCGCTTACATTAGAAGATGTTGGAACTATAACTTCTCTTGCGAAATTCATCATTGCCTTTAGGACCTCATGAAAACATCTATGAATTGTTTCCGTTGAGTGTTGAAACCTTCGTTTAACCATTCGAAAACGTTCATTATGTCCAATGACCATCAAAAACATAGCCAACTTTTCTTCCAAGCTTATTGACCTACTACTTTGCACCCAATTTTTTTGTTTAAAATGATTGCACAATAGTATAAATGCATCACGTGAAAGACGCATCATCTCATGACATTGTGTAGAAGTACCATGCAATAATTCTTGCGTGTATTCATGACCAATTAATGCCGAATTCAAGTCTCTTATCCTTTCAACATTTATTCTGGAGGCTAATGAAACCCAATACCAACAAAAGATCATGATAACTATAATCTCATCGTCCGGATCCATAAGGTACCTATCATAACATAAATAAACAACTATATCAT
The DNA here is from genome assembly GCA_030545235.1 of Helianthus tuberosus. Lineage (NCBI taxonomy): Eukaryota > Viridiplantae > Streptophyta > Magnoliopsida > Asterales > Asteraceae > Helianthus > Helianthus tuberosus. The sequence continues at coordinate 105,908,193 of CM060408.1, forward strand.
CCACATTAATCTATAACAATAACATCCATAACATAACATCCAAAACATAACATCCACATTAACATAACATCCAAAACATAACATCCATAACATAACATCCAAAACATAACATCCATAACATAACATCTAACCCAAAAAAAAAAAACAATCAAAGTACAATCTTAGTTAAACAATCCATACTTCACTCCCGCATTCTTAACCCATTTCTCACAATTCTGCGGCTTAAGACGTACCCACAGTTTCCTAAGATCGGCACTCTCACCAAAAAGCAAAAGCGCTGTTTCGTATTTCGCATCCGACTCATCCCAACCCAATGTCTCCAACTTCTCCAAACATGCATCCATATCATCAGAAAGTGTGTGTTTCTCAATCATCATCTTTGCCAACTTGCTAATATCTTCACCAACTTCTATAAGCTTTGACTCTAATGTTGCCTTATGTTTTCGTTTCTCTCCTTTTTCTTTTTTTTTTAGGACCGAATACTTGACTCCTCACTAACACCTTTACCTGGGGAATCCACTTGAGTGCATTCGACATCCATACCATCCAAATTGTGCTCATTCACTTCCTCAGAAGGATGAGGAAGCGTAGAACTTGGCCCCCAACTATCAAACCCATTTGAAGTAGACCCCTCATACAATTGACAACAAAGCTCGGGGAAAGCAAGTGGCGCACTTCTCAAAGCTTCTACATACTTGTTAGACTGTGTGAAGAAATATTTTAAAATACTATAAAATTAATGAAATATTCCACTACTAATTATTAGTATAAAACAGATACCTTCGTCTCAAGTTGCCACTCTTCTTCTGACAAGTTAAAGCTGTTTGTAACTGGATCATAGACATTCCCGGTTTTGTTTTTAAGCTTTAACCAAGCTGCAAATTTTCCTTTTAGAAAATCATAGTGATTCTTCATTTGACGTTGTTCCACTATGAAATTATGTTGTGTTTTCAAATTTTCAGCTACAGTTTTCCATGACGCTTGTTTAAGACTACTTCCTTCACGTCCATTAACGGTTATGCTTCAAGAAAGGTTTTTTCAACACCTTCTTGCTTCCAATTAATCCTAATCCTTTTTGCCATTTCTTTGCCATTTCAACATACAACATAACCACAATCAAACATACAACACAAAGAAAACATGTATCTTTTTTCAACATACAACATAACCACAATTCAACATACAACATAACCACAATCAAACATACAACACAAAGAAAACATGTATCTTTTTTCAACATACAACATAACCACAATCAAACATACAACACAAAGAAAACATGTATCTATGAATATTTCTAATGTAACAACTAATAATAATCAACATACAACATAGCGAAAACATCTATGAATTTTCAACATACAACATAACCATTCTACATATAACATCAATCAACATAATAATGAGTAAAATATTGAAAAAAAATTCAGAAAAAACTAATAAAAAAAATCAGAAAAATAAACAAATCCATAAAAAAAACCAAATCAAACTTAACCACATCATAATAATGAGTAAATTAAATGAAAAATCAGTTTAATAAAAAAAACGAGCAAGAAACGAACCTGGGTGGAGGCGCGACCGGCGGGAGGTTGTGAGGAGGAGGAAGAGGAGGCGGCGAGCGGGAGGTGGTCAGGAGAGGGATGGAGGCGGCCGGCGCTCGGTGGCGAGGAGAGGGAGGAGGAGGGCGGCGCTCGGTGGCGAGGAGAGGGAGGAGGAGGTCGGCGCTCGGTGGTGAGGAGAGGGAGGAGGAGGGCGGCGGGAGGTGGTCAGGAGAGGGATGGGGGCGGCGGGAGGTGGTCAGGAGAGGGATGGGGGCGGAGGTGGTGTTGATGAGAGGAGAAAGGGGGAAATGGTGAACCCTAGCTTTTGTTACAGAGAAGAGAAGGAAAAGGGTGCAAGAGTCTTTTTTTTTTTTCTTTCAGCATCTTCTTATCTCTGGATGGTACAGACTGGATGGTACCATTAAGAGGCTGGTATTTTGCCAACCAAACAACTAACCTCTGTCCGAATAAGAGGGGAACCTCTTAATGGTACCATTAAGAGGGTTGCCAAACAGCCCCTAAGTATAACTGGTAAACATTTAGGATTTTGAAAAGCATTTCTAAATATAATTGTATCACAAAAAGGTGACAAAAAGGAGAATGACTCACTTTGTAACTTTAGGGTTCAACTAGAAAGACTCCTAGTAGAATCTTGGGTATAACTTCTGAGCTACTTTATATATATATATATATTTGCACTAGTGTTAAGTATAATAACCCTAATTCAACCTTATCCCTATGTCACGAGACCGAACCCCAACGAACTTAGTCGGGCAGAGCCTTGACATGTGTTATGGGGCTCCAGGTCAATCGGAAAGGGTAGCGGTGATCGGGAGTTAAAACACTTAAAACGGGACAGGGCTTTATTATTATTATAGGTTTAATATTAAAAGACAAAGGATCTATATTAGAACACAGAGATGGCGAGAGAGTGTGAGGGAAAGAAAAGAACTTGAACAACTATAAATGGTGGAGGGTTTAGTCTATTTATACTAAAATGTTGAAAACTTTGAAGTCATGCATGCTATCCACGTACACCCACACAATCATGTCAATTCATGAATTTTTTTTATTATTCTTTTCATACAGAGGACACGGGTGCCTACTTTTCAATTTTCATATCTTAACTTATAATATTATTTTATTATTATATATATTATAATTAATTCACCTGCTTCACTTATTTGGCGCGTATAATTTCTAAAATACGATGTTTTATAAAATAATGAATATGTCATTAGGACGAGAATATTTGTATCTACATTTTGAACCAAGTTTCATTAAAAACGGAGTAGGTTCAAATATAATGTATTTTTATAATTTAATTATTAAACGGTTCCTAAGCCCGTCTAGGTACTTCATATTTCTAATAGTCAACTTACCCGTAATCTACCTGTCTAATAATATAAGTTTTTATATACTTTTATTTTAATAGAAAGGTCACCCATATACAAGCCAATTAGTTAGTATAACATTCCAACCAACTATATATAAAATAGTTTTTAAGACTATTTGGGTTGAATGATTATATTAAAAATAAAACTAGTTACTAGTGGTTAATAAATTTAAACAAGCCTATAATTCTTATATGATAAAAATGGGAATGTTACATCCTCCACACCTTGTTTTAAATCTCGACCTCGAGATTTGGGCTACGATATTTCTTTTAGAGTTATGTCACGTCTTATTCAATAAGAACAGTATTAAGGTAAATGACACAGAATCAAGACATGTTCAAATTTTGTGGATACGAGTTTTACAATAAATAGGACTCAATGGTTCAACATGAATTATTTGAAAAAAATCAATGTCAAATGAACGAGTTGAAATGATAAAATTTCCAAGGTGACTAGGTTCAAGCCAAAAGAGATATATAATCAATAGATGTCTAAATTGACTGTTTACAAGTTGTAAATGACTTTTAGAAACAATAGAATTCATTCACTGTCAAAGGAAACTTACTTTGATTTTCAACTGAGGAAGACTCAGAATTAGCAAGCTCAAATGAAATAGAAGCACGAAAATAAGTTGTCAATTATCAAACCGTGACATGAGAAAAATCAATGTATTGACATTATTGAATTGCAAGGATACACCGAAATACAACAGAGTTTAGTGTATCATTGTCTTAATACATAATTGTCTCAAGACTACTTTTCAATGATGAGTCAAACGAAAGACATACGTGGTTTTGAATAATTCGTATGATTATGATTAGCCCAAGCTACAAGTTTATATCGACGCCACAAGGTGTCGAAATGATTGAAATAGCTCAATAATTACGGTGACCGAACGAATTCACCGTGTAATCAACTGAAAGCTTTAATGAAGTAAATTTGGATATTCATTTCAAATAAATATTATAGGATTTTTAATTGATAATGAAAGTCCAAATGAATATCATATAAATTTCGATCAATGATGAAAGAATCTTTAGAGGTACACCGGAATATAATACGAATTTTTGTACTCTTATCTTAACACATAATTGTATTAAGACCGTTTAAGATAATGAACCAATAGAAATTAAATAAATAAATCTGTACATCAGGTGTGAAAATGAGATTAGCGCAAGCTTCAAATTAAAGAAAACGCCACCACAAGGTGTCGTAACCAATTAAATGATTCAATGAAAGCGAAGACCAAACAATATTATGGGTTTGAATAGATGAAGTATTTGACAGGATGCATTTATTTAAAAACTTTTATTTATACTAGGGTCAAATAATAACTTAACTTAGATATTACATATCAACGATTACGTCTGGAATCATTTCTGCTTCTTGCGTAGTAAGTACGAATGCTCGCGCGTTCTTCTTAGCTTCGTCTACTGTTCTGGCCTTGTTGTTGGGTGCTTTGGTCAGTTTCGGGCAATATGGTGTGATGTGTCCCGTTTCTCCGCAATTGAAACAAATATTAGTTTTCCTTCTACACTCTTTTTCTATATGCCGGTCATCTTGCAAAAGTCACAGTAGGGCGTTTTCCTAAAACGACATCTTTCTGAATGCTTTTTGTTACAGCTTCTGCAGATACGTTGCTCCAATGACGGTTCAGTTCCTGTCTTCTTGAAGAATTCTTGGGAAATTTTCTGGGCTAACTCTTTCTTCTTGTTTTCTTCTCTTGTGCGGATTAGTCCATCTGTCAGGATGTTAGCTAGTTCAACTGTTTCTTCAATAGTCTATGGTCTAGCGGCCTTGACCATGTCTCGGATTTCGCTTACTAATCCCCAAATATAACGAGAAATTAGTACGGGTTCTGGCGAAGCCAGAGTTGGTACCATTCTTGCATATTCGAAGAACGTTGTCGTATACTCACGACAATTCACATCTATCATTTTATGATTTAGGAACTCGTTAGCCATTCGTTCCTTTTCATAAGGGGGACAAAATTTCCTTTCTGCCATTTCCTTGAATTTTTCCCAGTTCATGGCATAAGCCATGTCACTTCCTTTTTCCTGAAGAATTGTATTCCACCATTCTAAGGCTTCTTCCATAAAGAGGTTGGACGCATACATCACCTTATCTTCTTCGGCACATTTGTTGATTTTAAGAACAGCTTCCGTCTTTTCCAACCATCGTAGAGCAGCCGTGGCGCCTTAACTGCCTGCGAACTCAGTTGGTTTACAAGCTAGAAATTCTTTGTAGGTACACCCGAGAGTCATCGCCTTCATTTTCTTGGGAAATGGGGTTTTGATAATATCACCATTGCCTCCATTGACACTATGGTTAAAACCATCGTCGCGAGTATGCTTGCTACTCACAACTTTGGTGGGTTCTACGGGGTTTTTAACTGCTTTAATTATTAAAGATAAAGCATTAGCTATTCCTTGGGCTATTAGATTTTCTATAGCATTTTTATCCAAAGGATTTTCATTATTGGCATGAACTTCTGGATTATGTGATACTTCATTCGACATCTGAATTGCAAATATTTTCAATTATTAATATCACAGAATAGTTAAAACAAAACAATACTTTCAAGAATCATGTGTGCATATATGTAGATATATACATATATTAAAATCTACAAAAATAACACATATGTTACTTTGTATTAATTTTCCTAACTGTATTGTTTAAGATTAGGTATTAAAAGAAAACCTAAATAGCTTAAACAAGTGGCTCTGATACCACCTTCTGTCACAGCCCCCGACCCCACCCTGGGAGCGAGAGCCGTGAACCAGTCAAGTGGTACCGGTGTTTATTAATTACGCAGCGGAAAAAATTTTCATCAGGATCGTAGTTAGGAAATAATTTCAGAGTTTGTAAAACACTGAACTTTTAATATTAAATAAATGGGCTCAAACCCATTTTCAATTCAACTGTTTTTATAGGGATAAACCCAAATAAATAAAACATAATTTTCTTCTTTTATTATAGCCATTTTATTTAAGCCTTCAGTGCTCCATAGCTGGCTTCTACTATCCTTACATCAAGTTACCTGAAACGTGTTTTGAAAACATTTTATCAGTAATAAATACTGGTGAGTTCATTCCATTTTTATAAAAATATATTGTTATACTTTACATCATCAAGGTTTTTATATTTGTTTATATTTACCCAAAAACTCAATCAGTATTTGTCACATGGTGGCAGTTCCGATGTGACGGTGGTCATATCACTCATTGTCTAACTTTCTTCCAATAGTGAATTTATAAAGTAATAGATATATAGTATATCTTACTATTATATCGGTCACTAGGCGATTCCTGTGACGGTGGTCAAATCACTGTTGATCATTCTTTCAACTAGTGACTCGGGTCATATTATTGTTGATCATCCTCTCAACTAGTAATTGTGGTCATATCACTGTTGATCATTCTTTCAACTAGTGATTCTGGTCATAATACTGTTGATCGTTCTCTCAACTAGTACCTTGGGTCATGTCACTGTTGATCATTCTCTCAACTAGTGACTCTGGTCATATTTCTGGTCATATCACTGATGATCATTCTCTCAACTAGTGACTCTGAACTTAGTAGTGTCTCGTGACATTATTTTGTCAAATATATTTTCTATGGCACAAAACCAATTAGTCCAAAAATGAAATTTTATCATTTTCTGTCAAATTAATAGCTATAACTTTATCAAATATAATATATTAATTAAATAATTGTAATATTATTATTTAATATATTAACGTGACTAAGATTTAAAATATAATCTTAGTACAGTAGAATATATTATTTTTGACTATTTTATTATGGTATACATTTATGGACTAAACATTATTTTATAATATAAATAGTAATTTAGGTTTATTAAATATATTTTCTTTAATATATATTTAATAATGATGAATAAAACTCTATTTTATATACACACCATTTAGATTTATTTCAATCATACATTAAATTTATTAATGATTTAATGTTAAAATAATATTAGTTATAGGCTATGGTTACTGGGGCACAATTCCCCCCGTGATTGTGGTCATGTTACTATTGGCTAACTTTTTGGCCAATAGTAACGAGGGTTAAGTAATGTATAAAACTTCCCATACCGACAGTTATTACAGAATATAAAAAAATTTAATCACGGTAAGTATAACTGGTAAACATTTAGGATTTTGAAAAGCATTTCTAAATATAATTGTATCACAAAAAGGTGACAAAAAGGAGAATGACTCACTTTGTAACTTTAGGGTTCAACTAGAAAGCCTCCTGTTAGAATATTGGGTATAACTTCTAAGCTACTTTAAAAATATATATATATATATATATATATATATATATATATTTGCACTCGTGTTAAGTATAATAACCCTAATTCAACCTTATCCCTATGTCACGAGACCGAACCCCAACGAACTTAATCGGGCAGAGCCTTGACATGCGTTATGGGGCTCCAGATCAATCGGAAAGGGTAGCGGTGATCGGGAGTTAAAACACTTAAAACGGGACAGGGCTTTATTATTATTATAGGTTTAATATTAAAAGACAAAGGATCTATATTAGAACACAGAGATGGCGAGAGAGTGTGAGGGAAAGAAAAGAACTTGAACAACTATAAATGGTGGAGGGTTTAGTCTATTTATACTAAAATGTTGAAAACTTTGAAGTCATGCATACCATCCACGTACACCCACACAATCATGTCAATTCATGAATTTTTTTTATTATTCTTTTCATACAGAGGACACGTGTGCCTACTTTTCAATTTTCATATCTTAACTTATAATATTATTTTATTATTATATATATTATAATTAATTCACCTGCTTCACTTATTTGGCGCGTATAACTTCTAAAATATGACGTTTTATAAAATAATGAATGTCATTAGGACGAGAATATTTGTATCTACATTTTGAACAAAGTTTCATTAAAAACGGAGTAGGTTCAAATATAATGTATTTTTATAATTTAATTATTAAACGGTTCCTAGGCCCGTCTAGGTACCTCATATTTCTAATAGTCAACTTACCCGTAATCTACCTGTCTAATAATATAAGTTTTTATATACTTTTATTTTTGTTGGTGCATGCGTCTGTCGACTTCGTCTTGTATCGAGTCTTGTATTTAGATAGATCAGGGTACGTTATACGAGAGAAATGTCAAATATAGGGTTTATGGCAGTTTCAAACGAAATTATATTGTGTAATTCCACTTGAAGCTAATCCCGCTTGAACGTAATCCCGCTTGAGTCGTGTTCAAGCGAAATTACAACCCTATATATACCCATGTCCTGATTTCGCTTGAGGGATTGAGAACAGTTCCGGTTTGTGCAACGAAGTGCTGCCGAAGTGTCGTCTCGCTGTAAATCATTGTGAAATCAATATAACGACAGTTTAAAGTGATATTCTTGCTGAATTGACCTCAATACGTCTGTTTTCGCCTTTCGTATTGAGAAAAACTCTTCTGATTGACTCGTTCGGGTCTGAAAACGATCCTACAAGTGGTATCAGAGCTCAGGAGGAAGAGTTCTTACCAATTCAGTTGAAAATTCTGATTTCTACACCTTCTTTTTCAAAATCTACAACTTTTCACGGTTAAAATCGGCTAATTTTCACACATCATGTGTGTAATAGTGTTTTAACAAATCCTTGAGAAAATTGGAACTTAATTCGATCTTAAACTAATAAAAACTGTAATTCTGTTTCAAAATCAACGCGAGAATGATGACATCACCAGCAGTTCAAATGGAATTAGAGCTTAATTCCGCTTGAAACCGGTATTTCGCTTAAAAGTTCATACAGAATTAGCTAATTCCGCTTCTGTTGGTTTATTCCGTTTGAGTGATCTCGTTTGAATCGCTAATTCTGCTTCAAGGTCCTTATTCCGTTTCAGTGATTCCGTTTGAACCAAGTTATTCCGTTTCAAAGACGTAATTCTGTTTGAGTGATTTCAAGCGAAATTAGTAATTTCGCTTGAACTTGGTAATTTCGTTTCAGAGGTGGTATCTCGTTTGAACTGGTAATCCCGTTTGAAAAGGGATTCCGCTTGAACAGTAATTTCGTTTGAAGGACAGTTTTGAGAATTTCTTGAAAAATCGAATCATGGAAGAGGAGTTTTACAACGTATTCGCTACTCTGGTTACCCCGATTACTCTTGCACAGAACACGATGTTGGAAAATGAAACGGGGACTATGCAAAAACCGCCTAAGCTCATGAACATCGAGGAGTATAAGGGTTGGGAGGGACGGTTTGAGAATTGGGTACAAGCAAACTACTTAGATGCTTGGGAATGCGTTGAGACGAAATATGTTAGACCGATGAATGATGACGAAGAGATTATTGCAATTAAAGATTTAAGTGCCGAAAATAGAAAGAAATACAAAGATGAAAAAATGATGCTAAGTTTACTACAACAAGCTATGAAGGAAGATATCTTGGTTCTATTGCAACACAATGGAACTTCGTATTTGATTTGGAAGGCTTTAAAATCGAAGTTTCATGGAAGTCAAGAGATGGTTAAAAACAAAAAGTCACTTCTGAAGAAAGAGTTTGATTTATTTCGTGGTTTGAAAAATGAAAGCACAAAGCAAATCATTGAAAGATATTGCAATTTGTTGGCTAACATGAAGAGATTGAGCATCAACAAAGATAATGAAGAGTTGATCGAAAAGCTAGCTGATGCATTGCCATATGAAACTTGGGGTACATTTCTCATGATGTTGAGGAACAAGAAAGGTTTTAGCAGTCTGACATTGAGCAAATTCATTGAGAAACTTGAAGCTCAGGAAATGGAACAGAGAAAGGCCTTAAGAATGAAAGATTTCGATGGTGAACAAGACATTGGGGCTTTATTACAAAGCAGGGTTGAATGATAAATCCACCAACATGTCACCGAAGATTGAAACGGCATTCAATGCAAAGAGTTCATCTGGAAGTTCATCCAAAGGATCAAACAGTAACACAAGTTTTTCATCATATCCATCATTTGATCCGAACATTTCAGCAACAAAGAATGGCAAGAAGTTACAATGCAATATTGTACTGAATCTGGAGAATGATGAGGATTATTCAGCAGAAGTTGCTAAGAGTCACATGTCTTTGTTGGGAATCGTGTTGGAATCATATGGTAGTTTTGTTGCAGGTCGGATCGGGAATCCAATGCTTACAAAAGAGGATTACGATCAAATTGACGCTGAGGAAATAGAATTGATGGACATAAAGTGGTGTTTGGCAAGTGTGTTGAGACGAGCTGAGAAATTTAAGCAGATCACAGGAAGAGATGACTTACGTGAAGCTAATGTTTCTACTTTAGGTTTTGATAAATCTAAAGTCACTTGTTTTCGTTGCAGGGAAAAAGGACACTTCAAGAGGGAGTGCAAAAACCGCGAAGCAAGTGGAGCTCAAAATCCGTTCAACAACAATAATGATTACTACCGGAAGGCCATTTATCATCAAGTTGCTCAACAACAACAAGAACCACAAGTGGCACATGGTAGGAAAGTAATCGAGGAGTCTTCAAAGAGAGCTTGTATGGTGAATCAGGATGACAAAGAGCCAACAAAAGGTTTCAATTAGGACAAATATATCTCAGCTGATAATAAAGCATGCCTGATAAACCAAGATGATGAAAAGTTACCAGAAGGGTTTAACTGGGAAGGTTTTACTTGGGATGATTACTGTCCGGATAAAGAAATGCTAAAAGCCAAAGCGTTTGTTGCTCGAGTTGAAGAAGATAGTGATGATGATAGAGAGTATTATGCTAGGAGAATGGCAGCTCATTTTAAAATGATGGAAGAAAGTGACAGTGAAGATGAAAAAGTTAAAAAGAAAAAGAAAAAGGTCAAAACACCAGTTAGAAGTGATGATGAAGAAGTACCAGTGATAAGGAAAAAGGTGAAAGATATTCCAACATTCAAAGTTGATGCAGAAGCTAACGCTAAAAATGTTCCGGTGATTTGTGAGATTTGTGAGATTATGAAAAAGAAAAACAGTGAGTTGATTAACAACATAAACAGGTTGAAGGAATCATACGATGTTCTGAACAAAGCAATGAATCAGTACAATCAATCAAGTGAAGAACAAGCAACAGCAATGAAGACACTTCAAGGAGCTTTCATGATAAAGCAAAAAGTGGTGAACAATTACATTGAGAAGTGTGTTGTACTTGAACAAAAACTGGAGACACAAAGGATTGAGACAGAAAGAGTAAATTGTTTATTGAAAAGTTACTCATGTACTTCTTATGTCATTGATAGGATTTATCCAACTGTTGAAGGCATGAAGGCATTTGAAGATGATGAAGTAACTGGAGAACAAAAGAGTTCTGAAGAAAAGACTCCTGAAAAGAAGAAAGTAAAGAAGAAGGATACTAAAGTGAATGATTCTGGTAAGAAACAAGGATTCGGTTACAACAAGTGTCCACCCCGCTTGAAAATGGATATTCTCCGAGAAATCCAAATTCAGAAAGAGTCGAAAAGGCAACAAATTTACAGTGGGAGTCGGAGTCTTCAGTTAACTTGCCAGATAATATTGATGTCACGTTTACGTCATCTGACACTGATCATGAGTCCGAGTTAATAAAGAAAGTGGCCGATCAGGTGTTGGATAAAGATGAATCCGAGGAGTCAAAGTCGGAGTCTATGTCAGAGTCAAAGTCAGAGTCCAGCACTCCGAGTCAAACCGTTAAACAGGGCAAAAGAGTTTACAATAAAGAATTTCTTCTATCAAAATCTAATTTGAATGACGAAACGTTTAAAGTTGCATATACTTTGAATGATTCCGACAAATTATATTTTGATGAGGAATTTCCAATAAGAGGTGTTAAACCTGAAATGATCAAAAAGGTTTTCAAACTAACAGAAATTAATATTTCTGAAATAAAAGATGTAAATCTTACTGATAAACCTAAAAAGTACACCTCAAGAGTTCAACAAAGAGAAAACAAGAAAAAAGGTTACAGTTCTAGTTCTGGTTATCGAAAGAAACCAAACCATAACGGTAATTTCAAAAAGAAAGGTCTTGGATTTATTCCATCAGAAAATCAGAAAAATGAAAAATATGTTCGAGATTTTAAATCAAAAATGATATTTGTTTCAGGTACATCTTCTGAGGAAGAAAAAGAAAATCTATTCAGAAACCAGTCGAACAGAGAATTCCTTGCGAAGAAGCAAGAAGAGTTGAAGACTGCTGATCAGATGAAAGAAACGAGAACCTGTTTCCAATGCAACACTGTTGGTCATATTGCCAAGAATTGTTCCAAGGCAATACAATCAAAACAGGGAGTTTCTCGTAAACTGAAAGATAAAGAAGTTGTGTTTGAACCACCAATTTATAGAACTAAACTTTTTAAAAATTCAACTTTTGAGATTGGTGAATGTTCAAACAGGTTTTACAAGAAAAGGGTTAACCTTGACAACCAAAAATGGGTTGTTAAGAAATCTGATGATAGTTCAAGCAATGATTCTGATTCTTCAAAATCAGAGGAGCTATCTTCTGGCGATGAATCTGATTCCACAAAGTCAGATGAGCCACAAATTAGGATTAAATGTGAGAATTCAGTACCTCCAATGGATGATGTTAATTTTCCACCATTGAAGGCTAAAATTTTTAAACAAAAAATTGGTAAAATTGAGATTTCAAATCAATTTTTCTCAGAAAAGAAAGAGTTTGATATTGAGAACGTCTTTAACCCCACAGTTCATAACATTTTTGGTAAAATGGTTGACAGGAAGGTCAAAGGGGTGAAGGAGTTTTATGAGAAAAAATTAAAGAAACCAGGTAAGGTTTCATCCCAGGTTTGTGACTGGGATGGAACATATTATGAACAGTAAAAATCTGGACTTGCCGGAGCTCCCAGGTTGGTAAGCGAGGAGCAGGAATCGGCATATTTCTTGAGAAATTCACGAAAGTGATTTCGTCTTACTAGTGTTTGAAAAAGGTTTTCACCTATAAGTGGTAAATCAGGGACATTAAGTTGTACTTGATTTTCTACAAGTGATTGTTTGTTAAAATCGGAAAATGTTACATCTTACAAGTGGTTGAAAAATAATATGATGAAGCCCTAACCTACAATGGTAAAATCAATCAACAAAACTTATTTTCCAGAAAAACCATTTGATTAAAACAAACTTAAGTGTTTTGAAATCAATGGGAAAATAGTTTGTTGTGAGGGGGAGTTCTGATTGTTTATGCTAAGTGGATGGCGATCTGAAGCAATTCACATCATGTTGTCATTTTTTTAAAAATAAAACAAACTGTACAAGTAGAGTATCAAAATGGTTTTATAGTTTGTTTTCAAATTTCTTTAAATGTGTTTGCATTTTCTGTGCGGTGCTTGAATCTCATGTTGATGTTAGTAAGCTGGATAACATATGTCGTTCAATCTTTAGAAATTGGGAGTGGACGTCTAATGGGGGCCAATGTGATAAAGGTACTCGGATTATTATTGGATGGAACCCGGATGTGTTTGATATCATGGTTTTAGCTCAAACTTCGCAGGTTATTCATGTTCAAATGATATTCAAGAGTGATAAAAAAGTTATGTTCTGTTCGATAGTGTATGCTTCTAATTATTACATTATGCGGAGAGAGTTGTGGAGACATTTGGCTAGACACAAGATTCTGGTGGCTAATAACCCTTGGGTTATCATGGGGGATTTCAACTCTGCTTTGAATCTGGAGGATAAATCTATGGGAAATTCAGGTATATCCACTAGTATGCGTGATTTCCAAGAATGTGTAAACGAAATTGAAGTTGCGGACATAAAAAGCATAGGTTTCCATTTCACATGGAACCAAAAGCCGAAAAAAGGTGTTGAGCTGCTGAAGAAGATCGATAGGGATATAGGTAACATTCCGTTTGTTAGTGAATTTCCTGAAGCTGTTGCTCTGTTTCAACCCTATAGAGTCTCTGATCATTGTCCTTGCATTCTGAAAATTAATAAGGTGGAGAAGAAAAAGGTCAATTCGTTTAAGTTTGCTAATTTCTTGATTCATAAACCGGGTTTTATAGATATTGTGAAGAATAACTGGGACCGTCACATCATGGGGGTTCATCAATTTCGTTTGGTTAAGAAGCTGCGTGAATTAAAGTCTCCCCTTAGATCTCTCTTATACAAGCAGGGTAACTTGCATAAAAAAGTGGATGTGTTATGTGGGAAGCTAGATGCGATTCAACGGGAGGTTGAGAAAAACCCATTCGATGAAAGCATTAGAACTGAGGAAGCTGATATTACTCGTCAATTCCAAGAAGCTAGTCTGGATGAGGAGCGATTTCTAAAGTAGAAATCTAAAATGGCCTGGTTAAGAGCGGGTGATGCTAATTCAAAATTTTTCCACATGTCGCTGAAGGCTAGAAATCATAGATGTCGGATTGATGGTATTATGGACACGAATGGGGATTTTTGTGAAGGTGAGCATGTGCCGAAAGCATTTGTTAATCATTATGAAAATTTCCTAAGTTGTGAAGGAGAAGTTTCGTTGAATTTATCTCCGGAGATCTTTACAAATCGGCTTAATCAAAATGTTGCTGACAACATGATTCGCCCTATCACAGAGGAGGAGATCAAAACAGCTATGTTTGCCATAGGTAATGATAAAGCCCCAGATCCTGACGGATTCTCAGCGGCTTTTTTCAAGAGTACTTGGTCGATTGTCGGAACTGATGTTTCGAATGCTATTATGGATTTCTTTAATTCAGGTAAGTTGCTCCAGGAACTCAACCATACTCTTATTGTGCTTCTGCCTAAGATGACTACTCCAACTTCGGTTAAGGATTTTCGGCCGATTGCCTGTTGTAATGTTATTTACAAGTGTATAAGCAAGATTGTGTCTGATCGCATGAAAGTGGCCTTAAATGAGATTGTCAGCATCAATCAATCAGCTTTTGTTCCGGGTAGAAAAATTTCGGATAATATTCTTCTTACGCAGGAATTAATGCATAATTATCACAGAGATTATGGCCCTCCAAGATGTGCGTTTAAAGTTGATATTCAGAAGGCTTATGATACTGTTGATTGGAATTTCCTTCAAAATGTGTTACTGGGCTTTGGTTTTAACCAGAAGATGATAGAGTGGATTATGCTTTGTGTTTCTACCCCGTCTTACTCAATTTGTGTGAATGGTAGCGTGCATGGCTATTTCAAAGGAAAACGTGGCCTTCGGCAAGGAGATCCAATTTCTCCTTATCTTTTTACTTTGGTTATGGAAGTATTGACGTGTATTTTACAACAGGCTTCTTCTATTGACTCTTCGTTCAGGTTTCATAACAAGTGTGAGCGCCAACGTATTATTAATCTTTGTTTCGCAGATGACCTGCTCCTGTTTGCTAGAGAAGATATCGATTCAGCCAAGTGTATTATGAATGCTCTTTCTCAGTTCACTCGTATGTCTGGCTTAATTCCAAGTGCTCAAAAGAGTTCCAGCTTCTTTTGTAATGTTGCTCAGCAAGTTAAATCAGCAATTCTTGGTATTATTCCGTTTAGTGAAGGTGAATTAGCTGTCCGTTATCTGGGTGTGCCCTTAATTTCGTCAAGACTACTTTACAAAGATTGTAGTATTCTTGTTGAAAGGTTGGAGAATCGCATTATGAATTGGAAAAATAGGCTTATTTCTTTTGCAGGTAGATTACAACTTATCTTATCTGTTTTGTCTTCTATGCACATATTCTGGGCTTCAGTGTTAATTCTTCCTATTCGAGTAATCAAGGAGCTTGAAAGCAGAATGAGGAATTTTTTGTGGTCTCAAGATGTTTCCTTTCAAAGAGGTAAGGCAAAGGCTTCATGGAAATCTTTATGTCAGCCGAAATATGAAGGAGGTCTTGGGTTGCGTCGGATTCAGGAGGTTAATAAAGCTCTTATGGTGTCTCACGTTTGGAGCATTATTACCAGGCGTCAGTCTCTCTGGGTTCAATGGATTTATTCGAACAGATTAAGGAATTCTAACTTTTGGGAATGTAGAGTTCCTTCGTCTTGTTGCTGGAGTTGGAGGAAAATCCTTCAATTACGGCCGTTAATCAGACAGTATGTCTGGTCCAAACTAGGAGATGGTAAGATGACTTCAGCATGGTATGATCGATGGTGTGATTGTGGTCCGCTGGCAAGCTTTATAACTCCAAGGGTTATTTCATCTGCAGGGTTCGATCTTCATGCGTCAGTCCATGATATTTCGTTTAATGGTGATTGGATTTGGCCTACGGCTTGGCGTGATCTTTATCCGGTTCTAATTCAGGTTGATAACGTGCATTTAATTCCGAATAATAGTGACCGATTTTTCTGGAAAGATGGTAACAAGTTGTATGAGTATTCGACTGCTTCTGTGTGGCAATCGATCAGATCCATGGAAATGGAAGTGGACTGGGCAAAAGTGGTGTGGTTCTCTCAATGTATTCCTCGTCATGCATTTCTTATGTGGCTTATAGCGCGTCGGAAACTTTTGACACAGGATAAAATATTACAGTGGGATATTTCTAGAAGAAAGAACATGAATATGATGTGCTGTTTACTTTGCTATGCAAATATAGACTCTCATGACCACCTGTTTTTTGAATGTAAGTTCTCCTCTCATGTTTGGTGTTCGATTAGAGATAAGGTAAACATGGAAAAGGTTGAGCCCAAGTGGATCGAGATCATGGATTGGCTTCAAGCTAGGAGTTCGTCTAAATCAGCATTGAATTATTCAAGACGGCTTATAGTGGCAGCGATTGCTTACTTTGTTTGGCAAGAGCGAAATGCTAGATTGTATAGAAATCAAACGAGACCCCCGGATGAGATTATTGCTACGATCTTACAGACGATTCGATACAAGCTTATGGGAGTTAAGTTTAAGAACACGGATAGAGTCAGACGATTTCTAGAAGTGTGGGATATTCATGGAGACGCTATGCTTGATGATGGAGGCTAATATATTATTCCTATTTGAGATTCTTATTTTCTAGATTATAGTCTAGTTGTTTTTTATTGATTTATCTCGTTTCTTTGTTTGCTGTGCTTCGGCTTGTTTACTATCATGGGGGTATATCCCATGTTAGAACAAGTATGGGTTTTCCATACTACTTGTTCTTTTGTGTTTGTGAATATATAGAATCATCGGGGTAACCCTTTACCCAAAAAAAGAAATTTCAGAAAATCCAAAAACATTTGAAATTTTGAAAAAGGCAAAAACATGATAAAATGAAAAATGAGTTTTTGTGTCAAAGAAGAGGAAATGATAGTACATCAGTAGACAATCACAGCATGCTAAAGAAATGGAAAGAAAAATGTGATAAACGGTCTCACTGATGATGTGTCAATAGGTTTTTACACATTTAGTAGATTGTGACGAGATATAAACCTAAATTCAAACTTGCTTATATCGTGGGGAAACATCTCTCGGATATATGGGTAACCCCCGAAATCTTGTTTGAAAGGTCCCTCCTTCTGAGATACTAGGTCTTTATGCTCAGTGATATCTGGGGTATTATCCTGGGACTTCTGATTTTGCGGAAGCAATGGCCTAGTCCCCGGAGAATACTTTATGCTTGCTTGAAATATAGCCAACCCTCAGCATAAAAAATGATGAAACATTGAAAAAATATGTAAATCATGTGTTGTTGTAAAAAAGATCCTCTAAAGGGGACCCACCAAAATTCGAGCCGTCATCTCTCTGCTGAACGGAAGTTCTGACCTGAGCTCTCATGGTTTTCGCTATTAACCCCTTGTAGATATCATATGTGGTATACTCACCTGTAAGACTGAATATTTGGATCTGGATACGGGAGTATATTCTGAGGTGGGACACGTGATTAAGTTTAAGTGCTTAAAACATTAATCTCGTATCTCGAAGCAGTTGAACTTTGTGTGAGAATTTAAAGTGGATCAGTATACTGACAATCTAAGTGAATCGTTTAGAACTTAAAATGATTAAAGCTTAACGGTGTTGATGATTTGTCTCATAAACTGATATGATCCTCTTACACAAACTCACAAAAATATTGTAT
Source organism: Helianthus tuberosus (assembly GCA_030545235.1). Classification (NCBI taxonomy): domain Eukaryota; kingdom Viridiplantae; phylum Streptophyta; class Magnoliopsida; order Asterales; family Asteraceae; genus Helianthus; species Helianthus tuberosus. The sequence goes on from CM060408.1 coordinate 105,926,104, forward strand.
GTAAATATTTCTTTATTGCATTTCATTTCATTCAAAAATCCAAAAAGATTTTAGTGTGTTTTAGCATAAATTTTTGAAAAATACAAAAAGATTTTCGACAACTGATGTTGGAGAGCTGATTTTCAAAATTCCAAGTGCTAAACATGATGACAAATGGTTTGGGAGAGTGTTGTTTTGAAAAGAAAAATGATATTTCTTCGAATGGTTCATCAGAGATTAATATTGTAAAATCATTCTTTGATTGAATAATTCCACAAGTGGTCATCAGAAATTATATGATAAATCATTTGTGAGGTTAATTTTACAAATGGTAAAAAGAGTTTAAATTTGTGAAACTTATTGTTGGGTAGAGATTTATGCAGGTGAGCCAGGAATCGATCCTGAACCTGTAAATCTGTGAAGAAAGAGTGTGAGCCAGCTCTCGATCCGTGAACAAGAATTCCAGACTACGATCCCAGCTTACTGAGAGGGGGAGTCTGAATGTCAAAGAGCAAGGTTCTGATCCTGAGATTGCTGATGCTGATGAACTTAAGGAATCAAGAGATCTGATTAAGAGAAGATAGAGCCAGATTGCGATTCTGGGATTGAAGATTATTTGTTCGAGGAGAGTCTGTTGATGAAAAGAGAAAACAGAAGATTTGAGGGGGAGTCTGTTGGTGCATGCGTCTGTCGACTTCATCTTAAGACTCGTTAACATTCGAGGGGGAGTCTGTTAACATTCGAGGGGAGTCTGTTGGTGCATGCGTCTGTCGACTTCGTCTTGTATCGAGTCTTGTATTTAGATAGATCAGGGCACGTTATACGAGAGAAATGTCAGATATAGGGTTTATGGCAGTTTCAAACGAAATTACATTGTGTAATTCCACTTGAAATGGTCATGTCCAGTTCAAGCGAAATCATGCATGTAATTCCGCTTGAAGCTAATCCCGCTTGAACGTAATCCCGCTTAAGTCGTGTTCAAGCGAAATTACAACCCTATATATACCCATGTCCTGATTTCGCTTGAGGGATTGAGAACAGTTCCGGTTTGTGCAACGAAGTGCTGCCGAAGTGTCGTCTCGCTGTAAATCATTGTGAAATCAATATATAACGACAGTTTAAAGTGATATTCTTGCTGAATTGACCTCAATACGTCTGTTTCCGCCTTTCGTATTGAGAAAAACTCTTCTGATCGACTCGTTCGGGTCTGAAAACGATCCTACAATTTTGATAGAAAGGTCACCCATATACAAGACAATTAATTAGTATAACATTCCAACCAACTATATATAAAATAGTTTTTAAGACTATTTGGGTCGAATGATTATATTAAAAATAAAACTAGTTACTAGTGGTTAATAAATTTAAACAAGCCTATAATTCTTATATGATAAAAATGGGAATGTTACATTGACGAACTCACCTTTTTCGTTGCTTAACTCATGTGTCGGTTTTTCACTTATTTGTTCTTTCATTTTTAAATTTTCAACTATCTCTTTTTTATTTAATTCTTCTCTTGCGCGGGACTTCTCTTCCCTTGCGCGAGATTCTAATATGCAACGTTCGATAGTTTTAATGTGTTCTATTATCCTATCGGCTATGTCGGTGATAGAGTAAGGATCGGGATCCTCAAAGCTTGAATTCGGATGTTCGGTCCTTTGTTCCTCACAATACTCATAGAAAGTAGATGGTTCACACCATTGTTCTTCATTGTAAGTATAAGATGGATAAGGGTCGTAATTTTGTTCTTCATAATATTCATATGAAGGTGGTGGCTCATATTATGGTTCCTCAAAGTATGAGTATGAAGGCTCATACCTTGGTTCTTCAAAATATGAGTATGAGGGAGGAGGTTCATACCTTGGGTCTTCATAGGATGTGTATGAAGTTGATGGCTCATACATGGGCTCCTCATAGTAGGTGTATGAAGTGGACGGTTGAAATAAGTCACAATATTGAACCGAGTGCGGGTCACCACAATTGGTGCAATAGTCTCCCCTATAATCATCATCCTCATAGGTGTAGTTGTAACCTCCTGAATATTGATCCATAAGAATCACTCAGCAGATCACAACAGAGTCTCGAGACCAAAAAACAAGAATAAAAACGGAAACAGAGGCTGGACACGGCCCCGTGTTCAGTGAGCATGGCCCCGTGTTCAGATTCTGTATCTGGGCGTTTTAATTAAAGTTACTGATTTCGTTGAGCACGGGGCGTGTTCAGTGAGCACGGCCCCGTGTTCAGGCTACTGTAAATGCAAAATCTAACTAAAATACAGAAAAATGTGCGCGTTTTAAAAAGGTTTTGAAAAACTGATTAGGCCGTCGATTTTAAGCTTTCTTAAAATCCTTGTGTCCCCGGCAACGGCGCCAAAAACTTGATGTGCGTGAGTGTTATTAGTTTTTTAATGTATATTTTAAGCCCTTTTACACTTTTTAGCCAAGTTTTAAATTTATAAAACGCGATATTTACTAACACTAAACACACATATGGGCAAGTGCACCCATCGTGAGCGTAGTATAGTGTTGGTAAGATACCGAGGTCGTCCAAGGACACAAAAGCTTTTAGTACCGGTTTATCCTCAACGTCTAATCAAATCAAAAGTTTAGAAAAAGGTTTTAAACAAGAAAAATAAAACTAACTAAAATGCTGAAAAATAAAATAAAATAAAAATAGATAGACAAGATGAATCACTTGGATCCGACTCGTGTTTAGTGTAACCTTTGATTATTTCCGCACTTTTTCACTTTTTAAGAGATTATCTTAGTTATTGTAGTAGGCCCCTCTTCTGAAGGTGACGTTACCCTCAACCTAGTAGTTTGAGTCAGCAAGGATACAATCCTAAAGGGTTGGATTATTGAAAGATAATTAATTAAGTTATTAATGCATATTGTAGTAGGCCCCTCTTCTGGAGGTGACGTTACCCTCGGCTAAGTAGTCTGAGTCAGCAGGGATACAGTCCTAAGTAGTCGGGTTAAAGTATTAATAGTAGTTTACATATGAGGGGATCAAGGAGTTCGGACCCCCGCCATCCAATACCAGTGGGTATTGAAGGAGGTCCTACTAAAGTTAACCCAGGTCCTTGCAGGATCTATACACTGAATAAAGCAAGACTCTTACCAAACCGTTTCCTTAACCCCCGACCAAGTAGCCAACATATCTCCATATAGACAGTGGAGATATGAATGGTGAAAATCTTTTATTTTATTTAGACAGTAAAATAATGCCAAGACACCACGGACAAACGATAAGGAAGACTCACCTTCAACATAAGAAACTAGTTATTAAAGTCATTAATACAGAACCAAATAAAAAGTGCAAAAAGATTAAAAATAAAAAGTATTACACTAAACACTTGTCTTCACCAAGAGATGTAAGAGACTTAGGCAAACATGGCCTTTGATTGTCAAGAACTGTTACGATCAATCTTGGATCCCGAGACTACTCACAGACTCTATGATGGATGATGGATGATGGTGGTGGATGTGGGTTGTGATGGTGGTGGTGGGTGGGTGAAGTGTGAGAGAGGTGGTTTGCCAAGGGATGGTTTGCAAATGAGCCAAGCACCCCTATTTATAGCCTGCACAGAAGCCCGGACACGGCCACGTGTCCATTGGGCACGGCCCCGTGTCCACCCGTCTTCTCTTCCTTCATTAAATGCAATTTGTCTGCATTAGTTGACCACGCCCCTGTGTCCGCTGGGCACGACCCCGTGTGCAGAAGCATATATGTACTATCAAGATTTCCTCAGATTCTGAGAATCTTAGAGTTGACCACGGCCCCGTTTCCGCTGAGCACGCCCCCTTGGTGGGTGATAGAAGCTTCTACAGCTTTGTCTTTTCTGCAGACACTTGGGCACGCCCCCGTGCTCATTGAGCACGTGGCGTGTTCAGCCTTCTGTTCCCTTGTTTTGCTTGGGAAGATGCTGTCGAGGGGTCGGGCATGCCACGTTTATCCCTTTTCTTGTATTTATGTTAGATTTAGCTGCCTTTTTGCTTCTTTTGTTCATTTGAGCTCATTTAATCCTGAAAATACAAAAGGAAGACAAAAACACACTTTTTCCAACACTAGTACTAAAAAAGGGTTAGTTTAATGTCACATTTGATGTAATTTATATGTTGCATTTTGCGCACATCAATGGTCATAGTTTGACAAAGGCTCTTACTATCAATCTTGGATCCCAAGACTACTCTAACTCTAACTAAAGTGGTGGAAGATGATGGTATTGTGGTGATGGAAGTAAGAGAAATGGTTTGCCAATGGATCGTTTGCAAGTGAGCCAAGCACCTCTATTTATAGCTGGATACAGGAGACTCACACGGCCTCGTGCCTGGTGGGCACAGCCCCATGTCCTTCACCTTTTCTGTATTCATTTAATGCTCTTGTCAGCTCTTCTACACACACGGCCGCGTGTGTCAACGGCACGACCCCGTGGCCCTTGTACTTGTTATACGAACCCAGATATGCAAATCTGATAGTTGACCACAGCCCGTGCTTAGGTGACACGTGTAACATTCCCAAAATGTTTATTTATAAAATTTAAAATAAAGTATATAAAAACTTATGTTATTAAACGGATAGATCATGGGTAAGTTAACCGATAGAAATATGAGGTATTTTGGCGAATGTAGGAACCGTTTAATAATTATAATAATAAAAAATATGTTATAATTAACCTTACTCCGTTTTTAATGAAACTTAGGCCAAAATGTAGATAAAAATATTCTCGTTCTAATGGCATATTCATCATTTTATAAAATGTCATATTTTAGAAGTTATAAGCGCCAAATAAATAAAGTAGTTAAATTAATTATAATAATAATAATAATAATAATAATAATAAATTAAAAACTAAACATGTGAATTCTAATGAATTGTGTACGTGGACACTAAAATTCATATCTAACATTTAATGAAAGAAAGTGTACGTGTCCAGGGATTTCGTGATCCCTGGTTTATGTTGTAGTATGAATAGGCACTTCAACAGAAGCTTTTCAAATTGCTTCTTCTTTCTCCATCTCGCTCTCTGTATAATCTATAATTTTCTTTAGTAGTTCACCCCTAAATCTTACAAAGCTCTGCCCCGTTTTAAGTGGTTTAACCCCTGATCACTTATTCGATACTTTGCCCGATTGATCTTGAACCCAGCAACGCATGTCAAGGCACTGCCTGACTAAGTACGTTGGGGTTCTGTCTCGGGATGTATTGATAAAGTTAAATTAGGTTATTATACTTAACACGAGTGCATTATATATTTTATTAAACAGTAATAACAACCCTCATAAAACACCCTAAACATTCCTAATATACCTCGAATACTCGTTAACGGGCCTACAATACCTTAATATTTATAAAAAAACAAATAAAACAAATAATTATAGTGCCTCGCGGCGCTCGACGGACACACCTTCTATGTGTCGCGGGGCGCGACGGTCCATACTTGTCGGACACACAATGCCGCCACGTGTCCCCCTCCGGTCAAATTTGCATGTATCCGTACAATTATTAAACAATAATTAGACAATGATTAGTGCTTAATGACTGTGCTGATTTAACATTTGTGACATGAATCCTATCTGGTTATTGTTATCATATATACATGTGCATCATATATTGCATAATGTCATATCATTATTGCATGCACACCTTTATTGATTCAAACGATGCACGAAACAAAGCTAGCACAGTTATCAGATAAATCAGAAAAATACTGACGGAGTTCAGTACATGGACAGACATGGTATTGAGATACAGAATGGGTCAGAAACCAAGAGTTACACTAGTATAGTGTGTAGGAAAGTAAGGATCATAAAACTGCCTTCCTAGAGATAGTTTAAGTGCCGAAAAGTGCCTAAAACTCACCTAAACTGCAGAATTCAGCAAAATTCAGCATTTAAACACTTTAATATCATGCAGAAATATGGTTAAATGGTCCTGAATGCTTTCCTAAGTGTCGGGAATCAAAACTATCACAAAAGGTAACATAAAGCACACTAAACTGCGTAGTTTAGCACCTTAACGAACCGGTAACCAACCGAACAACCGGACACTACCCGAAACACCAAATTTTCACTAGAATTTTAACATTACCAAGCTAGTTATGGTCCCCGAACATCGTAACACACTATATAAACATATAATAACTAAACACCTAACTATTATACTTAGATTTCAACTAAATCAAACTAACTATTAGTTACATCTTAACTAAACACCCCCCCCCCCCATCTTACGGTTTCATGTGGCCCCCACCCCCTAGATTTTATTTGATTATTTAGTTAGATTGTGTCTCTTCTTTATAAAACATATAAACCATTAGATTTTTAAGTGTTGGAAGTTTATAAGAACAACCAAGGGATCATAATCTATCATTCTCATTTCTACACAACACCCACACTTCTCTTCTTCTTCCTCTCCTTGGTTCGGCCGAGAACAACAACAACATAACCACCACCTTCACTTCATCTTCAACCAATTTCAAGAAGTCTCAAAGGTGTAAGAAGGTGTATAAGGAAGCTTGGTGCTTTTGGAAGTTGAAGGACCACTCACACAAGTTTTATCCACTTCTTTTTCATCTTGTGATCATCCCTAGCCTTAAGCTAGTAGTAAGATCTTCTACACTTCATTTTACATCTTGTTTAAGTGGTTAAAGAATGATACAAGTTGGTAATCTTGAAGAACACTATAAATCTTGAACATGAAACTATAACATAAGACTAAAATCATAAGAATACATAATGTTTAAGTGTTGTTATGCTTGTTGATTGTTGATTACTCATGTTATTGATGTAGATCATCATGTGATCTTGCTAGATAGTGATTAAAGACATAATCTAGCAAGATGAGAGGATGATTATGTTAAAGATCAATAGATCATCCTCATGAAAATCATGAACTTGAAGGTATGAGTTGTTTTTCTTGTTAAGTGATGATCAAAGTAAACATAAAGTCTTGTAAATCTATGATTTCAAGAATGATTTTTCAAGAAATCAAGTTAAAAATACAAAGTTTACTTAATCTTGGTTCTTAAAGAAATTCACCACATTTTTAGTGGTTAAACAAGTATAGAAATACTTATGTAACAAGAAAAACTCAAGAAGAAACATTTTCATAAAATTTAATTACAAGTTGTGAAGATCTAAATTCTTCAAAAATGATGTTTTTAAATAAACAACCACACTTTAAAGGGTAACTAAGTTTACTAAACACACTAGTAAGTTACTACAAATTTTTGTAAATTTTCAAGTTCATGAAATAGTAAATTATGCTTGATTTTGGTAAATTGGTAGGTGTTGATTGGTTTATTGTTTATTGTGTTGATTTATAAAAGAAAATGATATGCTTTGAAAGCATGGAAACCTCCATTTTTAAGGGGAAACTATGGCGAAATTTTTCTAAAAATTAAACACTTAGAAAAATATTTTTAAAAACAAATATTTACCAGTATATTTTAAGCCATGGATTTTCATATAAAATTTGCCATAAACTTTGCTACAAAAATTATAAATATTGGAGGTTGGTTTTTGTAAATAAAAATGACTAAATATGTATTTAGGAATTAAATATTTAGATGTCACCTTGTGTGTGATTATTTGTATATTATGTGTATTAGTTATATTATTTTAGTACTTGAAATAATATAACTCACCTATATACCAAGAAATTACAATCCAAAATATTACCAAAATTCCAAGAATTTAATATACAATTTATACCTAAGATATTGGAGAAACCGAACAAGGAATATAACTTACAAAAATATTCCGGAATTTAATTCATAAGTATATTTTGTTAATTAGTATTTTGGACACCAAGAGAACAAAAATATGATTTTTATAATTATTACAAAATATATCATATTTTTTACAAGGAAAAAATATATTATTTTTTGTAAGTAAAAATATATATTTTCTTGGAATTATTAGAAGATATATTATTTTTGGGAGAAAATATATATTTTCTTGAATAAACATGAAATACATTATTTTTGGATGAAAAATAAGTTTATATATATTTTCCAAGCTAAACTTGAAAATATATTATTTTTGAGACTTATATGAAATTTATAAATATGTTGCCAAGGGAAAATTATAAGTAATTTTCTATGTAATACTTCTTAAAATATATATTTTGGGAATATATATTGATGTATTTTTATTAGAAATATTATTCCGAAAAAGTTAATACAAAAATTAAGTATGAGATACTTAATAAACACAATAAAAATACGTATTCTCGTACGTATAAATACACACCGGAATACGCCATCGATACTTGGCAAAGATATACAAGTATAAGAATACGAGTATGAATACACCCATCCTTAGAAAGTTATATATGTACAAATACATAATAAGTATCAAGTTGAAATATATTATTTTATCTATTATTCCAAAATTTAATAAATATAATTTAAGTTAAAATATTTATTATATTAACAAATAATTATATAACTTGGAATAATATTAAAGACACAATGAAACGTAACTCAATGGCACTAGATAAGACTAAGTCTAGGCACGACCCGCTCGTCTAATAGACTGTAGTACGTTTGTAGGAAGCCGTGTGAACAAGTAACAGCTGTGAGTTACGTTAGGTTGATTTGAAGAACGCAAAACTGTGAGTTCATGCCCCCCCCCTTTTCTTTTAACTGTTTTCAGTTTTATAACTTCGGGGGTGAAGTAAATGTTACAAATTGTTTACGAACGATTACATTTGGTATGGTTAGCTAAGGAAAGGTGATGCTAGATCATGTGAGTGGTGGGTACAACGCTTAAGACCATTAATCCTCGTAGTAGGACCGAGGGACATGAGTGATAGATCTATTTGGGTGTAGCGAGCCCACACCCATGTGGACCGGGGTTTGGCCAATGAGGTGACAATGTCTTCAAACAGAAGCCCGGTGCAAAATCTGCTAGGTTTGAGCCTTCCTGCATCACGTCACACATATTAATGGCCTTGCAAACCATTAATGATCAGTTTTCCTTGTTTGCTTTCATGCCAGGGTTTACAAATACATACTTACTTATAATGATTACAAAGTTTACTCGAGCTCACACACTAAACACATGAACTCGCTCAACTTTTGTTGATGTTTTCAAACAACATGTATTTCAGGAAACTAAGTATGGATCTGGCAGGCGTTGAAGTTTTCAAGTGTTGTCTAGAATAAAAGATGTCATCCGGTGTCGAATGGTTTGGAGTGTGTATCCTATCCTGGATAGGATACATATTTCAACTGTCACACACCGATATTTCCACGTATTACCGGTGGGCCCGGTGGGGAGTATCGTGACATAGTTGATATCATCATAGTCAATAATCACGGTTCAATGCACAGCGGAAGTCTAAAAGTAATAATATTACAAACCGAATGAAAGTATCATGAGTATTACAAATGGAATGTAAAAGGATCCACAGGCGGATCAAAACATAGGAAATAGTGTTCAACAGATTTTTAAGTGACAAAGCTTGCAAGACTTCTTTATTTATTCACTCAGGAGTAGCCAGCCTATTTCGCATAGTACCTGCACTTAACCTTTTGAAAAATACGTCAGTTTACACTAGTAAATACAATTAACTGACTCTTTTGAAAATGTTTTAAGAAAATTTATTTAAATGCACAAGGCCCAAATAATCTTTTATAACTTGGGACAATTATTTAAAAATAATCTTGTAAAAGAATTATATGTTTATTATACGTTTAGTGGCCCGGGTTAAATACCGGGTTAAAGATTAATAGACACACCACATAATATAACCTACGGCGAGTTATTCTCGAACAGGCAGGTATATCATTTTACATACGCACCGGCAGGTGTATGCCTACACCTCGTTCTTAAGTCGTGGCCATTTCAATGAATGAGCCGAGGATATCCAGGACATGGTCATTAAACCCCCAAAGGCTTTAACAAACAAAACAGATTAAACGGGTTATCTCAATCAATTAACCTTCATACGATTAAAGATTCAATACCCGACCAAGCGGTATTTTATATACCGTATCCCAAGCCCGTATAAGGGAAAATAAGTTAAAAGTATTTACCTGAGCAAATTATACAAATTAATCCCAGCCGTATACAATCAGCAAGTGCAAATATCTTTTACTGGGCTCCTAAATCTGGAATGAAGGTTTTAATAACCTATTAGGTTCCCAACGGGTCTTACTTAAGTTTAAACTTAGACTGGTTAGTTTTAAGGAAAGATATACGGTTCAAAACGCAAGATCAAGCGAAGACCGGATTAGAATGTGATTTAGATCGACAAGTATGAAGACTTGTATATGTTGGATCTGAGTTTGGTTTTGATTGTATTTTACGTTTGAAATTAAGATGGAAATGAATGAGTTGTGCAGCGAAATTAATATGGAAACAAACTTTGCATACAATCAAACGAGATTATTGCTTTAATCAAAACACTTTTCACTATGAACCGAAAGATTGAATTTAGTTTCAACAACGATTACAAAGCAATGCTTGACACAAACTCCCCCTCAGCCAGAGCTCAGTGTTTGTTCGTGCAGAGAAGACGATTTTGCAAAGAGCTAATAGAACAGTACAGAGCACTGTTCTATTTATAGGCATTAGCAAACCACTGAGCATCTAAGCTGACGTCACCATGAAAGTGACATCTAACCTCCTAACAAACTCTAACCTCTGATCTATATAAACACTGCTATACTAACTACTGCTTATTACATTACATATCATAAAGACAGAGTAAACAACTGATGCATCCCTCCACTGCTGTGAACCCAGCAGTACTTGTCCGGATCAGCAGTGCTTGAAACAAGGTAGTAGATTGAGCAGCAGAGCTTTAGTCTTTCATCAGGTCTTTACTTGATCAGCAGTTTGTAGATCAGCAGATTGCACGATCAGTAGATAGGAGGTCAGCAGATGTTGAAAACCACTTTCAAGGGGAGAGACTTGTATGTAACATCTGCTTATTCTGGATCCACTACTCTGACCCAGTTTTGGCTTTAATTATCTGTTCCTCTGGTAGGGTTCAATCCCAACAATCTCCCCCTGGAACAGATAAAGCCAAAACTCTTCATTATTGTGGAATTCTTTATTGCCTCATCAACAGTTCCCTTATCTGACCTTTAAATTGTAGTTCAAAGTCTAGGGCATCTGTGTCGTCATCATCCCTGCTAAGTGGAAGATCAAGGAGATCCTGCAAATCTTCAAGACTCAGGCCAAGAGCTTGTTCCCTTGATATTTTCTTCACTTCTCCACCAGACCTGAGCAAAGTCAATACGTAGATCTATTTGTCAGTTTCCCACTTTTGTATTTTTGAGCCTGGTGGGTTTCTTGGGAGATGTTTATTTGCAGAGGTATTTGGTGAGGCTGGCCTATTCATAACTGGCTGAGCAGTACTTGCAGTTTGATCCAAGCCAAGAGTTTCTATGATCATTTTCTTTATGCCTTCTTTTACAAGGTCATCTCCTTTTATCAACTCTTGGATGGTTTCACCACCCAACTGTTTGTGTGTCCTTCTTTTATAGATGGCTGCACCAGTTGGAGCAGTGGCTCTCCTGATTTGCAGCTTTGTTGGTCTTTTTGAAACCTCTGCCTCAGGATAGTCAGGCTTTTGAGGAACTTTGGGATCTTTCTTTCTTAGTTCTTCCAACCTTTTGTAGGTGGCCCTGACTACATCTTCTTTCCACCTTGCTATTTGTCGTTTAGACCCATAATCAGCAGCAACCAATTCCTCTTTCATTCTCTTCAGCTCAAGTGATTTATCAGGCACATTCTTTTTGAATTTTGACCATTCTGGAGGAGTGTGTTTGACCTCATTTTTTTATCATTTCTTGAATCCTGGCTGCTTCTCGTTCAAGCTCAGGAATAGTCCACTCCTTGTACATGTGCTTTTCTCCCTTGTATTTCTTTGTTTCCATGATGCTTTCAATGTAGTCTTTTCTCAGAGTTTCATCTGCTCTTTCTGAAATTTGTTGACATACATTTTTTGCAAATTGTTCCAGGGATCTGACTTGTGTGAGTAAGTACTGATAGTTCTGCTGTATTTCCCTATCAGATTTCCCTTTTGTGTTTCTTTTTGAGATATCCTCTGCTTGTTTAGCCTTGAGTTCCAAATATTCTTCAATATTGTTAGGCCTGGGATATCCTTCAACTGATGGCAATCTCCTTTTAGCAGGATCATCCTCATAATAAAAAGACTTGATTTCATCTCTGACTGTAATGAGCTCAAGAGGAAATTGGACACCTGTAGGAGCTAAGGGCTTTTGAACTTATGCTGATGAGAGAGGAACATGTTGGGTATTGTAACAAGTGACAAGGATTTTGAAGATGTTGGTGGTGGTGAATTGTCATCATCTTTAAGAATTAGCCTTCTCCTTTTTGTTTGAGGAGGGACTGATGATGTTTTGGGTGGAACAGTGGTTGTGATTTGAGTGGCAGTGGTTTGTGATTGACTAACAGCTGTTGAAACAACTGGTGTCTCAACCACTGTTGTCATTACAACAGATGTTATAACATCTGCTGTCTTCTGCTTTTTGGCAGGAGGTGATGTTGTTTTTGATGGTGATGGTGGTAAAGCAGTGGATGTGGTGTGTGTTGAAGTGGTGTGTGTTGAGGTGAGGACAGATGTTGAAACTGCTGAAGTACCAGCAGTAGTTGATACAACAGGAGTTACAACAGCTGTTTTGGATGGTGGTTTTGGAGCAGACTTTGAATGTCTGGTTGGGATGGATTTGGGTTGCCTTACTTTTCTAGTAGGCTTCTTCTTTTCATCAACAGGATTTTCATCATCCTTTGATCCAGAAGTACCCTGATCTGGATAATCCACCCTAGCTTTCTTCTTGGCCTCTCTATCCTTTTTGACACTTGCAAATGCTTCTGCCAGTGCATTTGTGGTCACATAAATTTTCTTGCTACCATCTGGCAAAGGGATATTTCTGGTCATGGCATCCTTTTCTGGTTCAATGAAAAGACCATCATCTATTCCCTTCTTCTTCCACTCCTGAATTTTCTCCCCTTTTTTGGCATTATCTGGAGGGAGTTGATCAATAAAGAGGACAGTTGGAGGAGCAGTGCCAGTGGTATGCAGGATCTGAGCTTTTAGAGCCTTGAGATCAGCTTGGGTGTTCTTGAACCTAGACTCCAAAGTATTTCTCAGCTGTAGTACATGTTTTTCATGTTGCTGATCTGCCATTTGTGCTTGTTGATGGAGAAAAGGTTGAAATAAATTCCAGAGCTCATTTGTAGCAGGTGCTTGTGGTGGAACAGGTGCTTGAGGTGGAACAGCAGTGGATTGCACATTTTGTACTTGTAACAACTGTTGCAGCATATCTTTGAGTTCTGCAACAGAGTTGTCAAGTTTTTCAACACGATCCGTCAATTTCTGGTACTTTAAACCATCACCCAATTTAATGGGATCATCTGATTTCCCACTAGCAGTGGTTTTATCAGTGGTTGAGGTAGGGAGTTTACTCCAAACATTAACCACTGATGCCCCTTTTTCTTGGTACTGGGGTCTTCTTCCTTCAACACTTGACAGTCTTTTGATGTTGCCAGAGGTCAAGAAAAGTCCACTGGTAGCTGTCTGAGGTGCTATGGAAGGAATTGCCTCCAAGGAAGTCTTATTAATGTAACCACTGTCCAAATGTAAACATGTGGGTTCAACATTTGTAGTGGCTGCTTCACTTGGAATACCACCAAGAGTTACTTGTAACTCAAGGGGTGTAACCTCCTCAGGTTGTGTTGGTGGGTTAGCAAGGATTGATACATCAGGCCCAGTTATTTGTTGAGGTATATTCTCATTAATAGGTGATTGAGAAGGACTGGTTGGTGCATGGTTCAAATCAATTGCATCCAACAGAAGTTTAGTGGGTGTGGGGATTGTGGATGTGATGGTTGGTGTAGAAAAAGGATTTACCCCAGGAAGTGGGCTGTGGATGATGGAAACAAGTGCTTCCAGAGCATCATGATGTGGTGTCCCAATTTGTACAACCTGTTCTTTTTGTGAAGAAGCAGGAGGGGTTTCAGCTATGGGTTGAGATATTTGTACCAACTGCTGTGAGGAAGTAGCAGTGGTGGTTTCTTGTGACTTTTGTGTTATCACTGGCAGTAGCTCTGGTATCTCATCCTCCAGATATGCCTTTTTGATAGGTTTGGGGGGTTTTTGTGTTTTTCTTTTTGTTGTCTTTTTGGTGATTTTAGGTGTGGGTTTCAAAGCAGTTGTTCTGCTGCTTTGATCACCTTGAGCAGTGGGCTCAGCAGCAGATACCTGAGGAGCAGTGGTAGCTGCTAAAATCTGCTCAGGCACCTCTGCTTGTGTTTTGCAAGGTGTTAACATTCTTGAAAAAGTTTCAGCAGTTAAACTGTTTATTTGAATAGAATCACCTTGGTTTATTATAGCAATATCATCCTTACTGAATTTCTTTTCAAAATAATAACTTAGAAATCTTGGAAACAGTAGGAATGATTTTGTTTCAACATTATTAACCAAATCATTAAAGATTTCCCGAGAATAATTAAAATTTTCTTCTTGAAGAATAGCATATCCCGGATTTTGAATCTTTAATGGTATTTCATTAAAAGAAGTGGTTTTGTTTGAAACACACATTAGGAGGGTATGGAATAAAAATCTTGTTGCAGAAGGAAAGAAGCCTTTTTGTAAGGTAGCTTTCTTCATCATTGTGTCTGCATACCCTCTCTCAATGAAGTCAATTTTCAACTCGTTTTTAGGGAAAGAAGTTTTACCTTGCTGATCCTCGAGTTGAAAGACCTCTGAAATTGACTGTGGTGTAATCTTGACAGGTTTTCCCTTTAGAGTAGAGTTAATGGCTATTACAGCGTCTCCTTGTGTTTCAAGGGTTGCATTCTTCCAAAACTCCCTTTGGGTTGTCAAGTAAATTGGTGCATCGGCTATTAACAAAGTTTTGTACTTTGATTTAGCCATTTTGGCGATGATGGAGTCGAAAGCTTCTGTGGTGCCGGGTTTTGTGAGAAGACCCAGAAGATTGTGAGACGGTTTGTGTGGAATTTCAGTGGGATTGGCCTTTTGAGAGACCGCTTTCGACGATGATTTGGAGGTGGGTTTTGCAGATTGCTTCGATTTTGTCATTTTGAAGATGATGATCGAAGAAACTTGTGAAGAAATGAGATGGAAAAACTGTTTTGAGAAGAGAATTTTTGAGAATTCAATTCGACAGTAAAACCCTGTTTTTGATGTGAAGTGGGGGTTTTATAGAGGAAAAGTGAAGGCTGACGTGGCAGCGGTTACAAAAGTACTGACCACTATGTACTGCCCACATGCCAAACTCTGAAGAAATGAAGGACAGTACTTTTATGAAAGTTACTGATGAAGGCAGTGGTTACAACGGTAAAATGGAAGCAGTGGATGATTTTCACTATCAGTGGATAAGACACTGCTTTTGAACAACAGAGTTTATCAAGGGAATGAGAGAACAGAGGATGACTTTCAGCAGTGGACAGACTTTGTAGTAGAACAGTCTTTTGAACAATCAGTGGTTATGGCAAACTTTTAAGGATTTAATGAAAATTTCACTTTTAGCTATTTTTAAGGATGGATTTTTGATTTTCTGAAAACATTTGAATGCTTTTATTCATAGAACGAAAAGATGTTGCTTGTTATTCCATGTTTAGCATCCCAATTCTAGAGACCAAGCTTTCAAAGGTGGCTGTATCAAGTGCTTTTGTGAGCACATCTGCCAACTAGTCTTTAGTTGGGACATGATGCAGAGAAATCAAACCTTTTTCATAGCAATCCCTCACAAAGTGATGTCTGATGTCGATGTGTTTGGTGGTTGAATGGGAAACTGGATTTTTGATGATATTTTCTGCTGCCTGGCTATCCAACATCAGTGGTGTCTTTAAGGCAGTGATACCAAAATCCAGTAACTGGTTTTGAAGCCACAGCTTGCAGCAGCAATGTATTCAGCTTCAGCAGTGGATGTTGAAACAGCTGCTTGCTTTTTTCTTTGCCATGAAACTAAGCAATCACCTAGAAACTGGCACCCTCCTGATGTGGACTTCCTTGTGGTGTTACATCCAGCAAAGTCATTGTCTGAAAATCCTGAAAGCTTGATATTCCCGTTAGCTGGATACCAGATACCAAGTGTGGGAGCACGTTTTATGTATCTGAATATCCTTTTTACAGCAATAAGATTGGATTCTAGGGGCTGATTGACTTCTTGCACAAACACATGTTGCAAACATGATGTCTGGCCTAGATGCAGTTAGGTACAGCAAAGACCCAATCATGCTTCTATATAGAGTTTGGTCAATCAGCTCATCCTTTTCATCAGACATGACCAGCTTATTTGTTGTCATGGGTGTGCTGCATGGTTTACAATCATTCATATCAAATTTGTTTAAAAGTTCTTTTGCATATTTGCTTTGATGAATGAAAGTACCATTTTGCATTTGCTGAACTTGGAGACCAAGAAAGCATTGCAACTCACCCATTGCACTCATTTCAAACTCAGTTGTTATGAGTTCCCTAAACTCTTCACACATTTTGTTACATGTGCTTCCAAAAATAATGTCATCCACATAAATTTGGACAATCATTAAATCCTTCCCTCTCCATTTTAAAAAAAAAGTGTTTTATCAATGGTACCTCTTTTGAAACCATTTGAGAGTAGGAAGTTGGAAAGTATTTCATACCAGGCCCTTGGTGCTTGTTTCAGGCCATACAGGGCTTTGTTTAGCCTGTAGACATGATCTGGATAAAATGGATCCTCAAAACCTGGAGGTTGACAAACATACACCTCTTCTTGAATTGTACCACAGAGGAAAGCACTTTTGATATCCATTTGAAACACCTTCATGTTGTGGTTGACAGCAAAGGCCAGGAACAGTCTAATGGCTTCCAATCTTGCAACATGGGCGAATGTTTCATCATAATCAATCCCCTCTTCCTGTCTGTAACCTTGAACCACAAGCCTGGCTTTATTCTTGACAACAATGCCCCTTTCATCAGTTTTGTTCTTGAAGACCCACTTTGTGCCAATGGGACTAACCTCTTCTGGCAGTGGTACAAGCTCCTATACTTGTTGTCTTTTAAACTGTTGGAGCTCCTCTTGCATGGCTTCTACCCAGCTGTTGTCTTTCAGTGCCTCTTGGTACTTGACTGGCTGATGGAGTGATAGAAAACCAGCAAAAAGACAAATGTTTTGGGTTTGGCTTCTTGTGAGCACCCCTTCATTGATGTTGCCAATGATTTGATCGGGTGGATGAGATCTCAAGAAGATTAAATCTCCTTGGTATGGTATGATGGCATTTGTTGGTGAAGGCTTCAAATGTGTATCATCTGAGCTAACCACTGCTGGTGACTTTGATGACCCAACAGTGGCTTCAAAAGGTGGTGGAATAGGAGGTAATGGTGAGAACACATGCTGACTTTTATCCACTGTATGATGGCATTTGTTGGTGAAGGCTTCAAATGTGTATCATCTGAGCTAACCACTGCTGGTGACTTTGATGACCCAACAGTGGCTTCAAAAGGTGGTGGAATAGGAGGTAATGGTGAGAACACATGCTGACTTTTATCCACTGTTTGGGGACTTTTGTCAGCAGTATTTTCAAAAGTGAATTTATCAAGATCAAACAGATCTGCAGGATTTGCTGGAATTTTCATTGATGAAAGTTCATTGAAATTTACATTCAAGGTCTCCTCCACTGCCTTGGTCCGTGTATTAAACACTTTATAGGCCTTGGCAGTGGTTGAGTATCCCAGATGATAACCACAATCAATTTTGGCTGCAAATTTTGAAATGGAGTCTTTTAAATTCAAAATAAAGCATGGGCAGCCAAATACTTTGAAGTATGAGATCAGTGGTTTGATTTTATACAGAATTTCATAAGCAGTCTTTTTGTGCCTGGGGTTTATTAAAACTCTGTTCTGGACATAGCAAGCAGTGTTTACTGCCTCTGCCCAGAAAGTTAATGGCAAACCTGAATCAGCAAGCATGGTTCTGGCAGCCTCAATCAATGTTCTGTTCTTTCTTTCAACTACCCCATTTTGCTCTGGTATTCTAAGGATGTTGTACTGCCTTACAATCCCTTTCTTCACACAGAAGGCATCCAACTCCTTATTTTTAAATTCTGTGCCATTGTCACTTCTGAAGCTTTTCACTGGAAGGTCAAATTGCTTTTCAACCTGTGTCACAAAGTCTTGCAAAATGCCTGCAGTCTCATCTTTTGAGTGTAAAAAGAAAGTCCATGTAAACCTAGAGAAGTCATCAACAATAACCAAACAATATCTTTTCTTCTTGAGACTCATGACTTGAACTGGGCCAAACAAATCCATGTGTAGCATTTGCAAACACTGGGTTGTTTTGGACTCTTCAATGGACTTATAAGAACTTTTATGTTGTTTTCCTTTTAAACAAGAAATGCAATGTTCAGGACATGAAAACAATTTTTGTGGTAGGCCTCTCACCAAACCATTTTTTGAAATTTCAGTGATTGTCTTAAGATTTGTGTGCCCCAGTCTTTTGTGCCAAAGTTTTGTCTCTTTGTTAGAGGCAGCTGAGAACAGACAGGCATCAGCTCTGGGACACTCTTTTGACATATCAACAACATAAACATTGCCACTTCTTTGAGCAACAAGTTTTGTTTGACCAGTGTTTATTATTGCTTCAATCTTTTTTACCATTTCTGGTCCAACAATCCTACAACACTCCTTTGTGAAGAATGACCCATACCCCTTGTCACTCATTTGTGAAACACTCAGGAGGTTGAATTTCAGACTGTCTATCAGATTGACATTTTCAAATTTTACATTTCCAGATTGAACTGTACCAGACCCCAGAACTTTCCCTTTACTGTTATTCCCAAAGGATATATAACCCCCTCCATGAATTTTGAAATCTCTGAGTAGGGCTTTACATCCAGTCATGTGCCTGGAGCCTCCACTATCAACATACCAAAGGCTATCTAAACAGGCAGAAGCTCCCTGCACATGAAGTAAAAGGATTAGTTCATTAGGGTTTCCAAAGCCAATAAGGCTTTGGATGGGGTCTCAACAGTGTCTGGGATGGATGCACATAGATGGACAGTGGTTAGGTCAGGGGTTTGGACAGTTTTAGTACTGTTTCTTGCTAACCACTGTTGGGGGTCTTGGCTAATCACCTGTTGGTACCCAAAAGGATGCCTGTTCACTTTAGGTTTAGAGGGCTTTTTGTAGGCCTCATAAACGTGTGGAATCCTTTGGTAAGACTATTTTTCCTTGACTTTTCTGAACTGATTGGCAGGGGGTGCATCAGTAACCTGAACATCTCTTTTAACAGATGTTTGGTTCAGCTATTTTGTGACAGCTGTTTGAACTGGCACAAACAGTGGTTGGTTTTTGGTGAATTTGACAGATGATGTTGATGGACTCAAGGATGTTTTAGCAATGTACTCGTTCTTTTTCACATCAAAGTTTTTGAGATACACACATGCTTGAGTTTTGTGGTTTGATTTACCACAAACAATGCAGCTTTCAGCTGGAACAATGACACTTGTCTTGTTTAAATCATAAGCTCTTAAATGGAAACAATCTTTTGTTAGATGATTCCTTTTCTCACAGAATTCACAAAACAGGTTATTGATCTTTTCTTTCTTCTTTCTCTTTTCGGACTCCTTTGCAGCAGTGGTTTTAACCTCTGTTGGGATGTCCTTGAGAGGAATGACTTTAGCTTTTGGAGGTTTAACACCATCAGTTGATGTAAAGTCCATGGGCTTGAAATTTTCAAGAATATCACACTCATCAGACCATTTTGGTTTAAACTGATAATTTTCAAGCTCCTCAAAAGTAGAGGATCCCATTGGTCTGTCAAGTGTGATTTTGTTACCAAGTTTGTCAGTGATTTTCACTTCTTGGCCATTCTTGTTTGTGGGGATGAACTCAGTGGTTACATCAGTGGTTTGAACAGATTTTTCAAAAGCAGTGTTTTCATCATCATGTTTTCTATAACCAACACCAAATTTTACATTGCTTTTAATCTGTTTTTCAAGCATAACCTCATACCCTTTGCATGATTCCACCCATTTTTCACAGGTGATCTGGGTGGACTCTAACTCCTTTTTGCAAACTTGGTATTTTTCTACCATAGTTTGGAGTTGAGTTTTGGTTATGCTTTGCTCTTCTTTAAGACTGCTGATCTCTTTCTCTTTTTCAGTCAATTTGTTTTTAAGTTCTTTTAAAGAACTTTCAAATTTGACTTCATCAGTTAAGATTTTGTTCCGAAGGTTTTCATTTACCTCTTTGATGTTAGCAAAAGCAATAATGCAATTGTCAGAACACAGTTTTTCAAGAACTTGAGGAGATACCTTGGCAGCAGCCATCATTGCACAGTCACATTGATGATTTTCTTCATCATCAGTTCTTACTTCCTTCTCACCTGCTCTCTTTTCTTCCTCTTCTTATTTGTCCTCTTTGGACCATGGGTCTGTCAGTGGTTCAATCAGGGTTTCTGAATTTTCTTCCAGCAGCAATTCACCAGCAACTGCATTAACAACTGCTTCAGTCACCTCATCCACTGTTTCATCACTTAGTTGTTCACCTTCAGTTTCAATCCCCTCTGGTATTGACTCTAATGCCATCAAACAGAATTCATCATTAGAAAGTTCATTAGAAGCATAGAGTGCAAAATTTTCATCACCAAGCTCATCAGGCATGCTGCTCCAGTCAACAAAGCCTTGAGTGAAAAAGCTTTGCTGATCTGATTGTACCACTGCTGGAGCAGCTGTTTGAGGTGCAACAGGTTGCACTTGTGCCTGGGGGAGAGGGGTTTGAACATATTGAATCTGTGGAACAGTGGTTTGGACATAATGCACAGGCACAGGGGCAGCAGCATAATGAGCAGTGTTAACATGAGCTGCAGGGGTATATTGGGTATAATGCACAGTGCTTTGATTTTGAGGTCTAGGGTTTGAGCTAGGATGAGTGATTATAGGACCAGTAGTTTGACTCCTGCATTCCCTAGCGAAATGACCTAGCCTATTGCACTTGTAACACTTGATTTTCGATTTATCCAACCCAACCCTTAGATTCCCATGTAACCCTGGGAACTTTCTCCCTGTTCTTTTGTAGAATTTGCTTGTTCTCACACTAAGCAAAGCCAACTGATGCAAAATGTCCATCTCCTCTAAGTCAGTGGGATCAAAATGTTGCAAATCATTGAGTTCAAAGCACAAATTATCTGACATCTGGTTTTCAGTGTTTGCAGTAAAAGCATAATTTGCAGAGTGAGGATCAGGGTTGGTAAAATTACCACCAGCTGTTATATCAATGAAATGATCATAACCATGTTCCTTACTACTGCTACCAGATTCTTCCTGACCAAGAAGAGCTGTGCTACCAAATGAGTAATCATCAGTAGCTTTTCCAGACTCTTGCAACTTCTTTTTCTAGTTCAACTCCCTTTCATAGGTCAGGAGTCTACCATGAAGTTGAGTCAGGGTCAGATCTTTGAACTCAACAGAATTTCTAGTCACAAATGCAATTGTGTCCCATTTATCAGGTAGCGATCTAAGAAACCTGCTATTTTGGGTTGATTTTGGAAATTCAACCTTAACAAGCCTTAGCTCACTGATGAGACAACTAAAACGTTCAAACTGTTGGGTCAATGTTTCCCCCTTAATGTGAAGAAGGTTTCATACTGCTGATTCAGAATTTCCCTATTGTTTTCAAAAACTTCTTCGGTTCCCCCAAACTGTTCCTTCAATGCATCCCATAGCTCTTTGGCACTGTTACAGTGTAACAGTCCAGCATAGATCTCATTTGGTAATGCAGATGCTATGATGCTAAATGCTTTGGCATCGAGTTCGAACTTCTGAAAATCAGTTTCAGTATAGTTTTCATAAGGTTTTGGTACGAACTTCTTTGGATCCTCAGCACTTGGCACCATAGGAACATGGGGACCAAAAACAACAGACCTCCAACATCCAGTGTTCTGTTGAGCAAGGATGTGTCCCATCCTTCTCTCCCAGATGTTGTATTCATTACGTTTAAGCATGGGTGGTTTAAAAAGCGAGCCAACATTATTCTTATCATCTTGTGATTGTGACGTCATCCTGGTTGTTTTACAGACACTGATTAATCAACTTTAATGGTGATTAAACCTTGCTCTGTTTTTCAACTAAAACGAACAAACTATCGATATCAACGATTTTGAGCGGAACTATTTATGACAAAATGATTGTTAAATCAAATTTGACTGTCCTAGCTCTGATACCAATTGTTGGATCTGAGTTTGGTTTTGATTGTATTTTACGTTTGAAATTAAGATGGAAATGAATGAGTTGTGCAGCGGAATTAATATGGAAACAAACTTTGCATACAATCAAACGAGAGTATTGCTTTAATCAAAACACTTTTCACTATGAACCGAAAGATTGAATTTAGTTTCAACAATGATTACAAAGCAATGCTTGATACAAACTCCCCCTCAGCCATATCTCAGTGTTTGTTCGTTCAGAGAAGACGATTTTGCAAAGAGCTAATAGAACAGTACAGAGCACTGTTCTATTTATAGGCACTAGCAAACCACTGAGCATCTAAGCTGACGTCACCAGGAAAGTGACATCTAACCTCCTAACAAACTCTAACCTCTGATCTATACTAACTACTACTTATTACATTACATATCATAAAGACAGAGTAAACAACTGCTGCATCCCTCCACTGCTGTGAACCCAGCAGTACTTGTCCGGATCAGCAGTGCTTGAAACAAGGCAGTAGATTGAGCAGCAGAGCTTTAGTCTTTCATCAGGTCTTTACTTGATCAGCAGTTTGTAGATCAGCAGATTGCACGATCAGTAGATAGGAGGTCAGCAGATGTTGAAAACCACTTTCAAGGGGAGAGACTTGTATGTAACATCTGCTTATTCTGGATCCACTGCTCTGACCCAGTTTTAGCTTTAATTATCTGTTCCTCTGGTAGGGTTCAATCCCAACAGTATAATATGGGTATACTAAACACATTCTGGATTTTAAAGCAAAAATGATAAGGTTTGACCCGTTTCGGTCAATTTATGTAAACTAGTCACATAAACCGTACCGAACGCGATAAATGCATGACGGGTAACCAAATGAGTCATCTACAGGTTCTCAAAGTTAATATGCTTAAAATGTGTTATGATATCAGTAGGATACCTTCCATTATGCCAAAAACGGATTTAAAATAAATCTAAGCCCCGTAGGGGTATTTTGGTCATTTTAAAGATTATAAAAGAGGTTATATATTAATCTGAGGTTCTGGTCTTAAATGATCAGTAAAAATATTTATTTTTTGCAAGTCATATCAGTAAGGTATTGCATATATATGAAATTTATCATTTATAACAAAACTATGTGTCGTAGGGGCATTTTGGTCATTTCACAAAAGCTTTAAAGGTCAAATTTGGAAATCTGAGTTCAAAACTTTTACTCACTATTAAAGTATAAAAATTTACTTAAAACATCAGTAGGTATTAAGTCTTATATGTCAAAAATAGTTTTAGTCCATACTATGCGTTTAAAACGCGTAAAAAGTCGGTTTTAAGCGATTTTCAGGTTATATAAGGAAAGCTGAGATTTTATCAGTCCAGAAGGCTTAAAATATTTTATTTATCATATGAAATCAGTAGCAAAAAGTTTGGTATCAAAATGTTATGTAAAACTCATTTTATTAGCAAAAAGGGTATAATCGTCAATTACCGAATCAAAGCAAGAACCCTACATTATGATCAGTTTAAAAATAAATAAAAATCTTCAAAAATCCCAAAATATTATATTACATCAGTGGGTAAAAATTTTGGTGTCAAAATTTGGGTTTAAATAGGCTTTATGCTAATAATGCCGTTTAATTAATAAAAAGCTTTCAAATTACGATATTGAGCATAACTCCTAATTTTGACCACAAACTGATGTCAAATTTTTAGGACATGTTTATAAATCAGTAATAAAGGTTTTTGTCCTCTCACATTTTCAAAAATCTCGTTTTAATAACAAAAGGGCATAATGGTCAACAATTAAGCATTTAACGGAAACATGCAAATGATTCGGATTACAAAGGAGCCACATTGTATAATCTCAGAGGGTTATACTTACATGTAATATGGTCCTAATGGAACCCTAAGGCATATCTAAAATAAGCTAAATCGGGTCAGAACTGAAAGTCAAAGTAAAAGTCTTCTTTTGCGAATTTCGGTTCCGAACCGAGCCTAAACTCAGAATTGTCGGGTTGAACATGCTTAGACATGTTCTTACATTATTTACCAAGTTATTTTAGTGTTAAAATAGGTTCCATAACTTCTACATTACTAGTTATGAATTTATTTGCAAAAATAGCTTCTGTTGACTTTTTAATATTAAGTTTGACCCGACAATTGACCAAGTTAGAGTGGAAATCAGAGGGTGCCCTTTTAAGGACTTATTACCCACATAATTACCAACCCATAGCCATTTTCAATTCGAAAAATGACTGGACCATTAGTGATTAATCACTAAGTCAAAGCTTAATTACGACGGCTTTGACTTTTGGTCATTAGACTAATAAAACATGAACTAGGAAGGCTAAGAATGCTTACAAAGGCTCTTAGCACGAATTAGGAACTTGAGAAAACTTGCTTGAAGTCCAGAGAGCTCCAGAGAGTGAGTTGAGAATGATTTTTGTGAATGAGCACATGAAGTAGCAAACAAGAAGCTCTTATATAGCCAAAAATAATTCACAAGATCACTCCACACAAGTCTACAAATGTTTTCTGATGATTCCAGGTGTCCCTATGCATGAAATACTGTTAGCTCAGCCCCTGGGATCGAAAACAAGGCATGCAAAGGCGGTGCAACAGGCTGTACAGGCATTTGTCCAAATTTTTCTGTACCTGGCAGTCTTACGCGACCCGCATAAGACTTGTCTTATGGCCTACGTGGCCCGCGTGAGGGTATGATCCGGTCACCAAGTTTCAGTTATTGCAATTTTGGTCCCTAGTCCTTCTAAACTTGTTTTAACTTTCGTTTATTGCAATTTTAACCCCTAAACTTGACTTTTAAGGGTCTTGAGTCTTTAAATATTTAACAATAAGCCTTCGGTTAGTTATAAGGTCACCCGAATGGTCTTGAAATGCAATATCAACGCATTTAACCCTTACTTGTAATTAACACTTTGATTATTTATATGCGTCGAAACTCCACGAATTTAATATCCGTTATTCTTGGGATCAAAATAGATTATCACAATGTTTTTGGGATCGTTAAAAGGTCACTCAGAGGTTACTTTCAACATGTTGACACTTTTAACCCCTATGTTTCATAAGATCCTTATTTTAAGCACAAACGACTTCCATTGTTTGACAATTTATTCGTTAAAGAATACGAACATCGTGTGAGGTCAATCAGAGGCACAAGAATGACATGTTGACACTTTGGATCCCTTTATTAACATATCTACATTGTTTAACAATTTTGTCCTCCATAAATAATTCCTTACACGTTTAAAGTCCATGACACGTGTCTTTATTATATTGGTCGTGATTTTACGAGGTGTTACATCCTCACCCCCTTAAAAGAAATCTCGACCTCGAGCTTTACTGAAATAAGTGAGGGTACTTCTGTTTCATTGTGGACTCAACCTCCCACGTGTAGTCTGGGCCGCTTCGGGCATCCCATTTAACCTTCACAATCGGCACATGCTTCTTTCGAAGCTTCTTAACCTGTCGATCTTCGATCAATAAAGGGTTTTCAACAAACTTTAGGCTCTCGTCTATATGCACATCCTTATGTGACATGGCTAGCGATTCATCGGCTAGACACTTCTTCAGATTGCAGATGTGAAACACATTATGAATTCCACTGAGCTCTTCAGGCAGGTTTAATTTGTAAGCCACTGTTCCGACACATTCGATGATCTCGAATGGTCCTATGTATCTTGGGCTTAACTTGCCTTTCTTACCAAAACACATTACCCCTTTTATAGGGTGATACCTTAAGTAACACTTTGTCACCTACCTCGAATTTCAGAGGTTTACGCCTTTTATCCACGTAGCTTTTCTGCCTATCCCTGGCAGCTTTGAGACGATCACGTATCTACACAATCTTATCTGTCGTCTCCAGGACTATATCAGGTCCTGTTAGTTGGACATCTCCAACTTCCGCCCAACAAACTGGCGTCCTGCACTTTCTTCCATACAAAGCTTCAAAAGGTGCAGCTTGAATACTCGAATGATAGCTATTATTATACGAAAATTCGATCAACTGAAGATAATAATCCCAACTTCCTCCTAAATCAATAACACAAGCTGGTAGCATATCCTCGAGCGTTTGAATCGTACGCTCGCTTTGACCATCCGTCTGAGGATAATATGTAGTGCTGAAGTTTAATCGAGTGCCTAGGGATTGCTGAAAGCTTTTCCAAAAATGCGATGTATATCTCGTATCCCTATCAGAGATGATAGACACTGGCACCCGTGAAGAGATACAATCTCGTCCACGTATAGCTAAGCTAACTTATCTGAGTTGTGTATTTCCTTAATAGGTAGGAAGTGGGCTGACTTAGTCAGTCTATCTACTATAACCCAAATAGTATCATTTCCTCGCTTTGTTTTTTGGTAACTTAGTGATAAAATCCATAGTTACCATTTCCCACTTCCAGGTGGGAAGTTCAGGTTGTTGTAGCAAACCTGACGGCTTCTGGTGTTCGGCTTTAACTTGAGCACACGTCAGACATTTGGCCACATAAGTGGCTATAGATTTCTTTAAACCTATCCACCAGTAATTTGCCTTTAAATCCTGGTACATCTTATCACTCCCAGGATGAACAGAATACTTGGAATTATGGGCTTCTTGAAGGATCACGTCCCGAAGTCCTCCATAGATTGGAACCCATATTCGTCCATTCAATCTTAAGATTCCATATTTGCCATATGATAATTGTTCAGCAGTGACTCCCAGCTTTTCATTTGGATAGTTAGCTTCTAATACAGCTTCCTTTTGAGCGGCTAACAACCTTTCATTCAAACTGCTCTTCAATTCAATGCTCTTGGCATTGATTCTAATGGGCTTAACCCGTTCCTTCCTGCTCAAAGCATCTGCGACTACATTCGCCTTGCCTGGATGGTACCGGATTTCACAATCATAATCATTCAGTGTCTCCATCCATCGGCGATGTCTCATATCCAGATCCTTCTGATTAAACAAATGCTGAAGGCTCTTATGATCAGAGTAGATCACACACTTGGTACCATATAAATAATGCCTCCACAGTTTTAGTGCAAACACAACGGCACCCAATTCCAAGTCGTGGGTGGTGTAATTCTTTCCGTGCACTTTTAATTGTCGGGAAGCATAGGTAATAACTTTGCCCTTCTGCATTAGCACACATCCCATGCTAGTGTGTGATGCGTCGCAGTAAACCACAAATTCTTCAATCCCTTCAGGCAATGTCAACACAGGTGCATTGCTTAGCTTCTACTTAAGAATATCAAAGGATTCTTGCTGCTTCGGACCCCAATCAAACTTGATATTCTTGCGGGTCAATGAAGTTAGGGGTGCAGCAATCCTCGAGAAATTTTCAATAAAACGACTATAATATCCTGCCAGACCCAAGAAGCTGCAAATCTCTGTGGGCGTCTTTGGTTCTTGCCAATTCATGATAGCTTCAATCTTAGCGGGATCCACCTGGATACCACACTCGCTAACCATATGTCCAAGAAATTGGACTTCTCGAAGCCAAAACTCGCATTTTGAAAACTTGGCGTAGAGCTTCTCTTGCTGAAGAAGTTTAAGAATACATCGAAGGTGTTTTTCATGATCAGCCTGATTCTTCGAATAAATAAGAATTTCATCAATGAAGACGATGACAAACTTGTCCAAATAGAGTTTGCAAACGCGATTCATGAGGTCCATGAAGACTGCTGGTGCATTAGTGAGCCCAAAAGGCATCACTAAGAACTCGTAGTGACCATAACGAGTTCTGAAAGCAGTCTTATGCACATCTTCATTTCTAACCTTCAGCTGATGGTAACCTGACCATAAATCAATCTTGGAGAAGTAACTTGCTCCTTGAAGTTGATCGAACAGATCGTCGATCCTGGGCAATGGATATCTGTTCTTGATTGTAACCTTGTTTAGCTCGCGATAATCGATGCATAGACGCATCGATCCATCCTTTTTCTTCACAAACAAAATCGGTGCTCCCCAAGGAGATGAGCTAGGTCTAATAAATCCCTTTGCCAACAAATCATCCAACTGGGTTCTCAACTCTTTCATCTCAGTCGGCGCTAACCGATAAGGTGCTCTTGCAATCGGTGCAGCTCCAGGAATAATGTCAATTCTGAACTCTACTTGCCTATCTGGAGGTAAACCAGGTAGCTCTTCAGGGAAAACTTCTGGATATTCATAAATAACAGGGATTTCTTCAATCTTGGGCTTTGGTTCATCCATGGTTACTTGTGCCATATAAATGACACAACCTTTCTTCATACATCTCGATGCCTTAAGCATAGACACTTGCTTAGGCAACCCGTACTGAGTATCTCCTTGTATGGTAAGTGGCTCACCATACAGAGTATTGATAACCACTTGTTTCTTGTCACAAACAATCTGAGCTTGGTTATGAGATAACCAATCCATGCCTGTCACTATGTCGAAACCAGCTAATTTCAAAGGAAGCAAGGACAGAGGAAAGGAGTGGTTCCTAATGGATATAAAACATCTATCAAACACAGTTGAAGCAGTTTCTATGGTACCATCGGCCAATTCTACTTCATATTTTATGCTTAGGGTTTTAACATGCAGATTTAGTAACTTACAAAACTTATTATCTACAAATGACTTATCTGCACCCGAATCAAATAATACCCTTGCATAAACATCATTGATAAGGAAGGTACCTGTTATCACGTTGTCATTCTGGATTGCTTCTTGAGCATTCATTTGAAAGACCCCAGCATTGGTCTTCTTACCTTCTTCAGGTTTCTTGGCATACTTTGGGCAGTTAGACTTGATATGCCCCTTCTCGTTACAGTTGTAACAAGTCGCATCCTTTATCTTCTTACAATCCAACGTCTTATGCTCACTAGATTTACAGATCCCACAAGCCCTATGCTGCGATTGGGATTTTGATTCATACCTGCACTTTCCCAGATGGTGCTTCTTGCAGGTCTTGCATTTGGGCTTCTCACCCGACTGTTGGTCATCTTTCTTGAACCCTGAACTCTTCTTGTGATCAGAGTTCCCCTTATGCTTCTTATCTGAACGGTGTGAGTTATCATCCTCACGTTTCTTCTTCCCCGCATCAGAATTCCTAAGCGATCTCTGCCTGACCGCATCAAGGGTAAGGGATAATGACAAATCAGCTACTGACCTAAAGGTAGTAGGTCTTTATGCTTTCACACTAGCTTTAATCTCCGGGGCTAAACCCCCAATGAAACGGGCTATACGTTTTGGTTCCGGTGTCACCAAGTAAGGAACCAATCGAGACATGGTGTTAAAACTCGTGAGATATACCTTCCATTCTAAGTTCTTCATAACCAATGTTAGAAAGTCAGTCTCGATCTTCTCAACTTCATGTTGAGGACAGAAATTCTCTTTGATCAAAGCAACAAACTGAGCCCATGTTAAGTTGTATAACGGAATCTTTCCAGTAGCTTGGATTAAGGACCTCCACCAAGCTAGGGCTTCTCCCTTGAACGACTGTGAAACATACTTCACAATATCTTTCTTGGCACATCCACTAATATCAACCACCATATCTATCTCGTCTAGCCATGTCATGTAATCAATGGCTCCTTTTTCCCCAGTGAAATCCCTGGCTTGCAAGAGACGAAATACTTATATGAGCAGGTCTTTGTACGTGGCTCTTGATCGAATACAATCTTCTTAGATGGAATACTGTGCTGATTTGATGAGTGTTGGGCATCATCCTTCTTCGACTCATGAGATTTAGAAGGTGGCTTACTGTGAGCCACAGAGTGAGTCTTAGAGCGTGTACCACTAGACTCTCTAAACTGCCTGTCCATGGCTTTAGAAACAGCGTTGTCAATCAATGCTTGAAGTTCCGCACCAGTTACGTTGATTCTGGTAGTATCATGATTATCTATAGGGTGACTGTTGACTTCTTAAGATTCTGCCATGTAGCTTGGTTGCTACATAAAATGATGACAATGTTTTATTTAGAGATCTATAACAGAATTATCATCTTGATAATTTTATTAACCATGGTATTAATAAACCATATTGGTTAATTTATTATGTATTTTCATTCAGGATTTTCATTATAATTATCCTCATTTATAATTTATTAATATATTATAATGGCACAAAAGGCCAAGTCACAGGGACAATTTAAATTATAAGCCATGATCTTATAGGATTGAGGCATTAAGGCATTGAATCATAGTTCATCACCTTTTCTTGACATAGAGTCGTAGACTACAACTGTCTTTTGTCTTATATGACAATGAATATGGCCCGTAGGCCCTACATCACAGATGGATGTTTAAATAATAAAGAAAGGAATTGGAAGAATCCAATATAAGGATGACTTTTGTGATTTTATCGAATCACATTTGCCAGGAGTGTTAACATGTTTTCAGATGTTAACAAGGAATTGAATCTTAAAAAGGAACTACCATCATGGTCCTGTCTTAAAATGACATAAGGACTAGGTTTTGCCTTTAAGATTTTCATTTAATATATAATGGCAGATTTAATTAAAAAAAAGGAATTATATTTTGATTTATTTCATTTATTAGATACATGCATATAATGACAAAATGAAACTTAAATTTAAAACATTCCATAAATAAATAATTAAAATGAAAGAAGTTCATATTTTCCCTAAACGGGACTTTTAAACAAATAACTTGCCCATGCAAGGGCTAAACAAGAAAGACAGGTCCACGCAGGGACCAGGTACATAAATAAATATGTCCACGCAGGGACTTGTTTAAAATAAAGAAATTACAATACAAATAAATAAGGAATCTTAAAAAAATCCCTCTTCTTCTTCCCCTTGATCAGATTCGCCAAACCCTTAAGAAATCCTTGATGGCTCCTAAGCTCCTCTTAAACCTCGCGTTCCACCTGGCTCAACCTTTGAAGAATCTCCTATTGTTGTGGCGGCGGGATCAGCGGTGGCTGCGGTCGCTGCGGCGGCTGTTTTTCTTCGCCTCGGTGGCTCCGGAGGCAGTTGCTGCTCAAGCGGTGGTGGTGGCGGTGGCGTGACCGCTACAAAACGTGAATCCTTAGAGGGATCCTGCTGCTGCTGAGACGGGTTGAAAGAGGGAGTAAACTCCCAAGGGTATGAGGCAAACCTTGCCTCATAGCTGTCTGGACCCCAATAAGGTAATCCATGAAAAGATGACCCATCTGAAATCTCGATGGGGTGTGTGGGCGTCCCGGATGGCGGCTCGGCAGGATCGGGATCATCATCCATATCCATACCCTGAGCTTCAGGGAAATGGTCTTCAGGGCCCAATGGGTTATGGCCCATTGGTTCCTCAATCTGATTTGCTGGGTTGAACCGACTCTGGAAATACGGGGTCGGGTCCTGGAAGGCCAGATGAGAACCCGACCGCTGCAACGGCAAGTAGGAATGGCGTGAATGGTCGGACTCGTTGCCTTGATGGAGCCCGAAAGAATCGTGGTAGGAAGGCAAGGAGCTAAGCGAGGCAAAATGCCTCGCCGGCTCTAAGTAGGTCCTCCAGTCTTCTTGAGGACTAGTGCTCATAGTGACTGACGGAGTTCGCCGGTGGGAAGGCCCGGCCTCATGATCGTTGGGGGCGGTGAATGGCCCCTTGCCTCGTCCTCCTCTTCGGAATCTTGGCGGCATTTTTGT
Source organism: Helianthus tuberosus (assembly GCA_030545235.1). Lineage (NCBI taxonomy): Eukaryota > Viridiplantae > Streptophyta > Magnoliopsida > Asterales > Asteraceae > Helianthus > Helianthus tuberosus. The sequence continues at coordinate 105,957,872 of CM060408.1, forward strand.
TGATCCTGTTAAAACAAACAAAAGATACAACAAAGGAAAACAATAAAGGACAAAATAAAATAAATTAGGATTAGTCCTAAGTTCTTTGCCTCGACTCGGAAGTCGAGGAATGTGTAAACTGTGTCATTGAGATTAAACACAAAAAGGCTAGTGTTTAATTCACTCAATGTTGGCTCTGATACCAACTTGTCACACCCCGATATTTCCACGTATTACCGGTGGGCCCGGTGGGGAGTATCGTGACGTAGTTGATATCATCATAGTCAATAATCACAGTTCAATGCACAGCAGAAGTCTAAAAGTAATAATATTACAAACCGAATGAAAGTATCATGAGTATTACAAACGGAATGTAAAAGGATCCACAGGCGGATCAAAACATAGGAAATATTGTTCAACAGATTTTTAAGTGACAAAGCGTGCAAGACTTCTTTATTTATTCACTCAGGAGTAGCCAGCCTATTTCGCAAAGTACCTGCACTTAACCTTTTGAAAAATACGTCAGTTTACACTAGTAAATACAATTAACTGACTCTTTTGAAAATGTTTTAAGAAAATTTATTTAAATGCACAAGGCCCAAATAATCTTTTATAACTTGGGACAATTATTTAAAAATAATCTTGTAAAAGAATTATATGTTTATTATACGTTCAGTGGCCCGGGTTAAATACCGGGTTAAAGATTAATAGACACACCACATAATATAACCTACGGCGAGTTATTCTCGAACAGGCAGGTATATCATTTTACATACGCACCGGCAGGTGTATGCCTACACCTCGTTCTTAAGTCGTGGCCATTTCAATGAATGAGCCGAGGATATCCAGGACATGGTCATTAAACCCCCAAAGGCTTTAACAAACAAAACAGATTAAACGGGTTATCTCAATCAATTAACCTTCATACGATTAAAGATTCAATACCCGACCAAGCGGCATTTTATATACCGTATCCCAAGCCCGTATAAGGGAAAATAAGTTAAAAAGTATTTACCTGAGCAAATTATACAAATTCATCCCAGCCGTATACAATCAGCAAGTGCAAATATCTTTTACTGGCTCCTAAATCTGGAACGAAGGTTTTAATAACCTACTAGGTTCCTAACGGGTCTTACTTAAGTTTAAACTTAGACCCGTTAGTTTTAAGGAAAGATATACGGTTCAAAACGCAAGATTAAGCGAAGACCGGATTAGAATGTGATTTAGACCGACAAGTATGAAGACTTGTATAATATGGGTATACTAAACACATTCTGGATTTTAAAGCAAAAATGATAAGGTTTGACCCGTTTCGGTCAAATTATGCAAACTAGTCACATAAACGGTACCGAACGCGATAAATGCATGATGGGTAACCAAATGAGTCATGTACAGGTTCCCTAAGTTAATATGCTTAAAATGTGTGACAAGCCTCATAATTACATGTATCCGTACGATTTATTAATGTTAATTAATGTGCTTGATGACTGTGTTGAATTACTTAACTGCTTTCTGATTAGTGCGTCATACTTACATGTGCTTGTTAACATACTAGTCTTGTGCAGAAAATTGGCAAAATAGTCCTGTATGCTTTCCTAAGTGTTGGGAATTTAAAAGTGTTACAAAAAGATATATAAAAGACACTTTATGGAATAACTTAACACTTTAACGGAACGGTATCTAACCGAACAACCGGATATTACCCGGAACACTAAAATATTGCAAGAAACATTATTTTTTATTTTTCTGAGCTAGTTATGGTTCCCGAACACTTAAACACATTACAAAATACATGGTATACACTAAACATTAGATCTTGCACTTTAACCTTTCACTAATTGATTTAGTTACCAAGATTTTCATATAACCCCCCCCCCCCCCCCATGTGCAACCGTCCCCATGGGACCCCACCAAAATCCACACCATACTTTCCTAGATATGTATCATATCTTTCTTGATTTGTTGCTTGATATGTTAGCCAAAATATTGGAAAGAAGGATTACAAGTATGCCACATATCTTCCACTCTTACACTCCACAATCTTCACACCATCCCTCACTCTCTCCTTCTCCTCTCGGCTCCCTCTCTAAACCGCCACCATCACCACCTTAACACCACCATATTCTTCCATTTTCAAGCTCCATACATGTGATAGGAAGTGCTTTGTGATTATTGTAGCTTGTGGATCATCAAGGAGCTTCATCACTTTCTTTCTCACACCATTTTCACCATCTTTTCTCTTGAAGTTCTTCCCTAGCTTTGAGCTAGTTGCAAGTCCTTGTTTAACCTTTGTTCACTTCTATTTTGAGTAAATAAAAGATGTAGTATGATGAATATCACAAGAACACTAAAAGGTTTAAACAAGAAGCATGAACATAAAGCTTTACATAAAGATGTAAAATGATGAAATGATGCTAGTATGATGACGTTGGGTGTATGTTGATGCTTGCTTGTTGATTTCTAGAAATATGTTGTTGATCATTACATGAGACTTGTTAACTTATGATTAAAAACATGATTTAACAAGTAGGAGGTGATTAGGGGTTTACATAAAAGAATACCTCCATATTTAGACATGAACTTGGTAACAAAATGATTTCTTGTAAAATAACAAACAAAGTGATCTAGTAAATTTGTAGATCTAAAACTTGTGAATGATTTTCCTAAATAAACCAAGTTTAAAAGACGGTTCTTGAAAGATCATGATTTTAGTGAACCTACACTATTTTTGGTGACAACATAAGTGTAGAAATGTTCTTGGAACAAGAAGATGTGGTAAATAAATATTTTTGCAAAAAGTATCTACAAGTTGTAAACGTCTAAAAATCCCGAGAATGAGATTTTAAGTAAAGTAAACACACTTTGGAGGGTAACTAAGACCACTAAACGCCTTACCAAGTTACTACACGTTTTTACGAAACATCAAGTTCATGTTGGTTTGTAAATGGAATAGTTTGCTCTTGGTAAATTGTTGTTGATTGTTTGAATGATTTTCGGAAAAGAAAATGATATGCTTATTAGCATGGACACCTCCATTTACAAAGGAAACTATGGCAAATTTTACTAAAAATTCCAACACATAGAAAATATTTTCTAACAAGTGTTACAAGTGTATTTTTAACTATGATCTTTCCACAAAAGTCAGAGTGTGACATTTGTATTGTGTGCTATGTGATAGAAGTAGTGAGTATATAAACCGCACGTAGGATACGTGTTATGCATGCACGAAAAATTGATTGTTATCTGTACCTTATTAGGACGTGCTTGATTTCTGATTATTAGAGTAACTAATCTAACCGAGCAAACCAAGGTGAGTTCACACTCTACTAAGGCATGGGATTCCCGATGGTTGGGAATGGGTTAAAGAACTAAACGGAACCTACACATCCTCCTTGGGTAGGATATGTACCGCCATCCTCCATAGGTAGGATGCCAATATTAATCCTGCGTATTCTCCTTGGGTAGAATACATACGTTCGTCCTCCTTGGGTAGGAAAACAACCTTAAAACTTACTAGACAAAACTCTATCATGAAGTCCCTCATTTTATATCGACTTAATCGCCGAGGCCAATGGAGAGCGGGTCATTAGTTAATAGCGCTATTAGGTTTAACAAACCTCACACCGTGCCAGTCAGACGGGCGTGTACTAATGGACTATGGCAAACTGTCAATGATGATAGACATTGAGGTAGGGCACAACTATTGTTCGTCAGTTGTCGATATGGTAACAGTCTAGTGGTTCACATGGGGAAGCCCCCACTGATTATGGATATGGTTTGGGTAATAAAGAAGGAACTGGTTAATCATACTTTCAACTATGGGGTAACCCGCACGGCAAGTAAGCCAGTGAAAGACAAACCATGTTTTTGGAAACAACTTAAAACTAAACAACCAACTGTGAACTCACTCAACTTTGTTGTTGACTCGTTGTTACATGCCTTACAGGTCGTTAGATGCTTATGGAGCTTGCACGAGGAGGAGGTTGTTGTGGGATATGGACTGTTATGTCCCGTTCTAAACATTTAAACTTTATGAACTTATTGAACTTATGTTTTGGTTTTACGTCTTATGCTTCCGTTGTTAACTTAAAGTTGGTTACTTTCTTTTGGTCACCAATTGTATTGTGGTTGGTTTTATTTACTTAATTACGTTGTTCGATATGATTGGTGGCTCGATCCTGGTCATGTCACGCCTCCAAGCGGTGATACTCCGCATGGTGGATTTTGGGGGTGTGACAGATTGGTATCAGAGCCATTGGTTATAGCGAACTTGGTTTTAAAAAGGGAAAAGCTTTTTGATAAAACCAGACTATAACCTGTACAGTGCTCAACGATCCACAACGACGCTTCGCTCCACGTGCAAGGCTCGACACCATAGGTGGTATGATTTATGTTTATATTGTCTGTTTGATAGTTCACATAGTGCGTTAGTTAACGTGATAACTGCTACTTGAACCGTGTGTGCTTACTCCCTTTTGTTGTCCCACGCTTACGCACTTTCGCAACACTTTTCTCACTTATGTTGCTTCATTGTGAAGATCATGGGTGGACGTTTGAACTTGACTCAAGCCTAGCTGACGGCTCTAATCAACGAACGAGTGACTGAGGCACTCGCAGCTGTCCCTGCAGGAGGTATAACCTGCCATATCAATCCATCTTAGGACGTTTAGATCCTACTCTCGCGAACCAACTCTTGTGCTTAACCTTGTCTTTTATTCTCGAATAGGTCAACATGCTCAGCCTCCCGTATGTACGTTCAAAACGTTCATGGATTGCCGACCTAGTACTTTCAGCGGCACAGAAGGAGCTGTAGGTCTTCTTCACTGGTTCGAGAAGATTGAGTCTGTTTTTGAGATGTGTGAATGCCCTGAAGATCGTAGGGTGAAATTTTCTACTGGAACACTCGAAGGTGTTGCGTTAACCTGGTGGAAAGCACATGTTCAACTGCTAGGGCTGGCAGTTGCTAATGCCACCCCATGGAATGACTTCAAAGAATTGATCAAAGAAGAGTATTGTAGTCGTGACGACATCCACAAGCTAGAGGTAGAATTTTTCAATTTGAAGATGATGGGGTCTGAAATCGAGGCATACACAAAGAGATCGAACGAATTAGCTATCTTGTGTCCCACTATGGTGGATCCTCCTATCAAGCGTATCGAGCTGTACCTTAAGGGTTTAGTGCCAGAAATTCAGAGCCACGTGACCTCGGCTAATCTTGGCACCATTCAGCAAATCATTCGGTTGGCTCATCGTCTCACTGATCAGGAAGTTGAGCAGAACAAGCTGCCCAAGCGTATTAGCGCTACTACTTCTGATGTCCCCAGTGATAACAAGCGCAAGTGGGATGGAAATTCGGGCAAGGGTTCTACTTCAGTTCAGTCTTAATCCCAGCAACGAAAGACTGATGACTACCAGAGTCCTGGTCAGAAATCTTCTGGTAGTCAAGGACAGGGTGGATACCGAGGGAACCACCCCAAGTGCAACCGGTGCAACAAGCATCATAGCGGGCAGTGCCACAAGGGTCATTGTCTGAGGTGTAACAAGTTTGGTAATGAAGCAAAGGATTGCAGGGGTGCACGACCAGCAAATTAGAATCGCCAACAACAACAACAAGCTCCACAGAACCACTAGCAGCAGCAACAGCAGGGCAATAAAGGATGCTTTCAGTGTGGCACTGAGGGCCACTTTAAGAGGAACTATCCTCAGCTGAACCAGAATTAGAACAACAACAACCAAGGAAACGGGAACAACAATGGAGGCAACAACGGGGGTAACAATAATGGCAATGGTGCCAGGGGACGTGTTTTCGTGCTGGGTCAGGGTGACGCGAGGAACGATCCCAACGTTGTGATGGGTAAGTTTCTTCTGGATGACTTCTTTGTTACTGTTTTATTCGATTTGGGTGCCGATACTAGTTATGTGTCCTTAAAAGTTAGTCAAATGCTTAAGCGCACTCCAACACTTTTGAACACCAAACACACGGTAGAGCTAGCAAATGGTAAAAGTCTCGAGGCCACACGCATAGTTAAGGGTTGTAACCTCGTCTTAGCTGGTCAGACCTTCTCTATCGATCTTATCCCTATCGTACTTGGTAGTTTCGACGTCGTTATTGGGATGGATTGGCTATCTCAACATCAAGCGGAGATTATTTGCAAGGAGAAAATCGTCCGTATTCCTCGTTCTGGTGAAGAACCCCTCGTGATTCATGGCGACAAGAGTGGTGCTGTCATAGGCATTATCTCTTTCCTTAAGGCCCAGAAGTGTTTGCGAAAGGGCCACACTGCCATTCTAGCACTCGTTACTGACGCATCAATGGAAGAGAAGAGAATTGAAGACATTCCTATTGTGCGCGATTTTCCTGAGGTATTTCCTTAGGAATTACCTAGTCTTCCGCCTTATCGACAAGTCGAGTTTCAAATCGAGCTAGCTCCTGGAGCAGCACCAATAGCTTGTGCACCTTATCTACTAGCTCCATCAGAACTTGAGGAATTGTCCACTCAATTGCAAGACCTCTTGGACAAGGGATTTATTCGTCCTAGCTCTTCACCCTGGGGAGCTCCAGTCTTGTTTGTGAAGAAGAAAGACGGTACTTTCAGAATGTGTATTGACTATTGCGAACTTAACAAGGTGACCGTGAAGAATCGTTATCCTCTTCCACGTATTGACGACTTGTTCGACCAGTTGCAAGGGTCGAGCTATTACTCTAAGATTGATTTGAGATCAGGTTACCATCAACTGAGAGTCCGAGACGAGGATATCTCTAAAACGGCATTCAGGACTCATTATGGGCATTACGAGTTTCTGGTTATGCCTTTCGGATTGACGAATGCACCAGCGGTCTTCATGGATCTCATGAACCTAGTATGCAAACCTTACCTGGATAAGTTCGTTGTTGTTTTCATCGACGATATCCTGATCTATTCTAAGAGTCAGGAGGAACACGAGCAGCATCTACGACTTATGCTGGAACTTCTTCGAGCAGAGCAACTGTATGCCAAATTTTCGAAATGTGACTTCTGGCTTCGCGAAGTCCACTTTCTAGGCCATGTGGTAAATATGGATGGGATTCATGTTGATCCATCCAAGGTTGACTTGATCAAGAACTGGCCTGCACCGCGTACACCAACAGAAATCCGCCAATTCTTGGGTTTGGCAGGATATTACAGAAGGTTTATTAAGGATTTCTCAAAGATTGCGCAACCTCTCACCTCGCTAACTCAGAAGGGTGTCACCTATCGTTGGGGTGATGCACAGGAATCTGCTTTTCAGCACTTAAAAGATAGACTTTGTAGCGCGCCTATCCTCTCATTGCCTGAGGGCACAGATGATTTTGTGGTTTATTGCGATGCTTCCATCCAAGGACTTGGTTGCGTGTTGATGCAACGTGACAAGGTCATTGCCTACGCATCGCGCTAACTTAAAGTTCACGAAAGGAACTACACTACGCACGACTTGGAATTGGGAGCAGTTGTTTTCGCACTTAAGATATGGAGACATTACCTGTACGGTACCAAGTGCACCATTTACACCAATCACAGGAGTCTCGAGCATATCTTCAAGCAAAAGGAGCGAAACATGCAACAACGTCGATGGGTCGAGCTCTTGAATGATTACGAATGTGCGATCAAGTACCATCCGGGCAAGGCCAATATTGTGGCTGACTCCCTCAGTCGAAAGGATACTATAACTATGTTGGGTTTCAGTGGTGTCAATTTTACTTTTATTCAAAACTAGTTTGACATATATTATTAATTAAATAGTTAATTAATAAACGCAGCGGAATATTTATAAATAATCAACACCAAAAGTGAACCGAACAGGATCATGGTTACAAACATGCAAACACGGTATACAATATAATTAATCTACTGATGAGATAAATATACCTTAGCGGTTAAAGACTAACCGTTTGAGACACCGAGGTACAATGAACGAGTTGCTAGAACACTAACTAAAACGGGGCGCGTCGGGTAACCGGTGGTGTTCGATTGAACAGCAGCGATCAAGAATATTAATATAATTGCAGGAATCTTTATGGTTGCATCCATGCCCAAAAGGTTGCCCCAAATTCATTTCAAAATCCTTGGTATAAAGAAAAATGTTTCATCTTGAATTTTCGTGTAACCAGGGGCAAATTGTCAACCACCTTTTAAACATCCCATGAATGGCTAGAGACCCTTCTTGTTTATTTAATATATTCACACAAACATGCCATGAATGGCTTCTGTTTATTTAATATATTCACACACACATGCCATATAGTGTGTATTAAATATGTACACACCTCCATCTTATGTAGTGTGTATTAAATATATAATGATTTAATAATTACCATGGTACCAAATCTAATATATGTAGTACAGGTTCAAGACGCGATAAAGCCCGAGAATAACAGAATAAATGTTATACATATTATTTATAATTAGTATAAATAATAAGTCCGTTTATTTCGTTAATTGTTCGTGATTACCAGTTAATCAAGTTAAGTGGATTTAGTGTTCATTGCCCAAGGTGTAACTCTTACGGGTCATAGCTCGGTCAGCAGCGTTGACTTATCGAACCCGTACATATAAATCCAACAATCTCCCACTTGGACGGGTTTCAATAAAATCCTCAACGCAGACAGTCAGCGGCGCTCTAGCTGCACATGGCTGCCCCAACAAGGTATGACACTTTAAAGTCATTAACCAAAACACCTTGCCATTAGTAACAACTTACTAATGCATGACAATAGACTTATGGTAATTGTTGTCATTCATCCTTTCTGTAAAAGACATAAATTGAATCAATGAGACATGGATTATGTTCATTCTCATATGGCGTTCAATTATTATTGTTCTCGATCAAGAGTCAAAGTGGTTCGAACAAACACACAGTAAGTTTGGGTAAGGCCTTACACTTCACCAGTTTGAATCAACGAGGGCGCCACAATGTCTAACTGTTACATATCATGTAAGAGTACAGAATCCCTTATCCACTACATACAACTCCCACTGAACTTCAGAACTATTCCCAATTAAAGCCTTTATGACTGGCAGTTACACGACAGCGGTTGACAGTAATCAAAGAATAATCCTTGGTAAACGGAAGTTCAAATATGTACCTCAGGTCAGAGGATACTAAATGAGTATACCTAAATCAAATACATCTTATGACTAAGATCCATGAAGATAATTTGATGCGAGTTACATCCAACGTCATTCATAATGAGGTCTGTGAGTTTGGAAGTCAACTCCATGAGTCCAAAGTCAGAATAGTCTTAATTCAGAGTCGTTCCCACGAGTCTGACCGACTACGTATTAAAATCGAACACAGTTGTAAGATTCAAACTTTGCATTTAGTCAGTAAATCAAAGGTGAATTCAAAAGGTACAACTGTTTGAATGTTCATACATCCAAATACTAAATCAAAACAAATGGTTATCCAATCTAAGACAGATAGCTTTTCCTGAGTCATCGGTTTAGAGAACGGGTCTGCTAGGTTTTGATCTGTGTCTATTTTGCTTATTAAAATGTCTCCTCGTTCTAGTATCTCCTGTATATAGTGGAACTTTCTTAGAATGTGCTTAACCCAGTGATCTAGGCTCCTTGGTTTGAGCAATGGTTCCTGTGTTATCACAGAACACCTAGATTGGTTTATGAATTCTTGAAACCACATCGAGGTCGCTGATGAACTACTTCATCCAAGCAGATTCTCCCGCAGCATCTGATGCAATTATACATTCGGATTCGGTGGCTGAATCCGCCACTATACTCTGTTTGGAGCTTTTCCAATAGACAGCTCCTCCATTGAGAGTGAATACGAATCCTAATTGTGAGCGAGAATCATCCCGGTCACTTTGGAAGCCAGCATCAGTGTAACACCTTACAGTGAGCTCCTCTTCCACTCCTCCAAACACCAAGAACATATCTTTGGTTCTTCTTAAGTACATCAGAATGTTCTTTACTGTAGTCTAATGGGCAATGCCAGGACTGTGCTGAAAACGACTGGTCATGCTTAAAGCATACGAGACGTTAAGTCTAGTACATAGCATACATGATTGAACCAATCACTGAAGCATATGGAACTACTTCCATTTGCTTAACTTCAATGTCCGTTGAAGGAGATTGCGATTTGTTCAACACGGTTTCTTTAGTCAAAGGAACACCTCCATTCTTGGAGTTTTCCATCTTAAAGCGTGTCATCATTTTGTGTATGTACGTTCTTTGACTTAGCCCTAGAAGCCGCTTAGATCTATCTCTATAGATCTTCATTCCCAGAATGTAAGCAGTTCTCCAAGATCTTTCATTGCGAAGCAAGATCCCAAATAGTGTTTAACTTCGTTAAGCATAGGGATGTTTATTTCCAATGATTAGTACGTCATCCACATACAGGATGAGGAATGATATGGTGCTCCCACTAACCTTTCTGTAAACACAAGCCTCATCTTCATTCTTGACAAAACCAAACTCTTTGATCTTCTAGTCAAAATGAAGATTCCAGCTACGAGATGCTTGCTTGAATCCATAAATGGACTTATTAGGTTTGCACACCTCGGTTGGATATTTAGGATCGACGAAACCTTCAGGCCGAATCTTTTAGACATTTTCAGAGAGATGTCTATTAAGAAGGGAGGTTTTGACATCCATTTGCCTATTTTGTAATCACAGTACGCAATTATGGCAAGCAATATCCTGGTTGATTTAATCATAACAACGGGCGAGAAGGTCTCATCATAGTCAATACTTTGAGTTTGAGTGAAACCCTTCGCAACTAGCCGTGCTTTATAGGTATGTATATTTCCATGCATATTGGTTTTTTTCTTGAAAATCCATTTGCTCCCTACTGCCCGAGATTTGGGGGGTAGCTCAACCAAGTACCATACTTGATTGTCATACATAGATTGCATCTCGATGCTCTTGGCTTCTTGCCATTTCTCAGACTCTGAATCTAAGATTGCAGATTTGTAGTTAGCAGGTTTGTCGTTTAGACTCAGCTACTAATAAGACTTTGGGACCTTTTAGATGCCATAGACATCTATCAGATTCTTGCGAATTCTACTACTTCTGCAAATGCTTGTGTTTTATGTCTGATTCATTGGCAACAACTACTTGTTGATCAGACAGTCCGACTACATCCACGGTTGTTTGTGGTTCTTGAATTTATTCAAGATCAACCATATTATTTCCAGTTTCTCGATTAAGAAGTTCTTCTTCGAGAAAGTGTCCTTTCCGTTTGATGGAAATCACATTTGCATCAGGATGGTAGAAGTAATATCCGCTTAGTTTATAGTATTTGACGAAAAAAACCTTTTCGCATAGAGGATCGATCTTATCATCAGAATCACTTGTGATGTATGCATCACATCCCTATACTCTAAGGTATTCCAAATCGGGCTTACGCCCATGCCATATCTCATATAGCGGTTTTGTTTACCTTTCAGTCAGAGCTAAATTTACAATGCGGGAAGCGATCATAAGAGCTTATCCCAAAAGGAGTGAGGCAAGTTAGTTCTACACATCATCGATCGAACCATATCAAGTAGAGTTCGATTTCACCTTTCACTCACGCCATTAAGTTGGGGTGTGCTAGGTGGAGAGAGTTGTGAAACTATTCCACACTCTTTTAGATGATTGAGAAATTCAAAGCTGAGATATTCACCACATCGATCTGATCGAAGTACTTTTATCTTTCTATCAAGATGGTTTTAGTCATGGTTTCTAGACATGGTTCTGAAAGGGCCATATACATCATGTGAATGAGTTCTAGAAAACCACTGATCCGTTCACTAACTTCGGTGAAGGGGTGCTTTGTGAGTTTGCTAGCTAAGAAAGATTCGCAATCATCAAAGGAGTCCTGTCTAGTGGATTCAAGAATCCCCTTGGACTGGAGCCATTTTATGCATGCCTTACTTATGTGGCCAAGTCTGCAATGCCATAAATATATTTCATTTATGCCAGCTTTGTTACGCTTAGAAAGATGATATATGTTACTACTTGTTTGAACATCAATCTCATAAATACCATTTCTAGGTTTAGCCTCAAAATAAAAGACATCATTCAAGTAGGCTATAACAGAAGAACCATTTAAAACGTACTTGAATTGAATCCTTGTTCAAACAGTGAAGAGACTGAAATAATGTTTCTGGTCAAACCAGATGCATATAAACAGTTATTTAAAGTAACTACAAGGCCAGGGGAACATGAAAAACAAAATGTTCCAGTTGCAAGAACTGGAACCCTCTTTCCATTACCAACTATGAGTTCCAGGTAGCCTTGTTTTAGTTTCTTCCACTTTTCAGGTTCTTGTAAGACATTAACGATGTGGTAACCACATCTGGTATCAAATACCCATGTGTTGCTAGAAACAGTGAAAAGTTTGATAACATAAATAAGAATATCGGAAGAAGTGCCAATGTTGTTGGCCTTGTTCATATTTAGCTTGGCTAGATTCTGTGGGCCGTTTCCCTTACAGTGCCCATTTGGTTGCATTCAAAGCACTGCCGCTCCTAGGAGGGTGTGGTTTTGCAACATGCTTGTTGTTAGTGGCATTTCTGGCAGCAACAACAACTTTTCTCTTGCCTTTTCTCTTATGTTTCCTTTTCTTGTTATTGGGCTTCTTAACACCATCAGACTTGACCATTAGAACTTGGTTGGTTTTATGGAATAACCAAGTTTGTTCATTTGGTCAATGTATCCTTTCATCTTTAGCACATGAGTACTGATACATGATCCTTCCAGCATTTTACAGCTTATGAGCTGTTTCATGGTGTCATATCGCTCATGTCGGGCTTGTTTCTGGAACATGCCTTTCAATTGCTTGGATCATGTCATAAGCATCCTTATCTTCCATGTTCTTCTGAAGTTCAAGCGACATGGTGGCTTTCATAAGGCAGGCTACCTCAACGGCATCCTCGTTATGTTTCTCCAGTGCTTTGCGAGTAGTAATAGAATTACTTTCATGCTCGGTAGGGACTGGGCCATCTAAGATATACAGCTTTTCCTCCATCTTGAGAACTATTCTCAGATTGCGGTGCCATTCGAGAAGGTTGGTGTTATTCAAAATTTTATTTCTTTTCAAGTATAGACTTGAAAATGAAGGAGTTGTTTTTATTAGACATCTGTTATATATAAGCAAGGTGATATTAATTAGTATTTTCGTTGTATATTTCCTTATTTAATTAATGACCCATTACAGTAATTAGAACAAGGAATGAGAATCTAGCTAGGTCAGTATTAAAGGCAGCTGTGGCATACACTTTAGTAAGTGACTAGGCAGACTGACAACGAGTGTCAATTGTGAAAATTACACAACTCTCGGGTATGAGGCCGTTAAGACAGCTCTTGTCTTATGCATTGATACGTTTAGCCTTATTTATGCCGACTTTTACTTTCAAGACAGCTGGAGCATGTGATGAGAAAAGAAAAAGTAATAGTCGTCCTAAAAGAAGGTATTTGTGGAAGGGCCGGATGTGTCAACGAAACCCTTGCACCTTGGAAGGATAAGCTAGACATCAAGTGCGGTGCTGTGGCTCCAAACACTGATGGTTCGCATTACGTTCCAAGTGTAGCTTGTGATAGGATGGGATAGACTATTGATTTTAATTATGGGTTAATTTTAATATTTACCAAATAGGGTCGAGAGAGCCAATTTTAGTATATATTTTAGTCGTGACATCTTGATGAACCCTTTCATCTCTCAGGACACTTAGTTTTTAAATAACCTATTAAAACTAAGTTTGTCGTGACTTATTTAACCAATTTTAAGTTAATAGAATTCTATTAAGTTAATAGTTTTTGGAAAATTAAGTCTAGTTTAATTTGCAAAAACTTAATTGGTTAATATTCGTTTTAAAAACAAACTTTGTTTTATAACAAAATTTTAACAAGTTGTAAAACAATTTAGAACTTGTTTTAATGTGATTGTTTCAATATTTTAAAGCTCCTTTTAAAATCATGTTGGTATTTGGGTTGGTTATGTTATAACAAATTATAAGATAAAAAGCAACCACAATAGCAAAATAAATATGTAAATCTATATGGCCAAAAATTGTTTGATCTTGCTAGAGCCTTATAGCAAGATCAAACGGGTCACGGGGTCACAACACACAAACAACCACAAGGATGGACTTGAGTGCATCCAGTCGTCTCGAGTAACTCCCACTGACTTCATGACTCCTGTTTAGCGTCCTTGGTTTAGTCTCCAGGTCTTCGTTTATTACAATATTTTACAAAAATACAATAAAGGAAGAAACTCTATCTATTACAACTTTGAACCATCAAGGTGGCCAAAAAAAATATAATAACAAAACCGAATAATATATACACCCACAAAACAAGGTCGGGCCAGATTTACATATTCCACAACAATCACAAAATATACCGGGCAATCTTTTGGTCAAGCAAAACAAATAAAATATTGACCAAAATTAAAGTTGCCCTTAAAATTATTTAGATCAGAAACTTTAAAAAAAATTAAAGTTTGTGTTCCAATTCCGGTTAAAAGACCGGTACAGATTTGCATGTTGTAAGCGTGGCTCTGATACCACTGTTGGGTTTCAGTGGTGTCAATTTTACTTTTATCAAAAACTAGTTTGACATATATTATTAATTAAATAGTTAATTAATAAACGCAGCGGAATATTTATAAATAATCAACACCAAAAGTGAACCGAACAGGATCATGGTTACAAACATGCAAACACGGTATACAATATAATTAATCTACTGATGAGATAAATATACCTTAGCGGTTAAAGACTAACCGTTTGAGACACCGAGGTACAATGAACGAGTTGCTAGAACACTAACTAAAACGGGGCGCGTCGGGTAACCGGTGGTGTTCGATTGAACAGCAACGATCAAGAATATTAATATAATTGCAGGAATCTTTATGGTTGCATCCATGCCCAAAAGGTTGCCCTAAATTCATTTCAAAATCCTTGGTATAAAGAAAAATGTTTCATCTTGAATTTTCGTGTAACCAGGGGTAAATTGTCAACCACCTTTTAAACATCCCATGAATGGCTAGAGACCCTTCTTGTTTATTTAATATATTCACACAAACATGCCATGAATGGCTTCTGTTTATTTAATATATTCACACACACATGCCATATAGTGTGTATTAAATATGTACACACCTCCATCTTATGTAGTGTGTATTAAATATATAATGATTTAATAATTACCCGGGTACCAAATCTAATATATGTAGTACAGGTTCAAGACGCGATAAAGCCCGAGAATAACAGAATAAACGTTATACATATTATTTATAATTAGTATAAATAATAAGTCCGTTTATTTCGTTAATTGTTCGTGATTACCAGTTAATCAAGTTAAGTGGATTTAGTGTTCATTGCCCAAGGTGTAACTCTTACGGGTCATAGCTCGGTCAGCAGCGTTGACTTGTCGAACCCGTACATATAAATCCAACAACCTAAACGTGTGCGAGCGTTACAACTTACCATCCAATCTAGTCTTCCTGCCCAGATACGAGATGCTCAGGTCGAAGCATTGAAAGCAGAGAACATCAGGGCTGAGTCCCTACGAGGATCAAGGAAATGGTTGGAACAAAAGGAAGACGGCGCCTACTATGTAACAGGGCATATCTGGGTTCCACTCTATGGTAATCTACGTGAGCTTGTGATGGATGAGGCACACAAATCTCGTTATTCAGTACATCCTGGTTCAGATAAGATGTACCACGATCTCAAGACTACGTATTGGTGGCCTAGTATGAAAGCCAACATAGCAACCTACGTCAGTAAATGTTTGACTTGTGCGAGAGTCAAGATTGAATATCAGAAACCATCAGGCCTACTCCAACAACCAGAGATCCCGACATGGAAATGGGAGCAAATTTCCATGGATTTCGTTACTGGCCTGCCTAGATCTCAACGCGGAAATGATACCATTTGGGTGATCGTGGATCGACTGACTAAGTCTGCACATTTTCTGGCTATCAAAGAAACGGATAAGTTTTCTACTCTAGCAGACGTCTACCTAAAGGAAGTAGTATCAAGGCACGGAGTGCCAACCTCCATCATTTCTGATCGTGACTCACATTTTACATCTGAGTTGTGGCAAGCTATGCACAAGTCCTTTGGCTCTCGATTAGACATGAGCATGGCATATCATCCACAGACGGATGGGCAATCTGAACGCACTATCCAAACCCTTGAAGACATGCTTAGGGCATGTGTAATCGACTTTGGTAATGGTTGGGAAAAACACCTCCCGTTAGTGGAGTTTTCGTATAACAACAGTTACCACACCAGCATCCAGGTCGCTCCGTTCGAGGCATTGTACGGACGAAAGTGCTGATCACCTCTTTGTTGGGCAGAAGTTGGTGACAGCCAAATCACAGGCCCAGAACTTGTGGTAGACACGACTGAGAAGATTGCTCAGATACGACAACGAATGGCGGAAGCTCGTGACCGTCAGAAAAGCTATACTGATAAGCGACGAAAACCACTCGAGTTCCACATTGGGGATCGAGTGCTACTTAAGGTCTCACCTTGGAAAGGTGTAGTTCGTTTTGGCAAACGAGGCAAACTCAATCCTCGTTATGTCGGACCGTTCGAAATTATTGAGAAAATTGGCAAAGTCGCTTACAAGTTGAACCTACTTGAAGAACTAAGCGGAGTTCACAACGTATTCCACGTGTCGAATCTGAAGAAGTGCCTGTCAGATGAGACCCTCATAGTTCCCTTAAAGGAGCTCACAATCGACGACCAGTTGCGATTCATCGAGGAACCTGTTGAAATCACAGACCGAGATGTTAAGATTCTCAAGCGCACTAGAATACCTCTTGTTCGAGTTCGTTGGAAACCCCGTCGTGGCCAAGAGTATACCTGGGAACGAGAAGACCAAATGAAACACAAGTATCACTAGTTATTTGAGAAAAGTGCAACCACTACTAAGGCTTAAGCTACTGCAGAATTTCGGGACGAAATTCCAAACCAATGGGGGATGATGTGACACCCCAGGAAAACCAGTAAACCACGCAACTTAATTAGCTTCCTCAGTAACCACGCGCTAAATTTCGGGATGAAATTTTCTTAACAGGGGGAGAATGTGACAACCCTCATAATTACATGTATCCGTACGATTTATTAATGTTAATTAAAGTGCTTGATGACTGTGTTGAATTACTTAACTGCTTTCTGATTACTGCGTCATACTTACATGTGCTTGTTAACATACTAGTCTTGTGTAGAAAATTGACAAAATAGTCATGTATGCTTTCCTAAGTGTTGGGAATTTAAAAGTGTTACAAAAAGATATATAAAAAACACTTTACAGAATAACTTAACACTTTAACGGAACGGTATCTAACCGAACAACCGGACATTACCCGGAACACTAAAATATTGCAAGAAACATTATTTTTTTATTTTTCTGAGCTAGTTATGGTTCCCGAACACTTAAACACATTACAAAATACATGGTATACACTAAACATTAGATCTTGCACTTTAACGTTCCACTAATTGATTTAGTTACCAAGAAATTTTCATTTAACCCCCCCCCCCCCCCATGTGCAACCGTCCCCATGGCACCCCACCAAAATCCACCCCATACTTTCCTAGATATGTATCATATCTTTCTTGATTTGTTGCTTGATATGTTAGCCAAAATATTGGAAAGAAGGATTACAAGTATGGCACATATCTTCCACTCTTACACTCCACAATCTTCACACCATCCCTCACTCTCTCCCTCTCCTCTCGGCTCCCTCTCTAAACCGCCACTATCACCACCTAAACACCACCATATTCTTCCATTTTCAAGCTCCATACATGTGATAGGAAGTGCTTTGTGAAGATTGTAGCTTGTGGATCATCAAGGAGCTTCATCACTTGCTTTCTCACACCATTTTCACCATGTTTTCTCTTGAAGTTCTTCCCTAGCTTTGAGCTAGTTGTAAGTCCTTGTTTAACCTTTGTTCACTTCTATTTTGAGTAGATAAAAGATGTAGTATGATGAATATCACAAGAACACTAAAAGGTTTAAACAAGAAACATGAACATAAAGCTTTACATAAAGATGTAAAATCATGAAATGATGCTAGTATGATGACGTTGGGTGTATGTTGATGCTTGCTTGTTGATTTCTAGAAATATGTTGTTGATCATTACATGAGACTTGTTAACTTATGATTAAAAACATGATTTAACAAGTAGGAGGTGATTAGGGGTTTACATAAAAGAATAACCTCCATATTTAGACATGAACTTGGTAACAAAATGTTTTCTTGTAAAATAACAAACAAAGTGATCTAGTAAATTTGTAGATCTAAAACTTGTGAATGATTTTCCTAAATAAACCAAGTTTAAAAGACGGTTCTTGAAAGATCATGATTTTAGTGAACCTACACTATTTTTGGTGACAACATAAGTGTAGAAATGTTCTTGGAACAAGAAGATGTGGTAAATAAATATTTTTGTAAAAAGTATCTACAAGTTGTAAACGTCTAAAAATCCCGAGAATGAGATTTTAAGTAAAGTAAACACACTTTGGAGGGTAACTAAGACCACTAAACGCCTTACCAAGTTACTACGCGTTTTTACGAAACATTAAGTTCATGTTGGTTTGTAAATGGAATAATTTGCTCTTGGTAAATTGTTGTTGATTGTTTGAATGATTTTCGGAAAAGAAAATGATATGCTTATTAGCATGGACGCCTCCATTTACAAAGGAAACTATGGCGAAATTTTCAAAAAATTCCAACACATAGAAAATATTTTCTAACAAGTGTTACAAGTGTATTTTTAACTATGATCTTTCCGCAAAAATCAGAGTGTGACATTTGTATTATGTGCTATGTGATAGAAGTAGTGAGTAGATAAACCGCACGTAGGATACGTGTTATGCATGAACGAAAAACTGATTGTTATCTGTACCTTATTAGGACGTGCTTGATTTCTGATTATTAGAGTAACTAATCTAACCGAGCAAACCAAGGTGAGTTCACACTCTACTAAGGCATGGGATTCCCGGTGGTTGGGAATGGGTTAAAGAACTAAACGGAACCTACACATCCTCCTTAGGTAGGATATGTACCGCCATCCTCCATAAGTAGGATGCCAATATTAATCCTGCGTATTCTCCTTGGGTAGAATACGTACGTTCGTCCTCCTTGGGTAGGACAACAACCTTAAAACTTACTAGACAAAACTCTATCATGAAGTCCCTCATTTTATATCGACTTAATCACCGAGGCCAATGGCGAGCGGGTCATTAGTTAATAGCGCTATTAGGTTTAACAAACCTCACACCGTGCCAGTCGGACGGGCGTGTACTAATGGACTATGGCAAACTGTCAATGATGATAGACATTGACGTAGGGCACAACTATTGTTCGTCAGTTGTCGATATGGTAATAGTCTAGTGGTTCACATGGGGAAGCCCCCACTGATTATGGATATGGTTTGGGTAATAAAGAAGGAACTGGTTAATCATACTTTCAACTATGGAGTAACCCCCACGGCAAGTAAGCCAGTGAAAGAAAAACCATGTTTTCGAAAACAACTTAAAACTAAACAACCAACTGTGAACTCACTCAACTTTGTTGTTGACTCGTTGTTACATGCCTTACAGGTCGTTAGATGCTTATGGAGCTTGCACGAGGAGGAGGTCGTTGTGGGATACGGATTGTTATGTCCCATTCTAAACATTTAAACTTTATGAACTTATTGAACTTATGTTTTGATTTTACGTCTTATGCTTCCGCTGTTAACTTAAAGTTGGTTACTTTCTTTTGGTCACCAATTGTATTGTGGTTGGTTTTATTTACTTAATTACGTTGTTCGATATGATTGGTGGCTCGATCCTGGTCATGTCACGCCTCCAAGCGGTGATACTCCGCATGGTGGATATTGGGGGTGTGACAAAATGTGTTATGATATCAGTAGGATACCTTCCATTATGCCCAAAATGGATTTAAAATCAATTTAAGCCCCGTAGGGGTATTTTGGTCATTTTAAAGATTATAAAAGAGGTTATATATTAATCTGAGGTTCTGGTCTTAAATGATCAGTAAAAATATTTATTTTTGCAAGTCATATCAGTAAGGTATTGCATATATGTGAAATTTATCATTTATAACCAAATTATGTGTCGTAGGGGCATTTTGGTCATTTCACATAAGCTTTAAAGGTCAAATTTGGAAATCTGAGTTCAAAACTTTTACTCACTGTTAAAGTATAAAAATTTACTTAAAACATCAGTAGGTATTAAGTCTTATATGTCAAAAATAGTTTTAGTCCATACTATGCGTTTAAAACGCGTAAAAAGTCGGTTTTAAGCGATTTTCAAGTTATATAAGGAAAGCTGAGATTTTTATCAGTCCAGAAGGCTTAAAATATTTTATTTATCATATGAAATCAGTAGAAAAAAATTTGGTATCAAAATGTTATGTAAAACTCATTTTATTAGCAAAAAGGGTATAACCGTCAATTACCGAATCAAAGCAAGAACCCTACATTATGATCAGTTTAAAAATAAATAAATAAAACTTCAAAAATCCCAAAATATTATATTACATCAGTGGGTAAAAGTTTGGTGTCGAAATTTGGGTTTAAATAGGCTTTATGCTAATAATGTCGTTTAATTATTAAAAAGCTTTCAAATTACGATATTGAGCATAACTCCTAATTTTGACCACAAACTGATGTCAAATTTTTAGGACATGTTTATAAATCAGTAATAAAGGTTTTTGTCCTCTCACATTTTTAAAAATCTCATTTTAATAACAAAAGGGCATAATGGTCAACAATTTAGCATTTAACGGAAACATGCAAATGATTCGGATTACAAAGGAGCCACATTGTATAATCTCAGAGGGTTATACTTACATGTAATATGGTCCTAATGGAACCCTAAGGCATATCTAAAATAAGCTAAATCGGGTCAGAACTGAAAGTCAAAGCAAAAGTCTTCTTTTGCGACTTTCGGTTCCGAACCGAGCCTAAACTCAGAATTGTCGAGTTGAACATGCTTAGACATGTTCTTACATTATTTACCAAGTTATTTTAGTGTTAAAATAGGTTCCATAACTTCTACATTACTAGTTATGAATTTATTTGCAAGAATAGCTTTTGTTGACTTTTTAATATTAAGTTTGACCCGACAATTGACCAAGTTAGAGTGGAAATCAGAGGGTGCCCTTTTAAGGACTTATTACCCACATAATTACCAACTCATAGCCACTTTCGATTCGAAAAATGACTGGACCATTAGTGATTAATTACTAAGTCAAAGCTTAATTACGACGGCTTTGACTTTTGGTCATTAGACTAATAAAACATGAACTAGGAAGGCTAAGAATGCTTACAAAGGCTCTTAGCACGAATTAGGAACTTGAGAAAACTTGCTTGAAGTCCAGAGAGCTCCAGAGAGTGAGTTGAGAATGATTTTTGTGAATGAGCACATGAAGTAGCAAACAAGAAGCTCTTATATAGCCAAAAATAATTCACAAGATCACTCCACACAAGTCTACAAATGTTTTCTGATGATTCCAGGTGTCCCTATGCATGAAATACTATTGGCTCAACCCCTAGGATCGAAAACAAGGCATGCAAAGGCGGTGCAACAGGCTGTACAGGCATCTGTCCAAATTTTTCTGCACCTGGCAGTCTTACGCGGCCCGCGTAAGACTTGTCTTATGGCCTACGCGGCCCGCGTGAGGGTCTGATCCGGTCACCAAGTTTCAGTTATTGCAATTTTGGTCCCTAGTCCTTCTAAACTTGTTTTAACTTTCGTTTATTGCACTTTTAACCCCCAAACTTGACTTTTAAGGGTCTTGAGTATTTAAATATTTAACAATAAGCCTTCGGTTAGTTACGAGATCACCCGAATGGTCTGGAAATGCAATATCAACGCATTTAACCCATATTACTTGTAATTAACACTTTGATTATTTATATGCGTCGAAACTCCACGAATTTAATATCCGTTATTCTTGGGTTCAAAATAGATTATCACAATGTTTTTGGGATCGTTAAAAGGTCACTCGGAGGTTACTTTCAACATGTTGACACTTTTAACCCCTATGTTTCATAAGATCCTTATTTTAAGCACAAACGACTTCCATTGTTCGAGAATTTATTCGTTAAAGAATACGAACGTCGTGTGAGGTCAATCAGAGGTACAAGAATGGCATGTTGACACTTTGGATCCCTTTATTAACATATTTTCATTGTTTAACAATTTTAGTCCTCCAAAAATAATTCCTTACACGTTTAAAGTCCATGACACGTGTCTTTATTATATTGGTCGTGATTTTACGAGGTGTTACATCAACACCTGGTTTTCACTAGTGTCTTTTGTAGAGTCCTTATGGAACTTAAAACTTGTTGGTGTTTTATTATGAACGCGAAGTCTGTGCTTTGGGATTTAAAACAATGTTGCAGATAATGTTTTTAAAACTTAATCTAAGGATGAACATCTTGGTTTTATCATATAGTGGGTCGTTATGATTTAATGCAATGATATTAAGCAAGTCACACATAATCACGCTTCCGTAAAAAGTCAGGGTGTGACAGTTTGGTATAAGAGCTTCGATTGTAGCGAACTAGGATTCTTTCTCGAGTCTAGACTACAATCATTAGGGCTCTCACGAAAATATTTTTACAACATGTCTTCATTGCATACACGAAACTCCCAGATCCAGGGAACAAACGTTTTTACAAAAGGAAAGACAAGAAATGTGATTGCAAGGTCACACTTGTGGTTTAGTCTGGGATAGACTAGGAAGGATAGAAAGGATTCATGTGGAATAACGAGGATACATGATTTCATGATACACTGTCTTTGATTGCATACTAAGTAGCAGTGGTTAATATATGTGCATATGTTATGATTGTTATGTTACAGCCATTATGTCTTCATCCGAGAGCGGATTGTCCGACACCGATGACCCTATGGCTATTGTCTCCGATGACGAGATCGCACCAGAGCCGGAGATCTTTACATCAGATAATGAGAGCGACCCAGATATGCTATCAGACGACGAGGATGACTTTCAGCCATTCACGTTGCCTGACTTTGGAGATGACTTACCCCTTGCTGATGGTATTCCAGACGAGGATCCTTTTTTTTCCCACTCCAGTCCATGATCATCTTATCATCGGGTATCCCTATGGTGAGTAAATTGTGGCACCGATCCTCGCTCCCGTTCCTCTCGTGGTCATCCCTCCTGAGGATTGGCCTTTTAATGATTTATTTGATGATGACGTTGACCTGCTTGTTGATGGTCCTCCTGTTGATGGCCAGGGTGATGGAGAGATAGACGAGGACGTTGTTGCTATTCCACCTCCTGAGATTCCTGTTATTGAGTTATCCTCTTATTCTAGTTTGCACTCTGTCTCAGATTCCTTTGAGTCTGTGACGTCTTCGACTTTACAGGCGGTCAGATTACAGCGCTATGCCACTGATTCTGATGATGATACTGTTATGTCTGCTGCACCATCTCCTCCACACGACCCCGAGCTTGATCCTGAGCCAGATTTTGTTCCTCTTGATCAGTCTGATGTTGCACCTGCTGATCCTGAGCCCATGCCTGATCATGACCCTATTCCTTTTGGTTTACCAGACATTGCACCCCTTATTCCTGACCCAGTTCCTGCCCGCGTTGATCCTCCAGTTATCGAGCCATTTATTCCTCCACCCGCACCCGCTGATGTTGCTCTTTTTCCTCCTGTGGAGTCCGACGTCCATCGCACTGATTTGCCTATTGTTTTCCTTCAGGACATTCCTGCACCCCGTCCAGGGGAAGGTACTTCTGGTCAGCACCCGCGTGATGATCCTTTTGTTTCAGCAGCTTTTCCACAGATCCCTCAGTCTACACCATTTGCTCCTTTTACTTCTTCACCACTTGATGAGCCATTCCGATGGTTCCCACCATATTCTATGCCGATTTCAGATCCCTGCCATCCCTCTCATTTTGCTTGCTACACACAGGATGAGTTGCTTTATTCACTTCAGCTTCGATTTGAGGTTATGAGTCGCAGAGTCTTGGAGCTTGAGCTGACTTCGCGCCCCCTACCGTATCCTTGTCAGCCTGCTTTTGTTCCCCCTCATTCATCACCGTCTCCTTTTGCACGTCCACCTGCGCCTCTTACTCATTTCCCAGAGTTTGATGCTCGATTCCTCACCCTCGAGCAGCAGGTCCGTTACTTGCTTCGTCATGTGTGCGAACTCGAGGAGGAGCTCGCACATGTTCTCAGTTTTCTTTTCCTCCCTCCTCCTCCTCCGCCATTAGTACAGTAGGTTTTTGGTCTTATGCAGATTGCATTACTCTTGGTGAAAGCACCACTATTGAGCCGAGATTGTGAAGACTTTTGGAGACCACCTTTTGACTATGAGATTTTTGTACATTGACAGACTTATTGGACAAGGGTAGTGTGACCCTGTGTCCCTTTTGATGAGATACACTTTGTAAACAATGTAACTGAAGTCGATAATTAATGAAAGCTCAATCATCATGTTCTCACTAAACATATTGTTGGATTACTTGTTTATGTTATGATTGTGTCGTTGCATGATTGTTTGATATGATGATTTATTATGTGTATGTACATACGACCTCTAGACAACTATATACATTTCCTGAACAAATAAAACTTAACCAATCCAATCTTCTTATTAGAAGAAGAATGCATCCTCGAAGGAACATTCAGCTGCCCATGACCGAGGCAGAATTACAAGCACACATCACGCAGGCCATCGCACAGCACGAGGTTCTTCGCTACAGACACAGCGGAGGTACCTCATGGAATAACCCACCTAATGGTAATGTTTAAGTCACCTAAGACACATTACAATACGTTTGGACATTTCCAAGTGTGCTTTTTCAATGCCTTCTGTGGATGATGTTGCTTGTATAAGCTGTACTTACAAACAGTTTTTGGACTGCAAGCCTCTGAACTTCGACGGCACTGGAGGTGCCGTAGCTTTTGTGAGATGGGTCGAGAATACGGATTCAGGTTTGCGAATGAGCAAATGTACTTCAGAGCAACAAGTCACCTACATTTCTGGACTACTCCTAGATGGAGCTCTGTCATGGTGGAACCTTCAGGTTCAGACGTTGGGCGAGGCTGCTGCGTATGCCTTGACATGGAATGAGCTGAAGGAGTTGATGCGTAGGGAGTATTGTACTCAGGCGGAAATCCAGAAGCTGGAAATTGAATTCTGGAACCTGAAGATGGAAGGACCAAAGGTGACGAAATACGTGCAGAGACTTCATGATTTGTCGTGAGTTGTTCCATATCTGGTGGAACCAGAGTTTAAAAGGATAGAACGATTCATCTGGGGATTGGAACCTCAGGTTCTGAGCTTGATGACAGCAACAAAGCCTCCAACAATTTTCGATGCCTTTGACTTAAGTGTGGCACTCACTAAAGAAGCGATTAGATTGGAAAATTTTTCAACCCCTGACAAAAAGAATGAGACTCATGTGGAGTCATCTGAGAAGAACAAAAGGAAGCTCACTGATTTCCAAAGGGGTGCTCGGGCGGATAACAACAACAATGCCAAAAAGGGAAAAGAGTACATGGGTATCCTACCTAAGTGCGACAATTGTCAACGTCATCATACCGGGCGATGTAAATATGGAAAATGTGATAACTGTGGCAAAGTGGGGCATGTCAAGGAGACGTGTTGGTACGGAGCTGGACGTGGAAATAAAGGTCAAGATGGTAGCGTAAATCGCGGAGGAAACAACGACAACAACAAATATCAAGGCGGAAATGGTGATGATCAAGGACGTGGTCCAGGATGTTTTAACTGCAGTGATATGGGGCATTTCAGGAAGTATTGCCCTACAAACAATCAGGTCGGTGGTAAGATTTACTTGGGGACTAAGCCGGGATGTGATGAGTGCAAGTTTCACCGTGAAGGTCGATGTCTGAGGCCTAAGTGTGATAGGTGCGGAAAGGAAGGACACAGCAAGGATGCCTGTTGGGCGAAGTATCCCAAACAAGGAGGAAATGATGACGAAAACCTAGACAAAAGCGATAATGGTAAAGTTCCATGTTGCTTCAAATGTGGGGACGTGGGGCACTTTAGGAAAGATTGCCCGAAGAATAACCAAGACCGTGGAGGAGCGTACAACATCAGAGCTAGGGAAGCACGCCAGGATCCAAGCGTGGTTACTGGTACGTTCCCAATCAATCAACACTTTGCATCTGTGCTATTTGATACTGGTGCCGATTTTAGCTTCGTATCTCTAGACTTTAAGAATGTCCATGGTTTGACAGCAAGTAAGTTAGATATCCCATACCCGATAGAACTAGCTAATGGGAAGTTAGTAGAAGCCAACAAAGTGATTAGAGGCTGTGTTATAGAGCTTGGAGAGCGTGAGTTCTCGATAAATCTTGTGCCAGTTGAATCGGGAAGCTTCGACATCGTGGATGGGATAGATTGGTTGTCGAGTAATCGAGCTGAGATTGTATGCCATGATAAGGTCATCTGTATTTCGATGGCGAATGAAGAGACGATCGTGATTCATAGGGAGAAGCAGGATACGCTTCTATGGACTCTTAGTTGTTTGAAGGCACAAAAGTTTTTGCGTAAAGGATGTGTTGCCTTCTTAGCTCAGGTCGTGGACAAAGAAGCTCGAAGATATCCCTATGGTAAGGGAGTATCCTGAAGTCTTCCCCGAAGACTTGCCAGGATTACCTCCTTAATGACAAGACGAATTCCACATTGACTTGGTTCCAGGCGCCGCGCCTGTAGCCAAGGCACCTTACCGACTTGCGCCTTTAGAGATGCAAGAGTTGTCAACGCAGCTCCAGGAGCTACTGGACAAGGGATTCATTAGACCAAGCTTCTCGCCTTGGGGAGCTCCGGTACTGTTCGTCAAGAAAAAGGACGGTAGTTTTCGTATGTGCATTGACTACCGAGAGTTAAACAAGTTAACCCTCAAGAATCGGTATCCCTTACCGAGGATTGATGATTTATTCGATCAACTTCAGGGTTCAAGTTACTATTCCAAGATCGATCTTCAATCAGGTTATCACCAGCTGCGGATTCAGGAAGAAAGCATACCGAAGAACAGTGAGTCAACAAAATTTTCTTGAAATTTTTATTCCTTCGAGTTACATACATGGTTCATCTCTGTAACATTGCCTAAATTCCTTTGTCGATACATGTATTTATTGTCGGATTGCGCTGAAACCAAGTTCAATTGCTTGAACTTGTCCATTTCGTATATTTAATTCAAGACATCATATGATGTATTGAAAGCATCATATTCAAATTCATTTTAGCAAGTGTTTCTTTTGTTCCGAGCAGTAGTAGGCTTTTTTGGTCTACGGCTCCAGTAAGTCGTCTGTTGGTTCCACCACCTTGTGGTGGTGTCTCGATTATTTGAAGCCTGCACTAATCTCGTTTACGCATATCATGCCCGGATTTAATAATTTATTCATTGGCTTGCTCTAAATCCACTCTGATTTATCATGTTAAAGCCGTCTTACCACAATCGTGTGCTAAGACAATGGTACACAAATTCATTTTTATATTCTGGTGTACCTATCAACGTTTCTTTCATTATCAATCGAATACCTTGCGGTATTCATTGCTTTTTCATCTTCGGTCGAAAACAGTAGTTCTTTAATGTTCCATATTCAATTGAAAACCCTATGACATTGTTTAAATCAAATCTTCAGATTTGTTTCAGTACGCTTCCATTTAATTTCAAACACGGTGAACTTGTTCGGTCACCGCTATTATTGAATTATGTCATTACGACACCTTGTGGTGTCGGTACAAACTTGTAGCTTGTGTTAGTCATGGTCAACCGTTCATACGAAACTACACATACTTTTGTTTGACTTGTCATTTAAACATTCCTAATGCAACTACGAATTAAGACAATGATACACCAGATTCGATTGTATTTCATTTCAGTGTATTCTCGCAATTCAATAATGTCAACACACTAATCTTAACCATTTATTTGTTCGAAAGTTTACGGATCGTATTCATGTTACTATTACATTTGAGCTTGCTAATTCTAAGTTCATCTAGCGGATGTTATTGTTTCTAGAACTCATTTGCATATTGTGAACAATCGTTTGGTTCTATTGGTCGAAACTCCTCTTTTATTGAACCCCTGTGAAATAAGTTATGCTAGATTATACATCTATACGTCTCGTATCCTTTGACATCAAATTCTTGAACACATACCTTTTAACCATTGGGTTCTTGTTGTTGTAATATGTCCTTGGATTCACCTGATTCGAATAAGTTTTGATTCAGTTTCAT
This sequence comes from Helianthus tuberosus, assembly GCA_030545235.1. Taxonomy (NCBI): domain Eukaryota; kingdom Viridiplantae; phylum Streptophyta; class Magnoliopsida; order Asterales; family Asteraceae; genus Helianthus; species Helianthus tuberosus. The sequence continues at coordinate 105,986,104 of CM060408.1, forward strand.
AGATAATCACTTTGGTATTATTCATATCCATGCACGTATAACGTAACCCTAAGGAGTTAATGTAGTTTAAATTTCGAGGACGAAATTTTCTTAACAGGGGGAGAATGTGACAACCGTCAAATTTGCATGTATCCGTACAATTATTAAACAATAATTAGACAATGATTAGTACTTAATGACTGTGCTGATTTAACATTTATGACATGAATGCTTTCTAATTATTGTTATCATATATACATGTGCATCATATATTGCATAATGTCATATCATTATTACATGCACACCTTTATTGATTCAAACGATGCACGAAACAAAGCTAGCACAGTTATCAGATAAATCAGAAAAATACTGACGAAGTTTAGTACATGGACAAACATGGTATTGAGATACATAATGGGTCAGAAACCAAGAGTTACACTAGTATAGTGTGTAGGAAAGTAAGGATCATAAAACTGCCTTCCTAGAGATAGTTAAGTGCCTAAAACTCACCTAAACTGCAGAATTCAGCAAAATTCAGCATTTAAACACTTTAATATCATGCATAAATATGGTTAAATGGTCCTGAATGCTTTCCTAAGTGTCGGGAATCAAAATTGTCACAAAAGGTAACATAAAGCACACTAAACTGCGTAGTTTAGCACCTTAACGAACCGGTAACCAACTGAATAACCGGACACTACCCGAAACACCAAATTTTCACTAGAATTTTAACATTACCAAGCTAGTTATGGTCCCCGAACATCGTAACACACTATATAAACATATAATAACTAAACACCTAACTATTATACTTAGATTTCAACTAAATCAAACTAACTAATAGTTACATCTTAACTAAACACCCCCACCCCATCTTACGGTTTCATGTGGCCCACACCCCCTAGATTTTATTTGATTATTTAATTAGATTGTGTCACTTCTTTATAAAACATATAAACCATTAGATTTTTAAGTGTTGGAAGTTTATAAGAACAACCAAGGGATCATAATCTATCATTCTCATTTCTACACAACACCCACACTTCTCTTCTTCTTCCTCTCCTTGGTTCGGCCGAGAACAACAACAACACAACCACCACCTTCACTTCATCTTCAACCAATTTCAAGAAGTCTCAAAGGTGTAAGAAGGTGTATAAGGAAGCTTGGAGCTTTTAGAAGTTGAAGGACCACTCACACAAGCTTTTATCCACTTCTTTTTCATCTTGTGATCATCCCTAGCCTTAAGCTAGTAGTAAGATCTTCTACACTTCATTTTACATCTTGTTTAAGTGGTTAAAGAATGATACAAGTTGGTAATCTTGAAGAACACTATGAATCTTGAACATGAAACTATAACATAAGACTAAAATCATAAGAATACATAATGTTTAAGTGTTGGTATGCTTGTTGATTGTTGATTACTCATGTTATTGTTGTAGATCATCATGTGATCTTGCTAGATAGTGATTAAAGACATAATCTAGCAAGATGAGAGGATGATTATGTTAAAGATCAATAGATCATCCTCATGAAAATCATGAACTTGAAGGTATGAGTTGTTTTTCTTGTTAAGTGATGATCAAAGTAAACATAAAGTCTTGTAAATCTATGATTTCAAGAATGATTTTTCAAGAAATCAAGTTAAAAATACAAAGTTTACTTAATCTTGGTTCTTAAAGAAATTCACCACATTTTTAGTGGTTAAACAAGTATAGAAATACTTATGTAACAAGAGAAACTCAAGAAGAAACATTTTTAGAAAATTTAATTACAAGTTGTGAAGATCTAAATTCTTCAAAAATGATGTTTTTAAATAAACAACCACACTTTAAAGGGTAACTAAGCTTACTAAACACACTAGTAAGTTACTACAAATTTTTGTAAATTTTCAAGTTCATGAAGTAGTACATTATGCTTGATTTTGGTAAATTGGTAGGTGTTGATTGGTTTATTGTTGATTGTCTTGATTTATAAAAGAAAATGATATGCTTTGAAAGCATGGAAACCTCCATTTTTAAGGGGAAACTATGGCAAAAATTTTCTAAAAATTAAACACTTAGAAAAATATTTTTAAAAACAAATATTTACAAGTATATTTTAAGCCATGGATTTTCATATAAAATTTGCCATAAATTTTGCTACAAAAATTATAAATATTGGAGGTTGGTTTTTGTAAATAAAAATGACTAAATATGTATTTAGAAAATATATATTTAGATGTCACCTTGTGTGTGATTATTTGTATATTATGAGTATTAATTATATTATTTTAGGACTTGAAATAATATAACTCACCTATATACCAAGAAACTACAATCCAAAATATTACCAAAATTCCAAGAATTTAATATACAATTTATACCCAAAATATTGGAGAAACCGAACAAGGAATATAACTTACAAAAATATTCCGGAATTTAATTCATAAGAATATTTTGGTAATTAGTATTTTGGACACCAAAAGAACAAAAATATGATTTTTATAATTATTACAAAATATATCATATTTTTTACAAGGAGACAATATATTATTTTTGGTAAGTAAAAATATATATTTTCTTTGAATTATTAGAAGATATATTAGTTTTGGGAGAAAATATATATTTTCTTGAATAAACATGAAATACATTATTTTTGGGTGAAAAATAAGTTTATATATATTTTCTAAGCTAAACTTGAAAATATATTATTTTTGAGACTTATATGAAGTTTATAAATTTGTTGCCAAGGGAAAATTATAAGTAATTCTCTATGTAATACTTCTTAAAATATATATTTTGGGAATATATATATTGATGTATTTTTATTAGAAATATTATTCCGGAAAAGTTAATACAAAAATTAAGTATGAGATACTTAATAAACACAATAAAAATACGTATTCTCGTACGTATAAATACACACCGGAATACGCCATCGATATTTGGCATAGATATACAAGTATAAGAATACGAGTATGAATACACCCATCCTTGGAAAGTTATATATGTACAAATACATAAAAAGTATCAAGTTGAAATATATTATTTTATCTATTATTCCAAAATTTAATAAATGTAATTTAAGTTAAAATATTTATTATATTAACAAATAATTATATAACTTGGAATAATATTAAAGACACAATGAAACGTAACTCAATGGCACTAGATAAGACTAAGTCAAGGCACGACCCGCTCGCCTAATAGACTGTAGTACGTTTGTAGGAAGTCGTGTGAACAAGTAACAGCTGTGAGTTACGTTGGGTTGATTTGAAGAACGCAAAACTGTGAGTTCATGTCCCCCCCTTTTCTTTTAACTGTTTTCAGTTTTATAACTTCGGGGGTGAAGTACATGTTGCAAATTGTTTACATACGATTACATTTGGTATGGTTAGCTAAGGAAAGGTACTGCTAGATCATGTGAGTGGTGGGTACAACGCTTAAGACCATTAATCCTCGTAGTAGGACCGAGGGACATGAGTAATAGATCTATTTGGGTGTAGCGTGCCCACACCCATGTGGACCGGAGTTTGGCCCATGAGGTGACTATGTCTTCAAACTGAAGCCCGGTGCAAAATCTGCTAGGTTTGAGCCTTCCTGCATCACGTCACACATATTAATGGCCTTGCAAACCATTAATGATATGTTTCCTTGTTTGCTTTCATACCAGGGTTTACAAATACATACTTACTTATAATTATTACAAAGTTTATTCGAGCTCACACACTAAACACATGAACTCGCTCAACTTTTGTTGATGTTTTCAAACTACATGTATTTCAGGAAGCTAAGTATGGATCTGGCGGGCGTTGAAGTTTTCAAGTGTTGTCTGGAATAAAAGATGTCATCCGGTGTCGAATGGTTTGGAGTTTGTATCCTATCCTGGATAGGATACATATTTCAACGCCTGGTTTTCACTAGTGTCTTTTGTAAAGTCCTTATGGAACTTAAAACTTGTTGGTGTTGTATTATGAATGCGAAGACTGTGCTTTGGGTTTAAAAAAATGTTGCAGATAATGTTTTTAAAACTTAATCTAAGGATGAACATCTTGGTTTTATCATATAGTTATGGTTGGATGCAATGATATTAAGTAAGTCACACATAATCACGCTTCCGCAAAAAGTCAGGGTGTGACAAGGCTACCTAGGCAGATGTATTATATTTCTAGTAAAATATAACACGTGCGTTATATTTTAACTATGCAGACATTTCTCTATTTAGAACTACACTTTATGGTTTATAGTTTTATAGCATAGATTTATATTAACGTAAGTTTATATATTATAAAACATACCCTATATTCATTCCATAGATTCCATAGGGTTAAACATTTAATATTTTATTATAATATAAATATACCACATCTCAGTCAATAAATATGAAATGTAAAAATATATTTTAGTAATATAAATGGTTATCTTCAAATATCTCGCCTTTCTCTGTTAAACACATATTCACTTCAAATGACTATAAAAGCCGATTCTCTCCTCTTGATAATAACATCACATTCCTTCAAAAAAAAAAAACTCTTCACGCTTTCAAAACCTTACACTTTGAAATCATAAATTCCGGCAATGGTTTAACTCTCCGATGAACCCGAAACACACCAAACACCAAAAGAGTACTATCACTACCTATCTTGACTCTGTAAATAACTTTTGATTTCATCCTTACGTTGTATAGCTTAAACTAGATTTTCCTGTCAACTTACTTGTTTTCCGGCAAACCGTTAAAGCATCAATCAAGCACTTTTTCTTCAGATAAGGTATTAAAACCAGTACTCATGTTTACTTATATGATTATTTACAAGGACTAAAACTTAATTTTTAATAGAATATGAATTTCCTACATACTTGTTGATAAAAAGGAAACAGAGATGATGGAGGTTTCATAAGCTTCATGACAAAATATATATAATAGTTAATTCAAAAGAATAACCTGAGTCCTTTCACACGCAGAAGATGAATTTAATAATATTATTTATTAATATACCCACTAACTAATAAGCATGAGTTTTACTCTATATTCAACCATTTGCTACATCAAATTTGTATATTGTATATATTGGGTGCTATATTCATAGTATGAACTGATGTGCTATTTTCATAATAAGGACTAAAAGATTTTAGTTATGTTTATTATACATTTTACCTAGTATTTAGAATTAAAATTTTGTAGCCACTTTAGTTTTACATTTTTCTAAACTGTAATATAATGTTTTTTTTAATTATATTATAATATACACTATTGAATTAAAGAAGATCTAAGGAACTTGTTTTGAAATTTTATAAGCTTCATTTTTATTTTACTTACATTTAAAAGAAAATTTTTTAAATATTAAAAATAAATTTTACTATTAATTAGAAATTATTATAATATAGTAGATAATGAATTTAAACAACATGCTTTTAAATATATATATTGATCAAGTTTATTTTCGCATACCGAACCCCTCAAAGCCTATTTCTAAGCTATGTAAAAGATATTTAGGGTATGTTTAGCTTATGATCAAGTGCCGGAATGTTCGTTACTGTACAAATTGGCATAGTTTCGCAGTTTGACACAAATAGTCCCTGCGATCGAATAAACTTGTTTTCGACACACCAAACCCTCCAAAACTTATTTCTAAGTTATGTAAAGGTTATTTAAGGTATGTTAAGCCTATGTCACTATTTCGGAGTGTTTGACGCGTTAAACTGATTACGTTTACGCATCAGTTTGCATATAACTTTCCAGAAAGAGATTTAAAGCTTGAAATCGAACTCGAATCAAATCGTAAAGTCGTCAAACACAAATACACATATATTAACACCAAAACACATCGTTTTATTGATAACTGATATTGTTTTACATCGTACATCGTTTACAGAGCACAGTTGTCACATGATGTAGTTCCTTACAAAAAGATGTTTTAAATGATTTTCAAGTATAAAGGAACATTTTAAGAAAGAAATTTTATGGTACGTATTTCCGCTGCGTCTTTTTGATCAAAACGTTTTAGGGTCTTACACAAGGCTCTGCCTGACAATGTGAGTACATCTTATTTTTGTAAATCTTTTTGTGAAAACCTCAAATGTTTCAAATTATACTTATCAGTGATTGAGTCTATGTATTCTACAATTACTGGCGGTATGTTGGGGTTTTGTATACATTATTTAGAACCCGTTACTATTAGACAAAGAGTTAGCCAATGAGTAACATGACCCACAACTCAGGATTGACAGTACTGAATGAGTAACTGTGTAGATATAAACATCGTAATCGCTCTCAATACTGTAAAGTTATAAAATCTATTTTTGATTAAACTGGGATGCACTCGCCAGTATTTCTTGCTGATAAAATCTTTTTAAAACGCGTTTCAGGTAACTTAATATGAAGCTAACAGAAGCCAGCTGGAGAGCACTGAAGGCTTATAAAAAGTGGCTATAAAAGTTACCTAAATAAAAAGGAGATTTTGTTTTCAATAATTAGGGTTTATCCCTATAAATGTATTGTAAAGGAAACTTGGGTTTTATCCTATGTATTTATTATATATAAAAAGTTTGGTGTTTTAAACTCTGATAAAAATTTCCTAACTACGGTCCTGATGAAAAAAATTTCTGTTGTGTATTTAATAAACACCGGTACCACTTGACTGGTTCACGGCTCCCGCTCCCAGGGTGGGGTCGGGGGTTGTGATAACACGGCCCCATGTCCCTTGTCATTTTCTGTTTGTCTTTATCTCTAAGGAATCTTGACTAGGGCACGGTCCCATGTTGGGCTTCTGGTTTGTTGCTTTTATTCTTGGGGTGAAGCTTTGAGGGTCGGTATAGCATGTCAACTTCCTTTCTTCGTATTTATGAAGGTTTTTGTCGTTAATTTGTTCCTTTTGTTCATTTGAGCTTATTTTATCCTGAAAAATCAAAAGTAAACAAAGAAACACACTTTTTCCAACATTAGTACTGAAAAGGGTTGTTTTTATAGCGTATTTGATACAATTTATATGTTACATTTTGTGCATATCAATTGCAGTAACAGAGGTTAGTATTTCTTACTTTTTGATGAGTTGCAGTGATCCTGAAGCATGTTTTTATTCATGTCTAATTGTCATTGACAGTGATTTTGCAACAATCATAAAAGTAGCCAAATGGGGACATGCCATATGCATAAACATTCAAAAGTTTCTCCGGTTACAGTTAACCATCAATGTTGTTGCTCGGATGATCAACATTGTTTTGGCATGCATCACATGTATGCATCATAGTAAACCGTCAATATTTTTTGGTTTAAATCCTTGAAGAAGTGCCTAAGCAACAGCAAGGGTCTATGGTTTTTGTTTGAAACTTGTAGGTCCCGAAGAAGTTGGGAGTGGTGGATTGGCGTGTACTATTGGATAGGCTCTCGACTTTCATGAAACTTCTTCAAGGAACATCATGGTTACCTCGGTCTGGTGTGTATTCTATGGGAATCATAAGGGTGTGACTTTGCCCAAATGGTTTGGTAAATCATCTCCGATTGGTGTAGGATAAACCCCATTTTTGCATCCGACTTGAAGAACCTGTTGGAGCTGTGGAAGATTTTTCCTGGTTTAGAAAAGAAAAAGAAGTTGATTTATGAGAAACAATTACGTGTTCAACAGTACAAGGGTAAGCTTCCCAAAGGTGATTGAGGAAGTTAAGCTCATGAGCTTTGTTTGGATGAAGAATCAGACCAGATTTGCTATCATTTCATGGGATATGTGGAAACATTTTAGAATAGCCTGTGTGGAGTGACCTGCAACTTTGATTTTTTGTTGTGTTTATGTTTGGGGGTGCTGCAAGTTTGTGAGCAGCTTGTATTGGTGATTTGGGTAAGCCCCTTGCTTGCCATCTGTTTTATGCAATAAAATTCTTCTTTGTTTCTCGTTAAAAATTGTATTGTGCAATAAAATTCTTCTTTGTTTGTCGTGAAAAAAATGTCATGTATGTAGCAAAATGGGTGGGTTGAAATAGACCTAGGTCAAGCCAGAGCTTGTGTTTCGTCTGCAAACATTTTTTGTTACATTTTCCTATTAAATTTTTCAATGTTTAATAAACTAAACATGATGAAGAAAAAGATATAATCAAAATACTAATATGATGTTGAATTTGTTAAGTCACTTTTGACCCATCCCACTTATAGTTAAGTCACTTTTGACGCATTCCACTTATAGCTTATTTTTAGTTTGCCCATCTGAGATTAAATATAACCAGAATCAACCATTTGAAATTGCAATCACATTTCAAGGAAAAGGAGTGCCAAGGAGCAATTTGTTTGTGAATTGTCATAACATTTGAAATTGTTATTTATAACTTTATTGGATACACACAATTTTGATCCATTTAAGTAAAGATACCCTAATTGTGTGTTTAGTTGCCATATCAACCAGGCTGGTAATATTTTTGAACCGACTAAGAGAGGAAGGGGTACTAAGGGTAGTACTTTTGCCCCAACCAATCAAATCCCACCATGACACTTTTCTTTTAAAGTACTCATTTGCCATAAACACACTGACCTTACCATAAAACTATTTTTTTTTATTTCTAGAATTACAAGTTTTTTAGACCCGCGCATTGCGGTGGGACCGTCAAATTTAAACCAAAACTTAGAATAAGTAAGAAAACGATAAGAATTAAACCGGTTCACCGTGCTTAACTGCCAACTTTTACCACCAAATAAAACGATTCTTCACCATCTAATGTTTCTGATTTCTAGCGTTTACTTAACATTGGGTGCTGCCAAAAATACTACCAAATAATCCATCACCCATGTTCTAACATCACCATAATATACCTTCATTGGGCACCATTTAGCTGCTGAAAATTCTATCGTATCACTTTCCTTCTATAAGCACCAAATAATCCATCAATTCTCTTTTCATTTTTCAACAAAAAGAAAAAGGAAATTCAAGAGAGGGTGCGATGGAGTAGTGATGTGGGCCAATCAAAACTAAGAAAATTGAACAGTGTTTATGTGTGGAAGAAGAAACTTGTTAATTAATATAGAAAAAATAGGTTTGACTATCAATCGGGTTGAATTGCTTTGTACAACATGTTAAAACGTTACGAGCCCAACCCGATACGATATAAAATCTGGTATTTAAAACACTGAGTCAAACATTATCTTCTAAGACATTTAACTTGTTAAGTCACTTGCTATGCTAGTGATGTGTGCGGTCGTGTATATATATTTAAATATATTTTAAGCCCTTTTTAACACTTTATTCAAGTTTTAAATTTATAAAACACGATATTTACTAACACTAGACACACATATGGGCAAGTGCACCCATCGTGAGCGTAGTATAGTGTAGGTAAGATACAGAGGTCGTCCAAGGACACAAGAGCTTTTAGTACCGGTTTATCCTCAACGTCTAATCAAATAAAAAAATTTAGAAAAAGGTTTTTAAACAAGAAAATAAAACTAAATAAAAATGCTGAAAATAAAAATAAAAGTAAAAACAGATAGACAAGATGAATCACTTGGATCCGACTCGCCTTTAGTGTAACCTTTGATTATTTTTGCACTTTTTAAGAGATTATCTTAGTTATAGTAGTAGGCCCCTCTTTTGAAGGTGACATTACCCTCAACCCAGTAGTTTGAGTCAGAAAGGATACAATCCTAAAGGGTTGGATTATTGAAAGATAATTAATTAAGTTATTAATGCATAATGTGGTAGGCCCCTCTGACGTTACCCTCGGCTAAGTAGTTTGAGTCAGCAGGGATACAGTCCTAAGTAGCCGGGTTAAAGTTTTAATAGTAGCTTACATATGAGGGGATCAATGAGTTCGGACCCCCGCCATCCAATACCAATGGATATTGAAGGGGGTCCTACTAAAATTGACCCAGGTCCTTGCAGGATCTATACACTGAACAAGGCAAGACTCTTACCAAACCATTCGCTTAACCCCCGACCAGGTAGCCAACATATCTCCATATAGACCGTGGAGATATGAATGGTGTAAATCTTTTATTTTATATAGACAGTAAAATAACGCCAAGACACCACGGACAAATGATAAGGAAGATTCACCTTCAACGTAAGAAACTAGTTATTAAAGTCATTAATACATAACCAAATAAAAAGTGTGAAAGGATTAAAAATAAAAAGTATTACACTAAACACTTGTCTTCACCAAGTGATGTAAGAGACTTAGGCAAACATGGCCTTTGATTGTCAAGAACTCTTATGATCAATCTTGGATCCCGAGACTACTCACACACTCTATGATGGATGATGGATGATGGTGGTGGATGTGGGTTGTGATGGTGGTGGTGGTGGGTGAAGTGTGAGAGAGGTGGTTTGTCAAGGGATGGTTTGCAAGTGAGCCAAACACTCCTATTTATAGCCTGCACAGAAGCCGGACACGGCCCCGTGTCCATTGGGCACAGCCCCGTGTCCACCCGTCTTCTCTTTCTTCATTAAATGCAGTTTGTCTGCATTAGTTAACCACGCCCCCGTGTTCGCTGGGCACGACCCCGTGTGCAGAAGCGTATCTGTACTATCAAGATTTGCCTAGATTCTGCGAATCTTTGCGTTGACCACGGCCCCGTGTCCGCTGGGCATGCCCCCGTGGTGGGTGATAGAAGCTTCTACAACTTTGTCTTTTCTACAGACACTTGGGCACGCCCCCGTGTTCACTGAACACGGGGCGTGTTCAGCCTTCTGTTCTCTTGTTTTTGCTTGGGGAGATGCTGTCGAGGGGTCGGGCATGCCACGTTTATTTCTTTTCTTGTGTTATTGTTAGATTTGGCTGTATTTTTGCTTCTTTTGTTCATTTGAGCACATTTAATCCTGAAAATACAAAAGGAAGACAAAAACACACTTTTTCCAACATTAGTACTAAAAAGGGTTAGTTTTATGCCACATTTGATGTAATTTATATGTTGCATTTTGCACACATCAAATACCCCCACACTTGAATCTTTGCTTGTCCTCAAGCAAAACTTACACTCCCAAATGGAATGGGTAGAAGAGAAGGTTTTTGGCTTGTCATAGAGTGTCGGGATTCCAAGATTCTTTATTAGGTTTTATTTTTATTTTATTTACAATCCTGTTCATCATGATTTATTTAGAACGTTATGTAGGATCGTGTACGGACCCGAAACGAGTCGATCAGAGGCGTTCTACACAATATGAAAGGCGGAAACAGACATATCGTGTGTAATTCAGCAAGATATTCACTTATAACTGTCTTTTTATTGATATCTGAGCAATTACAGATCTGTAGACACTTCGACAGAGCTTCGCCGTCGGAAAACACACACACCAGAATGACTTAAACGGAATCAGGACTCAACTATTTATAGGCCAAGTAATTCTGCTTGAACATGACTCAAGCGAAATTACAGTTCAAACGGAATTAGGATTTCATGCGGAATAAGAAGTTCAAACGGAATTAGCATAGAGATTCCGTTTGAAATGTCATGCTCATTTCAAACGGAATTACACCTTGTAATTTCGTTTGAACATGTCTGTTAACCTAATTTCTCGTTTTCCGTGCCCTGATTAATCTATTCATATACATGACTCGATACAAGACGAAGTCGACAGACGTATGCCCCAACAGACTCCCCCTCGGATGTTGACGAGTCTTAAGTGTCGAGTCTTCAACGTCTTCAGTCTTTATCAGTCTGATTACTCTCTTTCTTCATTAGCACCAACATACTCCTCTCCAACAAATAATCTCTACTCGGATGTCTTCAAACTCCCCCTTTCGATTTGCTGGGATCGCAGTCTGGCTTTAATAGGATCAGGATTGTGATCTGGCTCTATTCTCACATCCTCTACCCAAAAGTAAATTTTCACAAATTTAACATTTGACAAATTTATAAACTACTTGCAGGTATCTTTCCAGAAAGATTTATCATTTTAAACAATTTCAGATAACCACTTGTAGGCACATATTCAAAATCTTTTCTCGTTTAAACACAAACTCCCCCTCACGAAATGCTCATCATGTTTAGCACTTGGAATTTTGAAAATCAGCTCTCCAACATCAGTTGTCGAAAATCTTTTTGGATTTTTCAAAGTTTATGCTAAAACACACTAAAATCTTTTTGGATTTTTGAATGAAATGAAATGCAGTAAAGAAATATTTACAGACACTATTTTGTGAGTTTGTGTAAGATGATCATATCAGTTTTTGACAAGTCACAAGTACCGTTGAGCTTAGTTACACATTAATAATTAAACAGTTCACTTAGATTGCCGATATACTGATCCACTTAAATTTTCACACAAATTTCAACTGATTTAGGATATGAATTAGGTGTATTAAGAACTTAAACTCATTCATGTGTCCCGCCTCTTGAATATACTCCCGTATCCAGATCCCAATATTTAGTCTTACAGGTGAGTATACCACAGATGATATTTGTAAGGGGTTAAATGCGAAGGCCGTGAGAGCTCAGGTCAGAACTTCCGTTCAGCAGAGAGATGACGGCTTCGACTTTTGGTGGGTCCCCTTTAGAGGATCCTTTTTTTACAACAGCACATGATTTGCATTTTTCAATGTTTCATCATTTTTTATGCTGTGGGCAGGCTTTAATTTCAAGCAAGCGTAAAGTATTCTCCGGGGACTAGGCCATTGCTTCCGCAAAATCAGAAGTCCCGGGATAATACCCCAGATATCACTGAGCATAAAGACCTAGTATCTCAGAAAGAGGGATCCTTCAAACGAAATTTCAGGGGTTACCTATATATCCAAGTAGTGTTCCCCACGAAATAAGCAAGTTTGAATTTAAGTTTATATCCCGAAAAAGCTTAATAAATGTGTAAAAACCTATCGGCATATCATCAGTGAGACCGTTTAACACTATTTAAACATTACATTTCTTTAGCATACTGTAACTGTCTACTGATGTACTATCATTTCCTCTTTTTCACATCAAAACTCATTTTTTATTTTTATCATGTTTTTTACTTTTTCAAATTTTCTAAAATTTTTGGATTTTCTGAAAATTCTTACTCCCCCTAAAATGCAAAATCATTTAAGGAAATTTGAAAACAAAATGTACAAGTAAATTGACAACCGATATCGAATTACTTCAATTCGTCATCCACTTGGCATAAAAAATCAGAACTCCCCCTGACAACAAACTATTTTCTCATTATGATTTCAAAACACTTAAGTTTGTTTTAATCAAAATGATTTTTCCGGAAAATAAGTTTTGTTGGAATTATAAAATCACTTGTAGGTTAGGGGTTCATGTAACACCCCGAAAATATAAAACCTTAAACTGGAATTAGTAAGGTTTAAATAAACGAGAATTAACTAACTAGGAATTTAACCTAATTAGTTATAAGTCTAGAAATAACCTAAAGTAGAGTTAAAATTAACTAAAATCAATGTTGATCAAAGTGGAGGGGTTTAAGTTGTCAAAAATTGAAAGTTTAAATTCTAATAAACAAATAAAACCATACACTTAACACCCCCACTTTGAAGCTGGTCGATCAGAACATCAGGGGCGACACCCACCTTCTATCAAACCTAGAATTCTACTAAAATTCACAAATTGAAGGAGCAAATCTGGTCCAAACGAAAATCCGAGCATAGAATCGTGATCCTCATCACAAGCGGATTACAAGGTAGGTAAAATTTAAGGATTTCTCTCAACTTGAAATTTTGATGATTTGGGAAAAATCTGGAATTAGGGTTGCATGTGTATGTTATGATGATTGTGGAACAATTATAGTGTCTAAGGACAAACCCTAGATCAATAGAAGTTGATATCATAAGAAATTTTGGGTGAATCCATAATCACCATGGTAGGTGGTTAGTGGGTCATGTGTATTTGGATGAACACTAGAAAGTAAATTGTTAATCTAGTATAATTTAGCAATCTGGAAGTGATTTCAGCAATTAGAAGCTAACATTCATGTAAATTGGTTGATTTATATGAAAATAGGGTTAAATGATAAACTAAAGATGTGATGTTTAATCATGTAAAAATCTGCTTATAAAGTGTTTGTTGAAATGCCTCTATGAAGGCTTAAAAACTGAAATTTCGAGTTTAAACGCATAATCATGATGTTCGGTGTATTATGCGAATTATGATATGAAGAGAGTTCTAAACATGTTTTGAATTGAACTCTATAGGACAAGATACCGGAACGTCGAGTGGACAAGCCGGTGGTGATTCACGGTTGAAGGGCGTGCGCTAAGGTATGTAACTTGTTCCGTTACATTTATTATATTGGATTATTTAAATATGTAATTGAATTTTGAATAAGAGTTGTATTGAATTAAGCCTTGAAGTCGTTATATTGATTGATTTATTGAATTCGGTTGGTACGCGTTGGTAGTCGTCATATAGGAGGATTTCCTTAGACGAGCCAAACGGGTCAATTAATCAAGTGAAATATGATATATATATACTCCGGAATATGATGGATAGTGTTATGTTATTGGTTAATATTTATCACATTATTAGAAATACTAGAATTTGGATGTTATGGGTTGATAGAAAAGCAAATTACAAGGTTTGTTTGAATGAGATGAACTAAACAAAACAAGACATTGATTTCCAGGTCCTACCGTAAATTACAGTAATACCGTAATTTACGGTAAAGGTCAGACCTGCTACGGTGTATACCTCCTGGTTTACGGTGACCAGAAATCTTCAGGGCTCACCGTAAATTACGGTGATACCGTAATTTACGGTGGATCCAGAATAGTTGTTTTGTTTTTATTATTTCAAATGTGATGTACAACTTTGTGATTATATTATACAATAACGTCAAAACTAATGTTTTTAATGGTTTTGATCATAGGTAAATTGACAAGTATTACGGGAGGCGATCAAGTGATTAATGAAGAACCGAACACTACATTTCTAAGCTTCCGCTACGTTTTGAATCTTTAAAACTTTTGTGTATGGGATGTAAACATGTTTTGAACACCTTTTTAAATGTTTCAACTTAGTTGTTAGTTGACTAACCTTGATGTAAGTTATGAACTTTAATATGAAAGTCAGGTTTTGTAAACAATATTTTACTAGGAATGGTATAAACTATTACAAACATCAAGGGTATAATTTAGGGTGTTACAAGTTGGTAATCAGAGCTCATGGTTGTCAATAAGTGTTCGGTTCAAGCTTGATCGATCGTCCGGTAAGAATTAACTTATTTTGTTAATAAATTATGTACTATGTATAAAATGAAAAATGAACAAATATGCATGAAAAGAGTGTGTAAGCTCACTCAAAAACAAGAAACGCATGAAACAAGAATTATTAAATCAAGTCACGGACTTGATTTAATAGAAACAAGAATGATTAAATCAAGTTACGGACTTGATTTAATAGAAACAAGAATGATTGAATCAAGTTATGAACTTGATTAAATCAAAACAAGTAAAGCATGTGTTATAAATGAAATGTTTAACAATCTATGTAAACATTTCAGAAATAGAGATGGCTGAGGGAGGTAATGATAATGCGGTGCCAAGAGTCACCGAACAAATGAAGGAAGTGATTGCCGAGGAGGTTGGAAAGGCGATCGAAAACAGTTTGTCGGGCTTTATTGATAAAATTCAAAATACAGTTTTATCAATAATAGAAGAAAGAATCAAGAAATTGGAAGATGATTCCAATTCAGCAAAGGAAAAGCATGGTGGACGAAAGCCTTGTTCATACAAGGAATTCATGGCATGTAAACCACCATTATATAATGGAGAGGTTGATCCAATTGTGTGCCAACGATGGCTAAGTGATATCGAAGGAGTATTCGAGAGATCTCATTGTGATGAAAACGACTACGTAGCTTATGGTACGGGTCAATTAAGAAGTCAAGCGAAAGATTGGTGGGATAACAAAAAGAAGGAGATTGGAAGTGAAGCGGCTAAGGCCATGACATGGGAGGAGTTTAAGACGCCGTTTCTTAAACACCATAGTCCCAAAGCGGTCATAAATAGAATCAAGGAAGAGTTTATGCAACTCAGACACAAGGGTGAATCCATAGACAAGATCACGGGAATGTTTATGGACAAGATAAAGTTCTGTGATGATTTGGTGACAAACGAAGAACAAAAAGTCTATTACTACCATAACATGCTAAGTGCGGAGTATAGAGAGTTCATAACCCCTTCAAAATACGAGACCCTTACCGAGATTGTCAATGCTGCTCGGGAAAGGGAGATCGAATTGAAAAAGAGCATAGAACGGGGTGAACGAAGGGCACAAGATGCGAATCCAAGCCCTACTAAGAAGGCACGAACAAATGAAAGCACAAAGAAATCTGATACGAAAAGCGGGTCGCCAAGTTGTAGAATCTGCGGGAAAGGTCATAAGGGCGAATGTCGTTACAAGGATAAGCCTTGTCCCATATGCAAGAAAACGGGACATATGGCTATGTCATGCCCGGAGAAAGTGACGGTTTGTTACAACTGTTATCGAACGGGTCACAAGAAGTCGGAATGCCCGGAATTGGTTGGAAAAAAGGATGGGCAAGAATCGAAAGGTGAAGCCCCGAAAGCAAAGGCAAGATCTTTCCAACTAACTGCCGCAGAAGCAAAGGTTGAACCTGACGTGGTCTCAGGTATATTTGCTGTAAATTCAATTCCTGCACACGTGTTATTTGATACGGGTGCAAATAAATCCTTTGTTTCATATGGACTTATTCGACATCCTTCATTTATTCTAACAAAATTACCTGTGCCTTTAGAAGTAGAGATAGGTAATAACAAAAGCTTTTTTGTTTGTGATGTATGTGAAAATTGTAAACTGAGCATTGACGATGAAGAATATTCGATAAATTTAATCCCTATGTCGATGGGAGAATTTCAAGTAGTCGTTGGGATGGATTGGCTATCTCGACATCATGCAAAGGTCGTGTGTTTCCGTAAAGAGATAAAACTAACATCTCCGAGCGGGAAACACGTCACCATTTATGGCGAAAAAGGAGGCAACCCCATAGTATGCTCGATGTTGAAAGCTCACAAGCTAATGAAGCGAGGATGCAAGGCATTCATAATATATGCAAATGAGCCCGAGAAAGAATCAAGAAAGATTGAAGATGTACCAGTAGTACGAGATTATGAAGATGTTTTTCCGGAAGATTTACCGGGGATACCGCCTGAACGGGAAGTAGAGTTCGGGATCGAATTGATTCCCGGCGCGAAACCTGTAGCAAAAGCCCCGTACCGACTTGCACCGTCGGAACTACAAGAGTTGATGTCCCAAATCCAAGACCTGCTTGACAAGGGATTCATAAGGCCGAGTGTGTCTCCTTGGGGCGCACCGGTATTGTTCGTGAGGAAGAAAGACGGGAGCATGCGTATGTGTATTGATTACCGGGAGTTAAACAAACTCACGGTAAAGAACCGATACCCGCTCCCGAGGATAGATGATTTATTCGACCAACTACAAGGTGCGAATTGGTTTTCCAAAATTGACCTTAGATCGGGGTATCACCAACTAAAGGTCAAAGAAGAAGATGTGCCGAAGACGGCTTTCCGCACGAGGTACGGACATTACGAATTCCTCGTGATGTCGTTTGGGCTAACAAACGCACCCGCTGCTTTCATGGACCTCATGAACCGGGTTTGCAAGCCAATGTTGGATAAGTCGGTCATCGTGTTTATCGATGATATTTTGGTGTACTCGACAAATGAAGCTGAACACGCACACCACTTACAAGAAGTGTTAGAGACACTTAGGCGAGAGAAGTTATATGCAAAATTCTCTAAATGTGCCTTTTGGTTACGAGAGGTTCAATTTTTAGGCCATGTCATAAATGCCGACGGAGTATTGGTGGATCCGTCAAAGATAGAGGCAGTGTCAAAATGGAATCCCCCGAAGAACCCTTCAGAAATTAGAAGCTTTTTGGGGCTTGCGGGGTACTATAGGAGATTCATTCAAGATTTCTCTAAAATTGCGTCACCGCTAACCAAGCTAACTCAAAAAAAAGCAAAGTTTATTTGGGGAATTGATCAAGAAAAAGCGTTTCAAACGCTAAAAGAAAAGCTAACCCAAGCTCCAGTACTGACATTGCCAAACGGAGTCGAAGACATGGTGGTTTATTCGGATGCTTCATTATCGGGGTTCGGTTGCGTGTTGATGCAACGGGGCAAGGTAATAGCCTATGCCTCGAGACAATTGAAGATACACGAGAAGAAATATCCCACGCATGATCTCGAGTTGGCAGCGGTGGTATTTGCATTAAAAATATGGAGGCATTACTTGTATGGGGTAAAATGCACCATATTCACCGACCACAAGAGCTTGAAATACTTCTTCGATCAGAAGGAGTTAAATATGCGACAAAGGCGATGGTTGGAAACGGTGAAAGACTATGATTGTGAGATACATTATCACCCCGGAAAAGCAAATGTGGTAGCGGACGCTCTTAGCAGAAAAGCGGATTATGTCCCGATACGAGTACGATCGATGCAACTCGTGGTAACCTCGGGTATACTTGAACGAATTCGAGAGGCGCAATTAGAAGCAGTAAAAGAAGAGAATTGGAAGAAAGAAAGAATAATCGGTCAGTTGAAGGATTTGTCGGATGGGAATCACGGGTTGAAGACTCGATCCGGAAGGATATGGGTCCCACATACTTGTGGAGTAAAGGCGCTTCTACTTAACGAAGCTCATAAATCCCGTTATTCGATTCATCCGGGTGCAACCAAGATGTACAATGATTTGAAACAAAATTATTGGTGGCCCGGAATGAAGAGGGACGTGGCGAAATATGTGGAAAAATGTTTGACATGTTTACAAGTCAAGGCGGAGCACCAGAAACCATACGGCAAACTTCAACCGTTAGAAATTCCGGTTTGGAAATGGGAACATATTACAATGGACCTGTTAACCAAGTTGCCTAAGACGAATCGGGGTTTTGATGCCATATGGGTAGTGGTGGATAGATTGACGAAAAGTGCTCACTTCATTCCGATTCGTGAGACTTATACGTCAGAAAAGATGTCAGAAGTTTATACTAATGAAATCATAACACGTCATGGAGTGCCGGTGTCCATCGTGTCCGATAGGGATACCCGGTTTACCTCGAATTTTTGGCGAGATTTCCAAGAGCAAATGGGGACCAAATTGTTCATTAGCACTGCGTACCATCCTCAAACGGATGGTCAAAGTGAAAGAACGATACAAACATTGGGGGACATGCTGCGAGAGTGTATAATTGACTTTGGAGGCAGTTGGGATGTTCACTTACCGTTAGTCGAGTTTTCGTATAACAACAGTTACCAATCTAGTATTAAGATGGCACCATACGAAATGCTTTACGGTAGGAAGTGTCGAACCCCGGTATGTTGGGGTGAAGTGGGTCCACGTGAACTCGCCCACCAAGATATAGTACGAGCCACGAATGAAAAGATCGATAAAGTTCGGGCACACTTGAAAGCGGCTCAAGACAGGCAAAAGGCGTATGTTGATAAAAGGAAAAGGCCGATTGAATTCCAAGTTGGTGACATGGTCATGCTAAAAGTCTCCCCATGGAAAGGTGTTATTAGATTCAGAAAAAGGGGGAAGCTAAGCCCAAGGTTTATTGGACCCTTTAAAATTATCAGGAAAGTTGGCAAGGTAGCTTACCGCCTTGAATTACCGGAGGAGCTAAGTGGAATCCATGGCACGTTCCACGTGTCGCAATTAAGAAAGTGCCTAGCAGACGAAACGACCTATATCCATTACGATGATATCGAAGTGGATAATAGTCTGAATTACGCTGTGAGACCGTTGGAGATTCTAGATCGAAAAGTCAAACACTTACGAAATAGACAAATCGATCAAGTCAAAGTTAAATGGGAGCATAGGGAGGGTTCGGACACTACGTGGGAGTCCGAAGAGGAGATGAGACGTCTTCACCCTACTTTATTTGGTACGTATTACGGTTTCGGGGACGAACCCCTTTTAAGGGGGGTGGACTTGTAACACCCCGAAAATATAAAACCTTAAACTGGAATTAGTAAGGTTTAAATAAACGAGAATTAACTAACTAGGAATTTAACCTAATTAGTTATAAGTCTAGAAATAACCTAAAGTAGAGTTAAAATTAACTAAAATCAATGTTGATCAAAGTGGAGGGGTTTAAGTTGTCAAAAATTGAAAGTTTAAATTCTAATAAACAAATAAAACCATACACTTAACACCCCCACTTTGAAGCTGGTCGATCAGAACATCAGGGGCGACACCCACCTTCTATCAAACCTAGAATTCTACTAAAATTCACAAATTGAAGGAGCAAATCTGGTCCAAACGAAAATCCGAGCATAGAATCGTGATCCTCATCACAAGAGGATTACAAGGTAGGTAAAATTTAAGGATTTCTCTCAACTTGAAATTTTGATGATTTGGGAAAAATCTGGAATTAGGGTTGCATGTGTATGTTATGATGATTGTGGAACAATTATAGTGTCTAAGGACAAACCCTAGATCAATAGAAGTTGATATCATAAGAAATTTTGGGTGAATCCATAATCACCATGGTAGGTGGTTAGTGGGTCATGTGTATTTGGATGAACACTAGAAAGTAAATTGTTAATCTAGTATAATTTAGCAATCTGGAAGTGATTTCAGCAATTAGAAGCTAACATTCATGTAAATTGGTTGATTTATATGAAAATAGGGTTAAATGATAAACTAAAGATGTGATGTTTAATCATGTAAAAATCTGCTTATAAAGTGTTTGTTGAAATGCCTCTATGAAGGCTTAAAAACTGAAATTTCGAGTTTAAACGCATAATCATGATGTTCGGTGTATTATGCGAATTATGATATGAAGAGAGTTCTAAACATGTTTTGAATTGAACTCTATAGGACAAGATACCGGAACGTCGAGTGGACAAGCCGGTGGTGATTCACGGTTGAAGGGCGTGCGCTAAGGTATGTAACTTGTTCCGTTACATTTATTATATTGGATTATTTAAATATGTAATTGAATTTTGAATAAGAGTTGTATTGAATTAAGCCTTGAAGTCGTTATATTGATTGATTTATTGAATTCGGTTGGTACGCGTTGGTAGTCGTCATATAGGAGGATTTCCTTAAACGAGCCAAACGGGTCAATTAATCAAGTGAAATATGATATATATATACTCCGGAATATGATGGATAGTGTTATGTTATTGGTTAATATTTATCACATTATTAGAAATACTAGAATTTGGATGTTATGGGTTGATAGAAAAGCAAATTACAAGGTTTGTTTGAATGAGATGAACTAAACAAAACAAGACATTGATTTCCAGGTCCTACCGTAAATTACGGTAATACTGTAATTTACGGTAAAGGTCAGACCTGCTACGGTGTATACCTCCTGGTTTACGGTGACCAGAAATCTTCAGGGCTCACCGTAAATTACGGTGATACCGTAATTTACGGTGGATCCAGAATAGTTGTTTTGTTTTTATTATTTCAAATGTGATGTACAACTTTGTGATTATATTATACAATAACGTCAAAACTAATGTTTTTAATGGTTTTGATCATAGGTAAATTGACAAGTATTACGGGAGGCGATCAAGTGATTAATGAAGAACCGAACACTACATTTCTAAGCTTCCGCTACGTTTTGAATCTTTAAAACTTTTGTGTATGGGATGTAAACATGTTTTGAACACCTTTTTAAATGTTTCAACTTAGTTATTAGTTGACTAACCTTGATGTAAGTTATGAACTTTAATATGAAAGTCAGGTTTTGTAAACAATATTTTACTAGGAATGGTATAAACTATTACAAACATCAAGGGTATAATTTAGGGTGTTACAGTTCATCACATTGGTTTTCTCAAAATCACTTGAAAAATTTAACAATTTTAGATTTTTCCAACAATATCTCTTGTAGAAAATCAAGTACAACTTAATGTCCCTGATTTACCACTTGTAAGACGAAATATCACAAACGTGAATTTCTCAAGAAAAATGCCGATTCCTGCTCCACTCCTACCAACCTGGGAGCTCCGGCAAGTCCAGATTTTTACATATTAAACACAGACATCCAAGCCTCGGCAAGCTTGGATGTAATCTTATCAAGTTCACTTTCAGTCAGGGTGTATGTTGCCTTCTTTGTTTCATATAATTCTTTTACCCCTTTCACCTTACCCTCAACCATTTTTCCAAAAATCTTTTTCACATTTCCATTAAATGCTTTCTCGACATCAAATTCTTTCTTCTCAGAATAGAACTGATTCGAGATCTCAACTTTCCCAACTTTTGATTTAAAATTTTCAGCCCTCAATGGTGGAAAATTAACATCATCCACTGTAGGTACTGAGTTTTCATCTTTTAACTCAACTTGTGGCTCGTCTAACTTTGTGGAGTTAGTTTCATCGCCATATTTCACATCAAACTTTTTAACATCCTCATGAACCTTCTTAACAACCCACACTTGGTTGTCATTCTTAGCTCTCTTTTTGTAAAAATGTGTCTTTGAACATTCACCAACTTCATATGTTGAATTTTCAAAAATTTTGAATTTCTCAGTTGATGGTTCATTTTCCTCAACAACTTTTTCTTTGAGTTTTTTAGAGACTTCCTGTTTTGTTTTTGTTGCTTGAGAACAGTTCCATGCAATGTAACCAGCTTCATTGCATTTGTAACAGGTTCTTGTCTCCCTTTTTTTATTAGCTCCATACTTCACATTCTCTTGCTTTTTGGCAAGGAATTCTTTATTCGATTGCTTCCAGAATGGACTTTTTGATTCCTCTTCACAGCTTGTTCCTGCAACAAATTTTGTATTTGTTTTAGAAATTTTTTCATGTTTATAATTTTCAGGTGGAATAAATCCAAGACCTTTCTTTTTAAAATTACCGTTATGATTTGGTTTCTTTTGAAAACCAGAACCAGAACCGTAACCTTTTTTCTTGTTTAAACGTTGTTGAACTCTTGAAGTGTATTTTTTAGGTTTCTTAGTAAGATTTACATCTTTTATTTCAGAAATATTGATTTCTGTTAGTTTGAAAACCTTTTTGATCTTTTCAACTTGATCACTTCTTATTGGAAATTCCTCATCAGAATATAATTTGTCTGAATGATCCAAAGTATAAGCAACTTTGAATAGTTCATCATTCAAATTAGATTTTGATAAAAGAAATTCTTTATTGTACACCCGTTTAACCGACGATTTTTTACTGTTGACTGATGATGATCCCGGAATATCAGACTCAGACTTTGACTCCGACTCCTCATCTGTATCCAACACCTAATCGACCACCTTTTTATTAACTCAGACTCATGATCAGTGTCAGACGATGTGAACGTAACATCAATATTTTCTGGTAACTCATCAGTTGTTTCGGATTTTAACTTTATATTGACAGCCTTTTCAACTTGCTCCTCATTCGGTTTTCTAGGAGAATACCCTTCCCAAATCTGAGGCGGACACTTGTTATAACTAACACTCTGCTTCTTACCAGTATTCTTCTTTGGCTTCTCATCATCTTGAAATGCTTCAAAACCTGCAACAGTTGGATAAATTCAATCAATGAGATAATCAGAACTAGAATAACTCTGTAATAAACGTCTGATTCTCTCATTCTCAATCTTTTCTGTCTCCAACTCTTGTTTCAGCTTGGCACATTCCTCAATGTAATGATTTATGGCTTTTTGCTTCGACATCATCACAGCATTCATCATGGTCAGTGCATCTTCTCTTTCAGAATTTGTCTTTTGAAGACCAGTTACTGTTCTATTTAGCACATCATATGACTCTTTCACATAATTGAGATTGAACAATAATTGTTCTTTCATCTTTTCTTGCTCACTCAGTTTCTCATATTTTTCTGCACATTGCTTGCAAGATTCTAAACACTTTAAGCAAGGCTTGATGACTTCCACAATCTTTTCAACTTCGATGACCTTCTCAACCTCAATCACTGTTTCAGCTTCAATCACCTTCTTAGATTCACCATTCCTCTCAGCAACATTAACTTCCTTCATCTTTTTCAACTCTTTTGCTGCTTGTTTCTTCTTCAATTTCTCCAAGCGATCTGCAAAATAAAATTGAAAACTTTCAGGAGATAAATGAGTTTTTGCAACATTAATATGTCTTTCTTCCTCATCATCACCACTGTCATCAGTTGGTGATTGATCAAAATCGATTGTCTTTTCAGAACTATCATCTGAAGAACCAGAATCAGATGGTGTTTGATCAAAAACAGTTGCTTCTTCTGAACTTTCATCGGATGAAACAGATTCTTCTTCTTGATTCTTCTCATGAACACCAATCACTTTCATCCATTCTGTAAACAAATCAGGCTTTTGAACTATTTGAGCAATGAAAGCTTTAAACTCCCCATTCTCATCCACAAACCTATCCCAGCTAAATCCTGGAGCCATTTTCTCATCGTCTTGATCAATGATACCATAATAAGCTTTCTTGTTTGCATCTTCGATCATTTTCCCATGAGCAGTTTGTGAATCTTTTTGTTGATGAGCAACTTGTTGATATATGGCTTTCCGATAGTAATCATCTTTTCCAAATGGATTCTTTACTCCACTCGCCTCTTGATTTTTGCATTCTCTCTTGAAATGACCTTTCTCCCTGCATCGAAAACAAGTAACTTTAGATTTATCAAAACCCAAAGTAGATACATGTGCATCCAAGAAATCATTTCTTCCTGTAATCATTTTGAATTTTTCAGCTCTTCTCAAGACACTAGCTAAACACCATTTGATGTCCATGAGCTCCATCTCTTCAGCGTCTATCTGATCGTAATCCTCTTTCGTCAGCATAGGATTTCCGATCCTCCCTGCAACCAAACCTTCATAGGATTGTAACACAGTTGCAAGTGACGCCATGTGATCTTTTGCAATTTCTTCAGAAAAACTTTGACCATCTAGAAGATTCAATGCAATGTTACACTGTATCACACAACCATTCCCACTTTTTGAACTTTGAGAATGAAAACTTGAAGTTGAACTCTTTGGATTAACACTCGGATATGAAGAGAATCCACTGCTACTGTTTGAATTTTGATCAATAGTTCCGGATGAGTTTCCAGCACTAAAAGCAGTTTGGACTTTCGGACTCATTTCAACCTCTTGAACATTGCCTTTGTAATACATTTTGACATCTTGTTGACCACTCAGATTATTCATCCTCGCAATCTTTTGCTGTTCAAGATCTTGTCCCTCAATCTTCTCAATGAACTGCGAAATAGTCAAATTGTCATATTCTCCAGTGTTCTTTAAGATCATCAAAAATGTACCCCACTCTTTCTGAGGTAAAGCATCAGCTAATTTATCGACCCATTCCTCTTGTTCTTTGGTTATGCTTAACAACGACATAGAACGCACTAAGTGGCAATATCTTTCAATCAATTTCTTTGTATCTTCCCCTGGTAAACTTGTGAAAAGATCAAATTCTTTCTTAAGCAGTGCCTTTTTACTCTTAATCATCTTCTCACTTCCCTCAAATTTGATTTTAAGAGCATCCCAAATTGATTTTGAAGTTTTGTCATGTTGAAGCAATACCAAGATGTCTTCTTTAATAGCTTGCTGAAGTAGACTAATCATCATCTTTTCAGCTTTGTACATGTCTCATTCTTTGTCATTGAATTCAGAGATTGTTTTTTCAACTCGCAATTCAGTACGTGGTAGTACATACTTTTTCAAAATACACTCCCAAGATCTCAAATGATTTGCTTGAACCCAGTTTTCAAACTGATCTTTCCAACCATAATACTCCTCAATGCTCATTAGCTTCGGGGGTTTTTGCATAGTTCCAGTCTCATTTTCCAAGTTCATGTTTTGAGCAATGACAGCCGGAGTAGTTGGGGGTGTTGCAAATGCGTTGTAAAATTCTTCACTCATGATTCGGTAACACGTTTATCAAGACAAACACTTCCAAACGAAATTAGTGCTTCAAACGGAATTACTCCTAGCGAGATTACCCTTTCAAGCGAGATTAACCTGCACACAAAACTTTCAAACGAAATTAAAGTTTCAAGCGAAATTAGACTCTTGATTCCGTTTGAAATTTCAAGCGGAATACCAATTTGAAATGGAATTACTAATTTCGTTTGAACTTTCAAACGGAATACCTATTTGAAGCGGAATTACTAATTCCGTTTGAACTTTCCAAGCGGAATTACGTTTTTCAAGCGGAATTAGGTGCAATTTCAAACGAAATTAAGATTATGTCAGCATATTTGATCTGAAGTTCAAGTGGAATTATCAATTTTAGCGGATTTAAGTCGAATTAAGGTCCAATTTTCTCAAGGATTTGTTAATATAC
The DNA here is from genome assembly GCA_030545235.1 of Helianthus tuberosus. Classification (NCBI taxonomy): domain Eukaryota; kingdom Viridiplantae; phylum Streptophyta; class Magnoliopsida; order Asterales; family Asteraceae; genus Helianthus; species Helianthus tuberosus. Next base: position 106,012,256 of record CM060408.1, read on the forward strand.
TATTTCGCTTATTGTTTTGGTCAAAAATCAAGCTAAGATAATGCAACCAAACTTTCTGTTGTGAGGTGTGATGCTTGAATCAATGAACAATACTAAGGATCACTCAGAAATGTAATGAACAAGTGACACAATGATTTATACGAGGAAAAAGCCCTTGATCAAGAGTTGATCTCCGGCATAAAAAACCTCGGGTGATGGAAACTACCGATCACCAACTCAGATTAAACAAAAATGTATTACAACTTCGGATGATAGCGAGCTAGTTACAAGGATCACTAGAGTGTAATGTGTAAAAAAGTATGTAATCGCCAAGTAAACTGTCGAGAGCTGATGAGAGCAGTTACGAGTGTGTGTGTTTAGCCAAAAATAGCCAAGTGTTCTAATTTAGCTCGCTATCCCCTTATAAATTTAGAAAATATCTAAAGTAACTAACTATCCGCATTTCATGCAAGTCTCCCACGAACTCCATAACGTCCATATTAGTCAAGCACATGCAGAATAAATAGGGAATATGCTCCAGGAATATCGCCAAGACCAAGTCCAAGCTCGTACTCCTGCAAAACAACATCATATTCAAAGCAGACAATCGTTAGTGTAAGGATCCTTATGATGATCCTGGATCCTGATCCTACAATACTCTCTGGGGGTCACTAATTCAGAGAGAATTAAGGATCCCTAAGCCCAACAGTAATTGAGGATCACTGATCATTGGAAAATCCTCCCCTAACAATTGCCCCCAAAATATAAGGAGTAAAGTGTAAATAAACGAGTTATATTTTCTCGTTCTTATCCATAACAAATCAATGGATATATAGCCGTTGAATCCTGACTAGCCGTTGCCAACATGACGTCAGTGAAGTGACTATCCTGCAAAATCATCATTATAAATTGAAGTTAGAGATAAGGGTTAGGAGGCATTTAAATTCGTGTGTTTCATCCTTTAAATCCTCATTCGAAGACTTGATCAGGTACTTCTCTTTCCTTTCTCTCTTCATCTTCTCATTCTGTTTCTTCTTCTTCACCATCATTATGCCCAAGATGATGCTAAGATCTTCACCGGCTAAGGATCACAAAAAGGACAGTCCTTTGAAGAGCCAAGGGATCATCGAAGGCTTTGCAAAGGAACGATGTTGTTTTACTGATCCACAGATAGACAAGATCCGCCATTGTTTTCCTGCAAACACCGTCTTCAAAGCTTTTGATCCCATCGTCTTGAGTGACTATGTTTCTGAAACATGGGTAGCTTTTCCGGTCACCCCATTTACGATAGGATACTCGTATCCTTTTCCTGATTTCACCCAGTCCTTCTTCTCTCTCACCGGTATCTCCTACATCCAAGCGATGCCAATGATGTGGAGGGTCTTGTATACCCTTGAAAGAATCATTGAGCATGAAGGCATTGATCTGGGAATGTCAGAGTTAGCAGAGATGTACGACCTTGTGAGCCATGGATCTCACCGATATTTATTCAAACACAAACCCGGTGAAGAATACCCCATCTTCAAAACCACTAAGAATGACACCAACTGGAAGAGGAGATTCTTCTTTGTCAGAAGGGATTCCATCCCTGATGGGAAGGATCTTCCAAGAAAATGGGTTACTCATGGTAGGATAGAGGATCCTTATAGAAGGATCATAGGATACCCTGTTTCCCTTGAGGATCACTAACATCCTTTTGTTTCTTTTATGCAGCTATTACTGTTTCACACATTATCACAACACCTGCAACGAAGGAAAGGCTTGCTGCTTTCCGGAGGCTTGATCCTGCAATAAGAACATTTCAAGCAAATACCCAAGATTCTCAAGAAGTATCCTCAGGCTCTGTTACAATGTCAAGTAAGTATCCCATTTTGTGCATAATTAAATGTTTAAATTAGAATGAAATAAGGATACTTATCTGTTTTAGATGTGTAGGTGCTGGAAAATCATCAAAATCTGCTACTGTTGGTCCCAGGTCTGGGAAGAAGAAGGCTGCTGCTAGCCCAAGTGCTGCCATCCCCAAGCCTACCACCTCCAAGGGAAAGAAGAGGAAAGCCTCTGAGGCTGACAATCTAGAAGGCTTGCCTCTAATCCGCCACCAGTTCCTCGAATACTTTGCTGATGTAAGGATCACTGACTTAGCTTAATTATCCTGCCCACTTGAGGATCATGTGATCCTAAATTTACATTGTCTTTTTGCAGAAATTTGCTGAAATCGAGGACTACGTGGGGAGTATTGAAGAGGTTGAGCAGAAGTGTGTGGACCTCCAAAAGATCATGCTGGCCAAGGATAAGAAAATTGCCTCCCTTGAAAACGACATCAATCTGGTGAAGAGGGAACTTGTCCTGGCTCATATCACTGCTAATCAGGAGAAGGCTGAAATCACCAATGATGCCAAAATCTCCGCTGCCATCGCTATGTACAAAACCAAGTTGCAAATGGCCCAAGAAGCTCAGGATCCTAACTTTGACAAGAGCAACTAGGACGTAGAGGGCTGGAAGGCTAGGTTGGCTGAGCTGGATGACGAAGAAGAGGCTGGTGAAGTCCTAGCAATTGAGGCTGGTAGCAGTGGGATGAAGGATCATTGGGGTGATGCTGGAGCTGGAGGAGCTGGTGAAGGCGATGGTGATGCAGCAAAGGTGTAAGCTGCAGGAATGAGCAATGATGGACATTTCTAGACGCAGCCGGAGCCCATTTGTTATAGTTTGGTAATGGTTTTTGGTTATGGTGTTTTTCTGAACAATGTTGGTCTGTAATAACTTAGACAATAGTTTCTAGGGTTGAGGATCATGGATCCTTGGACAATAGGTAGGATAATGGGTGGTGGATGGATCCTCTGTTTGAGGGATGAAGCCACTCGTTATCCTTCCGTCTTTATTTCCTGCACTCTTATGACCCGTTAACAATGGACACCCTTTGCCAACCCTTGTGAACGGGCCACGTTTTGCTGGTAGAAACGTGGGTTGGCAATTTTGACAACCTTGAAGGGTTTAACGTTTTTGTGAATAAATAAAATCTTAACTTTTTGGCTATTTCCCGTGTTGTTATCCTTGTGAATACTTTACTTTTCAATTGTTGTGATATATTTTGTCTGAATTTATTAAGTAAAGGAGAAAAAATTTAATAAATATCCTCAAAAAGTTTATGATATGATCAAGGATCACATATCCTATAATTGACAAGTTCTGAAAAGTAGTGTAGTTTAAGGATCATAAGTACAGTTGTCAAAGGATAAGGGTCACTTATGTAAATAATAAATAAAATCAAAGTAATTAAGGATCATACCTGAGAATCCAAGTTAGGATCCTAACCTTTAACACTTATAATCAGGATAACCAAAAGTCAAACCTTAGTAGAAGGTAAGGATCAAGGATCCTTGGTCATTTAGCTTCAAAAACCTGAAATAGGATACAACTTGGGACTAAGCCAGTATAAGATAAAAGTTAGTAACTGGGGACAAGCCCAACAATTCTGGGGACAAGCCCAATATACTGGGGACAAGCCCAAAGGATAACTGGGGACAAGCCCAAAGATCGTGTGTAAACTGGAGTATGGCCCTCACTGGCGACTATCCAAACTTAGTGACATGAGAATGCCAAAACCTTAGCTAACGTGAAAACGTTAGAAACCTTAGGAACGGATGTATGGTACGTCTACCATTATACGTAGGATCCTGAATATAGCCAGTACAATGAAATTGTCAGCCCCTAAAGCGAGTACTGGTCCCATTGCCATGAACTATACCAGGATCATCGTGCGCTACTGGCGAAACTGGGGACAGGCCCAAACTGGGGTCAAGCCCAAATGACTGGATACTTCTGTGGGTATTAAATCCTTTGTTAAGGATACCTGAACCTTCAAAACTCAGAATCAAGTGAAAAGAGGATACAGGATGTAGGATCCTTATCCTTATATAAGATAATTAAAGAATGAAATAGTTTGAGATTAGAATATTACCAGAATGAGGATCATCTGTCCTGTAAGGATCCTTCAAGGATACTTGTCAGGTAAGGATCATGGATCCTAATTACATGAAGTATCTCTTTAAATGGACAGCGTTCCAAGCTCTTGGTAGCAAATCACCTTCCATTGTTAGCAATCGATATGCCCCCTTTCCTGCCTCAGCTTCGATCAAGTAAGGGCCTTCCCATTTTGGTGCCAACTTTCCATCAGCAGGATTGGTGGTATTCTGAAATGCTTTCCTTAACACCATATCACCAACCTGGAATTTCCTGATCCTGACATTTTTATTGTAGGCTCCAACCATCCTTTGTTGATAACTGGCCATCCTTATCCTTGCCAAATCCCTGAGTTATTCTATAGTATCCAAATCTTGAACCAAGTTTTCAGCATTTTCTTCAGGATCACGTATGCTTGTTCTTGCAGTAGGAACCACCATCTCTGTAGGGATCACTGATTCTGCCCCAAATACCAAAGAAAATGGAGTTTGGCCAGTGGCATTCTTGGGAGTTGTCCTATCAGCCCAAAGCACATAAGGTAGTTCTTCTGCCCATTTTCCTTTCTTGGATCCAAGTTTCTTCTACAAGTTGTTGATGATGATCTTGTTGGATGATTCTGCCTGACCATTAGCTTGTGGGTGGACTGGTGTTGATGTTATCATCTTAATCCCCCAGCTGTCACAAAAATTGGTAGTTCTATTCCCAATAAATTGGGATCCATTATCACAAACAATTTCAGAAGGGATACCAAATCTAGTAATAATGTTTCTTTTAATAAAGGATATAACTTCCTTTTCTCTGACTTGAGCAAAGGCTTCAGCCTCTATCCACTTGGAGAAGTAATCAGTCATAGCAAGCATGAATACTTTTCCACTAGGTGCCTTAGGAAGCTTACCAACTATATCCATTCCCCATCTCATGAATGGCCAGGAAGAGGATATAGGATGCAAGAACTCTGCTGGTTGGTGAAGGATATTACTATGTCTCTGACAAGGATCACACTTCTTGGCATATTCCACAGCATCCTTCTTCATAGTAGGCCAATAGTATCCTGTCCTCAGGATCCTTGAGAATAATGCTCTGCCCCCAGTGTGGTTTCCACAATCTCCTTCATGGAAATCCTTTAGGACTTCTTGGATTTCAGGATCCTCAATGCATCTTAGATATGGTCCTGCAAGAGATCGTTTGTACAACATATTATTTAATATTGTAAATTGAGATACCTTGATTTTGAAAGCCCTAGGGTTTTCTCCTGTAGGAATCTCTCCGTGTTGTATGTATCTCATGATTAGAAGGATCCATGATCCTGAATGAGATTGAGTATCATCACTAGGGATGATTGCAGAATCCTCTCCTATCTCCATGGCTACATGATCCTCGATAGCAGGGGTTAGGATATGAATAATAGGGATCTTGATATCCTCTGGGATCTTCAAGGATGATCCTAGATTGGCTAATGCATCAGCCTCTGCATTCTCTTCCCTTGGTACCTGTGTCAAACTAAAGGAAACAAAAGAGAGTGCTAATTCTTTGACTATCTCTAAATATTTGATTAGCTTTTCACCTTTAACAGCATAGGATCCATTAAAGTGATTAGTGATTAATAGTGAGTCTACATGTACCTCAAGATACCTGATCCTCATATGCTTAGCAATTTGCAAACCAGCTATCAAGGCTTCATATTCAGCCTCATTGTTGGTAGTTTGAAATTCACAAGCTATGGAGTGGGGTATTATGTCCCCCTGTGGCGATTTTAGTAGTATTCCAAGCCCTGTTCCTTTAACATTAGAAGCACCATCAGTGAAGAGTATCCAAGGATCCTTAGTTTCTTCTAGCTGTTGGACCTCTAACTCAGCTTCCTTTTGCAAGTCACTACTAAAATCTGCCACAAAGTCAGCTAAGGCTTGGGATTTGATGGCAGTTCTAGGCTCATATCTTATATCATAAGCACTAAGCTTCACTGCCCACTTAGCCATCCTTCCTGACATTTCAGGTTTCCTGAGAACATTCTTAATTGGAAAATTAGTCTTAACAATAATGGCATGAGTCTCAAAATAATGTCTTAATTTAGTAGATGCCATAATTAATGCAAGGATAAGTTTCTCTAAGTGTGAATACCTGGATTCAGCGTCAAGTAAACTCTTACTTACATAATAAACAGGATGTTGTGTACCTTGGTGATCCTTAACAAGGACCGCACTTACTGCTTTTGAGGATACTGCTAGGTATAAGGATAATATATCCCCCTTTTCTGGTTTCATCAAGGCGGGGGCTGAGGATAGGTAATCCTTAAGAGCTTTGAGGGCACTTTCATGTTTCTCAGTCCATTCAAATTTCTTGTTCTTCCTCAGGATGTCATAGAATTCCTTGCACTTTTCTGAGGATTTGGATATGAACTTGTTCAAGGCTGCGATCCTGCCTGTCAATCTTTGCACATCCTTGGCATTGGCAGGAGATTTGATATTCACAATAGCCTTAATCTGCTCTGGAATTGCTTCAATGCCCCTCTTTGTCACCATATAGCCTAAGAATTTACCTGCTTTAACACCAAAATGACACTTGGAAGGATTTAGTTTCATATTAAATTTATCAAGGATATCGAAGGCTTCCTCCAAGTCTCTAAGGTGATCCTCAACTTTCTTGGACTTAACCACCATGTCATCTATATAGACTTCCATAGTGTGTCCAATTTGTTCCTTGAACATCATATTGACTAGCCTTTGATAAGTAGCACCTGCATTCCTTAGTCCAAATGGCATAGCAATATAACAATATATATCAGTTGGGGTCATAAAGGTTGTATCCTCTTGATCAGATGGTTCCATCTGAATTTGTTGAAATCCAGATGAAGCATCCATAAAAGTCAACAACTCATGACCCGCGGTAGCATCCACCATGGAGTCAATGTGGGGTAATGGGAAAGGATCCTTGGGACATGCCTTGTTTAAATCAGTAAAATCGACACATACCCTCCACTTTCCATTTTTCTTTTGAACAACAACCACATTGGCTAACCTTTTTGGATACTTAACCTCTCTTATCATACCTGCCCAAAGTAGTTTATCTACCTCCTCCTGGATAATAGCATTCCTTTCAGGTGCAAACTTCCTTCTTTTTGATGAATAGGCTTGAATGACCTGTCAATGCCAAGCTTATGAGTAATTATATCCTTAGATATACCTGTCATATCCTCATGCTTCCAGGCAAAGGTAGATTTCCTTCTTTTAAGGAAGGATACTAAATCCTGTTCAATGTCGCTAAGGATCCCTGATCCTATGAAAATCTTGGATTCAGGATCATGAGGATCCATAAGGATTTCTTTTACATCCTGCTCTCTTGCCTCCAAGACATCTCTTGAAGGATACTTTAATTGCTATTGCTCCCTTGGTCTTGAGGCTGGCTTCATCGATGAGGTATAGCAATTCTTAGCTTCTTGTTGATCACTCTCAATTTTCACCACTCCCCATGGACTAGGAAGCTTTATGCATTGATGATATGCGGATGGGACTGCCTTCATGTCATGTATCCATGGCCTGCCAAGGATAGCATTACAACAAGATAAGCAATCTATAACACAAAACTTTTGATAAGAATGGAGTCCTTTAATATAGATGGGGAGTTTGATGTCCCCCAATGTATTTTTGGTTTCCCCGCTAAATCCCATAAGTACTGAGGATCTTGGGACAATGTCTGATTCAGGGATATTCATCTTCTTGAGGACATCAACCTGGATGATGTTTACTGAGCTTCCTCCATCTATCAGAATCCTGCGAACAAAATGGTTAGAAATAAATAGAGTAATAACAAGACCATCATGATGAGGATCCTGAACATCAAGACGATCATCCTCATCAAAAGTTATGATCTTATCCTTGGTGAGAGTTGAGGTCCGGATGGGTCAGTCTCCATTATCCATCTTGGTTTCCTTGGCATGTCTTTTGGCTGCTGAAAAGGAAGTACCATAAATGTCTGATCCACCGGATATGAAGTTTATAACTTGTGCATCTGCTGGAGGAGCAGGAGCCCTTTCCGGGATCCTTTCAGGATCCTGGATCCTTTCAGGATCCTGGATCCTTGACTTCTTTCGTCCCAAAAGCTCCTTCAAATGCCCCTTGCTTAACAAGTAGCCAATTTCCTTTCTAAGTGCAATACACTCTTCGATGAGATGCCCAAAATCCTCATGATATGCACACCACTTACACTTATCCTTTGTAGTAGCTGGTTTATCACTTTTCCTTGGCCACCTAGCTTTCTCACCTAGATTCTGCATTGCAAGAATTAGTTCATTGTTATCAACAGAAAAACAGTATTCAGAAATGGGAGGATAATCCTCATCATCCTCTTCATGTTCCACTGCATGCACATTCTGGTTATCAGATTTGTTGTAGGATTTTGATTTGTTGTTCCTGAAGTAGGATCCTTGCTTTTCCTGTTTGGAGGATCCTGTTAGTCTTTCCTGGATCCTTTTATCATCCTCTAATCGGATGAATCTAAGGGCCCTGGTTCTTACTTCATCAAGATTCCTGCATGGGGTCATAACAAGATCATCATAGAACAGTGAAAACAAATTAACTAGATTAGCAAATGAAGTAATAGAGTAAGGGGGAAGACTTAGCAGCCATTTAAGAGCAGATCCTGTAAGTGTGGATCCAAAACCCTTGCATAGACATGCTTCTTTTAACCTCTCAGGAATTGGATTGATCTCCATCCTCTCCCTGTATTGAGCTACATGTTCCTCTGGATCCGTTGAACCATCAAATAGCTTCATAGTTGGTATTTGGAACCTCTTGGGTATCTCAGCATCACAAATAGGTGGTGCAAAGTGAGATATCCTATGGCTACCATTTGCAATTTCAGGAATGGGTTTAACCACTCCTGGTACGCTGGATATCATATCCTTGAGCTTCTGTAACTCCCTGGCCATAGCCTGATTGATACATGTATCCTGCATAGAGCCATGGTTAGTGTTATAAGAATTATTGAAAGTGTTACCTCCCAGAGGATTCATATTTGGAATTCCAAATGTGAATCCATATTGACGGGACTCCGGTATGATTGAAGGACCAGAGGAAGCAATGGTCTGCATTGGTATGAAGTCTCCTTGATGAACATCCGAACTTGGAGGCTGCATACTTCTTAAGAATCCTTGATCCTGAAAGATGTTGGATCCTTGAACCTGAGAGGATCCTTGAACCAGAGAGGATCCTAGGGGCTGAGAGGATCCTTGAACTTTAAAGGATCCTGGAACCATAGAGAATCCTTGGACCTGGGAGGATCCTTGAACCTGGGAGGATCTTTGGACCTGGGAGGATCCTTGGACCTGGGAGGATCCTTGGACCTGGGAGGATCCTTGAACCGCGTGCATTCCCAAATATCCTCCTGAGCTGACGAAGGATCCTTGATGCTGAAAAGAGGATCCCGATGGCCGAGAACAGGATCCTTGAGGCTGGAAGTCGAAGCCAAATGCCTGACTCATAGCTGCTGTTCCATAACGCCTTTCTGATGGACCACTTTGATACTGAATGCCCGGAACTGCCGATTGCAGGGTAGTTACAACTGGAGTGTCAAAATTCAATGACCTTGGCATCAGAGGAGAGTGGTCCTCCACTGATTTCTTCTGTTTCTTGATCTCAGCGATCTCCCGGAGGATCCTTTCGTTAGTTTTGTCCTGCTCTTGTGCGTGATTCCTCATCTGCAAAATCAGAGTGTAAAGATCGTTAGTAGTAGGATTAGAAGAAACAGAAGAAGTTGGTGGTTTTGAGAAAATGGGGGTTTGTCTCTTCGCAACATTTTCAGCATTCTTCTGGGATCCAGAAGGTGGTGGAGGCAAAGGAGGAATGCCCTGTGAAGAACTCATTATCGGCATAGAGCTTGATGTGGTCTTTGTTGAGGAAGCCATTTGCTTGGTTGTAACGAACCGAAATGATCACAAAAATATGAATCTTCTTAGGAATGAAGCACCAATGGCCCCACGGTGGGCGCCAAACTGTTTTGGTCAAAAATCAAGCTAAGATAATGCATGTGATGCTTGAATCAATGAACAATACTAAGGATCACTCAGAAATGTAATGAACAAGTGACACAATGATTTATACGAGGAAAAAGCCCTTGATCAAGAGTTGATCTCCGGCATAAAAAACCTCGGGTGATGGAAACTACCGATCACCAACTCAGATTAAACAAAAATGTATTACAACTTCGGATGATAGCGAGCTAGTTACAAGGATCACTAGAGTGTAATGTGCAAAAAAGTATGTAATCGCCAAGTAAACTGTCGAGAGCTGATGAGAGCAGTTACGAGTGTGTGTGTTTAGCCAAAAATAGCCAAGTGTTCTAATTTAGCTCGCTATCCCCTTATAAATTTAGAAAATATCTAAAGTAACTAACTATCCGCATTTCATGCAAGTCTCCCACGAACTCCATAACGTCCATATTAGTCAAGCACCTGCGGAATAAATAGGGAATATGCTCCGGGAATATCGCCAAGACCAAGTCCAAGCTCGTACTCCTGCAAAACAACATCATATTCAAAGCAGACAATCGTTAGTGTAAGGATCCTTATGATGATCCTGGATCCTAATCCTACAATACTCTCTGAGGATCACTAATTCAGACAGAATTGAGGATCCCTAAGCCCAACAGTAATTGAGGATCACTGATCATTGGAAAATCCTCCCCTAACACTTGTGATGTGAGAAATTCAGATCATTTTGACGGAGAAAATTTGTTCAATTTAGAAAAGAAGGTGTAGAAGTAAGAAAATGAGATGAAATCAAGCTGAAATTGGCAGAACTCCTCCTCCTGAGCTCTGATACCACATGTAGGATCGTGTACGGACCCGAAACGAGTCGATCAGAGGCGTTCTACACAATATGAAAGGCGGAAACAGACATATCGTGTGTAATTCAGCAAGATATTCACTTATAACTGTCTTTTTATTGATATCTGAGCAATTACAGATCTGTAGACACTTCGACAGAGCTTCGCCGTCGGAAAACACACACACCAGAATGACTCAAACGGAATCAGGACTCAACTATTTATAGGCCAAGTAATTCCGCTTAAACATGACTCAAGCGAAATTACAGTTCAAACGAAATTAGGATCTCATGCAGAATAAGAAGTTCAAACGGAATTAGCATAGAGATTCCGTTTGAAATGTCATGCTCATTTCAAAGGGAATTACACCTTGTAATTTCGTTTGAACATGCCTGTTAACCTAATTTCTCGTTTTCCGTGCCCTGATTAATCTATTCATATACAAGACTCGATACAAGACGAAGTCGACAGACGTATGCACCAACACATTACATAAGATCAATTACTTATTAGGGCATAACATGCCTCTTTAAAATTCCATTTATATACAAGTTCACATACCTCACGGGGGATCATTCAACACTCGGCCGAATGTGTATTTCTGTGAAGCACTCGAGAGCGGCATGGAACTTACTCCTACCATAGGCTTGCCAAGCAATCAATCCTCCTCCTTTTTAACTATGAACCTTTGTAAATATCAAGAGGACTTTTGGGGGAAGGGTTAGGCTTAGGTTAAAGGTAGGTGGTTGGGTTAGTGGTTAAAGGGCGAAAGGCGTAAAAAAAATGTCGGTTTTCGTAAAACATTTTGTTTTTGTGACTTTTTATTCCAATGAAGCATTACTCAAACAAGCCTTCTTTTGATGAGTTTTGTTTGTTTATTGCTAACTTCATTTTTCTTTTCTTCTTTATGATTTTTTTTATAAGGAAATCACAAGAAAACTGAGCTTTGTTACAAAAATAAAGGGTTTAAAATGAAAAAGGCTTTTGGTGGGTAAAAAGGGTGTTTGATTTGGGTTAAGAAATGAAAAGGTTTAGACTCAAAAGGGTTAACTAGGGGGATTTTGGGTAGGTGGTAAAAAAATAATAATAATGGTGTTGAAAGAAAAAGGGGTTAATCCTAATGCCTCCATCATTTACTTACTTGGGTTTAAGTTGGTAAGGACCGGGAATGTATCGACATGGCAAGTTCTAGAGTCGTAAGAACCAAGCGGCTATTCACACAAGAAACGAAAAATAAGCATTTAGTTTAAAGATGTATATTTTTATGCTCAATAAAGGCTCAAAACTCACTTTTTGTGGGAATGGGTTTTTATGTGATCAAGTATATAATCAAATTTTAACTAGATTTGTCATGCCGTTTCATAATTTTCTTATATTGGTTCTTTTTATCACGACGCTATCGGTTGTAAATTTGTAAAAACATAACCTTTTTAGAACTTGTAATCCCAAATTAAACCAAGACAAGTAAAAAAATGAAAAGATTTTGAAAAAATTTGGGGTGTTTAGCGGTTCCAATAGAGTTTTGTGTAAGGCTTGTAATTAGGACTTGCAAAATTCAAGGTTTTAGCATCCCCCCCCCCCCCACACTTAAATTACACATTGTCCTCAATGTGTCCCAAAAATAAGTTTTTAGGTTGATTGAATGTGTAAAAGTGTGTTTAAAAACAAATTTTTATGTTATTGGGCATCTGGACACGGGCCCGTGGTGTCCAGGCACGGCCTCGTGTTCAGGTTACCAGTAACAAAAATCATTAAAAAGAAACAGAAGCCTGGGCACGGGGGCGTGTTTAGCGAACACGCCCCGTGTCCAGTTACCTGAACTGAGCGATTTTCTGCAGATGGTTCGTCACGGGGCCGTGTTGGCTGGACACGGCCCGTGCCGAACTTGCTGTAATGAAGAAAAATTTGCGGGATGTTCTGTTTTCGTGCATGGGGCGCTGGTTCAAGTTTCCCCTGGTATCCTTCACCATCCTGAGTGTGTTTTACCCATTACATCATCATCCAAACACCAATTTAATTAAACCATCATTTCATTAAAACTAACACACTACATAGGTCCTAGAAATTTAAAAGCAAAGCAGAAAAATGAAAACTAAAAGTCCTAAGATAGATAGGTCAAGTGATACATAGAAACATCCTAGGGAGCTGTACTCTTATGATAGGAATCAAAATTCCAGAAATAGCTTTCCGGTATTTAAAGGCTTTGTAGAACTCTAAACCGAGGGGTATTCCCTAGATGTTGTTAAAGCCATTCTTCTATTTCTCTTGGGAGGAAGAAGGCGGGCTCATTTTCCTCAACATCTTGCGGAGGGGGAGTGACACCAAACGGAACCCCTTGTAGGATATCACGAGGGGGCTCCGGGTATATGGTGTACCATTCGGCCGGTATGATGACTTCCGGTACCACATTCCATGCCCTTTAGGTGATGATTGGTACCAAAGGAGGAGAAGCGAGAATGTTCAACCTTTGGTGCTAAAGGTTGACATCTCGAAGACATCCCTCTAGTCCCACCGTTAAATGATTGATACGGTCGACCAATGCTTCTTCCACTCCCGTCATCTCATCAATGGCCTCTCTTAAAGCGTAGACGTAGTTTACAAGAGAGTCTTCAACCGTTGATGACCTTCTCCCTTGTCGGTTGTTCCTGGAGTGCGATGAAGATGTTCCGCTAGTTCTGCTCGCCATTCTGAGAAAACAGACTGAAAAGAGTTCAGTTTTATTGGAACAGGACCTCGGACATGGCCCCGTGCTCATTGAGCATGGCCCCGTGTTCGGATGTCTGCAGATTTTTGGAACAAGGAATCTTAGAGTTTCAAGTTATTTTCATGATTTTTAAAGCGATTTTAAGCAGAAATAACTTAAAACACTGTTGTAGAACTTATTTTTAACAAGATTCATTGAATAAAAATCTAGCAAACATCACCATAAAGCTTGGAATCATGGTGATTTCAAGCTCTAATGGAAGTATTAAGAAAAATTGAAGAAGAAGGCAATGGAAAAAAGTGGAAAAGACAAGATGGTTGTTGAGAACCTTCTTTAGAATATACCTAGGATGGTATGTGTGAAGATCCCAGCAAATCTTTGTCTTTTGTAGTGGTCCAAATGTGCAGGAATCTTGCTGTATTTATAGAAAACGACAGCAAACTGCACACGGCCCCATGTCGGCTGGACACGGCCCCGTATGCAGGCAAGATCCTGACACATTTTGTCCGTATTCTGACAGAAAATCAGACGCGAATCTTTTGGTGGACACGGGGGCGTGCTGACCTGGACACGGCCCCGTGTCTAGAGGCTGTTTATGAAGTTTCGTCTATTTTTAAGGAATTTATCCAGATCGGGTGGTTCCTTACTGGACGGAACAACCCCGAAGTGCCTGAGATACCTTAATTGCTCTAGATTTAGACGAGAACGCAAGAGGTTGTCGGTGAGGGTGATTCCTATGCTAAATGTAGGTGGACAAGTCCAACCCTTTCCCGGGCTCTCGTTAAAGAAGGTGTATACCGAATCGCTCAGGTCTATGTATGCATCGAACGAAGTCGATGGGGAGTCCTTCATGGCACAATCGACACAGGGACGACTATCGCTCAAGTCATCAAGAGGGTTAGAGGTAGTTTCGGGAACAACGAAGTTGTTTTTATCTGAATGCGATCTCAATAATTCTTCTTGGGTATCTTCTTGAGATGAATTAATGATATCCATCTCAAGTTCCTTTACCCAATTAAGAATTAGGTCTTCCACTTGAAATAATTCGTCAAGAAGCATTTCTCCTAGAAGGGTTGATTGAGAGCATTCGAGGGATAGATAAGGATTATTTTTACTTTTGCCCCTCTTAAGGCTACAAGAAAATAATGGGTCTATATAGTGGGGCTTATAATTTAGAAAATAACATTCTAAATCTTTATGATTGCCACCACATATTTGACACCACGTACCATAAGAGGGCCGATAGTAAAAAAATCAGTATCACTCATGTTTGTCTCAGAAATTACCAACCGTCGGGATCTTACGGTTCTGTTTTCAGTAACCGATACTTGGGCACGGGGCGTGTTGAGTGGGCACGTCCCCGTGTTCAGCTACTGTCTGACTTAAAACAGGATTGCCAGTACCAAAGATTGGGCACGAGGCGTGTTCAGCGGGCACGACCCGTGCTGAGTTCTGCGGAAGCTGAAAATCTAAGAAAAATCCTAAAAAAAACAGAAAAATAAGAAAAACCGATTAGGCCGTTGATTCCTAACTTTCTTAAAATCCTTGTGTCCCCGGCAACGGCGCCAAAAACTTGATGTGTGCGGTCGTGTATATATATTTAAGTATATTTTAAGCCATTTTTAACACTTTATTCAAAGTTTTAAATTTATAAAACACGATATTTACTAACACTAGACACACATATGGGCAAGTGCACCCATCGTGAGCGTAGTATAGTGTTGGTAAGATACCGAGGTCGTCCAAGGACACAAGAGCTTTTAGTACCGGTTTATCCTCAACGTCTAATCAAATAAAAAATTTAGAAAAAGGTTTTTAAACAAGAAAATAAAACTAACTAAAAATGTTGAAAAATAAAAATAAAAGTAAAAACAGATAGACAAGATGAATCACTTGGATCCGACTCGCCTTTAGTATAACCTTTGATTATTTTTGCATTTTTTAAGAGATTATCTTAGTTATAGTAGTAGGCCCCTCTTTTGAAGGTGACGTTACCCTCAACCCAGTAGTTTGAGTCAGCAAGGATACAATCCTAAAGGGTTGGATTTTTTAAAGATAATTAATTAAGTTATTAATGCATAATGTGGTAGGCCCCTCTTTTGAAGGTAACGTTACCCTCGGCTAAGTAGTTTGAGTCAGCAGGGATACAATCCTAAGTAGTCGGGTTAAAGTTTTAATAGTAGCTTACATATGAGGGGATCAATGAGTTCGGACCCCCGCCATCCAATACCAGTGGGTATTGAAGGGGGTCCTACTAAAATTGACCCAGGTCCTTGCAGGATCTATACACTGAACAAGGCAAGACTCTTACCAAACCATTCGCTTAACCCCCGACCAGGTAGCCAACATATCTCCATATAGACCGTGGAGATATGAATGGTGTAAATCTTTTATTTTATATAGAAAGTAAAATAACGCCAAGACACCACAGACAAATGATAAGGAAGATTCACCTTCAACATAAGAAACTAGTTATTAAAGTCATTAATACATAACCAAATAAAAAGTGCGAAAAGATTAAAAATAAAAAGTATTACACTAAACACTTGTCTTCACCAAGTGATGTAAAAGACTTAGGCAAACATGGCCTTTGATTGTCAAGAACTCTTACTATCAATCTTGGATCCCGAGACTACTCATACACTCTATGATGGATGATGGATGATGGTGGTGGATGTGGGTTGTGATGGTGGTGGTGGGTGGGTGAAGTGTGAGAGAGGTGGTTTGCCAAGGGATGGTTTGCAAGTGAGCCAAGCACCCCTATTTATAGCCTGCACAGAAGCCCGGACACGACCCGTGTCCACCCGTCTTCTCTTTCTTCATTAAATGCAGTTTGTCTGCATTAGTTGACCACGCCCCCGTGTCCGCTGGGCACGACCACGTGTATAGAAGCGTATCTGTACTATCAAGATTTGCCTAGATTCTGCGAATCTTTGCATTGACCACGGCCCCGTGTCTGCTGGACAAGCCCCCGTGGTGGGTGATAGAAGCTTCTACAACTTTGTCTTTTCTGCAGACACTTGGGCACGCCCCCCGTGTTGGGGCGTGTTCAGCCTTCTGTTCTTTTGTTTTTGCTTGGGGAGATGCTATCGAGGGGTCGGGCATGCCACTTTTATTCATTTTCTTGTATTTTTGCTTCTTTTGTTCATTTGAGCTCATTTAATCCTGAAAATACAAAAGGAAGAGAAAAACACACTTTTTCCAACATTAGTACTAAAAAATGGTTAGTTTTATGTCACATTTGATGTAATTTATATGTTGTATTTTGCACACATCAATAGTGTGGAGATATTGTAATGGAATATCAATCGTACTTTGTGCTTGATGATTTATCTTAGATTTCCTTTTTTAATCTATTTTCTTTTTTTTTTAAACTCACTTCTATCATATTATATTAATATTTCGTTTATTATTGTTTTCTTAAACTGAACAATTAAGTTATTCAATCAATCATAGAGTTTATATCAAGTTTAAGAATTACCGTTAATTCTCCATTACACCACAACCATAGCATAACTATTGCATCCAATTTTAACATCGCTTCATTACCATTTTTTTTTTCAGAAGTGAAATTGGGATATGTTGCCATGTGTGCTTTAGCCTATAGCATAACTTTTTAAATGCAAGGGAGTCTTAATTTTTAGTAGAATATGTGCATATTTTTGCTTTTTAATCTTAGTAGGCAACATACAAAACATAAATCTTCCCCTTAATGTTTTACATATTTTATACACATCCAACAAAGTATAAGACTTGCTGGATGATTGTTGAGATATGTAAGGCTTATGACATAAACAGACCACACTGATGCTACGAATAAGAGAACTAACAGACATATTATACAATATATCATCAGAGGATTGATAAACGAATAGAAAACAAGTACCACATTGCAAATTGTCATCGCCGCCACATCGCGCGGGTCTTTTACTAGTATATATATATATATATATGGAGAGAATCATGAGTAAACTACATATAAATGAGAAAACTAAAAAAACATGGCAAGTTTGTTTTTTTTTTACATTTTTTTAATAAAAATTCACTACTTTTAATGCATAAAAAAACTTTTTTTTTTCAAAAAAAAAAAAAACTTGTACTGCACATGTGCATTATATGTATATGCTGCACATGTACATTATATGCTTAAAATTAGATTTTGAGTTTAGTTTAGCTTTTAAGGTTAGGTTTTTTGAGGTTTAGGATTAGGTTAAGGTTTTTGGGGAGTGCGGGTGGGGGGGGGGATAGGTTTTCTGAGGGGTGTAGGTGGGGGGTTTAGGTTTTTTGGGGTTTATGTTTAGTGTTTAGTTTTAGGTTTTTTTTTGGGGGGGGGGGGGGGTTAGACTTTTGGTGGGAGGGTGGATTTAGGTTTTTGTGGGGTGTGGGTGGGTGGTTTAGGTTTTTTAGAGGTGTCGGTAGAGGTGGGTTAGATAGTTTAGTGTTTTTCGTATTATTGCACATATACAGTACAACTTTTTTTTAAATCTTTTATATATATATATTAAATATATGTAGGATCAATTTCAGACCCGAACGAGTCGTTCAGAGGAGTTTTTATCTATTTCAAAGGCGGAAACAGAGAAATAGACTTCGAAACAGCTTGAATATCACTTTAAACAACTTTCTGATTGATATAACACCTAATACAATCACGGGATAAACCGGCAGCACCTCGGTATCCAAAATCAGAACTGTTATAAATGACATCGCTTGAAACCTATATATAGAAATGAGATTTCGCTTGAGAGTGACATATGTCAGTTCAAGCGAAATCAACCTAGTTGATTTCGCTTGAAAATGTACATGAAGCTTTCAAGCGGAATCACTTCCTTCAAGCGAAATTAACACTATTCCAACCTAAAATCTCCTATTTTCTCGTACAACGTGCCCTGATCTAAGATATTTAGTATAAGACTCGATACAAGACGAAGTCGACAGATGTATGCACCAACAGACTCCCCCTCAGATGTTGACGAGTCTAAAGTGTCGAGTCTTCGCATCTTCAGTCTTTATTAGTCTTCGGGCTTCTTCCACTCTAATTCTTTCTTCCAGGATCTCTACCTGGCTCTTGCTTTCTAGTTCTCTTGATCAGATCTCTTGATTCCTTAAGTTCATCAGCATCGGCAGTTCCAGAATCGAAACCTGGCTCAACTCTTGTTCAGGAACAAAATCTGGATTACCTGCATATTCTCTACCCAAAACATAAATTTTCTGATAACCACTTGTAAAGCAATCTTAGAATAATCTATCATTTATAATCTCTGATGAACCACTTCCAGGAATATCAACTTCATAAAAAACTTTTCTCATTTAAACATTGACTCCCCCTCTTAAAATGCTTAAACTTGTTCTTTTCAAACACACTTTCCCAAACCTGTTCGTCATGTTTAGCACTTGGAATTTTGAAAATCAGCTTTCCAACATCAATTGTCTAAAATCTTTTTGAATTTTTCAAAATTTATGCTAAAACACACTGAAAATCTTTTTGGATTTTTAGAACAATGAAATGCAGTAAAGAAATATTTACAGACAATATTTTTGTGAGTTTGTGCAAGAGGATCATATCAGTTTTTGACAAGTCACAAGTACCGTTGATCTTAGTTACACAGTAAGAATTAAACAATTCGCTTAGATTGCCAATATACTGATCCACTTAAGTTTTCACACAAATTTCAACTGATTCAGGATATGAATTAGGTGTTTTAAGGACTTAAACTCATTCATGTGTCCCACCTCTTGAATATACTCCCGTATCCAGATCCCAATATTCAGTCTTACAGGTGAGTATACCACAGATGATATCTGTAAGGGGTTATAAATTATGAAACAATACGAAACCATGAGAGCTCAGGTCAAAACTACCGTTCAGCAGAGAGATCATGACTCGACTTTTGGTGTGTCCCCTTTAGAGAATTTTTTTTACAACAACATTGATTAGCAATTTTATTGTCTTCATCATTTATGCTGAGGGCGGCGCTATATTTCAAGCAAGCGGAAAGTATTCTCTGGGGACTAGGCCATTGCTTTCGCAAAATCAGAAGTCCCGGGATAATACCCCAGATATCACTGAGCATAAAGACCTAGTATCTTAGAAAGAGAGACCTTTCAAATGAGATTTCAGGGGTTACCTATATATCCAAGTAGTGTTCCCCACGAAATAAGCAAGTTTGAATTTAAGTTTATATCCCGAAAAAGCTTACTAAATGTGTAAAAGCCTATCGGCATATCATCAGTGAGACTGTTTAACGCTATTTAAACATTACATTTCTTTAGCATACTGTAACTGTCTACTGATGTACTATCATTTCCTCTTTTTAGACACAAAAACTCATTTTTGATTTTATCATGTTTTTGTCTTTTTCAAATTTTCTAATGTTTTTGGATTTTCTGAAAATTTCTACTCCCCCTAAAATGCAAACACATTTAAAGAAATTTGAAAACAAACTGTACAAGAAACTTGACAACTGATATCAAATCGCTTCAAATCGCCATCCACTTAGCATAACCAATCAGAACTCCCCCTTTCACAAAACTATTTTCTCATTATGATTTCAAAACACTTAAGTTTGTTTTAACCAAAATGATTTTTCCGGAAAATGAGTTTTGTTGATTTTATCACTTGGAGGTTAGGGGTAAACTTCCTCACTTTGTTCATTTTTACAATGATGAACCCCAATTTTACCACTTGTATGAAAATTACATCAAGTTCAAATTAATGACCTTGAGTAATTACTATGTCAGAACAAAACTTTGTACCACTTGTAAGAAAAACCAGGTACAACTTAATGTCCCTGATTTACTACTTGTAGGAATACCGCATCTACATAAAATCATTTTACCAATAAAGATGCCGATTCCTGCTTCACACTTACCAACCTGGAAACTCCGGCAAGTCACACTTAACCTGTAAAAATTTAACATTATAAGATTCATTCACAAAATCAATTATCAAGAAGAATGCCGATTCCTGATCCACGATTACAAACTTGGGATCTCCGGCAAGTCAGATTTTTTAAGGAAAAAAAAATTCCACCCAAGTCTGACCAACCTTGGGTGATTTTAATTCTTGTTCAGTAGGGTTATACGTTGCCTTCTTTATAGCATAAAAATCTTTAACCCCTTTTGCCTTTCCCTCGACCAATTTTCCAAAAATTTTCTTAACATTCCCATTGAATGTTTTCTCAACATCAAATTCTTCATTCATAGAATAGAATTGATTTGAGATCTCAACCTTACCAATTTTCTGCTTAAACCTTTTGTCCTTCAATGATGGAAAATTATCATCATTCACTGAAGGCACTGATTTTTCTTCTTTCATCTCAACTTGTGGCTCCACTGATTTTGTGGAATCAGATTCATCGCCGACTTTCTCAGATAACCTTTTAACAACCCATGTTTGATTGTCTTTGGCTCTCTTTTTGTAAAAAAAAATTCTTTGAACACTCACCAACTTCATAAGTTGAATTTTCAAAAATTTTGAACTTTTCAGTTGGTGGTTCTACATCGACAACTTTTTCTTTAAGTTTTTCAGAAACTCCCTGTTTTTTCTTGACATTCAAAGAATAATTCCAAGCAATGTGACCAGCTTCATTGCATTTAAAACAGGTTCTAGTCTCCTTTCTGTGAAAAACTCCAGTTCCTATTATTTTCTTCTCAGCAAGAAACTCCTGATTTGATTGTTTCCAGAAAAGTTTCTTCTATTCTTCTTCAGCACTTCCTCCTGAAACAAATTTTGTGTTTGTTTTAGAAATTTTATCATTTTTATAATTTTCTGGTGAAATAAAACCTAATCCTTTCTTTTTGTAGTTACCATTATGGTTTGATTTCTTTTGAAAACCATGACCAGAATTGTAACATTTTTTCTTGTTTAATCGTTGTTGAACTCTTGAAATGTATTTTTTAGGTTTTTCAGTAAGATTTAAATATTTTATTTCAGAAATATTAATTTCTGTCATTTTTAAAACATTTTTAATCATTTCAATTCTAACACTTCTTATTGGAAACTCTTTGTCAGAATATAATTTGTCAGAATCATTCAAAGTATATGCTACTTCGAATGTTTCATCATTCAAATTTGATTTTGATAACAAAAACTCTTTACTGTAAGTCCTTTTAACCGACGATTTTGGACTGTTGACTGACGAACTTGAACCTCCAGACTCAAACTTTGACTCAGACTCCTCATCTGTATCCAACACCTGATCAACCACCTTTTTTATTAATTCAGACTCGTGATCAGTGTCAGACGATGTGAAAGTGACGTCAATGTTTTCTGGTAATTCATCGGTTATATCAGACTTCAGTTTTATATTGACTGCCTTTTGAACTTGCTCCTCATTTGGTTTTCTGGGAGAATATCCTTCCCAGATCGGAAGCGGACACTTGTTATAGCTAACACTCGGTTTCTTACCAGTATCCTTCTTCTTTGGCTTCTCATCTTGAAATGCTTCGAAACCTGCAACAGTTGGATAAATTCGATCAATAAGATAATCAGAACTAGAATAACTCTGTAATAATCGTCTGATTCTCTCATTCTCAATTTTCTCCGTCTCCAACTCTTGTTTCAGCTTGGCACATTCCTCAATGTAATAGTTTATAGCCTTTTGTTTTGTCATCATCGTTGCATTCATCATTGTCAAAGCGTCTTCTCTCTCAGAATTTGTCTTTTGAAGACCAGTTACTGTTCTATTCAATACATCGTAAGATTCCTTCACGTAATTGAGATTGAACAGTAATTGTTCCTTCATCTTCTCAAACTCAGCCAACTTTTCATCTTTAGCTGCACATTCTTTGCAAGATTCTAGACACTTTGAACAAGGTTTGATGACTTCCACAATCTTTTCTACTTCGATGACCTTCTCAACCTCAATCTCTGGTTCAGTTTCAGTCACCTTATCAGCTTCAACTTCTTCCTTTTGAACAGTCTCTTCTTTTTTATCAACACTTTCATTCTCTATTTTCTTTTCTTCTTTTGCTGCTCGTCTCTCCTTTAACTTCTTCAAGCGATCTGCAAAATAAAAATGAAAGCTTTCAGGAGATAAATGAGTTTTTGCAACATTAATATGTCTTTCTTCTTCATCATCACCACTGTCATCAGTTGGTGATTGATCAAACTCAATTGATTTATCAGAACTATCATCTGAAGAACTAGAATCAGATGGTGTTTGATCAAAAACAGTTTCTCTTTCTGAACTTTCATCTGAACTTTGTGAACTTTCATCTGATGAAACAGACTTTTCTTCTTCATTCTTCACACTAACACCAATAGCTTTCATCCACTCGGTAAACATATCTGGTTCTTGAACTATTTTTGCAATGAAAGCTTTAAAATTTCCATTCTCATCCGCAAACATATCCCAGCTAAAACCTCCAGGTAATCTTTCATCATCTTGATTGATTAGGCATGCTTTGCTGTCGGATGGAATGTATTTATCCCAGCTAAAATTTTCTTGATTCACCAAACATGCTCTCTTTGAAGAATCCTCTATCACTTTTTTTACCATGAGCCACTTGTGGTTCTTGTTGTTGTTGTTGTTGTTGACCAACTTGTTGATATATGGCTCTTCGGTAGTAATCATCTTTTCCAAATGGATTCTTTGTTTCACTTGCTTCTTGGTTTTTGCATTCCCTCTTGAAATGACCTTTCTCCCTGCATCGAAAACAAGTAACTTTAGATTTATCAAAACCTAAAGTAGAAACATGTGCATCAAGAAAATCATTTCTTCCAGTAATCATCTTGAACTTTTCAGCTCTTCTTAGAACACTAGCTAGACACCATTTGATATCCATGAGCTCCATCTCATCAGCATCTATCTGATCGTAATCCTCTTTTGTTAGCATATGATTCCCGATTCTCCCTGCAACCAACCCTTCATATGATTGTAGTACAGTTGCAAGTAAAGACATGTGATCTTTTGCAATTTCTTCAGAAAAGCTTTGACCCTCTGGAAGATTTAATGCAATGTTGCACTGTATCACACAACCACCACCTTTTGTACTTTGAGAATGGAAGCTTAATGATGAACTCTTCGGATTAACACTCGGGTATGAAGAAAAACCACTGCTGCTATTAGGACTTTGTTCAACATTTTCAGATGAATTTCCAGCACTAAACGCAGTTTGTATTTTCGGACTCTTTTCAGCTTCTTGAACATTACCTTTGTAGTACATTTTCACATCTTGTTGACCACTCGGATTACTCATCCTCACAATCTTTTGTTGTTCAAGATCTTGTCCTTCAATCTTCTCTATGAACTGAGAAATCGTCAAACCATCATAAACTCCGGTGTTCTTTAAGATCATCAAGAATGTACCCCATTCTTTTTGAGGTAATGCATCAGCTAGTTTGTCAACCCATTCCTCTCGGTCTTTGGTTATACTTAACAACGACATAGAACGCACTAAGTGGCAGTATCGTTCAATCAGTTTCTTTGTATCTTCCCCTGGCAAACTTGTGAACAGATCAAATTCTTTCTTAAGTAATGACTTTTTACTTTTGATCATATTTTCACTTCCCTCAAACTTGATTTTAAGTGCATCCCAGATTGATTTTGAAGTTTTGTCATGCTGAAGCAATACAAAGATATCTTCTTTAATAGCTTGCTGAAGCAGACTAATCATCATTTTTTCAGCTCTGTACATGTCACGTTCTTTATCATTGAATTCGGAGATTTCTTTCTCAACTTGCAGATCAGTACGTGGTAAAACATATTTCTTCAAAATACACTCCCAAGATCTCAAGTGATTGGCTTGTACCCAACTCTCAAATCGATCTTTCCAACCGTAATACTCCTCAATGCTCATTAGCTTCGGGGGTTTTTGTGTAGTTCCCGTTTCATTTTCTAAGTTCATGTTTTGAGCAATGGTAGCTGGAGTAGTCGGGGATGTCGCAAACGCGTTGTAAAATTCTTCACTCATGATTCGGAAACACGTTTTCACAAAACACAGTCACTTTCAAGCGAGATACCACCTTCAAGCGAAATAACCTGCAAACAACTTCAAGCGAGATTAATATTTCAAGCGAAATAACCTGATTTCGCTTGAATTTCAAGCGGAATATCAGGTTGAAGCGGAACCACAGATTTCGCCTGTGATATTTCAAGCGGACTAGCACTTTTCAAGCGGAATAGAGACTTCGAAGCGAAATCAAACAATGTTGAAGCGAAATAACAGATTTCGCTTGAAAATCTCAAGCGGAATAAGGCAATCTCAAGCGGAATCCTAGATGTTCGTTCAAGCGGAATATCAACTATGGTCCATTTTAGTCATTTTAAGGCTGAATTTTGTTCTGAAACTTTGAAGGGTTTGTTAAAATGCAGTTTTACACAATATATGAGAAAATGAGCTGATTTTAACCGTAAAAACTTGTTAATTTTGAAAAGAAGGTGTAGAAAACAGAAATATTTAGCTGAATCGGTAAGAACTCCTCTTCCTGAGCTCTGATACCACTTGTAGGATCGATTTCAGACCCGAAAGAGTCGTTCAGAGGAGTTTTTATCTATTTCAAAGGCGGAAACAGAGAAATAGACTTCGAAACAGCTTGAATATCACTTTAAACAACTTTCTGATTGATATAACACCTAATACAATCACGGGATAAACCGGCAGCACCTCGGTATCCAAAATCAGAACTGTTACAAATGATATCGCTTGAAACCTATATATAGAAATGAGATTTCGCTTGAGAGTGGCATATGTGAGTTCAAGCGAAATCAACCTAGTTGATTTCGCTTGAAAATGTACATGATGCTTTCAAGCGGAATCACTTCCTTCAAGCGAAATTAACACTATTCCAACCTAAAATCTCCTATTTTCTCGTACAACGTGCCCTGATCTAACATATCTAGTATAAGACTCGATACAAGACGAAGTTGACAGATGTATGCACCAACAATATAGCAAATTTTAATTAAAAAAAATGTTAAAAAAATTAATATATTTTTAGGTCTTTTTAGTTAGTTTTTTTATTTTATTATTTAAACTATTTTTTCTTTTCTTTTTATGATCATCTCATATATATATTCTTGCATCTTTTACGTGTTACATACCCAAACCCAAACGTAGACCTATATATACCAACCACCATAACAATTAGGGTTTTTTTTAACCCTCTGCCTCTCGATTTCACTCCCCCAAATTCATCACCGATCGGTTCGATTCGATTAAATCTCTTATATTTATCTCAATTCATCACTTTCAGCATCAATCGCTTGCGTCAGGTTCGTTAAATTGTTAAAATCGAGCGTTTTTAAACAAATTAGGGTTTTTTTCGTGCGATCCATGAACAACGATGATTAGAGATCATTGCATCTTCGATCGTCGTTGATCGTTGGATATTACAGGGGGTTTGCGGTTTTGTATGGAAACTCGTAGCCGGAAGAGGGCGGAGGCCACCTCATCAGCCCATTCTTCTTCGTCGTCCGGCGGACCGACAACTCGTTCGAACAAACGCACTCGTCTTTCGACCGGTTCGTCGTCTGCTTCAGCCGTAGCGGTCGCAGGTTCTAACGTTGTTGCTCAATCGGTATCTACGCGTTTACGTAGTTCTAATATGGATAATTCGGTTAACGAGTCGGGGTCGGGTAGAGGGCGTCGGAGTAGGAAGAATGTTGGTAATCAGGGTTTGGGATTGGATAGGGATAATTTGGATAAAGGAAAAGAGAAAGAACACGAGGTTAGGGTTAAGGAGAGGGATAATGTCAATAGGGAGAATAATCTGGGGCTGAATATTGACGGTGGAGGTGGAGCGGATGATGATGAGGATGACGATAGCGAGGGTGGAGGCGTGGGGATTTTGCATCAAAATTTGACTTCTGCGAGTAGTGCGCTTCAGGGTTTGTTGAGGAAGTTAGGTGCTGGGTTGGATGATTTGCTTCCTTCGTCAGCGATGGCGTCGGCTTCGTCGTCGCATCAGAGTGGGAGGTTGAAGAAGATTCTTTCGGGGTTGCGTGCCGATGGAGAGGAAGGGAAGCAGGTTGAGGCGTTGACGCAGCTGTGTGAGATGCTATCTATTGGGACGGAAGATTCGCTTAGTACGTTTTCGGTGGATTCATTTGTACCTGTTCTTGTTGGGTTGCTTAATCATGAGAGTAATCCGGATATTATGTTGCTTGCTGCTCGGGCGCTTACACATCTTTGTGATGTGCTACCGTCGTCTTGTGCTGCCGTGGTGCATTATGGAGCTGTTTCTTGCTTTGTTGCTAGGCTGCTTACAATTGAGTATATGGACTTGGCTGAACAGGTTTGCCAGCTTACTAGCTAATTGTTCATATTAATTTTGATTTCATAAGCATATGTGATAAATGATGCTACATGGGCTGAGAATGTGAAGGAGTTTTCTTTAGGGTGGGATATTATGGGCTTCATAGTTTAAGTATCGTTGTTGAAATCTTATAGCTATTGATGATAATGACAACTGTGAATTATAGTGCTAGTGTTGTTTATCGTTTCTATCATTTTGCTAACAGTCCTTGCAAGCTCTTAAGAAGATATCTCAGGAGCACCCAACTGCCTGCTTGCGAGCAGGGGCTCTAATGGCAGTGCTTTCTTATCTTGACTTCTTCTCAACAGGAGTCCAGGTACCCGTTTACACCCTGTCATATTAGATGTATAGGAATAAAACGAATGTTTATTCAAGTATATCTTTAAAATTAACTTGTTGTTTCATCTCAGCGTGTGGCACTATCGACTGCTGCAAACATGTGCAAGAAACTTCCATCTGATGCTGCTGATTTTGTCATGGAAGCTGTTCCCTTATTGACTAATCTTCTTCAATACCATGATGCCAAGGCAAGCACTACAATTTTTCAGTTTTAGCCACCTAAGGACGATTAAATGATTTTTTTAAATTGCATTATGTTTACAGGTTTTGGAGCATGCTTCAGTTTGTTTGACTCGAATTGCTGAGGCATTCGCAGCATCTCCTGATCAGCTAGACGAGCTTTGTACCCATGGATTGGTTAAGCAAGCAGCTTCTCTCATATCAACCAGTTGCTCCGGAGGCGGACAAGCATCCCTCAGTACATCTACATACACGGTACATTATACATAAGTCATTTTTTTTTTGGAATACGGTATTACTATTGGGCAGCATTACTTAACATGAAGCCTTGCAGGGCTTAATTCGATTGCTATCTACATGTGCAAGTGGTTCTCCTTTAGGATCCAAAACGTTGCTCCTTTTAGGGATCAGCGGGATTGTTAAAGATATATTATCTGGGTCTGGTCTTGTTGCAACAATGTCTGTGTCACCTGCCTTGAGTAGACCACCAGAGCAGGTAATTTTTTTTGTTTTTTTACATTGTATTGCAACTTTCGGCAATGTGTTCTAAATAATTTGCTTCTTTTGGTCTGTAGATTTTTGAGATTGTGAATTTAGCAAATGAGCTTCTTCCTCCATTGCCAAACGGAACCATAACTCTTCCTACAAGTAGTAATGTATTTGTCAAAGGGTCTCTTTTGAGAAAGTCGACCGCAGGAAGTGGTAGCAAGCAAGAAGAATCGGGTGACAGTGCACCCGAGATGTCCGCTCGTGAGAAGTTGTTGACCGATCAGCCTGAGCTTCTGCAGCAATTTGGGATGGATCTTCTTCCTGTTCTGATTCAGGTTAGGTCTAAAGACACATTGTACTGTAACTATTTATGAAAACAAGGTGAGATTTTTTTTATCTTGTAGATATACGGGTCAAGTGTAAATGCGCCTGTGCGTCACAAATGTCTTTCGGTGATCGGGAAGTTGATGTACTTTAGCACTGCTGATATGATTCAATCTCTACTTGGTGTTGCAAACATATCAAGGTATGTCGTTGATGATTACATTTTCTTTTATTTGTTGTATTATACGATTATTTAATGATTTGTATTTTTGTGAAATTT
The DNA here is from genome assembly GCA_030545235.1 of Helianthus tuberosus. NCBI lineage: Eukaryota > Viridiplantae > Streptophyta > Magnoliopsida > Asterales > Asteraceae > Helianthus > Helianthus tuberosus. The sequence goes on from CM060408.1 coordinate 106,040,591, forward strand.
CAGTTTCTTGGCTGGGGTTTTAGCATGGAAGGACCCTCAAGTGTTGGTACCGTCTCTTCAAATTGCGGAGATACTAATGGAGAAACTTCCGGAAACGTTCAGTAAGATGTTTGTGAGAGAAGGTGTTGTCCATGCAATAGATACACTTGCCGAGTCATCATCACCATCTGGTAATGCTCTTTCTTCACCATTATCAAGTGAGAAGGTTAATGATTCTATATCTGGATCCTCCTTACGCTCGAGGCGTTATCGACGCCGCATTGCTACAGATGTAAATGCTGCTGAAGATTTGAAAACTTCTGTTGAACTGCCAGCTGTCAGTTCTAGTCTTCGGATGGCGGTTAGTTCAAGTGCAAAAGCTTTCAAGGATAAGTACTTCCCTTCCGATCCTGGTGCTACTACTGAAGTTGGGGTTACAGATGATCTTCTACATTTGAAAAATCTTTGTAAGAAATTGGGTGCTGGCGTGGATGATCATAAGACAAAGTCAAAGGGGAAGTCAAAAGCGTTTAGTCTTCGGTTTGTTGATCATTCGCCTGGAAAAGAAGACCTGTTAGGAGTGATAATTGAAATGCTAGCAGAGCTAACCAAAGATGATGGTGTTTCTACATTTGAATTCATTGGTAGTGGTGTTGTGGATGCTTTACTAAACTATTTCTCTTGTGGACATTTTTCCAAAGAACGAGTATCTGAAACGAATCTACCTAAGTTACGTCAGCTGGCTACTAAAAGATACACGTCTTTTATACAAGCTGCACTTCCGTTAAGTCTTGATGCTGGAAAACAAGCTCCAATGAGTAATCTAGTTCAGAAGCTTCAATATGCATTGACATCTTTAGAACGTTTCCCAGTGGTTTTAAGTCACAGTGCCAGATCATCTACTGGAAATGCACGTTTGTCATCTGGTCTCGGGGCATTATCTCAGCCGTTCAAATTACGTCTTTGTAGAGCACACGGTGAAAAGTCTCTTCGCGATTATTCTTCGAATGTTGTCTTGATTGATCCTTTAGCTAGTTTGGCCGCTGTGGAGGATTTTCTTTGGCCACGTGTACAACGTAGTGAGTCTGGTCAGAAGCCTTCTGGATATGGAACCAACTCTGAGTCTGGAACCGGAACCACACCTGCAGGTGCTGGAGCTTCGTCTCTATCTACTCCTGTGGCTGCTACACGTCATCACTCTACCAGATCCAGATCGTCAGTTAATATAGGTGACTCAGCCAACAAAACGGAAGAGAAAACCGCAAGCTCTTCAAAAGGGAAGGGAAAAGCTGTATTGAAGTCGGGTCAAGATGAGGGGAGAGGGGGCCCGCAGACTAGAAATGCTGCTCGTAGACGGGCTTCTTTGGATAAAGATGCACAGATGAAATCTGTAGATGGGGACTCTACTTCGGAGGTACCAACTTTGATTATTCTTGAATTCATAACAATCTTAGGAGTACTATAAGAACATATTTGTCTGTTTTAAAGTTGCATTCTGTCATGATTGGTTTAATTTCGAGGCGTTTAGGTCTCAAAAGCCTAGGCACGAGGCCTGCGCATCATGTACGCCAGAAGCACATTTATGTACAGCCAAAAAAAGCTTTAATTACAACCAGAAGCTGTCTCTTTTATCTGTTTTACATATCGACCTATTTATTAAGTAAAACTTTCTAATTTTCTTTATTCATTTGGGTTTCTTACATAGTAACCTCTTATAGACCCTAAATTTGACCTAGAACTACATAAGGTTCACTTTGGGGAAGATATCTGAATCTGATATCTGTAACCTAATGGTTTGTTTGTGTTTTCAGGGTTGTTTTTCTTCAGTCTTCTAGTTGTGCTTACAATATTGTATACTTTATTATAGATTTAGGAGGATAATTATGTCTTATAACTTTCTGTCTGCTGTAGGATGAGGACTTTGATATATCACCTGTTGAGATGGATGATGCATTGGTGATTGAAGATGATGATATTTCTGAAGATGACGATGAAGATCCTGAGGATGTATGTTGTCATAGCATCTTTGCTATTATTTTTTTTATTAGTAGTAGCAATTATAATAATAACCGAAATGATTATGCAGGTACTAAGGGATGATTCCCTTCCCGTTTGCATGCCAGACAAAGTTCATGATGTTAAGTTGGGTGAGGAGAGACCCGCTGGTGGTGCAACCAGTGATAGTCAGACAAACCCTGGTTCTAGCAGCAGCAGCCGAGGTGTTGTGGTTCGTGGGTCAGACTCATTAGGTTCAAGAGGTAAAATGCCGTTTGCTGCTGCTGCTATGGCTGGGCTTTCATCAGCAAATGGCGGCAGAGGAGGTATAAGGGGCGGCAGGGACCGCCACGGGCGGCCGCTCGTCGGCTCTCCCAAGCTAGTCTTTTCTTCAGGTGGGAAACAGCTAAACCGTCATTTAACAATCTATCAAGCTATTCAGAGACAGCTTGTTCTCGACGAGGATGATGATAATGGAAGTGATTTCGTATCTAGTGATGGTAGCAGATTATGGGGTGATATTTATACCATAACATACCAAAGAGCAGACACCTGTCACACCCAAACAGTTGGAACCCCGAGTTCTACAACCCCATCTAAATCCAGTAACAAAGCGGGGTCCACCTCAAATTCTAATAGTGATTCACGAATCCATCAAATGTCTCTTCTAGACAGTATTTTACAAGGGGAACTTCCATGTGATCTGGAAAGGAACAACCCTACTTACAACATATTATCACTATTACGTGTATTAGAAGGGTTAAATCAGCTGGCACCACGCTTGCGTGTACAGTCAGCAACAGACAGTTTTGCTCAAGGGAAAATTTTCAGTCTAGATGAATTGAATATTTCTACTGGTGTTAGGGTTCCTTCTGATGAATTTATTAATAGCAAATTAACTCCAAAATTGTCCAGGCAAATTCAAGATGCTCTTGCACTTTGCAGTGGTAGTCTTCCGTCATGGTGTTATCAGTTAACAAAATCATGCCCGTTTTTATTTCCTTTCGAAACTAGGCGACAGTATTTTTATTCAACTGCTTTTGGTCTATCACGTGCATTGCATCGGCTTCAACAGCAGCAGGGTGCAGACGGTCATGGATCTATGAACGAAAGGGAATTTAGGGTCGGGAGATTACAACGCCAAAAAGTTCGTGTTTCCCGGAATCGTATACTAGATTCTGCTGCAAAAGTCATGGAGATGTATTCAAGTCAAAAAGCAGTTCTTGAAGTTGAATATTTCGGTGAAGTTGGAACTGGTTTGGGCCCCACTTTGGAGTTTTACACCTTGTTAAGCCACGACCTTCAAAAAGCAGGATTGAGAATGTGGAGATCTAATTTGCCAGATGTCAACACATCAGTGGAAGTTGACTTGAGAGATAAAAAATCTGGCAAGGGTCTTGGAGACCTTATTTTAGCACCTCTAGGGTTATTTCCACGTCCTTGGCCTCTTACTGTTGATACTTCTGATGGGACCCAGTTTTCTAAAGTAATAGAACATTTCCGCCTGCTTGGTCGTGTAATGGCTAAAGCGCTTCAAGATGGTAGGCTTTTGGACCTCCCACTTTCAGTCGCCTTCTATAAACTTGTGCTTGGACAGGTAAGCTGCTTGTTTACTATTTACAAATGTTTAAGATGGAATTGGTTTGATATTTTGGTTTTGTTTACAGGAACTTGATTTGCATGACATTTCATTATTTGATGGGGAATTTGGTAAGACATTGCAAGAATTGCAAGCTCTTGTTTGCCGGAAACAGTACTTGGAGTCTTTACATGACCAAAATGAAATACTCAACTTAAGGTTTAGGGGAGCCCCGGTTGAAGATCTTTGCTTAGATTTCACGCTTCCTGGCTATCCTGATTTTGTTCTCAAAACAGGCGACGACATTGTACTTCACCATCATCTTTCATTTTTTATTTTTTTTGTCTTTATGTTATTCTAGCATTTATAGTTTGATTTTTTTTACAGGTTGATATAAACAATTTGGAAGAGTACATTTCTCTGGTAGTTGAGGCCACTGTCAAGACTGGTATCACACGTCAGATGGAAGCATTTAGAGCTGGATTCAATCAGGTCATTTTTATTCTTATTTGATGCGTTTTTTTATTCTTAGAACCCAGTTTATGTTAAAATATATAAAATCTGTAGATATAAGCTAATGTGTATACCATCTAACTATCAGGTTTTCGACATTTCGGCTCTACAAATCTTTTCTCCAAGTGAGTTGGATTATTTACTTTGTGGCCGTGGAGAGTTGTGGGAGGTAATGTTTTTTTTTTCTGGTATACCACTTATATTATTGTAAAGTTTTAAACATGCTATAAAGCATTCAAAGCAAGATTAATTTAAGTTTGTTTTAAACGCAGGCTGATACACTTGTTGAACACATAAAATTTGATCATGGATACACTTCCAAGAGCCCTCCAATAGTTAATGTATGTAATTCCTTTTTTTTCAGTTTTTGGGTTTCATCTGTTTATTGAAACAAGAAATGCCTTCTAACAAAATATGTTTTGTTTAGTTGCTTGAGATTATGGGAGAGTTTAATCCAGAACAGCAGCGGGCTTTCTGTCAGTTTGTGACTGGTGCACCTCGCCTTCCTCCTGGTGGTTTGGCTGTGTTGAATCCCAAGTTAACAATTGTGCGGAAGGTATGTATACTCTTGCACTGTTTATATCTCCTTATAATTTCATATTTTAAATTAAAATTATTCAAGGTTTTGAGGGGATGTGTGCTATAAACTATTTTTGTTGTCTGGCACAGCATTCTTCAACATCCAACAACGCGGCTTCGAATGCGGCTGGAGTGTCAGAATCTGCAGATGATGATTTGCCAAGTGTGATGACATGTGCTAATTATCTAAAGCTTCCTCCGTATTCCACTAAGGTATTATCTGTACTTGGTTTGAATCTTGGTTTAAAGAAGGCTCAATCCTAATGCGCGAGGCGATTAGGAAAGCGACTCAGAGGCGCCTCATGTACTTTTTGGTCTAAAATTGGTCATGATTAGGGATCGTAGGAGACTGATATGTAAAAACAACCAAGGGATGAACAAAACATTCATTTAATAACCACATTATTAAACAAAGGTTTTGGGACCTAATTGCTATGAGCGCCTCGCGCGTTTTTAAACAAAGGTTTGAATAATTTTTAAAATGTTGAGGTCTTTATGTAACAACTTTTGAATTTGTTTTGACAGGAAATTATGCTGAAGAAACTCTTGTATGCTATTAACGAAGGACAAGGATCGTTTGATTTGTCATGAGTTTTCGTTTCAAACTAACCAAATTGTGTATATTGTATCCTTTGATAACTGGGGCTCAATAAAGGTTTCTTCTCTGCCTTCCCCAAAGTGTCGGTGATGACATGGTTATGGTTAAGGTCAGTACTCTTAAAGCATGGATTGGCACTACTTGTTATCAGTCTTAAGGTAGAGACGCCAAAACGGGCTTGTTAGGTGGGTTGGATAACAGGTCAAAATGGGTAGATTTTTGTGCGGGTTAACGTTTATATTTAAGTGTATTGTCTTTATTAGTCTAGATTATAAATTGTTTCATTTCTTCAGTTAAATGCAGATGTCTATCGGAAATGATTGGTCGTGGCTTGTTCAAGAAGAAGGCTCTGCGAAGAACGAACAAATTTGTCGAGCTGTTTTTTTATAAATTTACTACCAGAGTTTTGTAAATAAATAGTGGAATGTGATGGCATTCTGTAGTTTGCTTTTTATCTACTTCAAATTTTTGTCTATGCAACTTCTTTTGGAACCTTGTATTTGGCTATCTTCTATGCTTTATTTTGTTTATGACTTGAGATGATGCTCTAATTTAAAAATTGAACCCCGAAATGCACTAAAACATCTATTAAAAATTAACTTTTATACCTTAATTTGTAGATGAAAATGTACTCGGTTTCTAAACATATAACTCAGTTATCTTCAAAGCAAGTAATTATTATATTCAAAAGCTTCTTTTTATTGGTCTAAAGATTAGGGCTGTACAAAGGGTCGGAACCGACCCGGACCCGACAGAACCAAGAACCCTTTTATTGATGAAACTGGGAACCAAACCTTAGAAGCTTACGTCGTTTCGTGTCCCAAAGGGTCTGATGGATCGGTTAAAAGGTCTGATATGCAAGTGGAAGTGGAACAAGGTCACATATATTAGAGCACACACAACTAAACACACATGGCAGAAGCATCATATAAGAGAAACAAATCAGATTCAAAAATCAAACCTTCACACATATAAACATTCACAGTGTCAGAAGCATGCAATTACATAATGTATGCAAAGCAACTGAGAATTAATGTACGTATATATGGCATAAACATTCATATGACAAAAAACATACATTTACAATACATAATACATGCAAAGAAACTGAGAATTACATACATAATACATATTGATTAAAAGTAAAGCTACGTGTTATAATTCTTGAGCATATGTGCACAGATTGCTAATAATTTGATGTTGATCAGTTTTGTTTAAACATAATGGAAAACATGTGAACATACCTTTGATTGCATCAGTATAGGCCAGCAGAGAATCCAGATGGAGATGCAGCAACAGTGTTTGACATAGTTGTCAGTTTGGTATGGTTCCTCCTTAGGGTGCAATCTAATGATGGTGATGATGAAAACCGAATAAGGGAGTTCGGTTATGGAGATGGAGGTCGATATTGATGTTATGATTATTAGGTTATGTGTCTAACCTTTAAACCTCTACATTAGTCTCCTTATATAAGCACCCAGGAGGAAACCCTAATTAGTTAATAAGGGTAATTAGGCCCATCAACAATTACCAACTAATTATTTAATAGGATTGTTATATATTTTGATCCATATAATGTAAATGATTATAATGGCTACTAGATTAAATATAAAATAAATATATTTAATCTTACATTCTCCCACTTAGCCGAGTAATCATTTACTATGAGTATTAGGTAAGCCTGATCAGGAGTTAACACTCATTTTAGCCCTAAACAAGAACTATAGCAGAGAAATACAGCCGTTGAATCATTATGCGACTCAGGACCCCCATTAGTCATACTATAGCCTTAATTTAAAACCTAATCGTCATGATCAAAATATGCATAAGCCCTTTGTTTGATTTGTAACTTTATTTGTCTATATGCCATTATGTCGACTTGACATATTCTTAGAGACATACAAAATCAAACTGATGAGGAAAAATTAACTAATACTTAGTCATTCATAGTACGATATGCAATTGTGCACGACCATTAATTAATACCCGTCTATGAGCTCTCTTAATAAGACTTATGGGTAATAGCCCTTCAGTCATAGGATCCTTAAGCATATCATGAATGTATTCGATACAAAACTTAGTTTCCTCAATTCGTTCATAAACGAATAATTAATTGCGTATCGAAATTTAATGCAGCACCTCTCGAACTGTTACTGTTCAAGGAGTCATGGTAGCTGACTTTATCACACTAAGTCTTCAAAACATTAATTATATGGAGTTAATAAACTTATGAGTCCACTGATATATTTCCAACAACATTTAGTGACTATATTATGTCGTTATAACTTAGGTTGTTAATATCAGTGCATTATGACTTCTCCATGAAATATGTTTTGTCTGCTGACATAAAGATATACCCGAAATTACATTTTGTCATCTTTGAACATTACAAAGTTAAAGTAATAAACCGGTTTTAATTCTCACTTCTTCTTTAAATTGTAGTCTCTCGTTTCTTTTAAAGATATTGTAATACTCCATTAGATGCTTCACATTAATCTAGACATATCTAGTGTGTTGCAATGTAAGTAATATCTAAACGAGTATAGACTTGAACTTACACAAGGCTTCTAATTAATGAAGCGTAAGGAAATAATCTCATTTATCCTATTATCCTCTAAAGGAGAGCAGTATTGTTTGTTACATATGTAAGGACCCATTTAAGGTTAAACTTATGGAACGAAACTAATGTCCCATTGGATCTATCTCAGTATGTTATGATATCTATCACTTAAGAGATATCTCTGAGATCTATTATATCAAAGTTTGTGTTAACAATGCTTTGACTTATGTAACATATACCTGTCAAAAGAATCTATATAGACAAGTTTAATTTAGTTGCTCCCACTCATTTTGAGGTAGGTACATTAATCCACTTGGTTGTTGATGAAAATAATTACGTTAAGATTTTATCACATTATGATGTTTGCATTAACCCGTTGAAGGGGTAAGGTCCCAAAAACCTCATAATAAGCATTTGGGACCATACCATAACCTTGCCTTTCAACCTTTTAACCTTGCGCGGCCGCGCACTGGTCTTACAAAGGGAAGAAAGTAATCAGCAATCTATAGTCGCGCGCCCAAAGGAAATCATAAATCCTTGCGCCTTCTCCCATTAGCAAAGGATAAAAATCCTGAGATTAATACTTCCGCCCAAATATCCAGACTTGGATATTATTTTACCCAGATTTGGATTTATTTATTCAGTGTCTCCACACGATAAAATACCACACTAGATTACAACAATAATCTTCTAGAAGAAGTGCAATCGTGCACCACCCAGACGGTTATAACCGTCTGGACACGTGTCATTACCACAGGCACCCCTGAAGTCACAACGAAGGCATGCAATTGGAGAGTAATCTCCACTTGATCACATTACACGTGGCAAATCCCCGGCCTTTGATCTAAACCACGATCCGTGTGCTCTCACGTCGGATCAAAGAACTTAAACGGACGGAAATGTAACCGCTTACGGGGTTAGCATCTCCCGTCAACTTTTCACTAACGGGTTTTCCCGCCTAAACGACTCCCGGCTATAAATATGAGAAACAACCCAGGTATGAATTCAAGTTACACACACTTCTCAAATACTTCTTCTTCTTCATTACCCATACTTATTCTCACACCGGAGTCGGGTCAAGGAGAGAACCCTTTTCTCCCCTTGGCGAGGCTAACGGTGCTCTTTTTTGCAGAGTTCTCGGAGAAGAAGATCGATTACAACTGAATAAATCGAGAGGGAACTAACCTTTTTATGCGGATTCAAACCCCCTAGATATTTCGGTTCCGACCATTTATCTAGTGTTTCTTCATTGGCGCCCACCGATTCCTCTGTTCTTTCAGTTTTCATCTCGTTGTAGATTCAGTTCTTTTCGTTTTCAACTTCAGTATGGCAGAAAACTCATCATCTCACCGGCAAGTAGGTCCTCGACCAAACGTCGGAAACAATTTGCAAGTAGAAGGAATCCCAGAAGATGCCTCGGACGATAACGAGGTTCAATCCAATCGAGCAAACGATCCTGTCACTCCAGGAATGTTACCAGCAAACCCTGCTCAATCAATTTTACCACCAGGAGAAACTCCGATATCATGGTATGTCCGGTCTCAAGGGGCATTAAACGCAGTATACACACAGCTGTGTGCTCAAACTGCTCCCCTGACTCAATCACGGAGACCGGGATCTCGGGCTCATGCCTCCCAACGGGAAGAATCAACTTATGAAGATACAGAAGTTCATGCCAGATCTACGTCACAACGGGAATACACTCAGACAGGCAGTTACCAGAGACAACACCATGGTGAACCACACCCTCGTCGAAAACAATCGGTTCATGATAGGTTGGGTTCCCAACGGGACACCCACACCGATGAATCCGATCAAACATATCATTTGAGTGCAAACACCAGTGTATTCAATCGACTGCAGCCAAACTATAACAAATGCAGGCCTCGAGCGGTTTATAACCCTGAGGCAGAACACAATTACGACTTAGTTTACCGCCCTGCAGAAGCAGCGGAAAACTCGAAGTTCATATTAGAAATAGCTCTAGCTCCATTGGAGAAGGCTAAATTACCATCCAACATAGGGAAGTTCAATGGGTTAACAGACCCCGATGATCACCTGAGAGTATTCACCAGCGCAGGTTTGGTTGGAGGTTGGACCCTTCCGCTATGGTGTCATTTGTTTGTACAAACATTAACTGCCCAGCGCGAATCTGGTTTGATAACCTACCAACTGGACAGATCGAATCATGGAAAGATCTACGTGAAAAGTTTTTAACACACTTCAGCCAGCAACGGCGTTCCATTCGAGACACTTCTGACGTCATGAACATATGGCGTCGTGATGACGAAAATCTAGAGGATTTCATCACTAGATACAATAAAGAAGTGTTGGAGATTGGCGGTGTTCATGAACAACTAATCCGTGCTCAGTTCAAGTACGCGGTTAGGTGTGATGACATGGTTAAAGTCTTATCTGGAACAGAGGGCCTTCCAACAAGTTGGGAGAAGATAATGGCGGCGGCCAAAGTTTATGCGCAAACTGAGAAAAACCTCACAACAAACAGGCCACCACCACACAACAGGCCCGCGGATTTAAGCTTAACCGGCGAAAGAAGGTTTAAGAAGTCATGGCGCGAGTCCGGATCAGGAAGTCGATCGTCTGAAGATGCTCGCACAACAATCAACAAACTCTCCGCGCAGAGGGAGAACAAACAAGAAAATAGGGAGAGGCAGTGGACTCCCCTAACAAAGACCCCTGCGGAGGTTCTCAGTACTGAAGACTATCAATTCAAAAATCCGATCCCAATGAAAAGTAAACGTGGACAAGACCCGACGCAATACTGCGAATATCATAAAGACAACGGGCATACCACTAACAACTGCATATCTCTGCGCACAGAAATAGAGAAAGCCCTCAAGAGCGGCGAACTCACGCATTTACTCCAAAATGTGCATAAAGAGATGAAGCAGATAACCCGGGGAGAGGAAGGCCCAAGCAAACGGGCAAAAGCTTAAAAAAACAAGTTTTCCGCGGAAAGACATGATCCATCAGGCAAGGCGGAAACACTAAGTTAAGTTCCACATAATTATTAGCAAAAACTTTGTAAAGCCTCTGTGCTCTATCCATTAATAAAATTACAAAGTTTCTATTATTCCTATGTTTACAAAGTGCATGCAATTTCTTTTAGTAAGCGCAAAAACATTATGGTAGTACTAAAACAAGCTTCATGAACGGTCAGTGATCACATCACAAAACGACCGTAGGTTCAAGCATGAGTTTTATACCAACTTCATTCGCCTTACTCGACAAAAAGTAATCGTACCCATGCAAAATATTGTAAACAAACAAATAGAAACATGCAATTCTCAGCGTACAAATACGCCCTGAAAACTTTCAAACACGGCAGTGTTTAAGTTGCTTGCGCAGCAGCGCATCTTCAAAAATAGGGATTCACATCCCGAATATTACATATAAAAAATTGTTCAATACAATTTCAAACTACTCTAAATCTTCACCCTCATCCGGAAAGATTTCCTTTAATTGCGCCACGTGATCATCCGATTGCAGCGCTACGTTTATCAGGTCCATGACCGGAAGTTGCAAGTTGTTAAACTCTGTTTTCATGGAGGCAAGCGCGGCGCCAGTATTTACACCAAAGGTTGCACACTTACTATCATCCCAGTCAACCTTCAACGCGCTATTCACATGCTGGGTACATTCCGCATATCCTCGCGCGTATCCATCTCGTCGCGCAGCAACCATTAAGTTAGCAACAGTTTTATCCAGCTCTTGAGAATTTAACACAGATTCAGCAACCTATGAAATCAAGCAAGAAAGAGTATCAAGAAAGCGCATAAACAATCCCACAACAAAAAGAAAGACAAAACTTACACAGGCAATCCCGCGATCTTTCAACCAGGCCATATCATTCTTTAAAGGTTCAAGCTCGCTTTCCGCCGTAACTCGCGCCGTTTCAGAATTTTCTAATTTCTCTTCAACCTCAGTCAAACGGCGGGAGGTTTCAGCATTCTCGGAACGCGCAAGCTCCAGATCCTTCTTAAGTTGTTCCTGATCAGAAACCAAAGCAGTAAGTTCCTCTAACTCTTTATCCCTAAGGGCAAGAGTGGCGAAAGCTTGTACCTCCCGTTGCTCACTACGTTCCCTATGAGAACGAGCCTCCGCTAGCGCAACTTCTGCATCGGCTTTCTCCTTCTTCAATCTTTCCACCTCCGCATCCTGATTCTTCAATTTTTCAACCTCAGCCTTGAGGTTATTAATGATATTACGAAGGTTTGCCTTCTCAGCATTGTCTTTCTCGTAAATTCTCCTCCAATTTTTGCGTTCCTCAGACAGAAGAGCAGTTTCAGCTTCCGCTTTTCTCTTCCAACCAGCAACAGACCATTCCTCAGTCTTACGCTCAGCCTCAAACTTGGCCTGCTCAGCTTCTAATTTGGCTTTCAACAGAGCGATACGTTTTTCATCTTTGGCAAATTTCTTTTGAGATGCCATAAAGGATTCTTGCTCCTTATGCATACTATACCACTCACGTACTATGCGGTGAGTGGTAGAGACATGAGAGGCAGTTTCTGCAAGATAAGACTGATAGGTCTGCTCATAAGATCAACCTTCCTGAAACTTGATTTCTCCAGGTGGAAGTATCCCCTGCAACCAATCTTGGCATACACGCCAATCCGAGAAAGTGTCACCTTTCTTTAAATTCCAAACAGGGGCATGCGGGTCAGCAGCATCTTTCTCCGTGTAAGTCCGATAATAGTAATCTCCCAAGGTTTCTTCTGGACGGATTGGGGAATGTTTACCAATACCAACAGATGAATCTTGCTCTTCAACCTTCACCTTCTCAACGCGCTCAGGCATAGCATCAGAAGGTTTTGGAGAAGAAGTTGAAGTTTTTTCAGCAGCTGGTTCTTTCCCCAAATCTTGAGCAACAGCTTCAGGGGTTGGTGGATTATCAGCGTCATCCACCAGGTTCGGGTCAATAATCTTTTCAGCCTCTGTATCAACACCAACAGGCTTCTCAGCCTCAACAGTCTTCTCCACACCATCACCAACAACCTCTGTAAGCTCTGACTGATCAGCAACAGAAGCGCGCGGTGGACTGGGGGGAAGTTCTTCATTTACCACAGATTGCAGACCTGTGGGAATGGGGGCAACATGAACTTCTGGGAAAATAAAAATCTGTAAGGATTTAATCCGCATAAAGGAAATAAGGAAGGATGACACTTACCAGGAACAGATTCCGAAACAAAGGCATCAAGATTCCCTTTTCTGGTAATCTTCTTCCTTTGAACTTTCTTAGGAGGTTGACCCTCCGCATCAGTATCAGTTTGCTTCCTTTTACCAGCCTTTCTATGTACCAAATGTTTGGGACTAGAATCCAAATCAATAGGCTCGTTTGGATTGGAAGGGGGAATATCAGCAGAATCCCTCGGTTCAGGCTTCGGTTCTCGAACAGTTACTGCAGGAGTAAGACCCTCCAAAGAGTCAGAAACCACCACATAATCACACCTGGAGTCAGAGGAACGGCGCGTACCTTTCTTCTCTCCAACATTCTTCGCCTTCAAAGGTTGAACTTTAACAGCCTCACTTTTCTTCGGCGCAGAAGTAGAAGTAGTTGCGCGTTTTTTCTTTTCAGGGCCTATGCCCAAATTCAACAACTCACCTACAAAGGCGCGAAACAAGAATTTACCCACAAAGCGCAAAAAGGAAAACAAAAACAAATATAACTTACCAGCACTAGCAGCTGGTTGAGCAGATAGGTCCGCATCCCGCGGAAGAACAAAATTTCTTACAATACGATGATACCAGAGCTCCTCTTCAGGTTTCTTCTTGATAGTACCCATTCTTCCGCCTTCCCTCTTGAAGGCAACAACATACAGAGAAACAACTACATTCGAAGAGCGAGCAGGTCAAAAAAAAAAAAAAAAAAAAAGGAGAAGAGAAAAAGCCCCAAACTTACTATGACCATCCTCCGTGTATACGGGTTTGTCATCACGCTCCATCTTCCAATTCAAACTCATGCCGGCTCCGACAAGAGCTTTCTCCGGCAACGCAATATTGGGCACATCCTTCAAATCTTGATACCAGTTTTCATCAACCGGAGTCTGATGGGTTTCGATCGGAACGTCTTCTTTCCCCCTAAGAACCATCCTCACCGGAATTACTCCGGCCTTGATAAAAAAGAATTTTTGCTTCCAATCATGAAAAGATTTTGGGGGTTGATGTAGAATCTTCTTTGCAGAAGCCCTCTGAACGAATGAATAAAACCCTTGGGTACAATGCATCTGATGAAAAACCCTAAATCGGGGAACGGTTGGCTCCACATGCATTGTTCGACACACGAATTCGAAATGTCGAATCCTAACCATGCCAATAGGATGAAGTTGGGAGATATGCAGGTTGTAAAACCCAAGGATTTCAAGAAAAAATCTAGTAACAGGCAAGCGAAAGTTACCATCACAGAAAAAATCCCAAAAGAGGGTAATATACCCAGCCGGAGCATCCGCCGCTGTTTGCCCCTCTTCAGGATATAGAGCACCCCAGTCTTCCGGGAATTTGAGATTCCGAATTAACCCATCAAAGGACGCTTTAGGCCACTTCAACGGTGGAAGTTCAGTCGACATTTCTTCAGCAAGATCTTCTTGGTGTTCTCCGGTTGACATAAGAAGAATGATGGAAGTTTTTCTTAGAAAAAAAAAAGAAGGAAGGGAAAGTTTTTCAACAAAACAATGATTGCACAGAGGAGGTTACCCAAACGTTATATATACTCATCGCAATAAATAGCATCGGTAACCGTCACAGCGACTTTTCCGGATATCACAGTTCCCCAAGCAGCAGAAAAAGTAAAATGTCAGACACACACGCGTTTACACGCGCGCGTGTAAGACACGGACAGTAAAAAACAACTGACAATGACAGGTTGTCACTCAATTTACTGTACCAGCCTCATAAAAAGTCAAATATTTTTCAAGAAATCTTCACAAAAATCAAAATAAAACTTCGTCCAGAGGTTTTCTTATTTCTCGCGCCAAAAGCATTTTCCTCTCATAAGTCTAGTGCTCCACTTATTTGCATAAGTACAACACTAGACTGGGGGGACTTGAAGGGGTAAGGTCCCAAAAACCTCATAATAAGCATTTGGGACCATACCATAACCTTGCCTTTCAACCTTTTAACCTTGCGCGGCCGCGCACTGGTCTTACAAAGGGAAGAAAGTAATCAACAATCTATAGTCGCGCGCCCAAAGGAAATCATAAATCCTTGCGCCTTCTCCCATTAGCAAAGGATAAAAATCCTGAGATTAATACTTCCGCCCAAATATCCAGACTTGGATATTATTTTACCCAGATTTGGATTTATTTATTCAGTGTCTTCACACGATAAAATACCACACTAGATTACAACAGTAATCTTCTAGAAGAAGTGCAATCGTGCACCACCCAGACGGTTATAACCGTCTGGACATGTGTCATTACCACAGGCACCCCTGAAGTCACAACGAAGGCATGCAATTGGAGAGTAATCTCCACTTGATCACATTACACGTGGCAAATCCCCAGCCTTTGATCTAAACCACGATCCGTGTGCTCTCACGTCGGATCAAAGAACTTAAACGGAAGGAAATGTAACCGCTTACGGGGTTAGCATCTTCCGTCAACTTTTCACTAACGGGTTTTCCCGCCTAAACGACTCCCGGCTATAAATATGAGAAACAACCCAGGTCTGAATTCAAGTTACACACACTTCTCAAATACTTCTTCTTCTTCATTACCCATACTTATTCTCACACCAGAGTCGGGTCAAGGAGAGAACCCTTTTCTCCCCTTGGCGAGGCTAACGGTGCTCTTTTTTGCAGAGTTCTCGGAGAAGAAGATCGATTACAACTGAATCAATCGAGAGGGAACTAACCTTTTTATGTGGATTCAAACCCCCTAGATATTTCGGTTCCGACCATTTTTCTAGTGTTTCTTCACCCGTACATGGATTTTATTGGCTTACAAATAAAGTGTTCTTTAACCTTCAGTTTAGAACTTTCAGGTTGTTTTATGAACATGTAAATGTGTCAGCCAGTTTGTTAGGGAAAATTGTTTTTAATGTTCATCTAATGTAGCCTTAAACTATTATATGCTACTAGAACAGTGATGATCCTCAAAGAAAACTTTGATAATTTATCTCTTCCTAAGTATAACCTTTGACAATCAATCATGTTTCTTAGTGTCTTAACGTTTGTATCAGGATTTGGTTTAGTTATGAACACTCTTAGGTAATTCAATCAAATCCCAAACGTTATACGAACACATAAAATCAGTTTTACTAGAAAACTGTTATATTCCATTTAGAAGATTGATTGACACTAATGGCTTAATTTGAAGAGATAGGATCAGTAAACATTTCCAAAATCCATTTCAACTTCAGTTAGGGAGGTTATGTAATCATCAAAGTTAGTAGGCTTTTAAACCTAGATGACCTCCTGAGTTGATTATTGGGTTCATTAGAAGTTTCAGTTTTATGGATTAGCTCTTGGTTACGTTGCTATCATTTTCCTTTTAAGTTTGAAAGAGTTGGTGCAGTATGGTGTACAAGAGGTGTAATCGGAGTTAAATTCGGAGTGAAATTTAATGACACTCTTCCCCCCGCCTCTTGTATTCCTTACAAGTCATGATAAGGACTTTGACTTCTCTCACTGACCTTAGAAAACTTTAGGAACTCAGCATGCTTAGGGTCAATGTTTAATGACCAACAAATTCTAATAGAGAAACAAGTTAATGACGTTAGTCGTTGTGATTTCTCTTGTTGAGGATTATGTTAGTTTAGGTAAGAAATCTAAGTGTGCCCACAATTAAGCAACAATGAAACTTTTGTAAGAGTAGCATTAGATTTTAAGGAGACAAGTTATGATAGAACAATGTCGTGATGGAGCGGTGTCTTGTACAAGAGGTGCAAATTTAGGTAATGTAAAATTTTCACTCCCCCACCTCTTGCAACTATTGCAAGTTATTATTAAGACACTTAATGCTCCCACTGATCTTTAATATATCTAGAAATGCTACAAGAGAAGTTTCAATGAGGTACGTGACGTGGGAACCTATCATATATACGTTAGACTTTATTTGATTTCTTTAATGTCCAGATATCATAAGAAACTTTAGGGACATATTTAATAGAAATCTTATAAAGTATGTATATGAATAGATTTCTTCTAAGACCGTGGGCCATATGCGACAAAATTTAGATACAAGTTGATAGTCTGTTAAATGATAAATGAATTATGTCTGAATATTCCATTTGGAATAAGTTCCATAAATGTCAATGAATGACTTATGATGGACCCATACTTATTCCTTAAGCCAAGTAATATTTAGGGCTGTAACGCCATGATTTAAAATCACTTAGAATGAGATTAGATGAAAAAATCATCCTCATTAACCATGTCATGATTACTCATGAATTTCGGTTATAATGGATGAAATTTATAAGTCTCATTTTTCCTTTTGTCAAATTCTCATTTGCATGATGACAAAAGTTGTGAAAGTGTAAGGTATCATCTAGTTTTATCTTAGTAATGTTTCAATCCAGATATTTAGAACAAATAAGATGAGAGTTTAAGATAAGTGTGACTTTATGTTGACTATGCAAACCTCACAACCTTCATAACATTGCTTAATTATGATACTATATTCTGATTAATCTTCAGAATATATAAGGTATCGAAAAGCGTTGTTAAAAGGTTGCTTATTATGGTTCCTATAGTCTTAACATTTAATTTTGTCACTAACTCTCGTGTTAGTTATTTGTCGAGTTCTGGTAAGAAAACGTATGGAACTAGAGTCAACTAATCATGTGTTAATTGGAATATTAAAAATTATCAGACTTAAATATCATTAGTAAGTGACTATCTAATTATTTATCCAACTGTTCTTTAGAATAATGGATAGTCTCGTTGCTTATGCCTAGTCTAATGACATAATTATGCATTGAGATTTTCCCTTTAAGAACCTTAAAGTTGGAATTAGCACTTGTAATTTGTCTATGGACCTTAGAACAATCCTCTTTTAAACTATTAGTGGTTGTAAGGTGAATAACATCTTATTTTCCAATTTCAAACATTTATTTCTATGTACATATATTGCTTATCAACACACTCATTATACTTTGGTACTTTTGAGTGTTATAGTTGATTTATAAGGCATCAAATTGTACAAGTGAAAATCTTAGTATGTAATGACTGGAAAAAATGTACTTATTTCCATGCGTAAGCCCTTAACTTTATGGGTCATGGTATTGTACATTATTATGTATTCACATATACCACTTAGCTTTATAGTTTATAATTTTAAATGAAGGCATGCAACTTAGGAGTTCTAGTGATTATTCCACAATTATAGATTAGTTTTAGGAAAGACTTAATCTGGAATAACCTTTTATTGACAGCACTTATTCTTGATTATCATAAGAGACATCATGTTCGATTTATCCTAATCATCATGCTCTACTTTTCTTCTGTAGTGCTTTATCAGAAGAGAGCAATAGGATTATCGTGTCTTAAGAGATAATCAAGGATTTAATTTAAGAGCTAATTCTTATAGAAACTTTAAGCAAAACATATTAGATTTAGGAATTAGAGTGGATGAGATATAGACTTATAGAAGAAAATTATAGTGAGTAAAATTATGGGTACTAAGAATAAGGCAGACGAAATGATCATAAAATAAAATAAAGGATCATTAATCTAAGGATCATTATGTGAAGAGGTTGTGATATGTCTATTACTAACATCAAAATAATAGACTTATTTAGATTTCTACTTAAACGAAGACAAATCAGCTTTGGCCAGAAGTGTAATCATTTAAGCATGTGTGCAAAGTGGTTGTAACAAATCAGCTTTTGCCAGAAATTGAGACAATCACTTTAGTTATGCACTTGTTAAGTATGCCATCTATGAAGGAATTAAATTAGCTTTGGCCAGATATTAAGACATTCATGTTTATGATGCACACTTAACATAGCTTTCGTAATACTTGAACGATAAGTAGATGTATCAAATCAGCTTTGGCCAGAAATGATACATGAGAAGCTCATTCAAGTTAAGCCATTCTGGCTTTGTAAAACATTATTTGATCCTTATTAATTAACTAACTAATTACAAAAACCAATTATTTAGTAGCAACCCACCTGTTAGCGCGGATCGAACTCCGTGGTGAGTTCGCTGGGGGTTGCAGGGGGCAACGTGCCCCCTGCACCGGGTTCGGGGCGGAGCCCCGAGCTAAATATTAGTTCACATTAAACAACCTAAAATAATGAGGTTTCGAGTCAGGTCTCGAGTCAGTTATGAGGTCTCGAGTGAGATCTCGAGTCAAGTCTCGACTCAGCTTATAACATTATGAGGTCTCGACTCATTAATGGTCTCGAGTCGCAACCTCAGTGTCTCGAGTCGTAATCATGGTCTCGACTGCTGTGAATTATGAGATCTCGACTCCTTATGAGGTCTCGAGTTGTGACCTTTATGGTCTCGAGTCGAGACCTTTGTCTCGAGTTGTACAGATTTAAGCCCTTAGTCGAAACCTCAGTGGTCTCGAGTCGAGACCTTATGATCTCAAGTCGAAATCGTTGTCTCGAGTTATAAACATTTGAGAACACTTATGATTTCGAGTCGAGTTCTTGTGGTCTCGAGTCGAGACCTTGGTCTCGGGTGGTTAAAATTTATCTCGAAACTTCTGTTACAGCTACTAATGTGAAAACATAACCGAAAATTCGAATTGTTAGGGATTTTGAGATATGGTTTCCTATTTTAGTGATGATCTAATTTTATCATAATATTTCGAAAATTATAAATGTATATCTTTTAACAGTTTTCGAATAAACTTAACAGATTAAATTGGATCAAACAGGGAAATAACACTCAAAATCCAAATTATATTCCAAAACATAAAGGAATTTCGAATTTTCCTAAGAACACATGATCAACCCTAAAAATAAAAACATGATTCTGGAACCCGAAACCTGAATTTTAAAGCTTTAAACAGATTTCGGTACAATTAAGATTTACCATTATGATTCCGAGTCATTTAAAAAACATTCTTTTCCCGAAAAACATTGATCTCGGCACATATGACCCGAAAACAGCCGTGAGTTTTATTGAGTTTTCAAAACTTCTGTTTTCCAGATTTCAATCCCAGAATAATGGATACGAAAACAGAACTGACTAATCAACATATGCTCTGATACCACATGTTGATCAGTTCTGTTTAAACATAATGGAAAACATGTGAACATACCTTTGATTGCATCAGTATAGGCCAGCAGAGAATCCAGATGGAGATGCAGCAACAGTGTTTGACATAGTTGTCAGTTTGGTCTGGTTCCTCCTTAGGGGGCAATCTAATGATGGTGATGATAAAAACCGAATAAGGGAGTTCGGTTATGGAGATGGAGGTGGAGGTCGATATTGATGTTATGATTATTAGGTTATGTGTCTAACCTTTAAACCTCTACATTAGTCTCCTTATATAAGCACCCAAGAGGAAACCCTAATTAGTTAACAAGGGTAATTAGGCCCATCAACAATTACCAACTAATTATTTAATAGGATTGTTATATATTTTGATCCATATAATGTAAATGATTATAATGGCTACTAGATTAAATATAAAATAAATATATTTAATCTTACATTTGATTCTATAAGTAAGTTACTTCAATTATATATATTCGAAAATCATTCTTACATATTTGTCATCGAAAAATTCATAATAATTTAATTCTGTAAGTAAATTACTTTAATTCTGGAAGTAAATTAATTCAATTATATATATTTGACAAACTTCAATTATATATATTTGCTAAAGAAAACTAGGTTTTTCTGATTTAAATTCTATTAGGAAAGGTTCCTGAACGATAGCCGTGGGTCTTACCTGGAATAGACCCAAAACCGTCTAGCCATGAAATCTTAGAACCTTGGACCGACCCATGTGTAACGCTCCGCATTTTCGCACTTTCTTATTTTAGCAAAACGTGTTGTACCTTCCGTATTTAGACACTTGTACTTTCTTTGTAATCTACTTTCTTTTCATTTGTAATTCGAGACTATTGATCATAATGAAAGCGAAGCTATTTTAATCATGTTTGTGTATTCATATTCGACTTATGTGTAACTGGTTATCAAAATTCACGTTTGAACGATATATTATTCAAGACTCTGGTTCGTTTTTTCAAAATGAAACTCGATGCTCCTTAAACTAGTTAAGACTCGTAAAATAATGGAAGTCGAATCTTAATTCTTGAAACTCGGAAGCTTCGCGAATTGGTTGATCGTTGAAGAAATCTTTTATCTTTAATTTAATTCGTATAAATATGGTTATTTATCCATTATTTTGTTAATTAAATTAATTAATTTTACAATTTAATGGTTTTATTCCTATTAATCTAGTTAGTTTCGTTAGATTTTAAAGTTAGTAAATACAAACTAACTTAGTTAAATTATAAAGTTAGTTTCTTTTAAAATATAACATAACATGGGTTAGTTAAAGTCTAGGGGCTGGTTGTGCAAATTGCTGAAAGTTTAGTGTTTTTTTTAAAAGAAATTAAATCATCAAAACAAAAACCTGCTGACCGCGGGACTCGAACCCGGGTCACCAGGCTCACTTAAGCGTGCACAACCGCTGCTCTGCAGCCTTCACATCAAACAAAATCAGAGCTTTAATTCCTTTAAAGATCCGCGACGGCCCATACACACAGCCGCGAATCAGGCCTCTTTCAGCTTGTATTTTAGCGCGATTTTTAGTTCTTTTTGAGTTTTAAACTCACTTTTAATATTAATTAACTACAAACTAACCCAAACCTTCCCTATAAATACCAAGCCTTTTCCAAGCCATTTACACTTTTCTAATCACTCTAAACACTCTCAAATCATCCTATAATCAGCTGCAAATCTCAAGTTCGAGTGGAAGCATCAACCTTCACAAAAGTGAGCATAACTCTCTCATTTCTTATCTGATTCACTCGATTCTTTTTCCTACTTCTTTGTATTGACCTTAGCTATGTTTCCAGAGGTTTTTCATGGAAAACCAAGCCCTGGAATGTCGCCAAAAAGGCTCCAAAGTGGACTGTTTGTTTCTGATTTCGTCTAAACTTGTTAAATCTTAGTTGAACTTGAGTCTAACTCGTCTCAAACCTATGTCCTAATGCTTATAACCTCATCTATGGTTAGTTAGGCTTAAAAACAAGGTTGAGACAGAGGTTAAAACCTCACAAACTTTCTGTTTTAGTTAGGGTTTTACCCACAAGAAGTGTTCAAGCTTGAAGCTTAGTGAATGTGTGATTGTTAGACTAGCTTGGGCTATCTTTCATAAAAAACCACACACTTCTTGATGTTTTCTCATAGATTAGATGTTGTATTTCATTATCCTTGTAAGTTCATGACCCTCCTTATTGTTTATAACAACAAGTGTAGTGGTGAACAATAGAGGTGCCTAAATGGAAGCTTGTTCTTCCTACCTCATGTATGAATTCTATGACACTTAGAGGTGCCTAAATGAAGACTTTAAATCTTCTACCTCATGCTTGACATATATGATATAGTAATACTCATATAACTTATGTAATATATACCACAAAACCAAACTCTTGATGATGAACAAATGGACATTGTCAAGATAGTAGGTGTATCATCTAAACGTCATATGTGATGGATGATTATTTTCCTATGTCTATGTTCATGTTATTTAAATTCCGATTCTATAATCTTCCGTTATTCCCCCCAAACTCATACATCTATGTTCCTTTGTGTAGAAGGACAAGGTGCTCCAAACTAAAACAACCAACACCACTCGCGGGATTCAAGTAGGAAAGCTTGCAAAAACCGTGAGCATACTCGATCCCTTTTTCCTTTTAATCACTTTTGGGTGCAACATGTATACTATACAAACTACACTTCACTTTGAAACTATTTTAAATAAACTCTATCCATTGTTGAAACATGAAACTATGTGTGATGCTTGTTAATCTCGTATGACATGTAAACTATTTGTGTTGATATATGCTCATTAACTTTGCTAGCCTACCTTAACAATTATAGCGCTATAGGATTAACGCACCGCCCACGAGACTTGGGGTATTGTTAAGCTAAACATGTTAACCTCCCGCGATACTTTGGGATAGACAAAATTAAACGCGTTGGAAACTTGGGTTTGAACATATTGTTACCCAATCTAGGCATACTAGTAACTCGCATATTATGATTCATGTGGATATGAGCAACTTTTTAGTCTATATTATGATATGTAATCAAACTTGTATGCTCGCCAACTTTTTGTTGATATATTTTAATACATGTTGCAGGTTGATAGTTAGATGATGATGCGATGAAGAACAAAGATTAGGTGGACTTAGATACACACCTAAATTTAATTTATCTTTTGATGTTATGTTTTTGTTGAACTATGTTGTATTTCTTTGAAATCTTGTATGACATTTAGTCCATTTATGAAATTTGAATTTTAATTATATTGTCACATAGTGTTATGACGTTTTGAGCAATTTGCTCGTCTCATCCCGATGTTTCCGCCATCGGTTGGGGTGTGACAGATTGGTATCAACAGTGAATGCCCCGAAGAGCTCAAAACGCGTAGTGCGACTGGGGTATTCCAAGCCCGAGCTCTCGAATGGTGGACAAACGAAAGGAATCTTCGTTCTAACGAAGTTGCTTATGCCTTACCTTGGGAAGAAGTTAAGACACTTATGATGGAAGAATTTTGCCCACCGCATGAGCAACAAAAGTTGGAAGAAGAATTTTGGGCTCTAAAGCAAGTTGATGATGATAACCAAGCCTATACTACTCGCTTCAAATAGCTTAGTTTCATTGTTCCCCATCTCGTCATGACCACCGACTGCAAGATAAGGAAATACATCAATGGGTTACCTTCTGGCATACGCGATGTTATCGAGGCAGCCAAACTCGACAATATCGAAGCCGTTTATCGTTTGGCCGCTTCCTTGAACAACAATCGCATTCGTGATAAGCAAGCTGCAAAACCTATTACTTCTAATCCAACAAACCAAATTGCCCAACAATCAAGTGGCAATAGGGAGAAGAAGCGAAAGCATCAGAACCCTGTTTGCAACGCGATTGTACCTCCCATTAACCCAAACCCTGTTGCTCCCGTTAACACTCAAAAGTCGTACGTCGGGATTCATCCCAAGTGTACCACTTGTAACTATCACCATCCTACCAATGTCAATTGTCGCCACTGTACCATTTGTAGCCATTATGGGCACAATACCACTCACTGTCGTAATAATATGCAACCACACTCCCAACAAGCTCAACCCGCTCCACCAGTCAGAGCTTGCTTCAAATGCGGTGACACCAATCATCTTCGTCCTCAGTGCCCGCAATGGAACCAAGAGCAACAACAACCTGCTAGAGGTCGAGCTTTCAACATCAATGCCAATCAAGCGTGCAACGACAATGAAGTCGTCAATGGTACGTTTCTTGTTAACCATCTTTATGCTTCGTTACTATTTGATACTGGTGCGGACAAAAGCTTCATGTCCGTTGAATTTCAACCTTTGTTAAATGTTACACGCTCTAAACTGCCTAAGTCGTTCTCTGTCGAAGTTGCCAATGGCAAATCCGTTTTAGTCGATTCTGTTCTTCGTGATTGTCTTCTTACTCTTAACGATCATACCTTCACTATCGACCTTATACCCATGCAATTGGGTAGCTTCGATATCATAGTAGGCATGGATTAGCTTCGTGAAAACCATGCTGAAATCGCTTGCTACGAGAAGTATGTCCGTTTGCCTCTTCCGTCTGGTGACACTTTGCGTGTTTATGGAGACCGACCTTCAAAAGGACTAAGATTGATGTCATGTACACAAGCGAACAAATATTTACGTAAACCGTACTTTGCCTTTTTAGCCCACGTTGTGGAAGAAAAGGGCAAGGGAAAGAGCATAAATGATGTTCCAGTGGTGCGCGACTTCCCTGACGTATTTCCTGAAGATCTGCCTGGTCCTCCTCCACCTCGATCCGTTGATTTTCGTATTGACCTCATACCTGGTTCGAATCCTGTTGCGAAAGCTCCGTACCATCTTGCACCTTCTGAAATGCAAGAATTATCTAGTCAACTCCAAGAACTCCTCGAGAAGGGATTCATTCGTCCAAGTACCTCACCTTGGGTTGCTCCTGTGCTTTTCGTCAAGAATAAGGATGGCTCGTTTTGCATGTGCATCGACTATCGTGAGCTTAATAAACTCATAATCAAGAACCGTTATCCTCTTCCGCGCATCGATGATCTTTTTGACCAACTTCAGGGCGCTACTTGCTTCTCCAAGATCGATCTTCGATCTGGTTATCACCAGCTTCGTGTTCTCAAAGAGGACATTCCCAAAACCGCATTTCGCACTTGCTATGGACACTATGAGTTCGTGGTTATGCCTTTTGGTTTGACCAACGCACCCGCAGTGTTCATGGATCTTATGAATCGTGTTTGTAAACCCTATTTGGATTGTTTTGTGATCGTCTTCATTGATGATATTCTCATTTATTCTAAATCCTAAGTCGATCACGAACGTCACCTACGTCTTATCCTTGAGCTCTTACATGCTGAACTCTTATACGCCAAGTTCTCTAAATGCGAGTTTTGGATCAAAGAAGTCCAATTCCTTGGACACGTTGTTAGTGAAAAAGGAATCCATGTTGATCCCTCCAAAATCGAAGCAGTAAAGAATTGGACCGCGCCTAGAAACCCTTCTGAAATACGTTCTTTCTTAGGATTGGCAGGTTATTACCGCCGATTCATCTCAAACTTTTCAAAGATCGTCGTTCCTCTAACTTCGCTGACTAAAAAAGAGAAACCTTTTGCTTGGGGTCCTGAGCAAGAGGAATCTTTTCAAACCCTAAAGGATTTGCTTTGTAACGCTCCTATTCTTGCCCTTCCTGATGGGAACGATGACTTCGTGGTATATTGTGATGCCTCGAATCGTGGTCTTGGTTGCATTCGCATGCAACGAGATAAAGTCATCGCTTACGCCTCTCGTCAACTCAAAATACATGAGAAAAACTATACTACCCACGACCTCGAGCTTGGCGCAGTGGTTTTTGCGTTAAAGATTTGGTGACACTACCTGTATGGTACAAAGTGTGTGGTTTTCACAGACTATAAGAGCCTACAACACATCTTTAACCAAAAAGAACTTAATATGCGACAGCTTCAATAGGTGGAATTACTTAACGACTACGACTGCGAGATTCACTATCACCCTAGTAAAGCGAATGTCGTGGCCAATGCACTTAGTCGTAAGTCTCATATTAGTAGTATTCGTTGCTTTCATGTCTCTATCAATCTTCACACTTGCATTCGTGAAGCTCAATACTCGTCTATCAATGAAGGAACCATGTTCGTAGAAATACGTGGAGCTACTGAAGACCTACTCGTTACAAAATCTGATGGTCTGCTATACTGTCGTGATCGCATTTGGGTGCCAAATCACGAAAATCTTCGCAAAATCATAATGAATGAGGCACACAAATCTAAGTACTTAATTCATCCTACGTGCATCCTATTGGTGGCCTGGTATGAAGAGAGAAATCGCCGCTTATGTTTCTAAGTGCCTCACGTGCTCGAAAGTCAAAGCTGAGCATGAACGACTTTTTGGAATGCTTGAGTAACCTGAAATCTCTCTTTGGAAGTGGGATAGCATCGCTATGGACTTCATAACCAAACTCCCTCGCACACCTTCAGGTCATGATAGCATTTGGGTAATCATTGATCGTTTAGCTAAATCAGCTCACTTTCTTCCTATCTATCCGCGAAGACTTCAAAGTGGAGAAACTCGCTCGAATCTATACTGATGAGATCATATGCCGTCATGGCATTCCTCTCGACATCATTTCTGATCGTGATGGAAGATTCACTTCGCGTCTTTGGCAAATTTTCCAGTCCGCTATGGGTTCTCATTTGAATCTCAGTACGACCTTTCATCCCCAAACGGATGGACAGACTGAACGTACTATCCAAACCCTAGAGGATATGCTCCGTTCTTATGTCATCGACTTTGGTGGTAGTTGGGACGTGCATTTACCATTGATCGAATTCTCGTACAACAATAGCTACCACTCCAGTATTCAAATGGCTCCTTTCGAGGCATTGTATGGTCAAAAATGTCGATCTCCTTTAAGCTGGCATGAGATTGGTGACAAACAATTTACTGGTCCTGAGATCATACAAGAAACAACGGATAAGATTCTCCAAATCCGTGATAATCTACTCAAGGCTCGAAGTCGACAAAAGAGCTACGCTGACAAAAGACGCAAACCTTTGGAATTCAACGTTGGTGATCATGTACTACTCAAGGTATCTCCTTGGAAAGGAGTAGTTCATTTTGGTAAAAAGGGAAAACTTACCCCTCGCTATGTTGGTCATTTCAAGATACTCGAGAGGATTGGCAAGGTGGCATATCGACTCGACTTACCTTAAGAACTCAACAACATTCATCCAACGTTTCATGTCTCGAATCTAAAGAAGTGTCTAGCTGAAGAAGGACTTCAAGTTCCTCTCGAAGATCTCTAAATCAATGACACTTTGCATTTTGTGGAGAAACCCGTCGAAATCATGGACCGAGGTGTCAAGAAACTGAGGCGCAGTCATATTCCTATCGTCAAGGTTCGATGGGAAGGAAAACGTGGCGCTGAATTTACTTGGGAACTCGAGAGTGATATGAAGACCAAGTATCCACAACTTTTCGTTACTTCTTCCGAAATTTCGGGACGGAATTTCCAAAAGGAGGGGAGACTGTAACGCTCGCATTTTCGCACTTTCTTATTTTAGCAAAACGTGTTGTACTTTCCGTATTTAGACACTTGTACTCTCTTTATAATCTACTTTCGTTTCATTTGTAATTCGAGACTATTGATCATAATGAAAGCGAAGCTATTTTAATCATGTTTGTGTATTCATATTCGACTTATGTGCAACTGGTAATCAAAATTCACGTTTGAACGATATATTATTCAAGACTCTGGTTCGTTATTTCACAATGAAACTCGATGCTCGTTAAACTAGTTAAGACTCATAAAATAATGGCAGTCGAATCTTAATTCTTGAAACTCGGAAGCTTCGCGAATTGGTTGATCGTTGAAGAAATCTTTTATCTTTAATTTAATTCGTATAAATATGGTTGTTTATCCATTATTTTGTTAATTAAATTAATTAATTTTACAATTTAATGGTTTTATTCCTATTAATCTAGTTAGTTTTGTTAGATTTTAAAGTTAGTAAATACAAACTAACTTAGTTAGTTAAATTATAAAGTTAGTTTCTTTTAAAATATAACATAACATGGGTTAGTTAAAGTCTAGGGGCTGGTTGTGCAAATTGCTGAAAGTTTAGTTTTTTTTTTAAAGAAATTAAATCATCAAAAAAAAAAACTGCTGACCGCGGGACTCGAACCCGGGTCACCAGGTTCACTTGAGCGCCCAACCGCTGCTCTGCAGCCTTCACATCAAACAAAACCCGAGCCTTAATTCCTTTAAAGACCCGCGACGGCCCATATACACAGCCGTGAATCAGGCCTCTTTCAGCTTGTATTTTAGCGCGATTTTTAGTTCTTTTTGAGTTTTAAACTCACTTTTAACATTAATTACCTAACTACAAACTAACCCAAACCTTCCCTATAAATACCAAGCCTTTTCCAAGCCATTTACACATTTCTAATCACTCTAAACACTCTCAAATCATCCTATAATCAGCTGCAAATCTCAAGTTCGAGTGGAAGCATCAACCTTCACAAAAGTGAGCATAACTCACTCATTTCTTATCCGATTCACACGATTATTTTTCCTAATTCTTTGTATTGACCTTAGCTACGTTTCCAAAGGTTTTTATTGGAAAACCAAGCCCTGGAATGTCGCCAAAAAGGCTCCAAAGTGGACTGTTTGTTTCTGATTTCGTCTAAACTTGTTAAATCTTAGTTGAACTTGAGTCTAACTCATCTCAAACCTATGTCCTGATGCTTATAACCTCATATATGGTTAGTTAGGCTTAAAAACAAGGTTGAGAGATGTTAAATCAGAGGTTAAAACCTCACAAACTTTCTGTTTTAGTTAGGGTTTTACCCACAAGAAGTGTTCAAGCTTGAAGCTTGATGAATGTGTGATTGTTAGACTAGCTTGGGCTATCTTTCATAAAAATCCACACACTTCTTGATGTTTTCTCATAGATTAGATGTTGTATTTCATTATCCTTGTAAGTTCATGATCCCCCTTATTGTTTATAACAACAAGTGTAGTGGTGAACAATAGAGGTGCCTAAATGGAAGCTTGTTCTTCCTACCTCATGTATTAATTCTATGACACTTAGAGGTGCCTAAATGAAGACTTTAAATCTTCTACCTCATGCTTGACATATATGATATAGTAATACTCATATAACTTATGTAATATATACCACAAAACCGAACTCTTGATGATGAACGAATGGACATTGTCAAGATAGTAGGTGTATCATCTAAACGTCATATGTGATGGATGATTATTTTCCTATGTCTATGTTCATGTTATTTAAATTCCGATTCTATAATCTTCCATTATTCCCCCAAACTCATACATCTATGTTCCTTTGTGTAGAAGGACAAGGTGCTCCAAACTAAAACAACCAACACCACTAGCGGGATTCAAGTAGGAAAGCTTGAAAAAACCGTGAGCATACTCGATCCCTTTTTCCTTTTAAACACTTTTGGGTGCAACATGTATACTATACAAACTACACTTCATTTTGAAACTATTTTAAACAAACTCTATCCATTGTTGAAACATGAAACTATGTGTGATACTTGTTAATCTCGTATGCCATGTAAACTATTTGTGTTGATATATGCTCATTAACTTTGCTAGCCTACCTTAACAATTATAGCGCTATAGGATTAACGCACCGCCCATGAGACTTAGGGTATTGTTAAGCTAAACATGTTAACCTCCCGCGATACTTTGGGATAGACAAAATTAAACGCGTTGGAAACTTGGGTTTGAACATATTGTTACAAAATCTAGGCATACTAGTAACTCGCATATTATGATTCATGTGGATATGAGTAACTTTTTAGTCTATATTATGCTATGTAATCAAACTTATATGCTCGCCAACTCTTTGTTGATATATTTTAATACATGTTGCATGTTGATAGTTTGATGATGATGCGATGAAGAACCAAGATTAGGTGGACTTAGATACACACCTAAATTTAATTTATCTTTTGATGTTATGTTTTTTGTTGAACTATGTTGTATTTCTATGGAATCTTGTATGACATTTAGTCCATTTATGAAATTTGAGTTGTAATTATAATGTCACATAGTGTTATGACGTTTTGAGCAATTTGTTCGTCTCATCCCGATGTTTCCGCCATCGGTTGGGGTGTGACACCATGTGGCTTACAAGGTTCCTTAATATGGTTCTAATGGTTCAGGTTCGTGGGTCTGGAGGGTCGGAACCGGAAGTCGCTCACCCCTACTAAAGATACATATCACTAGTAAAATATTAACTATAAAGTTTAGTGAATTGTCATAAAATTCTTAAAGCATTTAGAACAAACCAAGAATAAATATGTATTCAAATCATCAAAACACCTTTTATCTATTTTTGGGTTCATTCTTGTATAAAACTTTATCTGTATGCAAGGACTTTGCACAATGTTTTAATGGTTTGGATCCGAGTGTCTGCTACAAGAAATTATAAGCGGGAATACCAAATAACCAGATTATCGACATTCACATGTAGGAAGAAGAAGAAGAATCAACTTGTATGGTACAAACTTGTGGCATACATGTATTTGTCAAATATGTATCTTGTGCCAATTATCTGTACCTCAAGACCATGCTTGAAGCGAGGGGTCCACCTACCCACGGTTTCATCGTGACTACCTCAACCCTATTCCTTAAGAAACCTATTAAAGGAGAACACCATGTATACACACACCCTTGTCTTTAAGTATTTGGTGCTCCCACATATGTACCTTGTAGGAATCCATTCGTGCAAAATAAATAAAAATTCTTTTATTAACTTGAATTGCAAACAAGAAACAGAATGATACTGAAAAAAATTACAATTACAACTGAAAAGAAAAATAAGAAAAAGAATTAAAACAAGAAAGACTGTTCTTGGCTGAGGATCGTGTTAGACACGGGTCCCTTAAAACAAATTTCGTGTCTCCCAGGAGAAAATGTTTGTTTCTAGGATACAACAGCCTGAAGCAGTTACACCGCCGGTCTTGACTCCAACCCGAAGGTGTACCTTGCTGCTTGAAGAAGAAGAAGAAGATTCAGAGGGAGAAAGATTGAATTTGCTATGTAATTCGGTGTTTTAATTCTGCTGAAAGAGCCTCCTATTTATACGGCAGGTCTGAACTCAAAACGGGAAAAAGAATTAAATGGGAAAATTAAACTGCATTAAACGTCTTCAATACACTTTAATTCGTCATTTAATTCTCAGTCAAAAGCATTGACTCGTCAGTTTCAAATGCTGAAATGTAACTGCACTGGCATTTACTGTTGGAAGCTTCTGCGCACGCACGCGTAAGACACACCGGTGCCCGCGCACCCAAGTCTGCACCCTGATGCGTGCGTGCGCCATTTTGGCTCACTCCCATGCGCACCTGCGTGCGTGCACCACGTCACCTGTGAGCCTATACGAGCACGCCACACAGTCGCGCCGTTTGGCTCACTCTGGTGCACCGCGCACATTACATTAGTGCCCATGCTCCAAGCGCGCAACCGCGCACCTACCTGTCATGTGTACTCGCGCGTGGACGTGCTAGACTGCCATGTCATGTGCCACTGCGCGCGTGCGAAGTGCAAAGTGTGCCATCAGAGCACCACATTGCGCCTCATCGCCCACGCCACGCACGCGCGTGTGCGAGTTAGGGTGCTCCGCACCCTTCGCGAGTACACTTAGTGTGTGCTTCCATGAAACAATAAGGATGGAGAGTTCCCACTTAAATACCCCTTTAAGTTTCATCTCTCCTCCTATGTGGGACAAGATGCCACTTTCCCATTTTTTTCAGCATTCAAGTTTCAAACACCAAACTTTGAGCATCGATATCTCATTCATCTTAGCTCAGTTTTGGATGTTGTTTAGTTCGTTGCGAAGCTCTTCCAACATAGAACACAAACCCACAAATAAATATATAAAACCCGCTCATTTTCTTATATTTATTTCTAGTCCAAAATAGGAAAAAATCATTTTCCTATATTTGTGAAAAATGCTATTTTCACAAATTTCCAACAATCCCCCACATGAATAGAAATCGATCTATCAAGTTTCAACGATACACGTTCAACAGTTGAGTATTGCAAGATAGGTAGGTGTAACCTTTGAACCTTCTTTTGTGAAGCATACTTAGCCTCCTAGGGTCTTGTAGACGCGGTATCTTTGAACAATCCCCCATTTATGTAGGCGACAATATACATTCACACAATACTCTCCCTAGTCGAGTCAAGTCCTCATGGTTGTGTCCGTTTATGGTCATGGAACACTTTCCTGGTTCTGCGAGAGCTCTAGGATTTGCGCCTCCCCACAAATCCATTCGAAACGACCCTACTTCTCTCTAACATAGGTGATTCCTCTGAATCATTAAAAGCATCATGGTTAATTTTGGATTTCCTCAAAATCCTTAACCTCAACATGTTTAACCTTTCCTTCATGTCACTGATTGGAATGGATTAGGAAGTATACAACTCCCTTTATTAATTTTGGGGCACCCCCCACAGTGACTCCCTTTGGGTTTATGATTAAGTTTGCCTATTGAACCTAGATCTTGGGATCTCCAGTCAACTAGGTTAGGTTTCCCTCATATTCCCTTCTTCTATGGGCTTTAGTCCCATTCCTCTTGACGACTTATACACCTTATCTTTGCTTAAGCCTTTTGTTAACGGGTCAGCAATATTCTCCTTTGACCTAACATAGTCAACTGAGATAACACCCGTTGAGATAAGTTGTCGTACTGTGTTGTGTCTACGTCGAATGTGCCTTGATCTACCATTGTACATCGCGCTTTGTGCTCTAACAAGCGCTGATTGGCACAATGTATACAGATTGCTGTCAACGGCTTTGGCCATCTTGGAATATCTTCCACAAATTGACGTAGCCACTCCGCCTCTTCCCCGCTTTTATCTAAAACGACGAATTCGGATTCCATCGTGGATCTAGCTATAACAGTTTGCTTGGAAGACTTCTAGCTGCTCCCGCAAGTGTAAACAGATATCCACTTGTCGATCTATGATCTTTTATATCCGATATCCAGTTCGTGTTAGTGTATCCGTCAATCACTGCTGGATCACGGGTATAATTCAATCCATAGTCTCTTGTGTATCTTATGTATCTAAGCACCCTCGTGATAGATTTCCAATGTTCCGCGCACGGATTACTGGTGTATCTACTTAGCCTGCTCACAACATATGCTAAGTCGGGTCTAGTACATGTCATTAGATATATGAGACTACCAATGATCCTTGAGTACTCTAACTGAGCAACACTCTCGCCTCTATTCTTCCTTAGGCGTTGGGTATTATCAATTGGATTTCGAGTTATACTCGTATCGTCCGAATTGAATTTCCCAAGGATCTTGTCCACGTAGTGAGATTGACTTAACCCAAGACCATTTTGGGTTCTAGTGATTTTTTACTCCAAGAATAACACCCGCGAGACCCATGTCTTTCATGTCAAACCTCAATTTCAACATGTCTTTTGTTGAGTTATCATGTTATCATCACTCCCAATGCAAAGCATATCATCTACATAAAGACATAAGATTACATAACCTCTTGGTGTGTCTTTAAAATAAACACACTTGTTGCACTCATTTATTTTGAAACCATTGTCAATCATGACATGATCAAACTTTTGGTGCCATTGTTTTGGAGCTTGCTTCAAGCCATACAAAGACTTGACCAATTTACATACTTTGCCCTCGTTTCCTGGGGCGGAAAAACCCTCAGGTTGTTCCACGTAAATTTATTCTTCTAAATCGCCATTTAGAAATGTAATCAACTGTTTTGGGTCCTATCTTAAGAGCCTTAGGAAGTGGTAATCACCTTTGCTAGGCACCCCCACACTTTCAAATATTTGTATGAAGGCTTCCTTTTTCTCCATAACTCATATGGAGTTTCGTCCCTTTTTTTCAAAGGTATCTTGTTCAAAAGATAATTTGCTGAGAGAATGGTGTCCCCCCACATTTCTCGGTTCACTCCCGAGCTTATCAACATGACGTTCATCATTTCTTTCAATGTGCGATTCTTTCGTTCCTCCACGCCATTTGATTGTGGAGAATAATGAGGTGTACACTCATGTATAATGCCACTTTTTGCGCATAAATCCGCAAAAGGTGCAACATATTCACCTCCACGAGTGCTTCTCACAGCTTTTATCTTCTTTTTAAGTTGATTCTCAACTTCATTTTTGTGCAAGATAAACTTTTCTATTGCTTCGTCTTTACTCTTACGTAAATACACATAGCAATATTTAGTACAATCATCAATAAACGTGATGAAGTACTTGTTTCCTCCACGTGTGGGAACTGCTTTTAAATCACACACATCAGTATGAATTAAATCAAGGGGTTCGGTTATTCATTCAACCGATTTAAACGATGATCTCGTAAGTTTGGATTCGACACATGTCTCGCATTTGTGATCGGACTCGATATGGAATGTTGGTATCAAGTTTAATTTAATGAAACGTCGTAAGGAATTAAAATTTACATGTCCTAGTCTACCATGCCAAACATCAGAAGACTCAATCATGTAAGTAGAAGTAGAAATTTCATTCATACTTTTGTTTTGGTTTACAACCATTACATTCATTTTAAACATATCATTAAGGGCAAAGCCCTTTCCAACAAACATTCCACATCTAGAAAGAACAAAGTTGTCCGATTCAAACACTAGACAAAATCCAAACTTGTTGAGCATCCATCCCGACACGAGATTGTTCCGTATCTCTGGGATATAAAGCACATTGGTCAAAGTAAGCTCCTTGCCAGACGTCATCTTCAGGATGACAGTGCCTTCCCCCTTGATGGTTGCGGTAGCTTTATTTCCCATATAAAGCTTTTCTTCACCCGACGCTTCCTTGAATGTAGAGAAAAGAGCCTTGTCTCCACAAACATGGCGGGTTGCACCCATGTCAACGAACCATCCTTTTGGGCTTTCACCCATCGCGTTGACTTCTTCAATCATAGCCGCTTCCTCGATTATCATTGCAATCAGAGGCATACCATCCTCATCAACCATGTGCGCATGCTCACGCTTAGGTTTCTTGCATTGATTAGCACGGTGCCCCGTCTCGTTACAATTGTAACAAGTACCTTGGAAAGGCGCAAGCTTCTTTTTCACAGCCCCCTTTTTCGGTCCAAGGTTGTTAACCTTTGCTTTCCCCTTGCTATCCTTCTTACCCCGTTTGCCCTTATTGCCCTTTGAGGACTCCCCAACTTCCACCATGTTTGCCTTAGCCGAAGCTTGCAAAATGGTGCCTTTTTGGGCCACCCTGTTGTCCTCTTTTATACGAAGACGGATAACAAGTTCCTCAATTGTCATTTCCTTTCGCTTGTGCTTTAGGTAGTTCTTAAATTCTACCCACGAAGGAGGCAATTTCTCAATCATGGCTGCCACTTGAAATGTCTCGCTAAGTACCATTCCCTCAGCATGGATGTCATGTAGTATAATTTGCAACTCTTGGACTTGGTTCATAACAGTATTGTTATCAACCATTTTGTAGTCCAAGAAACGGGCGACAACAAATTTCTTTGTTCCCGCATCCTCTGTTTTGTACTTTTTATCCAAGGACTCCCATAATTCTTTGGAAGTCTTGATATTATAGTACATATTATACAAGGCATCCGAGAGACCGTTGAGTACATAGCCTCGACATATGAAGTCTGAGTGCTTCCAAGCCTTTACCGTGCTCAGAGCCTGAGCGTCGGTCTCCCCTTCCGCAGGTTGGGGAGAGATTTCCGTCAAGAACCTCGCAAGGTTCATGGTGGTTAAGTAGAAGAACATCTTCTGTTGCCACCTTTTGAAGTGGAGACCCGAGAACTTCTCGGGTCTTTCAGCGTGAATTGCCACTGTGGACGCTCCCACGGTGTTGGCAGGGGTACCGACAACCACATTAGTGTTGCTCGTGTTCACATTTTCAGTCGACATTCTGAAAAGTTTCAAGAAAACAAGTTAAAATTATGTTTTCAAATAATAAATACGCTAATTTATTATTGATTATGAGTGCGAAAAAACTAGTCGCGTAGCTTGTAAGTCCAACTTTGAAGACTACAATTGGAGATTTTAGGACTCAGCGACAGAAAGGAGTAGAAACAGAATCTGTTTTGACAAAGTCGCTACTTTGAATCAAAACAGGAAAAAAATAAGTTTTTTAAAACACAACTGTATGAATTCAAAACCAATGTTTTCAAAACCGGACCGGAGGTCGACCCGGTCGTCTTATGGGGTCAAAGGTCGGACCGGTCAGACCGGTTCGACCGGGTTTAAGACCCGGATTACATCATAAATTATATAAAAATATATATAAAATATCCTTACTTATTTCACATCATTACCAATTTTTCTATTTGATTTAAATACTTAAATTATTACAATAGTTAAATAATATAAAAATAAGAAATACATATGGATATATATACCAAGATCAGGATATTATCATATATAAAGTCAAAAAAGTTAGTTTGACTAATAAAAAGAAAATTACAGATCTCAGAGATCTCTATTTCTTTCTTGAGAAAGAACACCATCGTCACCACCGTATGGTGCCGCCACCAACTCCATCTCACAACTAACAAAGGTAGAAATCTAGATATGGTCCGCCCACAGACCATCGTCTTCTTCAATTTCGTTTATTCCGGTGAATATCTTCTTGTCTTCTACAATTTCCGGCCCATGTTCCGGTACAAGAAGTGATGTGAGGGAGATAAATGAAGAAGATACAAACCTTGACAGATCTATTTGGCCCACCCCATCGTTTGGAACGAAGCAAACTCACACCTTTCTGCTCCGGAGGAGGTTACAGATGTTGTCGGAGAAGGTTGCAGATGTCGCCGGCCCGACCCTTATGTAACGACCCGACCGCCCGGCTCCCGGCCCGACCTCCGGGTCAATGCTGAAACGGGTTAAAGGCCTGAACCGGCCCGGTGGTGTTTCCGGATCCCGGCCGGACCGGTCCGACCGGCCGGCCCGGTCCGGTTTTAAAAACGTTGTTCAAAACTGGTTCGAATTCACAGCAGAATATGTTTGTGATTCTACACGAATGGTGTTTTAAAAAATTGTTTTAAGATTGTAGGAATCCATTCGTGCAAAATAAATAAAAATTCTTTTATTAACTTGAATTACAAACAAGAAACAGATTGATACTGAAAAAAAAATTACAATTACAACTGAAAAGAAAAATAAGAACATAATTAAAACAAGAAAGACTGTTCTTGGCTGAGGATCGTGTTAGACACGGGTCCCTTAAAACAAATTTCATGTCTCCCAGGAGAACACTTTTGTTTCTAGGATACAACAGCCCGAAGCAGTTACACTGCCGGTCTTGACTCCAACCCGAAGGTGTACCTTGCTGCTTGAAGAAGAAGAAGAAGATTCAAAGGGAGAAAGATTGACTTTGCTGTGTAATTCGGTGTTTTGATTCTGCTGAAGGAGCCTCCTATTTATACAGCAGGTCTGAACTAGAAACTGGAAAATGTTGGTGCATATGTCTGTCGACTTCGTCTTGTATCGAGTCTTGTATTAGATTAGATAGATCAGGGCACGATTTACGAGAGATATGAGAAATATATAGGTTTGTGCCATTTCGTGTGAGCCATCTCGTGTGGAATGAACTGCCTATAAATAGTAGCCTTGTTCAATTCATTTGTAACGTTTCAATTCCGGTAGCGAAGCTCTGCCGAGGTGTCTCCAGCATTGTAAAACGATCTGATATCAATACAAGAGACAATTAAAGTGATTCTTAGTGCAATTCAGCTGATATAACTCTGATACGTTTGTTTCCGCCACTCGTATTGGACGAGATCCCTTCTGAACGACACGTTTGGTCGTGCAAACGATCCTACAAGTGGTATCAGAGCTCAGGAGGAAGAGTTCTTACCATTTTCAGCTGAAATTCTGATTTCTACACCTTCTTTTACAAGATTTTTCAAAATTAAACTAGATTTTACAGTTAAAATGGGCTAATTTTCACATATAACGTGCGAAACAGTGTTTTAACAAACCCTTGAAAGAATCAGACCTTAATTCGAAGTAAAACTTGATCAATTTGATAAAAATCCGACCGATTGAGTGACATCATCATTCATTTCGAACGAATTAAACTCTCATTTCGTACGAAATGGATTTTTAGTGTAACCATTTCTCTTGAAAAACCCATTTCGTGTGAAACATTGTTTCATTTCGCACAAAAAGCCATTTCGTTTGAAACAGCATTCCATTTC
Organism: Helianthus tuberosus; assembly: GCA_030545235.1. NCBI lineage: Eukaryota > Viridiplantae > Streptophyta > Magnoliopsida > Asterales > Asteraceae > Helianthus > Helianthus tuberosus. The sequence goes on from CM060408.1 coordinate 106,078,838, forward strand.
GCACGAATTGGATAAACAGGATCCATTTCGTTTGAAAGTGACTTCATTTCGTATGAATTGAGCATTTTTGTCCTCATTTCGTTTGAGCAGGTCAATTCGCTTGAAACCATACTTCATTTTGCACAGATTTAGGTTTGGACCATTCCGCACCAAACCATTTCGTTTGGGATTGTTTCAGATCGTGTGAAATTTCATCAGTTTGTTTGAAAGTATGAGTTTATGAAATTTTCAAAACCGAATCATGGATACTGAGTTTTATAACGCTTTTGCTACTACCCCGATCACTATGACCCATAATGCGATGTTAGAAAATGAAACGGGCACCACGCAAAAACCGCTTAAGCTTATGGATATTGAGGAGTATAGTGGATGGGCGGAACGTTTTGAAAATTGGGTTCAAGCATATTACTTAGATGCATGGGAATGTACTGAATATCGATATGTTAGACCGGTTAAGGACAACGGAGAGAAGGTTGATATCAAAGATCTAGATGTTGATGAGAAAAAGAAATACAAAAATGAAAAGATGATGGTTAGTCTCTTGCAGCAAGCTATTAAGGAAGAAATCTTGATTTTACTACAACACAACGGAAGTGCACATTCAATATGGAAAGAACTAAAATCGAAGTTTGTTGGAAGTAAAGAGATGATCAAGAACAAAATGTCGCTTTTGAAGAAAGAATTTGATCTATTCCATGGATTAAAAACTGAAAACACCAAGCAGATTATAGAAAGATATTGCAATTTGTTGATGAACATGAAGAGATTGAACATCAAGAAAGATAATGATGAATTGATTGAAAAGTTGGCCGATGCATTGCCACAAGATGTCTGGGGCACGTTTCTTATGATGTTGAAAAATAAACCTGAATTTGACAATCTAACGCTGAACAAGTTTATTGAACAACTCGAAGCTCAAGAGATGGAACAACGAAAGATAGCGAGAATGAAGGACTTTGATGGTGAATAAGACATTGGTCTGTATTACAAAGGAGGTACTAGTAATAAGACCCACATTGCACCAAAAATTGAAACTGCTTTCAATGCAATAAGTTCTTCTGGAGGATCATCTCAAGGATCAAGTAGTAAAACTGGATTTTCTTCATATCCATCGTTCGATCCAAATTTCTCAGCAACCAAGAGTGGCAAAGTACTACAATGCAACATTGCTTTAAATCTTGAGAATGATCAAAATTACTCTGAAGAAGTAGCAAAAAGTCATATGTCTTTGTTGGTGACTGTGTTAGAGTCTTATGGGAGTTTAGTTGCGGGAAGGATCGAAAATCCAATGTTGACAAAAGAGGATTACGATCAGATTGATGCTGAAGAGATGGAACTTATGGATATAAAGTGGTGTTTGGCTAGTGTGTTGAGAAGAGCTGAAAAGTTTAAACAAATTACGGGAAGAGATGATTTCCGTGATGTAAATGTTTCTACTTTAGGATTTGATAAATCTAAAGTTACTTGTTTTCGTTGCAGGGAAAAAGGGCATTTCAAACGAGAATGCACAAACCGCGAAGCAAGTGGAGCTCAAAATCCTTTCGGAAACAATGATTATTATCGGAAAGCGATTTATCATCAAGTTGCTCAACAGCCATATCAACAACAAACACAAACTGCTCATGCTAGGAAGGAGATTGAAGAATCAAAGAAAGCTTATCTAGTGAATCAAGACGATGAAATATCGTTAAAAGGATTTAGCTGGGACAAATATATTTCAGTTGAGAGTAAAGCATGTTTGACAGATCAAGATGATGAAAGGCTTCCAAAAGATTTCAGTTGGGATGATTCTGATCCTAACAGAACTGCAGATCATAAAGCTTTTGTTGCTCAAATTGTTGAAGACAGTGCTGATGATAATCCGTATTAGGCAGATAGTATGAAAGAGCACTTAAAATATCTAGCCGAGAGAGATGCTGAAAATGCTCGAATGGCAAAGAAGAAGGTTGAAAAACAAGATGATCGTGATGATGATAATTCGTATTATGCAGAAGGAATGAAAGATCTTTTAAAATTTCAAGATGAGAGAGATAAAGAAAGAATGACAGATAAGAAGGATGAAGAAGAGGTTCGTGTGATAAAGAAGCAGGACAAAGAAATTCCAGCTTTCGAGATTAAAAAAGAAGCTGATGCAGAAAAGATGTCTGAGAATTGTGAAAATTGTGAGACTATGAAAAAACACAACAATGAGTTGATTCACAACATGAACAGATTGAAAGAATCATATGATGTCTTAAACAAAGCCATGAATCAATATAACGAGTCAAGCAGTGAACAAGCTACAGCCATGAAGACACTCAATGGAGCATACATGATAAAGCAGGAAATGGTCAATTACTACATTGATATGTGTGCTGAGCTTGAACAGAAATTAGAAACTCAGAGAATAGAAACTGAAAGAGTAAACAAATTGTTGAAAAGTTACTCATGTACTTCTTATGTGATTGACAGGATTTACCCTACAGTGGAAGGCATGAAGGCATTTGAAGAAGAAACGTCTGAGGTGAAGAAATCCGAAACAAAAGAGGATACTGAAGTGAAAAATTCTGGTAAGAAACAAAGTTTTGGCTATAACAAGTGTCCACCTCCGCTTGAAAATGGATATTCTCCACGAAATCCAAATTCAGAAAGAGTCAAAAAGGCAACCAACTTACAGTGGGAATCTGAGCCTTCAGATAACTTGCCAGATAACATTGATGTCACTTTCACATCATCCGACACTGATCATGAGTCCGAGTTAATAAAGAAAGTGGTCGATCAGGTGTTGGATAAAGATGAAAGTCAGAGTCAAAGTCTGAGTTCGACACTTCAAGTTCAACAGTCAAAAAGTGTCACACCCCAACCGATGGCGGAATCATCGGGGCGTGGCACTGAGCGAAACAGATTGTCCAGAAGTTTCCATAACAACTATCATCACCATTTAATTAAAACATTACGTCCCATACCGTAACATAAATAGTCAAACAAGTTATTACAGACAACATCAAAACAAATATTCTGTTCCGACAACTCAGATTTAAATAAGTAGCAATTGTTTATCTGCTTCTATAGACCCCTAATAAGTTATCTACATACAACTATTTGTTGGGCTCTAAAGCTTTATTCTAGCTTCCATTTCCTATCACATATGCTTCCTAAGCACCTGTCACATATGTTAAAATAAAGTCAATACATAAAATGTAAAGGTGAACATACAAGTTTGATAATAGCATATAGAGTTCGAATTCGTTTACGCATAACCAGCACGTACACATAGTGAAATGAAGCACGTTAGTTATCGACATAGATCCATCGATACCAATGACTACGGGTTGACTGCCCGAGGCAGTTCGCAATACATGATTACCACCGTAATCCATGCAAGTAAAAGATCCTTAACAACCCCCGTGTGAACGGGTGCTGAGTCCAAACTATAGTACTATCGTTGCTAAGGCAGGTAGACAGCATTCCATGTGTAAACATAACAAACAAGCATTCATAAGCCACGTATAACATGCATTAATGGTTTAGCGTTAAAATAGCTTGAGTAGTGTGATTGTTGTAGTTTGAATAGTCGTAACGTATGTAACACCCAAAAGTGCTAAAGCAAAAAGGGTTCGAGTATACTCACAGCGATTGTGGATTGAAGGGAGCGCTTTACAGCGAGTACGGTTAGCCTGAATAGATTCGATAACGTAACGATAAGTGGCGCGTAATAACAGTACCAGTGAGAGTGGTTAGGATGGCTGATCGTGCGGATCAGCTATCCGTGAGTAGAAGTCATCCGTGCGCATGACCTATCCGTGCGGATGGTAATGCGTGCGGATGGTGATCCATCCGGATAAGCTATCCGTGCGTACGACTGTCCGTGCGGGTGGTAACCCGTGCAGATCAGTTGTGCGTGGTCAAGTTGTTTGTGTGGATAAACGTTCAAGTGGATTGTTTCTTCCTAAGATGTGTTTGTGTATGATGGCTTGTGCTTTGGAGTTTTCGTTGTAGCATTTAGAAAACACATAAGTGTTTCTACCTTTCAAGCCGGTCGCGCGGACGACAGTCCGTGCGTATGGTAGTCCGTGCGGACAGCCTGTGCGCGCGGGCAGAGACAATCCGTCCGGATAGCCTGTCCGTGCGTACGACTTGGCCGTGCGGATGAACATTGTTTGATTTTCATTCTAAGGCCTTAGTATCTCATGATCCGAAGAGTAATCCATTCAGAGGTCGTCCGTCCGGATTGTTCATTCGTCGATACTCAAACCTTGTAGGGGAAGTGGGTCCCAAGGGTAGCTCGTCCGGGTGACAACTCGCCCGGATGACCTGTGCGTGCGGATGGTGATCCGTGCGCACAGCCTGTCCGTGCGGACAGCTAGTCCGTGAGGACAACTGGTCTGGTTGTTCCGTTCGTCTACACTTGGTTTCTGTTGTCGTTTATCGAGACGTTCTGATTACGTGGCAACCACTTGGAATTGTATTCTCACCCGCGTGACTAGACCGGTCAGGAACCACCCTAACTCGGCCTGTCGGCGACTCAGAACGGTCATTCCGGTTGCTCCCGAAATCAGTTATCCGTGGTTAGGATTCTAGATCTAGAACTAGTGAATCACTATTAACGAGTAGAACACTAGAACCGATCTGATTCGTACCGGTTTTAAGGGAAAAAGGAGGAGAGAACTTAGGTTTATTTCTTTCAACTCTTTTATCCTTAGAAAAGTTTAGATCTAGGTGAAGTTAGTGTGAAATCTTGTAGAAATCGTTTAGATCTGAGTTATTCTTGGTGGAATGAGGTCAAGCTTGAAGTTCATAAGAACTTCATGATGACGTCACCCGAGAATACCTCAAATCCGGATGATTTCATGGTTAAAAGTGAAGATTTGAAAGATGGAAATGTGTAGAATTGTGTAGTGATCAAAGATGTACAAGAATTAGTGCAAGATCTTACCTGGATTGGGAGAAATCTGAGAAAAAGTGAAGAATGCGTGCGGTTCGGACGTCACTTACCAAAAGTGGAAAACGTGGAGAGTGACCCGTGTATTTATAGGATGCCAAAAAGGGAAAGGGGTTAGCCATGCGCATGGCACGTACCCGGGTGGGCTATCCGCTCGGACTGGTCATCCGTGCGGATTGGCAATCCGTGCGGATTGACCATCCGTGCAGATGCCGCCTGCTTGGGTGTGTTCGGCGCGATGTTGTTTCGGTTTCGATTTGCGAGCGATTCGATAGGGTTTCCTAGTCAAATTACTTTCAGTCCCAACTGCTTCTTATAGGGTTCGACTCGGAATTCGGGTTCGGGTTCGTTTATATTCGAGTTAGACTTCGAGTTCGATTGAGTTCGCTTGATTATCCCAACATAACATAAAATAAACAAGCACAGGTAACACGTAAGGCACACACACACGTATAAATAACAAGTAAGATACATAGTTCGACTTACGATTTGACGTCGATTCGATTAGCATAGCTTGATTAACTTTATCGCATTGTTACTTCCTATCCTTCACGGTCGTAGGTCGATTGAAATACGGTAAACACGGTTCGATTATTGTAATGAACGACATTTACTCCACATAATATAAATAAAATAAAACATTTCTACGAGTCAAGTTGCGCGAAATCGGTCGTTGACTTTGACCTTGACTTTGACTTTCACTCGTGAAAACACGGGGTGTTACAAAAAGGGCAAACGGGTTTACAATAAAGATTTTCTGTTATCAAAAAATAATTTGAATGACGAAACATTCAAAGTTGCATATACTTTGAATGATTCTGACAAATTATTTTCTGATGAAGAATTTCCAATAAGAGGTGTTAAAACTGAAATGATCAACAAGGTTTTCAAACTAACAGAAATTAATATTTCTGAAATAAAAGATGTAAATCTTACTGAAAAACCTAAAAAATACACCTCAAGAGTTCAACAAAAGTTAAACAAGAAAAAAGGTTACAGTTCTGGTTATGGTTTTCAAAAGAAACCAAACCATAACGGTAATTTCAAAAAGAAGGGATTGGGTTTTATTCCACCAAAAAATCATAAAAATGAGAAAACTTATAAACCAAAAACTGTTTTTGTTTCAGGAACATCATCATCAGAAGAAAAAGAGCAAGTGTTCAGAAAACAGACAAACAAAGAATTCCTTGCTAAGAAGCAAGAGGAAATGAAGAAGGAAGTTGCTCAGAAGAGGAAGGAAACAAGAACCTGTTTTCAATGCAAAACGTTTGGTCATATTGCCAAGAATTGTCCAAAGGCAATCCAAACAAAACAGGGGGTCTCTGATAAACTCAAAGGAAAAGTTGTTGAGAATGAACCACCAACCAAACCATTTAAAGTTTTTAAAAATTCAAAGTTTGAGGTTGGTGAGTGTTCAAAAGGTTTTTACAAAAGAAAGGTGAATCTTAACAACCAAAGATGGGTTGTTAAGAAATCTGATGATAGTTCTAGCAATGATTCTGATTCGTCAAAATCAGATGAGCTATTTTCTGGCTATGAATCTGACTCGTCAAAGTCAGAGGAGCCACAAGTTGAGCTAAAAAGAGAAAATTCAGTGCCGCCATTGGATGATGTAAACTTTCCACCATTGCGGGCTGAAAATTTAAAATCAAAAATTGGAAAATTTGAAATTTCAAATCAATTTTTTTCAGAAAAGAAAAAATTTGATGTTGAAAAAGCCTTTAACCCCACAGTTAAAAATATTTTTGGAAAAATGGTTGACGGGAAGGTCAAAGGGGTAAAGGAATTTTATGAAAAGAAAACGAAGAAACCAGATGAAGATGGGTCATCCCAGGTTAGTAACAGGGATAGAACCTATCATGACTAAACTCTGGACTTGCCGGAGCTCCCTAGTTGGTAATCGTGGAGCAGGAATCGGCATCTTTCTTGAGAAATTCACAAAAGTGATATTTCGACCTACAAGTGGTAGTATTCTTGAAAATTGTCATATTTCATTTTACAAATGGTATGGTTGATAAGTAAACCTACAAGTGGTTGAAAAAGGGGTTTTCACCTACAAGTGGTTAATCAAGGTCATTAAGTTGAACTTGATTTAACTTTTATACAAATGGTTGAAGAAACAATGTGATGAATTAATCCCCGATTTTACAAATGGTATCAACAAAACTTATTTTCCGGAAAAACCATTTTCATTAAAACAAACTTAAGTGTTTTGAAATCATAATGGGAAAATAGTTTGTTGTCAGGGGGAGTTCTGGTTGTTTAGGCCAAGTGGATGGCGAATGGAAAAAATTCACATCATGTTTTCATGTTATTTGTACAGTTTATTGCTTTCACTTTCAAATTTTCCCGTAAAATAAAAAATTGAAACATATTTTGGATTTTAGGGGGAGTAATTTTTTAAGAAATTTCTAAAATTTGAAAAAGCCAAAAACATGATAAAATTTGAAAAAAGCCAAAAACATGAAAAATAAAAAATGAGTTTTGTTGTGAAAAAGAGGAAATGATAGTACATCAGTTAGACTGTCACAGTACGCTAAAGAAATGGAAAGTTAAAATGTGATAAACGGTCTCACTAAAGATGTGACGATAGGCTCAGCTAGACTAGTAGATTTGCAATAACGATAGAAACTTAAATGAAAAAGCCTAGTTCTAGTGGGAAACGTGGTTGAAAGCATAGTACTTAGTTTTATCCTTCGTGACTGTGTGCCTACTCAGTAATCGCTGAATGCTAAAAGAGCATAAAAACCGGTAGTTTGTGAACTTTCACAACTTGCTGAAAAAGTCACTGTGATTGTGCATTTCATTTTGCAAAGATTTAAACTTGTTTGATTTCTTTATTTTGTTTAAGCATTGGACATTCTCTGCGTATACGTGAGTATCGAACTGGATCTTAGTGCCCAAACTTTCTGCGTTATTTTTCTTGGTGTTTCGTTTAAATCTTGGATCACCTCTGCGTATATGTGAATATCAAACTGGTGGTTAAGATCTAAACATATTCAACTTGTTTTTATTTCTTATTTTGTTTAAACATTGGACTTTCTCTGTGTATCGAAAGATCGACCTGATTGTTAATGTTTAAACATTTTGCATTGTTTTCGCACATATCATAGTTGATGAAAGTTTAAAGGCATTATTTGAGTCAGTGTATTGCATGATGAGGGGATATGCTGAGAACGTGGGGTCCATAAGAATTTAGTGCAAAATTAATATATCTTAACGTATCGGTAAGCATTTCGAAAGTTTTTAGATTGAGTTTAAGAGGACAACAATATCGTCAATCTATGTGAATTGTTTAGAACTTAAAGTGTTTAAAGCTCAACGGTGCTAGTGATTGGTCTCAAAAACTGATATGATCCTCTTACACAAACTCACAAAAATATTGTCTGTAAATATTTCTTTACTGCTTTTCATTAAAAACAAAATCCAAAAAGATTTTCAGAGTGTTTTAGCATAAAATTTTTGAAAAATCCAAAAAGATTTTCGACAACTGATGTTGAAAAGCTGATTTTCAAAATTCCGAGTGCTAAACATGACGAACAACAGGGTTGGGAGATTTTGTTCAGAAAGAAGAAAAAGTTATTCTTACAAATGGTTATCTAAATTTATAAATGTAAAATCATTTTGGATGATATCTACAAGTGATGTTGTGAGATTGTTTTTACAAGTGATAAGCAAAGATTTAAGTTGTAAAATCTTACTTTGAGGTAGAGATTGAGCAGGCAGAAGCAGCCAAGTTTCGACTCCTGAAAGATATGCGAAAGCCAGGTTCTGATTCCTGTGGACTTTTTGCTTTAAGCCTGAACAGAATTTGAGCCAGTTCACGATCCTAGAACGAGAAAGTCAGACTGCGATCCCAGCTTATCGAAAGGGGGAGTGTGAAGATGCAAGAGCCAGTTTCTGATTCTGGTTCTGTGATCAACATTTAAGGGGGGAGTTTGAATGGTTGAGAGCCAGATTTGAATCCTGATGTTCACGCAAGCTGCTAATGCTAAAGAACTTAAGGAATCAAGAGATATGATCAAGAGAAGATAGAGACAGGTTGAGATTCTGGAAAAGAGAGAAAGAGTTTGATTGAGGATGCTTACAATGGAGAATACTTTGAAGAGAGCATGAAGACTGATAAAGACTGAAGAGTTGACATACCGAAGACTCGACACCGAAGACTTCGTCAACATCCAAGGGGGAGTCTGTTGGTGCATATGTATGTCGACTTCGTCTTGTATCGAGTCTTGTATTAGATTAGATAGATCAGGGCATGATTTACGAGAGAAATGAGAAATATATAGGTTTGTGCCATTTCGCACGAAATGGAAAAGTCCATTTCGCACGAAATGGAAATGCCATTTCGTACGAAATGGGATTGGCTATTTCGTGTGAGCCATCTCGTGCGGAATGAACTGCCTATAAATAGTAGCCTTGTTCAATTCATTTGTAACATTTCGATTCCGGTAGCGAAGCTCTGCCGAGGTGTCTCCAGCATTGTAAAACGATCTGATATCAATACAAGAGACAATTAAAGTGATTCTTAGTGCAATTCAGCTGATATAACTCCGATACGTTTGTTTCCGCCACTCGTATTGGATGAGATCTCTTCTGAACGACTCGTTTGGTCGTGTAAACGATCCTACAGAAAAAGAATTAAATGGGAGAATTAAACTGCATTAAACGTCTTCAATACACTTTAATTCGCCATTTAATTCTCAGTCAAAAGCATTGACTCGTTAGTTTCAAATGCTGAAATGTAACTGCAATGGCATTAACTGCTGGAAGCTTCTGCGCGTGCGCGCGTAAGACACACTGGTGCGCGCGCGCCCAAGTCTGCACGCTTAGGCGCGCGTGCGCCATTTTGGCTCACTCCCATGCGCACCTGCGCACGTGCACCACGTCACCTGTGAGCCTATACGAGCACGCCACACAGTCGCGCAGTATTGACTCACTCAGGTGCGCCGCGCACGTCACATCAGTGCCCATGCTCCATGCGTGCAACCGCGCGCCTACTTGCCATGTCATGCGCCACTGCGCGCGGACCCACCAGGGTCATGCGCCTGCATGCCAAGTCACCAACCACCTGGTCCTTGCAGCCCTTGTGCTCCCCCACGAGCACGCGGTTAAAAATACAAAGGCGGCTCTCTCGGGAGAAGTGCAAAGTGCGCTATCAAAGCGCCACATTGCGCCTCATCGCCCACGCCACGCACGCGCGCGCGTGGGCTAGTGCGAGTTAGGGTGCTCCGCACCCTTCACGAGTACACTTAGTGTGTGCTCCCACTTAAATACCCCTTTAAGTTTCATCTCTCCTCCTATGTGGGACAAGATGCCATTTCCCATTTTTTCAGCATTCTAGTTTCAAACACCAAACATTGAGCATCGATATCTCATTCATCTTAGCTCCGTTTTGGACGTGATTTAGTTCGTTGCGAAGCTCTTCCAACATAGAACACAAACCCACAAATACATATATAAAACCCGCTCATTTTCTTATATTTATTTCTAGTCCAAAATAGGAAAAAATCATTTTTCTATATTTGTGAAAAATGTTATTTTCACAAATTTCCAACACACCTTACAACTACACACACATCACACACCCACACCCACACCCACACCTCACGCACACACACTCATACACATACCACATACCTCATGCGTGCACACACCGGCACCTCATGTACATACTTTCATATACACACGTCATATTATAAATGTCATTTGGTATAAATTATTATAGACATAAATAATGTATTATAAAATTTATTAATTAGGATAAGTTTATTAAATAATACATTAATTAGGAGAAGTGGGAGCAAGTTATGAACTATTGGCCTATTGCATATAACACTTTTGTTTAGTATGGGATAATGGAATGGATGAGAGAATGAAATGGATGAGGTAATGAAATGAACGAGGGAATGCAATGGATCATCACCATTCTATGTCTTGTTTGGTTACCATGTGAGAAATGAAATGAATTATTATTGTGTATTGTTTAGTAGGCAAGAAAAACGAAGGAATAAAATCAACGGTGAGTGGTGGTGGTCGGTGGTAGTGATTGTGGGTGGTTATAAGTGGCGGTGGAGGCAGCGATGGGTGACCGGGGGGGTGCGGTGGCGGCCGTCGGTGGTGGTGGGTAGTTATGCCGATGGTGGTTGGTTATGCCGGTGGTGGTGGCGTCGATGGTGGGTGGAGGTAGCGGCGAGTGGCGTTGGCGGTGATCGTGGTTGGTGGCGACGATGGGTGGCAACGGTGGTGGGTGGGTGGTGGCGTCGGCGGTGGCAGGTGGAGGAGACGATGGCGTCGGTTGTGGTGGGTGGTGGCGAAGGTAGTGGGTGGTGGTGAAGGTGGTGGGTTGTGGTGTTGGTGATGAATGGTGCAAGAGGGGATGGAATGAAAAAAAAACATGGGGGTGGATGAAATGATTTTGAGAGGATGGGATGCCTTATAGAATGGGTGATTCCATTTCATTGACTAACCAGACACACTTTTCTTCATTCCCTCGTAATGACCCATTTCATTCCGTCTCTTATTCCTACATACCAAACACTATACGTACATAAATTATAAATCTACCATCTCAAATCTCTTGTATAGTAAGGTAGCTGTAGATATAAATATACATGTATTTATGGTAGGAAGACTTGGAACATAAACAATATTATATGCTACACAAAATATAATTTGTAGAAAGACTTGAAACGTATACAATATTATATGCTACACAAAAATATACTTTTGGAAAAATACTTACCAAGAGGGATAACAGTCGTGGTTCCTTGTTACATTTGGTATTTTTTTACGAAGTGAACATCTCTCATGTCCACGTTAGATAAGGTATTTGCCTAGGGTGTTACAATAAATATTACACGTTAGAATCAAGTACTTGATGAGTATATTCAGTACGGTTGGCATATTGTGTCAGACACGACGAGACAAGATGACCTGAGGGGCTAGACACAAACATGCTAACAGGAATTTAACCTGTTTAGACACGGAAATTAACAGGTCTTATTGTGTCAAAGTGTAACAACCCGCACTTTCGTGCATTGTTACTACTCGCTACACTCGTTACGCATAGCACCAGAGATTCGGATCATAATGTAACTATATCGCATACGTCGCTATTTCACAGTATATTCGCATATTTCGCATATTTTATCGCTATAACGCATCACATCGCATACACTAACACTCACGATGTCATTGAGTGAGGACCTAATCTACCCTCCTCGATAGTCGTGATGTGTCACGACGCAAACATTAATGCTAACGATGACTTTTCGCGTGAGCACTACCCCATCGGTCATCGTGACGATGATGACAATACGAGCGAGTGGTACCCCGTCAGTCATTGTGGCACAACGCATCGCAAACTCGAAAGCGCACCCGCAATCACGTGCAACTCGATTATCGCACCGTACAGTTGAAAGTGTGGATACGTATATACGACCTTCTGTGATTAATGATAATAAATATATATATATATATATATATATATGAAAATGTGTAACCAAACTATTGCAACGCTTAACGATCGAAATGGTATGCCAAAACTCAGCTCGTCGGAGGTGTATGACCGAATGACACTTCGGTCGGACAGCCATCCGGTCGGACCACATCACCTCCTTTCTCCTCCTTTGCCTATAAATAGCCCGTGTCACATCACGTGAACAGTGATGTGACAGCTCTCACTCGACCAGCACGCTCTTGGACCCTTTTCTTTCGATTTCTCGCGATTCTTGTAAGTTTCTGACCTAAATCTTGTACTTCTATGATCTACACTCAATTCTACACCTTTCTATCTTTTAAAAATCCAATTTTAACCGTGAAATCTGCTGATTTAAGGTGTTCTAGGATGATGTCATCAAGAGTTCATATGAACTTCAAACTGTGACCTCATTTTCATCATAAACAGCTCAGATCTGAGTGATTTCCACATGTTTTTACACAAATCTCGTCCAAATCTATGTTATCTAATCAAAGGGTTATGTGATTTCGGGTTAAACATGGGAAACCGTCAAGAACGGCCAAATCTGATGGAACGGTGTCACACCCCCAAAATCCACCTGCGGAATATCACCGCTTGGAGGCGTGACTGACCAGGATCCAGCCACCAATCATATTAAACAAGCATGTAAGTAAGTATAAAAATCCAACCAATACAATTGGTGTCCAAACCAAAATATAGTTTAAGTTGCAAGCGGAAGCATAACGATTAAAATCCAAAACCAAATATAAGTTCAAATGTTTCAATGTTTAAAATGGCACACAATTATCCATGTCCCACAACGACTCTTCCCCATGCAAGCTCCAGCTAAGTGCCTATTGACCTGCAAAGCATGTAGTAACGAGTCAACAATAATGTTGAGCAAGTTCACAGTTGGGTGTTTGTTTTAAATTGTTTCGAAAACAGTTTCCTTTAACTGGCATCACTGCCGTGGGGGTTACCCCATAGTTGAAAACGTGTTTAGTTTAATCCCGTTTACTCTGGCAAACCAGCCGTGGGGGCTACCCCATGTTTAGTTATCTGGCTTTTCGGCCGTGGGGGCTACCCCATGTATATACTACTAGACTCGTTACCATATCGACTGCTGACTGTAGTCATGTTTATGTGCCCTGAACTGTCAATGTCTATCATCATTGACGTGCCCAGACCCATTGGTTCACGCCCGTCCTCTGCGGCACGGTGTGAGGCTTGTCAAACCTAAATAGCGCTATCTAACTAATGACCCGCTCGCCATTGGCCCGGCGATTAAGTCGATATAAAAAGGAGGGACTTCGTGATAGAGTTTTGGTCTAGTAAAAGTTAACTGTCCATGAGGACGAGGAATTACATTTCTTGAACCCGTACTGTCCTACCCAAGAAAGGACGAGGAATCCATGTTCCTTAAACCCATTCCCAACCCCTGGGAATCCCATGCTTTGGAGAAAGTGTGAACTCACCTTGGTTTGCTCGGTATGCTAAACTATCTGCTCGCAAACAATCAATTAATCAATCAAGGCCTAAGGTAATGCATTTACACAAAGTCAGTTCATGTTGGTCAAGTCTCACATACAATCTATGTCACAAAGTGCTTGGCAGTTAATCTCATTTATCGCATAAGCAGTTAATCAATTTCATGCCATTCATGCTTCACATCAGTGTCATTCACAGTTTATTCTAACATGGTTATCCACTAGCATACTTGACAGAATTAACAGGATTAACAAAGTTAACATACCAACTTAACAGGATTAACATGCTTAACAGAAATAATAACTAACAATGTTAATAAACTAACCGAGTTAGTAAACTAATAGAGCTACTTACTTAGCAAAGTTACATTCTAACAAGGTTACATATATAGTTTAATAGAGTTAATGGGTTTAACTGAGTTAATAATTAACAGAGTTACAGACTTAACATGGTTAATACTTAACAGTCTTAACCACTTAACAGAGGTTTAGATGCTTAACAGAGTTTGCATATTTAACGGGGTTACAAACTAACAGAGTTACTGTTCAGAATACTTAATTAAAACACATGCGACGAAAACACATTTTGGGCGAAAACCCTTGTTGCCGAAAACGCTTGTTGGACGAAATCACTTAGTGGCGAAATCCCTCTTGGGTTTTCGTCGTGATAGTGATTTCGTATGGTGGTGATTTCGTCATCAACATCAACAGTTACACAATCACCAAAACCCTAAATGCACTCTAACTATTATGTCGTCTTCATCATTCAATCAAATCATCAATATACAAAGCGGAAATCACCAAACCACACAACACTCGATTAACATGCACATCAATCATCAACTAATATGATCAGTGGTCTAGACTCATTAGATCTATTCATAAAATCATCAATAAAATAATCAATCATGGCCGATAAATGTAGATTGAATTTCATGTTGCTATTTGACCAACACCAACCTACTACAATTCTATTGGACCGAGAGCTATATTACATCACAACCCATTATGAATCACAACCTAAGTATCATATTTAAAGTTGCAAACACATATGGCACATCACATGTTACTGACAAACTCACATGCAAGTATGAGATCAATAGCCGACAATCATGAAGGATCCTTATCCTATTGACTCCATTATCAAAACATCACACATGCATTTATATAGATTACTTAGTCAACAAGAGTAAATAGGCAATGATATTACTGACCGAGGTAGGTTGTGACCGGAAAAAGAGATTGGAATGACTCCAAAAATAATGTTGATTGCCGTCGGGTTACACAGGAGAGCGAGAGAGATAAGGGAGGTGATTAGGGTTTACTCATTAACCAAATTTCAACGTAAAAAGGTCAATATCAAAACATGTAATTTGTTCGCTACTGAGCCGAAGCCCAGTTCTGTTTTTGTCTGCCCACTTCGAGAGGAGGGTGATTTCGGGTGGGGAGTTTATTTCGAGTGGGGGGTGTTTTCGTGTAAGAGAGTAGGGATGTTTGGCAAGGGTTACACATTCATTCCACAATACACTCAAACATATTATGAATACTCAGAACCTATATCAACTTAATTCCATTTTGTTTTGAATTAAATATACCAAACATGTTATCAATACAAAACATGTACTATGTACCCACTAATAATGCACACCACACAAAAATATAAAAACAACACTTTGTAAGCAAGCATTAAATCGAGTAGAGACCTTGAAAACTCGGGTTGTCACATTATCCCCAAGTTGAAAGAAATTTCGTCCCGAAATTTGGTACGTACTCACTGAGGAAGCTAGTTAAGTTGCATGGTTTTCCTGGGGTGTCACATCCTTCCCCCGTTGATCTGGAAGCCTCAGTAGTGGTTGTACTGTTTGCGAATAGTTGGGGATACTTTTGTTTCATCTGATCTTCGCGTTCCCAGGTGAACTCTGGGCCACGACGTGAGTTCCAACGAACTCGAACGAGAGGAATTCTAGTACGCTTGAGGACCTTAACATCTCGGTCCGTGATTTCAACTGGTTCCTCGAAGAATCGTAACTGCTCGTCGATAGTGAGCTCCTTCAAAGGAACTATGAGGGTCTCATCTGACAAACACTTCTTCAGATTTGACACGTGGAAAACGTTGTGAACTGCACTGAGTTCTGTTGGTAGGTTCAGTTTGTAGGCCACCTTGCCTATTTTCTCGATGATTTCAAAAGGTCCGACGTATCGTGGGTTAAGCTTGCCTCGTTTACCAAAATGAACCACACCCTTCCAGGGTGAAACTTTGAGTAGCACTCGCTCCCCAACCTGGAGCTCGAGTGGTTTCCTGCCCTTATCGGCGTAGCTTTTCTGACGGTCACGAGCTGCCGCCATTCGTTGTCGTATTTGAGCAATTCTTTCTGTTGTGTCTACCACAAGTTCTGCGCCAGTGATCTGACTATCCCCCACCTCTGCCCAACAAAGAGGTGATCGGCATTTACGCCCGTACAATGCCTCAAACGGAGCAGCTTTAATGCTGGTGTGGTAGCTGTTATTGTACGAAAATTCCACAAGTGGCAGATGCTTTTCCCAGCCGTTGCCAAAGTCAATTACACATGCCCTAAGCATGTCTTCAAGGGTCTGGATAGTGCGTTCAGACTGCCCATCTGTTTTGCGGGTGATAAGTTGTGCTCATCTCTAAACGTGAGCCAAAGGACTTGTGCATTGCTTGCCACAGTTCTGAAGTAAAACGTGCATCACGATCTGAGATAATCGAGGTTGGCACCCCGTGCCTCGAGACAACTTCCTTAAGATATACGTCTGCTAGAGTAGAGAACTTGTCTGTTTCCTTGATAGCCTAGAAGTGTGCAGACTTAGTGAGTCGATCCACGATCACCCAAATAGTATCATTCCCACGTTGAGATCTAGGCAGGCCAGTAACAAAATCCATGGAATTTTGCTCCCATTTCCATTGTGGTATCTCTGGTTGTTGGAGTAGGCTCGATGGTTTCTGATATTCCATTTTGACTCTCGCACAAGTCAAACACTTGCTAACGTAAGTTGCTATATGAGCTTTCATGCTAGGCCACCAATATGTAGTTTTCAAGTTGTGGTACATCTTATCTGAACCAGGATGTACTGAGTAGCGAGACTTATGAGCTTCATCCATTACAAGCTCGCGTAAGTTGCCATAGAGTGGGACCCAGATGCGTCCCGTTACATAGTAGGCGCCGTCTGCCTTTTGTTCCAACCGTTGCCTTGAACCGTGTAGGGCTTCAGCCCTGACGTTTTCTGGTTTCAATGCTTCTACCTGAGCATCTCGTATCTGAGAAGGAAGACTAGACTGAATAGTGAGTTGCAACGCCCGTACACGCCTAGGTGTAGTATCCTTTCGACTGAGGGCATCGGCCACCACATTGGCTTTGCCCGGATGGTACCTTATAGCACATTCGTAATCGTTTAAAAGCTCGACCCATCGACGCTGACGCATGTTCAACTCTTTCTGCTTGAAGATATGCTCGAGACTCCTGTGATCGGTGTAGATGGTGCACTTGGTACCGTACATGTAATGTCGCCATATCTTGAGTGCAAAAACAACAGCTCCCAGCTCTAAATCGTGTGTAGTGTAATTCCGTTTGTGAATCTTAAGTTGACGCGATGCATAAGCAATGACCCTATCCCGTTGCATCAATACACAACCCAGACCCTGAATTGACGCGTCACAATAAACCACGAAGTCGTTTGTGCCCTCCGGCAATGAGAGAATAGGTGCGCTACAAAGTTTATCCTTTAAGTGCTGAAACGCTGATTCCTGTGCATTTCCCCAACGATAACTAACACCTTTCTGAGTTAGTGAGGTGAGGGGTTGTGCAATCTTGGAGAAGTCTTTGATGAACCTTCTATAATAGCCCGCCAAACCCAAGAACTGGCGGATTTCTGTTGGTGTACGAGGTGCAGGCCAGTTCCTGATCGAATCAACCTTGGATGGATCAACATGAATCCCATCCTTGTTTACCACGTGGCCTAGAAAGTGGACTTCACGAAGCCAGAAGTCGCATTTTGAAAACTTGGCGTACAGTTGTTCTGCTCGAAGGAGTTCCAAAATGAGTCGTAAATGCTGCTCGTGTTCCTCCTGACTCTTAAAATAGATCAGGATGTCATCGATAAAGACAATAACAAATTTGTCTAGGTAGGGCTTGCATACTCTGTTCATAAGATCCATGAAGACCGCAGGCGCGTTTGTTAACCCGAATGGCATGACCAGAAACTCATAGTGGCCGTAGCGTGTTCTGAATGCTGTTTTGGGGACGTCCTCGTCCCGGACTCTCAGTTGATGGTAGCCTGACCTCAGATCAATCTTTGAATAGAAGCTCGACCCTTGCAGCTGGTCGAATAGGTCATCAATACGTGGAAGAGGATAGTGATTCTTCACAGTCACCTTGTTGAGTTCTCGATAGTCGATACACATCCTGAAGGTACCGTCTTTCTTCTTCACGAATAGCACTGGAGCTCCCCATGGCGAAGAGCTAGGACGAATAAAACCCTTATTCAAAAGTTCTTGTAGTTGCGTGGACAGTTCTTCCAATTCTGATGGAGCTAGGCGATAAGGTGCACGAGCCATAGGTGCTGCTCCAGGAGCTAGCTTGATTTGAAACTCGACTTGTCTATGAGGCGGAAGGCCAGGTAATTCCTCAGGGAATACCTCAGGATAGTCACGTACGATTGGAAAATCTTCTATCTTCTTCTCTTTCTTCGAGGTGTCCGTAACGAGAGCCAAAATAGCAGTGTGGCCCTTTCATAAACACTTATGGGCCTTAAGGAAGGAGATGATGCTCACAACAGCACCACTCTTGTCGCCATGAATTATAAGAGGTTCATCACCTGAACGAGGAATACGGACAATCTTTTCGTTGCAAAGAATCTCTGCTTGGTGTTGGGATAACCAGTCCATCCCAATGACAACGTCGAAACTACCCAAAACGATAGGAAGGAGGTTGATAGAGAAAGTGTGACCAGCAAGAACAAGATTACAACCCTTGACTATATGCGTGACCTCTAAACTTTTACCATTAGCTAGCTCTACAGTGTGTCTGGTGTTCAAAAGTGTTGGGGTACGCTTAAGCATTTGACTAACTTTTAAGGACACGTAGCTAGTATCGGCACCCGAATCAAATAAAACCGTAACGTAAAAGTCGTCGAGAAGGAACTTACCCGTCACAACATTGGGATCATTCATCGCTTCACCTTGGCCAATAACGAATACTCGACCCCTTGCACCATTGCCGTTGTTTCCATTCCCATGGTTGTTATTATTGTTGTTGTTGTTCTGGTTCCGGTTCAGTTGGGGACAATTTCTCTTGAAATGGCCTTCAGCTCCACACTGAAAGCACCCTTTGTTGTTACCTTGCTGCTGCTGCTGCTGGCGTTGATTCTGTGGGGCTTGTTGTTGCTGACGATTCTGGTGTGCGGGGTATAAACTTCTGCAATCCTTTGCGGCGTGACCTGGCTTGTTGCACCGATGACAGTTACTCCTGGTGCATGGCCCGCTGTGGTGTAGGTTGCAGCGATTGCATTTGGGGTGACTCCCCTTGTACCCACCTTGACTTTGGTTACCAGTTGATTGCTGACTAGGGCTCTTGTAGTCGTCAGTCCTACTCTGCTGAGACTGTGACTGAACAGAAGTTGAACCTTTGCTTGTAGCTCCATCCCATTTTCGCTTATTGTCACTAGGAGCATCTGAAGTAGCTGTATCACAAATACGCTTTGGTAACCTGTTCTGCTCCACCGCCTGATCCGTGAGACGATGAGCCAACTTGATGATCTGTTGAATGGTGCCTAGATTTGCTGAGGTCACGTGACTTTGAATCTCTGGCACTAGACCCTTGAGATACAGTTCGATACGTTTGATGGGAGGGTCTACCATAGTAGGACACAGAGTAGCCAACTCGTTCGATCTTTTAGTGTACGCTTCAATTTCTGACCCCGTCATCTTTAAGTTGTAAAACTCTACCTCCAGCTTATGAATGTCGTCAAGGCTGCATTATTCTTCTTTGATCATTTCCTTGAAATCGTTCCATGGGGTGGCGTTAGCAGCAACCAACCCCAGCATTTGGACCTGAGCGTTCCACCACGTGAGCGCTATACCCTCAAGAGTACCAGTAGCATATTTCACCCTGCGAGCCTCAGGGCATTCACACATCTCAAAGACGGATTCGAGCTTCTCAAACCAGTGGAGGAGTCCAACGGCTCCTTCAGTGCCACTGAAAGTAGTAGGACGACAGTCCATAAACGTCTTGAAGGTGCATACAGGTGGCTGAGCGTGTTGACCTGTCGTGTGCGTAAGAGTAAACAAAGTTAAGCACAAGTGTTGAGTTACGAGAGTAGGATCTAAAGATCCTAGAGTAAGTTGTAATGGCAGGCTATACCTCCTGCCTGGGCAGCTGCGAGTGCTGCAGTAACTTGTTCAGTGATCAAAGCCGCCAACTGGGCTTGTGTTAGGTTAACGCGTCCACTCATGATCTTCATATCAAAGGAAAACATGAGTGAGAGAGGTTCGCGAAAGTGCGATGACAGAAGAGATTAAGCACACATGTGTTTTCAATCAATAGTTGTCACGTTTATCTAAGCATACCATGAAGAAAGTTCTATGTAATCTAGCAAGTAGGCAATGTAAACATAATTCATATCACCTAGAATGTTAAGTCTTGCACGTGGAGCGAAGCGTCGTTGTGGATCGTTGAGCACTGTTCAGGTTATAGTCTGGTTTTAACAAAAACTTTTTCCCTTATTAAAACCAAGTTCACTATAACCAATGGCTCTGATACCAATCTGTTACACCCCCAAAATCCACCTACGGAATATCACCGCTTGGAGGCGTGACTGACCAGGATCCAGCCACCAATCATATTGAACAAGCGTGTAAGTAAGTATAAAAATCCAACCAATACAATTGGTGTCCAAACCAAAATATAGTTTAAGTTGCAAGCGGAAGCATAACGATTAAAATCCAAAACCAAATATAAGTTCAAATGTTTCAATGTTTAACATGGCACACAATTATCCATGTCCCACAACGACTCTTCCCCATGCAAGCTCCAGCTAAGTACCTATTGACCTGTAAAGCATGTAGTAACGAGTCAACAATAATGTTGAGCAAGTTCACAGTTGGGTGTTTGTTTTAAGTTGTTTCGAAAACAGTTTCCTTTAACTGGCATCCCTGCCGTGGGGGTTACCCCATAGTTGAAAACGTGTTTAGTTTAATCCCGTTAACTCTGGCCATCCAGCCGTGGGGGCTACACCATGTTTAGTTATCTGGATTTTCGGCCGTGGGGGCTACCCCATGTATATACTACTAGACTCGTTACCATATCGACTGCTGACTGTAGTCATGTTTATGTGCCCTGAACTATCAATGTCTATCATTATTGACGTGCCCAGACCCATTAGTTCACGCCCGTCCTCTGCGGCACGGTGTGAGGCTTGTCAAACCTAAATAGCGCTATCTAACTAATGACCCGCTCGCCATTGGCCCGGCGATTAAGTCGATATAAAAAGGAGGGACTTCGTGATAGAGTTTTGGTCTAGTAAAAGTTAACTGTCCATGAGGACGAGGAATTACATTTCTTGAACCCGTACTGTCCTACCCAAGAAAGGACGAGGAATCCATGTTCCTTAAACCCATTCCCAACCCCTGGGAATCCCATGCTTTGGAGAAAGTGTGAACTCACCTTGGTTTGCTCGGTATGCTAAACTATCTGCTCGCAAACAATCAATCAATCAATCAAGGCCTAAGGTAATGCATTTACACACAGTCAGTTCATGTTGGTCAAGTCTCACATACAATCTATGTCATAAAGTGCTTGGCAGTTAATCTCATGTATCGCATAAGCAGTTAATCAATTTCATGCCATTCATGCTTCACATCAGTGTCATTCACAGTTTATTCTAACATGGTTATCCACTAGCATACTTGACAGAATTAACAGGATTAACAAAGTTAACATACCAACTTAACAGGATTAACATGCTTAACAGAAATAATAACTAACAATGTTAATAAACTAACCGAGTTAGTAAACTAATAGAGCTACTTACTTAGCAAAGTTACATTCTAACAAGGTTACATATATAGTTTAATAGAGTTAATGGGTTTAACTGAGTTAATAATTAATAGAGTTACAGACTTAACATGGTTAATACTTAACAGTCTTAACCACTTAACAGAGGTTTAGATGCTTAACAGAGTTTGCATATTTAACGGGGTTACAAACTAACAGAGTTACTGTTCAGAATACTTAATTAAAACACATGCGACGAAAACACATTTTGGGCGAAAACCCTTGTTGCCGAAAACACTTGTTGGACGAAATCACTTAGTGGCGAAATCCCTCTTGGGTTTTCGTCGTGATAGTGATTTCGTTTGGTGGTGATTTCATCATCAACATCAACAGTTACACAATCACCAAAACTCTAAATGCACGCTAACTGTTACGTCGTTTTCATCATTCAATCAAATCATCAATATACAAAGCGGAAATCACCAAACCACACAACACTCGATTAACATGCACATCAATCATCAACTAATATGATCAGTGGTCTAGACTCATTAGATCTATTCATAAAATCATCAATAAAATAATCAATCATGGCCGACAAATGTAGATTGAATTTCATGTTGCTATTTGACCAACACCAACCTACTACAATTCTATTGGACCGAGAGCTATATTACATCACAACCCATTATGAATCACAACCTAAGTATCATATTTAAAGTTGCAAACACATATGGCACATCACATGTTACTGACAAACTCACATGCAAGTATGAGATCAATAGCCGACAATCATGAAGGATCCTTATCCTATTGACTCCATTATCAAAACATCACACATGCATTTATATAGATTACTTAGTCAACAAGAGTAAATAGGCAATGATATTACTGACCGAGGTAGGTTGTGACCGGAAAAAGAGATTGGAATGACTCCAAAAATAGTGTTGATTGCCGTCGGGTTACACAGGAGAGCGAGAGAGATAAGGGAGGTGATTAGGGTTTACTCATTAACCAAATTTCAACGTAAAAAGGTCAATATCAAAACATGTAATTTATTCGCTACTGGGCCGAAGCCCAGTTCTGTTTTCGTCTGCCCACTTCGAGAGGAGGGTGCTTTCGGGTGGGGAGTTTATTTCGAGTGGGGGGTGTTTTCGTGTAAGAGAGTAGGGATGTTTGGCAAGGGTTACACATTCATTCCACAATACACTCAAACATATTATGAATACTCAGAACCTATATCAACATAATTCCATTTTGTTTTGAATTAAATATACCAAACATGTTATCAATACAAAACATGTACTATGTACCCACTAATAATGCACACCACACAAAAATATAAAAACAACACTTTGTAAGAAAGCATTAAATCGAGTAGAGACCTTGAAAACTCGGGTTGTCACAAACGGGGTGGTTCCCGGCCGTTAGAACGGGTCGGACTTGAGGGAAATTACAGTTGTTTAGTACGATATCACACCACCTCGGTCAAATCACCATTATTCTTTTTCAAAACCATCAAGTTCATGACGATCAGGGCGTTGGAACGGATTGCCGTTCGACCGGATTTTCGTCCGATCGGAGTGCACTTGGAGCTTTCAACTCATCATCTCAACGAGTGACCATCCGACCGGATTGCCATCCGATCGGATAGTCACTAAACAAACATCATCCAAACAAGTGACCATCCGACCGGACAACATGCCATCCGACCGGATAGCCACTAGTCAATTAACATGCCATCCGACCGGAAAACATGCCATCCGACCGGATTACCACTAAGAACTATAATTCAACTTTTCACCGTTTAACGCACCGCTCATCGCTTACGCTACCATTCCATGTTCAGACAACTCAGACGCGCTCTCAATCAACCCAATCAAGTTGTGTTTACTTGCTGAAAGCGCACTGTGAGTATACTTGAACCCTTTTTGCTTTTGTACTTTTGGGTGTAACATACGTTGCTATCAAATCGAATTATATCAAATGCTTAAACTACTTATCACTTGCGAATGACTTACGTGCATAGTTATACGTGATGCTAGTTACATATGTGCTAGGACTTATACTCGCGACGTCCCACCATGACTAGTATAGTACTATTGCGCCCGACGGGGTCTAGTTTGCCATCGCGTATTCGAGCATCGAGGACTTAGCTGGTAGTATCGGTTTTGTGAGTATATATGTCGTGTATCCCATTTATGTATGTAGGAATTCGCAGCACTTTTAATCTATTAGGCTATTACATATCAAACATGTATACTCGCCAATACTTTTGTATTGACTTTATTTTAACGTATGTTGCAGGTATAGGCGCAGACTACATCCAATCAAGCTAGGAAGTCTAGAAACTCAACAAATATCTAGGTTGTCGGATTTGTATTGTTTGAGAGAACACAAAATATGTGATAACTTATGTGACTGTATTTGTTTATTAGTAGGGATAATGAACGCGTTAAATATTGTCGCTAATAGTTGTTATGGATTCTCCTGAGCAATCTGATTCGCCTAGTGCTGCGCCCCGATGATTCCGCCATCGGTTGGGGTGTGATAGATTGGTATCAGAGCCATAGCTATAGGGAATTAGGCCAGACTCGACCTAGTCCGGGTCGATGTCTTAGAAATGACCTAGTCTATAGTCTAAGTACCAACGGGCCGACTCATGCGAACTTAGTAGGAATTGCACGGGCCTACTTGATACTCTAATTCGAAGTCGCTAAAACTACTACTTCGCGTGAACACCGCATACTACAATTTCACACGAAGAGCCTTTCCTAAGGCCTGAATATTACTTAGCCTTTCCTAAGGCCAACACAATACACATGTTTTCGAAAATACTCGCATAACGAAACCGAGTGATCCAGTCGAGACCAGGTATGAAAACCAAGAACTCTCGATGAGATCGCTCACTCAGCGCATTTTTCTAGCACGAGAATCTTTCATTGAGTTAGGAGTGACATCCACATCTCGACGAAAGTCTCTATTTCGAAATCTAGTGGAACTCACGAATTTATTCGAAGAGCATAACCACAATTAGGAACGAAGTTGTTAAGTCAAGGGTGAAACCCGTACCTTAATAAGCCGTTCCACTCTCTATAAAATGGTTTTCAAAAAAAAGCACTCACCGAGGACTCGACTATCACGATAACTCGAGCCACGCGATGACTAGGAGAACGAATGCCATGAGCTGCATCCAAGTGGAAGCATAAGCCTTCTAGGCCAACGTGCGTGCACGAACTTGTCGGGTGTAGTTGGGTTACCTTGGGCAGTCAACGCCTAAACACCCGAGGCACTCTATCTACTCACCGATTTTACGCTATATGGAATCTATTTACGCTTATGTGTTTACAATTTAAACTTTACGCTTTATCGATTTCTCGATTTATCAATTTTCGCTCCTTGTTTCACAAAACACACAACTTGCACAGCCATCGCAATCTAAAACGAAAACCGAATGATCGCAACAAAACTAACGTCAAGTTTTTTTTCTTTCGCCCTCGCTTCCTTCCTTCAACGCGTCCTCGCACAATCTACACCGACATGTATGTGAATACAAACTACAACTATATATATATATATATATATATACGCAAACGAAACACTTGTGTGAGAAATTAGGAAACTTGTGTCTCCTATGTGGCTCCTATGTGTATACGTAATACTATACAGCCTACAACAAGTTTTGATCGCGCTCAATCGCATTTCACCGCAAAACTCAAAAATCATTATGATCGAATCTCACTCCAAGTCTCTTCCTGTCTAGATGCCTTCCAACAACCTAACTTCGAGAATGTCAGCAAGGAGACGAGCCAAACAAAGGGACGAAAAGAGGATCGCCTCCCTTGTGGTCAAGGGAGTGGCCGAAATGATTCCCCGGATCGTCGCTCGTGTGCACTCTCTTAGCAACTCTCGAGCTTCGGAAGACGTCAAGACAAAAGAGCCGCAATCTACTTTTCTTTACAAACACTTCAAAGCCTGTGACCCGATGGATTTCACGGGTGAAGGAGGTGTATCTCAACTACTCCAGTGGTTCGACTCTATCAAAGTTACCCTTCGTCAAAGTGGGTGTCCCGATAGTTTCCGTACCACTTGCGCTACAGGAGTATTTCAATCGCGAGCACTCGACTGGTGGACCGCCAAACGAAACAAACGTGGGATCTCCACAGCTTACGCTCTCTCTTGGGATGAGCTGAAAGAGCTCATGAAGAAAGAGTACTGTCCTCCTCACGAAGTTCAGAAGCTAGAAGACGAATTCTGGAAAATCAAGCAAGTCGGAGGTGACAACGCTGACTACACCGCAAGGTTCAAACAGCTTAGCGTAATCTTCCCAAGTCAAGTCAACACTTCAGAAAAAGCCATCCCGAAGTACATTCGCGGCTTGCCTGAGCGTGTGGGTGATTTTGTCAAAGCTGCCAAACCTACTACCATCGAAGAAGCCTACTGCTTAGCCGCAGAAATCAACAACAAACGACTCATGGAAGGGTTTTTCTCCAAGAATCCTGTCAAGCAAACTTATCAAGCAATCGTTATTAATTCTTCTGACGAATCTGCCAACGATTCTTCTGACGAATCTTCCGATGATTCTTCTGACGAATCTGCCAACGATCCTTCTAATGAAGCTGCTGATGATTCTTCCAACGACTCGGCCGAAGATTCTGCAAGTGAGTCCTCAGACGAATCATCCAACGACGACACCTCACTGCAAAACACCGACAAACCCAGCCGCAAACGAAAGATTTCAAGCCCGAACTCATCAACAACCGAACTGCTGCAACCGAAGCCTCTTCAAGCAGTTCCGGTGTTTCCAAAGCGAGCTTACACTGGAGCTCATCCCCGGTGTTACTCATGTACCTACCGTCACCAGGTCGGAGCTGACTGTCGCTATTGCAATAACTGCAACCGTTACGGTCACTTCACCCGCAACTGCCGCACCGAGCCGTGAACTTGATTAACAACAACAACTCTAGCAAAAGTCTTCGACACCAAGCATCTAGCAAACGTAGGATAATGTTATAATGATACGATTTTCGACATTAATTTCTAAATATTGAACCTACTCCATGACACGATGTGTAACGTTAACTCTCGCTTTCACTCTCTAGTCGTCGCACTTAGACTAGCTTCACACACACGAGCTATATACTATATCACGATATAACGTGTTTTACCCTCACTGCACTCTTAGAATAAGGTACGATAAACGTGCAAGGAACGACTGATCACGGGTGCACACGGGATTATTTTGGTCAGTGCACGGAGATCATAGTGAATTCTAAGGTGCCATAAGCATCTCGACCAAGTGTGACACCAAATCACGGGATGTAAGTAGTAGGGTCAAGCAAGGTGTGTTTTATCATACTACCGAAGTTTCGTGAAGAAAGTGCCATGTGGAGTTGAACGTTACTAGACCCATTATACTATTGGGATTATTTTCAACACACTACACTCAATCGCAAGGCGTAACAACTAAACCACATCATCGCAAGACTTGTCGTAAGTCTTCAAACATAGTGCAATCGCCTCATCGATGGACTCTGGAGAGTCTACCCCGCAGGGAAATTGCATCATCGCAAGACTTGTCGTAAGTCTGCAAACACAGTGCAATCGCCTCATCGATGGACTCTGGAGAGTCTACCCCACAGGGAAATTGCATCATCGCAAGACTGGTCATAAGTCTGTATCGCAACTCAAAGCGTGACATCGCAAGGCTTTTCGTAAGTCAACACGCTCGCAATCGCTATATCGTTTAAATCTATCTCGCAATCGCTACCGCTTATTATGTGAATCGCTACCGCTTATCGCGCAGATCGCCATATCGTTTGATGTGTGTCACTCTATCGCTATCACCATCGCTATCACCTACCGTTGTCTGTGATATTTGTGTTAAGTTAACACAAATGACCTCGCTTCACGAAAAAAATCTCATATGGTTGAAGCAAGGTGTTTTAGTCATATCAGCAGGCTTTCGTGGAAAAAGGCCATGTGGGGTCTGATGTTAGTTAAACTCTGTGATGTTAATCAATTAAATCGAATCGCATAAATCGCGCATATCCCCCTCGCTTGCAACAACCGTCGCTTATCGCTCGTCGGTTGTCGCTATCGCGTACCATTTATCACAATTCGTTTATCGCTGCTGTCATCGCTTGTGTTGTGTTTGTGTCATTGGCTAAATCGCCTATTCACTTATCGCCTATCGCTACCTGTGTTACGTGAGCACGCCTGACATCGATTCACAAAACGGATCTAGTATGGTTGGAACATGGTAAATACATCGCTGGTACTTCCTATATGTATAAGTGATTCAGCCATACTAGCAAACTTTCATGGGCAGATGCCATATGGGGCTTAACGTTGGTTCAATTGTAAAGCTATGAAGACTAAACTGAATCGCATTACTCACTTATCGCGTATCGCTTATCGTGTAACGTCTATCGCTTTACTCACTTATCGCGTATCGCCTATCGTGTAACGTCTATCGCATTACTCACTTATCGCGTATCGCTTATCGTGTAACGTCTATCACTTATTCGCGTATCGCTTATCGTGTATCGTCTATCGCTTATTCGCTTATCGCGTATCGCTTATCGTGTATCGTCTATCGCTTATCGCGTACCGCTTATCGCTCGTTGCTCATCACTTGGTATTCATCGCAGTCTGTGTGGTATTACTATGCATTACATCGTTTCACGGGACAAAACTAACCTGGTCGAACGTGGTGTTTCGCCATGTTAGCAAACTCTCGTGGAAACGTTCCATGTGGGTTTAATGTGGAATCTAATCGAAATCGTACTATTCGCTTACCGCTTATCGCCCGTCGCCTATCAGACACGCTACTTCGATGTTTCGTGTCATCAAGCTACTCGCATGCACCGTCATCGCTAAGTTCGCAATCAATCTCGCCGCCCAATCTATTCGATTCTATCTTCGACTTGGTCCGACCTCCTATCGCTTAGACCAAGGGAACGCGATTCTATCTGTGTCCTATCGGCACACCTGACACCGCCTCACGAAACGAAAGTAATATGAGTAAAACATGGTGGATACGCCCCTGGTACTTCCTATATATAAGTGTTTTAACCATATTAACGAACTTTCGTGGGAAAGTGCCAGGTGGGGCTCGGTGTCAACTACCTTTTTGTAAAACTTAATTTGTAAATTTTTTTATTAAAACCATTGGACAAGTGAAATTTCCTCACAGCGTGGAGGTAACATCGACTCAGCTTAACTCCATGCCCAAGGGATGCTTTCATGAGTCCAATTTTTCCTTAAAACCTTTTACAATATTAAAACAAGACTTTCTTGAGACATTGGTTCAACATCGAGTTCAGCTTGAACCCATGTCATAGGAGAGTGTTCGTAACTCCAGCTTTTTCTAAAAATTCTTGCAATATCAAGACGAAATCTTTCTTAAGACGTTGGTTCGACATCGAGTTCAGCTTGTACCCATGTCATAGGAGGGTTTCTGTAACCCCATTTTTCATTTTCGAATTCCTTAAAATGTTTAAAACCTAAACTTTCTTGCAACGTTGGATAACATCGACTCAGTTGACCCTAAGTTATAAGAAAATTTTTCAAGATTTCCTTCCAAATTTCTTTTAAATATCTAAAAACGAACATTTCTTGCAACGTTGGTTAACAATCGACTCAGTTAACCCTACGTTATGAGAAACCTTTCAAGTTCTTTAAAATTTCAATCGCATCGAACTAACAAATCCTTCACGACTCGAGGTACTTTTGAAACGCCAACTCGTGGGATGCTACTTTTGTCATTACGTCGCCTCTCGCTATCGTAATCGATCTCTCTTACTCGAAACGCTCTCGCTTGTCAACTCTCGGTCAATTAACTCGCTGTATCGCTAATTATACAGGATCAACTCTCAAAAGTCTACCTGTTGGATTAATTTCGGGACGAAATTTCCTAAAGCAGGGGAGACTGTAACAACCCGCACTTTCGTGCATTGTTACTTCTCGCTACACTCATTACGCCTAGCACCAGAGATTCGGATCATAATGTAACTATATCGTATACGTCGCTATTTCGCAGTATATTCGCATATTTCGCATATTTTATCGCTATAACGCATCACATCGCATACACTAACACTCACGATGTCATTGAGTGAGGACCTAATCTACCCTCCTCGATAGCCGTGATGTGTCACGACGCAAACATTAATGCTAACGATGACTTTTCGCGTGAGTACTACCCCATCGGTCATCGTGACGATGATGATAATACGAGCGAGTGGTACCCCGTCAGTCATTGTGGCACAACGCATCGCAAACTCGAAAGCGCACCCGCAATCACGCGCAACTCGATTATCGCACCGTACAGTGGAAAGTGTGGATACGTATATACGACCTTCTGTGATTAATGATAATAAATATATATATGATAATGTGTAACCAAACTATCGCAACGCTTAACGATCGAAACGGTATGCCAAAACTCAGCTTGTCGGAGGTGTTTGACCGAATGACACTTCGGTCGGACAGCCATCCGGTCTGATAGCCATCCGGTCGAACAGCCATCCAGTCGGACCACATCACCTCCTTTCTCCTCCTTTGCCTATAAATATCCCGTGTCACATCACTTGAACAGTGATGTGACAGCTCTCACTCGACCAGCACGCTCTTGGACCCTTTTCTCTTGATTTCTCGCGATTCTTGTAAGTTTCCGACCTAAATCTTGTACTTCTATGATCTACACTCAATTCTACACCTTTCTATCTTTTAAAAATCCAATTTTAACCGTGAAATCAACTGATTTGAGGTGTTCTAGGATGATGTCATCAAGAGTTCATATGAACTTCAAAGTGTGACCTCATTTTCATCATGAACAACTCAGATCTGAGTGATTTCCACATGTTTTTACACAAATCTCGTCCAAATCTATGTTATCTAATCAAAGGGTTATGTGATTTCGGGTTAAACATGGGAAACCGTCAAGAACGGCCAAATCTGATGGAACGGGGTGGTTCCCGGCCGTTAGAACGGGTCGGACTTGAGGGAAATTACAGTTGTTTAGTACGATATCACACCACCTCGGTCAAATCACCATTATTCTTTTTCAAAACCATCAAGTTTATGACGATCAGGACGTCGGAACGGATTGCCGTCTGACCGGATTTCCGTCCGATCGGAGTGTACTTGGAGCTTTCAACTCATCATCTCAACGAGTGACCATCCGACCGGATTGCCATCCGATCGGATAGTCACTAAACAAACATCATCCAAACAAGTGACCATCCGACCGGACAACATGCCATCCGACTGGACAACATGCCATCCGACCGGACAGCGTGCCATCCGACCGGATAGCCACTAGTCAATTAACATGCCATCCGACCGGACAACATGTCATCCGACCGGACAGCGTGCCATCCGACCGGATAGCCACTAGTCAATTAACAAGTGACCATCTGACCGGACAACATGCCATCCGACCGGACAGCGTGCCATCCGACCGGATAGCCACTAGTCAATTAACATGCCATCCGACCGGACAACATGCCATCCGACCGGACAACATGCCATCCGACCGGATTACCACTAAGAACTATAATTCAACTTTTCACCGTTTAACGCACCGCGCATCGCTTACGCTACCATTCCATGTTCAGACAACTCAGGCGCGCTCTCAATCAACCCAATCAAGTTGTGTTTACTTGCTGAAAGCGCACTGTGAGTATACTTGAACCCATTTTGCTTTTGCACTTTTGGGTGTAACATACGTTGTTATCAAATCGAATTATATCAAATGCTTAAACTACTTATCACTTGCGAATGACTTACGTGCATAGTTATACGTGATGCTAGTTACATATGTGCTAGGACTTATACTCGCGACGTCCCACCATGACTAGTATAGTACTATTACGCCCGACGGGGTCTAGTTTGCCATCGCGTATTCGAGCATCGAGGACTTAGCTGGTAGTATCGGTTTTGTGAGTATATATGTCGTGTATCCCGTTTATGTATGTAGGAATTCGCAGCATTTTTAATCTATTATGCTATTACATATCAAACCTGTATACTCGCCAATACTTTTGTATTGACTTTATTTTAACGTATGTTGCAGGTATAGACGCAGACTACGTCCAATCAAGCTAGGAAGTCTAGAAACTTAACAAAAATCTAGGTTGTCGGATTTGTATTGTTTGAGAGAACACAAAATCTGTGATAACTTATGTGACTGTATTTGTTTATTAGTATGGGATAATGAACGCGTTAAATATTGCCGCTAATAGTTGTTATGGATTCTCCTGAGCAATCTGATTCGCCTAGTGCCGCGCCCCGATGATTCCGCCATCGGTTGGGGTGTGACACAAAGTGTTTAACACATGAAATCTGTTAAGGTCAAACACGAAACTTGTTAAGTCGTGTTGGTTAGTGTCGTGTTATCGTGTCTGTTTTAACATGTTAAGGTCAAACACGAAATCTGTTAAGGTCGTGTCGTATTATTGTGTCTGTGTCTGAAATTGTTAACCCTAATATTCACGTAATTCAAAGTTTATATGTTGTATAAAATATAATACACCAGAAAATTATATACTTAAACATAAACCATGGTTGTAAAAACTCTGACTTGCCTCCGATTAGTCGCTAGTCGGGAGGTTCACCAAGTAATTTTTATTTAGTTGGTCAATTAATCAATAGGCGGTCAACAATGGTCAAATGGAGTCCTAGTTGACAAAAAAATCGGTGGCACTCTAGCGATTCCGGCCAGATTCTTAACAAAAACCTGTAAATTCCGACAGTTAATCCTACCTAGTTGAAAATATGGATCGAAGAAGGTGTTAAAACATGTCTACTTAAAAAAATACATATAAAAATGAAAATTACGAATAACATTCTAATATGATTAATCACTAGTCAATAAACCTAGTCCCTAGCGATACTTACAACTATAAAGCCGCATACACAAAATTATCATATCATCATAATGTTTCACTGACATAATTTTTTTTGAACGACCAACTAAATCACCGAATAAGCATCATGGTATGCCCTCAATCTAGCATATGCATCCCCTCCTCCATAACGGCCAGAGTTGGATACATACCCGAGCCACTGGTTCCAGGGAAAACTCGCCCGAAGGCCAAAGATGCCTAGTTCTAAACTTCATTGTCATCACTAATGTCCTTGAAAACGATGCTAATGTGAGTTGAACTTGGGATCTCAAGAAGAAAAAAACAAGTGATTAACCACTAGACGAACTTCTCAGAACATTTCACTTGACATAAATTTATATATATATAGGGTTAGGTTCATTTGTGAACAACCCCATTGATAGTGAACTGTGTGAACTAATCCTAGTCCTTGATTATAATAACACAAGTGTAAATCAATGGCCAGGATTTGATAATGAAAATACTTAAGTGTATTTTACGAATACACTAGTGTATTTTACGAATACGCTAGTGTATTTTACGATTTGATGATGTAAATCAATGGCCATGATTTGTTAACTCGGTTCACAAATACACTAGTGTTCACTCTAGAACCCTACCCTGTTATATATTTGAGTAAATTGTCATTTTTTTCCCTGATGTTTGTCCCAAATTCGTATTCTAGTCCAAATAGTTTTTTTTTTCTCTAGGTCCATGAGTTTTCCATTTTCTTGCCATTTTGATCACATTGCCTAACTCCGTTAAAGAACCTCAGTTTTAACCGGGGGTATTCTTGGCATTTTTCATAATAATTATAATACTAATAATATTTATAATATAAAACACAAAAAAACTAACTTTATTTTTTGTTTTTATAAAAATCTGATTAACACCCCTACCCTTCTCTCTCGTTCTTCATCCCTCTACTTTCTTTCTCTCCACAACCACTGGCGCCAGTGCCACCACCACCGATCCACAGTCGTCACCCATCCCTGACACTCACCTCCACCAACCACCGTCACTGACCTCTGCCAGCAAAATGTCCACCACAACGTCAGTTAACCTATGAGCACCTTCACCACCGTCACCGACCCCGCCCCATCATAACCACCAGTGCCGCCCACCTCTTTCGCCCACTTCCACAACCGTCACCCACCTCCTACACTCACCTCCACCAACCACCGTCACGCACCTCCACCAACCTTCACGCACCCCCACCCACCTTCACATCACAATAATCCTATTAATCCCCCAACCATTCCCCAAATTCAACCCTTAAAACCCTAATTGCCTTCCATCCCATATCATCATCACTCAAATTCATCACTCCAATCGATTAAATCAAGGGAAATTGGCATGTAATAATCCCACCTAGACCTTATTGGCCATTAATAATCCCACCTCAGAATATTCCCCCCACTGGTCCCACCTTTCACCTATTTTTCCTACAATGGTCCCCTGTTAAAAAACCTTAACGGAGTTAAGTTTTTTTCCAAATTACAAACAGATTTTTTAGGGCTTTTGATTAGAACGACGATACGAGTCCATTGATGTACAACTTGTATCGAAACGGTGCTTCAACGATGAAAACGACACTTCAATTCGGGTGTTTAAATTTCCAATTAACCAAAATCAAGTCACTCGGAGCACCATTTCGAAGTAAGTTTTACATCAATGGACTCGTATCATCGTTCTGATCAAAAGCCCTAAAAAATTGTTTGCAATTTGGAAAAAAGCTTAACTCCGTTAAGTTTTTTTAACGGCGGACCACTGTAGGAAAAATAAGTGAAAGGTGGGACTAGTGGGGGGAATATTCTGAGGTGGGATTATTAATGGCCAATAAGGTCTAGGTGAGATTATTACAGGCTAATTCCCCTTAAATCAAAGATGTGTGTAGATATGGAATGCGAAGGTGCAGATCAGAGGGTGTGTGTATTGTGTGTTTTTCATGGCTGAAGGTGCAAGTGGGTTATCACCCCAAAATGGGTGATGGAGCTCGGTGGTGGTGGCGGCCTGTATGGGGTGTGGTGGCAGTAACGGTGGTTGTGGATAGTTTGGATTGTGTGGCGTGTGGTGGCAGTGGTGGTGCTCGCTAATGGTGGCTGGGGGTGGTGGCTAATGATGGCTGGGGGTGGCAGCTAATGGTGGTGGAAGAGAAAGAGTATGTAGGGAGAGAAAAGTGAGAGAAAGAGAGAGTGAGGTTGTGAAACGGTGGGGATGGTGGTGGTGAATGACGGTGGTAGTGGTGGTGCACGGTGGTGATTACTGTGGTTGATGATCGACGAGGGAGAGTGACATGAGAGAGTGGGGAAGGGGGTGTTTGAGCTTTTTTTTTTATAAATAATTGTTATCATACTTATATTATAATTATTATATATAAATATATATTTAAATGATTAAAAGAAACAAAATTATAAAAATGGTTTTGGATGAAAATGACAATTTAGAATTTTTTTTTTAAAATGCCAAAAATACCCCTGGTTATAAACATGTTTTAGACCGAGTTAGGCAATGTGATTAAAATGACAAAAAATAAAAAACTCAGGGACCCAGAGGTGGAGAAA
The DNA here is from genome assembly GCA_030545235.1 of Helianthus tuberosus. Lineage (NCBI taxonomy): Eukaryota > Viridiplantae > Streptophyta > Magnoliopsida > Asterales > Asteraceae > Helianthus > Helianthus tuberosus. The sequence goes on from CM060408.1 coordinate 106,114,173, forward strand.
AAAAACTATTTAGACTGAAATAACAATTTAGAACAAACATAAACATCAAGGACTAAAATGAAAATTTACTTTATATATTTTTATAAGTCGGAAACCACAGCTATATGAAAGCCAAATTGGGGGAAAATGGTTTCCCACCTAAATAACTTAAAATCTCCCTCCAAAACTCATCAAAATTTGCATATTACATCAATCCAATCTAAAACAATCAAACAAACACGCGTAATCACCATTCAATAAGCGGACACACTGAATCAATCAATGATGTCAACACACGGTGACGATCTTGATCTTCTTCTCTCCCTGCAAGATAGGGTTCTAGAAACCCCGCCTTCATCTCCTTCACCCGGTACATTTCTCTAACTTTTTTGGTTTAATTTAGATTAAAATAGTTGAAATCGATTATTTTTTTATTATTCTGTGAACCCATTAATTAGTGGCGTTTGTTGACTGTTTTTATTCGCATTGATAAATTGCCCTAATGTGTGTGTGTGTTTGTTTGTTTGAATGTTCGATTTAGGGCAACTCATTGTTTCACCAAACACATGTTTAATTAGAGTAACGAAATTAATTCACTTTATTTTTTGTTGGGATTTTCTTTAACAGAATTTGGGTGTGTGTGTGTGTGTGTGTGTTTTTTTTTTTTTTTTGTCTCAATCTGTTTGTAACTGTATATTGGGTATTTGGTGGCATTTTATGTATGTGTTTTCTTGTTACCAGTTTTTGATGATTTATATTTAGGGTGTGTTTTTTAGTCATATGTGTAGGGTGGAGGGTTGTTTGGAAGCCTGTTTAACGAATGATTCGGTTTGGTTGTTTGTGTTAAAATGAGTATGGTTTTGATTTGTTGATAAATAGGGTCAAATTAATCGTAATTTGGGGCTGTTAGACCATGCGTAGTCGTTTGGGTGAATAATGCCCCGCCCTTGGGCGTTGTCCGCCACGTGTCGTCCTAGTCAGGGGCGTAAACGAGCCGGGTCGAGCCCGAGCTCGCCTGGGCTCGAGCTCGGCTCGTCATGTTTTTTTGAAGCTCAAGCTCGGCTCGGTTCGAGCCTACTTATTTGAGTTCGAGCTCGGCTCGCGAGTAAAACCCAAAGCTCGAGCTCGGCTCGAGCTATTTTAAGAACAACCTTAGACGAGTTAAAAACTCGGCTCGAGCTCGCTTCAGTATCGCTTAAACGAGCCAAAGCTCGGCTCGCCAATGTTATCATCATTATTATTATATTATATATAAAATAAATAAATTTTTGTTTGGGCTCGTTTAGACTCGCGAGCCTAAACGAGCTTTGTATTTCAGGCTCGAGCTCGGGCTCGATAACTAAACGAGCTCTATTTCAGGCTCGGGCTCGGGCTCGTTAAAGCTTGGCTCGTTCGAGCTTTTAACCGAGCCGATAACGAGTAGCTCTCGAGCCTCTGGCCTTGTTTACACCCCTAGTCCTAGTCAGCAAATGGGCGTTTTTCTAAGATGGGTGTAGTGGGGATATGGGCATTATGTTAAAAGGTGTGTAAAGAATTAAAAAAATAAAATAAACCATGAAACAACTTGATTGGCCAAAGGGGTTAGATGTGATTGGTCAATGGAATGCCCCTTTTGGCGTGGAATATTAGACGCCCCAACATTTTTTTGGCAAAAAACGCCCACAGGGGCCGCGTTTGGGCGTGTTTTTAGGCATGCTTGGGCTTCAAAACGCCCAAATGGCAGCGAGTACACACGGTCTTAGTAATGCATGTTTATTTGAATAATTCTCAGCACATTGTATGAATACATACAGGGTATCTATCAGATGATGGATCTGGCAGGCAGAGGGGACAAGCAGACATGTCTGTCTTTAGAACTGCTGTTGAGGATTGCTTAGATTATGAGCCCGAATCTTGTAAGAAAAATCTCAAATCTAACCGTGTAAAGAGCTCGAATGACGTTGATGTTGAGAAATTCTCGGGTTTGAGAATCAAGTAAGTGACATCCTGTTCTCGTAAAAACACGTGTTACCTTGAAAAACCATAATAATATCATGTTAATTCTCAGGAACCAGCTGCTCTCTAAGACAGAATTGAGTGATCGATTTGAAGATATTCGATTTGTTCGCTTAACAGCAATAAAGTACACCATACCACTCTATTAATAACTTTTATTTATCGTATTAAATTCTATAACTTTTGTTATATTCGTAGGAATCTTCTGTCTGGGGATACTCTTTCTGGTTGTTGGGCAACTGCCGGAGTTTTATGTAGTACGGGTGAAAAGAGAACTAGTTCTACAGGGAAGCCCTACACTATATGGGAAATCAGTTGTTTAAACGAAAAAACCGTTTCTGTTTTCTTGTTTGGAAATGCCTATCAAAAGAACTGCAAAGAAGAAGTTGGAACCGTATTTGCTCTATTCAATTGTGGTGTTCGTAAAAACCCAAAATCGGTAATAGTTTTCAATCTGATCATGTGCTTGTTATTGTGTTTAACTGGAAAAATATTGACATTCTTGTGTTTTTTTCTTTTTTCTTTTTTAGAAAGAAGGATTTACTTTGACAGTTTTTAATGCTCCACAATTGTTGAAAATGGGAACTTCTGCGGATTTTGGACAATGCAAATCTTGCACACAAATTATTAACAAGTATGTGATTAGAATCATATATATATTTGTAATGAATAGCCATAACTCATAAGTGAATTTTTATAAGTTATACACCTAAAATAAATTATTCATTTAAAATGAGTTTTTTATTACTTATTGTTTTCTATGTGTTTTTAGGCGTAACGGAATATATTGCCAGTATCATAAAAAGGTATGGATGCAGTTTTTTCTATTTTATTTTTTCATTTGTCGCTTCATATTACTTTTGCTGATTAGTGATATATCGATGATTTGAACCGCAGAATGCTTCACAAAAATATTCAACTAAAAGAGTAGAGTTCATGGGAGGGTATGAAAAACACACTTCTATCTTTAGGTTTTAATTTATTTAACGGGGTATTTGGATGTGCCTTCAATTTTTTGCAGCTACTATTAAACTGATTATTTGTAATCTTAAGCATAAGCAGTTTAACATTTCAACTTATTCAAACATGAGAAATTTGTTTAAAATGCGCATCCAAACACTTTCTAAGTACTTTTAACATTTCAAGTGTTTATTTTGCTGTATTTACAAAATATTAGTGGCCCCCACAAAATAGATACTTAGCGTAGATGTAAAAGAAAGCGTCGTTTTTTTTTCTTCAGGAATTTAAAGACAGCCTTCAACTTCAAAGAGAAAATGCAGTCGGAAGGCATTTACATGGTTGAAAACCAGACAAATGTATCTAAGCCTGGACAGCCAAAGAAAGTTTTGTCCGTTGAGGGATTACGAAAGGCGTTAAGGTATACTTATTTATGCGTGTGGTCTTTTCGCGACTTAATCCTGATATTGTTTTCTTTTGACAGCCAAAGAAAGTTTTGTCCGTTAAAGTACTTTAGAAAACCAAAACTAACATAAAAAACATCGACTTGTCACCTTTGTGCGTGTGGTCTTTTTAGCGACTTAATTCTGATATTGTTGACAGTAACGCAGGAAAAGTGACGACGAATGAATACTCGCAAGGAATAAGATTTCTCACTGAAGTTGCAGGTAATGCACTATATTTGTTGGCCACCAAATTTGCTTATTTGTGATTATATTGTGAATAAAAAAGTCAAACTTGACTAACAGGAAAACCAAGTTCAACTATAAATCAACCAAATAAGAGCTCAGATAAAAGGAAAACGCCGATTGGGGGGTCAAATCCGCCTGAGGTCAAGACAAGTCAACAACTAAATGCGAAGAGAATAAAGATTGAAAAAGGTCAAACATCTGCAGTGAAAGTCAAAGAAGGGACACAAAAGATGGTTGAGTTAGAAATTCTTAGTTCAGATGATGAGTTAACTTTTCTTTGAGATTCTTATGTGTTGACTTTTTTCTCTATTGAAATTTTGTGTAAATTGTAAGATACCCACTTTATTTTATCTTCAATTCGCCGGCTTACATGAAGTCTTCAAACGAGCCGAGCCGAGCCCGAGCTCGACCAGGCTCAAGCTTGAGCTCGTTTAACATATGAAAGCTCGAGCTCGGCTCGATTCGAGCTTTATTTTTGAAGCTATTATTATATAAATATATGTTTAATATATTAATAAAAAATATATAAACAGAAAGCTCGATTAGGCTCGCGAGCCGGCTCGAGCTCGATAAGCGAAGCTCGGGCTCGAGCTCGTTTAAGCTCGGCTCGTTCGAGTTTTTTTTCGAGCCAAGCTCGAGTAGCTCGGCTCGTTTGCATCCCTAATATAACAAATTAAAAAAATCTGACCATTTTGCCCTTCATTAAAATAGAGGAAAAAGATAAAAAAACTGGATGTTAATTGAAAAATCTGATCAGATTTTGATTTTGGATGAAAATGACAACAAAATTGAAACCACAGGGATCCAGATTCAAAAGGTTTGAGTTTTGAACTAAAGTTGCGAAAGTGACCAAACCTTAGGGACCATTTTGGCAGTTTACTCATTTTTTAATTTTGTGTTACTTTCAGAATTATGTATATTTTAAGAGGTAGTTTAGGTGACACATCATATTATCCACCTAACTAATCGTAGTGTGGTGATCAGATTAGCTACTTCTTAAAAAAATATTAAATAAAGTCAAAGTCATGGGTTGACTTTGTTAATGTCATTAAGGGTGTAGATTATGTGCTTTTATCTTGTTAATATATATGTAATTTCATTAAGGGTGTAGTTGATCTGAGCTCTAGCTCGTCTAATTTAAGAGAGCTTGATTTCGGATTGTTTCAAACCTTATTTTTGTATGATAAATTTTCAAAATTGGCTTAGCTCTTTTTTTATTTAACTAAATAATGTGCATACATGTGTAATTATTTTCTTATAAATTTATACCTACAGTTTGATATAAAACACAATATGTATATTATTTAGTACATTTATCATTATGTGTGTATGATAATATATATTATGTTATTGTATATACAAGAAGGGTAAAGTTCTTGTACAAATAATCTTAACATACTAAACATACAAATTGAAGGAAAACTCAAAAAGACAAGGTGGCATTTTTGTAATTATCAATAACTATCAAAGTTACTCTACAAATATACCTAAAAAAACCTAACCACTCCCCCCCCCCCCCCCCCCCCTCAAAAAAAAAACCTAAACCCCCCCCCCCCCCCCCCACCCCCCAAAAACCTAAAAAAAACCTAACCCCCCCCCCCCCCCCCCCCCACCCAAGCTAAAATGCTAAAAACTAAACCCCAAAAAAAACACACAAAATATTTTATTTTATTTTTTTAACATTTTTTATTAAAAAAATCGCTACTTTTAGTAGCAGCAAAATTTTTTTTTTTTTTTTTTTTTTTTTTTTTTTTTTTGCTAACGAAATGTAGCGATTTTTTAATAAAAAATGTTAAAAAAAAAATTTGTGTTTTTTTAGGTATTTTTGGTTGTAACTTTGATAGTTGGTGGTAATTACAAAAATGCCACCTTGTCTTTTTGGGTTTTCCTTCAATTTGTATGTTTAGTATGTTAAGATTATTTGTATTTGATCTTTTGCCTATACAAGAAAGATATAAATTATTATATCTTTATAAATAAAGATTTGTCTAGTCTTGTAAGTCTAGTCAAACTTGTTATATGAAGCTTGGCTTGATTTGAGCTTTTAGCGAACAAATCTTGAGTTGTCCACGAGTGGTTAGCCTGTTTACATTCTAATGAAAGATAAAGATTTCAAATAAAGTATGTATCTCTAGGAAGTGGATTAAGAACATTATTACTAAGAGCATTCACATTGGAGCCTCTATCTTCATCTATATAATTTAATCAAAAAACACATTTTTCTCTAAATTAAGTTTACTTTTCAAAAACCTCTCATATTCAACCTTTTCTATTTCTCTATTATACCCACAATAACGTATTTTATTATTTTTTTCTCTTTTCTACATACCTACAACAAAAATACAGAGGCATGGATATTAGCCTCTAAATATAGAGGTTTACTTTAATATCTATAAAACTTTCTCTATTATAGAGATTCCAATATAGTGAAGTTGTTATTGTTTTCTCTATTTTTTCTTTTATATTATATAGAATTTACTAATATAGAGGTTTCAATGTGAATACTCTAATATGTTTCATTTTATTAATATGACCTAGAAGTATATTATCATATATCTTAAAGGACAAAGTCGGTGGCCTTTGCCACCGACCAAAATACCTCGCCTTTTTCCTTCTCAGCTTTCACGTATCTTGCAACGTGTGTCCCCTTCTGCTATCATCTCCAAGTGCTACTTTCACCTTTTTCTCAGATGAGAACAATCGGAAGTCCCCAGTGCAAGATTCAGAGGATTAGAACGCATAAGAAATCAAGAAATCATCAAATTCCGGTAACGCTATAACGAATTGCAGCAATGGGTTTCACGATTTTAGCTCTAGGATTTCAAATCGTTTAGAGGGCTTTGAAGTTGCAGGCTACCAGGACCTTTATTTTGCTGTTCATGTGAGTTTCCCTTAACAAATTCCTTTTAATTCACAGTCTAGGGTTTCTTAACTGAGTTTAGGTTTCATGTGTGCTGCTCTTATGTCAAACTGAATGAACTTGATTCATGTATGGTTGGTTTTGTTATTTGCCGAAGACAACGGCTTTATGAAATTTTGCTAGGATGTCTCGACATTTATAAATATCAGTAAACTAAACTATCGTATGGATAAATTTGCTTTTTTACAAATTTTGGCGAATGAAAGGGACATTATCTAACTATCTAAGTGTGTATCCCTGCTAGACTTCCAGACGAATATATCCATTAGTTAACCACTTGCTTCTTTACTCAATTAAGTGCTGTTGTTTGAAGTGTTGTGTTGCGTTTTTACCCACGAATCGAATAAGAAATGTAGAATAATGTGTTTTGGTTAGTTTTCAAAACAGGACCCGAGTAAATGAAAGTAAACTTTACCATGTGTATGATAAATAAAATAAAAGACGTTTTTACCGGAAATTTGTACAGTTGAATAGTGATATCCCATGTAAATTCAATGAGTTTGTGCCGTAAAATTAATACTTTGGATAGCGAAAATCAAATTCAGGTGTCATGAAAGTAAATATGCATTTAATTTGAAAATAATCCCTACCCAGTTTCAATACTTTTCGAATATGCCTTTGAACACTTCTATACACGTCAAACATGGTGTCAAAGTGAAAGTGCGGTAGATCGTGTAGGGCATCATACCCGAGAGATCGGAGAAGGCGTTGGTGGTTGAACTCGGTGTTGACAAAGGTCATAAAGAGGCCTTTGGAATTGAGGTTTTTAAGAAGTTTTAACGTTCGGTTAACGTGACCTTGCGTTAGTGCTGGTATTACATAAAAAACGATATCAATATAGTAACACCAAAAACTTAAAAAAATCTCAAATGCCTCAGCCTTTTTTCCTTAACCCAAAATCACATCTTCATTTGAAACCATGTACCAGGCTAAAGAGACTAATGTGTCTCAATGTGTGTTAGTGAGTGTGAGACAGTGAGAGCAACTCCTCCCCAATCCCTCTCATCCTTCTCATTTCCGTAACCGACGCCGGCGAAGGCCTGGTCTTTCTGCTAGCCTGTCCTCCCCTCTAGCTTCATGTTGTGAGACTATGTTTCCAGCGGCATCGTGTTGATGACAGGGGCTGCATCCGAGTGAGTTACGGAAATTCTTTGAATGTATACAGAATAGGAAGCGTGTCGTGCGTGTTCTGCAAAGAAATGATAATATGCGCATTCGTTGGGCCACATTAGGCAATATCAGATTGGATAAAATTGCTTTAAAGCAACTGGGACAAGGTACTAGCTGTGCCGCTATCAGATAAAACAAACTGTATAACACATTCTAGAGGTGCACAAAATAGCCATTTACCTAACTGTTAGGGCGCCAGAGCTGAGAGATCGGAGAAGGCGTTGGTGGTTGAACTCGGTGTTCACAAAGGTGATAAAGAGGCCTTTGGAATTGAAGATTTTAGCAAGTTTTAACATTCGATTAATGTGACCTTGGTGCTGGTATTACATAAAAAACCAATATCAATATAATAACACAAAAAACTTAAAAAAAAATCTCAAATGCCTCAGCCTTTTTTGTTTTACCCAAAATCACATCTTCATTTGAAACCATGTACCAAGGTAAAGATACTAATGTGTGTCAGTGTGTGTGAGACACTGAGAGCAACTCCTCCCCAATCTCTCTCATCCTTCTTATTTTCGTAACCGATTCCGGCGAAGGAAGGGTCCGTTTGTCCGTCCTTCATCTAGCCTCTCCTCCCCTCTAGCCTCATGTTGTGAGATTGCGTTTCCAGCAGCATCCTCTTGCTGACAGAGGCTGCATCCGACTGTGATACTGAATTTATTTTACCGTATGCAGAATAAGAAGCGTTTACATGCGTGTTATGCAAGGAAATGATAATATGCGCATTCGTTGTGCCACATTAAGCAATATCACGTTGGATAAATCTGCTCTTAAGCAATTGGGCCAAGGTACTAGCTATGCCGCTAAATGTATAACACATTCTACAGGTGCACAAAATAGTCGTTTACCTAACCGTTAGGGCGTCAGAGCCGAGAGAACGGGGAAAGCGTTGGTGGTTGGCCAGGTTACTAGCTGTGCCGCTATCAGATAAAAGAAGATGTATAACACATTCTAGAGGTGCACAAAATAGTCGGTTACATAAGCGTAACTGGTTATTAACAAAAATTGTAACCGGTTAATAACCGGTTCAATTTGTGTGCGTTGCGGCTGTATACGAGTGGGCGATGATGGAATTATTTGACCTGGACCCAACGTAGGTCCAACATGCTAACAAAATATAATAAAAACTACTTTTAGACAGTTTTTGTAGCAGTTTTGAAACGTCAATAAAGACTTTTAAACAAGGCTAATGATGAAAAAAATTGGCACCAGCTTTTTCTTATTCACAATACACAACTTAGAGCAATGAAGAGAGGGTAACAGGATGAAACGTGACTATTTAATATCACACACACACACACACACTTTACATAGATAACAAATACACCTTTTCTTTAAAAAATATAGTCTTATATTTTTTCTAATAATAATAATAATAATCTGCATGTTTTCTCTTTGGCTTATACGAACAAGCGACACCATTTTATTTCATACCTTCTGATTTTTATTTACTGTTTAGGGATTCGTTTTATCATTCTTGATCAATACTGTTACAAACCGAATCAATACTCACCGGACAATATCAATGTTATCAGAACCGGTATTGATATTCATTTTTTTCACTTTCGATCGCTGTACAACATAAACAAATAAAATTTATGATTGTACGATATAAATTCGATTTATGTTACGTTTTGATCGAATTGCAATACAACTATAGGATACATTGAGTTCAATCGGATACGTCAGAACGCACGTTTTCATATGGTTAACACATCACATAACGCTTGGACTAATTCGATCGATATTTGCGCAGTACCCGCGCCGCAACACGCGCGGGTCTTATTACTAGTTCATATCAAAGACAAATATACACACTATATGTGGTAACTTTTTATTTTTAATTTTTTTTTATTTTTGGGAAATCGGCTTTTAGGAAACTAGTAGCATGATAGAAATTAAAATGCTTAACACATCTCAATCATCATCATCATACTCAGTAAATCCCACCAATAGCAAATCTAAGGTAGGGTCTGAGCAGGGTAAGATGCAGACATCCTTATCTCTACTCCGTAGGAATAGAGATGTTGCTTCCAATGAGACCCTTGGCTCAATAGTAGTTTTGTATCAAGCGTTGGACATGAGGCACATAACACTCAGCAATCGGGACAAAGGCCGATTTGTGCATGTACCCCCTTGTTTTTTGGCTATCAACGCCACCACATGATGCATGATTAGCCGTCCGCCGCTAAGCCGCTTTGAACGTTATTTTCACGAAATTAGTAAAATACGTTAAAATTAGTGCAATTTCACTTTTGTCCTATAAAGGCCCACACATATATACATTATATGTGTACACCGTAAGCAGGGCGTGATTAATATATCTCAATAATATATCAATATGAAAGGTGTTTCTGTTATAATATCTCAAAAAATAGTGTGTAAGTGCCTTTGTATTACTAGGGTTTGGTGTTTTTGCGTTTGTTTGAGAAGACCCATAACATTAATTGATTATCATTGATATCTAATTGGTTTAGAAATCATGTTGAAGATTCATCAATGTGAAGGAGATAGTATGTTTTATGTTTTCCTTTAAAAAAAATCAGTATCATGATAACACGTGTTGGTTAAAAAGTAATCAACATAGACAACATCAGATTAAAACTATACATGTATTAGTTTTGAAATCAAGTAATACATTTGATATACAAATAAATATTGTGTATAACAATATACTTCGTTATAAATATCCATGGTATTGTTCTATAGTGTCATGCCAGCTTATTTAAAATGCTACATCAAATAAAAAATAAACGATTTTTCTCTATAAGAGATTTGTATATGTGTTGCACCAACCTTGTTTAAATGGCGTGTCAAAAATAAACTGTTTGGTGTTACTCTACTTGTACATATGTGTTATCGTTTATGGTGCGTCAAACATATAAATGACGCGTCGGAATTGTAAATGTTATTAAATATATAAAATAAAGGGAACGAGAAGAATCGACACTATTCCACCACCCTGAATAATGTAACCATGCATGTATAACATAAAGATGACCTAAGATCTGAAAGTTAACACTGTTTGACTGTCGAGCCGTAGTAATTTTCAACAGAACTCTTTGGTCTTAGGTCTAATTGACGACGTATCGATCCACAGTCGATCCTTCGCATTGTTCGTAAGGCTTACTGTATTTGGGTAATCTCGTTTAAACATCTTTTTAATGTAAGTATTAGGACTCATTTACAAACACGTATATTTTCAGGTGTCATTTAACTTACATTTTATTATATTTTTCATCTTTAATATAAGTAAATTATACCTGAACATGCACACACATAAGATATAATACAAGAATTAAGTATGGCGTATTTGAAGTTACCATAACAATTTACTTAATATATAACTACATCTCTTTTGTCTAACTTGGCTATGATTATAAGTTATCATTTTGAAAAATCAAAAGTCTAATAATTAAAATTGTTGGAATTGCATATTACCTTTAGACTATCTTGTAGTTAACTTTACACATAATTTATCATCATGGGTTTACAAAAGTGACAAATGTTGAACCAATTATAAACCCTTCTTTTTAAAACATTGCCTAACTAATAGACAATTCTGGATGCATTAGAATGATTGGTTTATAAGGCTTTGGGGGAGCTGAGGTGACAGTCGACCCCGGCGGGGAACACCGCCACCCCTCTTTCTTCAGTGCAGGCAGGGAAACTCTCGATCCGTTTTGCTTGTTTGTTGATTGGAGGAAAATAGGGGGGGGGGGGGGGTGTGAAGGGGAACCATTTCCCTTGATGGAGATGGAGGGGAGGTGGTGATGTAGAGGTGAAGATGATAATGTGGATGTTGGTAGGCCTGTAAACGAACCGAACGAACACGAACATAGACATGTTCGTGTTCGTTCATTTAACTTTAATCGAACACGTACATACAATCGAACACATTTTTTTGTTTGTGTTCGTTCATTAAGAAATCGAGCATGTTCGTATTCGTTTATGTTCGTTCGTTTAAAGCCTAAACGAACAGTTCATGAACACAAACGAACATAAAAAAATAACTGGACATATTTGAATAAACATAAACAAACATAAATAACGAACACAAATGAACTATATTGCAATTCATTCGAAAACACATCTAAATTAGGGTTCACAGATACTAAAATTAAGTAGTGGTTTTTTATATAAATATTAAGTAAGTGATTACTTAAAATCTAAGAAAAAAATGTGAAAAATTTTATTACTAGAAAATTCAATTACTAATTAGTTATACTTATATAAGTAGCTAGAAAACCTAATATTTATATAAATATAACTATTTATATATTTACTAAAATTTAAACGAACGTATATAAATGAACGTTCACAAACATAAATGAACGAAGATAAACAAAAGTTCACGAACATAACTGAACGAACACAAGGTGTTTTTTTTTTGTTCGTGTTCGTTCGTTTATTAAATAAACGAACATAAATGAACTTCCCGCCGAACAAGTTCATGAACAGTTCATAAACGTTCAATTCGTTTACAGGCCTAGATGTTGGGGAGGGCCCTTCCACACCCCCACAACCTAAGATTTTGCCTCCAAAAAGTTAGCAGGGGACAAGTTTGGTTGGAGGTAGAAATGAGAAGGTGATATTTGGGGACTAATTATTCCAAATTATGAACATGGACAAGTAGTTTAATCATTATTCTCAACAACTACTTAACTAAACCCTTAAGGTATCATCCAACTTCTTTTGTTTTGTGATTATACCAAACTAAGTAAAAGGGTATATCTATTTTATATTTGTTTCATTTTTTTGCGGTAAGGTTACAATAGCTAATTATAATTTTAATTTTAATGATATATATTTGAGAATTGAGAATAAGTTTTATTTGGAAATAAAGAAGACAATTTGTGTACCAACATGAGTACTTTTAAACAATTTTTAGCAAGTTTTGTAATCTTATTAGATCCTAGATTTTGATTTTCCAATATAGAGAACTATTGTAATCCTATTAGTTTATTTAATTTAACTTTGGATATCTTGGAGCTTTGTAGCTTTTGGTCCCAACTTGGAGTCTTGGACCTAGCTAATGGCTTCTTCACTTTCCAAAGTCTTTATTGGGTTCCAATACATTTTTTTTCAATAAAAACCTTGAGAATCAAATATTTAACATTTTTGTCATTCCGATTGATTTTTAAATAGTTGTTGAAGTATTTCCAACTAGAGGTAAATTTTTAATTGTTATTGTCAAGCCTAAAAGTTATCCATGTCTCTCTCCTTAATATCGATGAGTTTCACAAAATTTAGCTTTGTAAACTGAGGCTAACAAGGACAGCCGTGATACGGGTTGGGGAGTTAGATTTATTAGCAACATGTAACTCCCATAACATTAAAACAATTTTTTTTCTTATTCGTAAATAGGCTAGGGTTTGCTATTCAGAAAGGGGTAGCGGCGCAGCTTGTTGCTCGCTTACCTGCGATATTGATGTAACTCGGCCAGTTCTTACAGTAATAAAAAATTTTGATTGATTTAAACCAAAAAAAAAATAAAAAAAATCGTAAATAATCTTGGATAAAACATGTTTCATAAACACCTTTTTAACATAACAAAGTCCAAGAAGCCTTCTTTTCAAACTAGGAAAGCCAAACCATTTGTCTTTTCAAACGTTCTAAATGTAGCACAAAGAAAGTCCAATTCTTGATTACAATGTCAAGATGTACATAAGGGTTCACCTTATTAGTAATCATAACATAATTTAAAGGGGCAATTACATATATTGTAACATTAGCAACATTTAAAAGGTTGTACACTTTCGATCGTTTTTGTGTTTAATAAAATTTTATATTTTATTTACGAAATACGTAATCATGCGATCGAGCAAGACGATATTCACGACATTTCCGGAACAAAATCTAAGTTACACGTGCCCTAATACCCTTATATAGCATAAATATTAGGTTAGAGGGGTTAACATAATACAAGTCCAGGGGCTAAAACTATCAAAAACAAAAATATGCCTGTCAGGAGGCCTTACGGATCGTAAGGCAAGTGGTCACGGTCCGTAAGGGACCCCCTGACAGCAGATTCATGCTGGCAACAGCTGTTTGCTGCAGAAAATGCCACATTTCTCAACCATGCCACATCCAATCTGGTGTTAACACATGTTTGGACACTAAGCAACTCCCTAAGACACTTGGCAACACCTCCTTGATCTAAAACACTATAAATAGCCCTTCGATTCATCCATTTTCTTCACACCACCTCAAAACACTTCAAAGTCAAAGTGTGAAGTTTCTTCTTTTTATCTTCTTGGAGCTTGCTTCTGCATTGAGACCTCCTTTTCTTAGTTCTAATCCTTCATCAAAACACAAGTAAGTATTTCTCCTAGTCCATTTCATTTATTTGGCTAGTTATGAGCCAAAAGTCAAGCAAATTGACTTTTGCTTTGACTTTCGGTTCCGACCTTTTCGGTCAAGTCAAAGTTCAAAATGAACTTTGCTACGTGATTGTAATAATGAAGGTGTTAATCCCTTCCGATTACACCCTCTGATCATCATCACGTTTAGTAGGCGAAATGACGAGACAAACTTTTACGAAATAGAAGTAAAAAACGCAGAAAATGCATTTTACGACGAAAGAGTTTCAAGTATTAAAACTAGAAGTTTTAACACCAAATCAGTTTATACAACATTATTAGACATGTTTCATGCTCGACAAATAAGTTACCCATTTAACGCGACTTTATCGATATTACCGCTTTAAACACACAAGTGTACATGCATAGTCTAAATTCCCGCTATCATGTCAAAACTTAACATATCATCATACACATATTCTAAATCACATAACACATTGTAACACATAAGGTTCACCCATGAACAACCCATTCTAGTGTACATTGAAAAACACGTATTTTAGTGATTCGGTAACGTTTTCGGGCGTCGAAAGTCACGTATGACTAACCAAATACCAAGTAAACTTAATATAAGTTAAAATAATTATATTTATATCAAAAATATCAGTTTACTTACTGATCTAAAATAGTTTTATAAAAATCCTCCAAAAAGCCGATTTTTACCCGTTTTACCGCATAGTTTTGCATCAAACGTTACTATAACCATCCCAAATCGTAATGACTTGATATTTTAACATAATCCATGTTATTTACTGAATAAAATGGTGGTTATACTCATGATAGTGCAGGTCTCACATAAGACACACAAATCATATCATTTCACCCATTTTACAATTTTCTAAGCCCCATGTACAACATGTAAAGCTAGTAAACCTATGACAAAGTTTCATGCCATTTTAGCACACTAAATAACATTATTTTTAATGTTTATAATCTGATTAAAATCACCTTTGTCATAACATAACATTATCATTTCATGACCATTTAATTAACATTCATGCTTAAGTACAAGCATCTAATGCACCCATATCATGTCATCATCATCTTACATGAACTTAAATGCATCCAAGAATATATTTATTTCATGTTCATATAAACCAAAACATGTTTATCACATCATCATCTAATCATGTTTACATAAATGCAAAATATTCTTCCATTTATGAACATATGACAAAAACCCACATGCATGTGTACATATACATACATACACGACATATATACACATATACATAAACTTTCAAAGTTTCACTTTTTCACATGTTCATCTCAAATCATAAAACCCTTTTGGAACATTCTTTTGATCACACATGCATTTCACTTTACAAGAATCATGTCAAACAAGAATCCATCAAAAGTCAAAACTCAATCTCTAACACATACACACACATATATATGACCATACATACACACATACTCTTCCATTTTTGTTTTGTTAAAAATCTTATTTGTTATTAGTTTCAAGTTAGTGAATCATCCAAGAACCTTGAGAAACTTCCATCATCATCAATATCATCAAAGATCAAGAACAAGGATTTCAAAGTAAATTTTATACCTTCAAGATTTTGATGGGTTTTTGACAAAGTGTGATGATATGGAGCTTGGTTCTTGCTTGAAACACCTTTTAATCACATTTGGATCTTCAAATGAGCTTGAAACAAACTTGAAATGGCCTTGATTATTCAAGAACAAGCTTAAAAATTTTAAAAATGGTGAAGTAAAAGGGTGTTCGGCCGAAGCTTTTTAGAGAGAGAGTGTAGGATCGTTTTCACGACCAAACGAGTCGTTCAGAAGAGTTCTCGGATCAAATCAGAGGCGGAATTCAAAGATTTGATCTTCGTTTAGCTTGTTATACACGTTTACAGTCTCTTGTATTGATTATCTTGACGTTACAATGGCTGGAGACAATTTGGCAGCACCTCGGCTCCAAAATCATAAAGTTACAAATGAAAGACATGAGCTCACTATTTATAGGCAGGCCAGTCCACATGAAGTGGCTTTCACCAGTCCACATGAACTGGACACTCCACTTCATGTGAAGTGGCCACTTCACATGAACTGGACACTACCACTTCATATGAACTGGCATTTCGCCACTTCACATGAACTGGATCTGCCCGTTCGTGTGAACTGGTCCAATAACCCTAAAAAACTATTTTCTAGGCTACTGAGCTCCGATCTATCCTATCTAGACACACGAATCGATACAAGACGAAGTCAACAGACATATGCACTAACAGTCTCCCCTTGGATGTTGACGGAGTCTTCAGTACGAGATGCCAGTACGTCAAAACTTCAGTCTTGATCAGTCTTCTTACTTTTTCCAAAATATTTGACACTAAAGCATCCATCAAACTCTCTCTTTCATACTATTTTCAAAGTATTTGACACTGAAGCATTCTTCAAATTCTCTTTTTTTTTCACCATTATCAGCTATTCTTCCATAATCTGAACTGGCTCTTTCACTCTTCAATCTCCCCTTTGCTAATTCCGGGATCGTAATCTGATATAGCACTTTCACAGGTTTTGTATCGGAAACCTGGCTTTAACTCTGCACAAGCTTCGACTCGGGGATCTACACAAATCTCTTCCCAAGAGTAAGATTTAACTTTATGTTTACCACTTGTATTTAAAATGATTAAATTGGTTTCAAATTAATGAGCCATTTAGTCATTTCAAAAATATTTCTCATTTTAACAAACTCCCCAACCCAATGTTGTTCATCATGTATAGCACTCGGAATTTTTAAAATCAACTCTTCAACATCAGTTGTCGAAAATAAGATGAGGTAAAATCTTTTTGATTTTTCAAAATTTTATGTTAAAACACATTCTTTTTGGATTTTTGTTTTTAATGAAAAACAGTAAAGAAATATTTACAGTCAATATTTTTTTTTTGTGAGTTTGTGTAAGAGGATCATATCAGTTTATGAGACAAATCACTAGCACCGTTAAGCTTTAAACATATTAAGTTCTAAACGATTCACATAGATTGACGATATTGTTGTCCTCTTAAACTCAATCTAAAAACTTTCGAAATGCTTACCGATACGTTAGGGTATATTAATTTTGCACTAAATTCTTATGGACCCCACGATCTCAGCATATCCCCTCATCATGCAATACACTAACTCTAGTAATGCCTTTAAACTTTCATCAACTGTGATATGTGCGAAAACAACGCAGAATGTTTAAACATTAACAATCATGTCAATCTTTCGATACACAGAGAAAGTCCAATGTTTAAACAAAATAAGAAATAAAAAACAAGTTGAAATTGTTTAGGCTTTAACCACCAGTTCGATACTCCCGTATACGCAGAGGTGATCCAAAGCTTAAACGAAACACCAAAGAAAATAAAGCAGAACGTTTAGGCACTAACATCCAGGTCGATACTCACGTATACGCAGAGGATGTCCAATGCTTAAACAAAATAAAGAAATAAAACAAGTTTAAATCTTTGCAAAATGAAATGCACAATCACAATGACTTTTTCAGCAAGTTGTGAAAATTCACAAACTGACCGGTTTTTATGCTCTTTAGCATTCAGCGATTACTGAGTTGGCACACAATCAAGAAGGACAAAACTAAGTACTATGCTTTCGACCGTGTTTTCCACTAGAACTATGCTTTTTTATTTAAGTTTGTATCGTTATCGCAAATCTACTAGTCTAGCTGAGCCTATCGTCACATCTTTAGTGAGACCGTTTATCACATTTTACTTTCCAAATCTTTAGCATGCTGTGATAGTCCAACTGATTTACTATCATTTCCTCTTTTTCACAACAAAACTCATTTTGAAATTTTCAATGTTTTTGACATTTTCAAATTTTTTTAAATTTTTCTCCCCCTAAAATCAAAATATGTTTCAATTTTGATTTTCTGAGAAAATTTGAAAACAAACTATACAAATAAAATGACAACCTGATGAGAATTGCCTCAATTCGCCATCCACTTGGCTTAAACAATCAGAACTCCCCCTGACAACAAACTATTTTCCCATTATGATTTCAAAACACTTAAGTTTGTTTTAATCAAAATGGTTTTTCCGGAAAATTAGTTTAGTTGATCATTTCACAAACATGGGGTTTCATTCATCACCTTGTCCTTTCAACCACTTGTAAAAACTATCACTTGTACGTTTTTCACACACATTTTTCAAGAATGATGCCGATTCATGCTCCACGATTACCAACTTGGGAGCTCCGGCAAGTCAGGTTTTCAGACAAAGAATGGTGACACCTAAGCCTGACCAGCCTTGGGTGTATCCGAGTTATTTTCACTCGGTGTGTAAGTTTTCCTCTTGGATTCATAGAATTCCTTTACCCCTTTTACCTTACCATCGACCATCTTTCCAAAAATGTTTAGAACATTGGGGTTAAAGGCTTTTTCAACATCAAAATCTTTCTTTTCAGAAAAAAATTGATTTGAAACCTCGACTTTGTCAACTTTTTGTATAAAATTTTCAGCTCGCAATGGTGGAAAGTTGATATCATCCATTGGCGGCACTGAATTTTCACTTTTGAGCTCAACTTGTGGCTCCTCTGATTTTGACGAATCAGAATCATCACCAGAATGTGGCTCATCTGACTTTGATAAGCCAGATTCATTGCCAACACGTAGCTCCTTTGTTTCCGAAGAAACAAATTCATTGCTAACCACTTCAACCTTCTTTATCTCCTCTTTTGTCCTCAGATTTGCATCTGAAGAATTCGGTTTACTTGACTTTGTTGTCGAGTGAAGCGATTCATCAGCACTCTTATTTGTTGTACCCGAGGACAAAATCCTTTCAAGGTACTCTCGAGCTTTCTTTCTTTTATTTCTCAGTCGGTCTTTCTGCCCTTGTGAAAGCTTCACTTTCTGTTCTTTCACCTTCTGTTCTTTCACCTTCTGTTCTTTGGGCTTTTCTTTGACCTTGACTGATTTCTTCATCTTTTTCTGAGTTTCAGCCCTCGATCTTTCCATTGATTTCATTGGGCAATCTCTTGCAATATGTCCTTTGAATTGGCAGTTATAGCATCTCCTCGTCTTAAACCACTGATTCTGGCAGTTAACAGCAATGTGTCCTTGAACACCACAAGTGTAGCACACTCTGTTATCGTACCATTCACCACTTTCACACCAAACGCTCAGATCATAACATTGTCTGGCTTTGTGGTAATCATCACTCCTCCTGAAAGTTGGATTTATCTTTGAAGCACTGTGGTCAAACCTGCACCACTTATTACCAACTTTTTGTGAGTTTTGATTTTCAAATTTTTGTGATTTTTTTATAACGATTGGATGACTGAACTGATGACCTTTTATTGTTGTTTTGAAATTTTTTTGATTTTTTAACATTTTGTTTTTGTTCTACATTCTTCTTAACAGGTTTTTGCTTTGAGCATTCACCTATTTCAGTCGAATGTAAAACAGTTTCTTTAAATTTTTCTTTTAATTCCAAAAATATTTTCTTTTTCTCTTTTTCATCATCAGCTTTATCATCACAATCTTCAATTATGACTTTGTCATAATTTGTGACATTGTCACTTATTGGAACTGCATTGATCGGTTTTGGACAGATATAATCTGATTTTGATGACAAATTCACAAAACCTTTCAATTTATTCTCTAACTCCTTGATTTTATTTCGAGCACTGTCAGCTTCATTTTCAAGCCGAATGATTTTCTGAAGATAAGAATTTATTTCAATTTGTTTTTCAATGTCATTTTTGCCAAAAATAGATTTCTCATCTTCTAAAATCTTTATTTGACTTTGAAAATCTTTTTCAATTTTTAATTTTTCATTTTCAAACATTTTTATTTTATTTTCAAAATCTTTTTCTTTTTCTTTCAAAATTTTGTTTTCCAATGTCAAACTCTCCACATTTTCCAAGAGTTTGACATTGTCTGCTTCAGATTTATCACAGTTTAAGCACTTCTCAGACATCTTTTCAGCTTCAGCTTTCTTCTCAACTTTGATAGCTGAAATTTCGTCAACTTGCTTCTCTACCACTTGAACATTTTCCTCAGATTTGACTTTTACTTCAACAGTTGTTGCTTTATGATTCTTTTCTTCTGAATCAGACTTCAATTTTCTAATTTTTTGGAACTCAAGTTCTTGAGCTTGAATCTTCTCTATGAAACCACTAAGATTCATATTTTCAAAACTTGTATTGTTCTTTAACACCATCAAATAAGTTCCCCACTCATCATATGGCAATGCGTCTGCCAATTTATCGATCCACTCCTCATTAGTCTTAGTTATCTTCAATCTTCCCATCTCCAAAACTAGATGGCAATATCTTTCAATCAATTCTTTTGTAGACTCTCCCTTGATACCCGTAAAACTATCAAATTTCTTCTGTGCAATATAAAACTCAGAACTCATTTTTCGGTATTGCAATATTTACAATGATAGATTTTCAAATGATACGAAAATTCCCACAATCTAAGATCAGTTCAATCTCTTTCTCAAACAACTGAATCAGATGAATATCCGATTGAATGGCAAAAATCAGACGACAACGGATCAGGTGAGGATTTGCTCGGGCGGGTATCCGATGCTTGACAAATCACTTTTACACGATCTGACAACCTCAAACGATCTGAGAGACTATTTCACATGAACTGCGGTCAATTTTAAATGACCTGACGTCACTCCATGCGAACTGGAAACATTTCATACGAACTGAACTTACTACTTCAAACGAACTGAACCTGGATGTGGTCAAACTCTGATTTCTGATGAAATTGACAATCTAGGATTGTTCTATAACAAAAACCGATTGCAATGATGTGTTTTTCGTTCAATATCGTCCACTGATTCGTTCTAGATCTAGTTTTGAAGATTCAGTTCATGCGAATTGGTCCAGATTTCAAACGAACTGGTTGATTTTTGATAAAATTGATCAATTTTAGGTCGATTTTACCATGTATTTTGTTAATCAATTGATTAAAACTCAGTTTTACAGGTTTTGTGACAAATTCAGATCATATTAACCGATGAATCTTGGTTAATTTCGAAAAAATGTGAAAGAAAAGAGTAGAAATCAGAAAATCTCGGTGAAAACAAGCTGAATCGGTAAGAATTCTTCCTCCTGAGCTCTGATACCACTTGTAGGATCGTTTTCACGACCAAACGAGTCATTCAGAAGAGTTCTCGGATCAAATCTGTGACACCCCAGGAAAACCGGGAAAACCATACAACTTAACTAGCTTCCTCAGTGAGTGCTTACCAAATTCCGGGACGAAATTTCTTTCAACTTGGGGATGATGTGACAACTCGAAATTTAGAACCTTTCATTGTATCTCGATGTAACATGCTTGAACGTTATGTGACTAGTTAACTTGTTGGCTCAATGAATGATGTAAGTGAATTTATGTGATTATGTGTTGTGCTTGTATGTATGCGTGTATTTATATGACCCGAGACACAAGGACCCGACTTGAGACCATGCGGTCTCGAGTGAACAGTGCAACAGATGGGCCGGTTGGGCCATGCACTCCCTTAATCCATCCGAAATCCACTTAGAGTGCACAACCGAGTATAAAAGCCCCAAACCTACACTCACTCTCACACACACTCTCCTTTACTCTCTCTCTAGAAAACCTTAAACCCTAGAGATCAAGCATCACCTCTCCTCTCCTTCTTTCTCGGATCAAACCGACGACCACAAGGGGCTCTCGGATCAACTCGTACATACCCATTTGGAAACCTCATTCGTTGCTACTTCACACCTTTGAACCCATACTTGAACCGGTTAGTGATTTCTTTGCAAACATATGTATATGCATGATTTAAGTGTTGATTATGTGATAATATGCATCATAGCTATTGTTTGAATATGACAAAGGTGTTTGTTGATTTAATGGGTTCTTGGTTGTTAGATGATACATGCTTGGTTCCAATATCCTATGAGAATATGACTTTTGTGTAGAACAACATTTGGATAACATGTTTTGAATGACAAGAATGATAGTTTAGGATTACTTATGATCTTCCGATTTTATGCTAGAGGTTATAGAACAAAGGTTTAGTTGATAACGATTTGCAAGATGATTTCGATATCTAGAATAGGTGTTGTGATTCGGGTCCATTGAATGCATAGTTATGAATGATGAGCATGTTTGATTTAATGTGAACTTAAAAGATGAACCACTTGGAGAACATGCAAATATGTGAAATATGCTTTGTTTGATTCATCCGATTTAGGGTGTTAGACTTTCTTGGTGAAACATGTTGTTATGATAAAAACCCTAAAATGATGAACTATTTGAATGCATCATGAACATGATATGAAGATTTGAATTGCTATGTTTGATCCATTTTGGTTAATTATAAGACAAGGAAACATGTTTGTGAACCCTCATTGGATAGTACACCATATCATGAAATAGAAATTCTATTGGTTAGTACACATGCTGGCAATCAGCAGGTATGCCAGCCGAGACCGCCGGTTGCGACTCGAGAACACCACATGATAACTCGAGACCGTGGATTGCGACACAGGTTACGAGTCGAGAACTCTCTAGTCTCGACTCGAGACCACACAATGCCAGCACAAGCAGCATAACTCGAGACCACGGTTGCGAGTCCGGTTGCGAGTCGAGACCACCTAGTCTCGACTAGTTCATGCATGACTCGAGAACTCGTAGGCTTTAACCCGAGATCGCACAGTCTCGACTCGAGATCTCTAGTCTCGACTCGAGACCACGTACACACACACCTTCTGTTTGGACTTGCACACTGCTATGGGCCTAAGTAGTTGGGCCGCACACTTAGACTTTGATTGTTACGTGAATGTTACTGTGGAACTTGTTACGAACTGTTGATGAACTGCCATGCTAGACATGTATGCCATGATCGTTACTTGTGAACAATACGTGTAGAACATACGTGCACTACTTGGATATGAACCTGACGTGAATGGTATCTATGTTAGGACGTAGTTGACCACTTACAACTTGATTGACCTTTCTGTGTATCTGCCGAGCAAACCAAGGTGAGTTCACACCCTCTACAAAGCATGGGATTCCCAGGGGTTGGGAATGGGGTTAAGGAACGTGGATTCCTCGTCCTTTCTTGGGTAGGACAGTATTGGTTCAGGAATGTAATTCCTCGTCCTCATGGACAGATAACTCGTACTAGACCAAAACTCTATCACGAAGTCCCTCATTTTTATATCGACTTAATCGCCGGGCCAATGGCGAGCGGGTCATTAGTTAGATAGCGCTATTTAGGTCTGACAAGCCTCACACCGTGCCGCAGAGGACGGGCGTGAACTAATGGATCTGGGCACGTCAATGATGATAGACATTGACAGTTTAGGGCACATAAACATGACTACAGTCAGCAGTCGATATGGTAACGAGTCTAGTGTATACATGGGGTAGCCCCCACGGCCAAAATGCCAGATAACTAACATGGGGTAGCCCCCACGGCTGTATGGCCAGAGTAACCGGGTAAACAAATCACGTTTTCAACTATGGGGTAACCCCCACGGCAGGATGCCAGTTAAAGGAAACTGTTTTTGGAACAACTTAAAAATGAACACCCAACCGTGAACTCACTCAACTTGTTGTTGACTCGTTACTACATGCTTTGCAGGTCTATAGGTACTTGGCTGGAGCTTGCATGGAAGAGAGTCGTTGTGGGACATGGACAGCTGTGTGCCATGTTAAACTTTGAAACAATTAAACTTATGTTTTGGTTTTTAAACGTTATGCTTCCGCTTGCAACTTAAATTATGTTTTGTTTGGACACCAATTGTATTGGTTGAACCTTTATAATTACATGCTTGCTTGTTCAATATGATTGGTGGCTGGATCCTGGTCAGTCACGCCTCCAAGCGGTGTTATTCCGCAGGTGGATTTTGGGGGTGTGACAGATTGGTATCAGAGCCATTGGTTATAGTGAACTTGGTTTTAATAAAGGAAAAACATTTTTTGTTAAAACCAGACTATAACCTGTACAGTGCTCAACGGTCCACAACGACGCTTCACTCCACATGCAAGGCTCAACATTCTAGGTGATATGATCTGTGTATATATTGCCTACTTGTTAGTTACGTAGTACATTGCTCATGGTATGCTTGGTTAGTATAACTACTGTTGCTTGAACACGTGTGTGCTTACTCCCTTCTGCCATCGCACTTTCGCGAACCTCTCTCACTCATGTTTCCCTTGATATGAAGATCATGTCTGGACGCGTTAACATGACTCAAGCCCAGTTGACGGCTCTGATTAATGAACGAGTTGCTGCGGCACTTGCGCTGCACACGCAGGAGGTATATCCTGCAGTCCAAACTCATTCTAGGATCTTTAGATCCTACTCTCGTGAACCAACCTTTGTGTTAAACTCTGTCTTTCTTTCACCCACAATAGGTCAACATGCTCAGCCACCTGTGTGCACTTTTAAAACTTTTATGGACTGCCGACCAACTACTTTTAGCGGCACTGAAGGAGCAGTAGGTCTCCTCCACTGGTTTGAGAAGCTCGAGTCAGTTTTCAAAATGTGTGAATGCCCTGAGGCGCGCAGGGTGAAGTATGCTACCGGTACTCTCGAGGGTTTAGCCCTCACATGGTGGAACGCTCAGGTCCAAATGCTGGGGTTGGTAGCTGCCAACGCCACCCCATGGGAAACTTTTAAGGAGATGATTAAGGAGGAATACTGCAGTCGTGATGACATTCATAAGCTGGAAGTCGAGTTCTACAACCTCAAGATGACGGGGTCAGAAATTGAGGCGTATACTAAGAGATCGAATGAGCTTGCCTTACTGTGTCCTACTATGGTGGACCCTCCAATTAAGCGAATTGAACTCTTCCTCAAGGGCTTGGTGCCGGAGATCCAAATTCATGTGACTTTAGCAAACCTCGCTACTATCCAGCAGGTTGTTCAGTTGGCTCACTGTCTTACTGATCAGGCGGTGGAGCAGAACAGGTTACCCAAGCGTATAAGTGCTACAGCTACTTCGGATGCTCCTAGTGACAACAAAAGGAAATGGGATGGGGCTTCAAGTAAGGGTTCGACTTCTGTTCAGTCTCAGTCTCAGCAGAGGAAGACTGATGACTACAAGAGCCCCAGTCAGCAATCATCTAGTGGTCAAAGTCATAGTGGGTACAAAGGAAATCACCCAAGGTGCAATCGCTGCAACCTACACCACAGCGGGCCATGCACCAGGGGTAACTGTCACAGGTGCAACAAGCCAGGTCACGCCGCCAAGGATTGCAGAAGCTTGTACCCCTCAAACCAGAATCGTCAACAACAGGCCCCACAGAACCAGCGACAGCAGCAGGGTAACAACCAGAATCGATTGCACTTGTTACATTTGGGGAGATGGCCCTGATAGCCGCCCTGCTGCTGAGGGCCCTTGTTGCTTTCAGTTTTCCTTTGCTGGGCTGGGGCCTGAGTTGAGTTAGCATCCTTGCTCTAATTTCCATCCCACTTTCGTTTGTTGTCACTAGAGGTTCCAGCAGTAGCACTGATCCTCTTGGGCAACTTGCCCTCCTCCACAGCCTGATTGGTGAGTTTATGAGCAAGACGAACCACGGGCTGTATGGTATTGAGGTTGGCTGAGGTCACATGGCTTCGGATTTATGGGACCAAGCCTTTGAGGTACAATTCGATCCTTCAATACATAGGTCGGGACATGTTTGGGCAAAGTGCAGCATAGTCTTTGGACTGCTTAGTGTAGGTCTCAATCTTTGACCCAACCATCTTGAGCTCATAGTACTCGTTCTCGAGTTTGTGGATGTCATCCCTGTGACAGTACTCTTCTTTGATCATGTCCTTGAAATCTTCCCACGCAGTAGCATTAGCAGTTTCCAGACCAAGCATCTGGATTTGTGCTTTCCACCATGAAAGCGCGTTTCCTTCAAGCGTGCCAGTCGCGAACTTAACCCAGTTAGCAGGGGGACACTCGCAGACAGCAAAGACAGCTTCGGCCTTTTCAATCCAGTGCAGTAGGCCTATGGCACCCTCAGTGCCGTTGAAAAGGAGAGGTTTGCCATCCATGAAAGTTTTGAATGTACAGACACGTGGCTGCGCAGGCGCAGGCTGACCTGTTGTGAGAAGCGAAGCGAATAGGTTTAGAGGTAAATCGTGCATTTGGTACCGTATAGATAATGTCTCCAAATCTTGAGCGCGAAAATCACAGCTCCGAATTCTAAGTCGTGTGTCGTGTAGTTCCGTTCGTGGATCTTGAGTTGTCGCGAGGCGTAAGCAATAACCTTCTCGCGTTGCATCAACACGCAGCCAAGTCCTTGAATAGAAGCGTCGCAGTAAACAACGAAGTCGTCGGTACCTTCAGGTAAGGAAAGAATAGGAGCACTACAAAGGTTCTTCTTTAGTTCCTGAAGGGCAGATTCCTGAGCATCACTCCTTTTGTAAGCAACACCCTTCTGAGTGAGGGTCGTAAGTGGTTGAGCAATCTTTAGAAAATCCTTTGATAAATCTTCGATAGTATCCTGCCAATCCCAAGAATTGGCGGACTTCGGTCGGAGTCTTAGGTACAGGCCAATTCT
Organism: Helianthus tuberosus; assembly: GCA_030545235.1. Classification (NCBI taxonomy): domain Eukaryota; kingdom Viridiplantae; phylum Streptophyta; class Magnoliopsida; order Asterales; family Asteraceae; genus Helianthus; species Helianthus tuberosus. The sequence continues at coordinate 106,140,754 of CM060408.1, forward strand.
TAATGGATTCTACCTTAGCGGGGTCAACATGAATCCCATCCTGATTGACGATGTACCCAAGGAAATGGACTTCTCTAAGCCAGAAATCACATTTCGAGAATTTGGCGTACAGTTGCTCATTGCGAAGGAGTTCAAGAATAAGACGCAGGTGTTGTTCATGCTCCTCTTGACTTTTCGAGTAGATTAAGATGTCGTCGATAAACACAATTACGAACTTGTCGAGATAGGGTTTGCACACTCGGTTCATGAGATCCATGAAGATTGCAGGTGCGTTGGTCATTCCGAAAGGCATGACAAGGAATTCGTAGTGACCATAGCGGGTTCTGAAAGCAGTCTTAGAGACGTCCTCATCGCGGACTCTCAGCTGGTGATAGCCCGATCGTAGATCGATCTTGGAATAATAGCTCGACCCTTGCAGCTGGTCGAACAGATCATCGATACGGGGAAGTGGATAACGATTCTTGATGGTAACCTTGTTCAGTTCGCGGTAATCAATGCACATTCGGAATGTGCCATCCTTCTTTTTGACAAAGAGCACTGGGGCTCCCCAGGGTGATGAGCTAGGACGGATGAAACCCTTGTCCAAAAGTTCTTGTAATTGAGTAGAAAGTTCCTTGAGTTCTGCGGGGGCTAGTCGATAAGGTGCACGAGCTATAGGTGCTGCTCCGGGAGCTAGCTCGATTTGAAATTCGACCTGACGGTGAGGAGGGAGTCCAGGTAGTTCTTCAGGGAATACCTCGGGGTAGTCGCGTACAACTGGAAAATCTTCAATCCTATTTTCCTTTTTCTGCGTGTCGGCAACAAGCGATAAGATAGCGGTGTGCCCCTTTCGCAAACACTTCTGGGCTTTTAAGAATGAAATAATGCCTGTGACTTCTCCGCTTTTGTCGCCTTGAACTATCAGGGGCTTGCCAGGAGGACGGGGAATACGAATAGCTTTCTCTTGGCAGAGAATTTCGGTTTGATGCTTGGATAACCAATCCATACCAATGATGACGTCGAAGCTTCCGAGTATGATGGGGAAGAGGTCGATACAGAAGGTCTGACCAGACAACTCTAATTTGCAGTTACGAACTACGTGTGAAGCCTCGAGGTTTCTACCATTAGCTATTTCAACGATGTGCTTAGAGCTTAAAGGCGTAAGGGTGGACTTAAGTTTCTTGCTAATACGTAAGGATACATAACTAGCATCTGCTCTGGAATCAAATAGTATGGAAATAAAACGATCATTAAGTAGGAACTTACCCGCTACAACGTTGGGGTCATTCCTTGCTTCTCCAGCTCCAATCACAAAAGCCCTTCCTCTTGCACCATTCCCAGCATTGTTGGTGTTGTTGTTGTTATTTCCCGCACCCTGGTTGTGGTTGTTCTGGTTTAACTGGGGACAATTCTTCTTAATGTGCCCCTCGGCTCCGCACTGGAAACAACCCTTGATGTTCCCATGATGCTGCTGCTGCTGTGGCTGATTCTGCCTTGCGGGATGAGGGCTCCTACAATCCTTGGCCTCATGTCCCATCTTGTTGCACCGCTGGCACTTGTTCTTCGCACAGGGCCCATTGTGATGTCGATTGCACTTGTTACATTTGGGGAGATGGCCCTGATAGCCGCCCTGCTGCTGAGGGCCCTTGTTGCTTTCAGTTTTCCTTTGCTGGGCTGGGGCCTGAGTAGAGTTAGCATCCTTGCTCTGATTTCTATCCCACTTTCGTTTGTTGTCACTAGAGGTTCCAGCAGTAGCACTGATCCTCTTGGGCAACTTGCCCTCCTCCACAGCCTGATTGGTGAGTTTATGAGCAAGACGAACCACGGGCTGTATGGTATTGAGGTTGGCTGAGGGCACATGGCTTCGGATTTCTGGGACCAAGCCTTTGATGTACAATTCGATCCTTCGATACATAGGTCGGGACATGTTTGGGCAAAGTGCAGCATAGTCGTTGGACTGCTTAGTGTAGGTCTCAATCTCTGACCCAACCATCTTGAGCTCATAGTACTCGTTCTCGAGTTTGTGGATGTCATCCCTGTGACAGTACTCTTCTTTGATCATGTCCTTGAAATCTTCTCACGCAGTAGCAATAGCAGTTTCCAGACCAAGCATCTGGATTTGTGCTTTCCACCATGAAAGCGCGTTTCCTTCAAGCGTGCCAGTCGCGAACTTAACCCAGTTAGCAGGGGGACACTCGGAGACAGCAAAGACAGCTTCGGCCTTTTCAATCCAGTGCAGTAGGCCTATGGCACCCTCAGTGCCGTTGAAAGGGAGAGGTTTGCCATCCATGAAAGTTTTGAAAGTACAGACACATGGCTGCGCAGGCGCAGGCTGACCTGTTGTGAGAAGCGAAGCGAATAGGTTTAGAGGTGAAAAGACGATGTGGGGTAGGATCTAGACATCCTAAAGTAACGAGTTTACCTCCAGGGTGAGCTGCGAAAGCTGCAGCCACCGTGTTGAGCAAGTTGGTAAACTGAGCCTGAGTCATGTTAACGTTTCCTCTTCCGCGTCCACTCATTGTCTTCATAACCAGAAAACACAGTATGAGGGTGATGTCATAATTTATCGAGAATGAGGTAGAAGAGGAATGCACATCTATCTAAATAGGCACACTAGCATGTATAGTAGAGTAACACACAAAGTAATCAAGCAAGTAAACACAAGTCCAAGCTATAAGGTCTAATAAGCTGAGTCTTGCCCTTGGAGTGTAGTGTCGTCACGAGTCACGGGTTATAGTCTGGTTTTTCTCAAAAAGACTTTCTTTTTAAAACCAAGTTCACTATAACCAATGGCTCTGATACCAATCTTTCACACCCCCAAAATCCACATGCGGAGTACCACCGCTTGGAGGCGTGACTGACCAGGATCCAGCCACCAATTACACTGAACATTAGTAAATAGTGAGGATGATCACCAACCATGATAGTTACTAATACATCGTAGTTTTTAAGTTCAAAAGTTTAGTTTCAAATAACAGTTTAAGTAAGTCGCGGAAGCATAGGTAAAACAGTTTAAACAAAGTTCATAGTTCAAGATTTATTTAGAACCCGACACACGGGTTTAGACGACTACTACACTTCCCCAAGCCGCAAGCTCCTGAGCTACTGAGTACCTGCAAAGCATGCAGTAGGATGTCAACAAAAATGTTGGTGAGTTCACGAGGTGTCCAATTTTAGCTTTTTGAAAATGTAGGTTGTTTAGGTAAAACATTTATAATCACGTCATGGGGAGCTACCCCATATGAAAGCTACTAAACTGATGTTACCGAAACTGTTGACGAGAAGATTTTGTGCCCCAGGTCAATGTCTATCGTCATTGACCGAGATGCAAGGTCTACTAGTTCACGCCCGATCTCCCCCGGTCATGGTGTGAGGTTGTCAAACCTAATAGCGCTATCAACTAATAACCCATCCCCCCCCCGGGCGATTAATCGGTACTATAAGCAGGGACTTTACATGATAGAGATTCGTTTAGTTTTGCTAGTTGTGATTTATAAATAATACCCAAACGCATTTTTCCCCCGGAAATGGTAACTTAGAAGTTATTCTTTAGTTTGATCGTGTCCCTCCCTGGGACGCATGCTTTTAGTGTATGAACTCACCTTGGATTGCTCGGTAGTTTAGTTTACTTGGTTAAACACGCTGGTCACCACGTCCTAGTATGGTTACCATTATGGGTCAGGTTTGGATACAAATAATCACGTATATCCTACACGTATCTAACACATAGTATGCATACAGTTTTGAGTTATTGGGCCGGCTCTAAAATAATTAACACGTAGTCCAGTCAAACAAACAGTGATCATGCATGAACCGTCGATACCCTTTGGCCCAATAACGGAATCCAGTAGCCCACTCGAGATCTGGTGGTCTCGAGTCGAGACCGAGAGGTCTCGAGTCGCAACCAGTGGTCTCGGGTTGTAGCGGAGTGGTCTCGAGTCATGCAAGTATGAGTCGCAACCTCAGATGTCTCGGATTTAGTCTCAAGTCGGGATCATGACTTCTCGAGTCGAGACCTAGATGATCTCGAGCCCTTGGAGTCTGTTTTGAGTGCTTGGACATGATCTCGAGTCGTGACTACTGTGGTCTCGAGTTGTCATGAGTTAGTTTCGAGTCGAGACTGGTGGTCTCGACTTGCTCACCTGATGACCGAGACCTTCTAGAACCTATCCGATTGTACTATCCAATAGAATTTCACATGCATGATCTAGTGTACTATCCAATAGAAATTCCCTAAACATGTTTCTTTGTCTAACATTTGATTAAAATGGATCAAACACACTATATTTCAAATATTCATGTCATATTCAACAAGTTCATCATTTTAGGGTTTTCATCATTTTGCAACATGATTATTCAAACAACCCTATCCTAGCATATACTCAAATTAGCATCATCGATTCCTGAATCTAACATACATTCCTCGGATTGAAAACATACACATACACACTCATATTGTCCTATCAACCTTGCATGTTATCTAACAATTTCTTATCAAAGCATGAACATGTCTTGCATATCATCCTATTATCACTATAACACAAAGATCTATCAATAACTTAGTCATCTTAACTCATCTATGCTCATAGCACATGTGTATTATCCAACAAGCATACATCTTTGTTAATTTAAGACATCATCCATAATATATTCTATCATCTAACCGAGATATGGTACTAACCGGAACTTGTTTTGATTGTGAGTGTGTGAGATGATGAAGGAAGTGTCCAAGCGATGATCACGAGCTAATCCGGATATCTTGATGCTTCCAGTTTGAGTCCGAGAGAGGAGAGGTGATTTTTGTGAGGGTTTTCTAGAGAGAGAGGGAGTGAGGATGAAGTGAGAGAGTGTAAAGGAGAGTGTGTGAGGGTTCTTGGCTTATATTTAGAGGGTGGTGCACCTTGAGTGGGTTTCCGAGTAGGCTAAGGGAGGTGCGGCCCAAGTGGCCCAATTGTTCACTTATTTACTCGAGACCGGGTGGTCTCGAGTCGTGGTTTCGGTTCACGAGCATCTTTATATACACATATATATTACATACACGTTATCGACACATAGCACAAGAAGAATCACAACTTTCATTTAATGACATATATATATACGCACAAAGTAATTACAAGGTGTTTGCTCGGAAAAACCTAGAGTGTCACATTATCCCCAAGTTTTAAGAACTTTCGTCCCGAAAGTTAAGGCAACCACTGACAAGCTAGTGTAAGTGAGAACGTTTCAACGGGGTGTCACATCATTCCCCCGCTAGTTTGGAATTTCGTCCCGAAATTCGGTTATAGCTTCAGTGCTGGGAGTTTCATTTGGGAACAACTGGGGATACTTGCGCTTCATCTGGTCTTCCCGCTCCCAGGTAAACTCTGGGCCACGGCGTGAGTTCGAACGAACTCGCACGAGAGGTATCTGGCTACGTTTGAGGGTTTTGATCTCACGATCCGTGATCTCAATTGGTTCCTCAGTAAAGTGTAGCTGTTCGTCAATAGTGAGTTCCTTGAAAGGAATGATGAGTGTTTCATCTGACAGACACTTCTTCAGATTAGACACGTGGAAGACGTTATGCACAGCACTCAGTTCTTCAGGCAAATTCAATCTGTAAGCGACCTTACCGATCTTTTCGGTAATTTCGAAGGGTCTGACATATCTCGGATTTAGCTTGCCCCGTTTTCCAAAACGAACCACACCCTTCCAGGGTGAGACTTTAAGTAGAGCCCGGTCACCAACCTGGAACTCTAGCAGTTTCCTATCCTTATCAGCGTAGCTCTTCTGACGGTCACGAGCTGCCGCCATGCATTGCCTAATCTGGGCAATCTTTTCGGTAGTGTCTACTACATGTTCTGGGCCTGTGATCTGGCTGTCACCAACCTCCGCCCAGCAGAGAGGCGATCGGCATTTACGACCGTACAATGCCTCAAAGGGTGCCGCCTGAATGCTGGTGTGGTAGTTGTTGTTGTAGGAGAATTCCACTAACGGTAGGTGCTTCTCCCAATTCTTGCCAAAATCGATCACGCACGCCCTAAGCATGTCTTCGAGGGTTTGGATGGTGCGTTCCGATTGTCCATCCGTTTGTGGATGATAAGCGGTGCTCATGTCTAAACGTGAGCCAAAAGATTTGTGCATAGCTTGCCACAACTCAGAGGTAAAACGTGCGTCTCGATCGGAAATAATAGAGGTTGGCACTCCGTGCTTCGAAACCACTTCCTTTAAGTATACCTCTGCTAAGGTAGAGAACTTGTCTGTTTCTTTAATAGCCAAAAAATGGGCAGATTTAGTTAATCAATCCACTATCACCCAGATGGTGTCATTTCCACGTTGAGACCTAGGCAAGCCGGTAACAAAATCCATGGAAATTTGCTCCCATTTCCACTGTGGGATTTCTGGTTGTTGGAGTAGGCCCGAGGGTTTTTGATACTCAGCCTTGACTCTTGCGCAAGTCAAACATTTTCTGACATAGGTTGCTATGTGAGCCTTCATGCCAGGCCACCAATAGGTAGTCCTTAAGTCGTGGTACATCTTATCCGAACCAGGATGTACAGAGTAACGGGACTTATGGGCTTCATCCATTACAAGCTCGCACAAATTCCCATAAAGTGGGACCCATATACGCCCGTTTACGTAGTAAGCACCACCTTCTTTTTGTTCTAGCCGTTTCCTTGATCCTCGCAGGGACTCAGCCCTGACGTTCTCGGCTTTCAATGCTTCGACCTGAGCGTTTCGGATTTGTGTAGGGAGGTTCGAGTGGATGGTGAGCTGTAAGGCACGAACACGCTTGGGTTTGGTCTCCTTTCTGCTGAGGGCGTCAACTACCACATTAGCCTTGCCTGGATGATATTTAATTGCACACTCGTAGTCATTTAGGAGTTCGACCCATCGGCGTTGCCGCATATTCAACTCCTTTTGTTCCATTATGTGCTGGAGACTTTTGTGATCAGTGTAAATCGTGCATTTGGTACCGTATAGATAATGTCTCCAAATCTTGAGCGCGAAAATCACAGCTCCGAATTCTAAGTCGTGTGTCGTGTAGTTCCGTTCGTGGATCTTGAGTTGTCGCGAGGCGTAAGCAATAACCTTCTCGCGTTGCATCAACACGCAGCCAAGTCCTTGAATAGAAGCGTCGCAGTAAACAACGAAGTCGTCGGTACCTTCAGGTAAGGAAAGAATAGGAGCACTACAAAGGTTCTTCTTTAGTTCCTGAAGGGCAGATTCCTGAGCATCACTCCTTTTGTAAGCAACACCCTTCTGAGTGAGGGTCGTAAGTGGTTGAGCGATCTTTAGAAAATCCTTTGATAAATCTTCGATAGTATCCTGCCAATCCCAAGAATTGGCGGACTTCGGTCGGAGTCTTAGGTACAGGCCAATTCTTAATGGATTCTACCTTAGCGGGGTCAACATGAATCCCATCCTGATTGACGATGTACCCAAGGAAATGGACTTCTCTAAGCCAGAAATCACATTTCGAGAATTTGGCGTACAGTTGCTCATTGCGAAGGAGTTCAAGAATAAGACGCAGGTGTTGTTCATGCTCCTCTTGACTTTTCGAGTAGATTAAGATGTCGTCGATAAACACAATTACGAACTTGTCGAGATAGGGTTTGCACACTCGGTTCATGAGATCCATGAAGATTGCAGGTGCGTTGGTCATTCCGAAAGGCATGACAAGGAATTCGTAGTGACCATAGCGGGTTCTGAAAGCAGTCTTAGAGACGTCCTCATCGCGGACTCTCAGCTGGTGATAGCCCGATCGTAGATCGATCTTGGAATAATAGCTCGACCCTTGCAGCTGGTCGAACAGATCATCGATACGGGGAAGTGGATAACGATTCTTGATGGTAACCTTGTTCAGTTCGCGGTAATCAATGCACATTCGGAATGTGCCATCCTTCTTTTTGACAAAGAGCACTGGGGCTCCCCAGGGTGATGAGCTAGGACGGATGAAACCCTTGTCCAAAAGTTCTTGTAATTGAGTAGAAAGTTCCTTGAGTTCTGCGGGGGCTAGTCGATAAGGTGCACGAGCTATAGGTGCTGCTCCGGGAGCTAGCTCGATTTGAAATTCGACCTGACGGTGAGGAGGGAGTCCAGGTAGTTCTTCAGGGAATACCTCGGGGTAGTCGCGTACAACTGGAAAATCTTCAATCCTATTTTCCTTTTTCTGCGTGTCGGCAACAAGCGCTAAGATAGCGGTGTGCCCCTTTCGCAAACACTTCTGGGCTTTTAAGAATGAAATAATGCCTGTGACTTCTCCGCTTTTGTCGCCTTGAACTATCAGGGGCTTGCCAGGAGGACGGGGAATACGAATAGCTTTCTCTTGGCAGAGAATTTCGGTTTGATGCTTGGATAACCAATCCATACCAATGATGACGTCGAAGCTTCCGAGTATGATGGGGAAGAGGTCGATACAGAAGGTCTGACCAGACAACTCTAATTTGCAGTTACGAACTACGTGTGAAGCCTCGAGGTTTCTACCATTAGCTATTTCAACGATGTGCTTAGAGCTTAAAGGCGTAAGGGTGGACTTAAGTTTCTTGCTAATACGTAAGGATACATAACTAGCATCTGCTCTGGAATCAAATAGTATGGAAATAAAACGATCATTAAGTAGGAACTTACCCGCTACAACGTTGGGGTCATTCCTTGCTTCTCCAGCTCCAATCACAAAAGCCCTTCCTCTTGCACCATTCCCAGCATTGTTGGTGTTGTTGTTGTTATTTCCCGCACCCTGGTTGTGGTTGTTCTGGTTTAACTGGGGACAATTCTTCTTAATGTGCCCCTCGGCTCCGCACTGGAAACAACCCTTGATGTTCCCATGATGCTGCTGCTGCTGTGGCTGATTCTGCCTTGCGGGATGAGGGCTCCTACAATCCTTGGCCTCATGTCCCATCTTGTTGCACCGCTGGCACTTGTTCTTCGCACAGGGCCCATTGTGATGTCGATTGCACTTGTTACATTTGGGGAGATGGCCCTGATAGCCGCCCTGCTGCTGAGGGCCCTTGTTGCTTTCAGTTTTCCTTTGCTGGGCTGGGGCCTGAGTAGAGTTAGCATCCTTGCTCTGATTTCTATCCCACTTTCGTTTGTTGTCACTAGAGGTTCCAGCAGTAGCACTGATCCTCTTGGGCAACTTGCCCTCCTCCACAGCCTGATTGGTGAGTTTATGAGCAAGACGAACCACGGGCTGTATGGTATTAAGGTTGGCTGAGGGCACATGGCTTCGGATTTCTGGGACCAAGCCTTTGATGTACAATTCGATCCTTCGATACATAGGTCGGGACATGTTTGGGCAAAGTGCAGCATAGTCGTTGGACTGCTTAGTGTAGGTCTCAATCTCTGACCCAACCATCTTGAGCTCATAGTACTCGTTCTCGAGTTTGTGGATGTCATCCCTGTGACAGTACTCTTCTTTGATCATGTCCTTGAAATCTTCTCACGCAGTAGCAATAGCAGTTTCCAGACCAAGCATCTGGATTTGTGCTTTCCACCATGAAAGCGCGTTTCCTTCAAGCGTGCCAGTCGCGAACTTAACCCAGTTAGCAGGGGGACACTCGGAGACAGCAAAGACAGCTTCGGCCTTTTCAATCCAGTGCAGTAGGCCTATGGCACCCTCAGTGCCGTTGAAAGGGAGAGGTTTGCCATCCATGAAAGTTTTGAAAGTACAGACACATGGCTGCGCAGGCGCAGGCTGACCTGTTGTGAGAAGCGAAGCGAATAGGTTTAGAGGTGAAAAGACGATGTGGGGTAGGATCTAGACATCCTAAAGTAACGAGTTTACCTCCAGGGTGAGCTGCGAAAGCTGCAGCCACCGTGTTGAGCAAGTTGGTAAACTGAGCCTGAGTCATGTTAACGTTTCCTCTTCCGCGTCCACTCATTGTCTTCATAACCAGAAAACACAGTATGAGGGTGATGTCATAATTTATCGAGAATGAGGTAGAAGAGGAATGCACATCTATCTAAATAGGCACACTAGCATGTATAGTAGAGTAACACACAAAGTAATCAAGCAAGTAAACACAAGTCCAAGCTATAAGGTCTAATAAGCTGAGTCTTGCCCTTGGAGTGTAGTGTCGTCACGAGTCACGGGTTATAGTCTGGTTTTTCTCAAAAAGACTTTCTTTTTAAAACCAAGTTCACTATAACCAATGGCTCTGATACCAATCTTTCACACCCCCAAAATCCACATGCGGAGTACCACCGCTTGGAGGCGTGACTGACCAGGATCCAGCCACCAATTACACTGAACATTAGTAAATAGTGAGGATGATCACCAACCATGATAGTTACTAATACATCGTAGTTTTTAAGTTCAAAAGTTTAGTTTCAAATAACAGTTTAAGTAAGTCGCGGAAGCATAGGTAAAACAGTTTAAACAAAGTTCATAGTTCAAGATTTATTTAGAACCCGACACACGGGTTTAGACGACTACTACACTTCCCCAAGCCGCAAGCTCCTGAGCTACTGAGTACCTGCAAAGCATGCAGTAGGATGTCAACAAAAATGTTGGTGAGTTCACGAGGTGTCCAATTTTAGCTTTTTGAAAATGTAGGTTGTTTAGGTAAAACATTTATAATCACGTCATGGGGAGCTACCCCATATGAAAGCTACTAAACTGATGTTACCGAAACTGTTGACGAGAAGATTTTGTGCCCCAGGTCAATGTCTATCGTCATTGACCGAGATGCAAGGTCTACTAGTTCACGCCCGATCTCCCCCGGTCATGGTGTGAGGTTGTCAAACCTAATAGCGCTATCAACTAATAACCCATCCCCCCCCCCCCCCGGGCGATTAATCGGTACTATAAGCAGGGACTTTACATGATAGAGATTCGTTTAGTTTTGCTAGTTGTGATTTATAAATAATACCCAAACGCATTTTTCCCCCGGAAATGGTAACTTAGAAGTTATTCTTTAGTTTGATCGTGTCCCTCCCTGGGACGCATGCTTTTAGTGTATGAACTCACCTTGGATTGCTCGGTAGTTTAGTTTACTTGGTTAAACACGCTGGTCACCACGTCCTAGTATGGTTACCATTATGGGTCAGGTTTGGATACAAATAATCACGTATATCCTACACGTATCTAACACATAGTATGCATACAGTTTTGAGTTATTGGGCCGGCTCTAAAATAATTAACACGTAGTCCAGTCAAACAAACAGTGATCATGCATGAACCGTCGATACCCTTTGGCCCAATAACGGAATCCAGTAGCCCACTCGAGATCTGGTGGTCTCGAGTCGAGACCGAGAGGTCTCGAGTCGCAACCAGTGGTCTCGGGTTGTAGCGGAGTGGTCTCGAGTCATGCAAGTATGAGTCGCAACCTCAGATGTCTCGGATTTAGTCTCAAGTCGGGATCATGACTTCTCGAGTCGAGACCTAGATGATCTCGAGCCCTTGGAGTCTGTTTTGAGTGCTTGGACATGATCTCGAGTCGTGACTACTGTGGTCTCGAGTTGTCATGAGTTAGTTTCGAGTCGAGACTGGTGGTCTCGACTTGCTCACCTGATGACCGAGACCTTCTAGAACCTATCCGATTGTACTATCCAATAGAATTTCACATGCATGATCTAGTGTACTATCCAATAGAAATTCCCTAAACATGTTTCTTTGTCTAACATTTGATTAAAATGGATCAAACACACTATATTTCAAATATTCATGTCATATTCAACAAGTTCATCATTTTAGGGTTTTCATCATTTTGCAACATGATTATTCAAACAACCCTATCCTAGCATATACTCAAATTAGCATCATCGATTCCTGAATCTAACATACATTCCTCGGATTGAAAACATACACATACACACTCATATTGTCCTATCAACCTTGCATGTTATCTAACAATTTCTTATCAAAGCATGAACATGTCTTGCATATCATCCTATTATCACTATAACACAAAGATCTATCAATAACTTAGTCATCTTAACTCATCTATGCTCATAGCACATGTGTATTATCCAACAAGCATACATCTTTGTTAATTTAAGACATCATCCATAATATATTCTATCATCTAACCGAGATATGGTACTAACCGGAACTTGTTTTGATTGTGAGTGTGTGAGATGATGAAGGAAGTGTCCAAGCGATGATCACGAGCTAATCCGGATATCTTGATGCTTCCAGTTTGAGTCCGAGAGAGGAGAGGTGATTTTTGTGAGGGTTTTCTAGAGAGAGAGGGAGTGAGGATGAAGTGAGAGAGTGTAAAGGAGAGTGTGTGAGGGTTCTTGGCTTATATTTAGAGGGTGGTGCACCTTGAGTGGGTTTCCGAGTAGGCTAAGGGAGGTGCGGCCCAAGTGGCCCAATTGTTCACTTATTTACTCGAGACCGGGTGGTCTCGAGTCGTGGTTTCGGTTCACGAGCATCTTTATATACACATATATATTACATACACGTTATCGACACATAGCACAAGAAGAATCACAACTTTCATTTAATGACATATATATATACGCACAAAGTAATTACAAGGTGTTTGCTCGGAAAAACCTAGAGTGTCACATTATCCCCAAGTTTTAAGAACTTTCGTCCCGAAAGTTAAGGCAACCACTGACAAGCTAGTGTAAGTGAGAACGTTTCAACGGGGTGTCACATCATTCCCCCGCTAGTTTGGAATTTCGTCCCGAAATTCGGTTATAGCTTCAGTGCTGGGAGTTTCATTTGGGAACAACTGGGGATACTTGCGCTTCATCTGGTCTTCCCGCTCCCAGGTAAACTCTGGGCCACGGCGTGAGTTCGAACGAACTCGCACGAGAGGTATCTGGCTACGTTTGAGGGTTTTGATCTCACGATCCGTGATCTCAATTGGTTCCTCAGTAAAGTGTAGCTGTTCGTCAATAGTGAGTTCCTTGAAAGGAATGATGAGTGTTTCATCTGACAGACACTTCTTCAGATTAGACACGTGGAAGACGTTATGCACAGCACTCAGTTCTTCAGGCAAATTCAATCTGTAAGCGACCTTACCGATCTTTTCGGTAATTTCGAAGGGTCCGACATATCTCGGATTTAGCTTGCCCCGTTTTCCAAAACGAACCACACCCTTCCAGGGTGAGACTTTAAGTAGAGCCCGGTCACCAACCTGGAACTCTAGCAGTTTCCTATCCTTATCAGCGTAGCTCTTCTGACGGTCACGAGCTGCCGCCATGCATTGCCTAATCTGGGCAATCTTTTCGGTAGTGTCTACTACATGTTCTGGGCCTGTGATCTGGCTGTCACCAACCTCCGCCCAGCAGAGAGGCGATCGGCATTTACGACCGTACAATGCCTCAAAGGGTGCCGCCTGAATGCTGGTGTGGTAGTTGTTGTTGTAGGAGAATTCCACTAACGGTAGGTGCTTCTCCCAATTCTTGCCAAAATCGATCACGCACGCCCTAAGCATGTCTTCGAGGGTTTGGATGGTGCGTTCCGATTGTCCATCCGTTTGTGGATGATAAGCGGTGCTCATGTCTAAACGTGAGCCAAAAGATTTGTGCATAGCTTGCCACAACTCAGAGGTAAAACGTGCGTCTCGATCGGAAATAATAGAGGTTGGCACTCCGTGCTTCGAAACCACTTCCTTTAAGTATACCTCTGCTAAGGTAGAGAACTTGTCTGTTTCTTTAATAGCCAAAAAATGGGCAGATTTAGTTAATCAATCCACTATCACCCAGATGGTGTCATTTCCACGTTGAGACCTAGGCAAGCCGGTAACAAAATCCATGGAAATTTGCTCCCATTTCCACTGTGGGATTTCTGGTTGTTGGAGTAGGCCCGAGGGTTTTTGATACTCAGCCTTGACTCTTGCGCAAGTCAAACATTTTCTGACATAGGTTGCTATGTGAGCCTTCATGCCAGGCCACCAATAGGTAGTCCTTAAGTCGTGGTACATCTTATCCGAACCAGGATGTACAGAGTAACGGGACTTATGGGCTTCATCCATTACAAGCTCGCACAAATTCCCATAAAGTGGGACCCATATACGCCCGTTTACGTAGTAAGCACCACCTTCTTTTTGTTCTAGCCGTTTCCTTGATCCTCGCAGGGACTCAGCCCTGACGTTCTCGGCTTTCAATGCTTCGACCTGAGCGTTTCGGATTTGTGTAGGGAGGTTCGAGTGGATGGTGAGCTGTAAGGCACGAACACGCTTGGGTTTGGTCTCCTTTCTGCTGAGGGCGTCAACTACCACATTAGCCTTGCCTGGATGATATTTAATTGCACACTCGTAGTCATTTAGGAGTTCGACCCATCGGCGTTGCCGCATATTCAACTCCTTTTGTTCCATTATGTGCTGGAGACTTTTGTGATCAGTGTAAATCGTGCATTTGGTACCGTATAGATAATGTCTCCAAATCTTGAGCGCGAAAATCACAGCTCCGAATTCTAAGTCGTGTGTCGTGTAGTTCCGTTCGTGGATCTTGAGTTGTCGCGAGGCGTAAGCAATAACCTTCTCGCGTTGCATCAACACGCAGCCAAGTCCTTGAATAGAAGCGTCGCAGTAAACAACGAAGTCGTCGGTACCTTCAGGTAAGGAAAGAATAGGAGCACTACAAAGGTTCTTCTTTAGTTCCTGAAGGGCAGATTCCTGAGCATCACTCCTTTTGTAAGCAACACCCTTCTGAGTGAGGGTCGTAAGTGGTTGAGCGATCTTTAGAAAATCCTTTGATAAATCTTCGATAGTATCCTGCCAATCCCAAGAATTGGCGGACTTCGGTCGGAGTCTTAGGTACAGGCCAATTCTTAATGGATTCTACCTTAGCGGGGTCAACATGAATCCCATCCTGATTGACGATGTACCCAAGGAAATGGACTTCTCTAAGCCAGAAATCACATTTCGAGAATTTGGCGTACAGTTGCTCATTGCGAAGGAGTTCAAGAATAAGACGCAGGTGTTGTTCATGCTCCTCTTGACTTTTCGAGTAGATTAAGATGTCGTCGATAAACACAATTACGAACTTGTCGAGATAGGGTTTGCACACTCGGTTCATGAGATCCATGAAGATTGCAGGTGCGTTGGTCATTCCGAAAGGCGTGACAAGGAATTCGTAGTGACCATAGCGGGTTCTGAAAGCAGTCTTAGAGACGTCCTCATCGCGGACTCTCAGCTGGTGATAGCCCGATCGTAGATCGATCTTGGAATAATAGCTCGACCCTTGCAGCTGGTCGAACAGATCATCGATACGGGGAAGTGGATAACGATTCTTGATGGTAACCTTGTTCAGTTCGCGGTAATCAATGCACATTCGGAATGTGCCATCCTTCTTTTTGACAAAGAGCACTGGGGCTCCCCAGGGTGATGAGCTAGGACGGATGAAACCCTTGTCCAAAAGTTCTTGTAATTGAGTAGAAAGTTCCTTGAGTTCTGCGGGGGCTAGTCGATAAGGTGCACGAGCTATAGGTGCTGCTCCGGGAGCTAGCTCGATTTGAAATTCGACCTGACGGTGAGGAGGGAGTCCAGGTAGTTCTTCAGGGAATACCTCGGGGTAGTCGCGTACAACTGGAAAATCTTCAATCCTATTTTCCTTTTTCTGCGTGTCGGCAACAAGCGCTAAGATAGCGGTGTGCCCCTTTCGCAAACACTTCTGGGCTTTTAAGAATGAAATAATGCCTGTGACTTCTCCGCTTTTGTCGCCTTGAACTATCAGGGGCTTGCCAGGAGGACGGGGAATACGAATAGCTTTCTCTTGGCAGAGAATTTCGGTTTGATGCTTGGATAACCAATCCATACCAATGATGACGTCGAAGCTTCCGAGTATGATGGGGAAGAGGTCGATACAGAAGGTCTGACCAGACAACTCTAATTTGCAGTTACGAACTACGTGTGAAGCCTCGAGGTTTCTACCATTAGCTATTTCAACGATGTGCTTAGAGCTTAAAGGCGTAAGGGTGGACTTAAGTTTCTTGCTAATACGTAAGGATACATAACTAGCATCTGCTCTGGAATCAAATAGTATGGAAATAAAACGATCATTAAGTAGGAACTTACCCGCTACAACGTTGGGGTCATTCCTTGCTTCTCCAGCTCCAATCACAAAAGCCCTTCCTCTTGCACCATTCCCAGCATTGTTGGTGTTGTTGTTGTTATTTCCCGCACCCTGGTTGTGGTTGTTCTGGTTTAACTGGGGACAATTCTTCTTAATGTGCCCCTCGGCTCCGCACTGGAAACAACCCTTGATGTTCCCATGATGCTGCTGCTGCTGTGGCTGATTCTGCCTTGCGGGATGAGGGCTCCTACAATCCTTGGCCTCATGTCCCATCTTGTTGCACCGCTGGCACTTGTTCTTCGCACAGGGCCCATTGTGATGTCGATTGCACTTGTTACATTTGGGGAGATGGCCCTGATAGCCGCCCTGCTGCTGAGGGCCCTTGTTGCTTTCAGTTTTCCTTTGCTGGGCTGGGGCCTGAGTAGAGTTAGCATCCTTGCTCTGATTTCTATCCCACTTTCGTTTGTTGTCACTAGAGGTTCCAGCAGTAGCACTGATCCTCTTGGGCAACTTGCCCTCCTCCACAGCCTGATTGGTGAGTTTATGAGCAAGACGAACCACGGGCTGTATGGTATTGAGGTTGGCTGAGGGCACATGGCTTCGGATTTCTGGGACCAAGCCTTTGATGTACAATTCGATCCTTCGATACATAGGTCGGGACATGTTTGGGCAAAGTGCAGCATAGTCGTTGGACTGCTTAGTGTAGGTCTCAATCTCTGACCCAACCATCTTGAGCTCATAGTACTCGTTCTCGAGTTTGTGGATGTCATCCCTGTGACAGTACTCTTCTTTGATCATGTCCTTGAAATCTTCTCACGCAGTAGCAATAGCAGTTTCCAGACCAAGCATCTGGATTTGTGCTTTCCACCATGAAAGCGCGTTTCCTTCAAGCGTGCCAGTCGCGAACTTAACCCAGTTAGCAGGGGGACACTCGGAGACAGCAAAGACAGCTTCGGCCTTTTCAATCCAGTGCAGTAGGCCTATGGCACCCTCAGTGCCGTTGAAAGGGAGAGGTTTGCCATCCATGAAAGTTTTGAAAGTACAGACACATGGCTGCGCAGGCGCAGGCTGACCTGTTGTGAGAAGCGAAGCGAATAGGTTTAGAGGTGAAAAGACGATGTGGGGTAGGATCTAGACATCCTAAAGTAACGAGTTTACCTCCAGGGTGAGCTGCGAAAGCTGCAGCCACCGTGTTGAGCAAGTTGGTAAACTGAGCCTGAGTCATGTTAACGTTTCCTCTTCCGCGTCCACTCATTGTCTTCATAACCAGAAAACACAGTATGAGGGTGATGTCATAATTTATCGAGAATGAGGTAGAAGAGGAATGCACATCTATCTAAATAGGCACACTAGCATGTATAGTAGAGTAACACACAAAGTAATCAAGCAAGTAAACACAAGTCCAAGCTATAAGGTCTAATAAGCTGAGTCTTGCCCTTGGAGTGTAGTGTCGTCACGAGTCACGGGTTATAGTCTGGTTTTTCTCAAAAAGACTTTCTTTTTAAAACCAAGTTCACTATAACCAATGGCTCTGATACCAATCTTTCACACCCCCAAAATCCACATGCGGAGTACCACCGCTTGGAGGCGTGACTGACCAGGATCCAGCCACCAATTACACTGAACATTAGTAAATAGTGAGGATGATCACCAACCATGATAGTTAGTAATACATCGTAGTTTTTAAGTTCAAAAGTTTAGTTTCAAATAACAGTTTAAGTAAGTCGCGGAAGCATAGGCAAAACAGTTTAAACAAAGTTCATAGTTCAAGATTTATTTAGAACCCGACACACGGGTTTAGACGACTACTACACTTCCCCAAGCCGCAAGCTCCTGAGCTACTGAGTACCTGCAAAGCATGCAGTAGGATGTCAACAAAAATGTTGGCGAGTTCACGAGGTGTCCAATTTTAGCTTTTTGAAAACGTAGGTTGTTTAGGTAAAACATTTATAATCACGTCATGGGGAGCTACCCCATATGAAAGCTACTAAACTGATGTTACCGAAACTGTTGACGAGAAGATTTTGTGCCCCAGGTCAATGTCTATCGTCATTGACCGAGATGCAAGGTCTACTAGTTCATGCCCGATCTCCCCCGGTCACGGTGTGAGGTTGTCAAACCTAATAGCGCTATCAACTAATAACCCGTTCGCCCCCCCCCCCCCCCCCGGCGATTAATCGGTACTATAAGCAGGGACTTTACATGATAGAGATTCGTTTAGTTTTGCTAGTTGTGATTTATAAATAATACCCAAACGCATTTTTCCCCCGGAAATGGTAACTTAGAAGTTATTCTTTAGTTTGATCGTGTCCCTCCCTGGGACGCATGCTTTTAGTGTATGAACTCACCTTGGATTGCTCGGTAGTTTAGTTTACTTGGTTAAACACGCTGGTCACCACGTCCTAGTATGGTTACCATTATGGGTCAGGTTTGGATACAAATAATCACGTATATCCTACACGTATCTAACACATAGTATGCATACAGTTTTGAGTTATTGGGCCGGCTCTAAAATAATTAACATGTAGTCCAGTCAAACAAACAGTGATCATGCATGAACCGTCGATACCCTTTGGCCCAATAACGGAATCCAGTAGCCCACTCGAGATCTGGTGGTCTCGAGTCGAGACCGAGAGGTCTCGAGTCGCAACCAGTGGTCTCGGGTTGTAGCGGAGTGGTCTCGAGTCATGCAAGTATGAGTCGCAACCTCAGATGTCTCGGATTTAGTCTCGAGTCGGGATCATGACTTCTCGAGTTGAGACCTAGATGATCTCGAGCCCTTGGAGTCTGTTTTGAGTGCTTGGACATGATCTCGAGTCGTGACTACTGTGGTCTCGAGTTGTCATGAGTTAGTTTCGAGTCGAGACTGGTGGTCTCGACTTGCTCACCTGATGACCGAGACCTTCTAGAACCTATCCGATTGTACTATCCAATAGAATTTCACATGCATGATCTAGTGTACTATCCAATAGAAATTCCCTAAACATGTTTCTTTGTCTAACATTTGATTAAAATGGATCAAACACACAATATTTCAAATATTCATGTCATATTCAACAAGTTCATCATTTTAGGGTTTTCATCATTTTGCAACATGATTATTCAAACAACCCTATCCTAGCATATACTCAAATTAGCATCATCGATTCCTGAATCTAACATACATTCCTCGGATTGCAAACATACACATACACACTCATATTGTCCTATCAACCTTGCATGTTATCTAACAATTTCTTATCAAAGCATGAACATGTCTTGCATATCATCCTATTATCACTATAACACAAAGATCTATCAATAACTTAGTCATCTTAACTCATCTATGCTCATAGCACATGTGTATTATCCAATAAGCATACATCTTTGTTAATTTAAGACATCATCCATAATATATTCTATCATCTAACCGAGATATGGTACTAACCGGAACTTGTTTTGATTGTGAGTGTGTGAGATGATGAAGGAAGTGTCCAAGCGATGATCACGAGCTAATCCGGATATCTTGATGCTTCCAGTTTGAGTCCGAGAGAGGAGAGGTGATTTTTGTGAGGGTTTTCTAGAGAGAGAGGGAGTGAGGATGAAGTGAGAGAGTGTAAAGGAGAGTGTGTGAGGGTTCTTGGCTTATATTTAGAGGGTGGTGCACCTTGAGTGGGTTTCCGAGTAGGCTAAGGGAGGTGCGGCCCAAGCGGCCCAATTGTTCACTTATTTACTCGAGACCGGGTGGTCTCGAGTCGTGGTTTCGGTTCACGAGCATCTTTATATACACATATATATTACATACACGTTATCGACACATAGCACAAGAAGAATCACAACTTTCATTTAATGACATATATATATACGCACAAAGTAATTACAAGGTGTTTGCTCGGAAAAACCTAGAGTGTCACATTATCCCCAAGTTTTAAGAACTTTCGTCCCGAAAGTTAAGGCAGCCACTGACAAGCTAGTGTAAGTGAGAACGTTTCAACGGGGTGTCACATGAACTGGTCCAATAACCCTAAAAAACTATTTTCTAGGCTACTGGGCTCCGATCTATCCTATCTAGACACACGACTCGATACAAGACGAAGTCAACAGACATATGCACTAACAGAGAGTGAATGATTTTATGGGTGTTGGAATTGGTAGATTATGGAAGATATGGTAGATATTAATCATTATTTGAATCTTCCAAGGCCCACACTTGTCAAGAGAGAGAAGAGGAGACACCTCCATGGCTGCCACCTCTCACATGCACACACACCTTTTATATTTACATACATCTATATATGGTCAGGATTTAGAGAAAATGGTGGAAAGCGTGAGAACGGTAAGAACGCTTATGGATCGTCCAATCAAAACAATCTATGGACTAGATTGGCGCGGTGGAGTTTTCGTAAATAACACGAAATCTATTAAGTGGACGCGCTTCATTAAGGGTAAAAGGGTCTTTACACTTCTATACCAAAACGCCAAACTAATGAATAAAACGCCATTACGGGCCAAAACACATCCCTATATAAACAAAACATCTCAGACATAAAAACACAACCCCCGAACCTGAAAACGCCATATTTTCTGTTATTTACCATTCATCTTACAACGCCAAAACCCCCAAAACATCAAACACACCTACTAAAAAACGCCATATTTTACTATATACCAATCATCTTAGAAAACGCCAAATCACTCAAACATCAAAGATTCAAAAAAATCGACGTTTCTTTCAGATACAATATTTCCTCAGTAAAACGCCAAAAATGGAAAATATCGTTTCTTGTATATTCAATATTGTTCTACGCGAAGTTTCGGAGAATGCATTCTTCCCTGAGGTGCTGTGACTCAAATAACATTTTGCTGCATGAGATGGACAAATCATAAACAAAAAAGATGCTGGTGTCAGACTTATGTCATTTTTTGTGTTTTGTTATTGATGAATATTATAATGGCATGAAGAGACGAATGACACTGATGAGTGGTTTGAAGATACATATTCAAACAAAAAACTCATGTCATTTTGTCTTTCCAAACGGTTACAAAAACACAAGCATGACAAAGCCAAACCGCCAGTGAACATGTTTCAAAGAAGAAAGAGACTGATGATAGTGAAGATTTGGAAGATGAATTGTTTCTATTTTTATTTTTTTAATTTTCTTTTTCTGTTGTTTGTTATGTAGTTTTCAACTTAGAATAAAGAAATACATTATATTAATAAAATGCCAAAAAGTCAAAATGATTCTGAAACGCCATAATGGAGTAAAACGCCAAAAACTCCCAAACTATAATAAAAGTAATTTGGAGAAGTATTATAAAAAGCTAAAAATGAAAAAAAAAAAAAAAGCCAGAAACAATTTAAAACCATTAACAAACGCCAACCTTGGAAGATGGAACGTCTATGACCCTAAAAACTCATAAAAATATGAACAAAAACAGTAAAAATACACACAGTAACTGAAAAATAACTACTTTATTAATATCATTTATTTTAAATAAAATCTCGCCTAAACTACGCGCCAAAAACATCCTATAAGAGAGACGTCTCTGCACAATCAACTGATCACAAACCAAAAACAACGCCATGTTTCCTAGAAACCATTCACTTTAAAACGCCAAAAAAAAAAATAGTTAAAAAAGCCACAGATGCTGAACCTCGTTTCTTCTATATTGAGTATTGTTCTGAATGAAGTTTCACTGAATGAATTCTTTTCTGAGGTGGGTATCTCTATAAGCTTTTGCTGAATGAGATGGACAAATATTCATGAAAAAAGAGACTGATGACACTGATATGTCATCATGTCACTTTGTTCTTGATGGATATATTGTTGACATGAAGAGATCATTACATTCGAGCAGGCGTTGATCTTCAACATGTCACCAAACAAGTATATATCAAACCACAATAAAGGATGCCACAAAAAATAAGCATCTTCTAAAGACGGGCTTTATGTAGGAAAATAAGGATCTACATAAGGTATTCAAAAACAGGTTCAAAACACCAAAAATGTTAAAGTAGAAGAGGCTGATGACAGTGAAGATTTGTATGAGAAATTAGATTATAATTTTTTTTTTCATTTTTTGTTTTTTGTTATCTAATTCTGTGTTGTTTATTATCTAATTCTCTACTAATAAAAAAATTGAGTATAAAACGCCAAAAACTACAAACACCAAAACGTCTGATAGTGTGAAAACTGTGAGAACAGATGCTAGCAAAGCACGATGTTGCTATATAAAACGCCAAAAAACGCCAAACAAAGTATTACTGGAAAAAGCAACACTAATTGACAGATGAAATTGAACGAAACAGTAATTGCAAAACAGTAAAATGAAGAGACGGTAACATTATTGCCAAACATTTATTATATTAAAAGCCACTACATGGAAAATTGAATTTATTTATCTTTTCAAAACGCCGTAATTGCCTGGCACATTATAGGTCTGTATCCTACATGGCACAACACTTGATATAAAAAAAATAAACATCAATAAAATTACTGATGTTTTTTACATTATAGGCCTGCATCCTGATCTAAAAACAATAAAAACGCCAAACTTACTTAAAACACCAAAATATATATTATCTAGCGTTTTAATCCCGTTTTATGGCGTTCTCACCGTTCTCACCGTTCTCACACTTTTGGGCATTTTCTCCTGACCCCGTTCCCATATATATATATTATATGTAGGCTAAAAACTGGTATTTTACTGATCACCGGGTATTTTATCTAGCGTTTTAATCCCGTTTTATGGCGTTTTAAATTATTTTTATCACCCTATAAAAATAAACTAGCCAAATTATTACTGAAATAATTATCAGTTGCCTTGACTGGCTGCGTTGACAGTATTTTGTCAGATACGCGCTGTATCGCTCTTAAACTTGAAAAATAGAGTTTCTTAGTGTTTTAATTTATTTTTCCTCCCGAACATGATTAAAAATACCATTTTAATCATAACGTAATATTTTTAGGATTTTAACATTAATCGGGCGGTCACCGACGTTCGTTTCGCATTTTGTTTGTTACGCGATAAGCGTTTATCTTATTATTGCCAACATAATTTTTAACCAAGTTTGGATTTACCAACACATCAAATATCACATATAAACACCAACATCAATAAAATATAGCCTTTTATTTACTCATAACACATGTTACATTTGTACGGTACAACTCAAAATAGCCGGGTGTCATATTGGGTGATGGGAAAATTGTTCACAGGAAGAGTGTTAGTATTAGTAAATGGGTTACCATCTGGGGAGTTCCAGTATAGACATGGTCTTTGACAAGGAGACCCATTTTTGTTCATTATTTGAAAAGTCATTAAACTGAAAATTCTTGATCTCTACTTTGATGCACATGGGTTTTCCTTCCAAGTGGAGGAATCGGGTTATGGGAATATTGTTCACATGAAGAGTGTTAGTATTAGTAAACGGGTCACCATCGGGGGAGTTCCGGTATAGACGTGGTCTTCGACAAGGAGACCCATTTTTTTCATTGTTGCTATGGAAGCACTCCATGTAATGATGACAAAAGCGGTAGATACGAGTGTATTTTTAGGTATTCAACTCCCAAATAATGGGCCTTATTTATCACATATGCTATATGCAGATGACGCAATATTTGTCGGGGATTGGGATGAAGGAATCCTGAGAAATTTAAAAGAATATTATGATGTTTTTATATAGCATCTGGTTTAAAAGTAAATCCTAGGAAGAGCCAACTGTTTGGAGTCGGTAAAGAAGATGGGGAAGAAAGCACAATGACTTCAGTATTTAAATGTAAAGTGGGAAAATTCCCATTTACGTACCTAGGATTAACAGTTGGTGCTAACATGAATAGGGTGATAAACTGGAAAGAGGTAATTGATACGTTTAACAAACGGTTATCAAACTAGAAGGCAAAACTTCTTTCTTTTCAGGAAGAGTAGTATTGATTAAATCAGTGCTAGGAAGTCCACCAAATTACTTCCTTTCACTATATAAGTGTCCAATGGTGGTGATAAACGTGTTGGAAGGTACACGAAGAAAAATCTTATGGGGGGATGTAGTTCACACAACAAAATTTGGTAGGTAAGATAGGAAAAAATAGTGGCTTCAAAACACTTTGGAGGTCTTGTTGTGGGTAGTATCAGACACTTAAATCTGGCCTTGCAAATAAAGTGGCGATGGTGCCTAAAAACATAACCAAATCAATTATGGGCAAAGGTAATACAATCTATACACTTGAATAAAAGAAGAGTGCATTCGATTCCGGTAAAGAAGACGTACACGAGTATATGGAAAACAATTGGTGAAATTGGGAATGAGTTTATGAAATTTAATGTGGATGTGAAGAAATGACTAAAGAGTAGAATAGGGAGATAAAACCTTGTTTTGGGTGGATAAGTGGATTGGCAACAATAACTTAAAGAAAAGATTTCCACTAATATATAACTTGGCAAAACAAAAAGGAACAAAGGTTGCAGAATGTATAAGGTAACAAACGGGGTAAAAATATGGGATTGGGGTTAGGCCAGAACTCCCAGTATAGATCTGGAAAAAAAGGAGATGGATGAATTAATGGCGGACCTTATTCAGCAACGTTTAACGATACAGGCGACAAATGGACCTGGAATGATGACACGGGCATGGGCTTTATGGTGAAAAGTGTGAGGCATCACTTATCAAAACAAATAGACATCAATGCTCCAACGAGTGACTTCATCTGGAATGGGTGGGCAACGCCGAAAAACAACATGTTCACTTGGAGAGCAAGGTATGGAAAGGTAGCAACAATAGTGGCATTAAAAGAAAGAGGAGTACCACTACAGACGACTTTATGCAGTGTATGTGAAAAGGCAGAAGAATCAGCAAATCATGCGCTTATAACCTGCCAATTTGCAAAGCTAATATGGGAACAAATACATCTTTGGATGAAGGTGCTGACGAGTATGAAGCCATAATCAGCTAAAGAGATGCTGCAAATTACAAACATTGTATCATGGCCAGAGAAGCGAAAGAAGATTGCCCAAGTAGTACGATTATTGACGTTATGGACAATTTGGCGAACAAGAAATGCAAAAGTGTTTAACAACATAAATGGAGTGGCATATAGGGTAGTAGAGGAAGTAAAGGAGACTTCGTATCAGTGGATGAAAGCAAGATAAAAAATCAGGATGCCAGTATGGAATGACTGAAGATATTTCAATGTAAATGGGTAGACAATTTATGTAACGATTATGTCATTTTTGTCCTTTGTTTTTCTATTTTGTAATAGGCTCTAGTCTAGTTTCTTAGTGCCTTGCAAAAGTACAGGCTGGGTGTTTGCTATTCAAAAAAAAAAAAAATCAAACTAATTTAATTGAATAAAATATTAGACAAAAATGACATGTTTTTTCATTTAATTAACTATAAGAACGAATAGTCTTGTGCTATATTCATATTTTGGTTTTAATCTTTTACTTGTTCAAACATCACACATTTGGTCTTTTGCACAAATATCCACCACCACCGTCACCAACGACAATCGCCTGCTTCTGATCAATCTCCACACATCTCCTCGCTCCCATTTTCTCGACAATCACGTCACTGCCCCCACCTCAGTTGAACAATCTAAATTCCTAACACCCTTTCAACAATTCGGTAATGGTTCAAGTTGCTCCAAGGTTGTTCAAAAGGGATAGGTCACATGAAGTAGTTACATATGACGACATTCATAGTTAGTGTCAAATTCCCTATGTATGTATATGTTTCAGCAAAGAATTAAACTAAAAATAATGTATCTTTTTGTACTTAAAGATCAAAACCAAAAGGAACCATATCACATGTATATCCGTACAATTATATACAGTCTAATTTGCAACATGTTTGTGTTTAACTGGGTTGTAACTTGTGCTTAAAGTGTTTTATATGCTATGTTATGTTGTACCATCTGCTTAAGTCATTTTCTTCATGCTTTTGAAGCCACCTTGCTTCTGACTTTCCACATTCCACCGCTCTAGAGAGAGATGGTTAGAGAGAGAAACATATAGAGGAAGAGGTCGATTGTGAGTCACAGACTGAGCTTCGCCGTCTAAGTTCTTAAAGGCAAGGTACGCAATTTGCTTTTTTCCTATGCGTCGAGGGTTTTAATGAATGCCTAAGGGTTTTTGATGATCTGATTCTCATATTTATGTGAAACTGATGTGGGTTTTTATTTTGATTTGTGGATTGGATGTGATTGGGAGATGTTAGCTGGTATATATATATATATATATATATATATTTGTAAAAGTTAGCTGGTATATATATAAGTTAGCTGGTAATCAGATAGTTAGCCGTGATATCACAGGCTGAAAAGGATAGTGTTTGGATGTGTTTTTGTTTTGCTGTAAATAATGAAAATCAGTTAGTTAGATGTAATAAAACGGGCTGTAAAAGATAATGTTTAAATGTGCTTTTGCTATTTGAAGTTGTAATTAACAGTGAAACAGTTGTTTGAGAGCATCCGAAATCCTGATCATTTAGGTAATTAGTTCATATATGACCAAAAATGGCATTCTTGAGAAAAAAAAAGGTATATGTGTTTCGTGTCTTTGAAAATAGGCAATTTTATGTTACCCTTTGATAATCAAGTGCAACTGGTATGAAACTAATTATTAGAAATTGATTATTCGCCTTTTAAAAATGGATGCAGAATATGTTAATTCTAACATTGAAAACTGATTTTTGTGACTACAAGTAAAAAAAAAGATAAGATAATTTTTTTTTTCAAAATGCAAATCCAAACAAAACCTCTGATATAATCTTATGACTTTGTGTCCATTACCCTAGCTCAGTTGGTTGGTTGGCCGGTTGTCTCCATTAGAGGCGCCGGTTCGATCCCTGGCTGGTGCTGGGTATTGGACTTCTCGGTGAGGGCTTGTCCTGGGGTTTTACCCGGGTTCGAGTCCGAGGGGGGCGCGGTTTTACCTATTCCACGGGGTTTCCGCACATCAGGGGTGTGCTACGCTTTCTAGCGGTGGTCGAGTAGTCGGCCACTGGACATAGCTCCGAAAGGGTGGGTTTACACGTAGAAAGCAGTTAGCCGTTAAAAAAATCTTATGACTTTGTGATTGTAGGAAGAGTGTGAATTGGTGAAAATTGATATTCATCACGGTGTTCAAGGAGATGTGGTTCTTGAATGTGTACATGTGGATAATGTTAGGGAGGAAATTATATTTAGAGTAATGTTTCACACAGCATTTGTGCGAAGTGGCGTACTCAATTTGAGTTGTGATGAAGTTGATGTTATGTGGGATGCAAGAGACCATATGCAAAAGAACTTTAAAGCAAAGGTAGGCCTTTTTTTTCACACTGAGTATGCCCTTATTTTGCAAACACTAGAAGTTGAATGAATATATCCTTATATTTGTATCAGGTATGTTTTTTTTGGATGCAGATGCTCTACCATCTATAATCACCACAAAAGGAGAATTTGACGACAAGAATGGGACCGAAAGTCCTACACATGAAGAGTGTTTTAAGGTCGAAGAGATTTTTAGTAATGCGGTTGATGAGCAAAAAATTTAGGTGGATGCTGAAAATGGTGATATAGTCTTGAAGGAAGGACCTGTACCAGAATCCGAAGTTGATACATTTGAAGACTATGAACCAGATGATGGGAACAAAAAACCTGAAAACAGGATTTTAGTTTGGTATGAAGATGCAAGGTGGTCGCAACAACGAAGCCCAGTGAGTAGAACCGGCCGTAACGCGCCGGGTACTATTTCTAGTTCTCTCTAATCATAACAAAGAGTAATCTACCATGTATTAACAAGATAACATTTATTAAAACTTTAGTCATTATTTTATAAGAATCTTATATTAAATAACTACCATTAGCGAATTATGTTTAATTTCGACTCAAATCACATTTATTTTCTATTATTGACATATATCTTTAAGATAAAAGATTCGAATTTCGACTCAAATCACTCTTATTTTCCACATTATTGACATCTATCTTTTCCATATAAACAATCACGGATAATGACATTTAAGAAACATCTCATATCTTATAATACATGACATATGTCATTAATTTCTCTCCTTCCTCATCTTTCAATATTTATACTAGGTTAGAAACCTATATATTACATAAGTTAAATAATCTATACTATATTATAATGCATGAGGTAAGGGCATTTAAAAATACCCAAAAAATAAGAACCCCCCTTCCCCTTTATTTATAGAAAGACCCCTAAAATGAGGGTAGTTTGGCCTTTTTAAACACTATTTGTTTTTTAGCCCCTAAACTTATTACACTTACATCCCTAAGGTTTTAATAAAATTATAGATAATTAGTTACAATTCACCCCTCCACAACAAACTTATAATTTTTTTACTTATTCTTGACATATCTTATAAACTATATTGTTTAAAAAAAATTCCAAAGATAGCATGACGACCTACACATTTTTGTCGACGTTTCGGTAATTGTCTTGTTCAATATTGACGCATGGATTAAAATGTACAAGTAGATAATGCTTTAATGCACAAGTGATTAAATAAGAATATAACAACTAATCTATACTATATAATCATTTAATAAGTTAAATAATCAACCCCCTTCCCCTTTATTTATAGAAAGACCCCTAAAATGAGGGTAGTTTGGCATTTTTAAACACTATTTATTTTTTAGCCCCTAAACTTATTACACTTACATCCCTAAGGTTTTAATAAAATTATAGATAATTAGTTACAATTCACCCCTCCACAACAAACTTATAATTTTTTTACTTATTCTTGACATATCTTATAAACTATATTGTTTAAAAAAAAATCCAAAGATAGCATGACGACCTACACATTTTTGTCGACGTTTCGGTAGTTGTCTTGTTCAATATTGACGCATGGATTAAAATGTACAAGTAGATAATGCTTTAATGTACAAGTGATTAAATAAGAATATAACAACTAATCTATACTATATAATCATTTAATAAGTTAAATAATAGGTTCTATAAGATTTTCATTCTAAAATTGTAAAAACTAAAACAATTGTCAAATAATTGATTAAACAATTTCTTTATACTTTAGTCAAATTTTAACAAAACTTCCTAATTTTAAGGATAGATAGTATAACAAACCTTCTATAAAAAGGATGGAAAAAACTAAGTGGGAAACAATTTTTAAAATTTAAAACATATAGTTGTTGTCTGTATTGATTTATAAAGTACATAGGAAGATATTCCGTCGCCATCTCTCTCTCTCTCAGAGGATACTCTTCAGTCGTCTTCCACCTTCTCCCATTGTTTCGTTTTCCTACTTTTGCTCCTCCGTCCGCCAAAGGCACCACCGGCTACTAACAACTCCATCTTTATCATTGTAGGTTTTGTATCAGGTACCTAAATTCACGAACCTTAATTCTCTATTGAGTTATTTTTGTTGATTGGTTGTTTTAAGCATTTTTTTAGCTAGATCTGATAAAATAACCCTAGGTGGGCTATTGATTTTTTATGTTTCTGATTAAATTGATTAAATGTTGATTGTGTTTCAAAGATTTGTATAGTTTGTTGATGTCGACCTTATTTGATCATGGTCAAATGCAACTTCGGTGATGAATTTTTTGAGAGATTAGTCTTCCTCCTATCATGAGTCAACTCCTCTCTTATTGTTGACTCCCTTAACCCCAAGGTTTGTTAATTCATTACTTGATCTTATTTTTTTTACTTTTCTGACATGATTTTAGGATTGAGTCATGTTTTTTTTGTTAGTGCTTCTAATGTTTGTTACTTTATTTAATAGTATTGAGTCATGTTTTTTAAACTTGTAATTTTGGATTTTCTGAGGATGGTGAGTTTGAAATAATCAACCTCAAATTAGAACATTACATTTTACCCTTAAACAAGTAGATAATAGGGTACACTTTTATTCATCAAAACATTTAAAATTGTTTTTTACATAGGGATATGTTCGCAGTGGAATACTTTCTCCGGCTTAGGTAACTCAATTTACATAGGGTTTGTTTAGGTATATATATTTAAACAATTGTCAATTATGAATCTTTTATAACTTTTGTATGAAATCAAATACCTTAATGTGCATCATTAAACTTGCAGTGTTGATTCCGTTGAAATAGCATGGCAGATCCTTAGTTAAATTCTTGAAGTGCTCCTGGTGCATATTGTCATAGTTAGGTAAAATTGTTGTCTTTGATACTTTGAAATGTTTTTTTTTGTACATGGTATAGTCTATTATATGAGCTTGTGTTTCATAGTAGTATAATTTACATTATAGGTAGGATATATGTAGGCCTCCATAAGTGGCACTTTTTCTTTCACATGTTTTGACAGTGAAATAAAAGAGTGGGAAGAAGGAACAATAACTAGCGGTGGCGGTTCAGAAGAAGGCGCACGGATGTCGTATTTCAGTAATATAGGACATTAATATATTTAACTTCAGTTATTTTGAAATTCTTTTAGGTCTATTTCAGAAGTTATATTGTTGGTCAGCCTAATGGAATGAGCTAGGGATGGTAATGGGTCGGGTTTGGGACGGGTTTAGGTAATCCCAAACCCAAACCCGGTTAAATAAACTTGTCCCAAACCCGTCCCAAAATCCGTCGGGTTTCTAGCGGGTAAATACTCATCGGGTATCGGGTATACCCACGGGTTTCGGGTAAACCCGTTAATTTAAAGAGATTACTCATTGGGTATACTAATCTCAAAACCTATTGGGTATCTATCGGGTAACTACTAACCGATTACATTTTGTATTGTCATTATAAAAATATATATCAAATAACTACAATGTATATGGAATATAATACATATATGTGTAAAAATGGATGTATCATATATATACATATTTAATAATATAAAAGAAATTATATCGGGTATACAAATTTGGTAAACGGGTACACTTTATCGGGTAATTGGGTCGGGTAAACGGGTATATCACTAAATCCCAAACCCGCGAAAAAAATAAAAACTATTCCCAAACCCGTCCCAGACCCAATTAACCGACCCCAAACCCGTCCCAAATGTGTCGGGTTTTGGGTTTACCCAACAGGTTCGGGTTTGATTGCCATCCCTAGAATGAGCATTACATTCCATTATCTTTCTTGGCTGGCCCGTAGATGGAACAATGTTTAATTTTTTTAGTATTATTTATAGATAGGGTGTATAGTTCTAATTCTACTTAATATCATTTTATAACTTTATTGATCTTTCATGTATAAACTAAATACAATGATAACTTTCTAAAACCTCAAATAACAAATTCACAGATCTAACTTATGATCTATGGTACCGTAGTTTGTTGATGAAGAATATTAAAAGTTTGGTTACAGAATATGGGCAGTGTCTCTCTGATTCTAAACTTATTAAAAAACCAACTGCTGTAAAATCTGAAGGTCTAAAGTTAATATCTGAGGGTTGTGATTGAAAAAGGTACTTTTTTTTTTCTTTTCAAGAAATCTTGACATCGGTTTCTATTTTTAATTAGCTTAATGCTTTTGAGTTTTTGGATGAAGAAAAATGTTTATGCTTATTAATTTATTTTTGTTAGGGTAAAATATATTGTCTTTAAAACTGATAGTTCTTGATGAATATACAATTAGCTACAGATAGTTCTTGAAGTGATAAAATAGGCTTAACTCGGCAATCATGAAAAGCCGGTAAAATCTTTAAAATCCTCACCTCAAAGTTTACTAAACCATTTAATGTTGAAAGGTAACTGAGACAAATATAAATGATAATAAAATTACAAAATAAAGATGTGGAATTAGAAACTTGAAGTTATAAATAAATAGTAAATAAAATTCAAACTGAAGTTATCTGCCACATCGATTCATAACTAACTGGGGTCTTGAATGAGGGAACAATCACAAGCATTCAAGAAGCCATCATTGGCATAATCAATTGAAACCATTTTGAGTTGTTTTAAGAAATTATTGTCTAAACTTTTGAAACTCATCATATTATTTGCTGCCTCTCCATCGTTCTCTCTTTCTTTGTTTTTTTTCCGACGTCGACGACCACCGCAACCACCAAAATCAACATTCAAATGGTAACAATTGTAATCAACAATCGAAGTTTGGTAGCTTGCCATCCTGGTCCATTTCGTTCGCCATCCTCGCATTACACAATAGCTTATAAACATCACAAGTGTTGCGTACCATCACCACTCCTCACCACCAATTTTGCTTTGTTTTGAGTTCAAGGTAACAAATATAACTTTTAAATCAATTGTTAGAACCTTCATATAAAACCTAAAACTCAATATCTGTTAACGAACCTCTAACCAGATGTTAAAACATTTTGAGTACCGCAATGCAAAGTGTTGCTCCCGCCGCATTGCGCGGACACCCTACGTGAGATATAATAGTTAGCAATAACTTAACATATTTAAAATCAAATATCTCACACAAGTTACTAACTAATTATTTAATATATTATGTTTTATTGCTGTTGCTTTTTTAGTTAAGAACTAGCATTAACACCCGCGCGCGTTGCGGCGCGGGTACATCGCAAACATCAAACAAATTAGCCCAAACGTTATGTGATGCGTTAACCGTATGAAAACACACGTTTTAACGTAATCGATTAGTGTAACCTATATAAACAATGGATTGGATCAAACCATAAAGTAAATCAAATTTATACCGTACAATCATAACGTATTACATGTGACCTTAGTCATACATAGAAAATGTAATGGGTATAACGGAAAAGTTGACACATATCATCAAAAGAGATTAATTAGAGCGTTCAAAAAAGGGGAAAAATAAAGCACAATTTGACTCCACTACGATCGAAACAAAATTTACAAAACATTCATAAAATAATCACGAAAACATATTATATTTAACCTGACTCATTCTCCAAAAAAAGTTTACGTCGAAATGTAGAGCAAATCGAATTTATACTGACACGTACAAAAAATATGCACGTAAAAAAAATAGTTTTTACTTAAGTAAAGGGGGTACGGTGGTAAACTCGAAACAAACCTTAATAGGTTAAATATGTTCTTAAAATCGTGACAAGTAACACTAATGTCACACCACTGACAACGACCACCAACGTTAGAAGAGCTCATAAAAAAAAAGTAAAAAAAAAAAATGACAACGAACGAAAAACAGACGTAAAATCGTTCAACCACGCACGTCCGTTGCGACGTGTTAATGCGAAGAAATTAGCCATAAACGTTAAACGTTGAAAATAATAACTAAGTCGATCTAGGACCCGCGCGTTATGACCAATTTGTTAAACGAAGAAAAATAGACGCGTTGTGACTGGTCTGTCAAACAGGAAAAAACAGACGAAAAACGGTTGAATCTCACACGCACGTTGCGGCGTGTTGACTCGTAAGAATTTAAAACGAAACGTGAAACAAAAAACTTGCAAAACATGAAAAGTATGGCGGGGCAAAAGTTAAAAATAAAAAGTATGGGCGTTTTATTGTAAAAGATGAAAAGATGTGGGTTAAAAGTAAAAAAGTTAAAGAGGTTAAATTTAAAAGATAAGAATCTTTGGGTTAAAAATATAAAATACTAAAACTTTTTTGAAAAACACCCAATCCATAACTTACAACATTGTAAAGCAACAAAATGTTGCTAATTTATATTTTATAAATTTATAAGAAAATTTAAATAAAAAATAGAATACGAAGGGATAAAAAATAGACGGTATAAAATTTAATATATTATATTTTATTGCTATTGCAATTATCTCACACAAGTTACATAATTGCAATATATGACACAACTTTTTGATAGATTTTGCTAACAAATGTTTCTTATAAGAAAACTTCTTTTTATTTAGAGTAAATTACGATTTTAGCCCATGTGATTATATCATTTTTATCCTTTTAGCTCAAAAAGAATTTTTTAACATCTGAGCCTCCAATGTCTTTTTTTTCTAACACTTTTGGCCCACAACGTTTTTTTCTAACCCTTTTGGCCCCTAAAAGTAAATGAATGTAGTTAGTGTTAGGGGCGAAAAGAGTTAGAAAAAAAGACGTTGGAGACTCAATTGTTAAAAGATCCCTTTTTATATTAAAAAGGGTAAAAGTGATATAAGCAGATGCCAAAATCATAATTTACTCTTTTATTTATAATAGTTGTTGTAGAGTAGATTCAAAATGCAATTAAAAAATGAAATACTAAAAAGGTACAATTTTTTTCCCCTTTTTGTACATTCAAAGATAAACTACTAAAATATAAAAAAAGGAAAAAAGAGATATGAAAAGATTGAAACTCAAAATTAGTAGTTCATAAGTCCCAAACCCAACCCAACAAACCTACTCTCCTCCAATTCTTTCTCTTTCTTGGGTACTTCTCCCCCTTCATCTTCCCCAATCCTCACAACACACACACACACACCATCTTCACAATAGATTTCTAAAGTGGGTTCTTTTGTGCAGTTTATGAGTAAAATCATTCTAGGGTTTGTTCAGAAAAAGACGAAGCTAATCAAGTCAAAAGGGCATTAATTGAATTGGTAAAAGAAGAAGAATGAGTGCATCTCGGTTCATAAAGTGTGTGACAGTTGGCGATGGAGCTGTTGGAAAGACCTGTATGCTCATTTCTTACACCAGCAACACTTTCCCTACGGTAGGTTTAAGTCAATTTAACTCAACTTTTGTTCAGTTTTATTTGATTTTTTTAGATTTGTATTAATTAAATATGTTTTTGTTCTAATCTTAAGGGGTTTTTGACCCTCAGTTTTAAAGGGTTTTTTTTAGCTTTTTTTAGTTTTTTCCCAGTTTCAAATTGCATTGTTTCTTGAAATTGAAATCAAAAGGAATTGAGTTTGTTGTTTCTTCTTTTTTATTATTATTTTTTTTTTATTTTGTGAAATGCCCCATGAATCAAGTTTTTATTTTTATTTTTCAAATTTGTTTGTTCTTGAATTATGTTTGTTTGTTATGAGTTGTAATTTTTGCATTCATATTTTTCTTTATTGAAATTTGTTTTTTTGTTTTAATTTTAAATGTGGATTTGTGGTAGATCAGATACACTTTTGGGCTTCTCAATCAAATTACTGAGATTTGGTCAGGGTCAGTGTAAACGAGTCAAGCCGCTCACGAGCTACTGAGTTCGGCTCGGTAAAAGCGCAAATCAAGCCGGGCTTAGATAAGTTGGAGCCCGAGCTTAAGCCTAAACTTAAGCTTGTCTGATGAACAAGCCTTAGCCCGACCTGCACTTGTCGAGTTGGAGTAGGCTTACAAGCCTATTATTTCTATATGTTGTATTTAATATATTCAATATGTATTTATATAATAATAATAGTAGTTATTACATATAAGAGTATGATAACAATAACTAATATATTATGTCTTGTATGAAATTATAATTGTAATTATATATAAGAAAATTACATTTGTATATAAATTAATCAATGTATATAATAAACAAGCCAAGCTGTAGCTTGAAAAACTACTCAGAAGCCTAGCTCAAGCTCGGGCTCGGCTCGTTTACACCCATATTTTTGGTAATTTGCATAAATAGAAAATGTGGAATTTAATTAAAATCTGTTCTTTCATTAAAGAACATTCACTCTTAACACTTTCCTTTTGTTGACAGGATTACGTACCGACTGTTTTCGACAATTTTAGCGCAAATGTGGTGGTCGATGGGAGCACGGTTAATCTAGGATTGTGGGATACTGCAGGTTAGTTGTTTGTAAATGATGAGTAGTTATTGCAGGAACAATGACTTAGATTTCTCATGAAATAGTACTTGCTATCTTTTATCAGTAGATTGGATTTATGTGTCTTGTCTGATTTGTTTTGGTTGATTATAAATGTTTGTTTATTTTTGTTCGGAACAGGACAGGAAGATTACAACAGATTGAGACCTCTGAGTTATCGTGGTGCTGATGTTTTTATACTCGCGTTTTCACTAATTAGCAAGGCCAGCTATGAAAACATCTCTAAAAAGGTGATTTGGTCTTTCGCTTTTTTCTGCCTTCTTTTAATTGTTTTATAAGTAAATACTCTTACAATTTATGATCATGGTAACAGTTATATTAATAGTGTAAATCTTTGAGTAAAATGGTAACTTTCAAGTTTTAACGCCTTGTAGATGATTTCTTGATTTGACTCGTTTGTGTTACAAGACAACCCGAATTGACCTATTCATAAGTAAATGGGTCGAAACTACCACCTCTAAATTAGTAAATAATCAATCTAGATTACTTTCATTGTATATTTTATATCTGAAACAAATTCGACTTATAAAAAACTCATATGCTATTCGTTTATAACATCATCATTTGTGGGGCCCGTTTGTATCGAGAGGATAGCTAAGATGTGAATGTGCATGTGTCCCTGTTTGTCTCATTTACTTGGTGTTTGTTGCATTGTGCAGTGGATTCCTGAATTGAGGCATTACGCACCCGGGGTTCCAATAATCCTTGTTGGAACAAAGCTAGGTTAGTTTTTATATTCATACGTAGACGCAATTAATTGCAATTAAATCATCTGATACTGTTATTGACCCATCTTTACACTTATCAAATGCTTTTAATAAATATATAATAATTCTTTTTTTTTTTTGTGGTATATCTTTGGGTATAAATATGGAAATGGCAATTAAAGATTGTTTCTTGTAGATCTTCGTGATGATAAGCAGTTTTTAACGGACCATCCGGGTGCAGTTCCAATTACGACGGCTCAGGTTGCCCCAATTGCCCGTTTTCTATTTCCTTTTCCACCAAGTTTGTTTTTTTATACATAAAGTTTCATTCTTTTTATAAAATGGATATCTTTTCTTTAATTTCGACAGGGAGAGGAATTGAGGAAGCTAATCGGTGCTCCTGCTTACATTGAGTGTAGCTCAAAAACACAGCAGGTGACATTTCAAGTGCTGGTTTTGAAAAGACAAATATTTGTACAATTGATTGTAATATGGGCATCATATTTTAAGTGAAGATTCAGTGGTAAAGGAGCTGAGCCAACCTAAGCTTGAGATCAACTCCTTTAACTTACAAGAGCTTGAGCTCTAGCCTGGCTCATGCATAGTTTTTCAAGCTCGACCTTGGCTCTTTTATTATTTTCTATATACATTTATGTTTTTAAGTATTATATATATATTATTTAGTTATCATATCATAATTTTATATGGAGTTAATTACTGTTTTCATCCCTGTGGTTCGTCAAAATTCACTATTTCAGTCCATTAGTTTAAAAATTGCGATTTCAGTCCTTGTGGTTTCACTTTCGTAACCATTTCAGTCCCCGTGGTTTCACTTTCGTAACCATTTCAATCCATTTATTCTGTTAGTACAGGGACTAAAATGGTTACGAGGTGGACTGAAATAGTTACGAAAGTGAAACCACAGGGACTGAAATCGCAATTTTTAAACTAATGGACTGAAATAGTGATTTTTGACAAACCACAGGGACGAAAGCAGTATTTAACTCTTTTATATGTACTAATTATCACTATATAGATTGATATATTTAATTTATTAAAAAATAATAATGTAACGGTAAGCTCATTTAGGCTTGCGAGCCTACTCTATCCCGATAAGTAAAGCTAAGGCTCGTTTAGGCTTGCGAGCCTACTGGATCCCGATAAGTGAAGCTAAGGCTCGTTTAGGCTTGCGAGCTTTTAGCGAGCCGATCTTGAGTTGCTCACGAGTAGCTTAGTATGTTTACATCCTTAGAAAAGATCAAGCGTTTCGACTAAAAAAATAAACTTTATTTTTACTGAAACTTTACTATTGTTTCTGCAGAATGTGAAGGCTGTTTTTGATGCAGCCATTAAAGTGGTTCTGCAGCCACCAAAGCAAAAGAAGAAAAAGAAGCGAAAGGGTCAAAAGGGGTGCTCCATATTGTGATTTTAGCCTCAACAAAGTGAAAAATCTAGCATGAGGTGCTAATTACCTTTCTAAAGTATCTGATAAATTGCTCACTTTTGCTTTTTTCTGTCTCATGAAAACAAGTTGTGTTGTGCTGAATATGAAATAGACTGGAGGTGTTTGTAAGCTCATATGTATATTGTTGAGGGTATTTTTGGTATTTGTAGTTTGCTCTGTTTGGGTTGAAATTAATTTGGTGTGGTTTTTGTAACCCTAATTATTATTTGTTTAATGGCAGTTACCTTGTTCTATTACAACCTTTTTTTTTTCTTTCCATAGTTATTGTCTAAGGAGGGTAAGGTGTAGACAGCCTTACCTCTATCTCGTAGGAATAGAGAGGCTGCTTCCAGTGAGACCCTGTAGTAAAAAATAATAATGGCGCTGTGGTTGTTGAAAAAGTTGGAACGTTCGCCTTGAGGTGGTGGTGGCGCTAGTGATGACGACACCGGGCCATGGTAGGTGGGGGTTGTGGTGGTGATGAGCTAGTGGCATTTAGTTTAATTATTTTGTTATCAAATCTAGTTTCTTGGTTTAGCAAAACATGTTTTAATCTTTGGATATCAGTTCAAACAATCTTCCATCATATCCCATCAACCCCATCCTTGTCGGCCTTTCTCCAGTTGACTTGTGTTTTTCTCTTCAATTATGTGAAGTGAAGCGTTGGGTCAAACCCAGACCGGTAGGGACTGAATTCAAAATAATGTTATAATCAGACCAGTGGTTTTTCTGGGTTCGTCGAGTTGGTCTGCCATTGGGTCGTAGGTAGGACCGAAATCATATATCGCGTTGGGCAGGGCGAGAAATTTGTAAACATCTTAGACTATGGGGTATGGGGCGGGGGTTGGGTAAAAATGCCCAAACTCACCACCCCGGGTGGGCTTGGGTTTGGGCGTGGCCCCTTGGGCGGGAGTTTCAGCCCGGGCGTTGGGCATGCCTAGCGGTCCTACGTGGCCGGCTCTTATTGGATGGTTGGCTAGGCTATGTTTAAATTTTAAAATGTAACTGTTTGGCCAAGCCAACGGTTCAGCCAAGTCGCTATAAAACCCCCAACCCCACCGCCTGTCCCCCTCGCTACCCCAACCCAAGTCACTCCACCTACCCGAACCGCTACCCACACACACTTGATCGATGGCCTCTTGGACGCACGAGGAAGAGCTAGCCCTTGTCACGAGCGTCGTGGACGTGATGAAGGGCCGCCAACCCGGTGAGACCTGTTACTGGCCGGAAGCTTTCGCTAGCTACTGGCACAACGTGGGAGACGACCGACACAATTTAAACGCGTGCCAACACAAGTGGCGCAAGCTACGACCGAAGCTCGATCGTTTTAAAGCCTACTACGACCGAAGCTCGATCGTTTTAATTTTAGGTTTTTTTTTTTTTAATTTGGGGGTGACATGGCCAACCCACGCGGGCTAGCCACGCCCCGCCATACCCCACGGACACGTCACTCACCAGCCGGGGGGGGGGGGCTCGAACTCTACGTGTCAACCCATGCCCCAAACCCCCGCCCCACCATACCCCACGGTCTTAGTAATATACTCACATTATTACAAACCATTTTAAACACACATTACACATCTAGCAACTGTATAGCCAATTAGCCAAACATACATAGATAAAACTAGGTTTTCTAAATTCTAAATGGTTTGGGGCTAATTGGTTTTAGTAGGGTACCGGTCAGGTTTTGGCCCGACTCCAAAGATCATAGATATCAAAGGTTTAGCACAGGACCTGTTTAAGTATTTTATGGTTGGCCCAGTCCAAGTGGTTGGATTTCTCAGGTCAACCCGAAACTTGATATTGTTTACTTAGGTGGTGTTTATTTTTTTCAGAAAAACCTCTTCTGGCTTCTTATGTCTGCGTCGCGCAGACCACGCGCAGACTTTAGCTCTGCAGACCGTTTGTTTTTTAGAGGACATTTCATTAAAAAATGTCTTCAAACCTCTGCACGTCCTCTTCCCCACGCAGACATGGTCCAATGTCTTCCCGCCTCTTTCAACCCTCTCTCCAACACTTCTAACATCTTCTTCTTTCCTAATCTCAAAACACAAACATCTTTTATCAAAACCCTAGCCCTTCTCCTCCACCCATCTCTTCCCACCGGGCACCCCCTTCACCGCCGTCTTCTTCCCCAACGTCCACCTTCTTCCCCACCTACGACAATCTTCCCCCAGCCGCCTCCCTCTTGACCGCCGCCAACGTTATCATCCCCGCCGACAGTATCACCGCCATCTTCCCCCAGCCGCCATCCTTCACAACCAGCCACCCCCTTCAAATCCGACCTTCAAAGCCAAAAATCGACACAATTCTGGTATGTTTTATGATTATTTGAAGTTTGTTTTCAGATTATTTGTTGTTGGTTTTCAGATTATTTGAAGTTTTATGATTATTTGTTTTCACAATTCTGGTATGGTATGTTTTATGATTATTTGAAGTTTGTTTTCAGATTAAACCCAAAACAAACAGTCTTCCTCTTGCAGACTGCAGAGATTTGGTCCACCTCTTCTGCTACAGATGTCTGCAGATGTGGTCCGCAGACTGCAGACATTTTACATCTGAAAAAACAAATAGCACCTTAGTCATTACACGTTTCTTCCTTGGTGGGGATATCTGTTTATTTTTTATGTTGAATATTTTTAGATGATCATTTTGTCAATGATTTTTTAAAATTAAATGAAAAAAATACAGATTGCGAAAAAAGAAAATAAACTTTTTTTTTATTGTGCATGTGCCTTTCCTCAATTCAATAGTGTTTGTGAGTTAGATAAGGTTTGAAATAGGTCGAGGTCATGGGTTCAATTTCCATAGTGCACAAGTTTAGTCATTTAAAAAATGTGCCTTTCCTCATGTCAACCCTAAACCTGTAAGATTTCTAGTTAAGCAAAAATGAATTTTTTAACGGTAAATTTCTTTTAATCCCCATCGTCTGTGGGACTTGAATCCAAGACCTGTCACACCCCAACCGATGACGGAAACATCGGATTGAGACGAATGAGATTGTTCAAAGACAACATAACACTATAATTGTGAAAGTAATTTAATCATTCAAAGATTAAAGATGACATTGTCTTGAAAATGGAAGTACAACACATTGCAAATTGAAACATAACAAGTACAAAATTTATAAATAAAGTTTCGAGTGAGTTTCTAGCCCATCCTAAATAGATTTCTTGTCATATCGTCATCAATTTCCTACAACTTGTATTAAAGTATATGTCAACACAAAATGGTCGTAAGAATACAAGTTTGTCTAAATAACATAAGTATAGAAAAGTCTCAAATCCACATGCCAAATGTATACTATGTTATATGAACCATACTAGCTTGCATGGACTACAAATCAAACCAAAGTGTCCACTAGTGTAATCTTATCATCGCAATAAATAAGATCATAAACAATGATTACTTAACAATGACCCACAATAGGCGGTGTGCTACTCCTATAATGCTATACATGTTAAGGGAGACTTTTGAAAGTTAATGATAGATAACATGCATATAGTGTGTCCTAGCATGTATAACAAATATCATAACAAGTAGCATGTTGATGGATTGAGTGTTTGTTTAAGCATGATTGTATGTGTGATTGTGAGTTTCATCATAATACATATTGCAATCCAAAGTGTCTTAAAGCGTAAATGGGCCAAGTATACTCACGGTTTGCAAATTCTTTCCACTAAGTGACCGTGAACGATTTGAAGGATGGAACACCAAAGTTATCCTAAAATGGATAAACAAGGTGTACAAGTTTGTGGAGTCGATGGTAGTGATAAATTCAGAATTTACAAGTATAGAATACGAAAATATATCTTGCTTTATGTACTCATTTGGACACCATTTTGAACTAGTATTCTTCATTAGTGTTATACTCATTGGAAGCCCAAAATGAGGAGGCTAAAACCAAGATAACTTCTACCTTACCAAAACATTCAACCATTATGTTGGTTGGTATCATGGTTTGGTTTCGGATCAGGTAGAATGTATGTTTGTGTGTGTGTGTATATATATACGTTATAGTCTAGTATATGGTCATGTATCAAGTCATGGATTGTCATGCATGAGTAAAATGATTCATTTAACTCTTTAGTTCACCAATGTTCAAATCATCACGTGGATGATTTGGATGGTCATGAACATAAGTATAAGAATGTAAAATAACTTAACTATATCCTTAGAGTACGCAGATTCACTTTGTTCATACAAGTAAAAAAATTCAATGTATTAATATCTTTAGATACATTTGTGTCAAAAAAATTTAATTCCTTGTTTTCTTTAAAAGGAAATATAGTCTCATAAAACCTCACATCTCTGGAAAAGAAAACACTTTTCTGATCCAGATCCCAAAGCTTATAACCTTTCTTCTCATTAGAATACCTAACGAGAACACATTTATTTGCATGACTTGAAAATTTATCAGTATTATTAAGCATTGTACTAAAACAAAGTGACCCAAATACTCTAAGGAGATTTAAAGAGGGTTTAAAACCATACATAAGTTCATAAGGAGTCCTACCATTAAGCACAGATGAAGGAGCCATGTTAATTAAATACGCAACAGTTAGCACACAATCTGACCAGAACCTCAAGGAAACTGTCACAGCCCCCGACCCCACCCTGGGAGCGGGAGCCGCGAACCAGTCAGATGGTATCGGTGTTTATTAATTTGGCAGCGGAAATTTTCATCAGGACCGTAGTTAGGAAATATTTTTATCAGAGTTATAAACCATAATGCTTAAAAGAGATAAATGGGATAAAACCCAAGTTTTTCTGATAATACTTTTATCATAAATAAGTGGGACAAAACCCGGTTTCCATTTGTAATATATTTATAGGGAATAACCCCAATTATTGAAAACATTTCTCCTTTTTTAATTTGGTAACTTTTATAGTCACTTTTCTAAGCCTTCAGTGCTCTCCAGCTGGCTTTTATGGATTTCACACTAAGTTACCTGAAACACGTGTTTAAAACATTTTATCAGCAAGAAATACTGGTGAATGAATCCCAGTTTAATAAAAAAGAATTTTATCCTTTAACAGTACTGAGAGCGATTACAATGTTTACATCTACACAATTACTCATTCAGTACTGTCAATCCTGACTGGTGGGTCATATTACACATTGGCTATCTCGTTGTCCAATGGTAACGTGTTCCACATTTTGTACACAAAACCCCAACATACCGGCAGTAATTGAAGACTACAAAGACTCAATCACTGCTATTTATAATTTAAAATAAATAAAGGTTTTGTAAAAACAGTTTGCAAAAAGGTTTAAAAAAGGAGATTACTCACAAAAAGGTTTACACAAAAAGAGGATTACTCACAAAAAGGTTTACACAAAAAGAGGATTACTCACATTGCTATCTTAGTTAATTTCTTGTGGCTTCCTGGTTATAATCTATAAATTTTAAATAATGCACACGCGTTAGTATAATAACCCAATTTACATTAGTTATACCCTCCCCGAGACAAAACCCCAACGTGCTTAGTCAGGCAAAGCCTTGG
This sequence comes from Helianthus tuberosus, assembly GCA_030545235.1. Classification (NCBI taxonomy): domain Eukaryota; kingdom Viridiplantae; phylum Streptophyta; class Magnoliopsida; order Asterales; family Asteraceae; genus Helianthus; species Helianthus tuberosus. Next base: position 106,183,978 of record CM060408.1, read on the forward strand.
CATGCGTTGGTGGGTCCTAAATCAATCAAACAGGGTATTGACTCAGTGATCAGGGGTTACAACACTTAAAACGAGGCAGGGCTTTGAAGTATTATAGGTATAATGCTTAACAAAAAAATAGACTAAGAAAAGAACGGAGGAGGAGGCGAGAGAGATGGAAAATGAACAGAGGAAAGGTTGAAATGAAACCTTCAATTTATACTACACTTTAGCTTGATGTTCACGCAACTAATGGCCACGTATTCATAGCAACTAATGGCCACGTATATGTGCATTACTTTCATATTTTGAGTTGCATGAATTTATTTTTAAGATTCTAATGCATACGTATGTAATCACATTCATATGTTAGTTTGTTTTGTTTTTTTTAATTATTTTATATATTATATTTAATTCAACTGCTTCACTCATTTGGCGTTTATAACTTCTAAAATATGACATTTTACAAAACAATGAATATGTCATTAGAACGAGAATAATCTTATCTACATTTTGAACCAAGTTTCATTAAAAACGGAGTAAGGTTAATTATAACGTATTTTTATTATTATAATTATTAAACGGTTCATACGTTCGCCAAAATACCTTATATTGCTATCGGTCAACTTACCCATGATCAATTCGTTTATTTTAAATTTAAAATTTTTGGGAATGTTACATCCTCCCCACCTTGTTTTAAATCTCGTCCTCGAGATTCCCTAAAATATGGACGAATACTTTTAGTTAGACTAGTTCGTAGGTATATTCTGGTCCTTGCTTTGAATTTCACTTTACCTTGACCAGAACTATTCTCTATGTTTTGAGACTCTTATCTTCTCAAGAGTTCTTAATGAAGGTAAAAATTATTCTTATTAGTGTAAGTTTTTAGATGTTTTGTGTCTTAGCAAAAAAAATTAGTTACAAGTTTCCTAATGCGTCAATGATCTAAGGTAATGCAAGGGGGAAATCTTATACTTTTGATGGCGTCCCAACTTAAAGAGTTCATGCCGTTCATCTTGTCGCACGAATTACGAGACGGATGATCAAACGAAATAATGTTTGATATCGGAATTATAAATGTATACGAGAGATTCCTGATAAATAAATCTAAAATTATCATTGACACACCTGTTCGTGATTTATCCCTAATTGTCAATCATGATGGTCTTTTGATTTCCTTATAGATATACTGTAACACCCGTTCTTATAAATTAAGGTTTAACGTATCATTTACGAAAAACAATCATGTAATTAAGATTACATATGCATTGGAAATTACGGGTTTATTAAAACCTTTTACAATTTAAAATTGTACAACATATCATGTGTACGTTCGTCGTTTAACATAATAACGATACATAATGCGGAAGCTTATTTCGTGATCGTGTTCGGTTCTTGCTCGTCGCTTGATCTTCATCCGTGCACTCTTGGCATTCACCTATGATCAAAACCAACTTAAAAGTTAGTTTTGATAGTTAAATAGAAGGTTCAAACAAGTTCCAAGGGTCAAAATAGCAAAAAAATAATTTTTTTCCCGGTTCAGGGGCTTCGCGTGACGCCAAGACCCTGTTTTTCACAGCCTGTATCTTGAGCTGGTGCTGTACATTTCCAGCAAGACCCGTTTCACGGAAACGAGCATAACTCTCTCATTTTTAATCCGTTTTACCTGATTCTTTTTCCTACGCGTCCGTAATTTAATTCTCCATCATATGGAGTTAAAATCCAACATCCAACATAATAAAATTTCAGACTTTTAAGTCGTCGACTTATTACCTTTTTACCAAAATTTAACCCGTTTATGCATTTTATCAAACAAACATATTTGTTTGATCTTTATATCACATATACTTCTTCAAATTAAGGTTAACTACCATAATAAGTTCTAACCACAGGTTTATTACACAATCTAAACCCGTTTTCGCTCGTATGCTTATTTTGACCCGTTAAGGGTAATTAAGCCTATTTTAAGCATGAGTCTCTTTCATTCACATCAAGCATTATACTACCACATTTCTTGTCAAATAATCTTTCTTCTCAACTATATTTGTATTGTTTCAAGAATGGAAATTTCCTAAACTCCGAGTTTTACCCCTCGAATCATTATTTTACGGCATAGACTATTATAGAGTCAAATGACTAAGGATTCACATGTTTCGCTTTTGATGATTAAAACTCTTCTTGTTTCATATTTCATATAGCTTGCCATATTATTCAAATACACATTTTCACTCTAATTTCAACACTTTAGTTTTCATTTAGGCATTTTAACAAACACCTAATGTGCATACATTTTTACACATTTACAACTAGTTCGTAACTAGTTATTTTTACCAAGATTAACATCAAAATTCACCACTATCACTTATGATCAAATACTCAAAATTACAAATTGTTTAAGTATTTCCCGATTACTTAACATGCATGATGATTCTAATCATAATCATATCATCAATTCCATCTTATGACTAATACCCACTTAGCCTAGTGTGGGAATTCATTCAATCATTCAATTCATAGCATGTTATGTATGATTTTCACTTAGGGTTTCGTTCCTAAGCAAGTATACATCACTAATCTAGCCATAGCTTCTCTAATTCATGCCTAATTCGCGATTAGGATGATTATCAAATTTTTACAACTTCACGAATGTTAGAAATTCAACATACCTCACGATCCCCTTGACTTGGTGATCACGAATTTGTATTCATGCATTGATTTGGCTCTTGATTTGGGCTTCAATTTGATCAATTTGTTGAAGTTAGGGTTTGAGCTCTCCTGAGCTTTCTCCTGGTCGATCAGAACACACACACACACACACACCTAGTGTGTGTGTTGTGTTTAATTTTAATAAATCAAGTTTCAATTCTTCCCTTTTTAGCCCCTCTAGTTTGTAGCTTTATAAAAAGGGTTGATACCCATGTTTTCTTCATTCTTTTAAGGCACCTACTTAACTAGGATGATATTTCTAGTTACTTGGTGGGTTTGGGGAAGTTTATGACCAAGTTTGTTTTAAGTTCCGTTAACTCGGGCCTTTTATCCATTTTTATTTCCTTAAAAGATCTTATTCACTTTTTATTTAATATTAGGATTATTTATTTAAATCCTAATATTTGCCGGGTTACTTTTACCACTAACGGTACTTTACCCGTCCTTTGGTATTAACGGGGTTTGGTTACCAACCCGTTTTCGGGGTGTTACAAGTCTACCCCCCTTAAAGAGGTTTCGTCCTCGAAACCTTTTCTTACATAATTTATTGAGTTTAAACTCAATGTATTCGATCCGAGAAATCTTTTAAACATTACTTATACTTTTAACCATTCGTTAGTATTACCAGAAAAGTATGGTAACATCTTTTTGATTACTAATTGTGTACATATCTCATATGACATAGTGCAACTTGAAATAACGTAATCTCGTTATTTCCGCTAGTTTAGTTAACTTAGCGATATCCATCGCTTTCATATACTATCGAATTTCTTATGAATCCGTTACTTTGACCCGTTTAAAGGTCTTTAGTGAAATCTTTCACTTTTTGCAACAATTTCTTTTGTTTTCAAATTTATTTATTAGGTTCAGTTATACCGAATCTACCGCTTACAAGCAAACCAAATTTCTCGATTTGAATTGCTGACCTTCACCGGTCTCACTAACTAGACTTATTAGTCCAGTTACTTTTTACCGCTCACTTGGTTATAATGCGATTCTACTTCACATTACATTTCTTATCCGTGATCGTGTCGCATCATGTTTAATTTATATATCTACCTTTCATTTTCGAAAAGATCACTTTTCGAATATATCATCTTGCGCCTATCAGCGTCAAGACTTGAATCTTTCATGCTTACTATTCAATTTCCTATCAGAATTTATATTTGTAAAAATGTTATTTCTTACTAAAACTGAATTTTAGTCTAACGTTTTTCTCTTTAACTATGTCAATTACTCATATCAAGGAAATTGACAACCCATACTTTATTGTTTTCCGTTCTCGTTTTACGCGGGGAATCGTAACAAGTTCCCTCACATTACACTATTGACCCGTAGGTTCCTTCACTTAACCTCGTATGCTATTATTTCCTTAAGCTTTCATCTCTTTAAGACGAGGCCCTTATGATCCCTTTTGCTTCAATTCATGACCTATGGGTCATTCTGGCCCCGTAGACCTTTACACTATTTAATATCCCGTAGGTTATGATGATCCCGTAGATCATCTTTTATTCTAGTCTTTATTCAATTGTCTATTTATACATATATAGCTTTAAAGCATCCTTTGTTATGTTTGGAATCATTTAATTTTTGCTTTTGAACTTTAGTTGACCTTGACCGTAGTCTAAGGTTTCATTTGTTTACTTTCGGACTATCTTTCCGACTTTACGACTTCTAACGTCATTTACACGTCGGTTTGTCCTACGCTTACCGTTACCCGGTTCATATTTATACTCCTTTACAACCCATTACCCGGGTCTTTCTATCTTATTGTTTTTAGCTTTCCAGTTTCACCGGTTTGCGTTTTTCCTATTACATTAAGCGTTATTCCTTAATTGACTCGTTTGACTCATTTTGGGTGAATTTTCATCACTTATGAATGTCAAACTTCATTCTTTATTTGACCCGTCCAACTTTGAAATGGTTGAACGTAATTACCAAAATTTATGTTTGCGAAAATTCTTGTCATCTTTTAGTCATGACTCAAAACCCGAGTCTTTTAACTTCCCATCCGAGTTCCCGTTTCTCGGTTCACGCATGCGTTTAAATCCTTACCCACCAACCGGGTGTTTTACCGAAGTCGTTATTATTGCAACCCTTACGATATGCATTATGACTTCGTTTTGCTTTTATATTCCTACTTTGTTCTCAAATTTGGTGTTTTACAAAATTGGCCCGTTAAGAGTCATATTTGCATTCTCCGGGTTCGAGTGTAAGCACACCCCTCCCAATTGCATACCTTAATCGTTTTACATTAATCTTTGTCCCTTCACTTGGGCTCATCATCCTAATGTAATACGCTTCCGTCACCCGGCTGTGCGTTTACATTATTATCAAATATTTTGCTCATTTGGGTACTTTTTAAGTTAGTCCCATTCACCCCACCCTTACTACATCGGATGTAAATGTGTCCGCTATAAGAAGTTCATGGTATCATATGCCACTACTTACTTGGCCAGAGTAAGCGATTAACACATGACACACATGACCTTTTTATAGTTTTCACATCACGCCCTATGTAAGTAACGCCTCTATTTAGTTTTCTTGGAAATAATATCCTGGATAGGTATTCTATTCAGGTTTTCCAAATTTCTAATTTACACATGCAACAATCATTCTCTACTTGTAACACCCGTTCTTATAAATTAAGGTTTAACGTATCATTTACGAAAAACAATCTTGTAATTAAGATTACATAGCATTGGAAATTACGGGTTTATTAAAACCTTTTACAATTTAAAATTGTACAACATATCATGTGTACGTTCGTCGTTTTACATAATAACGATACATAATGCGGAAGCTTATTTCGTGATCGTGTTTGGTTCTTGATCGTCGCTTGATCTTCATCCGTGCACTCTTGGCATTCACCTATGATCAAAACCAACTTAAAAGTTAGTTTTGATAGTTAAATAGAAGGTTCAAACAAGTTCCAAGGGTCAAAATAGCAAAAAAATATTTTTTTCCCGGTTCAGGGGCTTCGCGTGACGCCAAGGGCCTAGGCGTCACGCCTAGCCCTATTTTTCACAGCCTGTATCTTGAGCTGGTGCTGTACATTTCCAGCATGACCCGTTTTCACGGAAACGAGCATAACTCTCTCATTTTTAATCCGTTTTACCCGATTCTTTTTCCTACGCGTCCGTAATTTAATTCTCCATCATATGGAGTTAAAATCCAACATCCAACATAATAAAATTTTAGACTTTTAAGTCGTCGACTTATTACCTTTTTACCGAAATTTAACCCGTTTATGCATTTTATCAAACAAACATATTTGTTTGATCTTTATATCACATATACTTCTTCAAATTAAGGTTAACTACCATAATAAGTTCTAACCACAGGTTTATTACACAATCTAAACCCGTTTTCGCTCGTATGCTTATTTTGACCTGTTAAGGGTAATTAAGCCTATTTTAAGCATGAGTCTCTTTCATTCACATCAAGCATTATACTACCACATTTCTTGTCAAATAATCTTTCTTCTCAACTATATTTGTATTGTTTCAAGAATGGAAATTTCCTAAACTCCGAGTTTTACCCCTCGAATCATTATTTTACGGCATAGACTATTATAGAGTCAAATGACTAAGGATTCACATGTTTCGCTTTTGTATACTTATTCTAAGTGTTTAATTATGCATACTACTCTTTTCCGAAAAACCTTTGTGGGTCGTTCGCTCGATTTAGCTTACAAGGGTATTTTGGTCCATTTAGTCATTTCGTTAATATAAAGGACCTTTAAAAACATCATCGACCCAAAAGCCCTGTTTTAAACTATGCATTTGATTAAAAAGTCTTTATGTTTTCAAAACACAACGATCATCATATGAATCATTCGGTTTGCTTATTAAAGTAACCAATTGTCTATATGACTGCATTTAACTATCAAGGAACCTCTAGTTCCTATTGAGTAGTTAATCTATATTACACATACCTGGCTCGGATCAATATTTATATTGACCCGTTACGATACCTTGCCTTAATAACCGCTAAGTAATAGCGATGTAAGTATCCATTTGATATTTATTCCTGAAATCATACAACTCGACAAACCATTAGCCGATATTGTCAAAGGGTAATAATTTCACCTTTTGACCCGTTTGGTCTAAATGACCAATTATTAACGAGATGACATTTATTAGAATTTACCCTTTTTGGTTATCATGATTTACCTTATATGGTAACCTTTAAAAGTACATCTTTCATTCGTCATAACATGATCGAATTACCAATTTAACTCATTTTTAACCATCAATACGGTTTCTTATCCTATTTGGTTATCTTGTTCCGTACGACTACACGTCGGAACATCATATCTCAATTAGGCATTTATCTTACTCGTAATTAATACGACAAAGAATATTCCAACATATATGACTAGTGTAAGCTATACTTACCTTACTTCCAAATTATGCTTTTCCGTCATCATTGCTTCGTTTGACCCGCTTCGTTCCCAAGCTTTCACCTAGCTTGTTAATCGTCAAACTATCATTGTAAATTGTAAGATGGTTAGATTAGTCATAATTATTCACGACTATTCCATCTCACTTATTTCATAAGTCGAAGCTACTATTCGACTTCATGATTAGTTAACTTAGCTTATTAAAGTTAACTACTTTCGATCACATGATTTACAACATTAGTTCAAATCAACATGATGATTAAAACTCTTCTTGTTTCATATTTCATATAGCTTGCCATATTATTCAAATACACATTTTCACTCTAATTTCAACACTTTAGTTTTCATTTAGGCATTTTAACAAACACCTAATGTGCATACATTTTTACACATTTACAACTAGTTCGTAACTAGTTATTTTTACCAAGATTAACATCAAAATTCACCACTATCACTTATGATCAAATACTCAAAATTGCAAATTGTTTAAGTATTTCCCGATTACTTAACATGCATGATGATTCTAATCATAATCATATCATCAATTCCATCTTATGACTAATACCCACTTAGCCTAGTGTGGGAATTCATTCAATCATTCAATTCATAGCATGTTATGTATGATTTTCACTTAGGGTTTCGTTCCTAAGCAAGTATACATCACTAATCTAGCCATAGCTTCTCTAATTCATGCCTAATTCGCGATTAGGATGATTATCAAATTTTTACAACTTCACGAATGTTAGAAATTCAACATACCTCACGATCCCCTTGACTTGGTGATCACGAATTTGTATTCATGCATTGATTTGGCTCTTGATTTGGGCTTCAATTTGATCAATTTGTTGAAGTTAGGGTTTGAGCTCTCCTGAGCTTTCTCCTGGTCGATCAGAACACGCACACACACACCTAGTGTGTGTGTTGTGTTTAATTTTAATAAATCAAGTTTCAATTCTTCCCTTTTTAGCCCCTCTAGTTTGTAGCTTTATAAAAAGGGTTGATACCCATGTTTTCTTCATTCTTTTAAGGCACCTACTTAACTAGGATGATATTCCTAGTTACTTGGTGGGTTTGGGGAAGTTTATGACCAAGTTTGTTTTAAGTTCCGTTAACTCGGGCCTTTTATCCATTTTTATTTCCTTAAAAGCTCTTATTCACTTTTTATTTAATATTAGGATTATTTATTTAAATCCTAATATTTGCCGGGTTACTTTTACCACTAACGGTACTTTACCCGTCCTTTGGTATTAACGGGGTTTGGTTACCAACCCGTTTTCGGGGTGTTACATATACATATCTATATAATCATATATTTCACATACTGTAATATACCCACCATTCATAAGGTCAATGCATTTAACAGATTCATATTTTTAAAAACATGTCAGACATCAGGTCATGGTACTATTTAGGGAATTTCATTAACATAACATATACTCCATCTTACCCGGTCTCGCCGGAGAGGTACCCCCTTCTTACTTGAACAAGCTGGAGAGTCTGCTACACCATACCCAGTCTTGCCGGAGAGGTAATTATCATTGTATTTCCCATAAATAGAATTTTCTCAAATCATGATTTTAAAAATTCATCATTTATTAGGGCTTGCATTAAGAAACAAGGAAATTAGTATTCTCATGATGGATCATATTCTAGAACCGAGTAGTACTAATAAACAAGAAATAACAGTGGCTGTTTTGGTCAAACATTACCGAAGCAATTAAGTGATCAAATTAGTTAAGTGAGGTAGTGTGCTAGAAATATGTGTGAAAAATGTGTTAACCAAATTAGATATGAAAACAGTTTCAGGATACGGCTCAGGATATAGAGCTGTATCTACAATCAAACAATGAGCGAAAATGTAAAGGTTGACACGTGATGTACGAGGAAAGCCCTTGATCAATCTAGATCGCCGGCATAAAACCTCGGGAGCTGACAATCGCAGCTGCCTTGTTCTTCTATTGCTTCAAATATCAGGATACAGTGCAGGATGTGGTGCGGATCGACTATTTGTTACAATGAAATTCAAGTACAAGTGTTGTGTGTAGTGTTTGCGATGAACTAGAGAGAAAGTGTTCGAAAACGTGTAAGTTGAGTGCCTTAATCTGATCCACCCCCATCTATTTATAGTAAAACAAATCTAACTAACTATCCTACATAACCGGGATCCAACGAATATTCCTTAGTTGAACGTTGGAGACCTGGTCTTTCGGGCTCAACGTTTCTCCTTTAACAAATACGCCCGAGTTTTGAGGAGATGGAGTCCACTTGACCATTGGCAAGTCCCAGTCTTTAACCTGCACGTGATTAATTCGATATACCTCAGGATATCACCCAGGATGTTAGCAATATCCCCGTCCAGTATCCTGATCATAGATAAACAATAAAAAGCAGGATATTAGTCAGCATGCATACTCAGAAAATGGCCCATAACAATTGTCCCCAAATATATCGGTTGGTATACCAATCCAACGGATATATTTAAAAAAAACTTTATCTCGTCAACCGAGGTAATTAAAATGAAACGATGGTTGAAGTGACATTGTGCCATTTTCAATGCAATATTTACTCTTTACCCCCTATATTCAGCCTATATTAACCGAGGGACTCCTCATTATGGTTATCCTTATCTTCAACCGGATATCAGGTACTTTCCTCTCTACCCTTTCTATTTTCCTTGTTTATATCTTCTTTTCTCCGATTGTGTTCTTCCATGGCGACCCGTACCAGATCGCAAATGGCGGACTCTGTTTCCCCCTTCTACAAACAAAATTTGCTTCAGAATCCTTCAAAAGAGGTGTGTTCTTTCGATAATTCCGACATCGCAGCCCTACGAGCTTCCGGTGCCTTTCCCGCCGGGACAATCTTCCGTCCATTCGACCGAGAGGTCCGATCGGATTTTTGTTCCGACGAATGGGTTTGCTTCTTTGCATATCCTTTTTCATTAGGGCTTCAATATCCATTTTCTCCCTTCATATCTCGCTTCTTTGAGCTTACCGGTCTTAGTTTCGCCCAAATCATGCCTATGGTTTGGCGTGTGTTAATCACTCTGGAGCAGATTAAGGCTCGTCATATGCCTGATCTATGCATCGAAGACCTTCCGATGGCCTACCGTCTAAGGTCACATGGTTCCAGTCGGTTTCTCCTTTTTTCTATTTCCAGCGATCCCCTCATTCTTAAGGCCACCAAGAATGAGGATAAATGGACAAGAAAATTCTTCTTTGTGAAAAGAGACTCCATTGATAAGGGTTTTGACCTCCCTAAAAGATGGTTGACTTCTGGTAGGACTTAGGGTTTTAGGAGTATCCCCAATCATATCCCAAACCTCCATCCTGAACCAACATCCTGAGATGTTTATTTCTCTTCTTGCAGCAAACTTTAAAGAACTAGCTCCTCCCAGTGCTGAATCGGAAGGGAGGATAAAAGAGATCTACAAGCTTCCAGAAGGTGATAGAACCTTTAACCTGTTACTCACAAGCTCAAGTCAAAGATCAAGTTCCAACATGTCTGGTAAGCATAATTTCAGGAATTACTTTTATATCAAATTGATTATTATAATAAGCTTAAAACATCTTCCCATGGGCAGTGCCAGTTATTAACCTCGAAGGCTTCCAACTCGATGAGCTGGACAGTTATTCCAGCCTTGAACCTGTCAAGCAAGTGTCTAACCCGAAGTCATCCGTTACACCAAAACCTACCAGTTCAAAGACCGCCACTGCTCCCAAAGCTCCCCCAGCATCCAGGACCCGAGCCTCCAGCTCCCGGAAAAGAAAGGAAGTTGAGCCCTCTGCTCCACCCCACGTGTTCCCATTCGAGAACCACGGGTTCACAGAATCCAGCACATTTATGACCGGCTTCCTTAACCAGGTTAGTATCCTGACCTATATCCTGCACCGTATACTAAATAGAAATGTTCATTTAGAATAATGCATGTTTCTTTACCTTGCAGGGCCTTGAACGCCTGATTTTCCTTTATGAAGACGCATGCGGCTCCAACGTCATGCTTGAAAGCCAGCTAAAAAAGGCCAAGGCCACCATTGCAGATCAAGCAGCAATTGCCACCGCTAAATCAGAACACTACGAAGCTAAGTATAAGGCTATGACTCAAGATCACCAGTCCGTCATCCAGAAGATCACTCAGGAGGCTCAAGCTAAATTTGACGCGGCCCAGGTTCAACACGAGCAGGCCATGGCTTCATACCGAGAGAGCCTCAAGAATTCCATCGTGATCTCCCTTCTTCAGGCCAGGCTGAAAATGGCTTACGAGGCGATGGCTTTGGGTTTACAATGCCCTTCTTGGAACACCAAGGCCTGGGAGGCGAAGTTAAAAGATCTTGGGGGAAATCCTGTGAATCCTCCCGCCAAATCTGCTGTGGAAGAATCCGTCAAGACAATGGATGCTAGCGCTTCAAAGGATGTTTCTGAGAATGCTGGGGCAAATGCTGGAAAGAATGCTGATGAAGAGGATGTTGCTGCAGATGCTGAGAAGAATCCCGAGGATGATGCTGGTACGGACGCCGGGAAAGAGGTTGTTGTTCAAGAAGGTGCTGCCCCTTAGGCAGTGGAGTGGGCGATGATGGATATACGTGCTGAGGCCGGAGCCCATTTTTAAATTTCATGGTTGTGGTTGTGAAAAACAATTTACATTTCCTGTCTTTGAACAATTTATATTTCCTGCATTAGAACAATACGATGACCAAAGGTGGATGGGTCCTAGGTTTTAGGATGAAGCCCTTGGTCATCGGTTAGTATAATCTGTTTTGAATGTGGTAACGGTTGTAGGTGGACAGGTCCTGTTTTGAGATAGATCCTCCAACCGTTACACAAGTATGGTAGAAACTAATTGTGCTTTTGGTGGATGGGCCTTAGCTTAAGGTGAAACCAAAAGCACAACTTTTGACTTGTTAATAATATAACTATCTTTTGACTTATTTGTTATTGCCTTGCACTACTTAATATACCTTTTAACTTTGCAAAAATTTTGTATTGTTATCTTATGAAAATATCCTGATCAATATGCTCAGCGATATATTATAAAAACTTTTTATTGGAGAGGACTTCCAAACATTCGTTCAACTTTGTAGAAAGCTCTTTAAAAAGTGAAAAACAATCCATCTTTCCAAAACCTGTTTTGATAATACTTAAATGATCAAAGTTTCAAACTAGTATTAGTTTCAAATATCTTAATCAAATATCCTGAAACATATTTTAAGAATATATCAGGATATTTAACCTTTTACCAAACATAGTATTATCAAAAATTTAAACATTGTTTATAAAGGAAAGATCATACCAGGAATAGGGTATAATCCTATTATCAAACCTCAACCCCTTTGCAACTTTTCCAATGAAGATGTCCCCTGTCTGAGACACTTAGTGCATTAGTTCCGAGCCTTATCCTTTTAGCTTTACACCATTGCTTTAGTAGGAATGTCCCCTGTGTACAATGTCTTCATATACTTAGAAATCTTCTGGATATCAGTTCCCATTGTATAGACAATTTTTCATGTTACAGGGGTAAAACCCAAGAATGTACTGGAGATAAATTCCTTGTATCCTGGGGAAAATCCCAAATTTTCATGCGCTACAGGCGGGAATGTATAAACTCCAAGACTTAGAAAAGTGAAAACCTTTAAACCTTAGAGAGTATGAAAATACCCTTTCGTGAGAGAGGGTGATCAATCCTCATATACCTTTAGGATTCAGGATATAGCCAACAGTAACGAAATTGTCAGCCACTTTTACATGGACTGGTCCCGCCACCTTGAACTATCCCTGAATAACTTGCGCTCCAGGCGGAGTGTTTAAACCCAATTCGGAAGAAAGGTGAATACCTTTAAACCTGTGAAGGGATCGGAATCCCTTATACGTGAGAGAGGGGGCCAATCCTCTAATCTTCCGAAGTATCTTGAGTGAGCATCCTGGAGCTATATCCTGGAGCATATACTGCAAAACATCCTTAAACTAAGGTGGGTGTTAGCTTGGCTAACACCCCTCCGATGCTTAAGTTAGTATTGGGTTACAAAGAACAAATCAAACCAAACATATTTAAAAAAGATAGAGTTCATACCATCCTGAGTTAGAAATTAAATTCTAAACTCACTTAAAATAAAGCTTAAGGTGTATAGCATTCCAAGATCTCGATAGCATATCCCCTTCCATATTCTTGAGTCTATATGTTCCTTTCCCTGCTTCTGATTCAACTTCATATGGTCCTTACCATTTTGGAGCTAGCTTGCCATCGGCAGGATTAGTAGTATTCTGAAAAGCCTTTCTTAACACCCAATCTCCAACCTTAAATCTTCTGGTCCTAATATTCTTGTTATATGCTCTGGATATTCTTTGTTGATATGCTGCCATCCTTAGCCTTGCTGCATCCCTTTTTTCATCTATAGTATCCAAATCCTGACTCAAGGCTTCAGGATTCTGTTCAGGATCACTTAGGGTAGATCTTGCAGTAGGTATTGCCATTTCCGTTGGAATCATTGCTTCTGCTCCAAATACCAAGGAAAATGGGGTTTGGCCTGTTGCGTTCTTTACCGTTGTCCTATCAGCCCACAAAACAAAGGGTAATTCTTCTGCCCATCTTCCTTTTTTGGCTCCAAGCCTCTTCTTTAAGTTATTGACAATTATCTTGTTTGAGGATTCTGCTTGTCCATTCGCTTGAGGATGTACCGGAGTAGATGTTATCAATTTGATTCCCCAACTTTTGCAAAAGTCAGTAGTTCTCTTGCTTATAAACTGAGAACCATTGTCACAGATTATCTCGGCTGGTACTCCAAATCTGGTCAGGATATTTCTCTTTATGAAGGATACTACTTCCTGGTCTCTAACTTGAACAAATGCTTCTGCTTCAACCCACTTGGAGAAATAATCCGTCATTGCCAACATGAAAACCTTTCCTCCTGGAGCTTTTGGAAGCTTTCCCACTATATCCATACCCCACTTCATAAACGGCCAAGGGGAAACAATAGGATACAGCGGTTCAGCAGGCTGATGTAATATGTTACTATGTCTTTGACATGCGTCACATCTTCGAGCATATTCTGCGGCATCTTTTCTCATTGTCGGCCAATAATATCCTATCCTTAATACTTTTGAAAATAATGACCTGCCCCCAGTATGGTTACCACAATCCCCTTCATGTATATCCTGAAGTACTTCTTTGGCTTCAGGATCCTCCAAACACCTCAAATACGGTCCTGCAAGAGATTTCTTGTATAAAACATTATTTATAATAGTGAATCGTGATACCTTCATCCTAAATGCCTTAGGATTTTCATTTTCGGGGATGTGTCCTTCCTTGAGATATCTCATGATTGGAGCCGTCCAAGAATTAGGATCCTCTTCAGGATACTCTGCTCCAGGATCCTGAATACCCGCTACTTCTTTATCCCGAGGATTCGTTGCAGGATACAAGACATGTAATATTGGTATTTGGGTTCCTTCTGGTATCCTGATCGATGATCCCAGATTTGCTAAGGCATCTGCTTCAGCATTATCCTCTCTTGGTACCTGTTCAAGTGTAAAAACATCGAAATATCCTGCTAATTTTTTGAGAATATCGAGGTATTCGATTAATTTCTCACCCTTAACTGCACATGATCCATTAAAATGGTTAGTAATTAACAAGGAGTCAACATATACTTGCAAATTCTTGATACTCATGATCTTAGCCAATTCTAATCCTGCAATTAAAGCTTCATATTCTGCCTCATTATTAGTAGCAGGAAATTCACACCTAATAGCCTGGGGTAATATGTCCCCCTGTGGCGATTTTAGTAGTATACCTAAACCTACACTTCTTATATTGGATGCACCATCAGTATATAATGTCCAGGATCCTGAAGATTCTCTTAACTGTTGAACTTCTAGGTCTACCTCATCCTGAATATCACTACTGAAATCAGCCACAAAGTCAGCTAAAGCCTGAGACTTTATGGCATTTCTAGGTTCATATACTAAATCATAAGCACTTAACTTTACTGACCACTTGGCCATCCTGCCTGACATCTCTGGTTTCCTAAGCACATTTTTGACAGGATAATTCGTTTTAACATGGATCCTATGTGTCTCAAAATAATGTCTAAGCTTTGTCGATGCCATGACTAGAGCTAATATCAATTTTTCTAAATGAGAATACCTAGTTTCAACATCTAACAAACTTTTACTAACATAATAAACAGGATATTGCTGACCTTCATGGTCTTTTATAAGAACGACACTTACAACATTCCCTGATACAACGAGGTATAGGGATAGTGGTTCACCATTTTCAGGCTTCATCAATAGAGGTGCGGTTGAGAGATATCGCTTCAAATCCTGCAAGGCCGCTTCATGCTTTGCTCCCCATTCAAATTTCTTATTCTTCTTGAGGATATCATAGAATTCCCTGCATTTTTTCGAGGATCTAGAAATAAATCTATTCAAAGCTGCTACTCGGCCTGTTAACCTTTGTACGTCCTTCATATTAGAGGGTGATTTTATATCCAGGATAGCTTTAATCTGCTCCGGGCTTGCCTCTATCCCCCTTTTTGTCACCATATATCCTAGAAACTTTCCTGCCCCCACTCTGAAATGGCACTTAGCAGGATTCAGCTTCATGTTGTATTGATCCAAGATATCAAATGCTCCCTTGATATCCTGGAGGTGATCCTCAGCTTTTTTAGATTTTACCACCATATCGTCAATATATACCTCCATGGTGCCCCCCAGCTTATCTTTAAACATCATGTTTACCAATCTCTGGTACGTTGCACCTGCATTTTTCAAACCGAAAGGCGTAGCAGTATAGCAATATATGCCTGTTGGTGTCATGAAAGCAGTATTCTCCTGATCCGAAGGCTCCATTTGAATCTGCTGAAATCCTGAGGATGCGTCCATGAATGTTAACATTTCATGTCCAGCAGTAGCATCTACCATTGCATCGATATGAGGGAGAGGAAATGGATCTTTAGGACAAGCCTTGTTCAAGTCCGTGTAGTCTACACAGACTCTCCATTTCCCGTTTTTCTTCTGTACCACAACTACGTTTGCTAGCCATCTTGGAAACTTGACTTCTCTGATCATCCTGGACTTCAACAATCTTTCAACTTCCTCTTGGATAATCGCATTCCGCTCAGGAGCGAATTTTCTTCTTTTTTGCTGGACAGGCTCGAATGATTTGTCAATTCCAAGCTTGTGAGTAATAATGTCTTTGGATATGCCTGTCATATCCTCATGCTTCCATGCAAACGTTGACATCCTGCATTTCAAAAAGTTAGTTAACTGCTCTTCAATATCCTGAGGGATATTGGTTCCTACGAGCACCGAGATATCAGGATTATCCCGATCCAGGATAATTTTCTTCACATCTTGCTCTGAATCCTCCACGATATCCTGGGCCCGCATCTTTAATTGCTATGCTGTACTAGGCTTAGTTGAGGATTTCATTGAGGATGAGTAGCATTCTTTCGCTTCCCGCTTATCACTTTCAACCTTGACAACTCCCCAAGGGGTAGGGATCTTGATGCATTGGTGATATGTTGATGGCACAGCCTTCATGTCGTGAATCCATGGTCTCCCTAGTATGATGTTATAGCAGGATAAGGAGTCCATCACACAGAAACGTTGTATCGAGTTGACCCCTTCAACATATACCGGTAACTTTATCTCTCCTACAGTATTTCTAGCTTCTCCACTGAAACCAACGAGCACAGTGGACTTCGAAGTAATGTCCATCGGAGATACATTCATCCTCTTCAATGTTTCCAGCTGAATTATATTGACAGAACTACCGTTGTCTACCAGTATCCTGCGTACAAAATGGTTAGCCACATATAATGTTATTACCAAAGCATCATGGTGAGGATCCTGAACAGTATCCCTGTCATCACTATCGAAAGTGATCACTTTATCAGTTGTGAGGGTAGTCATCTTGACTGGTTTGTCTCCCGTTTCACTCTTAGCTTCCTTTGCATGTCTCTTAGCCGCCGAATACGAAGTCCCAAAAATGTCGGATCCTCCTGAAATAAAGTTAATTATGTTGGCATCTGCTGGGGGTGATGCTGCTCGTTCAGGATCCTTCTCGGGATCCTGCCCTTTATTCTTCTTTTTTTCCCAGCAAGTCCTTCAGATACCTCTTGCTTAACAGGTAACTTATCTCTTTCCTTAAAGCAATGCAATCCTTGGTCATATGTCCGAAGTCTTCGTGGAAGGCACACCATTTGGATTTATCCTTCCAATCAGCTTTCTGCTGGTTCTTTCGAGGCCACCTAGCTTTGTCCCCTAAGCCCTGCATAGCATACATTAATTCAGGTATATTAACAGAAAAGCAATATTCAGATAAGTCAGGATATTCTTCAGGATCCTCGTCTTCAACAGCATTCACTTTCTTGTTATCATTTCTGCCATATGGCCTGGAGCGATATGGCTTATATGAGGTTTCTGATTTCCTGTTAGTTGATTCATAGGTTAAGGTAGAATTCATCCTCTCCTGCATCTTCTTGTCATTTCCAAACGGATATATCTCAAAGCCCTGTTACGAGCTTCGTCGAGATTCCTGCAGGGATTCATTACAAGATCCTGATAAAACTGAGAATCCTTTTGTAACCCCATCTTAAAAGCTTGCACAGCTGTTGCAACATCAAGATGTGGGATATCCAAGGATTCTCGACTGAATTTGTTCACATAATCCCTCAAGGATTCCTGAGGCCCTTGAGTTATCCTGTAAAGATCACTGGTTAGTTTCTCAAAACTCCGACTACAAGAAAATTGACTGTTAAATAAACTAACCAAATGAGCAAACGAAGTAATTGAGTGAGGAGGAACGTTTAACAGCCATTTTAAGGCTGATCCTGTCAGAGTAGAACCAAATCCCTTGCATAAGCATGCTTCTTTGAGCTCCGGAGGGATAGGGTTAATCTCCATTCTTTCCCTATACTGGGCAATATGCTCTTCAGGATCCGTAGTCCCATCATACAGCTTCATGTTGGGAGTCTAAAATCTTTTTGGGATTTCAGCATCAGAGATAGGATATGCAAAGCGGGATATCCTGTGGCTGTCTTGGGATACTTCCGGAATTGGCTGGACCACTCCAGGTACACTGGATATCATGTCCTTCAATTTCTGGAGCTCCCTGGTAAATGTTGACGTCATACCTGCATCCTGCAAAGAGCCATTGTTGTTAGTAGCAAAAATATTATTATTTGACACATTACCGTTCTGAGGATTTTGGCCATATCCTGAAGCATATCATGAACTTCTCACAGTCGATATCCTGACCGAAGAGGGTATCTCAGGGGTATGATTCTGAGAATGGCTTGGGACGATATTCCCCCTATTATCCTCAGTGTAAACTGCGGAACTGAAGTTCAAAGCCCTGGGCTGTATAGGAGTGACAGTTTCTTCAACAGGTCTGCTCGAGCTAGCTTTTAAGAGTTGTATTTCTCTTAACAGCATTTGGTTAGTCTCCTGTTGCTGCCTCATTTGTTCCTGCACACTTCCAAATAAAGTCAAAATTTCATCATTAGAGGCTAAAACGGGAGCAGATCCCTGGACACTCCGAGTAGGGATAACATCTTGAGATTGTGAAGAAAACGGCATCCTTGGAGGAGGTGGTGGAAGCACCGAACCGGTAGTAGCAGAGGTTGCAGCAGACATAGTAGAGGAGCTCATGTTTGATCTTGAGGCCATTGTAAACAATGTGGCAAAAAGTTTTGAAAATAGAAAACCGATTAACGATTTTACAAAGATTTTTAGTAAAAGTAGCACCACTTGCCCCACGGTGGGCGCCAAATTGTTTTGGTCAAAAATTACCGAAGCAATTAAGTGATCAAATTAGTTAAGTGAGGTAGTGTGCTAGAAATATGTGTGAAAAATGTGTTAACCAAATCAGATATGAAAACAGTTTCAGGATACGGCTCAGGATATAGAGCTGTATCTACAATCAAACAATGAGTGAAAATGTAAAGGTTGACACGTGATGTACGAGGAAAGCCCTTGATCAATCTAGATCGCCGGCATAAAACCTCGGGAGCTGACAATTGCAGCTGCCTTGTTCTTCTATTGCTTCAAATATCAGGATACAGTGCAGGATGTGGTGCGGATCGACTATGTGTTACAATGAAATTCAAGTACAAGTGTTGTGTGTAGTGTTTGCGATAAACTAGAGAGAAAGTGTTCGAAAACGTGTAAGTTGAGTGCCTTAATCTGATCCGCCCCCATCTATTTATAGTAAAACAAATCTAACTAACTATCCTACCTAACCGGGATCCAACGAATATTCCTTAGTTGAACGTTGGAGACCTGGTCTTTCGGGCTCAACGTCTCTCCTTTAACAAATACGCCCGAGTTTTGAGGAGATGGAGTCCACTTGACCGTTGGCAAGTCCCAGTCTTTAACCTGCACGTGATTAATTCGATATACCTCAGGATATCACCCAGGATGTTAGCAATATCCCCGTCCAGTATCCTGATCATAGATAAACAATAAAAAGCAGGATATTAGTCACCATGCATACTCAGAAAATTGCCCATAACAGTGGCCAGGTGTTATCGCTTATTTATCATACTTGCAATGTTCTAGTCATCATCCTCATGGCATACGAACATCCATCACATTTTATCTACGCAAGTAATTAGCTTATCTTAAAGCTTATACTAAGGCAATTTCCTTAGGTTCAAGTCTAAATACTATCCTGGGTGTTTACCAGTAAATATTAAAATCCTAACTCTTTTCCTTTAAGCATAGGTTTTATTATAGTTGTAACTTTCTTTTGTTTGGAAAATAGAGTTTTGACAGAAATATCATTGTCTCCATTGACACTATGGCTAGGTTCGATGTGATGAGTATACTAACAGCTAACTCTATTTATGCATATAAAACCTTAGATTCCGTTGCAAGGAATATTTTATTGAGACATCTGGTATTTTTAAAACACAACACGTTTCATGATTTTTTTTATAACTTCATCTCTTTATAAGAATCACTAGTGTTATTTTCTCTTGTGTTTATCTTCAGAAGATATTTGATTATTATATTGTGTATACCATCAAGAGATTCTATTATGTATATACATGTGTATATTTATTATTTAGAAATAAAATAAAATTTTCAAAACTCTAGTTTAATATTTAAACTTATGTAATATATATATATATGGGACCGCTAAAATGAAAACCACCTCCAGTTGTAAGAACCGCGAAAACCACTCTCTGGCCATTAGATTTTCAAAATAGATGGATGAGATTAAAAGTAGTTAATAGTAATATTAAATTCTTTTTGTCTTATTATGTTTTTAATATTTTAATCTAAAAGGGTATTTAAGTAATTTTGTTTTTTTGTCTTATTAATTTTATTGTTTTTTATTACATTTTTGTCCTATTGCATTAATTGTTTTTTTCTAAATCATATTTTTTTTATTAAACAACATTTTTTAAATCAGATTTTTTGATAAAAAAATTTTACGGGCGCTTTTTTACGACCCGTTTTTTACGCGCGTTTTTTTACGACCCGTTTTACGCTCCGTTTTTTCACGCCGTTTTTGCGACCGGGTTTTTAAGAGCCGTTTTTATGTCCGGTTTTACGCACCGTTTTTTACGTCACGTTTTTACAAGCCGTTTTTACGCCCCATTTTTTACGTCCCTTTTTTACGCGCCGTTTTAGCGTCCCGTTTTTACGCGCCGTTTATACGGCACGTTTGACGCGCCGTTTTTTTAGGCGCCGTTTTTCACGCCGTTTTTGCGACCGGGTTTTTACGTGTGGTTTTTTATTCCCGGTTTTACGCACCGTTTTTTTAGCGCGCCGTGTTTTACATCCCGTTTTTTACGCGTCGTTTTTTGCCCCGTTTTTTACGTCCCGTTTTTTACGTCCCGTTTTTACGCGCTGTTTTTACGACCCGTTTTACACGCCGTTTTTTTACACCCCCGTTTTTTACGTGCGTTTTTTTACGATCTGTTTTACGCCCTGTTTTTTTCACGCCGATTTTGCGACCGTGTTTTTACGCGCTGTTTTTTATGCCCGGTTTTACACACCGTTTTATACCGCGCCGTTTTTTACGTCCCGTTTTTACGTGCCGGGTTTACACCCCGTGTTCACGCCCCTTATTTGCGCGCCGTTTTATCACCCGGTATTTAAGAGCAATTTTTTGCGCCCCGTTGTCACGCGTTGTTTTTTTGCGTGTCGTTTTTTGCGCCCCCTTTCTTACACATGCGTTTTAAACCTTTTTTACGGTTTTAAACTTTTTCTTTTATGAAAACTTTATTTTACGGTTTTAAATTTTTTTTTACGAAAACTTTTTTGACGTTTTACGTTTTACAATTTACATAACACAATGTTTTACGTTTTACATAATAAGGTTTTACCTTTTACGTTTTACAATGTACATAAAAAAGTTTACATTTTACAATTGACATAAAAAAGTTTTACGTTTTACATAGAATTTTACGTTTTACGTTTAAAGTTTACGTTGTACGTTTTACAGGTTACAAAAAAAAATTTACGTTTTATGTTAAAAAGTTTTTACATAAAAAGTTTTACGTTTTACGTTAAAAAGTTTTTACATAAAAGTTTTCGTATAACGTATTTTTCGAAAATCGAGCAGAGTTTCCTCTGTTTTTGGACAATCCCGACAACTAAGTGTCGATTTATTTTTTTTAAAATACAACAATAAACCAATCACAATTATCAATATATATAGTTTTCGTCCAAATGTCAAAAAATAACAAATTTCTAATCCAGTCGGTTCGAGCTCGGGTCGCGTATAACTAAAAATCTATAACTATATAAACAAGATTTTCGCATTGTTTAAATTGTTACCGGGTCTGGTTTACAACCTTAATAATAGTAATGTTTGAGGCATTGCATCCAATTGGGATCTTTGTAGAAGGAAAGAACTCCAACACGAATGCCATAACATCTGATTGAATCAGTTGCTGATATCTTTTTACAAACCCAAACAACATCCTTAAACTCCATCACTAAAGGATCAGAATCCATCATACCAACTTGTTCCAGAGATAGTTTTGCAAACCGCAAACCGCAATCCGTGACCCAAAAACGATGCAACATTAAAAGTTTTAAAATTACTAAAATGGAAATCAACAAAAACTTTTTTGATCAGAAATCAAAGAAGATTAGTTACTTACCAAATGAATTACGGCGACCGGAGCTCGGAGACACCACCGCCGTCGCTGACTCTGGCGACCACTTGCCGCTGTCGGACCATCGTCATCAGAAGCAACCGTCGTCACCGCAGCCGTGGCGGCGGCGCCTTCGCTGGAATTCGCCACCGGTCTCTCTCATCTCTGCCTCTCGGGTCTCTTTCTTTCCTCTTTCTCCCCGTCTCTCTGATCTATTTCATCTCGCCGCCGTACAGCATCGTTCTCTCTCATCTCCTCGCCGCCACCCTCCTTTCTCGGTTCCGTCGTCGCACCACCACCAGACGGTGGTGGTGGTGGTCGGTGGTTCTTCGGTGTGTGACCGGGGGGGGGGGGGGCTGTGGTTGCGATGTGGTGGTGGGTGTGAGGTTGGGGCTGGATGTCATCGTTAGAGAGAGGGAGCAGGGATGATGTTTGTTTGTGTTTTGAAGATGAAGATGTATGTTTGTGTTTTTGAAGATGAAGACTAAAAAGAGAAAGGGGAGATGAGAGAAATGTCTGCAACTTTAAAGAGGAGAGAGGAGAGATGATAGATTGGACATTTAAAGGAAATGACCAAACTACCCCTTTTTCTGATTGGTTAAGAGTGGTTCTTGCGGTTCTTACAACTGGATGTGGTTTTCATTTTAGCGCTCCCCTATATATATACACGCACATATGTGTGTGTGTGTATATATATATATATGTAATGCTAAATTATTTTGTAATATCTTTAAATTATAAAAATCCAACTATATAACTAATGGTATCAATCCTAAGGCTTATTTCCATAACTTTATTCATCCTTTTATAATAATAAAAATAGTAATAGCATATTGAAATAAACCTCAATTGAATTTATTGAATATAATATTTTTAAAGGATGGATAAATAAAAGTTTAAAGAAATAAATTACTCAAAATATAAACTTTCTGGACTTTATGGGAACAATTTCACTTTTAACTACTGGGTTGAACCATATGGGTTTAAAATATTAAAACTTAACTCTTAATTTATTGTATATTATATTATTTATTCAAAGAAGTGTTATAGTAATTAATACAAAGTTTGATGTTTCTAAAACTAATTCTAAATATATTAGATAATTAAGTAATATACATGTATTAGAGAATATATATATATATATGGGAAGGTTCATTTAAGAAGAAATTTAACGTGAGAAGAAAAAGAAGAAAGGGCATAATGGTAAAACATTAAATTGTTTATAACTCCTCCATTAATTATGTTATCTCTCATTAATAAAGCAAAAAAACATTTTATCCTACACATTTCAAAATTTGTCCTACATATATATTACACTTACCGAAATTTACCCTACGCATATCTAAATTTATCATACACATTTAAGAATTTATCCTACATATACTAAAATTTATCCTACACATGTCGAAAATTGTTCCTTCACCACAAATTTTTTTATCTTGAGAAAGTATATTTAAAAGTGAGTTACAAGTTTAATTAGTTAGCTAATTAATTACAATTAGAAATTTACCTATATGCCCTTATTAACTACATTAAATACACATATTTAATGAAGTAAAATGGATCATTTCTATTGGTTTAAAAGTTATTCTTTTTATTCTTACAAAATTTTTCTTCTCATTTGAACCTTCCACTATATATATAGGGAGCCGTTAGAATGAGAACCACCACGAGTTATGAGAACCGCAAGAACCACGTGCCACGGGGGGGCGTTGACCACGATTTTTTTTTACAACTAGATCCGTATATTTTAACAACATTCGTAAAAAAAAAATTTCAAACGGCGCGCCCGAGGGGGTAGTTTTTTACACCCAAAGTTTGTAAAAAAAAAAAAGAAAAAACAAAAAAATAATAAAAACACCAAACTTTGGGTGTAAAAAACTACCCCCTCGGGCGTGCCGTTTGAATTTTTTTTTTTTACGAATGTTGTTAAAATATACGGATCTAGTTGTAAAAAAAAATCGTGGTCAACGCCCCTCCGTGGCACGTGGTTCTCGCGGTTCTCATAACTCGTGGTGGTTCTCATTCTAGCGGTCCCCTATATATATATATATATATATATATATATATCAAATAATAATAGTAATTTGTTTAAAGATATTATAATATTAACATTGTAATTTGATCTTTAAATAAAACCATATAGATGACAAATGTATTAAACATACATTTGAGTCAATTATTTTTATGTGGGGTATCCATTTTAATTCTAGCTTGAAAATGAATCGATAACTAGAACGTTTAGGAAAATTTAACGTGTCAGGAAAAATAAATAAATAAATACTAAATTATTAATTTAAGTCGGGTAAGAAAAGATGTTTTCATTTTGTAATATCTTTACTTCTAAAGATTAATTATAATCTTTTGTACATATATTCTCTTTTTCATTTTATTTATATTAAAGTTGGTTCTTATGGGACAAATTGACTATAAATTATAAGTTGTTTTATTTTTATAGGAAAAATTTAATCAGTTTCGGCTATAGAAATATATTAACATGTAAATGCTTAACCGTAATATCATATATAGCAATCATGTATGAAAACCAAAAACTTTGGTTTATCCTATTTAGAACTCTTATGTTTTTATAACTTTATTACATGTATAGTATATATGGAGTGCCCAAATAGTTTTAGACTTAATACAATAAAATACATTAGAATTTAGCTATGTAGTATAAGATAATCAGAATATCAGGTAATCGGGAGTAAAATATATTTAGGTTGATATTCTAATTCCCTCTTAAATTTTCTGCGAACCTAACACCCTTAGTTTATTTGATAATGGTCCAATAGGAAAGAGTTCACCAATCATATTATCATATAGATGAGTTTCTTAAATTTATATATATATATATCTTAAAACTAACTTCATCGCACAAACTAGAAATTAGAAAAATAATTTAATCTTCTACACCAAAAATTTAAAAAGTTTGTGATAAACTCATTTGGCTTGTTTTACTTTAAAATTAATTAATTACTTATAATTAACAAATTACAAATAAACAATAGTTGTATGCATAAAGGTGTGTACCTTGTGCTTAGGGTGGTTTTCAAAAAAAAAAAAAAATTGATGTTTCATTTTTAACCAAAAGCTATTTGTTGTTGTTGGCGGTGGTGTGGTATTGGTGCTATTCGGCACAGTTTTATGCCCCCGCTACATTGCGGCGGGTGGTAAATCTAGTATTATTATTATTAAAGGTATTAAGTGGTTTGTAATTATCTTTAACATGCGATGGTTACACATTAAGGCTTGTCATTTCCGATAGGAACGCATATGACCTTTATAAACAAATTTTCAAACTTCATATAAGCATAAATTTAGAAATTAAAAATAGACAAGTTAACATATATGTTTGAAAATCAGAGGACCACTTTAACATTGTAGATAATCCTTCATTTTGATATATCTAATTAGTTATTGTTTAAATAATTTTTCAGTGCATATAAATGAAACAAAAATTACATATACCCACATATGTATAGAAATGAAAAAAAAATGAGGATTATAAAGTTGAGACAGTGGGTAATTATACAGTGATAAAGTGTTATTTGGGATTAATAATACTTATATTACTCTAATACTTTTATTGTATGTATAAGTAACAAAGATTAAATTATACGTATAAGCATTAAATTTATTTCTATGATTTTCTTTTATCTCTCTCTCTTTTTTTTTTAAATGTTAAACTCATGGTGAAAAGGTAGCGCCCTAAAAATTTTCAATTCCTTAATCACCATGTCTAGTTGTAATTACTTTGGTTGTTGGTTATTTATTTATTTATTTTTATAATACTAATATATGTTCACAATATATTTTTTTATTACTAAAATATATTGTTACATTTTATATTCATTGACTGGGAGGTGATATATTTATATTATAATAAAATATTAATTGTTTAACCCTATGAAATCTATGAAATGAATATAGGGCTATATAATATCTAAACTTATGTTAATATAAATCTATACTATAAAACTATAGACCATAAAGTGTAATTCTAAATAGAGAAATGTTAGCCTAGTTAAAATATAACGCACGTGTTAGATTTTACTAGAAATAGAATATATCTACCTAGGTAGCCTATGGGTACATTTTAATAATATTAGTCACTCATACTGTGAACTCAAAACATAAAAATCATAATATGAATATAAAGATTTATCTACACAGAATAACACCATTTTTTTATTTCCTAACATAATGTTTAAGTTTTAGGTATTAAAAGAACACCTAAATAACTTAAACCAGTGGCTCTGATACCACCTTCTGTCACAGCCCCCGACCCCACCCTGGGAGCGGGAGCCGCGAACCAGTCAGATGGTATCGGCGTTTATTAATTTGGCAGCGAAAAGTTTCATCAGGACCGTAGTTAGGAAAATTTTTTATCAGAGTTAAACACCATAACGTTTAAAAGAGATAAATGGGATAAAACCCAAGTTTTTCTGATAATACTTTTATCATAAATAAGTGGGACAAAACCCGGTTTCCATTTGTAATATATTTATAGGGAATAACCCCAATTATTGAAAACATTTCTCCTTTTTAATTTGGTAACTTTTATAGCCACTTTTCTAAGCCTTCAGTGCTCACCAGCTGACTTTTATGGATTTCACACTAAGTTACCTGAAACACCTGTTTAAAATATTTTATCAGCAAGAAATACTGGTGAGTGAATCCCAGTTTAATCAAAAAGAATTTTATCCTTTAACAGTATTGAGAGCGATTACAATGTTTACATCTACACAATTACTCATTCAGTACTGTCAATCCTGACTGGTAGGTCATATTACACATTGGCTATCTCGTTGTCCAATGGTAACGTGTTCCACATTTTGTATACAAAACCCCAACATACCGGCAGTAATTGAAGACTACAAAGACTCAATCGCTGCTATTTATAATTTAAAATAAATAAAGGTTTTGTAAAAAACAGTCTGCGAAAAGGTTTACAAAAAGGAGATTACTCACAAAAAGGTTTACACAAAAAGAAGATTATTCACAAAAAGGTTTACACAAAAAGAGGATTACTCACATTGCTATCTTAGGTAATTTCCTGTGGCTTCATGGTTATAATCTATAAATTTTAAATAATGCACACGCGTTAGTATAATAACCCAATTTACATTAGTTATACCCTCCCCGAGACAAAACTCCAACGACTACGTCGGACAGGGCTTCGCTATTTAGGGGGGGGGGGGGGGTATTATGCCTGATATAAATTCTATAATTCAGAATTTGAGAGAGAAGCACGAGATTTGAACGACGAAAATGAGATGCCGATCGATTCAATTTATAGGGCTGTTTCGGCAGTCCTTCGCACCCCGTGAAAGAGACCACAAGGGTTTTCGCACCCCACGAGGGCCCCTAAGGCGGCAACGAGTTGCTGAGTCATCCCGGTTGTCGACGCGTGTCCTGCCACGTGGCGGCTCCGGGTTACGCCACTTATCCTCTCGCTCGCGGCCCGCGAAGAATCACAAGCAGTCTGTCGCACCCCGCGACAGACTTAAATTATTGTTTTTGTTTGTTATTTAATGAGATAAAGGGATTTTGGGGCCGGTTTTCATATACGGGGTGTATTTTAGGATATTCGGGGGTGTCTAAAATATTTTAAGCAGGGTTGTGATATCTTGGGTATAACTCCTGGACTGTTTAATAAAATATATAATGCACTTGCATTATGTATAGTAAACCAATTCAGCTTTATCAATATGTCACGAGACAGAACCCCAACGTGCTTAGTCGGGCAGAGCCTTGACATGCGTTGGTGGGTCCTAAATGAATCAGACAGGGTATTGACTCAGTGATCAGGGGTTACAACACTTAAAACGAGGCAGGGCTTTGAAGTATTATAGGTATAATGCTTAACAAAAAAATAGACTAAGAAAAGAACGGAGGAGGAGGCGGGAGAGATGGAAAATGAACAGAGGAAAGGTTGAAATGAAACCTTCAATTTATACTACACTTTAGCTTGATGTTCACGCAACTAATGGCCACATATTCATAGCAACTAATAGCCACGTATATGTGCATTACTTTCATATTTTGAGTTGCATGAATTTATTTTAAAGATTCTAATGCATACGTATGTAATCACATTCATATGTTAGTTTGTTTTGTTTTTTTTTATTATTATTTTATATATTATATTTAATTCAACTGCTTCACTCATTTGGCGTTTATAACTTCTAAAATATGACGTTTTACAAAACAATGAATATGTCATTAGAACGAGAATAATCTTATCTACATTTTGAACCAAGTTTCATTAAAAACGGAGTAAGGTTAATTATAACGTATTTTTATTATTATAATTATTAAACGGTTCCTACGTTCGCCAAAATACCTTATATTTCTATCGGTCAACTTACCCATGATCTATTCGTTTATTTTAAATTTAAAATTTTTGGGAATGTTACAAAAACACTTCCTTGAAACAATAAAGCTCTTGCAACATTTAACAAGTGCCTATATTTCCTCCCAACAATGCCATTTTGTTGATGAATTATTCCATTTTTTTTTTTTTAAAATCATTTACCAAATTATTCACAAATTTAGTTCCATTGTTCTAATAACCTTAACAGTTTTTTCAAACTGTGTTTTATTCAACTCAACAAACTGTTTAATATTTTCAACAACTTCATCTTTATATCTTAACAAATAGACCCAAACAGACCTAGTATAGTCATCAACAATAGTAAGAAAATATTTATAACCTTCTCTGCTTTTAACCTTATAAGGCCCCAGACATCCATATGAATAAGTTCACCCCATTGCCTCGTTTTGTGATCACTTAACTGAAAAGGTTCTCTATGTTTCTTAGATTTATGACAAGTTACACAAGGTATATGTTTATCAAACTGTTTAAATTTTAAATCATTCTTTAAAACTTTTAACACATTTCAGATGGATGTCCAAGTCTGGCATGCCATAGACTAGTTATGTCAACACTATTACAACTAAAACAAGTATTCACAGATGGCTCACCACAAAAATATAAACCATCATGTTGACTACCAGTCACCAGGATTCTCTTTGTTAATGAATCCTGAAGATAACATGCATTTTCATCAAACAACACAGATATTTTACTATCCTTAGCAAGTTTCTGAACATAAATGAGATTTACACAGTAATCTGGTACTACAAACACATCATAAAGAGTAACACTATCATTTAATTTGATATCTCCTATTTTTGTAACTAAAGCACTTGTTCCATTAGGATAATTAACTTTAATACTATATTCCGAGATATCTAATTGATTTATTAAACATTTATCACTCATTACCATGTTTCCTTCCTTGACCAAATTGGTTTTTCATCCACGGAGGATACCCAATAATTTCAAACATTTTTCAACATTATGTCCAAGTTTATTACAATGTGTACATTTTAAACCTTGATTTACATTTTTACCAAGTTTTTTCTTGTTATCAACAACAGAACTAGACTTAGCAAAAAAAAGCCAACATTCTGTTCTTTAGACATACTAACATTTGAATTCCTATGGGACTCTTCCCCGGATATAACAGAAAAGGCCTCCTTTACACTAGGTAAATAATCTTTTATCAACAAATTTGTCCTAACAGACTGATATACATTGTCAAGACCTATAAAAAAACTGCATTAGTTTTATTAAATGAGAAAAATCGTTGAATTGTTTAGAAGCATTACAAGTACAAACATGTATTTGCAATATTTGATCCAATTGTTTCCACATAATGTTTATCTTGTGATAGTACTCAGCCACAGACAAACCATTTTGAGAAAAGGAATTAATCTTTTGATACAAGTTAAAAACAACGGATCTATCTACTTAATCATAAGTTTCCTGTAATTCTTTCCATACTTCAGATGCAGTTTTAGAATAAACATGTCCAAGATACAATTTCTTTGAGACTGAGTTCAATATCCAAGTTAAAACAACTGAGTTGCATCTATCCCATTTGGTAGCCAAGATTTCATTATTATCTAGTTTAACAACTGAACCACCAATAAAACCAAGCTTATTTTAACTCTTAATGCAACTGAGATAGCATTAGCCCAAATAGTATAATTTTCTGTTCCCTTTAGTTTTATACCAATTATATTTAGGTTTGGATAATCACTAGCATGCATATAAAGGATTATCAAGTTCAAGTTTACTTATTAGTGTTTCACCAAATATATTTTCAAACTTTGCCATAGTAAGACAACAACACAACAAAGACAATCAAAACAAATTGTACACACAACAAACAATAACCACACAAAACAAAAACCTAAACAACAACATTGTGCCAGGGACCAGATGATAGGTTCGTCACTCTATAGGTGCCTATCCAAGCCTTTGCATAGTTGTCGTGGCTTATACACAAAATGATAATGCTCAAATATCAAGAACAACAACCAAGTAATAACACAATATTATAACAACAGATTGCACAGAAACAAACACAATAATCCAAATGCAACAGACTGTATCCCTGTCTGTGTCCCAATAACAACCACCGGCCTAACTACTTCGGCAACAATGTATGTCTAAATACAAGAATACAGAAAATAAAAGATTCAATAAAAGAAAGATATCACCTGATGCGTTTAACTCCAAGCCAATCAGGGTCACAACCTTCAAGGGTTGTGATAGGCGGTTGTAAACCCGTTGCTTTACCGTATTAAGTTTGTTTTTTACGTAAAATTTGATTTCGAATGGCCTACTTTGATGGAAAGTGTGTTTTGCAGGTCTAACAGAGTTTAAGGAGCTATTCGGGAGCTTTACAGAGCATCGGGAAGTGTTTGGGACCACCCGGGTGTAAGAAACGAACAAAACAGCAAAGTGGGATTGCACATCGCGTCGCCGACGCACCCCGTCGTAAAAAAATGGCCGTAAATAGTGGAATAGGGTGTCGGCAGAAAAGTGCATCAGGAGATGGTGTCGCCGATGCTCTAACTGCTCGTCGCCTACGCCCCTTGGAAAGTGGCGTCGCTGAATTCCTTGTGTTAACTAGGTTTTGACGAAAATTGATAGGAATAAGGAGTTACAAGTTTTCAAGTAAATTATCAGTTCTTGGGATCCATAAACACTATCACCTCATCCCTAATCCATCTCTAATCATCAATTATCACCACCTTCAATCATTCAATCCAAACCCTAACCATCATCAACCCATCATCCACTCCCATCCAACCCACAATCACCACCAATCACCCAACCCTAACCCTAATCTCCATCATTCTTTCAAGACTCAAGATCATGGCTCGGTGCCCGTGTTCATCATCCGATGTTCGTGATTCATCAACCATGAGTGGCTAGTCTCCTCGGTTTTCTCCCCGGTGTAGATTTTTGTAAGATTTTCTAGGGTTTAAACATTGTGCTTAATTTGATTTGTGACTAGTTGATTGTAATATTTGAAACCTTTGATAATTGTCTTGCATTTGTATCAAATTCGTGAATTGTCGAGTGAAGATTAAATTGCGAAATGTTTATGTGCAATTATGCCTTGTCTTAGGTTAGAATTTACATGTTCTTGATAAAGAAGTGCATTGCGGTCCGTTCTAGAAACGTTGATAGCTCTTGGCACCTAAGTCACGTGACACTAAATTTGCTAATCATCAAATGCAACTAAATCAAGTTAAAATGTGTAGGAACCCTAGGTCTTGCGATTATCGAACCGGGTGTGGAACTTGTTGTCACACCCCAACCGATGGCGGAAACATCGGGATGAGACGAAAACGAGATTGCAAGAGACTTCATAACACTATGTGATAATATATATTAAATTTAAACATTTCAAAACTAATTGTCATACAAGATTCAAATAAAAAGAACAACATTGTCTAAAAAACAAGCATAACTTCAAAATAGTAATTTAATCTAGGTGTGTATCTAGTCCACCTAAATCTCGTTTCATCTTGTAACAACATCTCATCAATCAATCTACAACATGTATTAAAATATATCAACAAAAAGTTGGTGAGTATACAAGTTTTGTTACATAGCATAATATAGCATAAAGTTGTTTAAAGTCTCATATCCAACATGAATCATAATATGAAAGTTTACAAGCATGCCGAAACAGTGTTTAACTTAATATAGACTCTCCCAATAGAGTAGCGGGAGATTAACATGTTTAACTTAACAATACCCCAAGTTTCATGGGCGGTGCGTTAATCCTATAGCGCTATAATTGTTAAGGGAGGCTAGCAAAGTTAATGAAGCATATATCGACACAAATTGTTTACATTTGCATACAAGTCTAAACAAGCATCATATAGTTTCATGTTAAGCATGGATAGAGTTTAAAATAGTTTCATGTGAAGTGTAATTTTGTATACATACATGTCACGACTCCCAAACACCCCTTGGACGGGAGCCGCGAGCAGCCAAGTGGTACCGGTGGTTATTTTGAAAATATTGCAGCGGAAAATTTCATCAGGAACGTGAGTTAGGAAAAATATCAGAGTTTTGAAACACCATATTTTTATTTATTAAACAGATGGGGGATAAAACCATGTTTTACAAAGGTAGCTTTAATTTGGGATAAACCTAAATACATAAAAATAACGTTTAATTTAATTTATTTGATAAAATAAGCCATTTCTTTAAGCCTTTCGGTGCCGTATCACAACTCTTATTCCAATCTACTGTAATCACCTGAAACGTGTTTTAAAAACATTTAGTCAGTAGGAAATACTGGTGAGTTCATTCAGTTTTACAAAAACACATTTGTTATAATTTACAGTATTAAGAGCGATTACAATTGCCTCTATCTTATAATTAGCTGACTAAGTTGTCACTCGACCGGATCTGTGACTGTGGTCATATCACTATTGGGTCCGTTCACCCAAAAGTGACGTTATCACTATTTAGACCTGTTCACCTAAAAGTGACGCTAGATAAGTAATGTATACAAAACTCCACGTACTGTCAGAAATTTAAGATAACAAAGACTTAATCACTGTAAATATAACTGGAAAACATAACTTTGATAAAAAAACAGAATGACTCTCCTTGTAGGTCTTATAGTCTTGTTTTAATAGGCCTCCTGATTCTAAATCTTCTGACAATTAAGCATCTACTTTAGAGTTTTGAATATTCTGATGATTAAACATCTTGTTTTATAGTAAGTTTATGGATAAGAGTTTTCTGATAGTTTAAACATTTAGTTTAACATAGTGGAATACGTATTAGTGTAAAACCACATCAACCTAACGCTGGTCACGAGATCAGAACCTTAATGAAATTCACAAAGTATGGTCTTATTTAGACAACACTTTGGCATTCATTAGTTGGTGCCTGAATCGATCGGACAGAATATCGCATCGGTGATTATTGGTTAGAACACCAACGTATAGAGAGAAGAATAGAAGGAATGAGCAAAGAATAATGAAATCTTAGGCTCCTATTCATAGGTAAGGAGTATGCATTTCTAGGAAGTTTCCTTTATACTTTCTAGGAAATTACATATACTTTTCTAGGAAGTTACCTATACGTTTTCTAGGAAGCTTCATATATACTTGTTTAGGAAGTTCCATATACATCTTTCCTGGATACTTCCTACCCATATATATCTTCCTTACACCTTCCTTGCACCTTCCTTAGATAATTCCTATCCATATACACTTTCCTTACACCTTCCTAAGATATTATCTACCCCATATATACCTTGCTGTTTAATTAAGTAACTTTCTTAGCTAATTAATTAATTAACTGACTTAACTGTTTAACTGATTAACTTACTTAGTTGATTAATTAATCTTACTTAGCTGATTAATTTACTAAATCTTACTTAGCTGTTAAGTTTACTTAACTACTAAGTTTACTTAATCGCTAAGTATTTTAGTTTAACAGCTCTCTGGTTATGAGTTCTAATTTCTAGATACAATGGAACTCGAATTAGCATATTAACCTAATTTAAGTTTAACGATAATCACGAGATCATAACCCACAACGAATGACAAAGTATAGCCGCATACAGGCAGTACTTAAAGATCCATTGGATCGGGATCGGATAAAATATCATACCAGTGATTAGAGTTATTACCCTAATAACGGGCAGAGTTTCGGGGTTTAGGGGTATTATTCCCGATAATTTTCGCCTGCTAGAAACTTGAGAGAGAAAGAAATGATGAACGTTTTGAAATGAACTTGGAAGCCTCAATATATAGGCTGATTTGGGGACTCGCTCGTTCCCCGCGAGCCCCGTCCCTTTCTCTCTCGCGCCCCGCGAGGAAGTCCCATCTATGCGTAGGGTTGGCTGGTCATCGAGCAGGTCTGACACGTGGCATAACACGTGTCTGGATTGAAACGATTCTGTCGCGCCCCGCGAGAGATCTCCTCTATTTGGTCACGACCCGCGATGGAACAAAATTTCATTTTTATTGATTTTCGTTTCGGTTTTCATCGTACGCATTTAGGGTTTCAATAAAGGCTCATTCTAGGGTGTTTTTGAGGGTTGTTACATCCTCCCCACCCTGTTTTAAATCTCATCCTCGAGAATTATGAAAATTTGGAGGAATACTCTTACTTCGTCACTAATCCTAATTTCCAAGTATACTCTGGACCTTGCTTTGAATTTTACTTTGACCATAACCATTTTCCATGCTTTGAGATTCTTTTCTTTGACTTGTAAGATCTGTCAATGGACTTAAATTTTTATTTACCTCTATATCTTGAAGAGGTACAAGTAAAGATTTATCAGCTAGGCGTTCCTTAAGTTGCATATATGAAACAAATCATGTATTCCTGTCATTTCTTCTAGTAACTCTAGCTGATAAGATACTCATCCAAATTATTTAATGATTCCAAATTGTTCAACAAATTTTAGACTTGACTTTTCTTTCTTGCCGCATCGGACCATTCCCTTTTCACGGAGAGATTTTTAGTATCATTCTTATTCTGATTTGAAATTCTAATAGTTTGCCCATCTTATGGCCTGATAGTTGCTTTTCTCATATTTCTGCCCAACATACTAAATGGTACCTTCATCCATAAAGAGCTTCAAACGGGTAACACTAATACTTGTAAGCCAATTATTGAAAAATCTTATGAGTGATAAATGATAGTCCTACTTTCACCAGTATTTATCACACATGTACTTAGCATGTCTTTCTATGTTTGTAGTGTTCCTTCACACTGCTCAAAATAAATCGGGTTAAAATTTTCTCAGAAATGAGAAGTGAAATGACTATCTCGATTTAATACAATAGATAATGGGATTCTATGTAATGAGACTATTCGTCCCTATACAACTTAACTAAGCGTTTTATACTAAAGGTTTATTTCATTAATAGAAATTGAGCTGACTCGATTAGTCTATCCACAATCATCCAGATTGTGTTGTTACATTTCCTTGTTTTGGGAAATTTAGTAACAATATCCATTGTTATCAATCCCATTTCCATACTGGTATTTGTTGAGGTAAACCTAAAGGTTCTATTGTCTAGCTTTAACTTGCTAATAAATTAAATACTTGTAACTTGCTACATCCTTCTTTATTCCTATCTATCTGCAATTCTTATTCAAATATTGATACCCCTTATTACTTCAACGATGCATCATATACTTAGTCTTATGAGCTTTCCTAAGAATTATGTATGTTTCCTTATATAGGTATCCAAATTCTTTTCTTATGGAATTTCCAAATACCGTCAGTTCCTTTTTCTGATTCCTTCATTATTCCTTTATAATCCTTCAGCATCATCCTTGATTGCTGTTTCTTGGGTACTCTTTAATTGTTTCATTAAATCTATCCGCAATTTAATCTAAGAGCAAGTACTTTGTTTCGGCTTCTTATGAACTTATGACTTAAAGAATCAACTACTACTTTAGTCTTAACTTGGTGATATAACAATCGGTGTTGTTCCTAGTCTCAGATGAATTCTGAGTTTCTCCTCACGATCGGGTGATAGTCCAAGTAGATCCTCTGGGAAAACGTCGGTCGGAATTTCTTTCAGTTCCATGCCTCTAGTGTTAATGAACTCCGAGACCATATACGCTATGTCTTACTTCCGTGCATAACTTGCAGCTTTCATCACAAAGACGAACTTTGTCGGCTGGTCTGTCTTGTCTCCTTGTGGTCACTTCTCCGGTTGGCTTGCAAATCTCAACCTAATTAAGCAATCACCTCCGGAATCATCGTTTCCATTTGTTCCTTTTTTTAATGAAGCAGACATAATTTCCTTTCTGTCAGTTCTTTTCATTCTTTCTATTTTATGGCATATGTCTTGATCATGTGTTTCGAAGCTCGGGTCTCACTATCTTAATGTCTAAATTTTGAAGCATACATTACTTCATTCTTCTTAACATATATACTAATGGTTTGGACAACATTAGTCCTTTACAGTCCATGTATTGTCGTAACAACTCCTTTATTACAGACAATATTTGTAGGTTCATAGGTGACGAAAGTCTTGGCAGATATGTCTTGTCGTAGGTTACTCTCATCTTCTCAAGAGTTCTTAATGAAAGTAAAATTACTCTCATTAGCATAGGTTATAGACGTTTTGTGCCTAGCACGACTTTTAATTACAGGTTTCCTGCTTGCGCTAATAATCTAAGGTAACGCAAAGGGAATTCTTATACATTTGATGGCGTCCCAACATAAAGGGTTCACATCGTTCATCTTGTCGCACGAGTTACAAGACGGATGATCAAATGAAATAGTTTTTGATATCGGAATTATAGATGTATACAAGAGATTCCTGATAAAGAAATCTAGAATTATCATTGACACACATACTCGTGCTTTATTCTAAATTGTCAATCCTTATGGTTTTTGGATTTCCTTATAGATATACATATCTATATAATCATATATTTCACATACTGTAATATACATACCATTCATAAGGTCAATGTATTTAACAGATTCATATTTCCAAAAACAAGTCAGACATCAGGTCATGATACTATTTAGGGAATTCTGTCACTGGTTTGACATATTATATACCCCATCTTACCGGGTCTCGCCGGAGAGGTAACCCCATCTTACCCGGACAAGCTGGAGAGTCTGCCACACCATACCCAGTCTTGCTGGAGAGGTAATTTGTATTTCCCATAAATATAATTTTATCAAATCATGATTTTAATGGTGCATCTTTTAGTATGGCTTGCATCAAGAAACAAGGAAATTAGTATTCACATGACGGATCATATTCCAGAACCAAATGTCACACCCCGACCACGTAAAACATCAAATCGTGGCGGAAACGTCGAGGAGTGTTGTAACAGAATTATTGTTCCACAACCATGGTAATTAAAATTTCATTTTATTCAACAACCAAAGGTGGAATACATTGTTTCAAAACAGGAACCAAAGAGTACACAACATAATTAAACTAAGTCTATCTTTATTTTAAGTCTCTAAGGCACAGGTCTGCCCTAGTGTCACGATCATCATCCTAAGCGACAGCTCCTGAAAACACATGTGAAAATAGGTACGTCAGCATAAAAATGCCTGTGAGATACATTGGTTTTATGAAAATAGGATTTCATGACTTGAGTTTAAAGAAATGTTTAATAAAAATTCAGTCATGAACCTTGTTAATTGTTTTGTTTTATAAATCATTTGCAAAACGATAGCAAAATAAGATGATATGTATATATAAAAGAATAGTGTATGGTTAAAAGAATAACAAAGTAAAAAGAGTTTGAATAAACCAAGTTATTTGTAAAACAATGTTTAAGTGAAAATGTGTTGTAAATGTAATATGTATAACTGAAATGGTTTAAATAACGCTACGATATGTAATATCATACAAGCACTTATATATAGGAAGTACCAGCGGCGTATCCACCATGCTTGTATCATATTACACACGCCTCGTTATTTAAGTCACTCAAATCAACCAACAATGTAAAATATTCATGTTTAATCCAATAGTTAAATGTCATTTGTATAACCCAAGTTAAATATGAATCATGTAATGTGTAAACAAAAGTTATGTATGGTAAGTAAAATGAGACTACTTAAACCACAAGAAAAAATGTACAAAACAAAGTATTTTGAATGTATCAAAAAGTTATGTTTTGCAAAGTAAATGAATGTTTTATTGATACAAACACTTATGTGGTAAGTTAACGCATACATTCAAGCCTTGAGACAGACGAATAACCCTAAGTAAAGGTTATCAAAAGAAATGTTTTCGGATTCAGTCATTCCTTTCCTCCAAACAAACCTAGGATGTCAGGAACGGGATTTGTCAAGTCCTATGGTACCATTACTTACTACCGAGCGGCGTAGCTAATGTTAATGAACGTATATAAGTCCCGTTTGTACAAACCAAATGTTATACCAAATGTAAACTTGTTATATGAAAACAATGTACTAAGTATGATAAGTTAACATACAAAGCAGAAAAGTCATGTAAATCAATGTGCTAGCATGCTCAGTCAACATACATAGCAGAAAATGTAATGTAAAACAATGCGCTAATATGCCAAGTAAGCATATATAGCAAAATAATGTAATGTAAATCAATGTGCTAGCATGCCAAGTAAACATACATAGCAAAACAAAATGAAATTATGTAATTAATAGTGTACTAATGAACATAACAAGTATATGATGTAAAAACATGGAAAGCACGGAAGTAACAAGTAGGCACATGTGTTTCACCCCAAAATGTTTGAAAAACAGTAAAAGAGGGGTCTATGTACTCACCTTTGGGTGCGTTTTTATACGTTAACACAATCCCTCAAATTGTTTATTCATCTTAAATTAGATAAGAATGATTTAATAATCAAAACTCACAAAAATACCGAAGTTTCTCCGATACTTAGAATTTTCACACAACTTTGAGATTTCTCGAAAAGTTATTATTTTTGATTATTTTGGTGTATTTGTATATATGTACTCGAGCGTAACACACATAATCTTGTCAACACTAACACATGATCATACACATATTGTAAAACACATAGCACATTGTAACACATAAAATAACCCATGAACAACCCATTCTAGTGTATGTCGAAAAACACTTATTTTTGCGATTCGGTAACATTTTTGGGCGTCGGAAGTCACGTTTGACTAACCAATCACCAAGTAAACTTAATATAAGTTAAAATACTTATTTTTATACCAAATATATCAGTTTGGTTACTGATTTAAAACAGTTTTATAAAAGTCCTCCGAAAAGGCGATTTTTAACCGTTTTACCGCATAGTTTTGCATCAAACGTTACCCGAACCATCCCAAATAGAAATGACTTGAAATTTTAACACAACCCATGTTATTTACTGAATAAAATAATGGTTATACTCATGATAGTGCAGGTCTTAAACAAAGCACATAAATCATGCAAATTTCACCTAATTTACCACTTTTTAAGCTATATGTACAACATGCAAAGCTATCAAACCTATGTCAAAGTTTCATGCCATTATAATACATCAAATAATGTTATTTTTAGTGTTTGTAACCTGATCTAAAACAGTTTTGTCATATAGCCATTTTTCATCATCTCTTGAGCTTTAAATCAACATATTTTCATATGTACAAGTGCCTAAAGTATACTATCATAACATCATCATTTTATGTTAATCTAAATGCATCAAATATGTGATATATTCAGGTTTATTTGCTGATGTAATTTACATTTAACATATCATACATAAATCACTAAATACTTGAATTTTTACCACCATTCAAGAACATGTAACAACATAAACAAGTACTTAACAAGATAACAAACTTCAAAACTCATATACACACATACATATGTACGGTTATACATACATAAATGTACATCACCATTTTTACTTGTATCATGACCCATTTCATTTTAGATTTCAAGTTTAGTGAAAATCCCAAGATTCAAGAGAAACTTCAATCATCAAGAACAACCAAGAATCAAAAGTATGATTTAAACATAAGTGTTATACCTTCAAGATTCAAGTAGGTTGTAGGATGAGATTTTGATGATAGGAAGCTTGTAATCACTTGACAACACCTTGGAATCACATTTAGATCTTCACAATCACTTGAAATATGCTAGAAATGAGCTTGAATGTGATGAACCAAACTTGAAGATATGAATATGGTGAGAGAGAGATGGGGACGGTTTGGGGAAGGGGAGAGAAGGAGGAGTGTTGAGTGAAATGATCTTGCTTAGATTATGTGAAGATATACGTAGGAGATTATGTAGAGATATGGACATGGCATGCACTAACACTTGGCAATACAAAGATCAAAGGAAATATTTCCATATCTTGCAAAATTTGGTGGGTCCCCATATATATATATATATGACCGTAAGATGTATGGGGGGAGGGGGTGAAGTGTAAGTTTTTATATAAACATGCCATATGTAGGCTAAAACGGGTTTATGGCGTTCTAAATTATTTTTATTATAGTATAAAAATAAACTTGCCAAAATATTACTGAAATAAATTTCAGTTGCCAAGACTGGCTGCGTTGTCTGCGTTTTGCAGTAGAAGCACTGTGTTGCGCAGAAACACGCGGTACGCGCTTAAACTTGAAAAATAACGTTTTTAAGCGTTTTAATTTGTTTTTCAACACGAACCTGATTAAAAATAAAATTTTAATCATAACAGAATATTTTTGGGATTTAAATATTATCCGGGCGGTCATCAACGTTAGTTTCGCAGTTTTGTCGTAAATAGTTCTTTAGTTCAAATAAACATGTTTTTGCCATACCGAATCCTTCGAAACTTATTTCTAAGTTACGTAAAGGATATTTGGGGTATGTTTGGCTTATGTCACAGTTCCGAGATATATGTCGCGTTAAACTGATTGCGTTTATACACCAGTTTGCGTATAACCTTCCAGAAAGTGATTTAAAGCTTGAAATCGGAATTGAATCAAATTGTAAAATCATCAAACATAAATACACACATAATAACACCAAAGCACATTATTTTATTGATAATCCACATTGTTTTACATTATACGATGCTTACAAAATAACCCTTAAACGTCTTTAATGCACTTTAATTCGTCATTAAATTCGCAGTCAAAAGCATTGACTTCGTCAGTTTCGAATGCTGAATGAAACCGCACTGACATAACTGCAGCTGGAAGCTTCTGCACGACACACTGGTGCGCGCGCATGTCTCCTCATGCGCGGTGCGTCACCTATGCGCGTGCGCCACGTCACCTGTAAGCCTCTACGAGCACGCCACACAGTCGCGCCGTTTTGGCTCACTTGGTGCGCCGCGCACGACACCTCAGTGCCCATGCTCCATACGCGAGAACGCGCCACCATGCCACGTCATGCACCACCCCGCGCGGACCCATCTGGGTCACATGCCTGCTTGCCACGTCTCTAGCCACTTGGTGCTTGCATCCCCTGTGCTCCACCACACGCATGTGGTCAAAAATACAAAGGCGGCTCTCAAGCGGCTCGCGGCGATGCGAGTGTGCGAAGTGCAAAGTGCGCCATCAAAGTGCCACATTGTGCCTCATCGCCCACGCCACGCACGCGCGCGTGTACGTGTGCGAGTTAGGGTGCTCCGCACCCTTCGCGAGTACACTAGTGAGTGCTTCCATGAAACAATAAGGATGGAGAGATCCCACTTAAATACCCCTTTAAGTTTCATCTCTCATCCGATGTGGGACAAGGTGCTACCTTCCCACTTTTTCAGCATTCAAGTTTCAAACACCAAACTTTGAGCATCGATATCTCATTCATCTTAGCTCCGTTTTGGACGTGGTTTAGTTCGTTGCGAAGTCCTTCTAACGTAGAACACAAACCCACAAATAAATATATAAAACCCGCTCATTTTATTATATTTATTTCTAGTCCAAAATAGGAAAAAATCATTTTCCTATATTTGTGAAAAATGCTATTTCCACAAATTTCCAACAATCCCCCACATGAATAGAAATCGATCTATCAAGTTTTAACGATACACGTTCAATAGTTGAGTATTGCAAGATAGGTAGGTGTAACCTTTGAACCTCCTTTTGTGAAGCATACTTAGCCTCCTAGGGTCTTGTAGACGCGGTGTCTTTGAACAATCCCCCATTTATGTAGGCGACAATATACATTCACACAATACTCTCCCTAGTCGAGTCAAGTCCTCATGGTTGTGTCTGTTCATGGTCATGGAACACGTTCCTGGTTCTGCGAGAGCTCTGGGATTTGCACCTCCCCACAAATCCATGCGACCCCACTTCTCTCTAACATAGGTGATTCCTCTGAATCATTAAAAGCATCATGGTTAATTTGGATTTCCTCAAAATCCTTAACCTCAACATGCTTAACCTTTCTTTCATGTCACTGATTGGAATGGAGCAGGAAGTATACAACTCCCTTTATTGATTTTGGGGCACCCCCCACAGTGACTCCCTTTGGGTTTATGATTAAGTTTGCCTATTGAACCTAGATCTTGGGATCTCCAGTCAACTAGGTTAGGTTTCCCTCATATTCCCTTCATCTATGGGCTTTAGTCCCATTCCTCTTGACAACCTATACACCTTATCTGTGCTTAAGCCTTTTGTTAATGGGTCCGCAATGTTCTCATTTGACCTCACATAGTCAACTGAGATAACACCCGTTGAGATAAGTTGTCGTACTGTGTTGTGTCTACGTCGAATGTGCCTTGATCTGCCATTGTACATCATGTTTTGTGCTCTAGCAAAAGCAGACTGATTGTCACAATGTATGCAGATCGCCGTCAACGGCTTTGGCCATCTTGGAATATCTTCCACAAATTGACGTAGCCACTCCGCCTCTTCCCCGCTTTTATCTAAAGCGACGAATTCGGATTCCATCATGGATCTCGCTATAACCGTTTGCTTGGAAGACTTCCAAGCTATAGCTGCGCCAGTAAGTGTAAACACGTAACC
Organism: Helianthus tuberosus; assembly: GCA_030545235.1. Lineage (NCBI taxonomy): Eukaryota > Viridiplantae > Streptophyta > Magnoliopsida > Asterales > Asteraceae > Helianthus > Helianthus tuberosus. Next base: position 106,226,985 of record CM060408.1, read on the forward strand.
ACTTATGGATCTGTGATCCTTTATATCCGATATCCAATTCGCGTCAGTGTATCCTTCGATCACTACTGGATCACGGGTATAATGCAATCCATAGTCTCTTGTGTATCTTATGTATCTAAGCACCCTCGTGATAGCTTTCCAATGATCCTCGCTCGGATTACTAGTGTATCTACTTAGCCTGCTCACAGCATATGCTAAGTCGGGTCTAGTACAAGTCATTAGATACATGAGACTACCAATGATCCTTGAGTACTCTAACTGAGAAACACTCTCACCTCTATTCTTCCTTAGGCGTTGGGTATTATCAATTGGAGATCGAGCTATACTCGTATAGTCTGAATTGAATTTCCCAAGGATGTTGTCCACGTAGTGAGATTGACTCAACACAAGACCATTATGGGTTCTAGTGATTTTAACTCCAAGAATCACATCCGCGAGACCCATGTCTTTCATGTCAAACCTCGCTTTCAACATGTCTTTCGTTGAGTTGATCATCTTATCATCACTCCCAATGATAAGCATATCATCTACATAAAGACATAGAATCACATAACCTCTTGGTGTGTCTTTAAAATAAACACACTTGTCGCACTCATTTATTTTGAAACCATTGTCAATCATGACATGATCAAACTTTTGGTGCCATTCTTTCGGAGCTTGCTTCAAGCCATACAAAGGCTTGACCAATTTACATACTTTGCCCTTGTTTCCAGGGGCGGAAAAACCCTCAGGTTGTTCCATGTAAATTTCTTCTTCTAAATCGCCATTTAAAAATGCGGCCTTTACATCCATTTGGTGAACTTCCAAATTTCTTAGAGCCGCAATTGCAAGAACCAATCGAATAGAGGTTATTCATGTTACAGGCGAGTAAGTATCAAAGTAGTCTAAACCCTCCTTTTGTCTAAATCCTTTGATCACTAACCTTGCCTTGTATTTATCAATACTTCCGTCGGCTTTCATCTTCCTTTTGAATATCCAACGATATCCAAGTGGTTTACAACCAGGTGGAAGATCTACTAACTCCCAAGTATGATTTTGCAATATAGAATCAATTTCATTCTTAATTGCTTCTTGCCATTGAGGTCCTTCCGCGGATGTAACCGCTTCGCGGTAGGTATTGGGCTCACCCTTAACCATATAGCTCATGAAGTCTGGACCAAAGGATTTTTCAACCCTTTGTCGTTTACTTCGTCTAAGCTCACCCTCCTCGACCTCGGGGCGTTGATGTCTTTCATCTATCCTCGTAGATGAACTTGGTCCTGGTTCATCTAACCATGTAGACAAACTTGGACCTGCTTCATCAACCGCTCTTGATGAAGGCGCATGTGTTTGTCCTAACATAGGAAACACATTCTCAAAATATGAGACGACATTAGTATTTGCCTCTATGATAGTGTGTTTGTGTACATCGGGATTCTTGGACTCATGTACAAGAAAACGATGCGCACTACTTTGATGTGCATATCCAATGAAAATGCAATCAACAGTTTTGGGTCCTATCCTAAGAGCCTTAGGAGGTGGTACAATCACCTTAGCTAGGCACCCCCACACTTTCAAGTATTTGTACGAAGGCTTCCTTTTTCTCCATAACTCATATGGAGTTTCGTCCCTATTTTTCAAAGGTATCTTGTTCAAAAGATAGTTTGCTGAGAGAATGGCGTCCCCCCACATTTCTCGGTTCACTCCCGAGCTTATCAACATGGCGTTCATCATTTCTTTCAATGTGCGGTTCTTTCATTCCGCAACGCCATTTGATTGTGGAGAATAAGGAGGTGTACACTCATGTACAATGCCACTTTTTGCGCATAAATCCGCAAAAGGTGCAACATATTCACCTCCTCGATCGCTTCTCAAAGCTTTTATCTTCTTTTTAAGTTGATTCTCAACTTCATTTTTGTACAAGATAAACTTCTCTATTGCTTCGTCTTTACTCTTAAGTAAATACACGTAGCAATATTTCGTACAATCATCAATAAACGTGATGAAGTACTTATTTCCTCCATGCGTGGGAACCGCTTTTAAATCACACACATCGGTATGAATTAAATCAAGGGGTTCGGTTATTCGATCAACCGATTTAAACGATGATCTCGTAAGTTTGGATTCAACACATGTCTCGCATTTGTGATTGGACTCGCTATGGAATGTTGGTATCAAGTTTAATTTAATTAAACGTCGTAATGAATTAAAATTTACATGCCCTAGTCTACCATGCCAATCATTAGAAGACTCAATCATGTAAGTAGAAGTAGAAATTTCATTCATTTTCTTGTTTTGGTTAACAACCATTACATTCATTTTGAACATTCCATTTAGGGCATAGCCCTTTCCGACAAAAGTTCCACGTCTAGACAAGACAAAATTGTCCGATTCAAACACTAGACGAAATCCAAACTTGTTGAGCATCCATCCCGACACGAGATTCTTCCGTATCTCTGGGACATAAAGCACATTTGTCAAGGTAAGCTCCTTGCCCGAAGTCATCTTCAAAACGACCGTGCCTTCCCTCTTGATGCTTGCGGTAGCTTTATTCCCCATATAAAGCTTTTCTTCACCCGACGCTTCCTTGAATGTAGAGAAAAGAGCCTTGTCTCCACAAACATGGCAGGTTGCACCCGTGTCAACGAACCATCCTTTTGGGTTTTCACCCATCGCGTTGACTTCTTTAATCATAGCCGCTTCCTCGGTTATCATTGCAATGAGAGGCATACCATCCTCATCAACCATGTGCGCACGCTCACGCTTAGGTTTCTTGCATTGGTTAGCACGGTGCCCTGTCTCGTTACAGTTGTAACAAGTACCTTGGAAAGGCGCAGGCTTCTTTTTCACAGCCCCCTTTTTAGGTCCAAGGTTGTTAACCTTTGCTTTCCCTTTGTTGTCCTTTTTACCCTTGCCTTTCTTGCCCTTTGAGGACTCCCCAACTTCCACCATGTTTGCTTTAGCCGAAGCTTGCAAAATGGTGCCTTTTTGGGCCACCCTGTTTTCTTCTTCTATACGAAGACGAAGAACAAGGTCCTCGACCGACATTTCCTTTCGCTTGTGTTTAAGATAATTCTTAAAATCCAACCAAGCAGGAGGTAATTTTTCGATCATGGCTGCCACTTGAAAAGTTTCGCTATGTACCATTCCCTCAGCATGGATGTCATTTAGTATAATTTGCAACTCTTGGACTTGGTTCATAACAGACTTGTTATCAACCATTTTAAAGTCCAAGAAACGGGCGACAACAAATTTCTTTGTTCCCGCATCCTCCGTTTTGTACTTTTTCTCTAAAGACTCCCATAATTCTTTGGAAGTCTTGATACTATAGTACACATTATACAGCGCATCCGAGAGACCGTTGAGTACGTAGCCTCGACATATAAAGTCCGAGTGCTTCCATGCCTCTACCGCGCTCAGAGCCTGAGCGTTGGTCTCCCCTTCCGCAGGTTGGGGAGCGGTCTCCGTCAAGAACCTCGCAAGGTTCATGGTAGTTAAGTAGAAGAACATCTTCTGTTGCCACCGCTTGAAGTGGAGACCCGAGAATTTCTCGGGTCGTTCAGCATGATTCGCAACTGTGGACGCTCCCACAGTGTTGGCAGGGGTACCGACAACAACGTTGACGTTGGTATTTTCAGTCGACATTCTGAAAAATTCCACAAAACCAAGTTAATAAATCTGTTAGAATAATAAATGTGTTGATTTATTATTTAACTAACAAAATCGATGAGTAACAAAATCAGCCTCGTAGCTTCTAAGTCCAACTTTGAAGACTACAAGAGAAGATCTTAGAACCCAAAGACGAAGAAGGAGTAGAAGAACAGAATCTGTTTTGACAAAGGCACAACTTTGAATCAAAACAGAGAAAAACCTTTTAAAACACAACCTGCTGTGAGAGAAAAAAAAATTAAATTCACAGCAGAGAAGTTTGAGATTCTACACGAACGGTGTTTTAAAATTTGTTTTAAGATTGTAGGAATCCGTTCGTGCAAAATAAATAAAATTCTATTATTAACTTGAATTACAGAAACAAACAGAATGAAATAAAATTACAGAACAGATTACAACTGAAAAATAGAAAAACAAGAACAGAAAACACGAACAGAAAAACTGTTCTTGGCTGAGGATCGTGTTAGACACGGGTCCCTTAAAACAAATTTCGTGTCTCCCAGGAGAACACGTTTGTTTCCAGGATACAACAGCCGCAAGCAGTTGCACTGCCAGTCTTGACTCCTACCCGAAGGTGTACCTTGATTGCTTGAGAGAAGAAGATAAATTCAGAGAAGATTGTAAGTTGCTGTGTAAATTCGGTGTATCTTTGCTGCAGTAGGCTCCTCCTATTTATACTGCAGGTCCATGTTGAAACTGAAAAACTAAATTAATGGGAGAATTAAACTGCATTAAACGTCTTTAATGCACTTTAATTCGTCATTAAATTCGCAGTCAAAAGCATTGACTTCGTCAGTTTCGAATGTTGAATGTAACTGCACTGACATAACTGCAGCTGGAAGCTTCTGCGCGTGCGCGCGTGCACGACACGCTGGTGCGCGCGCATGTCTGCACCCTCATGCGCGGTGCGTCACCTATGCGCGTGCGCCACGTCACCTGTAAGCCTCTACGAGCACGCCACACAGTCGCGCCGTTTTGGCTCACTTGGTGCGCCATGCACGACACCTCAGTGCCCATGCTCCATGCGCGAGAACGCGCCACCATGCCACGTGTACTCGCGCGCGGATGCGCATGACTGCCACGTCATCCCCTGTGCTCCACCACACGCATGTGGTCAAAAATACAAAGGCGGCTCTCGACGATGCGAGTGTGCGAAGTGCAAAGTGTGCCATCAAAGCGCCACATTGCGCCTCATCGCCCACGCGAGTACCCTAGTGAGTGCTCCGCACCCTTCGCGAGTACACTGGTGAGTGCTTCACGAGTAAACTTGAAAAATAACGTTTTTAAGCGTTTTAATTTGTTTTTCAACACAAACCTGATTAAAAATAAAATTTTAATCATAACAGAATATTTTTGGGATTTAAATATTATTCGGGCGGTCATCAACGTTAGTTTCGCAGTTTTGTCGTAAATAGTTCTTTAGTTCAAATAAACATGTTTTTGCCATACCGAATCCTTCGAAACTTATTTCTAAGTTATGTAAAGGATATTTGGGGTATGTTTGGCTTATGTCACAGTTCCGGGATATATGTCGCGTTAAACTGATTGCGTTTATGCACCCGTTTGCGTATAACCTTCCAGAAAGTGATTTAAAGCTTGAAATCGGAATCGAATCAAATTGTAAAATCATCAAACACAAATACACACATAATAACACCAAAGCACATTGTTTTATTGATAATCCACATTGTTTTACATTATACGATGCTTACAGAACACAGTTGTCACACCAAGTAGTACCAATAAATAAGAATAACAGTGGCCAAGTGTTATCGCTTATTTACCATACTTGCAACGTTCTAGTCATCATCCTCATGACATACCGACACCCATCACACTTTATCTACACAAGTAATTAGCTTATCTCAAAGCTTATACTAAGGCATTTTTCTTTGGTTCAAGTCTAAATACTATCACGTGTGCTACCAGTTAATAGCAATTTCCTAACTCTCTCGTTTAAGCTTAGGTATTATCACAACACCTATTTGATTAAACCAGTGGCTCTGATACCACTTCTGTCATGATCCCCAGACACCCCCTGGACGGGAGCCGTGAGCAGCCAAGTGGTACCGGTGGTTATTTTGAAAATATTGCAGCGGAAAATTTCATCAGGAACGTGAGTTAGGAAAAATATCAGAGTTTTGAAACACCGGGTTTTTATTTATTAAACTGATTGGGATAAACCCATGTTTTACAAAGGTAGCTGTAATATGGGATAAACTTGAATACATAAAAATAACGGTTAATTTAATTTATTTGATAAAATAAGCCACTTCTTTTAAGCCTTTCGTTTCCGTATCACAACTCTTATTCCAATCTACTGTAATCACCTGAAATGCATTTTAAAAACATTTGGTCAGCAGGAAATACTGGTGAGTTCATTCAGTTTTACAAAAACACATTTGTTATAATTTACAGTATTAAGAGCAATTACAATTGCTTATATCTTATAATTAGCTGACACAGTTGTCACTCGACCGGATCTGTGACTGTGGTCATATCACTATTGGGTCCGTTCACCCAAAAGTGACGTTATCACTATTTAGGTCCGTTCACCTAAAAGTGACGCTAGATAAGTAATGTATACAAAACCCCACGTACTGTCAGTAATTTAAGATAACAAAGACTTAATCACTGTAAATATAACTGGAAAACATAACTTTGATAAATTAAGCATCTACTTTAGAGTTTTGAATCTTTTGATCATTAAACATCTTGTTTGATAGTAAGTTTATGGATCAGAGTTTTCTGATAGTTTAAACATTTAGTTTAACAGAGTGGAATACGTATTAGTGTAAAACCACATCAACCTAATGATGGTCACGAGATCAGAACCTTAACGAAATTCACAAAGTATAGTCTTATTTAGACAGCACTTTGGCATTCGTTAGTTGGTTCCTGAATCGATCGGACAGAATATCTCATCGGTGATTATTGGTTAGAACACCAACGTAAAGAGAGAAGAATAGAAGGAATGAACAAAGAATAATGAAATCTTAGGCTCCTATTTATAGGCAAGGAGTATGCATTTAGGAAGTTTCCTTTATACTTTCTAGGAAATTACATATACTTTTCTAGGAAGTTACCTATACATTTTCTAGGAAGCTTCATATATACTTGTTTAGGAAGTTCCATATACATCTTTCCTGGATACTTCCTACCCATATATATCTTCCTTACACCTTCCTTGCACCATTCCTTAGATAACTCCTATCCATATACATCTTCCTTAGATATTATCTACCCCATATATACCTTGCTGTTTAATTAAGTAACTTTCTTAGCTGATTAATTAATTAACTGACTTAACTGTTTAACTGATTAACTTACTTAGTTGATTAATTAATCTTACTTAGCTGATTAATTTACTAAATCTTACTTAGCTGTTAAGTTTTACTTATCTATTAAGGTTTCTTAGCCGCTAAGTTTTACTTAACCATTAAGTTTACTTAACTACTAAGTTTACTTAATCGCTAAGTATTTTAGTTTAACAGCTCTCTAGTTATGAGTTCTAATTTCTAGATACAATGGAACTCGTATTAGCATGTTAACCTAATTCAACTTTAACAATAATCACGAGATCATAACCCACAGCGAATGACAAAGTATAGCCGTATACAGGCAGTACTTAAACATCCATTGGATCGGTTTCAATCGATCAGATAAAATATCGTACCCGTGATTAGAGTTATTACCCTAATAACGGGCAGAGTTTCGGGGTTTAGGGGTATTATTCCCGATAATTTTCGCCTGCTAGAAATTTGAGAGAGAAAGAAATGGTGAACGTTTTGAAATGAAGCTGGAAGCCTCAATATATAGGCTGATTCGGGGACTCGCTCGCACCCCGCGAGCCCCATCCCTATCTCTCTCGCGCCCCGCGAGGAAGTCCCATCTATGCGTAGGGTTGGCTAGTCATCGAGTAGGTCTGACACATGTGTGACACATGGCGTAACACGTGTCTGGATTGAAACGAGTCTCTCACCCCCCCACGAGAGATCTCCTCTATTTGGTCGCGGCCCACGACTGAACACAATTTCATTTTTATTGATTGTCGTTTCGGTTTTCATCGTACGCGTTTAGGGTTTCAATCATGGCTCGTTCTAGGGTGTTTTTGAGGGTTGTTACAATACATGTTGCACCCAAAGGTGATAAAAAGGAAAACAGGATTGAGTATACTCACGGTTTTGCAAGCTTCCTACTTGATATCCCGCAAGTGTTTGGTTTGTTTAGATTGGAGCACCTTGTCCTTCTACACGAAGAAGCATAGGTGTGTGAGTATTGGAAGCTTAACGGAAGATTATAGATTCGGAGTTTGAATAACATGAAAATAAACATATGAAAATAATCATCTAGCACATATGACATTTGTTCTTGACACTATGAAACTCGAAAGAGTTAAATGTTTTCATGGACAAAACCCATTAGAATCGTGACAAGTTATCAATGCCTAAGATGATGAAACCTACTATCTTGACAAATGACCATTAGTTCAGCATCAAGAGTTTGGTTATTCGAATATATTACATAAGTTATATTAGTATTCATATATCATATAGGTCAAGTATGAGGTAGGAGAATAAATCCACCATTTAGGAACCTCTTTTATCATAGAAATCATGCATGAGGTAGGAAGAACAAGTCTTCCATTTAGATACCTCTTTCTTCACCACTACACTTGTTGTTATAAACAACAAGGAGGGTCATGAACTTACAAGTAATAAAGGAATAAGAACAACTAATCTATGGGAAAACATCAAGTAGTGTGTGGATTTTCAAGTAGGATAGCCCAAGCTTGTCTTTTAATCACACAACATCAAGTTTTAAGCTTGAACACTACTTGTGGGTTAAACCCTAAACAAAACAAAAAGTTTGTGAGGTTAACACCTTTGATTTTACATGTCTCAACCTTGTTTTTAAGCCCAACTAACCATTCAATTGATTATGAGCACAAGGACATAGGAATGAGATGAGATAACTCAAGTTTAACTAAGATTAACAAAGTATGAATCAAAACAGAAAGTTGCAGTCCACTTTGGAGCCTTTTGGTGACATTCCAGACCTTGGTTTTCCATGGAAAACCTGTAGAAATGTTCCTAAGGTTAATCCAATTGAGTAAGAAAAAGAATCAAAGCAAAAGACTAAGTAATGAGTGAGATATGCTCAATTGAAGAACTTGTTATGATTCTATCCAGGTCCTGATTTCCAGCAATGATTGAGACTGATTTGAGAGTAAAATGAGAGTGTTGTAAAGTGGAAAAAGCTTGGAGAATGCTTGGTTCTTATAGGGAAGTGTTTAGGGTTGGGTTTGGTGTGTATTAAATGCATAAAACAAGTTCAAAACTCAAACAAAACACAAAAATCGCACCCAAAACAAGTCTGATCATCTTTTGTCCCGACCAAACGGCCTCGCGGGCCGCGAACACTTACCTGGGCTGGGTCACCGGCTGCCAGGGAGTGTGGCTGGGTTCAAGTTTTGATTTTAGTCCATTTTAGTCCTTCAACTCTCATATTTTGCATGTTTCAAGTACTTTTTAGGTGTTTTAGGCACAATGGATCATAAATAAGGGTATGTTATGTAAATGAATCATATACTAAATGGAAAACAAATATAAACATGTTTAATTGTCGTAAATAAGTGTCAAATTTGCGTAATTTAGCCTATAGATCACAAGTTTGACATATTTTGCACAAATTGAGAACAAAGTATCTCGTGTTTGATATTTTTGAATCTACGAACATGTATGAAGTGTATGTAACATAAATGTAACGAAAATGCGAATTTCATTATGATCCAATTCTCGGATTTTACATCGATTACAATGAAAGGACAAATACAAGAATACAAAGTTTCCAAAAATAGAATTACAAGTGAAGGTTTCTAAATATAGAACGTACGAAAAAGCAGGGCGTTACACTTGTTCTTTAATTATTGTTTTAAAATCAAGAAACCAATCCGTGTGCAATTTGAGTAATCTACTTCTATGGTTTTTAGTTAACTTGTCGGTTCAATCCGACACGCTTTCCAAACAAACAAAACATTTATAATTCAAGAATAGTAAGCTTCATAATTGTTCCACTTTTGGTAATCGACCAAATTCTGACACAAACCACAGACTCTTCATGGATTGACCCCGGGCTTATAAATATTATCTTTGACCGGGACGCGACATCCCGATCAAATTTTGGCGTCGTTGCCAGGGAGTTCGTGCGCTTTGTGTTAAGACTTTTTTTGATTTGTGTGATTATATGTTTAAGTGCTTATTTCTTATTATCATTTTTTGCTTTTGTGTTGCGGGGGTGTGTTACTTGTACATGATACAGGTAGTGCATGCATACACAAAATTCTGGAAGAACGTCACCCTTGGTGTTTGAACCGGAAATCGAGCGAGTGGTTCGAAGAAATTTAGCCAATCGGTTAGAGGCAACAATTGCCCCTGTGACAACTCGAGTTTCCATGATTCCATCTTCACATTAATTGCACGTTAATTGTTTAGTTGTTTGCTTACACGACTTGTTTGCCTTGTAACTATACATATTTGATATATGTGGAAACGTTATGCGATTATTGTGTTGATATGTTTGGTGATATAACATTAACCTGTTTGTATAGTGAAAAACCTTAAATTATGTCACTGGGAATAAACTCGACGAAACCCAGGGGTTTCGCCATATATACTTCGAAGAAACTGAAGGTTTCGCCATAACCCTCACGATGAAACCTGGGGGGGGGGGTTCGCCGGCCCAGGTTTCTCCGCGGCCCAGTAAGGCCCAACACGTTATATCATACGTATATAAGGATATAGGTTACGAAAAGGCATCAATTATCAATTCTCAAACCCTAGAGCTCCTACCTCCATATTTTCTGTGCACCCGACGGCAACCCCCGTCTCTCTAGAAGCCCTCACTAATTTCTAATTTCACCACGTAACCGGTAAGTATATGGTCAAATCGTTATCATGATGGATTACTTGCCTTGATTTGAATGCTTAGATTGTTACTGCTCAGTATGTTTCGAATAGGGTTTCATGATTTGGATTGTTGATGATGATTATCATGTTGCGTAGATTAAAACCTTGTAAATCTTACATGTTGCCGTTGACTGTTAGGTTAAAGGATGCTAGCATAGCCTCTGGTCATGCTAAATAGATCATAAACATATGATGATTCCTGATAACAAAGAACTAGTAGACCTAAGTGAATATCGATTATATGTAATGATTGTGTAGATCGAAGGAATGTTTAGCAACCTGTTATGTATAGGACACAGGCTACATGTATGATGCTCAATGTTTTCTGTGTTGTATGATGACTGCATGATCGATGATAGTATGAAACGGCTGAAAATGATGATTAGGGTTTCTGTGTAACCGTTGGCGAAACTTTCTTTCTGTTGAAACTCATGTGTACTGACGAAATCCTCAGACCGACGAAACTTGGGAGTTTCGTCACCCAGCTGATCGACGAAACCTGGTCCCCGACGAAACATGGTCCTCGACGAAACCCTATAGGTTTCGTCATCCGGAGTTTCGTCATCCAGCATCTGATTTACAACAGACTAGATTGAATATGTGTGTGTGTAACTTGAATGCTTATTATCTGACTGGTTGTATTGTTGATCATGATTGAGAAATATGAATTTTTGCATGTGAAACATATATGTATAAGGTGTGCTTGATTGAGTTGTATAACTGTAATGTGTTAATTAATGATCATTACCTTGCGTGCATTCCATGATTATAAGTTACGTGAAAACAATACGAACATAAACTGATTGTATATACGTGCATCCCATAGGCTTTGACTGATTAGTTGGAAACAAGTATTTAACCATACCGAGCAAACCGAAGTGAGTTCACACTTTCTACAAGGCATGGGATTCCCAAGGGTTGGGAATGGGTTAAAGAACTAAACAGAAACTACCTATCCTCCTTGGGTAGGATATGTACGGCCATCCTCCATGGGTAGGATGCCAAGATTAAACCTCGCGTATTCTCCTTGGGTAGGATACGTACGTTCGTCCTCCTTGGGTAGGACAACAAGATTAAACATATTGGACCAAAACTCTATCATAAGTCCCTCATTTTATATTGACTTAATCACCGAGGCCGATGGCGAGCGGGTCATTAGTTAATAGCGCTATTAGGTTTAACAAACCTCACACCGTGCCGGTAGGACGGGCGTGTACTAATGGACTAAGGCAAAGGGTCAATGATGATAGACATTGACTTAGGGCACAACTTACTTTCGTTAGTAGTCGATATGGTACGGTCTGGTAATTCACATGGGAAGCCCCCACTTATTATTGAGAAGGTTTGGGAAATCAAGGTACGGGTTATGGTATTGAGAAGGTTTGGGAAATCAAGGTAACCCCCACGGCAAGTAAGCCAACTAAAGACAAACTATGTTTTAGTAAACAACTTAAAACGAACACCCAACTGTGAACTCGCTCAACTTTGTTGTTGATTCATTGTTACATGCCTTGCAGGCCTCTAGGTGCATATTGTGGGAACTTGCTATCTGAGAAGCTGGAGTGGTCATGGGTCGAGATACATGGAATCCCAACACAAGACTAATGGATTTTACTTGTGGTTTATAAGCACTTAACGAATGAATTATGCTTCCGCTGTACACTGTAATTTATTTGTAATGTTGTAATACTTAATGTTAATAAATGAAAGTTTTATTCAAATATATCTATGAGTTCAATATGATTAGTGGCTAGATCCTGGTATGTCACACGCCCCGTGGGGGTTTTCGGAGGTGGTATTTTGGGGGTGTGATAGCCCCTAACCCACCCAATCTAAACTCACCACCTATCCCATCCTTTGGACCCATACAAATGGATCCCTAAAATTCCAACCAACCAAACAACCAACACCAACACTAATACCAAGATTACCCTCCCTAGAACCAAAACATTCAAAACAACCAACCGGGGAGTGGTAATAATTCAAGACCACCAACACCACCACATCTAATCCGCACCCAAAACCAAAACCAAAACCAAAATCAACGTACACCCACACCTCCACCTCAAAACCATAATCACCAAAACCCATTACCACCAAACCTCAACAACCGAAATGTTAACCCCAACCGTGGGGTTAACCAAAATCGTGGCAATCCCGCGAATGAAGCCCAATTTCTCAACATCGACGAGTTGAAAAATAATATTCCCAATGATGAGCCGTATAGCGTTCTGGGTTACCAATCACCGGAACATGTTAGTATTCACTTGGAATACTCAGGAGAAGGGGGAATTATGACAATCGGAACGAGGGGTATGAAGATGACGGGTGGAACGAGTTCGGAAACAAGGGGAACTTCTACAACGGTAGAGGTTATGGAGATGAGGGGAGTTTTCAACATGCAAATTATGTGGATAACGTTGATGAGTACGGGTACGGCTATGCCCAAAACGATGGTTATGGCAATATTCATCAATACCAATACAACAACTAAAGGAATCAGGTTGACGGCAACAACAACAACAACAACAATCATAACGAACGTGACCAGATTCCTCAGTTCATAGGCAGGGGTAATCAACGGGTTAACCAAGGAAGACCGGTGAATCAAGAGGTCAATGGCCCACATCAAAATCGATCACAACATCACAACCAAATGCAACCACCAAGGGGTGTTAATGGTTGGTTTAGGCCAATGATAATGGAAAATGACTCACCCATAGTTCCTCCAACTCGAGGAAGACAGCCTTTTGATTGTAAACCCAATTACATCAACATCCTACCCCACTCCAATGACAGGACCAACGATGAACCGTACACACACTTGGCTGAATTTTCCGCCTTGTGTAGCACCATCGGGGTCATGATTTCATGCAAGAGGAAGTGAGGTTGAGATTGTTCCAATTCTCGTTGAAAGACAAGACGAAGCGATGGTTCCTCACACCTCCAGCTGGTAGTATTCGTACTTGGGCAGAAATGCAACAAGTATTTCTTGACGAGTACTACTCCATAGCAAAGACCTTCAAAGCTAGAGATGAGATTCGGTCATTTCAGCAACTACTGGGTGAATTGTTGCATGAAGCTTTCACCCGCTTTAGAGACAAACTTCTCTCTCTCTCTCTCACACACACACACACACACACACACTAGCAGATCATCAACACGATGATCTGTACACTCACATACAACCGATCTACTTATTACACAAGATCTCAATACGATATTTAACAACACAATCAAGACCCATTAAGTAAACCCTAAAAGAGAGAACAGCAGAGAGACTCAAGATGAAAAAGTGGTTGAATGAACTCATCTGATGAGATGAGTTCATTATATATGCTCCATTCTCAAAACATAACCCGGAACCCACAGCAAGTCCACAAGCCAAGCCTTTTAATTCTTTATCAACAGCTGCAGCCCTTTGGCATCCTAAGCTAAAGATAGGCATATCGGGTATTTTTTTGTACCCGAAACCGGTTCCTACCCGGAGCCGGTTCTTGTTAAAGTGTAGGGGAACCTGTTCTTGTAGGAACCGGGTCCAGTTCCTAACCGGGTTTAGAGCTTGAATACTGGAACCGATAGTAACCGATCCCAGGTAGGGTTGGAACCAGGTTCTTTGAAGAACCGGTTCCACCGGGTATGTCTAAAAAATCGCTGAAATGATACTGGTAACCGGTTCCTAAAAAACATTCCTTGTATTGATCAAAAAACATACAAACATATTAAAGAAAATACAAACATATTGAAGAAAATACAAACATATTGAAGCCGGTTTATTTCTTTGACCGTTTACTTGTCGATGTCGTGGATGCTTCCATTTGACTTGCGGCTCGCTTTGGTGGTGCCACTTCGGTACAATCGCCTTCCGAATCATTAGTTTGTACTTCTTCATCCTCCTCTTCATCAACTATCTTGTTCTCTAATTCCACTTCGTCTTCTAGACTTGTCTTATCTTGAATACGGTCCATGACATCCAAATGATCCTTTAGGCAAATTGCCATCTCTATTGATTCCGGTGTTAGTCTTGTTCTTTGTATGGACAATACCCTGCCACTAAGAGAAAATGCACTTTTCGAAGCTACGGTGGAAGCTTGGACCGCTAGTATATCACGAGCCATGGTGGCTAGAATCGGGAATTCCGATTCTTTTGATTTCCTCCATGACAAAAGATCAAACTTTTCATATTCCTCGGCGGTCATAGTACGTGAATAACATGTTTCTTTATATCTACCAAGTTCACTTGATGGGCAGTTACCTTTTTGTTGTTTAGCCTTGTTGACGGATGGAGAGTTGGTGGTTTTGGAATTCTTGGTTCCCATATTATCAAATGAATAAAGAAGTAGAATAATAATCAAGAAGTAGATCAATGTGGTGTGTGGAATCGATTCTGGTCACTATTTATACTTACTGTAATCGATTCCAACGGCTAGGAATCGATTCCAACGGTAATATACATTAAATGGGCAGTTTGCAAGGGCTAGGAATCGATTCCAACGGTAATAAAATCAAAAAAAGTAAGAATTTAATGCACTGGGTATTTTTTTGTATACGGAGGAACCGGTTCCGGGTAGGAACCGGGTACGACCCTATTTTTTTTATAAAATGTGGAACCGGGTAAGAACCAACGGGTATTTTGAACCCGGAACCAGTTCTTATATACAGCGGGTAGGAACTGAAACCGGTTCCAGGTAGGTTCTACCGGGTCGGATTTGGAACCGGGTATTATGCCCATCTCTATCCTAAGCCCATATGCTCCATTACCCAGCAAGTCCATTAGCCATGTATTTATATAAAACATAAAACCAACGTTAGCAAACATTTATCAATATAAATAACATTAGAAAAGTTATAAAAGTGAAATATAATATTAAGTGTTACCAATATTTTAACAGTTAGACATGCAAGTTGATATCGTTTCCCATTCAAGTAGAGTTTATAGGGATCCGTGGGGCATGAATGTGCTATTACAAGCAGAGTTTAGAGGGATCTACAATGCATATTGTTTGATTTTAATTGTGACAATTATTGATATTTTGGGTTATTTTAGTTTTCTTTGCATCCCAATTGAGCTTCATTGATAGTATAGGCTACAACACCTTGTTCTAACCACTATCCTTGAACTAGTTCATACTAGGTGTGTTCATAACTCAAATTTGACTTCAAAAACTCAAAATTCGACTCAAACTAAATTGGATTATGGGTTTCAAATATTCGAGGCGGATCCTACTTTGAATTGAATTCTGAACTCGGTTTCAGAATCGAATTCACATATGTTAATTTAATTTCGGTCAGAACTGACTCGGTCATTTGAATTGACTTGAAAAAAAATAATAAAAAAATAGATATATTTTTCCCATTATTCGGTGAATTCGAATCAACGCGAATTCGAACTGACTTCGTACCATCAAACGAGAAGGGTTTTGAACTTTTTGAGTTCGAATCAATTTGAATTCGAATTCAATCTCGGGTCTGCAAAACCTAACTTGAAGTCTCGAACAAATTGAATAACCAAAAAACTGACCCGCTAATCATGGTTTAAGGCGATTTTAATTTTAAACTGACCAATAAATCCAATTGATATAGACTGGCCAACATGGCTTTGTGTTCAATTTGATCAACGTGGCTTTTTTATTGTGATTAATAAACTATTCGACTAAACTATATAATTATTCAGTATTATATATTTAAGGACAATTATACATAGTACAAAGACTATAATGCAAAATAGTAGGTACTTGGTTGGTGATTAGTGTTTTCTAAAGTGTACCAAAAGTCCAAAACGTTTAAAAGGAAAAAGAGAAGTAGAAGAGTGGACCATAACGCCAAAAGGAATAAAACACCACTTAAAATAGTGGTTGCTTTAGTTTTTGTTGTTTTCAAGGACTATTCATTTAATTATGATATTTAATATTTAATTTAACTAGCTTTTTTTTGAAAGGTAAACTTCATTAAAACCGGTCGGACTCGCAAAAATCGGAAGACCGCACCAACGACTAACTACAACATATACAAAGGATAATTACACCAACTTCTCCAAACAATGTTACTATGTTTGGACCTACTTTTTAACCATAGAAAACAAAGAGATTTCACCTTCCCAAAGATCTCACCACTGTCAGTTTTCACATCTCGGACGTTTGACAAGAAGATACCGAATATTAAAACGTTGATAAAAAGGACATAGTAACTATACCCACTTCTTTCTAAAAAGAACAATTTTAAATAAAGTTTGAATTATAATGAACTAAAATATCTACAATTAATAAAAGCGAAGCCTATAAACTAACATGTTAAAGAAACAAAAAAAAAGTCAAAATTTGAAGGACATAGAGTGTTTAAATAAAACGTGAGGGATCAGTTATGTCATCTACTTAATTTGATAAGTTTATGTGAAAATGCAAATAAATAAATAAATAAATAAAAATAGAAATCTTATTAAAAAGTTTTAGTGGCGTACTTAATATGAATTAAACTTTACTAACTGAAGGGGTATGGCCCAAAATTCTTCGCTGACTATTAAGGTCGCGCGGAGGACCATACTCATACCATACCAATTCGGTAGCTTTCCCGACCTCGCGCCGGCTAATCATGTGTAATCTAGGTCGCGTGCGAGGTCAGGGTTAACACATGATCAGATTTGACACTTAACTCCTTGGATAAAAACGCTGACTTACTGGACCTTGCGCTGGCTACACGGGATATCCCCGGGGTCGGGTGGAAGTAGGAAGTGCAGGTAAACCTAGGACAAGTAACAAAGGTATAAGTAGCAGAGCAGTGGACCAATGAGCGTCCAACTGGCTGTATCCGATCATGCTGCATGATGGACAATCGTACAGGAGACAAGAAGGTACACAAGGACGCACACACGTGGCACCAATCAGCGTGCGCCGACCACTGCTCCATAATCTCCACTTAGCTGCTGATGAGAGACCAACCAATAAGGATAACTGTCAGGACACGTGAATCCATTCAGCTTGCGCCAGCTACCCTCTCACCTAGAAGCACCAGCGGTCGTGTCAGAGGAGACACAATGGATACTCCTTGTTGTTGACTACAGGTCCAATGCCCATCAGCCTATCTCCTTCACAAACCATCTCGGCTATAAATAGTGAACTTCACCTCCAGGTTTAAGGATCGCTCTCTTGCTCTCTCACTATTATCTTCAAAACAGCCGGCGCGAGGTCGGGAAAGCTACCAAATTGGCATGATATGAGTTTGGTCACGCGCGCGACCTGAATAGTTAACGCAGGATTTGAGACCATACCCCTTCACTAACCTTATTAACAAAATGAAAATAAATAAAAGTACACTGTACCCAAATTTGCTTTTTAAATAAGTTACATAACAATTATATAAAGGAACTCAAAAACACCATACCACGAATGCTCTATGTGGGCAAAAAAAAAAAAAAAAAAAAAGAGAATAGAAAACTTTATTAAATACAATTATAAGTCATATAATGAAAAAGATGAGTTAAAAAACACGTTTAAGTAGTAAATTTTTAGTAGAGTTAAAAGTATTACGTATTACCAAACGATCTTTGAATTCTACACATTAAAAGATTCAGAAACTAAAAGTTAATGCTACAACCTATCTGTAAGATTAAATCGTCAAGCGATTAAACTGGTTTATAAAACACCCGACTAGCAAACGACTAGACGGAGAAGAAAATAACATCACAAGACCATGAGTGGGTTTTAAAGCCAACCACCCGATTAATGTTCACCTTACAACTAGTGATTATACGTTTAAACCTTTGGTTTGATGCATGTAACAATCTTATGTAAACTCAATAATGTTTTGACTAGCAAGATCAATAAATTATTTAATCATGCGATCATAAACCTGATATTAATAAAATTGATACAAGTTGTAATTTTAGCACATGGAATATTAAGAAGTTAAATTAATTACAAGGACAACGACTTTAATGATAGCTAAAACTCGTCTCTCATTAAGGAAGGATATTTATGTGGTGGAGATATTTCACAAGAATTCGGTGGTTAAACATGGATACCAACGTTTCAAACGTTATCAAATGCGCTATAAAAACAATAATAATGTCTATTAAAAAAAAAGTTTAAGTCAATAATACATATATATATTTTTTTAACGGCAAAATCACTTTATATATATAGGGTAATGATCAAATGAGAAGTTTATTTTGGCTAGAAAGTGTAAAAAGCAATAGAATTATAACATGTGTCAACATTTAAAATAAAGAGCAAGGGTATTTTAGTCAATCGTATCTTTTCTTCTTCCTCCTTCTCCCCGGTAACTTCAAAACCCACCATTTTCAAAACCCACCATCTTCAACCTTTTCTTCACTTTCTATCTCAATAATCACTACATTATAGTGCGATTTTCGTCAACAATCAATGATTCAAACACTCGATCAACGTGTTCTTCAGCTTTTTTGAAGAAAACCCAGTTTAATTTCATACAAAATCTCGTTTTTTCTCATGATTTTGAAGATAATCACTCGATCCGTTCGATTTGATCGCTGATAAGTGTTTCTATCATTCAAATTTCGTCAATCGTTGAAGAAATCGGCTTCGATCCATGTAAGAAATTCTTTAATTTCTGTTTTATGATCTGGGTTTTTGATTTAGTCGTTGCGTTTTACGATCTTTGCGGGGGTCAGGGGGCAGCGCCCCTGGTAGCAGGGTCTTAGGGGCGGAAGCCCCTGGCGGGGTCCAAGGGGCAGAGCCCCTGGCTGGGGTTGAGACAATTCACATACAAAACTATTGTCATGGTTCAATGCGTTTTAGAGAGAACACTTTCTTTGGTGTTTTTAGGTCATTGCGTTTTAGAACTAAGACATTTTTATGTGTTTTCTGGCCATTCGTTTTAGAAAAAAACACATTTTTGAAGTGTTTTTAGTCATTGCGTTTTAGGTCAAACACATTTTTAGGTGTTTTCAGTCAATTGCGTTTTAGAGAGAACACTTTCTTTTGTTTTTTTAGGCCATTGCGTTTTAGAAAGGAAACATTTTTAAGTGTTTTCTTGCCATTGCGTTTTATAAATATGACATTTCTTTGTGTTTTTGGTGCATTGCGTTTTATAGAGAACACTTTCTTTTGTTTTTTAGGCCATTGCGTTTTAGAAAGGAGACATTTTTAAGTGTTTTCTGGCCATTGCGTTTTATAAATAAGACATTTTTTGTGTTTTTGGTGCATTGCGTTTTATAGAGAACACTTTCTTTTGTTTTTTTAAGCCATTACGTTTTAGAAAGGAGACATTTTTAAGTGTTTTATGACCATTGCGTTTTATAAATAAGACATTTCTTTGTGTTTTTTGTGCATTGCGTTTTAGGTAAAACACATTTTTATGTGTTTTCAGTCCATTGCGTTTTAGAAAATATACTTTCTTTTAAGTTTTTAAGCTATTGCGTTTTAGAAATAAGACATATCTTTATGTTTTCTGGCAATTGCGTTTTACAAATAAGATATTTCTTTGTGTTTTTGGTGCATTGCATTTTAGAAAAATGTAATTTTAGGGTTTTTTTCTATTGCGTTTTACGCAACTGGGTTTTTTTCCATTGCGTTTTACGCAACTGGGTTTTAAAAAAAATCGAAAATATAGCAATAGTATACTCGTTTTAAAGATAAAAAAACGCTTGTTTTTTTGGTGCAATTTTTATAAAAAATAATGTCGTATGAAAGAGTTATTAACGTTTAAAAAATGGGGGGGGGGGGGGCGGGGAATTGGAGGAGAGAGAAACTATTGCCTTGACTTGACTAGAATGCCCCTGAACAAACTCACGCGCCTCATTTTTTTCTTTCAATTTCACCTATTTAATCTTAGCCCTTGATTAAGCAAATGGATGGTCAAGATCACTTCCTAGCCTTCCTACCCAAATAAACTTCCTATTATATCCTAACCCTATATATATATATATATAAAGAGTCAGCAAGAGTCTGGAAACAAAACAAAAGCACTGAAAGCAAACGAACACTGAAACAAATTACAAAAGTTCTACTACGTCAAAAATCTTCCATTTTCCCAGGTGAGGCGATGCTAGAGCTTTGCCCTGTTGCTGATCCAAAGAAACGCATCCTCTTTGATGAGCTCCACCGTTTTGCTAACCGGAATAAAGTTGTCATTAAAAGCCTTTTCGTTCCGTGCACTCCACAATCTCCAAACCGTAGAAATGGCCACTGTATACACGATTTTTTTCCAAACCTTATCACCCGGACTTTGCTTAATACATGAAACAAGATCAAGCAAACTGTTGCAGTTGGCAAAGGGTATCCGCAGCCAAGAAAAGACGCTCCACCAGACGCAAACGGTCCAAAGGCAGTTGACGAAGATATGGTTAGGGTCTTCCTCATACAAGCCGCAACGAGGGCAAAGGCTATCGGCTAGAGAGATTCCCCTTCGAACCATTCCAGATTTGGACGCGATCTTACCTAAAATCGCTCTCCACAATAGGTAGTTCGCCTTGGGGGTGGCTCAATTATTCCAACCGAACACTACTCTCCTGTCTTCAACCTCGGCCGAGAGCATATCTATATCCAGCCTGAACTGTTTTACCGAAAAAGCTCCTCCCGGATCCGTCCGCCATTTCCACTGAGAGCCTTCCTTGATCAGATTATCCTTCAAATGCAATCCGATTTTAGCCAAGGCTGCGTCTACCGACCCGATGTCTTTCCAGACCCCAGAGACAATTTTTTTAACAGGAACTATATGATCGGAGTTGCTATTCGAGATGCCTCCGTGAATCGCTTGCACCGATGACCAGAGGTGATTCGGATAAACATTGAGTCTCCACCACCACTTCGTTAGCATGGCATAATTGAAGCTTTGAATATTTCCTAATCCCATTCCTCCATGTTTCTTAGCTCTCATTAACCAGTCCCACTTAATCCACCTTAATTTACTCCCATTATTAGATTTACCCCAAAGAAAATCTCTCCTCATTTTCTCTAATTTCTTAACGACACCTTTTGGAGCAGCAAACAAAGAGAGAAAATAAGACGGCAAACTCCCAAGCACTGATTTAGCCAGAGTCATTCGCCCCGCGAACGAGAGATACCTTGCCTTCCATTTAGAAAGACGAGAAGCAAACTTATCGATCACCGGTTTCCAAAAGTTCGCACGCTTCATGTTTGCTCCGATCGGAATACCCAAGTACGTGAACGAGAAACTTCCAGGCTCACACTTGACAATATTCGGAAGACGACCTATCTCGTCCTCCTTTACCCCTATACCGAATAATTTACTTTTTTGGCGATTCACCTTGAGTCCCGTCGCGAGATTCAACCATCTAAGAAGGCGGTTTAAAGTGATCGCATTTTCTTCCAACCAATGCCCAAGAAAAACCACGTCATCCGCATAGCAAAGGTGAGTAATATCCGGCCCCCCGTTTGGAAGTTTGCACCCATGAAAAAGGCCCGACTCACAAGCAAGATTAATGAAAAGGGTGATAACTTCAGTGCCTATAATAAAGAGGAAAGGAGATAGCGGATCACCTTGCCTGTAACACCCCGTCTTTTCGGAAGTCAAAGTCAAAGTCAAGGTCAAAGTACTCAATACTATTTGAACGCTAACCGTTAATGCATGTTATACGTGGCTTATGAATGCTTGTTTGTTATGTTTACACATGAAATGTTGTCTACCTGCCTTAGCAACGATAGTACTATAGTTTGGACTCAGCACCCGTTCACACGGGGGTTGTTAAGGATCATTTACTTGCATGGATTACGGTGGTAATCATGTATTGCGAACTGCCTCGGGCAGTCAACCCGCAGTCATTGGTATCGATGGATCTATGTCGATAACTAACGCGCTTCATTTCACTATGTGTACGTGCTGGTTATGCGTAAACGAATGCGAACTATGTATGCTATTATCAAACTTGTATGCTCACCTTTACATTTTATGTATTGACATTATTTTAACGTATGTGACAGGTGCTTAGGACGCACACTTGGTAGGAATATGAAGCTAGAATAAAGCTTTAGAGCCCAACAAATAGTTGTCTGTAGTGGTCAAACTAAGGGTCTCTAGAAGCAGATAAACAACTGCTGTCTATTTGAATCTGAGTTGTCGAAACAAAATATTTGCCTGGATTTTTATCTGTAATAATTTGTTTACTGTTTGAGACATGGTATGGGACATGTTAATTTAAATTGAATGGTAATGATAGTTGTTATGGAAACTTCTGGACAATCTGTTTCGCTCAGTGCCATGCCCCGATGATTCCGCCATCGGTGGGGGTGTGACAGATTGGTATCAGAGCCATAACTATAGGGAATTAGGCAAGACTCGACCTAGTCCGGGTCGATGTCTTAGAAACCTAGTCTATAGTTAGGAACCAACAGACCAATTTGTGCATAACCAGTAGGGATTATGTGCGAGCTTATTCCTCGCTATTCTCGCTTGTGCTACACTATCACTACACTCGAATTTTCAACTATAAATAGGCAATAAGGTCGAGATTAGGTGTGAAAACCACAAACTCTTGACTAAATTGCTTGAATTAATGCTGTTTTACCAACATATCAATGATTTCCTCTTTCTTTTTCAACAACGAACGCTTTTTCAACGGGGGAATTATGCCAAATCAGGAGTGAAATCCATATTTTGATGAATAATCTCCTCTATTTTATCAAAAACAGGGACGAAGTTGTTGAGACAGGGGTGAAACCCTAACCTTGACAGCTTGTTCCACACATTTTATAAAACTCCCACCAAAGTCTCGACGGACTCCAACGACCTGAAGTCACGACATGACTAACGGGAAATGTGTCAGACGCCTAAGAATCGAGGCAAGGACACAGTCCTGAAGGTCGAACGTAGACGACAAGTCCTTGTGAATAGTTGAATCGCTTTGGTTA
This sequence comes from Helianthus tuberosus, assembly GCA_030545235.1. Classification (NCBI taxonomy): domain Eukaryota; kingdom Viridiplantae; phylum Streptophyta; class Magnoliopsida; order Asterales; family Asteraceae; genus Helianthus; species Helianthus tuberosus. The sequence continues at coordinate 106,250,443 of CM060408.1, forward strand.
GTCGAAGTCTACTAGCCGCAGACAGTCTATCTCTCCATTTTTGCGTGTTTCAATTCTGAGCCCGCAACTGCTGACTCTAATAATTCGTCGATTTTATGAGTTTATATGTGTGTTTACCTGTTTATGTGTTTAAATTTTTGGAATTTACTTGATTTCGCTTTCACTTCGATCGACACATACGACTCGCACTGCTTTCTACCTCGAAACGTTAACAAATCGCGGAATTTTGGACGACTTTATGCTACGATATATGCTTATACCACGCTACTCTCGAATAATCACAGACTTTGAATGATTGGTTTCGGTGTACTGAGGCAGTCAGAATGCTATACATGTCTCTATATGCCCCTATATGCCCCTTGTGACTACATGATTAGGTGCCTCTAGTGATTAAATGCGTATGTGGTCCCTTTCTTTTTTTGCTCTACGTGCTTCTGTGCTCTACCTGCTTATGTGTTAATGTGATTCTGTGCTCTACGTGCTTATGTGTTACGTGATCTTGTGTTCTACATAGTTGTGTGTCCATGCGTGTTCCTGAGCTTTAGTAGTAGTAGACGTGTGAGGTGAGATTCGAATACATGTGTTGAGTCCTGTGACGATGTCTGTTGCAGACAATGTCGTTTGGATCCCGTCACGCACTTTCTCGTCAAGAAAAGAGAGACAAACGTCTTGCTGCCATCATCGTAAAAAGTGTAGCAAAGGCCGTGAGTGATGTTTATGAGAATGCCAGCAAATTGTCTGAGGAATCGAGAACCGAAGCTCCTAAAGCTACCACGAAGACCTTCAGTTTCAAGCAATTCAAGTCGTGTGGGCCAAAAGAATTCACTGGCGAAGGAGGTCCTACTGCACTATTCCACTGGTTTGATTCCATTGAGGTTACTCTGCGACAGAGCGGTTGCCCTGATGACCTCCGTACTCTGAATGCTACCGGCGTTTTCCAGTCCCATGCACTAGACTGGTGGACGGCCGAGAGGAACAAGCGAGGGAATGATGCAGCCTACGGTCTGTCGTCGGATGAGCTCAAGGAAGTTATGCTAGAGGAATTATGCCCTCCTCACGAACGTCAAAAGCTAGAAGATGAATTTTGGCACCTACAGCAAAAGGATGGTGACAATGCTGGTCTCACTGCTCGTTTCAAACAGCTCGGCATTATCTGTCCCGATCAAGTCAAGACTCCAGACATGGCAATCAAGAAGTACATCCGGGCCCTGCCCAACTGCGTTGCTGATTTCGTACAAGCGGCTAAGACTACGACGATCGAGGAAACTTATCTACTGGCCGCTGAAATCAACGACAAGCGGGTTAAGGCTGGTGTCTGCGATAAGACTTCGAAGCATCTGCATCAAGCTACCGCACCAACTGCTGAACCCACCTCCTCGAGCAACAAGAGGAAGAACAAGAGAAAGAACAGCTCCAGCAACAAGAACTGTGCGATCACTGCTGCACCAGTTCAAGCCGTACCAGCTCCACAGCGCCAAGTGGCAGCACCTGTGACCAATGCACCTCTTGCTAAGCGTGCATACACTGGGCCACATCCGCTCTGCCCTACTTGTACCTACCACCACCCAACTGCCATTGCTTGCCGTTTTTGTGCTCATTGCAATGTATACGGCCATTTTACTGCCAACTGCCGTATTCGACAAGCTCCTGCTCATCAAGCTCTAATCACCGCCTCACAGGGTCAACAAGCTCCTCCGGCACCCGCGATCAAAGCCAGAGCCTGCTTCTCATGTGGCGACCCAAACTATTTCGCCAACATGTGCCCAAACAGGGTTGTGAAACAAGAGCCCCAGCAGCAACAGCCCCAACAGCAGCAGCAACACCAGCAACAACAGGCCGCACGCGACAGAACTTTCAACATCAACGTGCGCCAAGCCCAAGCCGACAATAACGTGGTTAATGGTACGTTCCTTGTGAATGGTATTTATGCATCATGTTTGTTTGATACCGGAGCCGATAATTGTTTTGTGCCGTTCGAATTCGAGAAGCTCCTTAATCGTAAACGCTCCAAACTCTCTTCGACGTTCGATGTAGAAGTAGCTACCGGAAGAACCGTCGCCGTCAATTTCGTTATCCGTGATTGTACTCTTGAGCTCAACCATCACATCTTCCCAATCGACCTCATTCCGATGCAACTCGGAAGTTTTGACGTCATAGTAGGCATGGACTTTCTACGCGAAAACCATGCTGAAGTTGTGTGTTATGATAAGATGATTCGATTCTCGCTCGCGAATGGTGATTTATTGTGTGTATACGGCGAGACTGCCTCGAAAGGGCTCAAGCTAATGTCTTGTGTCCAAGCTAGCAAGTATCTCCACAAGGAATACAGAGCTTTCTTGGCAAACATTGTAGTAGCGGAGAAGGAAAAGAAAGAGAAGAAGGAAGTGAAAGACGTTCCTGTGGTTCGTGAGTTTCCTCATGTGTTTCCTGATGATCTTCCAGGTTTACCTCCAAGTCGTGATATCGACTTTCGTATCGACCTCATTCCTGGAGCGAATCCTGTTGCCAAAGCTCCTTATCGACTCGCGCCATCCGAAATGCATGAACTCTCAAACCAACTCCAGGAATTACTTGAGAAAGGCTTCATTCGCCCGAGCGCCTCTCCATGGGGCGCTCCAGTCCTTTTCGTCAAAAAGAAGGACGGGTCGTTCTGGATGTGCATCGACTACCGGGAATTGAATAACTTAACTATCAAGAACCGCTATCCCCTACCTCGCATTGACGACTTGTTTGATCAGCTACAAGGGGCTACGTGTTTCTCGAAGATTGACCTACGTTCAGGCTATCATCAACTACGCATACAAGAGGATGATATACCCAAAACCGCGTTTCGCACTCGTTACGATCACTACGAATTTTTTCTCATGCCTTTTGGATTAACCAACGCACCAGCGGTTTCATGGATCTGATGAATCTCGTGTGTAAACCATATGTCGACCGTTTCGTCATCGTATTCATCGACGACGTCTTGATCTATTCCAAGTCGAAAGCCGAACACGCGCAACATCTACGTTTGGTTTTCGAGTTACTCCAGGGGAACCAACTCTATGCCAAGTTCTCCAAGTGCGAATTCTGGTTGGAGGAAGTTCAGTTTCTGGGTCACATTGTTAATAGTCGAGGCATTCACGTCGATCCTGCAAAGATTGAAGCTGTCAAGAGCTGGGTTACGCCTAAGAACCCGTCTGAAGTCCGCTCTTTTCTCGGACTAGCGGGCTATTATCGACAATTTATCGAGGGATTCTCAAAGATCGCTGTGCCGCTTACCTCTCTCACTCATAAAGATCAGCCTTTTGCCTGGGGAACCAAACAAGAGACTGCCTTTCAAACCCTCAAGCATAAGCTTTGTAATGCTCCTGTTCTCACATTGCCCGATGGAAACGACGATTTCATTGTCTACTGTGATGCTTCCAACCTTGGTCTCGGTTGTGTCCTCATGCAACGGAACAAGGTTATAGCTAACGCGTCTCGTCAGCTCAAAATCCACGAGAAGAACTATACAACCCATGATCTCGAGCTAGGAGCGGTTGTTTTTGCATTAAAGATTTGGCGACACTACCTGTATGGTACCAAGTGTACGATCTTCACCGATCATAGGAGCCTACAACATATCTTTAATCAGAAGGAACTTAATATGTGTCAACGCCGATGGGTAGAACTTCTCAAAGATTACGACTGTGAGATCCGTTATCACCCAGGCAAGGCAAACGTTATTATCGACGCACTCAGCAGACGGAGTTATCTGCTTAGCACTCGTAATGCTCAAGCCCAACACGATCTCGAAACCCTTATTCGTGAAGCCCAGCATGCGTGTTTTAACGAACGCACGCTGAAGAGGGAACGAATCTATCACGATGGAGCCCAACTTGTGAGCAAATCCAATGGGATATTCCACTTTCTGGACCGAATCTGGATCCCTAAGCGGACCAATTTGCGACAAATCCTGATGGACGAAGCCCACAAATCCCATTATTCTATTCATCCCGGCGCTGACAAAATGCACCAGGATCTTCGCTACAGGTACTGGTGGCCCGGCATGAAAAGGGACATTGCCCTCTACGTCGGAAAATGCCTAACTTGTGCAAGAGTCAAGGCTGAACACCAAAGACCCTCTGGCTTACTCGAACAACCACCAATTCCTATGTGGAAGTGGGAAAGTATAGCTATGGATTTCATAACAAAGCTTCCGCACACGTCATCAGGTCACGACAGCATATGGGTTGTTGTTGACCGTTTGACTAAATCAGCTCACTTTCTGCCGATACGAGAAGACTACAAGGTAGAACGATTAGCCCGAATCTACACTGGCGAGATCATTTGTAATCATGGGACGCCTCGTGACATCATCTCTGATCGTGATGCTCGGTTTACCTCGCGACTGTGGGAAACATTTCAAACGGCACTCGGTACGTCGCTTAATCTAAGTACCGCTTTCCACCCTCAAACCGACGGTCAGACTGAAAGAACGATTCGTACTCTTGAAGACATGCTATGTTCGTGTGTCTTAGACTTCGGTGGTAATTGGGATAAATATCTGCCGTTAGTCGAATTCTCGTATAACAATAGCTATCATTCTAGCATTCAAATGGCACCATTCGAGGCATTATACGGAAGAAGATGTCGATCGCCTATTGTGTGGCACGAGATTGGTCACTCGCAACTTACCGGTCCTGAGCTACTACAAGAAACGACAGATAAAATTTTCCAAATCCGAGACAGCCTAGTGAAAGCTCGGGATCGACAGAAAAGTTACGCCGATAAGAAACGCAAGCCCCGTGAATTTGACGTTGGTGACTACGTACTCCTAAAGGTATCACCTTGGAAGGGTGTAATCCGATTCGGCAAGAAAGGGAAACTCGCGCCTCGATATGTTGGACTTTTAAGATTCTGGAAAGGATCGGAAAAGTCGCCTACAGACTCGAACTACCGGAGGAACTTAGTAATGTCCACCCGACTTTCCACGTGCAAACCTCCGAAAGTGCTTAACCGACCACGACTTACATGTCTCTCTCGATGACCTGCAAAAAAACGAAACATTACACTTCGTGGAGAAGCCTGTCGAAATCATGGATCGCCAAACCAAGCAGCTCAGACGCTCTCGCATTCCTATTGTGAAAGTCCGATGGGAAAGCAAACGAGGCGCAGAGTTCACTTGGGAACTCGAAAGCGACATGAAGGCGAAGTACCCGCAATTGTTTAAAGAGAGAAGCTAGAAAGAGAAAGTGACATTGTGATTCAGGTGTTTGTACGATTTCATATCAATCAATAGAATCACCGATTATATTACGTTCTTGTGTGTTTGGTCACGTTCGTGTACGGATTCCGCGCGTCACACGTTCGGTTCGCAATCGTTTCGGAATCAAAACCAATCCGAACCAAAAATTTCCAAACGTGATTCACGGAGTTGTACAGCTTCCAGCTTAATTTCGGGACGAAATTCCCTAAACAAGGGGAGGCTGTAACACCCCGTGTTTTCGGAAGTCAAAGTCAAAGTCAAGGTCAAAGTCAACGAACGGCTGAACGGATTTGACTTACAAGAATCTCCTGATTTTAATTGTATTATGTGGAGTAAGTGTTGTTAATTGCAAAAATCGATGTGTGTTAATCGCTATCTAATCGACTTACGACTGTGAATTATAGGAAGTAACAATGCGATAAAGTAACTAATCGATAATCAAGCTATGCTACTCGACATCGAATCGTGATACGAACCGCAACTCGACTTAGCCTGGTTATTATACGTGTGTGTGTGTCTTATGTGTTACTTGTGCGTGTTAAATATATATATATATATATATATGTTGTGGAAATCAATCGAACTCAATCGAAACTCGAAGCGTAATTGAACTCGAAATCCGAATCGAAAATCGAAATATGACAATTAGGAGTTGGGACTAAAAGTAATTTGACTAGGAAACCCTATCGTGAAGAGCCGCTCGCAATCGAAATCAAAACATCAAAATTCGTCGTGCAAACAAACGAACCAAGTGCCATCCGGCCGGATAGACATCCGACCGGATAGCCACTGCGCTCCAGGTCAGGCATCATCCGATCAGGATGTCATCCGACCGGATCGTCATCCGGGCGGTACACCATCTGATCGGATAACCCTTTCCTCTTTTGGAATCCTATAAATACCCCTGTCATTGTCATTCTTTCCATTCCTGGAAACCCTCTATCCGAACTGTTCGTGCTCCTCACCTTTTCTTCGATTTCTCTCAATCCAGGTAAGATCTCGCCCTAAATCTTGTACGTTCTTGATCTACACGCACTCCTACACCTTTCTATCTTTTAAATCTTAACTTTTAACCGTGAAATCACTAGATTTCGGGTGTTCTAGGGTGACGTCATCATGTGTTCTTCAAGAACTTCATGTTTTGACTTCAATCTGCCAAGAACAACCGAGATCTAACCGAATTCCACACAAACATACAAAGATCTTGTAAAGATCTCGACACAAGAATGGTGAAAAAGGATTGAAAGATGGTCTCTAACTTTCTTTCAACTCTTTTACACTCATTACACTCAAAATCGATAGAATCGGACCCGGTTCTAGTCTTCTACTCTATCATAGTGTCGTACTAGCTCAAGATCCAGATTCTACCCACGAGACTACCGATTTCGGGTTAGTCAAGAACAACCGTCTCGAGCCGGTAACCGGCCGGACTAGGGTGATTCCTGGTCAGGTTGGTCACTTGGGGCGAAACGGAGTCTTATTGGTTAACACGTTGTCAAAGTGTCTCGACATAATGACAAACCATCAAAACGACCAAGTGTAGGACGAACGGAACAACCATAACGGATTGCTATCCGACCGTGTTTTACTTAGTTAATTAGGTTAAAGTCAAACCATCGTAATTAAGGTTTGACTTATCGATTAATCACTAATGATCTGGTGATTAGCCAAATTGAAAGTAGTTATAAGTTGGTAATTAGGTGGGCAATAAACCCTTAAAAGGGCACCCTCTGATTCTCGCTCTAACTAGGTCAAATGTCGGGTCAAACTTAATCCGAAAAAGTCAACAGAAACTTAATTTTCGAGTTAACACATAATTAACAATGTAGAAGACATGTAACCTTTTTTACCACTCATATAACTTGGTAATCAATGCAAGAACATGTTTAAGCATGTCTGACCCGACAATTTTCAGTTCTGGATCGGTTCGGAACCGAAAGTCGCATATTTTGACCTCTGCTTTGACTTTCAGTTCTGACCCATATTAGCATGATTTAGAAATGCCTTAGAGATTCATTAGGACCAGGTTATATGATAGTATAACCCTCTGTGTTTGGCTCGTTGATTGTCCGATTCATTTACACGTTTCCGTTAATTGCTTAGTGTTGACCATAATGCCCATTTGACCTTAAAACGAGAATTTTGGAAATGTGAGAGGACAATAATTTTTGCTACTGATTTATAAACATTTCCCTAAATTTTCACATCAGTTTGAGGTCTAGATTAGGAGTTATGCTCAATAGCGTAATTAGAAAGCTTTTTATGAATTAAACGGCGTAATTATCATAAAGCCTATCTAAACCCAATTTTTGACACCAAACCTTTTACCCACTGGTGTAATATAATATTTTGGGATTTTTGAAGATTTTTAATTATTTTTAAACTGATCATAACATAGGGTTATCGCCTTGATTCGGCTATTACCGATTATACCATTTTTGCTTATAAAATGAGTTTTACATAATAATTTGATACCAAATCTTTGGCTACTGATTTTATGTGATAAATGAAGTATTTTTTACTTTATAACCTGATCAGAAAACTCAGATTTCCTGTTATAACCCGGAAATCGCTTTAAACGACTTTTTACGCGTATTAAACACATAGTATGGGTTTAAACCATTTTGTCATATAAGACTTATCACCAACTGATATAATCTATTAAATTAAGTTGTTTTACTGATTATTTCAGACCCAAATCTCATAATTTTAATTAATCACTTTTGTAATCTTTAAAATGACCAAAATACCCATACGGGGCTTAAATTGAGATTAAACTCGTCTTGGGCATAATGGAAGGTATCCTACTGATATCACAACATATTTAAAACATATTAACTTAGGAAACCTGTTCATGACTCGTTTGGTTACCCGTTATGCGCTATTCGCTATTCGCGTCCGGTTCGGTTTATGTAACTAGTTTGCATAAGTTGACAGAAACGGGTCAAACCTTATCATTTTTACCTCAAAATCCAGAATGTATTTAGTTTACCCATGTTATATAAGTATACAAACTTGTCGGGTGTAAACCACATTCTAATCCGGTCTTCGCTTAATCTTGCGTTTTGAACCGTATATCTTCCTTTTGAAAACTAACCAGTCTAAGTCTAAGCTTAATTAAAGACCCGTTAGGATTCTAATAGGTTATTAAAACCTTCGTTCCAGATTTAGGAGACCAGTAAAAGCTATCTGCACTTGCTGATTGAATACGGTTGAGATAAATTTGAATATTTGCTCAGGTAAATACTTTTAACTTATTTTCCCTATACGGGCTTGGGGTACGGTATTATAATAATACAGCTTGGTCGGGTATGAAGTCGTACAATCAGATATTGATTAAAAATATGCATAACTCATTTTATTCTGTCTTGTTTGATGCAATGCCTTTAGGAGGTTAATGACCGTGTCCTGGATATCCTCGGCTCATTCATTAGAAATGGCCACGACTTAAGCACGGGGTGTAGGCATACACCTGACAGTTGCGTATGTAAAAAGGTAGTCCACAAGAAGGGTATCTTCTTGTGGGTATTATACCAAGTGGTGTGTCTATTAATCTTGTTAAACCGACTATTCTAACCGGGTCCTAAATGGACGACAAACATGTAAAACTGTATACAAGTTTATTTCTAAATAATTATCCCAAGTTATAAAAAGATATTTTTGTGCCGTGTGCATTCAAACTAATTTTCTTAAACTCTTTTCAAAATGAGTCAGTTAATTGTATTTACCAGTGTAAACTGACGTATTTTTCCAAAAAGGTTAAGTGCAGGTACTATACGAAATAGGCTGGCTACTCCAGGCATCAATAATCAAGTCTTGCAAGCTCTAGATGTTAAAGTCTGTTGAAAAATGGTCTTATTTATATTTTGATCCGCCTGTGAATCTTTTACAGACCGTTGTAATACTTTGATATTACTATTTATTCGGTTTGTAATGTGATTCATACCTTTTGCTTCCGATGTGCATTTATAATTTGTGTTGTTTGACTATGATGATATCAACTACGTCACGATACTCCCCACCGGGCCCACCGGTAATACGTGGAAATATCGGGGTGTGACAATTGAATATTTATGAATCATTTTTACTCTAGTGTATTCATAATTTATTAATTTATTTAGTATACTACAATTTCCAATGATGCAACAGAATACCAGTGAATAAAATGGTTTTTAAATATATACTTATTCTTATTTGAACTCATCCATATAGTGAGCGGACTTAGGGGTTGTTTGTTTACCTCTTAATGAGGCTCTTGATGGTTCAACACTTAATGATTCAGACTGTCTGTTTCACGAGCAGGTGTCTGAATAGTTCAGACATTTGCCTCTGAATGATTAAGCATTATACAGAGTCTGAATGGTTAAGAGGTAACCCCAAGTCTGAATGGTTAAGAGGTAACCTCTGAATGGTAAATCATCACATGTCACATTCTTCTACCTTCTCATTGGTAAAATTCTTAATGGTTCCATTAAGAGGTAGCCTCTTAGTGATCATTCAGAGGCTACCAAACAGCTCCTTAATGGTTCAGACCTCTTACTGGTTCAGCACTTAACCATTCAGATGTTTCCAAACAACCCATTAATCTGTAAAAATATCTGCACGCCTTTTTGTCTATGAAAATTGAGTGACATCATATATTCTTGCCTTCTTGGACGGTAACATCGTATATGTAAGCAACTAGTGGAATTTCGCACCTGCGTTGCGGGGCGCAAAACCGAATATTTCTCAGTTTGATAACACGTACGCTTTTGTTTCAGTTACTTGTACGTGCTATTCATAACGCAATCTAAATAAGAAACATGGAGACGTAGATAAAAACACCATCGTAAAAGGAAAAAGCATTTATAAACTTTAGGAACTATAAAGTAACTTTATTAAAGTCGAGGAGTAGTAGCGTAACTGAGTTAAGGAAAAATACTGGGTAGAGTTGAGAGATATTAATTTTAATATTTTAAGCAAAAACAAAGGAAAAACATTGCCATTCCCGAGTTTCAAACCCGAGCCGCTTCATTATCTTTAGCATAAATCAACCCCTTCACCACACACCATTTTAATACTAAACATTTCTTCCATATATATATATATGGGGTAGGAGTTGGCTACATAGCCAACTTTTCCTAAAAAGTGTAGGAAGCCATATCCTTGTGACATGTGACAATTAGATATTTGTATCAAAAGGACATGATAGTAATTTGATAATTATTTTAATTATTGAATTCATTATATCCTAAACTAACTAATGAGAATTTTAAGAAAACTAAATATCTCTTTGATTTCAAATGCGAATAATTGATTATAATACAATCGCTTCAACATATTCACATTCAATTCGTATTTCATCTAGTTCGTCACATTGTGTTTTATCACTAAAACACACTTCTATGAACACATCTACGTTGTGTTTTAGCATCTGGTAATTGATTCTTCACGTTGTATTTTAGCAGCCAGTAACTGATTCGTCACGTTGTGTTTTAATAGTTAGTAATTGTAACTGGTTTTATCACATTGTGTTTTATCATAAACAAATTCTTGACGTTGTGTTTTAGCAGTCAGTCACTAGTTCGTCACTTTGTGTTTTATCAATAAAACACAGTACTATAAACACATCTAGATCTTATTTATTGTTATTTTTTGTATGATTTGGTGTTTTCGGATGTGAGGTATTAGAGAGAGGGAAGGAGAGAGAGAAAATCACGACAATTATGGAGGTGGTTTATGACTGGCAATTATTTCCTTATTTAAAACAAGTTAAATGACACATCTACCCTTATTCAATTAAATTAGCCAATTTTTAAGAAACATATATTACTAAAATGCCACCAAAATGATCTCAACCATCAAACACACTCATCCAATGATCAAGATCACTTCCTACACTTTGTAGGAAAAATACACTTTGTAGAGGAACCCTGAAGAGGTATGGTCCCAATTCTTTGCCTGCATGGCAAAGACCACACCACTTTTTCATCCAACATGGCGCCTACATCAGCAAGCGAATCCAGAAGCTTCTGGAAGCCGTCAAGGTGGCACCAAAGATGCTCCTTCCGACAGAAAGGACAACACATGTCACCAGTCTTCAAGCGCCATATAGGCCTGCAGCAAATCCAGGAGCAGACCGACAGTAGTTGTACGATGTTTCCAGCATGGACGAATATAGGCGCGCCACGTGTACCACCACCCTGACCACAGCAGAGGGGACCAAGAGGATATTCCCCTTGGTCGGACAGCTGGCGCCCTATAGCAGCTGGCAAGGTTGCTCCTCCCTCTTTCATCCTCTGGCTATAAATAAGATCCTTCATCATTCAGGTTAATTCCATTCGATTCCTCACTCTCTCACTCTTAACACACACTGTTTTATTCCTCAGGGCAGTACTTATTCTCACGGCGGAGCCCGGTTAAGAGGGAAACCCCCATATTCCCCTCTTAACGAACTAACGGTGTTGCTGTTTTGCAGGACTCAGTCTTTCGGCGAGTAAGAAAGGAGATTGAACCTACAAAAGAGACGACCCAGCTAGTTCACCCACGGTGTTAACCAGTGTTTCATTATTGGCGCCATCCGCAGTTTTTGCAAACCATTTTCATCTCCTTTTTGTTCAAAAGACTCTTCAAAATGACTGAAACAAACCCTTCCCACCAGGTGGACGGAGAAGTTTCTTCCTTTGAGCTCATTTCGGACACCGCGCACGTCCAAAGAGGCCAGAGGAACGAAACCATCCAAGAAGGGCAGATGAACAACGATTTCCCGGATATCTTTGGAAGTGCATCCAGAGTTGTCAGTCAAACCACAACTGGAGCCACTTTCCAACCTCCACCTAGGATCATCACCCAAACCACAAACGGAGCCACTTTCCAACCTCCATCCGGGGTAGTTCACCAAATACCTCCAGCAGTTCAAACACCAAATGTAACAACTCTCATCAAAAAGTACTATTTAGTATTTTAATTATATGATTAGGAAACCCTAATTGAGAAACCCAAGTGATTCTGCACAAACCCTAAAATTTTCAGAACAATCAGAATCAGGATTAGGGCCCCTAAAACTCAGGGGGGGTAAACCCCACTCGGTAAAATCCACACAGTTTGCTGTCAAAAATTTAAAATCACACGAAACCAACTCAGCTAAGCTACTGTGACACGAAGCTAACCTAGGGTAGAGTAGGGCCTGTCGCGCCACGCGACAGGAACAAGAGAACCCCTCGCGTGGCACGAGGGGGAAATTTTTCTTGTATAAATAGTATCGTCTGTTTGATGCAATTTTGCGTTGATGCGACGTTCAGTTTCAAATTATACTCCGAGTTATTATAGAAACAGTTCAAAACACACACACGATTCAAGTAGTGCTGCCACAATTCAGGGTAATAACTCGATCGCTGCTACGATTCATTTTCCGACCGATCAATATATCCAATGGATGTTTAAGTGCTGCCCACATTAGGGTTATACTTTGTCGTTCGTCATTAATTCGATGGATGAAGTATCGCACTTTGTCGTTCGTTGTGAGAATTTGAACTCGTGAGTTATCGTAAATGCTGTATTGATTACTAACCCGGTTTTGTGTGCATTATTATTTAAATTAGGTTAACAAGGCTAATCCGTAGAGTAAACTCTATCCGTGTTAAATCTGCAATGTGAGTCATTCTCTTTTTATCAAATTACTTTCCAAATCATGTTTATTTTCAAAGTTATAATTACGGGGATTAAGTCTTTGTAATCACCAAGTTACAGCTGGTATGTGGGGTTTTGTATACATTACTTGATAATCGTCACCATTGGGGCAGCCAATTGGGGGATATGACCATAGTCACAGATTCGGTCGAGTGACAAATACCGTGGGTAGTTGGTTTGATATCAGAAACATTGTAATCGCTCTTAATACTGTAAATTATAACAAATGTGTCATTTTAGTAAATAGAATGATTCACTCAGTATTTCCCGCTGACAAAACCTTTTTCAAACATGTTTCAGGTGATTTGTTGTAATTCAGGAAAAGTGTTGGGGAGCATTTCAAGCTTAAGATAGTGGCTCATTATAAAATAAAGAAATATGTTTTGTAATATAAAGATTTCTCCGTAAAATAGTAGTATTGTAAATTACAGGAGTTTTATCCCAAGTTGTGAAATAAAATAATCGGGAAAAAATTTTAGCTTTAAAACGATCCTGATGATAAACTTCCGCTGTTAAACTCAATTAAATAAATACCACGGGATTTCTGTCCCGCGGCACCTGAAACGGGTTAAACCGGGTCGGGGGCCGTGACAGAAATAAGGTGGTATCAGAGCCACTGAGTTAAGCTAATTAAGTATTTAGAAATACTTAATTTTTCCTGATTACTATTATATGATTATGTGTTTTATTAACTGATTATTTGTTAGTTACAGTATGGGTAAGCAAAAGCTGTCAAGCATCTATCTTAAATTAGATAGATCATTCAACGAGAAGGGTAGTACATCCCAAACCAAATCTTCAAAACTCCCTACAATTCCTGAAGAAGGAATATTTGTGCGAAAAGCACAATATGAAGAACCACTTTCTCCTAGAAAAAGGAGTATGATTATTAAGAAAAGTAAAGAACAAATCCGGGAAAAGAAGATTAAACGGGAAACCCAGGAATTAATTGATAATTCACCTTGGGAAGATAAGCTAGATGAGAAATGGGCAAATTTGTATATGCTAGCCACAGTAGCAGAAAATGCAAATTTTTAAATATTATTTTAGCATCTTATTTCCTACAATCTAGAAACCATCAACAATAAATAAATTTCCATTAAACCCTAGTATGTTTTCTAGTTATATTTGTAATAAATTAGTATGCAATATGCAATAATATTTAAAAGTTATTTATGAAAATTATTGTAAGATTTTAACTTAGTATTTTATGCCTTTTGCATATATGCTACATCAGCATGAGTGAGATATCTGAAGCCTTTCAGAACCTCAATCTTTACCCGGTGAATCTAGAAGTTTCCAAAGAATTTACTGGATACTTTCCCGATGTAGAACAACCGGTAGAATTCAAGGCTCCACCTTTGAACAAGCCAAAACGAAAGAAAAGAAAGAATTACGTGTGGGGAAGTCGTATACGTAGGAAAAAGCCACTTACAAAACTTCCTAAAATAGACAATCCTTTAGAAAAAGGAAAAGAAACTATAACCAAGGAAAGTTCTAAACAGCAGGAGATGGAACCTGAAGTCACGAAAGAGTCTAGGCAAATGGAAATGCAGTTTGAGGAATATTCCAAGGATATAGAAATGGAAGTGGGACAAGGTTCTAGACCAATGGAAATTGGAGAGAGCTCCAAACAAAACCAGGGAAGGACTTTTCAGGAAGAAATAGATTTTCTATTGGCAAGCTGTGAGACGATTCAGCCTGTTAATACTAATATTTTTACCAATCCTATTGAAACTCAACTCCCTATGAATTTTGAACCAGCAATCCCAGAACCCATAGTTCACTCCCAACCTTTTGAAATGGACGAATGGTGGACAAATGATTGGCAATTTCAAAATATTGTCAACGATCCTTATTCCTTTTTTCCACAAGTCGATCCAGAACCCCTACCTAATCCACCAATGAGTAACGAAAATATGGCTGAACTTCGCCATTTTGGTGAAGAGTTGATGGATGCGGGAAATAGAATCAGGGAAATAGGGGGACAAATTGCCTGGAAATATGATGAAAGGGAGCTTCGTTTTTAGGACGACAAGTGACGAGAGATAGTAGGATGGTAAAACTGTGGTTGTGTAATAGTAAAAGTAATAGTAAAATCAGTCTGTAAAATAACTACGAATAAAACTCTGTAAGATATTGGTGTGTAATGATGCATACTATCAAATATATAAAATGTAATCGAGAAATCGATAGTTTTGCCTATACGTGTGTTGAAAATTGTTTGATTGTTTTTATGTATAATTGTTATTTATCAGATACTAATAAAAATTATATATATATATATATATTATCAGATGGCAAACATTGATAATGAACCAGTAAAGGAGGTTAATCAGTCTGAGCAACATCCAGGAGATCAATATATGACTAGGCAAGATATCGAAAATATTGTTGCTCAAGGGATAGCCAATGCTATTCCAGCATTCGTTGCTGCTATAAAGAATCCAATCGAACCGCAACAAATTATCCCTAGTAAACATATTACTGAAGATAACTTCAGTAATAGTGTAAACGGAGGCAATAATCATGTAAATCATAATAGGGAACCACATCAAGCTCCATTACCCAAGAAAATGAAAACTGCAACGCCTGGTTGCACTTTCAAAGAATTCCTTGCTTGTAAACCCACTGAATTTGCAGGCAATGAAGGAGCAACTGCATCACTGTGTTGGTTAGAGAAAACCAAAGCAGTCATTGCAATAAGTAAATGTGCTAAAGATGATCAGGTCATGTACGCATCAAATCTCTTCAAAGAAGGAGCACTCGAATGGTGGAACACTGTGTTACAATCAAAAGGAAGAGTAATAGCTTATGCTATGACTTGGGAAGAATTTAAGGGTTTTGTGGAAAGAAAATTCTGTCCCGAGTATGAAAAGGAACAGATGACGAATAAGTTTCTAAATCATCGGATGATGGGTGTAGATTGTCGCGGTTATACCTCGACATTCTTTGAATATGCTAGAGTGGTACCAACACTGGCTTCGCCAGAACCGGTACTCATTTCTCGCTACATTTGGGGATTGATTAGTGAAATTTGCAATATCATTAAAGCTGCGAGACCACGCACTATTGACGATGCTGTGGAATTAGCTAATACCCTAACCGATGAACTAGTACGCACAAGAGATGAAGATAGGAAAAAGGAACTAGCTCAGAAAATTACCCAAGGATTTCGTGTGGGTAATAATAACAGCTTCAAGAGAAAAGGAACAGGGCAATCTCCAGCTCCGTCATTCTGCAGGAAATGCAAAAAGAAACATTATGGAAGATGCGATATCACTTGCAATTTTTGCAAAACTGTAGGACATCGTGAAGAAAACTGCAAAAAGAAAACCGTAATCTGTTTTAACTGTGGAGAAGCGGGGCATTATAAAACAGAATGTCCTAAATTGATCAAACCAGTAGATAACAAACCCAAGGCGACCGAAGGAGCTACTAAGAAGAATGTCAGAGCATTCCAGCTAACCACTCAAGAAGCTGAACTCATCCCAGATGTAATAGCTGGTACGTTCTTAGTTCACAACGTGTACGCAAAAGTATTATTTGACTCTGGTGCAAACCAAAGTTTTATAAATACTTTATTTTGCCAAGCTCTTAAGTTACCTTTAACCAACATTAGACAGATTTTTACAGTCGAAACCGCTGATGGGAATTCAGTTAAAATAGATCAGATTTTGCAAAAAGTAGAAATAGAACTTTCAGGTCATAAATTTTCTGCAAACTTATTACCTATGAAATTAGCTGAATTCGATGTTGTATTAGGAATGGATTGGTTAATAGCCAACCATGCTCGAATTCTTTGTGATCAGAATTCCATAGAAATTCAAGCACCTACTGGAAAAGTAATCAAGATTACAGGAGATAAACCACGTAAACCCATGAAGTTCATATCGGTAATGAAAGTTGCTAGTTATGAACGAAAGCAAGGAATAGTATATATGATTTCAGTGATCATTAGTACTAAGGGAAAGGAACTCAAGGAAATTCCTGTAGTCTTAGAATACCCAGATGTATTCCCAGAAGAGTTACCTGGATTACCACCAGATAGGGAAGTAGAATTTAGAATTCATCTAATACCTGGAACTACACCGATAGCCAAGGCACCTTATCGGTTAGCTCCTACCGAAATGTTAGAACTAAAGAAACAATTAGATGAATTACTAAGTAAAGGATTCATACAACCTAGCTCATCCCCGTGGGGAGCGCTAGTGTTGTTTGTTAAGAAAAAGGATGGTTCGATGAGAATGTGTATTGATTATAGAGAATTGAATAAGGTTACAATTAAGAATCGATACCCATTACCTAGGATTGATGATCTTTTTGATCAACTTCAAGGAGCTAGATATTTTTCTAAGATAGATTTACGCTCTGGATATCATCAATTGAAGGTACAAGAAGAAGACATACCTAAGACTGCTTTCAGAACTAGGTATGGTCATTACGAGTTTACAGTCATGCCCTTCGGGTTAACAAATGCACCTGCAGCATTTATGGACATGATGAATAGGATCTGTAAACCGTGCTTGGATAAATTTGTAATTGTCTTCATAGACGATATACTTATTTATTCCAAAAGTCAGGATGAACATTGTCAGCACTTGCATGCACTCTTAACTTTGTTAAGAAAAGAAAAGTTGTACGCCAAATTCTCGAAATGCGAATTTTGGCTAAAGGAAGTGCAATTTTTAGGACATATGGAAAATCATGAAGGTATTCATGTAGATCCTGCTAAGATAGAAGCAATTACCAATTGGAAGGTTCCACAATCCGCAATGGAAATTAGAAGTTTTATAGGATTAGCTGGATATTATAGACGGTTTATTAAGGATTTTTCCAAGATAGCTGTACCATTAACTAAGCTAACCTGTAAAGCCACTAAGTTTGAATGGGGACCCAAACAAGAAGAAGCTTTTAGAATCTTGAAACATAAACTAACCCATGCTCCAATCTTAGCCTTACCAGAAGGAACTGAAGATTTTGAAGTATATTGTGATGCTTCAAAATTTGGATTTGGATGTGTGCTTATGCAACGCAAGAAGGCAATTGCGTACGCATCAAGGCAATTGAAAAAGCACGAAGAAAATTATACGACTCATGATTTAGAATTAGGAGCCGTAATTTTTGCCCTTAAAATTTGGAGACATTATCTGTACGGAAGTAAGTTTACTATCTATACAGATCATAAGAGTTTAAGATATATATTTGGGCAAAAAGAGTTAAACATGAGGCAAAGGAGATGGATGGAAATCTTAAGCGACTACGACTGTGATATTCAATATCATGAAGGAAAAGCAAATGTAGTTGCAGATGCTTTAAGTCGTAAGCATCATGAAAAACAACGACGAGTTCGTGCTCTCAGATTAAATTTACAAGTAGATTTAATGGAGCAATTAAAATATGTTCAAAAGACAGCAATAGAAGACGTTGCTGAAGGAATGAAAGGACGAATCAAAGAATTAGAGCAAGGAGCAGATGGAATTTGGAGATTCCACAAAAGTAGAATTTGGGTACCTAAGCAGGGAGACTTAAGACCTAAGATTTTAGAAGAAGCTCATAAATCTAGGTATACTATGCATCCAGGAAACAATAAGATGTACCAAGATTTAAGAAAGAACTTTTGGTGGATAGGAATGAAAAAGGACATAGCAAGATATGTTTCTAAATGTCTTACTTGTTCACAAGTTAAAGCAGAACATCAGAAACCTTCAGGATTACTACAACAATTAGAAATGCCAGTATGGAAATGGGAACTTATAACAATGGATTTTGTTACTAAGTTACCCAAAACCAGAAAAGGTAATGATGCGATTTGGGTAATTGTGGATCGATTAACCAAATCAACTCACTTTTTACCAATGAAAGAAACCTTTAGCATGGAAAGACTGGCTAAATTGTATGTAGATGAAGTTGTATCCTTACATGGAGTTCCACTCTCCATTGTTTCGGATAGGGATAGTCGTTTTACTTCCCATTTCTGGAAAAGTTTCCAACAAGCTATGGGAACTCGATTAAATTTGAGCACTGCATATCATCCCCAAACAGACGGACAAAGTGAAAGGACAATCCAAACTCTAGAAGACATGCTCCGAGCATGTGTAATAGATTTTGGTGGAAGTTGGGATGATCATTTACCATTAATTGAATTCTCCTATAACAATAGCTATCATTCAAGTATTGAAACTGCCCCATTTGAAGCATTATATGGAAGAAAGTGCAGAACTCCAGTTTGTTGGGCAGAAATAGGAGAAAGTCAATTATCAGGTCCTGAAATTGTGCAAGAAACGACTGATAAGATTATTCAAATCAAGGAAAGGCTAAAGACGGCTCGAGATCGCCAGAAAAGTTATGCAGACAATAGATGCAAGCCTTTAGAATTCCAAGTTGGAGACAAAGTACTATTGAAAGTTTCTCCTTGGAAAGGAGTAATTAGATTTGGGAAGAAAGGAAAGCTAAGTCCAAGGTACGTAGGACCATTTTCAGTGATCCAACGTATAGGACCAGTTGCTTATCGTTTAAAACTACCAGAGGAATTAGCAGGAGTACATGATGTATTTCATGTATCCAATCTCAAGAAATGCTTATCAGATGAATCACTGGTAGTACCTCTTCGAGATATAGAGGTAAATGAAAAACTAAAATTTGTTGAGAAACCTCTTCAAATTGAGGATCGAAAGATCAAGTTTCTTAAACATAAACGACTAGTTCTAGTCAAAGTCAGATGGGATTCAAAGAGAGGAGCTGAGTACACTTGGGAGCTGGAATCAGAAATGAAGCGAAAGTATCCTCACTTATTCCAGTAAATCTCGAGGACGAGATTTTTATTAAGGTGGGGAGAATGTAACAACTCTCATCAAAAAGTACTATTTAGTATTTTAATTATATGATTAGGAAACCCTAATTGAGAAACCCAAGTGATTCTGCACAAACCCTAAAATTTTCAGAACAATCAGAATCAGGATTAGGGCCCCTAAAACTCAGGGGGGGGGGGGGGGGTAAACCCCACTCGGTAAAATCCACACAGTTTGCTGTCAAAAATTTAAAATCACACGAAACCAACTCAGCTAAGCTACTGTGACACGAAGCTAACCTAGGGTAGAGTAGGGCCTGTCGCGCCACGCGACAGGAACAAGAGAACCCCTCGCGTGGCACGAGGGGGACATTTTTCTTGTATAAATAGTATCGTCTGTTTGATGCAATTTTGCATTGATGCGACGTTCAGTTTCAAATTATACTCCGAGTTATTATAGAAACAGTTCAAAACACACACACGATTCACGTAGTGCTGCCACAATTCAGGGTAATAACTCGATCGCTGCTACGATTCATTTTCCGACCGATCAATATATCCAATGGATGTTTAAGTGCTGCCCACATTAGGGTTATACTTTGTCGTTCGTCGTTAATTCGATGGATGAAGTATCGCACTTTGTCGTTCGTTGTGAGAATTTGATCTCGTGAGTTATCGTAAATGCTGTATTGATTACTAACCCAGTTTTGTGTGCATTATTATTTAAATTCGGTTAACAAGGCTAATCCGTAGAGTAAACTCTATCCGTGTTAAATCTGCAATGTGAGTCATTCTCTTTTTATCAAATTACTTTCCAAATCATGTTTATTTTCAAAGTTATAATTACGGGGATTAAGTCTTTGTAATCACCAAGTTACAGCCGGTATGTGGGGTTTTGTATACATTACTTGATAATCGTCACCATTGGGGCAACCAATTGGGGGATATGACCATAGTCACAGATTCGGTCGAGTGACAAATACCGTGGGTAGTTGGTTTGATATTAGAAACATTGTAATCGCTCTTAATACTGTAAATTATAACAAATGTGTCATTTTAGTAAATAGAATGATTCACTCAGTATTTCCCGCTGACAAAACCTTTTTCAAACATGTTTCAGGTGATCTGTTGTAATTCAGGAAAAGTGCTGGGGAGCATTTCAAGCTTAAGATAGTGGCTCATTATAAAATAAAGAAATATGTTTTGTAATATAAAGATTTCTCCGTAAAATAGTAGTATTGTAAATTACAGGAGTTTTATCCCAAGTTGTGAAATAAAATAATCGGGAAAAATTTTTAGCTTTAAAACGATCCTGATGATAAACTTCCGCTGTTAAACTCAATTAAATAAATACCACGGGATTTCTGTCCCGCGGCACCTGAAACGGGTTAAACCGGGTCGGGGGCCGTGACACCAAACCATGGAGCTGGCCCCTCAGCCCCATCGGACCAAACACAATTGAACTTTTCTGCACTTTTAGGGCTACCCGAAGGAAAAACTCTGGCTTCCTGGTATGCCGAACAAATGGCGTCTCTAAATCTTTTCTATACACAACTCAGTGCACAACAAGCCGTGCTCCAAGCACAACCTAACCAGTCCGCTTTTGTTACTCCATCGCAAAGGTCTCTGAGCACACACATGCCTCAGCAGGCCAATGCATGGAACTTACGCCTTGAAAAAGCACCTGTACCAAACATCAGAAGGCCGAGCGCGCACGACACGCGCAATACTTATGGTGAAACAGAAAGCAATTATGTGCAATACTCTCACCAACAAAGAAAACCAGTGCAAAGTCGTCTAGGCCCGCGCAACATAAACGAAGAATGGGATAGTTATAAGGAAGAAGACGATGCGACGTACAAAGAAAGCACGGTATTCAGTAGGTTACCACCAGAACACGAGGCGTACGTACACCGCAAGCGCGCGGGGTACAATCCGAAAGCAGAACATGATTACACACTGAGCTATCGCCCAGATGGCATAGCTGAAAACTCAAAGTTCATACAAGAGATTGCAACAACCGATATTGACAAGACAAAATTGCCACACAATGTAGGCAAGTACAACGACTTAACAGATCCCGACGACCACCTCCAAGTCTTCAACGGCGCGGGACTAACAGGTGGATGGAACTTACCAACTTGGTGTCATCTTTTCGCACAAACCTTTGTAAGCGCGGCGCGTATCTGGTTTGACAGCCTGCCACCAGGAAGAATTAAGTCATGGATCGATTTTTGAGACAAGTTCCTCGCGCACTTCTCTCAACAGCGTAGGCACACTAGAGATCCAGCCGATTGTCTGAATATATGGAGGAAAGACCACGAAAGCGTGGAAGATTTCATCACCAGGTATAACAAAGAATGTCTGGAAATCGGTGATGTAGGTGAGAAGATGATGCGCACACATTTTATGAGGGAAGTAAAGTGCGACGACCTGATCAAACGATTGAAGGGTAGAGACGGAGGCCCCAAAGATTGGGAAACCTTCATTGAGGCAGCAAAAACAATCGCACGCACAGACAAACAATTGACCGGCGATGACAACCGTCAATACAGTTACAGCCATAACGACCGGCGCAACAAGAAAAGGCAAAAGCCAGTCATGAAAAACATCTGGTTATAGAGAAAGAAGCCCGGCAAGAGAAGATGCGCGCAATACAATCAACCAGATTGCCCATCGCAAGGAGGTCAAAAGGGAGAACAGAGAAAAACAGTGGACACCCTTAACAAAGACTCCTTCTGAAGTCTTGTCAACCGAAAATCACCAGTTCAAACCTCCTCTACAGATGCGAAACAAGAGGGGTCAAGACCCAAACCTTTTCTGTGAGTTTCACAAAGACACAGGTCACCTGACCGACGACTGTTTTAGCTTAAAACAAGAGATAGAAAGAGCCCTGAGAGATGGAAGACTCACTCACCTGATGAAAGGTGGAAAGCGCGATCACCGTCAAATTCAGCGAAGAGAAGAAGGGCCAGACAACAAGAAGCTCCGAAAATTAGAAACTCACACGGTTCAAGGAGGTCCACGAAGGCCAAGAAAGAACTAAAACAAGCGCACACAAGACGACTCTTGGCGCGAGAGACGAGTTGTTTTTCCCATAGTGAGAGGAGGTCCAAGAGAAAGACGGCCCATAGTCATATCAGGTGTAATCGGTCATTACCAAACCGACTACATTTTCATTGACCCAGGAAGCACTGCAGATATCATCTACAAACAATGCTTCAACCAATTTGACCAAGAGGACAAAGCGCGCTTAGAACCAGTCGACTACCCACTAACTGGTTTCTGCAACGAAGCCGTTTTTCCTCTTGGCCAGATATCGTTCCCAGTGCTGCTCTCAGACGGAAGAAATTCGAGAACGGAGAAAGTCACGTTCATGGTACTACCAGCGCATTCAAGACATGATATCCTGTTGGGAAGAGAATCCCAAGGAAATTTCAGTATGATTTGCTCCGGACCGCATTCAGCTGTTGGGTTCCCAACAGAGACAGGGGTAGCACTAATCTATGCAAGCAAAGAAGTCTTAGCAATAGATGAAATCAGGCCAGCAAAAGCGAGCAAATCGGCACCACGCACGGAAGCAGAAAAATGGGTGCTAAACAGCAAGTACCCAGAACAAAAGGTCACCTTGGGCCCTGCAATGTCTGACCTCGCGCGCACGGCGCTTAAAAAGCTGTTATTCGAAAACATGGATGTGTTCGCCTGGACACCAGCTGACATGGTAGGTGTTCCACGGCACATAGCAGAGCATAGATTAAATGTCTCAGAGAGTGCCAAACCTGTGGTGCACGCCAAGCGCCATATAGGAGACATAAAACATGACGCTACGCAAGAACAAGTCACAGAGCTGTTAAACGCTGGCATCATCAGAGAAGTCCGATACCAAACCTGGGTGGCGAGCCCAGTAATGGTCCAAAAAGGAAACGGCAGTTGGAGAATGTGTGTAGATTACAAGGACCTAAACAAGGCATGCCCGCGCGACTGTTATGCCTTACCAGATATCGATGAGAAGATCGATTCGCTGGCAACATTCAGATGGAAATGTTTCCTTGACTGTTATAAGGGGTACCACCAGGTACAGATGGCCATCCAAGACGAGGACAAAACCGCATTCCGCATACCGACAGGGCTATACTGCTACACCAAAATGCCCTTCGTTCTAAAGAATGCAGGGGCGACCTATCATAGACTGATGAATGAAACGTTCAGTGATGCTATCGGAAAATACATCGAAGTGTACATGGATGACCTGGTCATCATGAGCAAGGAAGAAAGTATGTTGCTGGCAAACATTCAAAAAACATTTGACACACTGCGCGGAGTGAGTATCAAGCTAAATCCAGCGAAATGTTCCTTTGGCATGGAGGAAGGAAAGTTCATGGGTTTCATCGTTACAAAGGATGGTTTTAAAGTCAACCCTGAAAAGGTGCAAGCGATCAAGCGAATGCCTTCTCCATCGACGATCAAGGAAATGGAGAAGTGTGCCGGACGGTTAGCAGCACTCAACCATTTCCTAGCCAATCACGCAGCTAAATCTTTCCCGTTTATCAAGACACTCCGCAATTGCATGAAGAAAAGTCAGTTCCAGTGGACCCCGGAAGCCGAACAAGCATTCCGAGAAATGAAAGATTGCCTCATAAGACTGCCAACACTGACGGCGCCAGTGAAAGGAGAGCCCTTGGTGATGTATTTGTCAGCATCAGACAAAGCAGTTGGAGCAGTTTTGCTCGTAGACCGACAAGGCATACAGACACCAGTTTATTATGTGTCTCGCACTCTGAACGATCCAGAAACAAGGTATGCTATAATGGAGAAACTGGTGCTGGCACTGATTCATGCATCAAGGCGGTTACGTAGATACTTCGCCAACCACGTCATTCATGTGTTAACAAATTACAACATCGGTAACATCCTCGCAAGGCCCGAGATTTCTGGAAGATTAGCGAAGTGGGCTATAGAACTGGGGGGGCCATGACGTGGTCTTCAGGCCAAGACCAGCAATCAAGGGCCAGGTGTTGGCCGATTTCATAACAGAGGTACCCGACGACAGAGACAGAGAATGTAAGGCAATGGAAAGAGCCGAAAGGCAACATTCGGAAGAACCATGGCTACTGTATACAGACGGCGCATCCAACGAAGATGGCGCGGGTGCAGGACTTAGGCTGGTAAGTCCAGAAAAACATGAATTCACGTATGCCATCCGGTTAGACTTCAAGAGCACGAACAATGAAGCCGAATACGAAGCTTTTCTTGCCGGTCTGAGGTTGGCGATCAAGATGGGAGTCAAACACATCGAGGCGCATGTGGACTCCATGTTAGTAGCTGGGCAGATTAATGGCCAGTACGATACCAAAGGAGACGTAATGGCATTATACCTAGACCAAGTGAAAGCATTGCTGCAGAACTTCAATTCTTACAAGGTGCATCATATCAATCGAAGCGAGAATAAATCAGCAGATGCACTAAGTAAGCTAGCATCCACAAGTTTCCAGCACTTGGCAAAGGATGTGCGCATCGAAGTTCTGAGCAATCCATCGGTACCGCTGAGGCAAGTGAGCGTTATTCAGTTCAGAACGACATCTTGGATGACTCCCATAATCATGTATCTCCAGTCTGGAGTATTGCCAGAAAACAAAGCCGAAGCAAGGAAAGTCCAATACAAATCCGAGCACTACCAGATGGTTGATGGAATCCTGTACCGAAAATCATACCTCGGGCCGTTGTTGAGATGCGTCGACCCAGAAAATGCAAACTACCTGATTCGAGAAGTACATGAGGGAATCTATGGCATCCATGCCAGTCCGAGAATGGTAGTAGCGAAAGTGATGAACGTCGGGTACTACTGGCCTGGAATGCATCTAGACGCAGTGAAGGTTTTGCGGAAATGCAGTGGGTGCCAGAGACATGCCCCGAAAACAATGCGCCCCATAAATGAACCAGTCCCCGTAACAACGGCATGGCCATTTCAACAATGGGGAATAGATATGGTTGGTCCCTTTCCTGAAGCCCCGGGTGCAGTGAAATTTATCATAGTCGCGGTAGACTACTTCACAAAATGGGTGGAAGCAAAGGCGCTGGCGTCAACCACATCTACCGTAGTGCGGCGTTTCATCTGGGAATAGATAATCTGCAGATTCGGGCTGCCTCTAAGAATTATCACCGATAACGGAACAAATTTTGCTGCAGAAGATCTTCAACGCTGGTTCAAAGAGCTACACATAGAGCATACATTCTCCTCGGTCGCACACCCGCAGGGGAATGGTCAAGTGGAAGCCGTCAACAAGAGCATTGTAGATGGTATCAAAGCACGGTTGGGAACACAAAGAAGAGGTTGGGTTGACGAACTACCCAGCATATTATGGGCCCATAGGACGATGCCAAAAACAAGCAACGGAGAGACACCGTTCAGTTTAGTCTATGGGTCCGAGGCCGTGATACCAGCAGAGATCGGACTACCGTCGCCAAGAATGCTCTCCATGAACATGATCAACAATGAAGAAGAAAGGAGGTTGGACCTTGACCTCCTAGAAGAAAGAAGAGAGATGGCGGAAATTAGTGAAGCGAAATACAAAACCAAACTGGAGAAGTATTATAACTCCAAGGTCCGAATTTGCACGTTCAATCCCGGAGATTACGTCCTAAGGGACAATGAGGCGTCCAATGCCAAAAAACCCAGAAAATTAGCTCCCAAGTGGGAAGGGCCCTATGTTGTAGACGAAGTCCTTGGAAAAGGAGCGTATAAACTACGCACCCTGGATAACAAAGAGGAATGCTCAGCAGCTAAGAAGATGCTACATGTAGACAGTCAATATTTATCGGACTTGTAATGGCTGCGCGCCAACACATTTTAACACTAATACAAGAAGTGTTTGGCTATCTTGTCTCACACGAATTTTTGTTACAACTGCATATATTACTTTGGGCATACACGAAAACATCAATGGCTCAAGATTAGGAAACGTTGTAGACCTCCAAGGCTCGTCACAACCAAGTGCACAGCCGGGTTAAAAACACAACCAAAGCCTAAAAAACGGCAAATAAATACTTCGTGCCCACATTAACACGAAAGAATCAAAAACATGGTAAACAAACATTGTAGGACCCCCAAAGCTGAACACAGCCGGGTCAACACAATAACCTGTAACTCGATCACTTCGTATACACGAATCAACAAGTGCGCTTAAACGATAGAACAAACGTTGTAACTAACACAACACAACCTGTCAGCGCCATCATTCATTCGTGATACCTAATCAAAGTAATTAACACATGAACATGTTGTAACGATAGAAAAATTCAAAACAAGCAAAAGAGGTTAAGCAAAAAATTAACATAGAATATACCAAATGTACCATAGTTACTGACAGGCATGACAACTACGAGCAAATTGTTCACAAAGCATCAAGTGGAATTGTTTACGATATTGTCAGGTAGTTACAAGGCTACCAAGCCCATACACGGCGCGCAGGCCCGGAATCCTTCAATCTTGACGACTAGGGCCAGTACCTCCAGTTCCATGGCCTTCATCACCAAGAGCCTTTTTCAAAACTTCAACAACGTTAGCCCTCCGGGATAACTTATCGACGGATTTAACAATACCAAATTCAACAAACTCGTAGTTACGACATTTCGCAGCATAAACAGCACCACAATCTTTCTTGAACAACTCGAAATGATAATCTTTCTTATTATTAGCAGCTGCAGCCCTACCCTCGCTGTAACCGTACTTCCGCCCGCTATTATATGCTGCTTAACCCAACTTAAACATGTAGTTGGCCAGCTCATGAGATTTCACAATACGTTCAGAAATCTGCAAGAAACACACAGAAACATAAGAAGAATAATAAACACAAATCGAAAGTAAGCATATATAAAGGAAGTTACCAGAGGCACCACGCGAGAAAGGAACCATTTGCAATCGGTAGAAACCTCCTCAACAAGGAGTTCGGAAGCCTTGCACTCAGCAACCTTTTCCTCAGCAAATTTTTCCAACTTAGCTATGCGCTGGAGATACTCTTCTTCCCTCTTCTGAGCCGCAACACGTTCTTGCTCAGCTTCCTCACTAATCTTGCGTTTTTCACCAGACATCCTAACAATCGCTTCACATTGCGCTTGCAACTCCTTATTGGTACGTTCACAAGTGATCTCCCAATCCTTCTGCTTGTTGGAGTTAACCTGGTTCTCCTGCGCAAGCTTTTGCTCAGCATCTGACACCCTCCATAACAAACCCTTCCTCTCGGCATTAAACTTCTCCCTCTCTTCAGCAAATGCTTTCTTGTCATTTTCAAACTCAAGAGTCTCCTCCCCCATCAGCTTCCATTCCCGAACAATCTCCTGGGAGGTAGCAAAAAAGTTGACCCCAACATGCACATGATCACCCAAGATATCAAACCGGTTGCGCCTTTTCTGAAATAACCTCTCAGCAGGGGGAGAGACAAGGAGAAGAACTCTCGGCAGTTATCACGATCATTCATCCGGGAGCCCTGAGTTAAATTCCACCGAGGAGCATGCGGCAGATCATCACATGCTGGGTTATGAGTATCCCAGGATCCAGTTTGGATATTTTCAAACTCATGACTCCGGGGTACCCTAGAAGTAGCACCACCCCCGGACCCTGGTGGACGCCTGGTATAGATAGTATGGCAAGGTGTAGCTTCACTAGACTCTGCATCGGTCTCAACACCTTTACCTCGGCCATCACCACCAGCAACACCCACATCACCAGCGCCACCTTCACCAACTTGTTCAACCTCGATATCATCTTGTTTTTTCTTCTCGCCCAAATCATCATGAGGGGGGGGGGGATAAGCCAATAGCCCTAGAAGGTGGAGAAGCAGGAGGAGTAATCTTTGAAACATCAACCTTGCGGGAAGTCTTACCCGGCTTAGCACCTGTTTCAAAACAATAAAGATAGTCAGAAAGAAGTAAAGAAAATGGCAACTAGAACAGACAAATGAAAAATCTTGTACCACGGGAACCAGAAGACACAAATATTTCCTCCAGCAGGTTCCCATGCTTCACAGTAAAAACTTCCAGATCAATCTCAGATTCCGAAGGAGCAGGAGGAGCTTCCTTTTGGAGCTTGGCTCTCTTCGATGCAAGCACAGCAGTAGCCTTCTCATCAAGTTTCCTTTTCTTGTCTTCAAGAGCTTTCTTCTTCATCATTTCTGTTAAAGTGGCGCTGTCTTCAGGATCGGGCCCTCCGCGTCTCTCTCCTGCCCCTAAACCAGATAGTGTATCAGAAACGACAACATAATATAGGAAAGGAAGGGTAGAGGGTCGCTTACAAGGAGTTTCAATGGCCTTTTCCTCAGCCCTCTTCTCCTTCCCCTCTGACTCGTCCAACTTCTTCTTTCTCCGGGTTTCCAACTGTTCAACAGTCTCAACCGGAACTTCAACATCAACATCTACAGGCTCATTAGCGGGCTCGTTCACAACCCTTGTGCCGGACCTGCACGCGGGGAATGAGGGGTTAGGCCTTCACGAGATCTATCAGAACCCTCACTCGAAAGGACAATAACTTCCTCCCGAGTGGGGACAGTAGTATCATCAACATCATCTTCACCTAAAATAGTATTGGCATAGACGGGAAAGCTCTCGTCAGTAGGGTGCAAGAAACGGTTGCGGATCTGGTCCAACCATGTCGGTTTCCCATTCGCCTGAACCGCCTCAAACATGGCACTACCGGCCTTCGGGTCAAGAACGTTCAACAAGCTGTATCCAACTGCGAAATACAAAAAGATGAGGAAGAACACAACAAAAATAGAGAAAAACACAAACAAATAAGAAACACTACATACGTCTGCCTTGATAACCATAAACAGAAACACCCAAAGGGTTCTTTGGAACCCACAGCATGCTCATTCCAGCACCCACCAACGCTCTCTCCTCAAGTTGAGAAATAGAAGTGGCTTTGTGAGTTAACTTATTGTACCACTCTTGCTGAGCAAAGTTCACGACCACATCCACCTTAGGGATCCCTTCACCTTCTACTCGATAATCCATGTCTACCGGAATAACCCCACGACGAATATAAAATAACTTTTGTCTCCAATCGTGTAGGCTCTTTGGTGGATTGGAACTACAAGGGATAACACCACCGGTCCGGGAGTTAAATGAGTAAAAACCACCGGTATAAGTCACGCTGTAGAAAACATTGAACATCTCAAAAGTCGGCTCAACACGGTTGGCCCTACATATAAATTCAAAATGGGTAACACGAGGAAGCCCCAACGTGTTGATTTGAGAGATATGAAGCCCATAATTCGTTAAGACATCGGCAGTAAACTTCGTCATAGGAAGACGGAAGTTACCCTCTCGGAAGAAGGCTGCATATAACGTAATATAACCTGGGGGTGCATCCAGAGCGGTAGAGTTTGGGGTCGGAAACTGGGCACCCCACTCAGGGCGAAAACCCATATCTTTAACTAAGTTCTGAAATTCCTCTTCCTTCCAGTTTATCGCCGCCCGGTTAGGACCTAGAGGATTCCTACCTTTGTACTTTCTTTTCTTCGTCGAAGGATTGCCTCCAGTAGACATAATGAAGGAATATAGAAAGAGAAAATACGAATGAACTAAGAAGAAGGAGAGAGGTAGAGAAGTATGGGAGGAAGCCGGTGTTCAAATTTTGAAAAGTGAAGCAAAAAGGGAGAACCGCCATGAATTTATACCCATCGCATTAGTTCAAATTTTGAAAAGTGAAGCAAAAAGGGAGAACCGCCATGAATTTATACCCATCGCATTTAATGCAATGGGTAGTGGGCCCTCAGGAATTCAGAGCGTCAGCCAACAGGAGAAGGACATGTCAGCAGAGAGAGAAACTGTCACCTCCTTTTTCGGGAGCGTGGGCAGCACACGTCTGACATCATGATGGAAAGTAACTGACACCACTGAAAAGGCGCCTGTTCACCTCCGACAAGAAAGGGACATCAGACAGTCACATCAATTGTCTTCATTCCAAGAGAGGAAACTTCTCTCAGAAGGAAGTACCATCACGCCATGCGCCACGCGCCCAGTTGGCTCAACTTTGTAAAGTTACCAACACGCCACGCGCCACGCGTCCAGTTGGCTCAACTTTGTAAAGTTACCAACACGCCACGCGCCACGCGTCCAGTTGGCTCAACTTTGTAAAGTTACCAACACGCCATGCGCCATGCGTGAGTTGGCTCAACTTTAAGAAGTTACCAACACGCCATGCGCCACGCACCCACTTGGCTCAACCGCGCAAAGTAGCAAAAACGCATTTCAAGAAGGCCAATAACCACTACCTTTATAAGTCCAGAATCCCTCCTAGACGATCGACTCAACTAGAAGGCACACTGGACTGGGGGGACTTGAAGAGGTATGGTCCCAATTCTTTGCCTACATGGCAAAGACCACACCACTTTTTCATCCAACATGGCGCCTACATCAGCAAGCGAATCCTAGAAGCTTCTGCAAGACGTCAAGGTGGCACCAAAGATGCTCCTTCCGACAGAAAGGACAACACGTGTCACCAGTCTTCAAGCGCTATGTAGGCCTGCAACAAATCCAGGAGCAGACCGACAGTAGCTGTACGATGTTTCCAGCATGGACGAATATAGGCGCGCCACGTGTACCACCACCCTGACCACAGCAGAGGGGACCAAGAGGATATTCCCCTTGGTCGGACAGCTGGCGCCCTATAGCAGCTGGCAAGGTTGCTCCTCCCTCTTTCATCCTCCGGCTATAAATAGGACCCTTCATCATTCAGGTTAATTCCATTCGATTCCTCACTCTCTCACTCTTAACACACACTGTTTTATTCCTCAGAGCAGTACTTATTCTCACGCTGAAGCCCGGTTAAGAGGGAAACCCCCATATTCCCCTCTTAACGAGCTAACGGTGTTGCTGTTTTGCAGGACTCAGTCTTTCGGCGAGTAAGAAAGGAGATTGAACCTACAAAAGAGACGACCCAGCTAGTTCACCCATGGTGTTAACCAGTGTTTCATCAAACACCACCATATATATATATATATATATGCTGACATTAAAAACGAAGCAACTAAAAAAATAATAAAGTATGGCATCCACTGGTTGGCTGCCTCATTTTTCACCAATAACAATAGTTTGTCGCCCCTTTTCACCAATAACAATGGTTCACTATTCCCGGCCATTTTAAAGCATAATCTTTTATTACTAACTATAAAACATTACATTTTTCAACTCGTGTAATACACAGAATTATAACATGGTTTGCTTATAATGCATCACCCAATCCAGCACATGCCATTTTAATACATGAGTTTGCTTGTTTTCAATTGTTTAAACATATTAGAATAAATTACAAGTTTTGTCCTTTATGTTTGTACCAAATTACAGGCAGTGTCCCTTACCTTTAAATTTGACGAGTTTTGTCTTTAACGTTTCAAAATCATGCATGTTGTGTCCTTTAGCCCTAACTCAGTCATATTTTTT
The DNA here is from genome assembly GCA_030545235.1 of Helianthus tuberosus. Classification (NCBI taxonomy): domain Eukaryota; kingdom Viridiplantae; phylum Streptophyta; class Magnoliopsida; order Asterales; family Asteraceae; genus Helianthus; species Helianthus tuberosus. Next base: position 106,282,569 of record CM060408.1, read on the forward strand.
TTGTTAAATATGGTCATGTGCCTTGCACATGAGGGTATTCTTGTAATTTTACCTCTCCAGTGACTATTGAGTAAATAACTTATATCAAGGGACTAAATGTGTAAAAAGATTAAAGAATAAGATATTAATTAAAAACCCACACTCTCTCTTCTCTCTTTCTCTTCTTCATCTCTACTCTCTCTCTCTCTTCTTCACCTCTCATCTTCTCCCGGAGCAGAGCACCTCCCCTGCCTTTGACCAAATTCAAATCCGTGTCAACTTCGTCGGCTCCATCGATAGCGAGGTCGAACTTCGGGTCTATATTCCACTTGTTGCCTGTTGGATGGTGCTTGTCATGACGGAACCCTAGGAGCCTACAACCACCGCCGTTTCCTCATTTCCTCAAGTCTGAAGGATACTCTCCTCTTTAACCATTTCTAGATATACCAACAGGAACGTTCCTATTCAAAATAAAAAAAAATTACTAAAACATAATAGAGAAGAATCATAATATATATCCATCCATGTGTATATAAATGTGTTAAGCGTATGCAAATTTATGTGTGTATAAAAGATTCTAGCTAAAAGATGTACGAAACATTATGTTCTTGATATCCACAAGACACTCTGCTGCAACTAATATTAAACAACTCTAAGGAGCACACAACGTATAAGCAGCAGCCATTTCATAACCCAGGAGCACAGATGAGAGATGAAGAAGAGAGAGAGTAGAGATGAGGAAGAGAGAGAGAGAGCGAAGAGAGAGTGAGTTTTTAATTAATATCTTATTTTTTAATCTTTTTACATATTTAGTCCCTTGATATAAGTTATTTACTCAATAGTCCCTGAAGAGGTAAAATTACAAGAGTACCCTCATATGCAAGGCACATTACTATATTTAACAAAAAGAATTGACTAAGTTAGGGCTAAAGGACATAACGTGCAGGATTTTGAAACGTTAAAGACAAAACTCGTCAAATGTAAAGGTAAAGGACACCGCCTGCAATTTGGTACAAACATAAAGGACAAAACTTGTAATTTACTCAATATATTAATTAAAATTCGTAATGAAAAAATAATAAAGTATGCTGCATACTTTGCCATTGTTATTATTTCCCAGCATGGGAAATGTATTTATAGGTTACTTTTACACAATTTAACACCGTAGTATTCTTGGTCCACTGGCTACAGTTGACCGTGTATTCAAATCTTCACCCTTTTCATCTTCTTTAGGGCGTATACTTTCAAATGTCGTTTGTGCATCTTCTAAACGATAAGATATGCTTCGTGAAAGCTAAAGAAGACAATTGAAAAAAAAAATGGAAGACATCCTTTGTACCGGAAGTGGGTAGAATCAAGAAATGACACTTTTAAGGCCCGGGGACACACTTTGGAATTCCCACTACAAGACACTTTCCCATTTGATTTCTTTATATCCAAACATTATGGAAGTTCTTGGATGGCTAGTAGAAACATGTTAAACTCTTCCTTGTAGTAGATGATCCGTGCATTTTAGACACACTGTTGCTTCTGTCACCGATACTCATGACTGGGGGGCTGATGACGTGGGTACTCGGAGATTCCAGTCAGCAAATTCAAAGTCAACGACAATCACGAAAATAAAATAAAGAGCGTTAAACATAAACTGGAAAAAAGAAGCTGAAAGGCAGAAGCTTGAAGCTCCTGACCAGAAGCTGACACACCAACAGCTGGTGACAGAAAGATAAGGTTACTGTACAACCTTGGGATTTGAATTGAATAAGTCAAATTGATTAGACAACTCTCTTCTCTACAAAGTATAAAGGTGTCCTCGAGAAACAAACCTGAAACATACCCAAAGAGGCACGGCTAACCCTGCAAGCAACATCAGGGAAGGATAAGCTTACCAAGACTAGAAGGTGCAAAGCTGGCATGAGGCTCCCTTGGGCAGAGCAATCTGCCTATAAAAGGAGGGTCTTATTCCAGCCGAAAGTAAGTTAATCTCTCTCTCTCTCACTCTCACTCTAAAACTCTTATCCATTCTCTTTGCTAAGACTCTCAAGATCGTTATACTGATTGTCACGCCAGAGCCCAAACGCGGGAGACCACCTCTCGCGTTAAGGCTAACGGTGTTCTTTGTTTGCAAATTCCGGTCGAGTAACTATCTTTTGGAGTTGATCCTGGATCTTTCGCCCTGCTATACTCTTGTTGCTTTAACAATGCAAATATGACAGAAACATTAGAAAAAGATAAAAGTGATGCACCTTCTGCAGTTGATGCAATGTGATGTGGTGGTTGTGTGTGGTGGCCAGAAGTATTTGTGAAGGAGGTGGCCGGTGGGGTTGGGTAGTGGTGGGTGGTAGTGATGGTGGTGATTTGAATAATTAAGGGTACTTTGGTTATTTAATATATATTTAAATGGAAAATTTAACATAGGTTAGTGATAAGGATCACACGAGTGCAAAAATTACAACTACCGGAATCAAGTGTCTAATTAGCAAACCACTTGGACCAAGTCTGCAATATTTGCAAAACACATGAACCAACCAGGCATTTAACTAAAAAAAAGGAGAAAAACACAGAGATACTGTAACAAAATAAATGAAACTCAATGAATAAAACAATACAGATAACAGATACATAACTAATTTGACTGAAGTTATTTTCTTTGTAATCAAAGTATCAAACATAAAGATTTGTTCATACCCTTATATTCACCAAAATAAATAATATATTCTATAACATGTTATCACTCACATATTCACCAAGTTAACCCAAAATGAAAGTGCTATTAAATAGTCAGTACGTCAAAGACTGTGGTGGTGGGGCAAATAGATTCCTAACGTGGTCCTCGTCTTCAAATAATGACACTAATTTAACAATAAATCATAATAACACATTTTTCAAAATAAACTTTATATCACATGTTATTTATTATATTACAAAAATACCTAAGAAAAATATTATGTGATCCTTTTTAGGGGTGTAAACGAGTCGGGCCGAGCCCGAGCTCGACCAGGCTCGAGCTCGGCTCGTTAGGTTTTTATGAAGCTCGAGCTCGGCTCGGTTCGAGCCTACTTCTTTGAGCTCGAGCTCGGCTCGCGAGTAAAAACCAAAGCTCGAGCTCGGCTCGACTCGGCTGGAACTATTTTTAGAACAACCTTAAACGAGCTAAAAGCTCGGCTCGAGCTCACTTCAACATCGCTTAAACGAGCCAAAGCTCGGCTCAATAATGTTATCATCATTATTAATATATTATATATTTAAAAAATTATAATTTAGTATAGGCTCGTTTAGGCTCGCGAGCCTAAACAAGCTTTGTATTTCAGGCTCGAGCTCGGGCTCGATAACAAAACGAGCTCTATTTCAGGCTCAAGCTAGGGCTCGGGTTCGTTAAAGCTCGACTCGTTCGAGCTTTTAACCTAGCCGATCACGAGTAGCTCTCGAGCCTCTGGGCTTGTTTACACCCCTAATCCTTTTACATAATCATTTCACCCCTTTTTTTAATAAATATAATAGACCCCAAAGAAAAGAACATTCTCATAATTTTTATTTATTAAAAAAAAAAAAAAAAAAGTCCTCCTGTAGCCGTCGGTGGAGGTCAATAATGGTGGTTAAATTTTTAACGGTCATAAGTCTTTCAATCCTCCCCGCTCAAATAACTACTCTTCAATTCTATTAAAACTTTTCTTTACCTACACGTCACATTCACTCAATCAATTTCATTTATTAAATTAAATTCAATTCAATTCCAACACCTCTCAAAATTTAATATTACCACCATGAAACTGCTGAAAAAATTTAACCGATTCCACCGTTTTTCGCGGGAAATATTTGATATCCGCCGACGCTTTCTTTAATTTTCTTTCATCCCACCATTTTAACCAGTTTCTTGAATCTTTTTGTACATTAATCAGAAAACCCATTTGAGTTTACCGATTTTCTGGTTAAACTAAAAGAAACCCTAATCGAAAAATTAGATCTTTTGAATAATTGTATAGATAGTTGGAGTAGGTTGGGTGGGTTTTGATTGATTTTGGGGGCAACTTCATCAAATTTGGAATGACGATGGAGTTGCATCACAAATTGTTCATGATTTTGGGTTAGTTTTTTTTTTTTATTTATTTATAAATATTTTTGTTTGATTTGTTTGTTTGGTGCCCTCAAATTGATATGCTTTATCTGATCTTTTTTTATTTTGTCGGTGGGTTTTATCTTTAATTTTTTTTTTTGGAATTTTGGCAGGTGGGGTTTCTTGAGAATATTGTATCTTTTGGAATTTAGCCAAAAAGCCCACGGATTTTTGAGATCTTTATAATTTGAATTTGCGGTAAAAGTTTATATTCTGTTTGGAGACTGTTGTCTTTGCCAGTGGCTCTGCAAATTTGGTGAAGAAGTAGAATATGTTTGAGAAGAATTTGCAGAGTTTTTGATTAGTTGGTTTGAAGAAGAACAGAAAGTACAATGACGTTTGAGGCGGTTGATCATAATCATGGTCATGACCATGATCATGATCATCAAGGTGTTGACAGCAAGAATGTTTTGGTGGGAATTCGGTTGGATGAATGCGGGAGGGAGCTTCTTGATTGGGCTATGGTGAAAGTTGCAGATTCAGGCGATCGTGTGATCGCGATTAATGTTTGTCGAAATTCAGGTAGTGTTTTTTTTTTTTTTGAATTTGGTGTGGTTCCTGTTGATGGGTGTGTATGTTTTAAATTTCGTGAAAATCAAGATTCAAGCTTCGTTTAATGTTGTGCAGATTCTGTATCCAAGTATAAGACTTTGTTGGATGATTATTTGGCTGATTATGAAGGTCTCTGTGATCACAAACAGGTACTTTTGGTTTCAAGATTTCCTTTTAACAGTGGCAGATTTTAGATTAAAACTAACTAAAATAATAAAACAATCTTGAAATTGTGTGTGTGTGTGTGTGTGGGTTTTTTTTTTGTATTCTTGAAAACGGGTGGTTTTGCAGGTGGATCTCACTGGGCAGGTATTAAGAGGGAATTCAGTAAGAAAAGTTTTGGTTAGAGAAGCAAAGTTTTATTCTGCAGCTGCAGTTATTGTTGGGGTCAGCAAGATCAAAGCTTTTGGGTATGTAGATCTTAGGAAAGGAAAAAAAAATACTCTTTTTCATCTAGAAGCTCAAATTAAAAGACTCGTTTTTGCTTTTGATTGTGTGGTGTTAAAAACAGGATGTTGTTTTCGTTCTTATTGTTTTCTTTAATTCTGCAGGGGTTGGCTTTCAATAGCCAAATATTGCGCCAAGAAACTACCTTTAGCTACTGAAGTATTGGCTCTCCATAACGGGAAAGTTGTTTTCAAGAGGTTTTCAAATGGCGAGCTTTCAGGTATTGTTTAAATGAGTCAAAATCTGATCATGAGCATGCAATATAAGCAAGTCGGGTAACGGGTTGGGTCAATGGATCAAATAAATATCCCCAATTCATCATTTCTTTAAAACAAAGCTATTGTCCTTGTGACTCTTGAGTGCCTGAGTGGCGGGCCTTCATTTTTGGGATAAAAAGTAATGATTTTATGCAACAAGACAATGATTAGCAGCCCCCTCGCCCTCCACTTGGGTCCGCCTCTAGTTAGGCAGATGGCCAGTTCATTTCACAATTTGGTGATCGTAATGCACCCGGGAATTATTTTTGTCGGGTCACATAAAAGTATTTATATTATTGTTTCTTTCAAAAGTGTCAATGACAGATCCAAAGCCGAGTTTCTACTTGATCGGAAACACGCATTTAAAAGATACCCAATCTGAGTTTTGTGAATCTGAGGCATCAGATATGGGCAGACATAGTGTCGAAGGGGCTCTAAGTTTAAAAAACGGAGATATAAACTCATTCGAATTGAGAAAAAAAGCTTTGAGTTCGGTTTCAGTGGTAATAGAAGACTTTGCACATCAAAGGCCCGGTTGGCCACTACTTCGGGCCAATGGTGTGTTGACCCCATCAGCAAGGGAGGCTAGAAAAATGTCGGTGGTCAAGTGGGTCATGAACCTGCCAAACCGGTCTGCACCAGGAACGCCTAGGACCACTTCTTCATCTAGCACTGAAGTTAGCCCCAAGAGTTTGGGATCTGATTCGAGATCTGAATGCAGCATATTTACAAATACAAGTAATGAAAGTAACACACCAAAGAACCATGAGTTGCCTGAAATCTTGAACCTTTTACTTAAAACTAACTCGTCTCGCTGCCAATGGATCGGGTTTGATCTACTCAAAGCCTCAACTTCTCACTTTGCATCAGGTAATTAATATATTTTGAAGTCGAGGCATTTTTGTCCTTAATTGATTAAATATTTTTTTTAACTTGTGTTTTTGGCAGAGAATCTGATAGGGAAAGGTGGTTGTCATCGCGTATATAAAGGGATATTTCCTGATGGAAAATCGGCGGCTGTCAAGATCAGGAAGTCTTCAAAAGAAGCATGGAAAGATTATATTCTAGAAATCGACATTATGACGTCACTAGATCACAAAAACATCACACCACTTTTAGGGATATGTGTGGAGGACGACAACTTAATCTCTGTTTATGATCTCGTGCCTAGAGGAAACTTGGAGGACAATTTACACGGTGCGTGTTTTTGTTAGAAAAGCCGAAGAATCGAGTTTCTTAGTAAGTTTCATCTAAATCTGTGTAATGATCATGATGCTTTGTTTTGGTATTCAGGTGTAATGAAGGATAGAGCTGTTTTATCATGGGAAATAAGACTGAATATAGCCATTGGAATTGCAGAGGCTTTAAACTATTTGCATAAAGAATGCCTTAGGCCCGTTATTCATCGTGACATCAAGACGTCTAACATTCTTCTCACTGATGAATTCGAGCCGCAGGTACATCATAGATTTTCATCTCAACCCACACCAAACATGATACGTTTTGGCCTATTACCAAAATCACCGACCCACACATTTTCTTGTCTCTAAAGTAGGGGTGTGATTTTCTGAGATGATACGAAAACACGACACGAACCTAACGTAAAATTTGTGGGTTTTGGTCAGTTTTAGGTCGAGCCCAAGAACACGTTTAGCTAAACGTAAAATTTGTGGGTTCATGTCTCTCGGCAGGTTTGCCGATTGAATCATTTAGCCCATTTATTTATTTAACCTTTTAAAGTTATGATTATGAACCTTTTAAAGTGTGGTTTATGTAATAACTTAAACTATTTGGCTATTTTTATGCCAAAACTCAGACCCTACCTTAGCTTTGCTGTTGGTGGGATTTACTGAGTATGATTATGATTATGAACCTTTTAAAGTGTGGTTTATGTAATAACTTAAACTATTTGGCTATTTTTATGCCAAAATTTATGAGTTTAAAATAACTAGCATATTTCAAACGTAATTGCTTCAAAAAAAAATAATATGTAAGTACAGACTTTTAAAGTATTTATATGTGAAATTAAATATATTTTTTCGGAAGGGGTCGTATTCATGTCAACCCGCGAATAAAAGTGTCTTGTTTGGGTTCAACCCGCTAACCAACGAACATGACCCGTATAGCAGCCCTACTCTTAAGTAATACTTTCTGGATTCTTATCCATAATTTCGTTTCTGCAGCTATCAGATTTTGGGCTTGCGATATGGGGACCCACAACTTCGCCATTTTTGAGTCACAGCGATGTAGTAGGAACTTTTGGGTATCTCGCCCCTGAGTATTTCATGTATGGTAAAGTTAGTGAAAAGATTGATGTTTATTCTTTTGGGGTCGTTCTTCTAGAACTTTTAACAAGAAAACGACCCATAAGCTCGGATCCTATTAAAGGCGAAGATAGTTTGGTTATGTGGGTGAGTATCTTGAATCCGTTTGTGAAATCTTGTAAACCAACGAAAACATTTTTATGGTTCTAATCATATCAAGTGTAATCTAGGCAAAACCGAAGCTAGAAAAGGGTGATCTAGCAAGCATACTGGATGTTGATTTGGACAAAGAAGCCAACAAAAGTGAAATAGTTCGAATGGCGCTTGCAGCGATGCTTTGTCTCACTCGTTCAGCAAGACGACGTCCTACCATGAGCCAGGTTTGAACGATTTATTTAATTGTTTTCAACATGATTTATTTATTCAGACTCAAGAAATGTATTCTATAAAGTTAACAAGATCTGTATGGACTATACAACTATTGGCAGGTTATAAAAATTTTACGCGGGGAGCATGATTTGGATGAGAGGGCATCTCCGAATGATTGGGAAGTGTCGTGTAACAATTATGATAATGATCATCATGATGATGATGGTGATGACGATGAAGTTTATCCGGAATCAAATGCAGAGTCGCACTTGAGTCTTGCGTTTCTCGACGTTGAAGAAAAGTCAGCATGGTTTGGTAGTGTTGATGTAAAGCAAAATGCCCGTATATCGTTGGAAGGGTATTTGAGGGGAAGGTGGAGTCGATCTTCGAGTTTAGATTACTGTATAGGGAAAGCTGGTCTTGGAGAAATGTAAATAGTTATGTATAGTTTGAGAATGTGTAAGAAAATATTACCCTGAAGTATAAAAAGGGTAAATCGTTAGTATCTTAATAATATTTGATTTACCAAGTCCTAGTTGTCTCACCATTACCACAAGGCAACGACAACCGGCCGATTTTGATTCACTAGTTCTTCATACTTTTAAGTTCTTATTGCTAACATGACCAATATGCTTAGAAAATGTCATAGTTTTGTTCCATCTACTAGAGTCTCCTGTCACAAATGCATCACACTCACCATGGATCCAACCATAATAATTCAAGTCGACTTTAACAATGCTCATATCTATGATCTTAAGAAAAAAGTTCAAGGCATCGCCGCCTTGAGCTTTAGACTAAAAAGCCATTGCTTTAGGCCCACATTTTTTTTTTATTTACGTAAGGACAGATATTGAAGCAATCTTTGTTCACAAGAGATAAAAATTGGAAGAATTCTTGAAAAAGAAAGAAACAAGGTGAAATTGAGGGTATGTTTATATAAACTATAAATATTGCTCGTCGTTTGATTTACAGCGAAGCAATTGATCTCATGGTTCGGATGAAGACGAATGCATTTCGTTATTTGTCTAACCAGTAAAAAATGGTTGATAACAGTTTGCGGTGGTCGGATTCAATTTCCATTTAGAAAAAACCTTTACTCTCTCACATCTGCATTCAGTTGATCTTGTGTTAGTTTTAGCGTTTCTATTCAAATTTGACTCATATATCATATTCTGATATGCCTGGAGAGTGTGAATAGTATGCAACTTTTAATGTTTTATAGCAAGTAAGAATCTTGAGTGTTTGACAATGGTCGTGTTTGAAATTTGTAAGATCAGATAGGCTAATTTATAATGCATTAATGCTATTAGGTAACAATCGATATCTTAGGGCCGTCTCCAAAAATCACAAAAAAAATTTTGGCCCTGTTTGAGATAAAAAATTTAGGCCCTATTCGCAAATCTTCATATAATATAAACTCATCAATCAATCAAATATATAAATACTAAAAACCCATAATGCTACGATAATTGTTATGAAAAAGATAAAACAAATTCGGGCACTTTTAGCAAATCTCCTCACTGCTGCCGTGCTGCGACTGAATCACTGCGAAATTGCGAAATTCCCTAATCTGATCGAATGACGATCGACGTTTTGTTTCCAGTTTCCCTCTTACCAATTCCCTGTGCGATATACTATACTCCCTGCAACAGTGCAACGTTTTGTTTCCTTTCCCTGATCTAGATGACCCTTATTTTTTGTTTAGACTAGTCACTTGGGCTTGTTAATTGGGCCATTTTTTAAAAACCTTTAATCATGCCTTATTTAAAAAACTTTGGGTGTTTTAGTAGGCCCTTATTTATACAAACATCCAGAAATTTTATATATAGGGGACCGCTAAAATGAGAACCACCTCCAGTTGTAAGAACCGTGAGAACTTTTTGATCCGGGGCGAGTTGGACAATTTTTTTTTTCATAAACGTAGATGCTTGTATTATAAACACATTTGTAAAAAAAATGTCGTGTGTAGTTTTGAACACCACAAGTTTGTGTTTACGGGTCCCGTAAAAGCAAACTTTGGGTGTTCAAAACTACACACCCGACATTTTTTTTTTGAATTTTTTTTTTATAAATGTGTTTATAATACATGCATCTAAGTTTATGAAAAAAAATTTTGGTCCACCTCGCCCCGTACGGTGTAGTTCTCACGGTTCTTACAACTGGAGGTGGTTCTCATTTTAGCGGTCCCATATATATATATATGTATATATATATATATAGGAGAAGGATCCGTTATGAACCACCCTTTATTGCGAGAACCAATGTGAACACAACCAAAGATACCTAAAAATAGCTAAAAATACACAATTTTTTTTTTTAATATTTTTTATCAAAAAATCGCTACTTTTGGTAGCCAAAAAACTTTTTAAAAAAAATAATAAAAGTAGCGATTTTAATGTAAAAAATATTAAAAAAAATTGTGTGTTTTTTTTGATTTTTTTAGTTTTTTTTGGGGGTTTAGCTTGGGGAGGGGGGGGGGGGTTTAGGTTTTTTTAGCTATTTTTAGTTGTGTTCACATTGGTTCTCGCGGTTCTCGTAATAAAGGTGGTTTTTGCATGAACCTTACCCGATATATATATATATATATATAGAGAGAGAGAGAGAGAAAGTATATCGTACATTACAGCTTAACGTACTTCACGTACAACAACGTGTGTGATTTGTTCTATAACATGCGTGATTAATGTTTTCAATATGCGTGATTATTGTGTTTCAACATGCGTGATTTTGGAATTTTGAGTTATAACGTGCATGATTTTAAAATGAACGTGCGTAATTACCTGTCGTACGTGATGTACGTTAAGCCGTAATGTATGTTAACCTTCCTCTATATATATATAATGTAGAAAAATTTCCGGGCCCTATATTGATTTTGGCCCTGATCGCAGGCACCTCCTGCACCCCTGATAGACTATATCTTAAGCTTTGGAGTTGTGGGTTAAAAAAAGCATGATTATCCTCAAGCCCAAATTTATGATTTGTATTAGTATAGGCTTGTACCTTTAGTTAAAACAAGGGTTGTGACTCAAAGTTTGTGGCTTGTTTCTTTTAATTGTCTGGATTTTGAACTAACAAAGGGGTAGCCTTTGATGACATTTAGGATGAAGGGAGTGGTTACCTATTTGAAATAGGTAAACTTCCCATTGTTTACCTAGTGTCACGTCAATTCACCTAAATTGTTTATCTAATGCTTAAAAACGTTGGCGGTGGTTTACTTAATGGGGTTTAGGTAAACTATTTAAAAAAAAGGGAAAAAATGTGTGATTGGTTGATAAGTAATGGACCCCACCACACACCCGTCCCCCTCCCTCTCACCGAATCGGTGTAGCTTCACCGAACCCCTCAACCAAAATTGGTAAAGAGGTTGTTGGCGGTGGTTTACTGCTTCGGTAAAGACGTTTACCGCCTCAAACCGAGCTCCACTCCGCTCACCCTTATTAAATATGGTTTTTTTTTTTTTTTTTGATCGGCTTACTTTGGTTCTTGTACTATGGGTCATAAATTGAAAGTTAATCTGGCTTTTAATTGGCGAAATTTGGTTCAGGTACTATGTCATAAAGGTTCTAGGTTTAAATTATTGCCTATCTTTATAGTTTTCTATTATCAATCTCCAGGGCCTGCCCAAGGGTAAGTTAAGTAAAGCTAGGGCTTTAGGCCCACAATTTCCATGGCCCTTAATTTATATATGGATTTCAATTTTGGATTTGTGTCTTGTTAACTGAATCGCGGTAGAAGCATGCAAAGTTAGGTCTAGGAAGTTGTCATGAAAACTATTGGAGTACCCAACCGTCTGTGTAGCAGCTAATCGAGATATTAATGCATTTTCTTTTCATCTTCACTTCTTGTATACTGACTTCTTGCACTTCAATTCCTCTCAGTTCTCGCATTCATAGTCAAGAAAGGTATTAAAATTATCACGCTTAATGTTATCCTAATTTGAAATTTATGGTTATTAATGTTTTCATGTTAGGTTTGTAGTTATATAAATACATAAAGTTTATTTGCATTTATTAATATGTAAAATATGATTACGGAAAGATATATCTTCTTCTTCTTAGGGTGTCCGGGGCACTTAGCGAGGAGGCATGCGGTGAGTGAAGTCCCCGAGCGGGAACACCGCCGCCATCAAATCGGGGAAGCTAATCAGGGATTGGGAGCGGTGGGTGTTCACCGATGAGGGTATTCAATTTTAAACGGCTATATAGCCGTTATATATTTAAAAAAAAATTCCTAACCCCTATAAATACTACCACTTCAATCTTTTTATTTTTCAAACCCATTCAACTCATCTAATTTTTTTAACCAATCTTTAAAAAAAATGGATTCCAAGTTCCCGCTTTTTTCTCCCCTGCCCGACTTTCCCGACGATGAAGATTCATCGTCAAGCGATGGTAGTTTAATTTTCTTCCAAAATCTCATCCAACAAGCGGAGCTACTAGACACGGCATCGTCTAGTAAAAAAAAATTGTCGTTGAGCATCTCGGACGTTTAGATCTACCTCACCTTGAAGTGAATTCCGACGACGAGTAGTTTGTTTTTTATTTTTCTAGTTTGAATGTAATTTTATTTTTAATTTAATGAAATGTCTTTTATTAAATTTTATTTAATTTTTATTAATATTTGTTTAATTTATAAAGATGCATAATTACAACAAATAAAAAAAAAAAAACAAGTCCCCCAAGAGAGGAGTGCCGCCATCAAATTGAGGGTGTGGGAGGAGTTAAGGGGGGAGTTGACGTGGCGCGTGCTAATTAGTTTTTTGTAAGAGAGGTCACTCCCCTAAGGGGGACGGGGTGGTACGTTATTTACCGTGATAGAATCCTATCACTCGTGGAACACCGCCCCGCCCATTAAGTTTCACTCGTTATTTTTATAACTCGTCATAATGTTCACGCGTTGAACTTCAGGTTCTTTTGTCCCACCCATTAAGATTCTTTTGTCCTTTTGTAACAATTGAATACAAAGTTTGATGAAAAGTTCAATTCAGGTCCCTCAACTTTTGTAACATATTTTTAAATAGCTTTCCTATCACTAGTGATACCACCCCCCCTACATTTGTATCACTAGTGATAGAATATTGGTTGTACACATGGCATGACTTGATTGGACAGTGGGAGTGATAGAATATATCACTAGTGAACCACCCCCCTCCCCTAAGAGAGGAGTACCCCTCTCACCCTTATACTAATAAACACAAATCTCTTTTGGACACATGTCATTTTCTGGTGCTTTCTCAACTTATTTTTCTATTTATTTCTCATATTAAATAATAATAATAATTTTAAACAAAATATTAGATAAGAATAAATATTTAATAAACATGAAGATGCATAAAACTAACTAAAATAATGCTATCTCATAATAAATAAAAAACAAAGTAAAATCTATATTATATAATAAAAGAAACCACTTTAAAAACACTTGTCATTATATTAGGCCATCTCTTATAGATAATTATTATTTTAGTTTAATCTCTCTTGCTCTTAATTCTTTTATAAAACATACAAGATTTAAAAAAAAAACATAATCTTAATACATTTCTGTAGTTTACGTACAAAAGACAATAACTATTTTATATTAGAAAATGACCGGACCCCTTATTCAAAAATATAGAATTCAATCATGTCCATTCATAATTGACCTAATGGCTTGCAATATTTTATCTCTTATCATATTTATCTTTTACTTTTATTATGCCAAAATGCCAATCTCCTAGCTTGATAGATTCATTTAATTTTATTTGTTATAGATAGGACTTACTGTTATTTCTCTTAATTTTAATTAAGAAATCTATATCTAACTATATTTACTATATAATAAAAAAACCACTTTATAGACACTTGTCATATTAGGCCATCTCTTATAGATAATTATTATTTTAGTTTAATCTTTTCTAATTAATTATAAAATTATTAGTTTAATATCTTATGGATAAATATTATTAGTTTAGTTTAATTTCAGTGAGTTTTATATATTCATAAATCTTAAATATAAAACGACTTATTTCACTCTTCCATATTTAGACCATACACACTTTACTTTGTTATTTCACTTTACTCCATATTTAGACCATATACTCTAATTTTTTCAATTTATTTATAGTATATTCGGTTAACCTTATACTCGTTATTTCATATCCACCTCCGTTTGTCACATATGTAGCGTGGTTATCGATCCATGATATGAAAACAAATTATGTTATTGATTGAACAACCGATGATGTGAACATCTATCTATACATATACTAAAAGAAATCAATATTTGACACGTGTCATTCATTGAAGATGTCTATTTTTGGGGTTTTCCGCCTTTCTTTTATATTTATTATTTAGTATATAAATTAGATTTTTTACTATTATTAGTATTTTTATTATTTATCAAATACATTGATTACTTAAAATTTATATATAAGACTTTATCCAAAATTTTATTTATTTAATACATTGTTAATCCAACATTATATTTATTTAATATACTATTAATCTAAAATTACATTTATTCAACACGTATAATACATAGAGTTTTTAAAAATTTAACTTTTTTATTATTTGGTATATAAATTACAATACACGAGGTTCTTAAAAATATAATATTTTTTATTATTTATTATATAAAATTATATTTATTCAATCCGTGTAATAAATGAGGTTATTAAAGATATATTATTTTATTATTTAGTATGTAAAATTACATTTTTTTTCAACCCGTGTAATACACGGGGTTATAACCTAGTAGAAGATTATAAGATAATCACATTCATTATCTTCCTATACTAATAAACAAAAATCTTTTTGGACACGTGTCATTTTCTGGTGCTTTTATATTAAATAATAATAATTTTAACAGAAAATTAGATAAAAATAATAATTTTAAACAGAAAGTTAGATAAAAATAAATATTTGTTTTTCAATAAATAATTTTATACAACAATTTAGATAAGAATAAACGTTTGTTTTTTTATATAATCATAATAGTATATAAATTATTTATGCAACCCGTGTGATATCAAAAGTATTACACTAAATGCTTGTCTTCACCAAGTGATGTAAGAGACTTAGGCAAACATGGTCTTTGATTGTCAAGAACTCTTACTATCAATCTTGGATCCCGAGACTACTACACACATTCTATGATGGATGATGGTGGTGGATGTGGGTTGTAGTGGTGGTGGAGTGTGGGTGAAGTGTGAGAGAGGTGGTTTGCCAAGGGATGCCTTTGAAGTGAGCCAAGCACCTCTATTTATAGCCTACACAGAAGCTCGGACACGGCCCCGTGTCCAACCACTTTCTCTTTCTTCATTAGTTGCAATTTGTCTGCATAAGCTCCACACGCCCCCGTGTCCGCTGGGCATGGCCCCGTGTGCAAAAGCGTCTCTGTACTATCAAGATTTGCTTGGATTCTGCGAATCTTAGCATTGACCACGGCCGTGTTGAGCTGGGCACGCCCCCGTGTCGGGAAATAGAAGCTTCTATAGCTTTGTCCTTTCTGCAGACACCTGACCACGCCCCCGTGTCCGTTGGGCACGGGGCCGTGGTCAGCCTTCTGTTCACTTGTCTTCGCTTGGGAAGATGCCGTCGAGGGGTCGGGCATGCCACGTTTATTCCTTTTCTTGTAATTATGTTAGATTTTGCTGCATAATTGTTCATTTTGTTCATTTACGCTTATTTAGTCCTGAAAATACAAAAGAAAGACAAAAGCACACTTTTTCCAACATTAGTACTAAAAAGGGTTAGTTTTATGCCTCATTTGATGTAATCTATTTGTTGCATTTTACACACATCAGTGTGCGTGTTAATTTAAATATATTCTCTCGTCGTGGATTATTATTTAAATAATAATAATAGTAGTAATGACAATATTTATAATAAAATATAATAAACAAGAATAATAATAAAGTACCGTTCTCCCTACAATCAGGGTCGAGAGTACGGGTTGTCACACATTTAACCAAAATTAGCTGAACCGAACCGAATCATTTATATTTTCTTATATTTCTATCTTTTATACCTCCATTTCATATGTTTAATATTTATATCTCCATTTCATATGTTTCATATTTATATCTCCATTTCATATATTTATACTTTCATTTCATGTATTTATACCCCAATTTCATATACTTATAAGCAAAGTTTGTTTTTTGCTATTAACTGAAATTAAATGTACCAAGCTAAAAACTATCAATCTAACCGAATAAATCGAAGTCATTAATCGAAAACCGATTGGTTAATAAAATAGACTAATCGATGAATTTGGTTTCGGCTTTACATTTGAAATAGATTACCCGATTACTTCGTTTTTTAAAGATACGACGTTTTTAGTGTTTAATATACAAAATTACATTTATTTAATCTGTGTAATACACATGTTTTCTAAAGATATAACTCTTTTTTAGATCTATTCAACACGTGTAATATACGGGGTTTTTAAGTATGTAATTTTTTATTATTTGATAGATTTATTCAACCCGATTATACACGGTTTTTTTTAAAGATACGGCGTTTTTAGTATTTAGTATACAAAATTAAATTTATTTAATCTGTGTAATACACGTGGTTTTTAAAGATATAACCTTTTATTATTATTTGATATATAAAATTATTTTTTTAACCTGTACAATATACGGGGTTCATAAAGATATAACTGTTTATTATTTAATATAGAAAATTACATTTATTCAACCCGTGTAATACACGGGGTTCTAACATAGTATTGTAATATAATATAATGTCATACTGTCACAACTACAGGAAAAAAGTTGTATTGTTTCCGGTTCATATGGCTACTAATTGTTTCTTCATTTTTAGTGCTAATAATAAACCAATTAGACCTTTTTTTTGTTTTTGCAGGGTGAGTTTTTGAAGTATGAATTTTTGAAATTTTGGAGGAAGGATTGAGTTGCTTGTATATGTAGGAAACAATGAAATAATTTCCTATTGGCTTGTTAACTAATATATAAGAACTTTTAGTATAACATTTTTATGACTATTTTGCCAAATATACAGTTACCCAACTCACAATAAATTATTATATTTTTTTTATTATGAAAAGAGACTCAATTCATTACTTTGCTTTGCTTTAGGCCTCTAAAAGGGTTGAGCCGACCTGTAATCTCAAGTCCTAACAAAGAAGTAAGGTTTATAAAAATGAAGCAAGAAACTGTCACAACATATAATAACACTACTAATAGAAATTATATTTCATAAATATTGTGTATTGTTCAGTAGGCAAGAAAAACGGAGTAATAAAATCAGCGGTGAGTGGTGGTGGTGGTCGGTGGTAGTGATTGTGGGTGGTTGTAGGTGGCGGTGGTGGGTGTCGGCGGCAGCGATGGGTGGTGGTGGTGGCGGCGAGTGGCGGTGCGGCGGTGAAGACGAGTGGTGGTGGCAGCAAGGTGGTCGTTGGTGGTGGGTGGCAACAAAGGTGGCGGTGGGTGGCGGCAGCGGCAGTTGGTGGTGGTGGTGGTGGCGTTGACGATGGTGTGGGCGGCGGCGACGAGTGGAGTTGGCGGTTGGTCGCGGATGTGGGTGATAACGGTGGCGGCGGCGACGGTGGCTGTCGGGGTGATGTGGTGGCGGGTGGCGGTGATGGCGTCGGTGGTGGGTGGTGGGTGGTGGGTGGTGGTGGGTTGTGGCGAAGGTGGTGGTTGTGGTGTTGATGAATGGTGCAAGATGGGATGGAAAAAAACATGGGGAGTGAAAGGAATGAATTTGAGGGAATTGAATGACTTTTGGAATGAGTGATTCCATTCCATTGACCAACCAAATACCTTTTTCTTCATTCCTTCGTAATCATCCATTCCATTCCACCTCTCATTTCTGTATACCAAACACTACCTAAGTCACATCCTAAATAATCAAAAATTTTGTATTAGTAAAAGTAGATTAGGTTTTTTTCTAAGACAGACAAAAAATGAACAATTTAAAGATATATCATTAAGTTCATATAACTTGCCAAATAAATAAAAATAAACAACTTAATTAATACATTACTGATCTTACGAATACGATTACTGTTTATGCCAAGTACATCACATGATAGCACATGCACTTGTATTTTCATCACTAAAAGCCGTGGTGTACCGGACCTCGGTCGAGTTGGCACGAGCCAGATGGTTCCTAGACGGGTCTTGATCGTATCTTACATAACCAGCTGGCGCCTTCTTGTCATACACGCCTTGCGCGTAAGGATGTGCCACCGCATCATACGGTACATAGGGCCACAACTCCACCTTCTTTCCTGTGCGGTAAGCCACACGCGACAAAACCTTATGTGGCTCGACATACCCGACAACCGTGAGCTTGTGTTGCTTCGGCTCGATGGTCACGGATGACACACCCTTCATACCTTCAACTGATCTCCTTACTTTTCGTTCACATCCTTCACAATCGATCTTTACTTTGATCTCCACCGTCTATTTAATTTTAATATAAACACAGTTAGAAAATTGATTTTTGTCAACAAGGTGGAACCCATATGAGTTATAAGGGTGAGCGGGGCACCAGCGGGGAGTGGCCGCGGTGACCCAATTCCCCCAGCGGGAACACCGCCGCCATCCCTGCGGTGACCCAATTCGGGGAGGGTGGTCGGGGGAGTTCACCGAAGAAGGGGAGGGTTGTTGGTGGGGCCAGCCTCATTTTCAACTAATCACTGATTTTTTTTTTAATAAAAAAATAAGTCACCTAAGAGGGGAGTGCCGCCATCAAATTGGGGTGTAAGAAGAGTTTAAGAGGGAAGTTGACGTGGCATAACCTGATTGGGTGTGCGTAAGAGAGGGGACTCCCCTCTTAGGGGAGTGCCCCGCTCACCCTAAGTGGTTGAATTTGTGGGCCCACTACATATCTAAAATATCTTGGTTGTTGGTGATGACACTCAATAATACAATCACTTTCTGATATAGTTCATATAATTAAAACCTAGTGTATTCCTTTTATTTTTCACAAAAAAAATATATATATCAACAATAAACGTATAATTGTTCTTAACAAGTCAAAATTTAATAAATAAATATAATATGAGTAGTCGTCAAATTCGAAATTAGAGACATTTAAAACATTACAGATCCTTTCTATATAATCGCTATCCTAAATATTACTAAAGATTTTAATGCATTAAAATTAGATGTTTTTGACCAACTACTATGATGGGTTTATAAATCAGGAGGGTGCAATATTCGGTTTGAAACCAATTAAACTAAAAGCCGAACCGAATCAAAATCATGTTAAACCGAACTGAAATACATATTTGATTTTCAATCCGGTTTTGAACCAAAACCAAATTGGGCTTTTCCGTTTTCAGTTCTAAAATAATTTGATTCAAATAAATTAACAAATAATTGTTATTTAAGTTGTTGTTTCGCTTATGCAATTACAGTTTTAGCTCGGTTTTATTTTGTCAACTCAATCCAGTAAAAAATAATATTATTTGGATTTTTAGGTCAAAATCGAAAAACGAACTGAATTCCATTTTGAGTTTTCGTTTTCGACTGCAAAAACCTTCAAACCAAACCAATAAAAACCCCTGATGCAACACATTAAAAAAGGGACATTTTTTTCAGGTCTTGGGTATTTTTTATTTATTTATATATTATATTAAATTTTTACATTAATTTTCTAAACAATTCTGAATTCAGTTAGACCGGAGATTCTCAAAAGCCAGTTACCATGTTGTTTTCTAGTGGTGGAATCCAAAATACCTACAAAAGTTGTACGGTACAGATTATTATATTATAGTGGAGATTCTCAAAAGCCAGTTACCGTTGAGTATCACTGCCACTGTCATCGAGTACAACTCACAATGCATTAAGTACAACATATTCAGATCCAAAAACCAGCACGATAATGTACTGATTTCAGCATCCGGTGTAGAAGAAACTTAATTACGCCCTCTTTCATGTTTTGTAACATCTACATACAATTGTGTGTTTGTTTGTCCGGGGTCGTAATTTAGGTAGAATGAGCCATCATAAGATGATGATTTCTAAATGTAAAATATATGATCCGAAGAAAAGGATTTAGGAGATATTATTATAATACGGACCTGCAATTGTTTGCGTTGATGGTGGTGTCCGCTTGAGCAATCGAACATGTTGGAGAGGTGATCCAAAGCTCCCATGCTTGTTGTATGAGGTGAAAATAATGATTTTGTGGTGTGGCTTTTATAATGGGTAATTAGTTTCTTTGTAAGCCCCTCATAGTTATGTTTGCTTTGTAAGCAAGCCCCTGTGACTTTGGAACATTGCGCTGGAGTCCTTTCTCAAAGAAAATACAAAAAAAGGGTTTTTTTTTTATTAATTTTTTTTAACTATGTCTGTAGGCCATAGTTATGTGTTTAGCCGAGTAGGATTTGCAATTAAAAAGGGGGTGGCGGCGCAGCTTGTTGCCCGTCTACCAACCCATGATTTGTAATTTGGTCTAACCTTCTAATAATAGTAATTAAAATACTATTGGATATTGTTCCACATGATTGCAAAATCCTTATTTAAAGGAAGTAATAAAATTTTGGAAAAAAAAAAAAATTAGGTTCTTAATGGTTTAGACCTCTTACTGGTTCAGCACTTAGTGGCTCAGACTGTTTGTTTCACAAGTAGATGTCTGAATGGTTAAGATATTTGCCTCTAAATGGTTCAAACCTCTTATTGGTTCAGCTCTTAATGGTTTAGACCTCTTACTAGTTTAGCACTTAACCATTATTGTCAAACAGCCCCTTAGACCGATGGCTTGAGCTCATTTTTTCTTTTGGGTTACGAAATTCTTTTATTTTTTCAATTCAAAGTTATTAAACTATTAATAGTAAATTTGTTCGGTTTGACGAGCTTTCGCCATAGTCAATGAGACTAGAGAAGAAGTAAGTGAATTTACTTGGTGGATCCGAGTATGAGTTGTCCTGTTTTTAAGTTGTGGAATAATAAAGGATGGACATGTTGGGAAATTAGAAACCCCTCTTTTTATTTAAAAAACGTGATGTATGCGTGCGTTATTCTACACAACATAATTTTAGAGTATGAATGGCGTGCAATCGTTGAATATTATGGTGACGAGCCCGAATCAAATAACAAAAACATTAGTGACGAAGAGAGAACACAAAACCAAAATCTAATCAAGTCAAGTCAAGACAAATAAATTCAAATCTTCGAGCTGATTTGGTAGAACATGTTTTAACACTTCCTAAATTCGACTCCAATAAAGATGAAGATGAAAAATGATTGAGTTTTTTTGTATGTAATGTATTTTTTATTGTAGTTATTTAATATAAATAAAATGTGTTTTTCAAATTACTTTAGTAAATTCTATGATTAATATAAGAAAAAAAAATAATAGGTGACACATGACACCCCAACTTCGGCCTGGTCATGCCCCTTCCACACCCCACTTTTTGGGTGTGGACTGATGGAGCCCACACCTACCACGTGTCGAGCAATGCTCACAACCCAAGCCCCTCCACACCCCATAGAGTCCATAGTCTAAGTCCTTGATCTCTTATATTAATTAAAAGTTACTTGAGATAACATATATAAGTTGTCAAATTAAATGCTAAGCTTGTAGAAAGTGGTTAAAGTTTTGGGATATTTAACCCAACTAGGTTTAAAGAAGTTCGCCGTATCTTTTGTTATTTAGTCTGTGT
Organism: Helianthus tuberosus; assembly: GCA_030545235.1. Classification (NCBI taxonomy): domain Eukaryota; kingdom Viridiplantae; phylum Streptophyta; class Magnoliopsida; order Asterales; family Asteraceae; genus Helianthus; species Helianthus tuberosus. Next base: position 106,304,171 of record CM060408.1, read on the forward strand.
TTACATGTATTTTGAAATCACTACGAGCGTGTTGCGAACAGAACTGCTGACAAGAATAAAAAGAAAATGTAGAAAAAAACACTAAAAGATAACCGAAAGAAAATCAACCAAAAAAGTTGTATGGTAACGATGTTGTTCGTATGAAACCCATGGTCAAAGATGAGCAAATTGTTCTGGGTACCGGTACCAAATTTGTCGAACCTAAAGATTTTAAGTACCAATTCGGTACGACTTTGGGCGTTCCTGGTACCGCTTCACTACCGTTTTTTACCTTCATATACCGGTACCTTAACCGGTATTTTCGGTATCAGTACCGATTCTGTATCGGTTGGCACCAACCTCGTCCCTACCCCTGAAACTAAAAAAGAAAAAATTAAAAGTTGAAGAAAATCAACAAAAAAAGTTGTACGATACCGTTGTTCATACGGTAACCGTGATCAGGGATGAGCAAATGGTACCGGGTAGCCGCACTGAATTTACCGAACCAAAAGATTTACAATATCAATTCGGCACCAACTTTTGGCGTTTTCTGTATTAGTGCCGGTTCTTACCTTCATGTACTCATACCGAACAGGACCGTACCGGTATTTTCGATAACAGTACTGGTTCGATACCGGTTGACACCAAGTTTATCCCAACCCCTAATATTAAAAAAAGGATTAAAGTTAAATGTTGAAAAAATAGGTGAAAATAGCATTTTTCACAAATATAGGAAAATGATTTTTTCATATTTTGGACTAGAAATAAATATAATAAAATGAGCGGGTTTCATATATTTATTTGTGGGTTTGTGTTCTATGTCGGAAGAGCTTCGCAACGAACTAAACCACGTCCAAAACGGAGCTAAGATGAATGAGATATCGATGCTCAAAGTTGGGTGTTTGAAATATTAAATGCTGAAACAAAAGAGAAAGTAGCACATTGTCCCACATCGGAGGAGAGTTGGAACTTAAATGGGTATTTAAGGTGGAACTCTCCATCCTTATTGTTTCATGGAAGCACACACTAAGTGTCCTCGCGACTCGCACTCGCACACGCTCGCGCGCGCGCGTGGCGTGGGCGATGAGGGGCGATGAGGCGCAATGTGGCGCTTTGATGGCGCACTTTGCACTTCGCACACTCGCATCGCCGCCTTTGTATTTTTGACCACGTGCACGTGGTGGATTACAGAGGCTGCAAGGACCAAGTGGTAAAGTGACATGCTGGTTCGAGGCGCGTGACGTGGCAGCCCACGCGCGGGTACAAGTGACACGAAGGCGCGCGGTTGCGCATGGTGCATGGGTCCTGATGTGACGTGCGCGGCGCACCAAAGTGAGCCAAAACGGCGCGACTGTGTGGCGTGCTCGTAGAGGCTCACAGGTGACGTGACACACGCGCGCATGGACCTGATTCAGTGTGGCGCACGCGCGCATGGCAGTGAGCCAAGAGGACGCACCGCGTATGGGCGTGCAGACCTGGGCGCGCGCGCACCAGTGTGACTTGCGCGCGCGCGCGCAGAAGCTTCCAGCATTGAATGACAGTGCAGTTTCAGTTCAGCTTCGTAACTGACGAGTTAACGGTCTTTGACTGAGAATTAAATGACGTATTAAATTGCATTGAAGACGTTTAATGCAATTTAAACCTCTCTTTAATTCTCTTTTGACTGTTTCGACTTAGGAGCTGTATAAATACAGCTCCATACCCAACTGCAGGAAAAAACACCAGCGACACAACAACAATTCACTTTCTCTCTACAGGTTTTTTTTCTGATCTCTTTCTTGCAGTTTCAAGGTAACCTTCGGGTTGTAGGCGAACTCCGGCAGTACTACTGCTCCGGCTGTTTAACCCTGGGAAACAAAACGAGTACTATTGGGAGACTCGGAATTTGTTTTAAGGGAAGCGTGTTGAACACGTGCCTCAGTCACTCTGATTCTACTCCTTCTTGTATTTTTGGTTTATTTCAGTTGTATTCGTACTAGTGTTGTTAGCTTTCTTATTTATGTATTGTAATCGTATTAATAAAATTTGTTTTATTTTATTTAATTACGCGAAAGGCTCCTACAATCTTAAAACAAATTTTAAAACCGTTCGTGGAATCAAAACCATTCTGTTTGGTGATTCAAACCAGTTTTGTTTTCACTCAGTTTGAGTTTTAAAAACAGATTTTTTTTTTGGTTTTCATCTTCAAAGGAGCGACTTTGGTTGAAAACTATTTTGGTTACATTCAGATTGTCCTAATATTGCTAAAACTTTCTGAATTGGTCTTCAAAGTTGGACTTAGAAGCCAATCAGGAAGTTCTAATTATTAAATTTTCTGTTTTTTGGTCTTCAAAGTTGGACTTAGAAGCCTAAACAGTAAATTTGTGGTAAAATTAAAATTTACTAGTTTACTTCTGGTTTTTGCGTAAATTAGATTTTTTGACTAAACTTAAAATTTTAATTTTTTCAGCATGTCGAACGAAAACGTCAACGTTAACAACACCACAAATGTTGTAACGCAAACCCCTCTTAACGCCACCACTGTGGGAGCGTCCACAGTGGCCAATCACGCTGAACGACCCGAGAAGTTCTCGGGTCTACACTTCAAAAGGTGGCAGCAGAAGATGTTCTTCTACCTGACCACCATGAACCTTGCGAGGTTCTTGACGGAAACCGCTCCCCAACCTGTGGAAGGGGAGACCGACGCACAAAGACAGTGCGCGGTAGATGCGTGGAAGCATTCGGATTTCATATGTCGTGGCTATGTGTTAAACGACCTATCGGATGCGTTGTATAATGTGTACTACAACGTCAAGACTTCCAAAGACCTTTGGGATGCCTTGGACAAGAAGTACAAAACGGAGGATGCTGGCACAAAGAAATTTGTGGTAACCCGTTTCTTGGATTTCAAAATGGTTGATTCTAAAACCGTTATGAATCAAGTCCAAGAGTTGCAAATTATACTACATGACATCCTGGCGGAAGGCATGACACTTAGCGAGACATTCCAAGTGGCAGCGATGATTGAGAAGTTACCTCCTGGTTGGGTGGATTTTAAGAATTATCTTAAACACAAACGAAAGGAGATGACTATAGAGGACCTTATTGTTCGTCTTCGGATTGAAGAGGACAATAGAATTGCCCTAAAAGGCAGCCATGCGCAGACTAGTGCTAGCGCAAATTTGGTTGAGCATGGGCAATCCTCTAAGGGCGTGAAGGGTAAAGGGAAAAAGGACAAGGAGAAAGCAAAGGCTAGCAAACTTGGACCGAAGAAAGGGGTTGTGAAAAAGAAACCTCAAACGTTCCAAGGAACTTGTTACAACTGTGAAGAGCCGGGGCATCGGGCTAACCAATGCAAGAAACCAAAGCGTGAGCGTGCGCACATGGTGGATGAAGACGGAATGCCTTTGGTGGCAATGATTTCCGACAAAACCGCAATGTTGGATGAGGTCAATGCGGTGACCAACACTCCAAAAGGATGGTGGGTAGATACGGGCGCGACCCGTCAAGTGTGCCCAGACAGGAGCCTCTTTACCACCTTCAAAGAGCTTGCAGGAGATGAGAAGCTGTACATGGGAAATGCAGCCACCACGGACATCAAGGGTGAAGGAACGGTGATTTTGAAGTGGACTTCAGGGAAGGAGCTTACTTTAAGCAACGTGTTATATGTCCCAGACTTGCGCAAGAGCCTAGTCTCGGGATGGTTGCTTAATAAGTTTGGATTTCATTTAGTTTTTGAGAGCGATCAATTTGAACTTACTAAACGAGGAATGTATGTAGGCAAGGGCTATGCCCAAAATGGTATGTTTAAATTGAATGTAATGGCAGTCAAGAAGAACATGAATAAAATTGCTACTACTTCTACTTATATGCTTGAGTTTTCTGATTCGAATAAATGGCATGGTAGATTAGGTCACGTTAATTTTAATTCAATACGCCGTTTAATCAATTTAAATTGTATACCAACATTCCATATTGATTCACACTATAAATGTGAAACATGCGTTGAATCCAAACTTACAAGATCATCATCGAAATCGGTTGAACGAATAACCGAACCACTTGATTTAATTCACACCGATATTTGTGATTTAAAAGCGGTACCCACAAGAGGTGGAAATAAGTACTTCATCACGTTTATTGACGATAGTACTAAATATTGCTATGTATATTTACTAAAAAATAAAGATGAAGCAATAAGTAAATTTATCTTGTATAAAAATGAAGTTGAGAATCAACTTCAAAAGAAGATAAAAGCTTTGCGAAGCGACCGAGGAGGCGAATATGTTGCACCTTTTGCCGATTTATGCGCAAAAAGTGGCATTGTACATGAGTGTACACCTCCTTATTCTCCACAATCAAATGGCGTGGCGGAACGAAAGAACCGCACATTGAAAGAAATGATGAACGCCATGTTGATAAGTTCTGGGGTGAGCCAGGAAATGTGGGGGGAAGCCATTCTCTCGGCTAATTATCTTTTGAACAAGATACCACTAAAAAAGAGAGACGAAACTCCATATGAGTTATGGAAAAGGAAGAAGCCTTCATATAAATACTTGAAAGTGTGGGGGTGCCTAGCAAAGGTGATTGTACCACCTCCTAAGGCTCTTAGGATAGGACCCAAAACTGTTGATTGCATATTTATTGGGTATGCGCATCAAAGTAGTACACATCGCTTTCTTGTACATGAGTCCAAGAATCCTGATGTACACGTAAACACTATCATGGAGGTGAATCCTAACGTTGTGTCTTACTTTGAAAATGTGTTTCCTTTGAGAAGACAAACACATCCAACGTCACCAACACCTAATTTTGAGGTAGGTGAAAGTTCATCTATACCAGTTGATGAGGTAGTTCATGATAAGACACATGAACGACATGAGGTTGAAGAAAGTGATCGTAGACAAAGTAAAAGGCCAAGGGTTGAAAAATCCTTCGGTCCAGACTTCGTTAGCTATATGGTTGAGGGCGAGCCCAATACATATCGTGAAGCGGTTTCCTCTTCAAAAGGACCTCAATGGAAAGAAGCAATAAGGAATGAAATTGATTCTATATTGCAAAATCATACTTGGGAGTTAGTATGTAACACCTGTGCCTCCACGGCCATCAAACAAATACCGAACCAATGAAATATTATATTTCATAATTGGGATTTGTAAAAATATGTGTATCATTTGCACATATCAATTTTTGTTCACTTCCAAACTCTAAATCGCTTTCTGGATGGTTATACGCGCACCAATGCATAAATATAACCAGTTTAATGCAACAAACACTCCGGAATAGTGACATAGGCTTAACATACCTTAAATAACCTTTACATAACTTAGAAATAAGTTTTGAAGGCTTTGGTATGGCAAAAACAAGTTAATTCGCTTACAGGGACTAAACTTGACAAACTGCGAAAGTATGCCAATTTGAACTGTAACAGACATTCCGGAACATGGCCATAAGTTAAACATACCATAAATATCCTTTACATAGCTTAGAAATAGGCTTTGAGGGGTTCGGTATGCTAAAATAAACTTTTGGGGTCATTCAGGGACAAAAAGCGTCAAAAAGTGCACAAGTTTGCATTTTCGCGCATAACTTACGTTCTGAATACATCCGGACATCCAAAAATTTACGTAAGCACTAAAATATTTTATTTTAGTGTTTGGCATAAGAAAAATCCATTCGTCACGCCATTTGGATCATTTTTCGCGCTTATGCGCATTCCGTCGTAATTAACCGAACAACGTAACCGTACGGCTAAACGAACCGACACCCGAGATATTTTTTAACACATTTTAAGTTCCCTATACTTTAACTTCATTTTAGAGCTTTGAAATGGGGTTAACGGGGCTTAAACGTGTCAAAAAAACGCATCGAAAACCAAGTTTTGAGGTTGCAGGGACTGAAACTGTAAATCTGCCAAACTAGGTCCGTAAACAGGGGCCAGATGCAGCAAAACGTTTTTTTTTCAGCTTTTAACAGCCCTTAACACTCTCCAAAGGCCAAGTGCCAAGTGTCAAACTCTTATGGTGGATGGCAAATGAGTTACCACAACTTTCCAACAAGTGTACGGCTTAGATCGTGCCCCCTTTTCCAAGAAATGATCCTAACGGTTGTCCATTTACTATAAATACCCACATACCCCAACTTCATTTCTCACTAGAATCTGATCATTTGTGCTCTAAGTTGAAACCTTTGTTTCATACCTGAGCTATTTTGATCTAGATTAGCATTCGGGGACCCTTCGTAAGTGTTCCTTCGTTCTTTTATTGCTTTTCGAGTCCGAAAGTCGAACTTTGTTTGACTTTCTGCATTGACCAGTTTATGGTCGATGCGAAGTTCGTTTGAACTTCATAACGTGAGCGTGATCACGATGGTTATAGTCCCTAGTGACTATACCTACTGATTACCACGTTATCTAGGCTCAGTGACGAGCCGTAGTTTCGGTCAGAATACGTATTCTTGCGTATTTTGTAACCAAACTACTTGTGGGTATCAAGACCATTTGTTTTGATACCAAACCTGTTTTCTAAACTTAGTTAAGCATGTTTTAACATGCTTAGCTCGTCACTTTTAGTTTAGTGCTTATTTAGGGTCGTAAGGTAAGCGATCTAAACAATCGCTTATACTTTCGAACCCGACCCGTTTGGTCGATCATTAGGATCCGACCAAGCACTTTAGGTGACCATAGTTTATAGGGAATAACCTTACAAGGTTATACCTTATGGTCGCTTCGTTTAAGTAGTTGTATGATAGGTAGTTTATATGCCTTAGGTAAATTACCAAAACACCCCTTTGATGCCAAAATTCATTTTAAACATATGTAACATAACTTTTGACATCTAAACTGATTTGAAAACAATATTAGACATGTTAAGGCATATGTTACTTGTCATAGGACTAGTTAGGCGGTCCGAACGCGTTTCACGCGAGCGACGCGTTAAAGTAGCATAAGCTACCTAAACGGGTCGTAATGGGTCATAAGCACTTATGTTAGGATTCATTTAGTATGTAGGCGTTGTTAAACCATATTACACGAGTTCCCATACTCATTTGGTTTACGAGCCCTCATTCTATCCGATCTTCCGATTTAGGTCCGGTTTATTAATGTAGTTACCTATATTAGGTGCCGTTTGATATCCGTGATCTCTAGCATTGCTTGGTGGTTATCTTAGGACTTCTGAGCAATCTCAAGTGAGTACATAGACCCCTCTTTTACCGTTTTCAAACTGTTTTGGGGTGAAACACATGTGCCTACTTGTTACTTTCATGCTTTCACATCATATACATGCTATGTTCATTAGTACATTTATAGTACATGATTTCATTACATTTCATGCTATGTATGTCCATTTAGTTCATACTTAGTACATCGTTTCACATCACATCACATGCTATGTATGTTCATCTATTGCATACTTAGTACATTTGTTTTCATCACATGCTTACATTTTGATATGATATTTGGTTTGTATAAATGGAACAATACATTCATTAACACCGATCACGCCGTTCGTTAGTAGGTAGTGGTACCATAGGAATTGACAACTCCCGTTCCGGACATCCCGGGTAGGTGGGGATGAAAGGAATGACCGAATTCGATATACAGTTACAACAAGATAAACCTTTAATTTATTTAAGGGTTTATCGCCACAGTCTCAAGGCTTGGATGTATGCATTCTCACAATACCGCATAGATATTTGTATCAGTATAGCATGCATTTCCACAAAACATAACTTTGATTTAAACCGTGTTTTACTTCAATACTTTGTTTTTGTGCATATGGTTTAGTTGATATATTTCACTAGCCATACATATCATTTTGGTTACACATTACATGATTTACATTTGACACATAAACATTATTGACATTGGTTACACATTACATGATTTACATATTGACATAGACATTTTGACATATTATTCAATACGTTTGGCAATTGGTTTAAACATAGACATCTTACATTGGTGGTTTGTTTGGGTAAGTGATTCGAGTAACGAGGCGTGTGTAATATGATACAAGCATGGTGGATACGCCGCTGGTACTTCCTATATATAAGTGATTGTATGGTATTACATATCGTAGCGTTATATGAACCATTTCAAATTGAGACATATAACATTTTATACAAATAACCTATTTTTCACAATACATTGTTTTACAAACAACTTAAATTATACAAACTCATTTTTATATGGTTATTCATTTAACCATACATTATTCTCTTATTTATACATATCATCTGATCTTATCATTTTTCAAATGATTTACAAGACAAATCAAATTACAAGGTTCATGACTAAACATTTTCTTAAACAATAAGTCATGAATCCTATTTTCATAAACCTATGTATCTCACAGGCATTTTTATGCTGACGTACTTATTTTCACATGTGTTTCAGGATATGATGCATAGGATTGATCAAGATACACTTAGGCGGACATGGGCCTTAGTGACAATAAAAGATGCAAGACTAGTTATTTATGTTATGTTTCTTTGATTGTCAAGACATTGTAACTCGTGTACTTAATAAAACAATATTTAAATTTCCATGTGTTATGAAACAATGATTCTGTTACAACACTCCCCGATGTTTCCGCCACGTTTTGTTGTTTTACGTGGTCGGGGTGTGACAGAAAAGTTGGTATCAGAGCTCATGGTTATAGGGAATTAGGTTATTAGTAATACTTTGACCTAGTCTATAACCTTCCTAGGACCCTAACGCGAGTTTACTTGCATTTAGTCATAAAACAATACTGTCACCTATCCTTAGGCGACAACCACAACAAGAACATAAATTTCAAAACCGCTTTGAAAACTAATCATCTGTTCTAGGATGATTGATTACTAGGTTTTGAACCCTCTATTGTAAGGTTTTGAACCCCTTTGAGTTTTCAAAACCTCGTCAAGGTTTTGGGTTTTAAATAATGTGAACACGTGCAAACTGGAAGGGTGAATGCCTGTATTCTGGGTTTTCTGTCTAGGCAAGCACTTCGTATACATCTCATCAGATGCGAGACCAGTTGTGCTTACCTGGGAATTCTTGGGATGAGTGTTCACTTATAGGCGAGCATGTCTTCGCGATACATTATTTTTGACCCATTTACTTTGATTTGTCACTGTCTCATTTGTTTGCCTTAGATAACAACCAAATGATCGCAAATTCTTATGCATTACCATTCTGCATTATTTACCCGATGACGTTTCACTTGTTTCTTCCTATGTCTTTCATTTTCTTCTAGAATGTCTCTTCCTCTCAGCACCGGTCAAATGTCCGAGCAAACAGCCAAATTTGCCCAACAAATAGGCGAAGTGATACTGAAGTCTGTGGATCTAGGCATTGCCATGTCTCGTCTCAAAAATGGAGCCACTCAGGAGCCACCAAAGGAAGCAGAAGCCAAGCCTTCACCTAAACCAAAGAAACGTAAGGCTTCAAGGAAACCCGCAGCAGTGGCACCAAAACAGGCAAGACCTAGCCAAATGATAGCACCACCAGCCAAGAAACCAATCAAGGAATCAAAGACCATGGATGAACAGGCTGGATCCCCTAAGAAGTCAAAGAAGCGAAAGGCTTCTCAGGACTTCGCCGTGGTCGCTCACAATGGTCGAGCCATCCCCAACCAACCAGCTCAACCCCCTGCTAGGAAGCCATACGACGGAACTGCACCCTTGTGCAACCAATGTAGCCTTCATCATCAGGCTAGTGTGAAGTGCCGCAATTGCCAAACTTGTGGACTTATAGGTCATATGGCAAGGGTTTGTCCAACTGCAGTAGTACCAAATCAAGCAGGACCCATCCGGGTGGCAACACAACCTGTTAAGAAGCAATACAAGGGAACAGCCCCAATATGGGAACAGCCCCAATATGCGACAAATGTAATGCACACCACTTAGCTCACCTACAGTGTCGTCTGTGTGCATCATGTGGGCGACTCGGTCACCTGGCAAATGCTTATCGATTTACCCCAAACCAAAGTGGTCCAAATCAACCCCAAGTCAACCCTACTCAAGCTCGCTTTCCGCCTGGATCGTGCTACAACTGTGGCGATACGAGCCATTTCAGGAACAAATGCCCAAAGCTTGCTAATGCAAATCCAACCCAAGGATTAGCAGTTGGCTGATTAGAAGATGTTGTTGTCTTATGCTTTTGTTTCTTCTATTTCTTGTAATGTGAAACAATCTGTTTGATTATAAATAAATTGTTGTTCACAGTTCTGATATACGAGTGTAGTTACATGTGTGTATGACTTTTCCTATGATACCTACATCAAGGAACTATGTTCCTTACAAACTACTCTTGTGATTCTCCCTCTCAAATGATCACTCATGATTCCCCCAAAATTTTTAAGTACTCGTTTCATTCTAAGAAACGAAGTACATGAAATAAAGTGAAATTATGAGTAATCGTGCTTTTTACACATCTGTGCCATTAAATCCTTGGTTAGATAACTAAGGGTAGTTTCAAATCTCATACCCATTACGTTTTGATTTTCTCAACATACACAGTACAAGTATTTCAAAAACAATCTTCATGATCTCAAAACATTTCATATAGTTTGAAAACAATTTTTTTCAAATGCATTGTCTATGTTATTTCAAAAACATTGGTTAGGTTTTCAAAAAAAAACAATTTTCATAATTTCAGAATATTTCATATAGTCTGAAAACAATATTAACACAGTATATTTTCTTATCAAGTGCATGATTTCAAAAGCATCATTCATGTTTTCCAAAAACCTTATACATAATTTCAAAAATTCATTTCGCATGATTTTAAAACATTTTTATAAATATACTTATCTAAAAACCTACTTTATGATTTCAAAAGTATTATATATAAGGTTTCAAAAACATTTTTAGAACCCCATGCATAGTTTTCCAAATATATTTTCCTCATACATTTACTTAACCTTCAAATTCTGCTTCATATGTTGCCTTGGCATATCTAGCATCTCAACTTCGTAAGCATTTTTACTTCATGTTTTGACATAAGCACGTCCAGTGCAAGGTTTCAAAACATCTTCAACTTCTAAAATCCATATGGGATCTTTTTATCTTCACATTTAGACCCTTGTGGATGATCATCATTCAAATCAGGGTCCTTAATTGGATTCCTTATGTACCTGAATTCGGACATTTCGGTTCCTTATAATCGAAATCGAATTTCTCTTTTAAAAATCTTTCTATCTTTATAGATAGATTCTTGTAAATGTTTAAAGTGCCAAATGAAATCCACGAGATGGATTCCTATTGTACTTTAAATACATGTGCTCTGTCAACAAAACAAATTAACAAATAAACAATCTTTGTGGTTATACGACTATGTGTTTATTCATCTTATGTTTTCTTTTATGCATTTTTGTGTTTGGATACTCTGGATATTCGTTATCCAAATCCTCGTAGAATCTTTCATATCTTCATATGAGGGATTCGTAGTAGGATATTCAAAAAGGTACTACCTTAAATCCTTAATGGGCTTCTATGTAATAGTTAAGACCCTTGGATTATATAGTACCACTCCTTGATTCATAAGAGACCCTTTAGTGGTCTAGTCAAAAAGATTGATTCACAATTTGGTTAAAGGACGACATCTAGTGATGTAGCTGAACAGACTCCTTGATAGTCTATTTAGATCATTTATTGATTTAATTAAAAGGACTCTATGGCGGTCTAGTCACACTCAACACAGGATTGTTCATTTGGTTTTACCCTACACATTATAAAATAGACTGTGTGAACTGTGCAAGGAATTGTCTAATTATGGACGCGTACATAATTATGAAATTTAGTGCACAGAAACCCAGTAAGATTTATTACGTGTAAGAACCGATAGCGACAACAATAACAAAATGAGAACGGTGTAATGGAGGTACGGTGGACGCACCAATGACGCTTCATATACTTGTATATAAGTGTCCCTCTTACATTGCAAGCATAATGTTATTAAGGTTACTAGAAGTTCAGAACCCTAACCAATATTGTTCGATCTTTTCAACTTCATGTTTTAAACTCTCACAAGTTTCCTCTAAATAAATTTCGGGACGAAATTTCCTAAAGTAGGGGAGACTGTAACACCTGTGCCTCCACGGCCATCAAACAAATACCGAACCAATGAAATATTATATTTCATACTTGGGATTTGTAAAAATATGTGTATCATTTGCACATATCAATTTTTGTTCAATTCCAAACTCTAAATCGCTTTCTGGAAGGTTATACGCGCACCAATGCATAAATATAACCAGTTTAATGCAACAAACACTCCGGAATAGTAACATAGGCTTAACATACCTTAAATAACCTTTACATAACTTAGAAATAAGTTTTGAAGGCTTTGGTATGGCAAAAACAAGTTAATTCGCTTACAGGGACTAAACTTGACAAACTGCGAAAGTATGCCAATTTGAACTGTAACAGACATTCCGGAACATGGCCATAAGTTAAACATACCATAAATATCCTTTACATAGCTTAGAAATAGGCTTTGAGGGGTTCGGTATGCTAAAATAAACTTTTGGGGTCATTCAGGGACAAAAAGCGTCAAAAAGTGCACAAGTTTGCATTTTCGCGCATAACTTACGTTCTGAATACATCCGGACATCCAAAAATTTACGTAAGCACTAAAATATTTTATTTTAGTGTTTGGCATAAGAAAAATCCATTCGTCACGCCATTTGGATCATTTTTCGCGCTTATGCGCATTCCGTCGTAATTAACCGAACAACGTAACCGTACGGCTAAACGAACCGACACCCGAGATATTTTTTAACACATTTTAAGTTCCCTATACTTTAACTTCATTTTAGAGCTTTGAAATGGGGTTAACGGGGCTTAAACGTGTCAAAAAAACGCATCGAAAACCAAGTTTTGAGGTTGCAGGGACTGAAACTGTAAATCTGCCAAACTAGGTCCGTAAACAGGGGCCAGATGCAGCAAAACGTTTTTTTTCAGCTTTTAACAGCCCTTAACACTCTCCAAAGGCCAAGTGCCAAGTGTCAAACTCTTATGGTGGATGGCAAATGAGTTACCACAACTTTCCAACAAGTGTACGGCTTAGATCGTGCCCCCTTTTCCAAGAAATGATCCTAACGGTTGTCCATTTACTATAAATACCCACATACCCCAACTTCATTTCTCACTAGAATCTGATCATTTGTGCTCTAAGTTGAAACCTTTGTTTCATACCTGAGCTATTTTGATCTAGATTAGCATTCGGGGACCCTTCGTAAGTGTTCCTTCGTTCTTTTATTGCTTTTCGAGTCCGAAAGTCGAACTTTGTTTGACTTTCTGCATTGACCAGTTTATGGTCGATGCGAAGTTCGTTTGAACTTCATAACGTGAGCGTGATCACGATGGTTATAGTCCCTAGTGACTATACCTACTGATTACCACGTTATCTAGGCTCAGTGACGAGCCGTAGTTTCGGTCAGAATACGTATTCTTGCGTATTTTGTAACCAAACTACTTGTGGGTATCAAGACCATTTGTTTTGATACCAAACCTGTTTTCTAAACTTAGTTAAGCATGTTTTAACATGCTTAGCTCGTCACTTTTAGTTTAGTGCTTATTTAGGGTCGTAAGGTAAGCGATCTAAACAATCGCTTATACTTTCGAACCCGACCCGTTTGGTCGATCATTAGGATCCGACCAAACACTTTAGGTGACCATAGTTTATAGGGAATAACCTTACAAGGTTATACCTTATGGTCGCTTCGTTTAAGTAGTTGTATGATAGGTAGTTTATATGCCTTAGGTAAATTACCAAAACACCCCTTTGATGCCAAAATTCATTTTAAACATATGTAACATAACTTTTGACATCTAAACTGATTTGAAAACAATATTAGACATGTTAAGGCATATGTTACTTGTCATAGGACTAGTTAGGCGGTCCGAACGCGTTTCACGCGAGCGACGCGTTAAAGTAGCATAAGCTACCTAAACGGGTCGTAATGGGTCATAAGCACTTATGTTAGGATTCATTTAGTATGTAGGCGTTGTTAAACCATATTACACGAGTTCCCATACTCATTTGGTTTACGAGCCCTCATTCTATCCGATCTTCCGATTTAGGTCCGGTTTATTAATGTAGTTACCTATATTAGGTGCCGTTTGATATCCGTGATCTCTAGCATTGCTTGGTGGTTATCTTAGGACTTCTGAGCAATCTCAAGTGAGTACATAGACCCCTCTTTTACCGTTTTCAAACTGTTTTGGGGTGAAACACATGTGCCTACTTGTTACTTTCATGCTTTCACATCATATACATGCTATGTTCATTAGTACATTTATAGTACATGATTTCATTACATTTCATGCTATGTATGTCCATTTAGTTCATACTTAGTACATCGTTTCACATCACATCACATGCTATGTATGTTCATCTATTGCATACTTAGTACATTTGTTTTCATCACATGCTTACATTTTGATATGATATTTGGTTTGTATAAATGGAACAATACATTCATTAACACCGATCACGCCGTTCGTTAGTAGGTAGTGGTACCATAGGAATTGACAACTCCCGTTCCGGACATCCCGGGTAGGTGGGGATGAAAGGAATGACCGAATTCGATATACAGTTACAACAAGATAAACCTTTAATTTATTTAAGGGTTTATCGCCACAGTCTCAAGGCTTGGATGTATGCATTCTCACAATACCGCATAGATATTTGTATCAGTATAGCATGCATTTCCACAAAACATAACTTTGATTTAAACCGTGTTTTACTTCAATACTTTGTTTTTGTGCATATGGTTTAGTTGATATATTTCACTAGCCATACATATCATTTTGGTTACACATTACATGATTTACATTTGACACATAAACATTATTGACATTGGTTACACATTACATGATTTACATATTGACATAGACATTTTGACATATTATTCAATACGTTTGGCAATTGGTTTAAACATAGACATCTTACATTGGTGGTTTGTTTGGGTAAGTGATTCGAGTAACGAGGCGTGTGTAATATGATACAAGCATGGTGGATACGCCGCTGGTACTTCCTATATATAAGTGATTGTATGGTATTACATATCGTAGCGTTATATGAACCATTTCAAATTGAGACATATAACATTTTATACAAATAACCTATTTTTCACAATACATTGTTTTACAAACAACTTAAATTATACAAACTCATTTTTATATGGTTATTCATTTAACCATACATTATTCTCTTATTTATACATATCATCTGATCTTATCATTTTTCAAATGATTTACAAGACAAATCAAATTACAAGGTTCATGACTAAACATTTTCTTAAACAATAAGTCATGAATCCTATTTTCATAAACCTATGTATCTCACAGGCATTTTTATGCTGACGTACTTATTTTCACATGTGTTTCAGGATATGATGCATAGGATTGATCAAGATACACTTAGGCGGACATGGGCCTTAGTGACAATAAAAGATGCAAGACTAGTTATTTATGTTATGTTTCTTTGATTGTCAAGACATTGTAACTCGTGTACTTAATAAAACAATATTTAAATTTCCATGTGTTATGAAACAATGATTCTGTTACAACACTCCCCGATGTTTCCGCCACGTTTTGTTGTTTTACGTGGTCGGGGTGTGACAGAAAAGTTGGTATCAGAGCTCATGGTTATAGGGAATTAGGTTATTAGTAATACTTTGACCTAGTCTATAACCTTCCTAGGACCCTAACGCGAGTTTACTTGCATTTAGTCATAAAACAATACTGTCACCTATCCTTAGGCGACAACCACAACAAGAACATAAATTTCAAAACCGCTTTGAAAACTAATCATCTGTTCTAGGATGATTGATTACTAGGTTTTGAACCCTCTATTGTAAGGTTTTGAACCCCTTTGAGTTTTCAAAACCTCGTCAAGGTTTTGGGTTTTAAATAATGTGAACACGTGCAAACTGGAAGGGTGAATGCCTGTATTCTGGGTTTTCTGTCTAGGCAAGCACTTCGTATACATCTCATCAGATGCGAGACCAGTTGTGCTTACCTGGGAATTCTTGGGATGAGTGTTCACTTATAGGCGAGCATGTCTTCGCGATACATTATTTTTGACCCATTTACTTTGATTTGTCACTGTCTCATTTGTTTGCCTTAGATAACAACCAAATGATCGCAAATTCTTATGCATTACCATTCTGCATTATTTACCCGATGACGTTTCACTTGTTTCTTCCTATGTCTTTCATTTTCTTCTAGAATGTCTCTTCCTCTCAGCACCGGTCAAATGTCCGAGCAAACAGCCAAATTTGCCCAACAAATAGGCGAAGTGATACTGAAGTCTGTGGATCTAGGCATTGCCATGTCTCGTCTCAAAAATGGAGCCACTCAGGAGCCACCAAAGGAAGCAGAAGCCAAGCCTTCACCTAAACCAAAGAAACGTAAGGCTTCAAGGAAACCCGCAGCAGTGGCACCAAAACAGGCAAGACCTAGCCAAATGATAGCACCACCAGCCAAGAAACCAATCAAGGAATCAAAGACCATGGATGAACAGGCTGGATCCCCTAAGAAGTCAAAGAAGCGAAAGGCTTCTCAGGACTTCGCCGTGGTCGCTCACAATGGTCGAGCCATCCCCAACCAACCAGCTCAACCCCCTGCTAGGAAGCCATACGACGGAACTGCACCCTTGTGCAACCAATGTAGCCTTCATCATCAGGCTAGTGTGAAGTGCCGCAATTGCCAAACTTGTGGACTTATAGGTCATATGGCAAGGGTTTGTCCAACTGCAGTAGTACCAAATCAAGCAGGACCCATCCGGGTGGCAACACAACCTGTTAAGAAGCAATACAAGGGAACAACCCCAATATGGGAACAGCCCCAATATGCGACAAATGTAATGCACACCACTTAGCTCACCTACAGTGTCGTCTGTGTGCATCATGTGGGCGACTCGGTCACCTGGCAAATGCTTATCGATTTACCCCAAACCAAAGTGGTCCAAATCAACCCCAAGTCAACCCTACTCAAGCTCGCTTTCCGCCTGGATCGTGCTACAACTGTGGCGATACGAGCCATTTCAGGAACAAATGCCCAAAGCTTGCTAATGCAAATCCAACCCAAGGATTAGCAGTTGGCTGATTAGAAGATGTTGTTGTCTTATGCTTTTGTTTCTTCTATTTCTTGTAATGTGAAACAATCTGTTTGATTATAAATAAATTGTTGTTCACAGTTCTGATATACGAGTGTAGTTACATGTGTGTATGACTTTTCCTATGATACCTACATCAAGGAACTATGTTCCTTACAAACTACTCTTGTGATTCTCCCTCTCAAATGATCACTCATGATTCCCCCAAAATTTTTAAGTACTCGTTTCATTCTAAGAAACGAAGTACATGAAATAAAGTGAAATTATGAGTAATCGTGCTTTTTACACATCTGTGCCATTAAATCCTTGGTTAGATAACTAAGGGTAGTTTCAAATCTCATACCCATTACGTTTTGATTTTCTCAACATACACAGTACAAGTATTTCAAAAACAATCTTCATGATCTCAAAACATTTCATATAGTTTGAAAACAATTTTTTTCAAATGCATTGTCTATGTTATTTCAAAAACATTGGTTAGGTTTTCAAAAAAAAACAATTTTCATAATTTCAGAATATTTCATATAGTCTGAAAACAATATTAACACAGTATATTTTCTTATCAAGTGCATGATTTCAAAAGCATCATTCATGTTTTCCAAAAACCTTATACATAATTTCAAAAATTCATTTCGCATGATTTTAAAACATTTTTATAAATATACTTATCTAAAAACCTACTTTATGATTTCAAAAGTATTATATATAAGGTTTCAAAAACATTTTTAGAACCCCATGCATAGTTTTCCAAATATATTTTCCTCATACATTTACTTAACCTTCAAATTCTGCTTCATATGTTGCCTTGGCATATCTAGCATCTCAACTTCGTAAGCATTTTTACTTCATGTTTTGACATAAGCACGTCCAGTGCAAGGTTTCAAAACATCTTCAACTTCTAAAATCCATATGGGATCTTTTTATCTTCACATTTAGACCCTTGTGGATGATCATCATTCAAATCAGGGTCCTTAATTGGATTCCTTATGTACCTGAATTCGGACATTTCGGTTCCTTATAATCGAAATCGAATTTCTCTTTTAAAAATCTTTCTATCTTTATAGATAGATTCTTGTAAATGTTTAAAGTGCCAAATGAAATCCACGAGATGGATTCCTATTGTACTTTAAATACATGTGCTCTGTCAACAAAACAAATTAACAAATAAACAATCTTTGTGGTTATACGACTATGTGTTTATTCATCTTATGTTTTCTTTTATGCATTTTTGTGTTTGGATACTCTGGATATTCGTTATCCAAATCCTCGTAGAATCTTTCATATCTTCATATGAGGGATTCGTAGTAGGATATTCAAAAAGGTACTACCTTAAATCCTTAATGGGCTTCTATGTAATAGTTAAGACCCTTGGATTATATAGTACCACTCCTTGATTCATAAGAGACCCTTTAGTGGTCTAGTCAAAAAGATTGATTCACAATTTGGTTAAAGGACGACATCTAGTGATGTAGCTGAACAGACTCCTTGATAGTCTATTTAGATCATTTATTGATTTAATTAAAAGGACTCTATGGCGGTCTAGTCACACTCAACACAGGATTGTTCATTTGGTTTTACCCTACACATTATAAAATAGACTGTGTGAACTGTGCAAGGAATTGTCTAATTATGGACGCGTACATAATTATGAAATTTAGTGCACAGAAACCCAGTAAGATTTATTACGTGTAAGAACCGATAGCGACAACAATAACAAAATGAGAACGGTGTAATGGAGGTACGGTGGACGCACCAATGACGCTTCATATACTTGTATATAAGTGTCCCTCTTACATTGCAAGCATAATGTTATTAAGGTTACTAGAAGTTCAGAACCCTAACCAATATTGTTCGATCTTTTCAACTTCATGTTTTAAACTCTCACAAGTTTCCTCTAAATAAATTTCGGGACGAAATTTCCTAAAGTAGGGGAGACTGTAACACCTGTGCCTCCACGGCCATCAAACAAATACCGAACCAATGAAATATTATATTTCATACTTGGGATTTGTAAAAATATGTGTATCATTTGCACATATCAATTTTTGTTCAATTCCAAACTCTAAATCGCTTTCTGGAAGGTTATACGCGCACCAATGCATAAATATAACCAGTTTAATGCAACAAACACTCCGGAATAGTAACATAGGCTTAACATACCTTAAATAACCTTTACATAACTTAGAAATAAGTTTTGAAGGCTTTGGTATGGCAAAAACAAGTTAATTCGCTTACAGGGACTAAACTTGACAAACTGCGAAAGTATGCCAATTTGAACTGTAACAGACATTCCGGAACATGGCCATAAGTTAAACATACCATAAATATCCTTTACATAGCTTAGAAATAGGCTTTGAGGGGTTCGGTATGCTAAAATAAACTTTTGGGGTCATTCAGGGACAAAAAGCGTCAAAAAGTGCACAAGTTTGCATTTTCGCGCATAACTTACGTTCTGAATACATCCGGACATCCAAAAATTTACGTAAGCACTAAAATATTTTATTTTAGTGTTTGGCATAAGAAAAATCCATTCGTCACGCCATTTGGATCATTTTTCGCGCTTATGCGCATTCCGTCGTAATTAACCGAACAACGTAACCGTACGGCTAAACGAACCGACACCCGAGATATTTTTTAACACATTTTAAGTTCCCTATACTTTAACTTCATTTTAGAGCTTTGAAATGGGGTTAACGGGGCTTAAACGTGTCAAAAAAACGCATCGAAAACCAAGTTTTGAGGTTGCAGGGACTGAAACTGTAAATCTGCCAAACTAGGTCCGTAAACAGGGGCCAGATGCAGCAAAACGTTTTTTTTCAGCTTTTAACAGCCCTTAACACTCTCCAAAGGCCAAGTGCCAAGTGTCAAACTCTTATGGTGGATGGCAAATGAGTTACCACAACTTTCCAACAAGTGTACGGCTTAGATCGTGCCCCCTTTTCCAAGAAATGATCCTAACGGTTGTCCATTTACTATAAATACCCACATACCCCAACTTCATTTCTCACTAGAATCTGATCATTTGTGCTCTAAGTTGAAACCTTTGTTTCATACCTGAGCTATTTTGATCTAGATTAGCATTCGGGGACCCTTCGTAAGTGTTCCTTCGTTCTTTTATTGCTTTTCGAGTCCGAAAGTCGAACTTTGTTTGACTTTCTGCATTGACCAGTTTATGGTCGATGCGAAGTTCGTTTGAACTTCATAACGTGAGCGTGATCACGATGGTTATAGTCCCTAGTGACTATACCTACTGATTACCACGTTATCTAGGCTCAGTGACGAGCCGTAGTTTCGGTCAGAATACGTATTCTTGCGTATTTTGTAACCAAACTACTTGTGGGTATCAAGACCATTTGTTTTGATACCAAACCTGTTTTCTAAACTTAGTTAAGCATGTTTTAACATGCTTAGCTCGTCACTTTTAGTTTAGTGCTTATTTAGGGTCGTAAGGTAAGCGATCTAAACAATCGCTTATACTTTCGAACCCGACCCGTTTGGTCGATCATTAGGATCCGACCAAACACTTTAGGTGACCATAGTTTATAGGGAATAACCTTACAAGGTTATACCTTATGGTCGCTTCGTTTAAGTAGTTGTATGATAGGTAGTTTATATGCCTTAGGTAAATTACCAAAACACCCCTTTGATGCCAAAATTCATTTTAAACATATGTAACATAACTTTTGACATCTAAACTGATTTGAAAACAATATTAGACATGTTAAGGCATATGTTACTTGTCATAGGACTAGTTAGGCGGTCCGAACGCGTTTCACGCGAGCGACGCGTTAAAGTAGCATAAGCTACCTAAACGGGTCGTAATGGGTCATAAGCACTTATGTTAGGATTCATTTAGTATGTAGGCGTTGTTAAACCATATTACACGAGTTCCCATACTCATTTGGTTTACGAGCCCTCATTCTATCCGATCTTCCGATTTAGGTCCGGTTTATTAATGTAGTTACCTATATTAGGTGCCGTTTGATATCCGTGATCTCTAGCATTGCTTGGTGGTTATCTTAGGACTTCTGAGCAATCTCAAGTGAGTACATAGACCCCTCTTTTACCGTTTTCAAACTGTTTTGGGGTGAAACACATGTGCCTACTTGTTACTTTCATGCTTTCACATCATATACATGCTATGTTCATTAGTACATTTATAGTACATGATTTCATTACATTTCATGCTATGTATGTCCATTTAGTTCATACTTAGTACATCGTTTCACATCACATCACATGCTATGTATGTTCATCTATTGCATACTTAGTACATTTGTTTTCATCACATGCTTACATTTTGATATGATATTTGGTTTGTATAAATGGAACAATACATTCATTAACACCGATCACGCCGTTCGTTAGTAGGTAGTGGTACCATAGGAATTGACAACTCCCGTTCCGGACATCCCGGGTAGGTGGGGATGAAAGGAATGACCGAATTCGATATACAGTTACAACAAGATAAACCTTTAATTTATTTAAGGGTTTATCGCCACAGTCTCAAGGCTTGGATGTATGCATTCTCACAATACCGCATAGATATTTGTATCAGTATAGCATGCATTTCCACAAAACATAACTTTGATTTAAACCGTGTTTTACTTCAATACTTTGTTTTTGTGCATATGGTTTAGTTGATATATTTCACTAGCCATACATATCATTTTGGTTACACATTACATGATTTACATTTGACACATAAACATTATTGACATTGGTTACACATTACATGATTTACATATTGACATAGACATTTTGACATATTATTCAATACGTTTGGCAATTGGTTTAAACATATACATCTTACATTGGTGGTTTGTTTGGGTAAGTGATTCGAGTAACGAGGCGTGTGTAATATGATACAAGCATGGTGGATACGCCGCTGGTACTTCCTATATATAAGTGATTGTATGGTATTACATATCGTAGCGTTATATGAACCATTTCAAATTGAGACATATAACATTTTATACAAATAACCTATTTTTCACAATACATTGTTTTACAAACAACTTAAATTATACAAACTCATTTTTATATGGTTATTCATTTAACCATACATTATTCTCTTATTTATACATATCATCTGATCTTATCATTTTTCAAATGATTTACAAGACAAATCAAATTACAAGGTTCATGACTAAACATTTTCTTAAACACTAAGTCATGAATCCTATTTTCATAAACCTATGTATCTCACAGGCATTTTTATGCTGACGTACTTATTTTCACATGTGTTTCAGGATATGATGCATAGGATTGATCAAGATACACTTAGGCGGACATGGGCCTTAGTGACAATAAAAGATGCAAGACTAGTTATTTATGTTATGTTTCTTTGATTGTCAAGACATTGTAACTCGTGTACTTAATAAAACAATATTTAAATTTCCATGTGTTATGAAACAATGATTCTGTTACAACACTCCCCGATGTTTCCGCCACGTTTTGTTGTTTTACGTGGTCAGGGTGTGACAGAAAAGTGAGCCAAAACACGGTATGACAACTACTCTCAACGGGTGTTATCACAATTGATTATGTGAGATCAACGGATAACATTGCGGACCCGTTTACAAAAGGCTTAAGCAGAGAGTTAGTAGAAACGTCGTCAAGAGGAATGGGACTAAAGCCCGTGGTAAATGGGAATATGAGGGAAACCTAACTTAGTTGACTGGAGATCCCAAGATCTAAGTTCAATAGGCCAACTTAATCATATTACCAAAACGGAGTCACTGTGGGGGAGTACCCCAAAACTAAATAAAAGGGAGTTATATATACTTCCTAGTCCATTCCAATCAGTGACATTGAAGTGAGGCTAAGCATATTAAGGTTAACGATTTCGGGAAATCAAATAACCATGATGCTTTTAATGATTCAGGGAATCACCTATGTTAGAGAGAAGTAGGGTCGCTTCGAATGGATTTGTGGGGTGCGCAAATCCTAGAGCTCTTGCAGAACCAGGCTAGTGTTCCAGGACCATAATGTCGTTTACACAAATGGGGGTATGTTCAAGGACATCGCGTCTACAAACCACTAGTAAGCTAAGTATGCTTCACAAAAGAAGGTTCAAAGGCAACAACCTACCTATCTTGCAATACTCAACTGTCGAAGTTTATCGTTGAAAAGTGTAAGGAAAAGATCCATTTCCATACATGTGGGGGATTGTTGGAAATTTGATGAAAATAGCATTTTTCATGTGGGGGGTTGTTGGAAAAATAGGTGAAAATAACATTTTTCACAAATATAGGAAAATGATTTTTTCCTATTTTGGACTAGAAATAAATATAATAAAATGAGCGGGTTTCATATATTTATTTGTGGGTTTGTGTTCTATGTCGGAAGAGCTTTGCAACGAACTAAACCACGTCCAAAACGGAGCTAAGATGAATGAGATATCGATGGTCAAAGTTGGGTGTTTGAAATATTAAATGCTGAAACAAAAGGGAAAGTAGCACCTTGTCCCACATCGGAGGAGAGTTAGAACTTAAATGGGTATTTAAGGTGGAACTCTCCATCCTTATTGTTTCATGGAAGCACACACTAAATGTCCTCGCGAAGGGTGCGTAGCACCCTAACTCGCACTCGCACACGCTCGCGCGCGCGCGCATGGCATGGGCGATGAGGGGCGATGAGGCGCAATGTGGCGCTTTGATGGCGCACTTTACACTTCGCATACTCGCATCGCCGCGAGCCACCTTTGTATTTTTGACCACGTGCGCGTGGTGGATTACAGAGGCTGCAAGGACCAAGTGGTAAAGTGACATGCTGGTTCGAGGTGCGTGACGTGGCAGCCCATGCGCGGGTACAAGTGGCACGAAGGCGCGCGGTTGCGCATGGTGCATGGGTCCTGATGTGACGTGCGCGGCGCACCAAAGTGAGCCAAAACGGCGCGACTGTGTGACGTGCTCGTAGAGGCTCACAGGTGACGTGGCACACGCGCGCATGGACCTGAGTCAGTGTGGCGCACGCGCGCATGGCAGTGAGCCAAGAGGACGCACCGCACATGGGCGTGCAGACCTGGGCGCGCGCGCACCAGTGTGACTTGCGCGCGCGCGCGCAGAAGCTTTCAGCATTGAATGACAGTGTAGTTTCAGTTCAGCTTCGTAACTGACGAGTTAACGGTCTTTGACTGAGAATTAAATGACGTATTAAATTGCATTGAAGACGTTTAATGCAATTTAAACCTCTCTTTAATTCTCTTTTGACTGTTTCGACTTAGGAGCTGTATAAATACAACTCCATACACAACTGCAGAAAAAAACACCAGCGATACAACAACAATTCACTTTCTCTCTACAGTTTTTTTTTTCTAATCTCTTTCTTGCAGTTTCAAGGTAACCTTCGGGTTGTAGGCGAACTCCGGCAGGACTACTGCTCCGGCTGTTGTACCCTGGGAAACAAAACGAGTACTCTTGGGAGACTCGGAATTTGTTTTAAGGGAAGCGTGTTGAACACGTACCTCAGTCACTCTGATTCTACTCCTTCTTGTATTTTTGGTTTATTTCAGTTGTATTCGTACTAGTGTTGTTAGCGTTCTTATTTCTGTATTGTAATCGTATTAATAAAATTTGTTTTATTTTATTTTATTTAATTACGCGAACAGCTCCTACATTAAAAAGTAAAGAAAATAACTATTATTTTAATATAAAAAATTTAACATAATAAAAGTATTAAAAACTATATATTATTATAATATTATTACTATATATTATTGTTATACATATTAATTGAAAGGCTTCATGAACAGTAATCAATATTTTTAAGTATTTGTTTTAATTTTTATAATAATATTTTATTTATCATATAATTTGATTTTTATTATATATTATTTGAGAGTTATCATAATACAATATTTTTTAGTAGTTGTTTAGATTTTTTATAATAATATTTTACTCATCATATAATTTGATTTTTTTTCTTATAAGTTGTGTACATCAATTTGTTTTTAAAATTTACCTCAACGTGTTTATTTTTATTTTCAACATTACGATATAAAATTTATTAAAAATAGATGTTGTGTCGCTATCGTACCAAAGCGAACCAAGACTGACCAAACAATATTAGGGTACAAGGTATAGTAGCGGGGAGTTGGGTGTTTGACTTGAGGTCACCGATCAGTGACTATACCGAGTGAAGGAGAGTGTGCGGTGAGTTGGAGAGAGTAAACAAAAATCGGTGATTGTTCACCGATGTGATTGAGAGGAGAGGAGAGAGGAGAGAGAGGCTCAACCAATCAAGTTTTTTTTTAATTGAGGGGTGTTTGACCATACCTTGTGATTGAGTGCAAAATAGGGAGTGGAATGAGGAGTTGACATGGCATAATATTATTGGGTATGATTTCACTCAAACACCCTAGGGTGATTGACTATACCCTCCACCCTTAGTAATGGTACATGTATGTATTTTTATTGTTTTTCGATTTCAATAACTTTTTGTTTGTACAAATCTATCTACGAAGATAAATGAATATCGGTACCAATTCCGTGACAATCTTAACTGGTCGATATAGTTCAAACAATATCAGTGCATGTACAATGATCATTTTTATTATTTTCGATCAATATGAATACATGTTGATTTCTACACGAGTTAATTATCATACAGGTACTGTAACGAACCGAACCAATATTCGTTGAACGTCTATAGTAACGTACCGCCGCAACGCGCAGGAAAATTACCTAGTTACTATTACTATATATTACTTTACTATATATTAATAAATAAATTGAAATGATTAGTGAATAACTATTTTTATAATATTAAAATAATAAAAGTATTAAAAAATTATTAATTATTATAATATTATATTAAAATATTAAAAGTTATTAAAAAAGTTATATATTATTATGATATTAAAATCACTATTCATTTCAATTCGTTTAGTAATATATAGTAATGTGTTTATTTAGCAATTAGGTAAACATACACGTATGTGTAGTAAATGTGTTTTTGTAGAAAGTGGTTAAAGCTTTGAGACATTATTTAACCCAATGTGTTTATTTAGCAATTAGGTAAACGTACGTGTGTGTAGAAGACAAAGCTATGGAATCAATGTTGCACACCTCTTTTTGAAAGAAAAAAACTTGCATTTTGTAAAACTATGTTAGACTATTGGGGTGTGGAGGAGGTTAGTGAATGATGCCTCTTCACATTAACATTAAAGGAGGATATTTTTTCAAGGATGGACCAAGGGGTGGTGAAGGATGGGTCTCCCTCAATATATATATATATGTGTGTGTGTGTAAAATAATATATAATAATAAACCTTTTAATTTAATGTATATTAATAGTACATTGTCCTTATTTTAAATCAATAAACAAAACCCCGTTTCTTTTTCAAATCAACAATAAACTAAACCATTTAAAAAGTCCCTCTGTCATCACATGCTTCATCTTCTTCATCGTCCTTTTCTTTTCAAAAACCAGAGCTCATCGGAAAAATGTTAACATTATGCATCTTCATTTTTCTCTTTCGTTTTACCCACACTACATAGACAACTAGAAGGGTCAAAATGGAAAGATGAAAAAGGCAAAAAAAAAAAAAAGCAAGTGGCCCGGCTTGGGCGTCGAGAAGAAGACGGGGACGACGAGGACAGGCCTAGGGGCGGTGTGCAGGCCTGGCGCCGCACCGAGCCTGTGACACCTGTGTCACTTCAATCATCAAACAAATACCAAATCAATGAAATATTGTGTTTCATACTTGGGATTTGTATAAATATGTGTATCATTGACACATATCAATTCTTGTTCGATTTCAAGCTTTAAATCGCTTTCTGGAAGGTTATACGCGAACTGATGCGTAAATATAACCAGTTTAATGCAACAAACACTCCGGAACAGTGACAAAGGCTTAACATACCTTAAATAACCTTTACATAACTTAGAAATAAGTTTTGGAGGGTTTGGTGTAGCGAAATCAAGTTTATTCGATCAGAGGGACTATTTACGTCAAACTGCAAAAGTATACCGAATCGAATGATAACGTGTCACACCCGCTCGTAGCGGAAGCGCGAGGTGTGATCTGTGTGGTTTTCATTGCATAAATATCGATGTACATGAACAAACTATATGAATAAAACATACTCCATTGCCATTACATAAGTGTTTCAAAAGATTACAACATAAGTTTAGTGTGTCGGTTACAAACCATTAACATAAAAGTAAAGTGTTATTGTTTCATACATCAACATGAAAATAAACTACTAAGGTTTTAACCATCATATTTCCGCAAAGAGGCGGAATATAATAGTTAAACCCTCCAAAAGATGGCATGGAGTTCTGGTACTTGTTATCTTGACTAAGAATCCCGACATGGTCCATTAATTCCCTGAAATACATGTTAAGTTTGGAAAACATCAACAAAAGTTGGCGAATTCATGCAGTTTAGTTCTAAAAGATGTATTTAAAATGTAAGTTGTAGTATGTAAAGCGTCAATGAAATCGTTGATCATTAATGTTTTGCAAGGACATTAATATGTGTGACGAAAAAGGAAGCAATCCAACCCTAGACGATTTTTATGTCGACTCCTATCGACTGGGACACAAAAGCACTCTTCTGTATGGGTCCACGACCAAGAGTGGGGCTCGCCAAAACCCATTAGATCTAACCACTTGTACCTAGGTCCAAACTGGATTAATGGTGCTTAGATGTATAACCCTAATCCGCACATGATCTAAGGTGTTTCATTCCCTAACTTTAACATACGATTGAACATGTATCTTCCCCGATAGTTGTAAAACATTTAAATGAATAGGGGACATGAACTCACAGTATTGCATCCGTGTATGGTACGTGTTCGTGATCTTACGCGTGGTCGTCCGGAACGATGTTGCGACCTACAAATGTTCTTATATATGTTAGACACTTCGGTCTTTGTAAATGACGTGAGTACAAGTCTTCTGTCTTAACTGTGTAAGACTTGTATGTCTTTGTTGTTCGTCGAACTGTGTATTAGATGTATGAATTGTTAAACTGTTATATACATATTTCACCAAATATATATATATATATATATATGAAATCTTGTATCTTGTAAGTTGTATAGTCGGATCTAGTCCTCTTGATTTCGTGTCTTATATGTATCAATTGTATACTTGTATTTTCACTAATGGTGTTATTGGGCCGAGCCCATGTTTTCATGTTATTGGGCCCCAAATAGTGTTGGGCTTAAATAGTATTAGGCCTAAATAGTGTTGGGCCTAAATAGTATTGGGCCTAAATAGTGTTGGGCCAAAATAGTGTTGGGCCAAAATAGTGTTGGGCCTAAATAGTATTGGGCCAAAATAGTGTTGGGCCTAAATAGTGTTGGGCCTAAATAGTGTTGGGCCTAAATAGTATTGGGCCTAAATAGTATTGGGCCTAAATAGTATTGGGCCTAATGTTATTGGGCCTTGGCCCATATATTTGGTATTGGGCTTAGCCCATGAGTTTATGTTAAGCCCATTATGAAGATAAGCCCATTAAGAAGTGTAAGCTCATTTGTATAAAATAGCCCATTAAGAAGTGTAAGCCCATTTGTATAAAATAGCCCATTTGAAAGTATAAGTCTTTCATTTTTATAAAATTCACTAAGTATACTTTTTAGTAAATAAAAACATAATAGTTTTTATAAGTTTCAAAATGTCCGAATTTTGTTAATGGTAACGAAATTTTGGTATCCGCGTCGAAAGATCGCCTAACGTCGTAGTAAGTCCTCGGATTGGCGATATGTTCATAGGTTCGTCCGTCGTCCGATTTGACCATAATTTGTATCCGATTATTCGGATCGTCCGTAACTCGTTTTTAAGGCGTATCTATATGAAATCTTGTAAGACTTTAATTATTATGTATCATGTGTTCATTATCACCATTGTAATCAAGTTCCTATCTTTGATATATATAACTAATACATCAAGTAACACATAGCACTTACGTTGTTAAATTAATCAAATATATATTTTCTCAAAATATATATTTATAACTAACTTTGTTTTTATAAAAAAAACCATTCTTTAAATCTTTTTAAATCTTGTAAAGGTGTAGCCAAAAATGATGGTTTTGTTAACATATAATTTATAAGGAAATTTGGCCATATAACCTTTGTATTTTCAACTTTACCATGTTTAATCAACATATCATTTTCTTTTCAATTCAACATCAATTTACTCATAACTTTCATAAACAATACACATGAGATTTATAACATAACCTCATCAAGATGATCTCAAAATCATGTAGGATTTTTGGTATGATCCTTTCATATGTTTATTAGTTCAAAAACCAAGTTTACTTCTAGTTTTAACAACTTTTATAAAAATCTCATGTTGTATGTTACTTTACTTATTTTTTTTTATAATCTTGTAAAAGTCTTGTTTTTAAATAAAAACCTTAAATAATTTAACTACACCATAAATTATGATAATCCATTTATCTTTTAAGTTTAACAAAAAACCCTTTAACATATTCATGTATACTTGTTAGATCATATTTTTTTTTTTAAAACATTATCTAACAAGTTATTCATATCATAATCATCATAACAAGATCAAATATGCAAATAACAAGTCTTAGATCACAACATAAACAAACATATATATATATATATATATCATGATTATTATTTTTGCTTCTTTGTATTTTCATGTTTATTATGTATGATTATTTTGTTATCTCTAGTTATATTAACAATCATAACATAAACAAGTATGAAAATAAGAGATTTAGAAGCTCACTTCTCGCACTAGGATAGGGATGATCTAAGTGATGATTAAGAGCTAAGAAGATGAAGATCTTGATGATTGAAGGTTCTTGAGTGGATGAAAGAGTGTCATTTTTCTTGTAAGTGCTTTAGATCTTCATATGTTCCATAGAAATCCATCTTGATCATGAAGGAGGTGATAAAAAAATGGGTTTTTGAAGATGTTCTTGGTGAAATGGATGAAGATGATGAGAGAGTTTATGTGTGGAAGTAAGGGTGTAAAATGATGATAAAATGGTTAGTAACTTAATATGTAAGTGTTATAATAATTTACCCATTTCATCCACTTGTAACTTAACCAAAAAATATCTAGATATTTAGCAAGTAATTAAGGGGTGTGGGACCCCTTATTTACGGCCCAACATATTGGGGGGGGGGGGGTGCCTTATGTTGTTTTCAAGTGTTAGTAATTTTCAATGGTTCAAAATGTAATGAATTGGTTAAGTGTTTAAGGGTTTAATTGTTTGCAATTTTTCAAGGTGATTCATGACATAAATTGATCATAAACTAGCTTTATTTGGTCAAAAATAATATTCACTAGTTTGCCAAATATGTCAAATTATAGTTCGGATAGTTGTTGAGTGCTCGTTCCGCAAGTAGATAGTCGAAAGGTTAACTTATGAAAGTTGTAGGGAAATTTCGATTATATAAATAAATGATATTCCCTATGTATTTTTATATGAAATTTGTGTTTAAACAACACTTTTTCATCTTGTAATAAAAATAATAATGCTGAATTTTGCGGAAAATTATTGAAATGGTAACTTTTAGCGCTTTTCGGGCAGTTTCTAGTGTTACCGGACATTGGGAAAGCATTAGACCAAACCCTTACATTTCCAATTAGGGTTTAATGTATATTTGATGTTGGACTTTCGTCTGAGTCCTAAAGATGTCATTTAGATGGTTTCTGCAGATCCTGAGTTTTCGTCAGTACGCTAGTTCACTAGGTACTACTCTAGTTGTTTCGATGCATTGTTTACACTGTTTCAAACGTAACTACTAAAAATGAATCATGTGCATCATAAATGAATATTCCATGAGTATTCTTAGATGTATATCATGTAATCATGCAGTTCGAATATTCAAAACACATATTTATATAATGTAATTCGTTGCTTTAAATGTACGTAAATTACCAGAAAGTGGCAGTTGTCACATTCTCCCCCTGTTATTGAGAATTTCGTCCCGAAATTCAAGATTAATTATTCTTTGTAGGAGTCTTCTTAAACAGATGAGGATATTTGACTTTAATTTGGTCTTCACGTTCCCAAGTATATTCGGGTCCGTGACGAGAGTTCCAACGAACTTTTACTAACTTGATACGACTTCTCCGTGTTTTCTGGACCTTCCAGTCCGTGACCTCAACAGGTTCTTCAGTGAATTGGAGTTTGTCGTCAATGTGAATTTCATCCGCAGGGATGATAACGGTTGCTTATGTTGGATTCTTTTTAAGATTCGACACATGAAACGTGTCGTGCACACTGCTAAGTTCATCTGGTAACTTCAACTTGTAGGCAACAGTGCCAATCTTTTCTAAGATTTCAAATGGTCTAATGTAACGTGGGTTAAGCTTTCCACGTTTACCGAACCTCGCTACGCCTTTCCAAGGCGAGACTTTCAACAAGACTTTGTCTCCGACCTCGAACGATAATGGTTTTCGTCTTTTATCTGCATATCTCTTTTGTCGATCGCGAGCCGCTTTGATACGGTCTCGGATCTGAAATTTTTTATCCGTAGTCTCTTGGACTAGTTCTAGACCAATTAATTGACTATCGCCTGTTTCCGCCCAACATAGCGGAGAGCGACACTTTCGACCATAAAGAGCTTCAAACGGTGCAGCTTGTATACTAGTACGGTAGCTGTTATTGTAGGAAAACTCAACTAAAGGTAGACGAGTATCCCAATTGCCGCCTAAATCCATAACACATGCACGAAGCATATCTTCGAGTGTTTGGATTGTCCGTTCGCTCTGGCCGTCAGTTTGTGGATGAAAGGCCGTACTTAGATTCAAATGAGATCCAAAGGCCTGTTGAAATGATTTCCAAATTCTTGAAACAAAACGACCGTCTCGGTCCGAAATGATTGAAATAGGCACTCCATGACAAGCCACTATTTCTTTGAGATAGAGTTCCGCTAGTTTCTCAGTACTATCCTTCTCCCGAATCGGTAAGAAGTGTGCGGACTTTGTCAATCTATCAATGATTACCCATATCATGTCATGGCCTCTTGAGGTCCTGGGTAACTTCGTAATGAAGTCCATCGATATTTGTTCCCATTTCCAAGCGGGAATCTCGGGTTGTTGTAGTAAACCCGACGGTTTCTGATACTCTGCCTTGACCTTCGCGTAGGTCAAGCATTTTCCGACATAGATAGCAATATCCTTTTTGAGGTTAGGCCTCCAATAGTACTCCTTTAAGTCTTGGTACATCTTATCTGATCCAGGATGGATCGAGTACTTTGACCTATGTGCTTCCTCAAAAATAAGATCTCGGAGGCCTCCAAAGAATGGAACCCAAATTCTACCTGCAACGTACAAAGTTCCATCCTCCTTTGGCACTAACCGTTTTTCCATGCCTCAAAGTGATTCTGCTAAAATATGCTCTTCATTGAGCGCTTCTTATTGTGCATTATGAATTCATGCGGTAAGATCTGTGTGAATCGTCATTTCTAGTGCTCGCACTCTTAGTGTTTTAACTCGTTCCTTGCGGCTCAAGGCGTCTGCTACAACGTTCGCCTTGCCCGGATGGTACTTGATTTCACAATCATAATCGTTCAATAATTCAACCCAACGTCGCTGACGCATGTTTAATTCTTTTTGGTTGAATATGTGTTGTAGACTTTTATGATATGTGAAAATAGTGCACTGTGTACCATATAAGTAATGCCGCCAAATTTTCAAAGCAAATACCACCGCGCCTAACTCTAGGTCGCGAGTGGTATAGTTCTTCTCGTGAACTTTTAGTTGGCGAGACGCGTACGCGATAACCTTTTCACGTTGCATGAGTACACAACCCAAACCTTGATGCGAAGCATCACAGTATACCACAAAGTCATCGGTACCGTCGGGTAATGATAAGATTGGTGCAATGCACAACTTGTCTTTAAGAAGTTGAAATGCTGCTTCTTGTTTCTCTCCCCAATCGAATTTCCTGTCAACTGTTTTGGGGTGAAACACATGTGCCTACTTGTTACTTTCGTGCTTTTTATGCTTTTATATCATATACTTGCTATGTTCATTAGTACGCATATAGTACATGATTTCATTATGTTTTGCTATGTATGTTCACTTAGCATGCTAGCACATTGATTTTTATATATTACATTTTGTTGCATATGCTCATCCAGCATATGGACACATTGTTTTACATTTTGAACTGTTTGAGCCGTTTGAAGCTGTTTGATCTATGTGAATTATTTGGACTGTTGGAACCGTTTGGAATTGATTGATTTATGTGAACCGTTTGGAATTGATTAATTGATGTGAATCGTTTGAAACTGTTTGAACCGTTGGGTTAGGGAAGTGATTAGGTAACGGGGCGGGTGTAATGTGTTAAAAACATGGTGGATACGCCGCTGGTACTTCCTATATATAAGTGCTTTTAACACATTATATATCGTTGCGTTATCTAGATCACTTGGGCAAATGTTATCAAAACAAAAGTTATATTAGAAGGTTTTTCTAATAATATATACTATTCGAGTTTTATTACAAAAACGATTTTCGATCTGGGTATTCATAAACAAATGTTTTGGAGTTAAGATTCATGGCATCGAGGTTTATAAATTATAACAAATTTGTTTTAACTTGATTATTTCAATTCACAATATAAACATTTTACAAAACTAAGTTTTCTAATATCAATTAACAAAGTTGTTTGAGTTATTTCAAAAAGGTAAACGAGCCATGAATCTGACACTCACATAAAACCTATGTACTCGACGGCATTTTTATGCTGACGTATTTTCACATGTGTTTCAGGTATCATAGTTTGTGATGATTGATGATGATATTGATGCATGCTCACATAGGAATGGACGAGGCCTTAGTGACTTAATAATAATGGAAGTTAAATTGTTCATGTTTTGTTTTGTTTCTAGTTTCAATACAATGTAATAAACTTAAGTCAATAAAACAGAACTTTTATCCATGTGTTGTGAAACAATGATTCTGTTACGACACTCCCCGACGTTTCCGCCGCGGTTTGTTGTTTTAACGCGGTTGGGGTGTGACAGAGCCGGCCCTAGGTCGACCCCCACACCGCACAGCCTTACTAATATTTTTTGAAAATATTGTTTGTGTAATATTAACGTAAACAGGAGTCACGGTACATAATATGTATCAGTATGTGGTATTTAAGTAATTTAGGGAAGAATGGAAGATTTGTAGTTTGAATTTTCTAGTTTGAGACTTAACTCTTCGTCAATATTGTTACTAATAACTCTATATCTAGCCATCATCACTTTGGTGGGGTAGTAGAGGCTTTGTGCCTTATGGAGAAAGATCAGAGTTCAATTCTTGACATTGGGTAAAATTTGGTGTAATTTAGGAGTAGTGTTAAGTAACCTTTGCCGTTCAAAAAAAAAAAGAATAACTTTATATCTAAATATATCAGTCTTAAATTCCAGAGTTATAAGGTGCTTAGACTATACAGTGTGGGAGGGCTTGAAAAAGGGCGTGAAGCGCTATGTGACTGTCACTTTATTAGCTGTCAAAAAAGTGGTCTGGTGTAAAAAGTACAGGGTTGAAGGGGTAAGGTCCCAAAAACCTCGTTTCGAGCGTTTGGACCATACCACAACCTCGATTTTCTAACCTTCTTTAGACCTTGCGCGGCCGCACACTGGTCCAATAAAGAAGACTTAAGAGAAAAACCACAACTTCACCTTTAACCCTCTTTAGACCTTGCGCGGCCGTACACTGGTCCAACAAAGAGGACACGGAAGAAAGACAACAAACAACACCTGCGCGCCAAAAGGAGATTGATAAATCCTTATGCCTCTCTCATAACAGTCAGGGATAAAAATCCCAATCAACACTCCCGCTTAAATAATGCCCAGACTTAGGGATTATTTACTCAATTGACACCCCACAATAAAGGGTCACACCGGATTATGGCAATAAACCTTCTAGAAGGATTCAATCGTGCAACACCAGATGGTTATAACCGTCTGGAACACGTGTCATCATCTCAGGCCTCCCTGAAATCACGATGATAGCATGGAATTGGAGGAAAACCTCCACTTGCCCACTTTCCACGTGGCAATTCCCCAGCCATGGATCTAAACAGCAATTCGTGTGCACTGACGTCGGATTAAAAAGATTAACGGAAGGATATGTAACTGCTAACGGGGTTAGCATCTTCCGTTAACATTTCATCAACAATTTTTCCCGCCCAAACTCTCGGCTATAAATACAAGAATAATTCAGGTATGAACCTCAAGTTACACACACTTCTTCAATACTACTTCTTCTCCATAAACACATACTTATTCTCACGCCGGAGTTGGGTCAAGGAGAGAACCCCCCTTCTCCCCTTGACGAGGCTAACGGTGTTTTGTTTTGCAGAGTTTACTAGAGAAGGAGATCAGTCGCATCGAATCAAACGAGAGAAACAACCCTTTTATGCAGATCCAAACCCCCTAGATAACTTGATTCCGGTCATTTATCTAGTGTTTCTTCATTGGCGCCCACCGTTTTCCCTGTTTTATCAGTTTTATCTCGTTTCGATTCAGTTTCCCTCATTCTCTGTTTTCACATGGCAGAGAATTCATCATCTCACCCATCAGGTCCTCGATCTGAGTTCGAGGGTTCTATAACCCAAAATACCCAGATCGACGGAATCATGGGAATCAACAAAAGTAACAGTCATTCAGACGAAAAGGGTTCATCAGATCAACTCATAGAGAGAACTCCAGAATACTGGTTTGGCAGGTTCCAGGTTGCTTTAAACACAATTTTTACACAAATTAACAGATCCGAGTCCTTGAACATCAGATCTAGTACTCCGAAAGAAAACAGTGATGAAATCAACACTATAGTATTGGACTCACAGACGCCTAGTCAGTGGGACATCCAATCTGACAGATATGCTAAGATACTTGAACAATCAGGAGACATCAACTATCAGGAAACCGAGCCAAAGCAAATAAGCATGGTGCAAGGAGGCCCTTCACGAAGGCCAAATAAACGAAACCATGATCAGTACTGGAGGGAACAACAAGTTGTGTTTCCTATTGTCTCTGGAGGCCCTCAGGAAGAACGACCAGTAATTATCACTGGCATCTTCGGCCATTACCGAACGGACTATATGTTTATAGATCCAGGGAGCTCGATGGATATCATATATGAGCAATGTTTCAAACAGCTTGATCCAGAAGACAAAGCACATCTAGAACAGGTTGATTTCCATCTCACCGGATTTTGTAATGAAGTTGTATTCCCGTTAGGGCAAATAGCATTCCCTGTAATCCATTATCTTTTCAGGATGATGGGAACAATATAAATACCATTGTTGCGGTATAATACCTCCGTTAAAAAACCACATAAAAAACTTTGGTAAAACTTGTACTTCTTATTTAAGGATAAGAGCACGTCGGTCTCCATATGAGTCTGCTGCTCTAGATACGAGCATCTCAACCTCCATGCGAGTCGGCTGCTCCACATACGAGCACGTAAGTCTCCATACGCGCATGCTCCTTTACTTACGAGCACGTAAGTCGCCATCCGCGCATGCTTCTTGACACATAAGCACGTAAGCCACCACGCGCACATGCTCCTTTACATTTGAGCACGTAAGTCGCCACGCGCGCATGCTCCTTTACATTTAAGCACGTAAGTTGCCATCCGCGCATGCTCCTTTACATTTGAGCACGTAAGTCGCCACGCGCGCATGCTCCTTTACATTTGAGCACGTAAGTCGCCATCCGCGCATGCTTCTTGACACATGAGCACGTAAGCCGCCACGCGCGCATGCTCCTTTACATTTGAGCACGTAAGTCGCCACGCGCGCATGCTCCTTTATATTTGAGCATGTAAGTCTCCATCCGTGCATGCTTCTTGACACATGAGCACGTAAGTCGCTACGCGCGCATGCTCCTTTACATACAAGCACGTAAGTCGCCATACGCATGTTTCTTTACATTTGAGCACATAAGTCGCCATCCGCGCTTGCTAAGTCGCCATACGCGCATGCTTCTCTACATTTGAGCACTCGTCATCCGCGCTTGCTCCTTTACATACAAGCACGTAAGTCGCCATCCGAGCTTGTTCCTTGACATACAAGCACGTAAGTCGCCATACGCACGTTTCTTTACATTTGAGCACATAAGTCGCCATCCACGCTTGCTAAGTCGCCATACGCGCATGCTTCTCTACATTTGAGCACTCGCCATCCACGCTTGCTCCTTTACATACAAGCACGTAAGTCGCCATCCGCGCTTGTTCCTTTACATACAAGCACGTAAGTCGCCATACGCGCATGCTCCTTTACATTTGAGCACGTAAGTCGCCATCCGCGCTTGCTCCTTGACACATGAGCACGTAAGTCGCTATCCGAACATACTCCTTTAAATCGCCATACGAGCGAGCACACATACACTTGCTCCTTTACATACGGGCAACCCTGACAATCCATGGAAATACGCTAGTACAAATAGCAACTGTTGCAACCAATCAACGAGCACCAAGTTTTGCACAACCAATTCTCACGATGAGCAATCACGTACTATTCACTATCTCTACATCCCTACTCATAGTTAAAGACGGATACAACTAGCGTGATCAACAACTATTCCTCACACCGGGAACACACAACAACTAGCCAAGCTATTCAACAAGTCAGACTTATACAGGCAAGGTATTTTTTCGATTTCACTTTATTGGCCCCGCGCCCTATTAATGCAAAAATTATCTTTACATGTTATTGTTTGTTACATATTGCATGTAATTCCTTTGGTATACGCGAAAACAGTATGGTGAACATTGTAAGCCTCATGAACGGTCTAAAAAAGAGCAAGCCCCGCGCACAGTCTAGACTTACGTTCGCACATGAGCACAATACCATTTTCATTCGCTCTACCTAAACAAAGTAATTATACACATGCAACATATTGTAACTCAAACATAAATCAATAAACACAAAACATGAATGCATAACATTGCATCAACAAGGGGAAGTTACTAGTGCAGCAAGGCACCTTTAGCAGCAGAACAGCAAAATGTTCTTTACAAAATAAACACCAAAAAACATAACTGAAGCCTCATCAGAGGTATACAGTACTTCCCGAACACCCTAACAAGGGGGAACAACAGCCAGCTCAATCTCCCCATCAACAACTGGTATCCCTTCATTCCCAGAGGAAGGATCAGAATAACACCTGTTTCGACGCCGCCGGTACACAAGCAAAGGCTGATCTTTCCGGTTAACCGAAAGATACTCCTTCAAAGCATTAGCAAACAATCCAATGGCCCATCCATCATCAATACCCTTAGAAGAAGGGAAGCCACCATTGGTATCTACCAGTTTCGGAGGACCTGGATCCAAAAGTCCCTTGCCTCCGACGATTACTTTCAACGTCGAGTTAGCAAGGAGGAGCAAACCTTCCGCCGCATCATAAACTTTCAAAACTTTGGAAAGCCTCCGAAAACGAGAGGATCGGCGAGTTTCCATATTGCCAAAATTGGTAAAAATGCACACTCCCCACATGTATATATAATAAGGAAAATAAATATCGAGAATCGATAAGAGAGGGCAATAGAACCCGTAATGATTAGCTATCAAATCATCTTCCTCTAAACGGCGC
The DNA here is from genome assembly GCA_030545235.1 of Helianthus tuberosus. NCBI lineage: Eukaryota > Viridiplantae > Streptophyta > Magnoliopsida > Asterales > Asteraceae > Helianthus > Helianthus tuberosus. Next base: position 106,342,784 of record CM060408.1, read on the forward strand.
TACCAGAAAAACGTCATATCTCGTTTGCACATATTCCAAAAAAGAGAAGATGAAAAGGTACTACATGTATTCATGTTTTATTTTTCAAATAACGTCATAAACGTCAGATCATGGCAAAGCAGGTCAAATAAAAGAAGAAAACTCACAAGTTTTCTTCAAAGATTTTTCGAAAACCAAAAAAATGCGAAAGTGTATCTTCTCATAATTTTTTTCCACTTTCGCGCCCAAAACCCTGTAGAAAAAAGCATTTCTCTCTCATAGTCCAGTGCTCCACTTATTTGCATAAGAGCAACACTAGAATGGGGGGACTTGAAGGGGTAAGGTCCCAAAAACCTCGTTTCGAGCGTTTGGACCATACCACAACCTCGATTTTCTAACCTTCTTTAGACCTTGCGCGGCCGCACAGTGGTCTAATAAAGAAGACTAAAGAGAAAAACCACAACTTCATCTTTAACCCTCTTTAGACCTTGCGCGGCCGCGCACTGGTCCAACAAAGAGGACACGGAAGAAAGACAACAAACAACACCTGCGCGCCAAAAGGAGATTGATAAATTCTTGCGCCTCTCTCATAACAGACAGGGATAAAAATCCCAATCAGCACTCCCGCTTAAATAATGCCCAGACTTAGGGATTATTTACTCAACTGACACCCCACAATAAAAGGGTCACACCGGATTATGGCAATAAACCTTCTAGAAGGATTTAATCGTGCAACACCAGACGGTTACAACCGTCTGGAACACGTGTCATCATCTTAGGCCTCCCTGAAATCATGATGATAGCATGGAATTGGAGGAAAACCTCCACTTGCCCACTTTCCACGTGGCAATTCCCCAGCCATGGATCTAAACAGCAATCCGTGTGCACTCACATCGGATTAAAAAGATCAACGGAAGGAAATGTAACCGCTAACGGGGTTAGCATCTCCCGTTAACATTTCATCAACAAGTTTTCCCGCCCAAACTCTCGGGTATAAATACAAGAATAATTCAGGTATGAACCTCAAGTTACACACACTTCTTCAATACTGCTTCTTCTCCATAAACACATACTTATTCTCACGCCAGAGTCGGGTCAAGGAGAGAACCCCCCTTCTCCCCTTGACGTGGCTAACGGTGTTTTGTTTTGCAGAGTTTACCGGAGAAGGAGATCAGTCGCATCGAATCAAACGAGAGAAACAACCCTTTTATGCAGATCCAAAGCCCCTAGATAACTTGATTCCGGTCATTTATCTAGTGTTTCTTCAAGGGTGAAATGTGGCGTGAAAGGGTGATGTTGTTACATTCCCAAAATTTTTATTTAGAAAATTTAAAATAAAGTATATAAAAACTTATATTATTAAACGGGTAGATCGTGGTTAAGTTGACTCTTAGAAATATGAAGTACCTAAACGAGCCTAGGAACCATTTAATAATTTAATACATTATATTTGGACTTACTCCGTTTTTAATGAAACTTAGACCAAAATGTAGATAAAAATATTCTCGTTATAATGGCATATCCATCATTTTATAAAACGTCATATTTTGGAAGTAATAAGTGCCAAATAAGTGAAGCAGTTAAATTAATTATAAATATAATAATAAAATAAATTTATGAGTTATAAACTAAAAATACTTACGTAAAGTAAATGCATGAACATTAATTTGTAAAATCAATATTCATGAAAATCAATATGCATGAAATTCAATACGCATGAAAATCAAAATTGGTACAGGCAGGTATACGTGTAAGGAATTGATGAAAGTGTACGTGGCCAATTGTGGAGAATTATAGTAAACTTTGTGTGAACTTCAAGTCAACCAAATGTAGTATAAATAGATGGTGGCTTCAACCTTCGAAGTTGTTCAGCCTTCCCCTCGGTCACTCCGTCTCTTTAGTAATTCTCATTTTCTTTAGTAATTCTCATTTTCTTTAGTAATTCTCATTTTCTTTAGTAATTCACCCCTAAATCCTACAAAGCTCTGCCCCGTTTTAAGTGTTTTAACCCCTGATCACTGATACCCTGTCCGATTGATCTAGAACCCCGTAACACATGTCAAGGCTCTGCCTGACTAAGTCCGTTGGGGTTCTGTCTCGTGACGTAGGGATAAAGTTGAATTGGGTTACTACACTTAATGCGAGTGCATTATATATTTTATTAAATAGTTCAGGAGTTATACCCAAAATATAACAACCCTCCTAAAACACTCATGACACCCGTACACATCCTAAAATATACTCCGTATACGAAAACCGGTCTTAAAAGACCTTTATATAATTAAAAATAAAATAAAAACAATAATTTAAGTCTGTCGCGGGCCGCGACAGACTGCTCCAAGGTTTACGCGGGGCGCTACAACCTGGCTACAAGGCTTAACCTGGTGCCGCCACGTGGCAGGCGCGTGTCAAAGCTACAAGGTCAACTCAGCAGCCCTATGCGAGACACGTGGTCTCTCGCGGGCCGCGTAAGCCCCCTCCTCATCTATCGCAGGGCGTGACAGACCCCCTGAGCAGCCCTATAAATTGGAACGATCGGATTCATTTGGAATTCGTTCAAATCTCGTACTCTCTCTCAAAATTCTGAATTATAGAAATAATATTCGGGCATTATATCCCCTAAATAGCAACGCTCTGCCTCGTTGTAAGTATTTTAACCTGGTTACGTATTAGATACGCTGTGTCACACCCCGACCACGTGAGACAACGAAACGTGGCGGAAACGTCGGGGAGTGTTGTAACAGAATTAATTGTTTCAAATCCATGGCAATTGAAGTTTCGTTTTATTAATCAAACATGAGAGTTTACATTGTTTTAAACAAGAAACAAAGAGCACATAACATAAATTAACTAGTTCTTGTCTTGTTTTAAGTCACTAAGGCACAGGTCCGCCTAAGTATGTCTTGATAAGTCCTATGCATCATCTCCTGAAAACACATGTGAAAATAGGTACGTCAGCATAAAAATGCCTGTGAGATACATAGGTTTTGTGAAATCAGAATTCATGACTTATGTTTCAGAAAATGTTTAGTCATGAACCTTGTAATTTGCTTTGTCTTGTAAATCATTTGAAAAACGATAAGATCAGATGATATGTATAAATAAGAGAATAATGTATGGTTAAATGAATAACCATGTAAAATGAGTTTGTATAAGATAAGTTGTTTGTAAATCAATATCTTGAGAAAAGTATGTTATTTGTATAAGATGTTATATGTCTCAAATTGAAATGATTCAAATAACGCTACAATATGTGATACCATACAAACACTTATATATAGGAAGTACCAGCGGCGTATCCACCATGCTTGTATCATATTACATACGCCTCGTTACTTAAATCACTTACTCAAACCAAACCACCAAGATGTAATGTTTAACAATTGTAGAAATGTTTATGTATAGTCATATGTCTATTGTCAAATGTAAATCATGTCAACATATACAACTGGTTCACACGGTTTAATAGTTACAAACGGTTCATATAATCAAAGGGTTACGACGGTTCACATAGTCAAATGGTTACAACGGTTCAAAATGTAGTATAATGTGTTCATATGCTGGATGAGCATATGCAACAGAAATGCAATGTAAAACAATGTACTAAGTATGCACGAAATGGACATACATAGCATAAGTGTAATGTAAAACAATGTACTAAGTATGCACGTAATGGACATACATAGCATAAGTGTAATGTAAAACAATGTACTAAGTATGCACACAATGGACATACATAGCATGAAATGTAATGTAAAACAATGTACTAAGTATGCACTCAATGGACATACATAGCATGAAATGTAATGTAATGTAAATCATGTACTATAGATGTACTAATGAACATAGCAAGCATATGATGTGAAAACAGGAAAGCACGAAAGTAACAAGTAGGCGCATGTGTTTCACCCCAAAACAGTTTGGAAAACAGTAAAAGAGGGGTCTATGTACTCACTTGAGATTGCTTAGTAGTCCTTGAGTAACAACCAAACAATGCTAGAGATCACGGATATCAAACGACACCTAATATAGGTAACTATGTTAATATACCGGACCTAAATCGGAGGATTGGATAGAATGAGGGTTCGTAAACCAAACGAGTATGGAGACTCGTGTAATATGGTTTAACAAAGCCCATATACTAAAATGAAACCTAACCTAAGTGCTTACGACCCATTACGACCCGTTTAGGTAGCTTATGCTACTTTAACGCGTCGTTCGCGTGAAACGCGTTCGGAGCGCCTAAGCCAACGTTAAGGCCCTAAAATGATGCCTAAACATTGTGGACATGAAACATGCTCAAAAATATGTCGGATGTCAGTTCGTTTGGTCGTACGATCGCGATGTTCGCTTAATTAGGATGGAATGCGCATAAGCGCGAAAAACGATCCAAATGACGCGACGAATGGATTTTTCTTATGCCAAACACTAAAATAAAATATTTTAGTGCTTACATAAATTTTTGGATGTCCGGATGTATTCAGAACGTAAGTTATGGGCGAAAATGCAAACTTGTGCACTTTTTGACACTTTTAGTCCCTGAATGACCCAAAAGTTTATTTTAGCACACCGAACCCCTCAAATCCTATTTCTAAGCTATGTAAAGGATCTTTAGGGTATGTTTAACTTATGGTCATGTTCTGGAATGTCTGTTACAGTTCAAATTGGCATACTTTCGCAGTTTGTCAACTTTAGTCCCTGTAAGCGATTTAACTTGATTTTGCCATACCAAAGCCTTCAAAACTTATTTCTAAGTTATGTAAAGGTTATTTAAGGTATGTTATGCCTATTTCACTATTACAGAGTGTTCGTTGCATTAAACTGGTTATATTTACGCATCAGTGCGCGTATAACCTTCCAGAAAGCGATTTAGAGCTTGAAATCGAACAAGAGTTGATATGTGCAAAAGATACACATATTTATACAGATCCCAAGTATGAAATAAAATATTTCATTGGCTTGGTATTTTTTTGATGGTCGCAGCGACCCAGGTGTCACAGTCTCCCTTACTTTAGGAAATTTCGTCCCGAAATTTATTCGTAGGAGTCTATCTGTGACTTTGTGTCAGATAACCACTAGAGATATGCAAGACATAATCCTGTCATTTCCTTAACGGACATTCTTCAGAACGAAAATGAACAGACAGAGTCATTTTCCTCAACGAGTATTCTTCAGAAGCGGAAAGGAAGGAATAAACAAACGGGGATTCATTTCCTCAACGGACAATCTCCAGAAACGTAAAATGAACTTACGGAGTCATTTTCAACGGGTGCTTCATCAGAAATGGAAATGAAAAGGAGAAACAAACGGATATTCATTTCCTTAACGGACAATCTTCAGAAACGAAAAATGAACTTACGGAGTCATTTTCAACGGGTGCTTCATCAGAAATGGAAATGAAAAGGAGAAACAAACGGATATTCATTTCCTCAATGGACAATCTTCAGAAATGAAAAATGAACTTACGGAGTCATTTTCAACGGGTGCTTCATCAGAAATGGAAATGAAAAGGATAAACAAACGGATATTCATTTCCTCAACGGACAATCTTCAGAAACGAAAAATGAACTTACGGAGTCATTTTCAACGGGTGCTTCATCAGAAATGGAAATGGAAATGAAAAGGATAAACAAACGGATATTCATTTCCTCAACGGAAAATCTTCAGAAACGAACAATGAACTTACGGAGTCATTTTCAACGGGTGCTTCATCAGAAATGGAAATGAAAAGGAGAAACAAACGGATATTCATTGTGACAACTACCACTTTCGGGTAATTTGCTTACATTTAAAACAGTGATTTACATTATACAAGCATGTGTTTTGAATATTCTGACTGCATGATTACATGGTATACATCTTAGAGAACTCATGGAATATTCATTGGTTATTACACATGATTCATTTTCATTGGGTACATTTGAAATAGTGCAAACAATTCACCGAAACAACTAGAGTAGTGCCTAGTGAACTAGAGTGCTGACGAAAACTCCGGATTCGCAGAAAACATCTAAAATGACATCTTTAGGACTCGAGTGAGAGTCCAATATCATTTATATATTAAACCCTATATGGGAATACAAGAGTTCGATCAATAATTTACCAATGCCCGGTAGCACTAAAAACTGTCCGAAACGCGCTAAAAATGACCATTTCATGAATTGTCCGCAAAATTCAGCAATTGTATTTTTAATACAAGATACAAAAATTGATGTTTAGGCACCAATTTCATATAAATATACTTATGGAATATCAATTTCACGCATAACGGAAACTTTTCTTACAACTTCCTTAAGTGTACTTTTCGACAATTTACTAGCGAAGCGAGCGTTAAACAACTAGCCGAATTATATTTTGGCACAACTAGCGAACTAGTTAATATTTTTTTTTGGTCTTGCGAGGCTAGTTTATGGTAATTACAAGTCTCGAATCATCTCGGAAAATTGCAAACCCTAAACACCAAAGTACTTACATTTTTCCTATTCTTGAGAAATCTAAAAAAATAACTAAGTTATTTTACCACATGAGACCCCCCCCCCCACCTTGTAACCGTGAACAAGGGGGTCCCACCCCTTGTTTATGTTTGTAAAATATCTTGTTAATTACTAAGGGTTGCAAGTGGAGTAAGTTGGTGAATTATTTCAACACTTAGCCATTAAGACTTAACCTCATTACTTCACATTCTTATCCATCACCAACCAAGAACACTCTCACATCTTCATCTTTTTTTTCTCAAGAACACATCAAAAACCCAATAATTTTTATCATTTTTCTTATGAACAACATGGATTTCTTTGGAACATGAAGTGATCTAAAGCTCTTAGAAGTGAAAGGAAGAAGTTTCATCCATACAAAAGTGTTCTAGCACCAAGATCATCATCTTCTTTATTCTTAATAATCTCTAAGATCATCCCTAGCTTAGTGCTAGAAGTAAGCTTCTATTTTTTTTTTATACAAATTATGTTTATGATTGTTATTATTATTGATAATAACCATATATAATCATACATAATGAACAAGAAAAATACCAAGAAGCAAAGATAAAAATTATCATATAATTATGTTTGTTTATATTGTGATCTTAGACATGTTATATGCTTATTAGATCTTGTTATGATGATTATGCTACAAATAAAGTGTTAGAAGATGTTGAAAGATATGATCTAAAAATTATACATGTTTATGTTAAAGGGTTTAACATAAAGGATTAGATGGATGATCATATCTAGTGATCTTGTGAAAGTATTAAGGGTTTATATTCAAAAACAAGACTTTCACAAGATTATAAAAATTAACATACAACTAAAGATTTTTATAAAAGTTGTTAAAACTAAAATGTAACTTGGTTTTTGAACTTGTTAATATATGAAATGATCATGGTTAAAACCCTACAAGATTTGGATATCATTTTGATAATTTCATGTTATAAAAGTCTCATATGTTTAGTGATGATGTTGGGTAAATTGTTGGTGATTTGATTAAGAAAATGATATGTTTAATGAAACATGGTTAAGACAAGAATACAAAGGTTATATGGCAAATTTTTTTTTATAAAATCTTTATTTTATAAAATAACAACATTTTTGGGTAAATCTCTACAAGATTTAAAAAGGTTATTAAAGAATGGTTTACAAAATAAAAGACAAGGAAAATATATATTTTTTTTTAGAAAAATATATATTTGTTTACTTTAAACAATTTTTGTGTGATATATACTTGGAGTATTAGATATATATATCATGATAGGAACTTGAATATCATGTCAACTTTAAACTCAAAACACGTTATAACAAAAGTCCTACGAGACTTCACATAATAACGCCTTAAAACGAGTTACGGACGATTCTATAATCGGACACCAAATATGGTCAAAATGAACGACGGACGACTACTTAAGCTAATTGCCAATCCGGGGAGTTACTACGACGTTAGACGATCTTTCGACACGAAATATAAATATACTATCGATAACAAATTTTCGGATGTTTATAAACTTATAAAAGCTAGTGTGTTTTTATTTATTAACATCTATACTTAGTATTTTTATAAAAATGTGTTTATAAAAATGAAAGACTTATACATATAACAAATGGGCTTATTATAACTAATGGGCTATTTTTATAAATGGGCTTATTTTACTTAATAGACTATTTTTACAAATGGGCTACTTACACTTAATGGGCTTAGTTTTCTTAATGGGCTTATACTTCATAATGGGCTTAACATAAACACATGGGCTAAGCCCAATACAAACATATGGGCCAAAGCCCAATACTATACAAGCCCAACACTATTGAGGCCCAACACTATTGAGGCCCAACACTATTTGAGGCCCAACACTATTGAGGCCCAACACTATTGAGGCCCAACACTATTTGAGGCCCAACACTATTTGAGGCCCAACACTATTTGAGGCCCAACACTATTTGAGGCCCAACACTATTGAGGCCCAACACTATTTGAGGCCCAGCACTATTTGAGGCCCAGCACTATTTAAGCCCAATAACTTGAAAACATGGGCTTGGCCCAATGATACCATTTTTGGAAACACAACTATACAAGTGATACACATAAGACACGAGATTCAGCGGACGAGATCCGACTATACAACTCATTCATCGAATACACAGTTAACAAACATTTGAACAACTCATACATCGAATACACAGATAACAAACAGTAAAGACATGCAAGTCTTACACATACTCAATACACAAGACTTGTACTCAGGTTCTTTTCAAAGACCGAAGTGTCTAACAAAAATAAGAACGTTTGTAGGTCGCCACGCTATACAGGACGACCGCACGTGAGGTCTTATTTTACATCTATTTTCAGGACGCGATACTGTGAGTTCATGTTCCCCTATTCATTTAAATGTTTTACAAACTTTACAACTATCGGGGAGGATACATGTTCAGGGTATGTTAAAGTTAGGTAATGAAACACCATAGATCATGTGCGAATTAGGGCCATACTATAAGCACCATTAATCCAGATTGGACCAAGGAACAAAGGCTTAGATCTAATGGGTTTTGGCGAGCCCCACTCTTGGTCATGGACCCCTACGGAGAGTGCGTTTGTGTCCCAGTCGATAGGAATCGGCATAAAATCGTCTAGGGTTGGTTTGCTTCCTTTTTCGGCACACATATTAATGTCCTTGCAAAACATTAATGATCAACGATTTCATTGACGCTTTACATACTACAACTCACGTTTTTCATACATCGTTTACAACTAAACTGCATGAATTCACCAACTTTTGTTGATGTTTTCCAAACTTAACATGTATTTCAGGGAATTAAAGGACCATGTCGGATTTCCCAGTCAAGATAGCAAGTACAAGAACTCCATGCCATCTTTTGAAGGGTTTAACTATTATATTTCGCCTCTTTGAGGAAATATGATGGTTTAAATCTTTGTAGTTTATTTCAAGTTAATGTATGAAACAATAACGCTTTACTTTCATGTTAATGGTTTGTAACCGACACACTAAACTTATGTTGTAATCTTTTGAAACACTATGTAATGGCAATGGAGTATGTTTTATTCATATAGTTTGTTCATGTACATCGATATTTATGCAATGAAAACCAGACAGATCACACCTTGCGTTTCCGCTACGAGCGGGTGTGACATTCATTTTCTCAACGGACAATCTTCAGAAACGAAAAATGAACTTACGAAGCATTTTCAACGGGTGCTTCATCAGAAATGGAAATGAAAAGGAGAAACAAACGGATATTCATTTCCTCAACGGACAATCTTCAGAAACGAAAAATGAATTGACGGAGTCATTTTCAACGGGTGCTTCCTCAAAAACGAAAATGAATAGAGTTAACTTCTAGACACATGACAAAACTCGATGTGGTTTCTGTGCACTAAATTCCATAATTATGTATGCATCCATAATTACGTAATTCCTTGCACAGTCCGCACAGTTTGTCTTGTAATGTTTAGGGGAGGAAAATCAAACCTGTGATGAGGGTGACTAGACTACCATAGGGTCCTTTTAATTAGATTGATAGATGATCTTATTAATTTGGCCACCAAGGAGTCATTTCAGCTATATCATCACATGATGTTCCTAACCAGATTTTTGGATCAATCTGTTTAACTAGACCACTCAAGGGGTCTAATTATGGAGTAGTACTTTATAACCCAAGGGACTTAACTACAACGTAGAAGTCCATTAAGGATTTTAGATAACAAAAACTTGGATTACACCAAAAACATAAAAGGGAACACATAAGCACATAATCACCTAGTTGCTTAACTCAGTTATTAATTTGTTATTAACTTGTTATCGATTGAAAATGGATATGGAAACCAGTCGATGGACTTCAACATCCTTAAACATCTATTTGAAAAGATAGAATGATTTTCCAACAATTTGATTTCTGATTACAAGGAATCACCACATTCGAATTAAGGTATACAACAATTAAGGACTTACGGAAATACCCTTAGGTACCCTATTAAGGATTTATAGTGGTACTTTGGGTATTCGTCCAGTGTTGTAACTTGCGCCTTGTACTTCGTATCCTTGGATGAAACGGGTACTTAGGAATTTCGTGGAAAACGCAAGAGATCATAGAATGGGAAAATTTTGGGGGTAGTTTGTTCTTCAAGGAATACGGTTCCTTGATTGTCGGTATGGTAAGGGATATGTTGTTTATACATGCAACCACATAAATACATTGCAATGTAAATAAAAGATTTATTTATAAACAACGATAACAACTGTTTCTTGGACCTTGACAACAAAAGAAAATAATACATAAGACGTGATTATTTCTAAACGATGTTGTCTTCTAGTCAGTCAGATGCTCATCCCTGTGCTGGATTTGCATTAGCAAGCTTTGGGCAATTTCTTTGGAAATGACCCATCTCGCCACAGTTGAAGCAAGAACCTGGTAGAAAACGACCTTGGGCAGGATTGTTGCCAGCTTGGTTTGGTGCAGCTGTAGCTGGGCAGACTCTTGCTGTATGGCCTATAAGTCCACAAGTTTGGCATTTGTGGCACTTTACGTTGGCATGATGATGGAGGCTACATTGGTTGCACAAGGGTGCAGTTCCATTGTATGGCTTCCTAGCAGGGGGTTGAGCTGGTTGGTTGGGGACGGCTTGATCATTGTGAGTAACCATGGCGAAGTTCTGAGAAGCCTTTTGCTTCTTTGACTTCTTAGGAGATCCAGTCAGTTCATCCATGGTCTTTGATTCCTCGATTAGTTTTGATTCCTCGACCGGTTTCTTGTCACCTTTCCTGAAAAGTTTACCTTTCCTGATCTTTGATTCGGTCAAGGTTGCAGATAGCTCAATGGCCTGTCTAACTGTAGTAGGGTTGCTACCAGTCACAATGTCTTGTATTGAGTCAGGGAGACCATCAATGTATTTTTCGATCGCCTTATCCAAAGGCGTAACCATGGTAGGACACAACAGGCTCAGCTCCTCATATCGATCAGTATATGCTCGATGTTCACTGTCACACCCCCAAAATACCACCTAGGGAATGTCCATGTTAGGCGTGCGACATACCAATAACGAGCCACTAATTACATTGAACGCGTACAAGTTTCAAAATAAAATCCTTAATTATTAATAAAAATACCATCAATAAGTTTAAGTGAAAACCAAAGTATTCAGCGGAAGCAAAATTAAACAGTTTCAAAACCAATGTATAGTATCAAGAAATCAATTACATGGATCCCTCCAGTCGACCCATGACCACTCCAGCTACTCCAGACAGCAAGTTCCAATGCAAAATATCTAACGAGCTACAAGCATGCAAACAAGTGTGTCAGACAACGCTGGTGAGTTCAAAGTTTTGTTAACGTGTTTAGATACCAGTTACCAGATTAAAGCGTTTCACAGATTCGATGATTTGATTTGATGTTTCGTCGTTTTGATGTTGTTATTACTCGATAACCGAATAGCTACAAGATATGTGATTGCCCAACCCCAATGTCTCTATCAAAACATTGGTCATGCTTTAAGGAAATTAGTTCACGACCGTCCTCCCCGGTACGATGTGAGGGTGCCAAACCTAATAGCGCTATCAACTAATAACCTCGTTGCCTCCTCGGCAACTGTCGGTAGATGTAAGGGGTCTTACGAGATAGATACTGAGTACAATAACAAACATCCCAATAAACACGCGTTCCTCCCCGGAACGTTACCCGATATCCCTCCCCGGGATGCATGCTTGAGAAAAGCAGTGAACTCACCTTTGGTTTGCTCGGTTAGATTAACGCTAGTTAAACAGTTGATCAGTCAAATCCTATCGTGGTTACCAGAGACAGCCAGTTTCACGAATTCACAATTCACGTATCTTGTCACACGTTTTGCTCAAACAATAAAAAACCAAACATATAATCATCACGTATATCATAACAAGCCTACGAATCATAGTACTTTTGCGACACAAGTTCATGCTACGCCAAAATACATGTCGATTGATTCATTTCACATCTAAGTAACCATGCAAGTTGTGACAGAAATTCATGCAACATAACAAGCCAGTTGACATCATAAAATCACCTAGCAAATACGCGAGTTCACACTTAAACCATCACAGCCTATGGTATTCACGTATGCGATATTAGTTTATATTTCCAATAAGGTTCTACGTATGAATCATAGTGTGTGCATGCAACAATCACCGAATGACACATAACACTTATTCTACTCATGTATTATTCGTATCAATATTCGATAGTGAAGTGATTAGCATTGGTTGGTCACACTATATGATATAAATTACTAGAAAAGCATATGAAGTCTAACAATACTATTAATTCTCATGCATATATGACAAAGATAGCTGACAACTTTAATTGGTGACAAAGCTTCATTGGACCTCTCACTTAATCACATGAATTGTCTAATGAATCACATGGCTTCTGATGTAATTAATGAGGTCTACCTTCTTTGACTGTCAAAAGCATTTAAACAAGTTGGCTATGCTAGTTGTGCTAACCTATTCACATCCCATCGGTCATCATTAACAGCCATTACCATGCACATTCATCAATAGAAACATATCAGACAACTGTTTCCCTATGATGACCTAATCGATGAAACCCTACCTGCAACTATCTTATCCATGAAAACGCGATCAACTATGATCATCAACCACATGCCAATGATCTCAATAATCATTAATAATAAACCAAGATTAACAACCATCTAAACCATCTAATCAGTCTCATACAAAAACTCGATCCTATTCATTACACTTATATAAATAGCATCACCATCTACTAACCATGTCATTCGGCCCACAATGAACATCATATAATCATCAAGTTTAACCATTATTATACAATATCAATACCCTAACAAATCATCATGAACTTTAACTTAATGAACAACTTGCATGAAAGAACATAACACACGTAACATATAAGAACTATTCTGACCAGAGTTGAGAGTGCAAGAACTAACCGTACGGTGTATAAAATCAAACACAGAAATACGCTCCAACGTGAAGGGTTTGAGGAGGGGGGGGGGGTGCGTCTGCTGCCTTCACGACCAAGGAAAGGGTGAGGGTATTAGGGTTTGGTGTATTTTGAGTTAATATATAAGGGAACTAATTCCATCCTTAATCAGATTAGAGTGGGCCGAACCCACTAGGTTTCTATTTGGTTGCAAACACCTGCTTGGGCTGCCTAAGCAAAAAGGGCCGAAGGGTGGGTTTAAAGCTATTGGGCTTGGGCCGGGTAAATTAAGACTAGCAAGTTGGGCCGAACATAACTAAACGATGGCAACCTCATGTATAATAACAGTAGATGCGGCCTAAACTACTACACATTAAGAAACATACCACGTTAAGCCAATTCATTAAAAGCACGAGCGTTTAACGAACTTCTTAAAGCGAATGATGTGAAAAGAAAAAGTAGTGAGTGTTCAGAATCGCAAAACTGGAAGATACTAACCATGAAAGTTCGGGTTGTCACATCATCCCCAACTTGAAAGAAATTTCGTCCCGAAATTTGACAAATAAGCACAGTGAAGTGAAGTGGTAAATCAAGATTGTTGCGGATTTTCCTCAAGTGCCACATCATCCCCAACTTGAAAAGAAATTTCGTCCCGAAATTCACCAGTTTTACCAGAATTAGATTGGTCGACAGGAAAAAGTTGAGGATACTTGAGTTTCATCTGATCCCCGCGCTCCCATGTGAACTCCAGTCCATGTCTTGAATTCCAACGAACTCTCACAATCGGGATTCGACTATGTTTACGCCCCTTGACTTCCTGGTCCATGTTTCCGACAGATTCCTTGACGGCTGAAACTTGTCTAGTAACGGTATCACAAGTGATTTATCGAACAAACACTGCCTTAGTGTCGAGGCATAAATGACATCATGTACATTACCCTATTCATCAGGTAACTCGAGTTTGTAGGCCATGTTATCGACTTTCTCCAGAATTGAATAACTCAACGTACGTAAATTAAGCTTGCCACGCTTACCACACCCTCCCAGGGTGAGATTTCCAACATGAAACAATCGCCTACAGCGAACTCCCAGCGTTTCCTAAGCTTATCAACTTTCCTGGAGGTCATTTATTGCCGCCGAACGGTTTCCGATCTACGTAATCTTCCCAAGAGTTCCGAGTACAAGTCCTGGACCTGTGATTAGGTTGTCACCCACCTTAATCCAACAAGGAGATTAGCGCTACTGTCCATGCAATGCCTCAAACAGGGCTGTCTGAATACTAGAATGGTAATTGTTACGGTAGAACTCAGTCAAAGGCATGGGTCCTTCCGATTTTCACTAAGTCAATAGATTAAAACCAGGGGTATCAGGAGTTGGCACCTCGTGCCTAAAACCGCCTCTCTCATAGGGATATTCACAAGCTATGAAAACTCGTCAGTTTCCTTGATTGCAAGATAGTGTGCTGGTTACGTGAGACAATCAACGATCACCCAGGTGATATCGGTTCCGTTCCGAGATTTAGGTAGGCCATTGATAAAATCCATGGTTGTATGTTCCAATCTCCAAATAGGTGTTTCTGATTACTGACACAAACCAGAAGGTTTCTGATGTTCCATCTTGACTTTCGCACAAGTCGAACGTCGTTCGCATGCTTCGCTGCGTAGGCCTTCAAGCCCAGTTGCCAGTACAAGATCCTTAGACCCTAATATATTCCATAAAAATCCAGATGACTAGAATGTCGAAACTTGTGCGCTTCCCTCAACACCACTTCCCTTGGATTGCTGTATAGTGAGACCCATATTTGTTTCCTGAAATAGCGAGTATCGTCCGTCTTGGCACCCAACTTGAAAATTTACTTCCTTCAGTGTTTCGGTTTGGACAGGAGAGTCTAATCAGATAGGGTAGAATTGCTGGGGTGCTGCGAGGCTCATACGCGTCCAGGCTTCACAGTCGAATTCAGTCAAAGGTTTCATCCGGCGATGTCATTACGTGTTTAAGTCCTTCGAAACAGGGGTACGCGGGAGGCCCTTATGATCGGTCTAAGTAGTGCATTTGGTACCGTCCAAGTAATGCGTCCAACTTAAGTCCAAAGACCATGGTTCCCACCGTAGTTTGTAACTCGTGCAACTCTCCTGGTAGATCCACTATGTAAGCCATCACTTTCTCGTGTTGCATTGGCATATAACTGGGACTCTGATTTCGAACCATCATGGTATACCACTAGATCACCCACATCCTCAGGTAAAGGCGATGCTCAGTGCATTGCAGAGTTGGTGTTTGAAACTGAAAAGACGTCCTCCTGTTTTGCCTTCCACGAGCACAGCACCCTGCTGTGCTAAAGGGATTGTTGTATCCTCGAAGGGATCTTTGGTGTTGATCAGGTTCTAACGAAATGGATCTTGGCGAGATCCACGCGTATTCCCACTTCGTTGACTACGTGGCCAAGAAAGCGTACCTCCCAAACCCTGAAGTCACGCTTAGGTAAACTTCGCGTGGAGTTGCTCCTCCCCTAGGAGCCCTATGATAAGCTACGAGTGCTGCTCATGGTGTTCCTTTCTCCTGGAAATAATTCCAAGCTTCTTCAATAAACATGATCGATTCATGATCCATAAAGCTACCAGTGTGTTGGGTAATCCCATAGGTCATGGAATACAAAGTTGCAATGGCCGCATTGCGTTTAATATGCCGTTTTAGGGACACCTTTCCCTTGGACTTCCCTCTGACGAGAGCTCGCTCGTTAGCCAATCCTCGAATGGGAGCTTGACCCTCGCATCTGGTCAATAGGTTGTCAATACAATGGTCGAGACAAACGGTTCTTGACGGTTAGCTTGATGAGTTTTTGATAATCAGTACACATGTCCAACGATACAGCTTATCTTCCCGGATATAACTGGGGCTCCCCAAAGCGAAAAACTAGGTCCGAAAAACTCTTGTCCAATAGTTCCTGAAGTTGATTAGACAATTCTTGCAACCCTCGTGGCGCAAGACGGTATGAGTACAAGTAATCAGAGCTGCCCCTGACGTGAGGTCAAACTGAGATTCTGCCTAACAGTTATGGAAGCAAGTCCGAAAGCTCCTCGTGTAGCACGCCGGGAGGGACCACAAACAATTGGTGGATCCTCGATCCTCTTTTCCTTAGCCTTAACATCAGTAACGATTGCTAACATTGCGGGGTAATCCATCCGTAGACACTTCTGGGCCTTCATTGCTGATATGATGCTAACCCTTACACCGCTCTGACACTTCAAAGTATAAGTGACGCCAAAATTTTCCTCCCTCAAGGTATATTTACACGATATCCAGATAACCAATCTACACTACTACTGCATCGAGACCATCAAGGATAGAAAAAAGGAAGGTCAATGTCGAGCACTTGTCCCACAAGGGCGAGCTTGCGTCCCAACGAACTTATGAAGTTTCCATTGTCTTGTCATCAGTCGATTCCACATCAAGTTCAGTTCCAAGAAGTATCAGGGTTGAACGGAACAAGGGCGAGACTATTTGTTACTAAAAACGTGTAGGCCACCATGTTGCTATAATCCTGGCGTCGCCCAGGTCAATTCCTAAATGTCCTTCCACGAGCACCACTACTAGTGGTGTTATCGTTACGAGGATTTCCAGTACTGACGTCGTTCTCTTGGTTGTTGTTGCCTTGATTTAACAACGGCCAGTCCATGTCGTGAGCACCTCAATTTCCATACCGAAAGTCATGATTTGCGAGTACCTTGATGTCATCGTGACTGTTGCTTCTAGTGTCGATGCTCTTAACGGAGCCCTACGGTTTTTCATCATCAAAATCCACCTTATCACATTCTGCGCCACGTCCTAATGTGCTACCCACAGTGCTGGCAGCTACACCTACCATGCTATAATCAGTTGTCATTGTTTATGCCCCGATGAACTCGTATGAGTTGACTCCCATAAGTCGCTGACTAGGGTTAAAGATTCAATTAGCGCCAAATTGCTGATGTTCGTTGCTGGTAATCCGGGTCGTCCTACTACTGAGGTTGGCGCGATACTACGCTCATCCTCTGGTCCATCGATGTTGCAAGTTGTTTGAGTGATACACGGTATGTTACGAGAGTGTTGCAGAAGTGATCGCACTCCGAGATCTATGGCGTCAATACGTTGGGTTACAGCAAACGAAGATAAGTGAGTAGAGTATATACCAATCATTCAACGGTGCGGCATCCAACTCAGGATGTTCGTGCAAGCACCTAACGTTCTACACAGTTCGCTAGGCATTCAGATGGGTGTTCAGGTAATACTCGATAGCATCGAGATTCGT
This sequence comes from Helianthus tuberosus, assembly GCA_030545235.1. Classification (NCBI taxonomy): domain Eukaryota; kingdom Viridiplantae; phylum Streptophyta; class Magnoliopsida; order Asterales; family Asteraceae; genus Helianthus; species Helianthus tuberosus. The sequence goes on from CM060408.1 coordinate 106,360,487, forward strand.
AATGATTCATAGAGAAGTGAAAAGGTTACATTCGAGTAGGAGACAATAACTACTATGACTCCTATAGACTCGTTACGTTTCACACTGATCAGATAACAGAGCGGAACCCCTCCTTCACTTGTTAAGCCTCACTGGGACTCACATGCACCCCACATTATTATTATGTGTGCACCCACAATAATATTGTGATTTGCATGCTTATCTCAGCTCCCCCTAACTCATGTCGAATGGTTCCTCAAACTCAAGTAGCAAACAAGGAGCATCACGAGACGTGGGTAATGAATGTTTAGGGAAATACCACCCTATCAATCACATAACACATGCAGGTATACATGAATTCATATTGTTGTGCTAAACGTGCAATCACATGCAATATCATATGTAAGTGTTCACTGGTTACGCAGTACAATGAGTAAACGAGAGACGAACCTTGCAATCTGGAGCTGAGTGTCATGGTCACTTTCTGAACTGTTCGGTTATAGTCTGGTTTTATAAAAACGTTTTAAAACCTAGTTCACTATAACCAGTGGCTCTGATACCAAACTGTCACACCCCCAAAATACCACCTAGGGAATGTCCCTGTTAGGCGTGCGACATACCAATAACGAGCCACTAATTACATTGAACGCGTACAAGTTTCAAAATAAAATCCTTAATTATTAATAAAAATACCATCAATAAGTTTAAGTGAAAACCAAAGTATTCAGCGGAAGCAAAATTAAACAGTTTCAAAACCAATGTATAGTATCAAGAAATCAATAACATGGATCCCTCCAGTCGACCCATGACCACTCCAGCTACTCCAGACAGCAAGTTCCAATGCAAAACATCTAACGAGCTACAAGCGTGCAAACAAGTGTGTCAGACAACGCTGGTGAGTTCAAAGTTTTGTTAACGTGTTTAGATACCAGTTACCAGATTAAAGCGTTTCACAGATTCGATGATTTGATTTGATGTTTCGTCGTTTTGATGTTGTTATTACTCGATAACCGAATAGCTACAAGATATGTGATTGCCCAACCCCAATGTCTCTATCAAAACATTGGTCATGCTTTAAGGAAATTAGTTCACGACCGTCCTCCCCGGTACGATGTGAGGGTGCCAAACCTAATAGCGCTATCAACTAATAACCTCGTTGCCTCCTCGGCAACTGTCGGTAGATGTAAGGGGTCTTACGAGATAGATACTGAGTACAATAACAAACATCCCAATAAACACGCGTTCCTCCCCGGAACGTTACCCGATATCCCTCCCCGGGATGCATGCTTGAGAAAAGCAGTGAACTCACCTTTGGTTTGCTCGGTTAGATTAACGCTAGTTAAACAGTTGATCAGTCAAATCCTATCATGGTTACCAGAGACAGTCAGTTTCACGAATTCACAATTCACGTATCTTGTCACACGTTTTGCTCAAACAGTAAACAACCAAACATATAATCATCACGTATATCATAACAAGCCTACGAATCATAGTACTTTTGCGACACAAGTTCATGCTACGCCAAAATACATGTCGATTGATTCAATTCACATCTAAGTAACCATGCAAGTTGTGACAGAAATTCATGCAACATAACAAGCCAGTTGACATCATAAAATCACCTAGCAAATACGCGAGTTCACACTTAAACCATCACAGCCTATGGTATTCACGTATGCGATATTAGTTTATATTTCCAATAAGGTTCTACGTATGAATCATAGTGTGTGCATGCAACAATCACCGAATGACACATAACACTTATTCTACTCATGTATTATTCGTATCAATATTCGATAGTGAAGTGATTAGCATTGGTTGGTCACACTATATGATATAAATTACTAGAAAAGCATATGAAGTCTAACAATACTATTAATTCTCATGCATATATGACAAAGATAGCTGACAACTTTAATTGGTGACAAAGCTTCATTGGACCTCTCACTTAATCACATGAATTGTCTAATGAATCACATGGCTTCTGATGTAATTAATGAGGTCTACCTTCTTTGACTGTCAAAAGCATTTAAACAAGTTGGCTATGCTAGTTGTGCTAACCTATTCACATCCCATCGGTCATCATTAACAGCCATTACCATGCACATTCATCAATAGAAACATATCAGACAACTGTTTCCCTATGATGACCTAATCGATGAAACCCTACCTGCAACTATCTTATCCATGAAAACGCGATCAACTATGATCATCAACCACATGCCAACGATCTCAATAATCATTAATAATAAACCAAGATTAACAACCATCTAAACCATCTAATCAGTCTCATACAAAAACTCGATCCTATTCATTACACTTATATAAATAGCATCACCATCTACTAACCATGTCATTCGGCCCACAATGAACATCATATAATCATCAAGTTTAACCATTATTATACAATATCAATACCCTAACAAATCATCATGTAATCATCATGAACTTTAACTTAATGAACAACTTGCATGAAAGAACATAACACACGTAACATATAAGAACTATTCTTACCAGAGTTGAGAGTGCAAGAACTAACCGTACGGTGTATAAAATCAAACACAGAAATACGCTCCAACGTGAAGGGTTTGAGGGGGGGGGGGGGTGCGTCTGCTGCCTTCGCGACCAAGGAAAGGGTGAGGGTATTAGGGTTTGGTGTATTTTGAGTTAATATATAAGGGAACTAATTCCATCCTTAATCAGATTAGAGTGGGCCGAACCCACTAGGTTTCTATTTGGTTGCAAACACCTGCTTGGGCTGCCTAAGCAAAAAGGGCCGAAGGGTGGGTTTAAAGCTATTGGGCTTGGGCCGGGTAAATTAAGACTAGCAAGTTGGGCCGAACATAACTAAACGATGGCAACCTCATGTATAATAACAGTAGATGCGGCCCAAACTACTACACATTAAGAAACATACCACGTTAAGCCAATTCATTAAAAGCACGAGCGTTTAACGAACTTCTTAAAGCGAATGATGTGAAAAGAAAAAGTAGTGAGTGTTCAGAATCGCAAAACTGGAAGATACTAACCATGAAAGTTCGGGTTGTCACATTCACCGCTGTCTTGCTTAAGATCGTCGAATTCCCTTTCCAAGGCTCTGATCTCGTGACGAGGACAGAATTCCTTCATCATCAGTGCTCGAACTTCTTCCCACGTTTGAGCCAGTGCCACTTCGGCACCCCTATCTCTCATCACACCGTTCCACCACGTCAAAGCTCGTTTCTCAAAGACACTAGATGCGAAATCTACCTTTCGCTCGTTTGGACATTGAACATGTCTAAAGGTGCTCTCTAAACTCTCGAACCATTGCAGAAGTGCAGTCGCTCCTTGAGACCCAGAAAACTTTGATGGCTTAGCCGAGTTGAACGTCTTGAGGTTGTAGGGGGCATTATTGTTGTTGAGAGCTTGGTGACATTGAGCAACGATGTTCGGGATTGCAGCAGTCATTTGCTGTGTAATGACAGCTGCCAGCTCTTCAATAGATACCGGATTTTCGCGTCGAGGAGGCATTCTAAAAAAAAGGGAAACAAGAGAGAAAACAAATGAAATGGCATTGGGTAAGAATAGGATGTTACAAATACCGACCAAAATCATGGTTGATGGTCATTTGTTTGAACCACGAAGCAAACAAACAACACAAAGGCTGAATCAAAGCAAATAGATCCTCATAGTGTATCGCGAAGACATGCTCGCCTATAAGTGGACACTCACCCCAAGAGTTCCTAGGTAAGAGTGGCTGGTCCGATTATGTGTATTTGTACGAACACTCTAGCCTTAGATAGAAAACCCAGGGTACAGGCATTCACTCTTCCAGTTTGCACGTGTTCACACTATTTAGGACCCAAAACTTTGACGAGAGTTTTGAAAATTCAAAGGGGTTCAAAACCTTATAACAAAGGGTTCAAAACCTAGTAATCAATCATCCTAGAACAGATGATTAGTTTTCAAAGCGGTTTTGAAATTTATGTTATTGTTGTGGTCATCGCCTAAGGATAGGTGACGGTATTGTTTTATGACTAAACGCAAGTAAACTCGCGTTAGGGTCCTAGGAAGGTTATAGACTAGGTCAAAGCATTACTAATAACCTAATTCCCTATAACCATGGGCTCTGATACCAACTTTTCTGTCACACCCCGACCACGTGAGACAACGAAACGTGACAGAAACGTCGGGGAGTGTTGTAACAGAATTAATTGTTTCAAATCCATGGCAATTGAAGTTTCGTTTTATTAATCAAACATGAGAGTTTACATTGTTTTAAACAAGAAACAAAGAGTACATAAGATAAATTAACTAGTTCTTGTCTTGTTTTAAGTCACTAAGGCACAGGTCCGCCTAAGTATGTCTTGATAAGTCATATGCATCATCTCCTGAAAACACATGTGAAAATAGGTTCGTCAGCATAAAAATGCTTGTGAGATACATAGGTTTTGTGAAATCAGAATTCATGACTTATGTTTGACAAAATGTTTAGTCATGAACCTTGTAATTTGCTTTGTCTTGTAAATCATTTGAAAAACGATAAGATCAGATGATATGTATAAATAAGAGAATAATGTATGGTTAAATGAATAACCATGTAAAATGAGTTTGTATAAGATAAGCTGTTTGTAAATCAATGTCTTGAGAAAAGTATGTTATTTGTATAATATGTTATATGTCTGAAATTGAAATGATTCAAATAACGCTACAATATGTGATACCATACAAACACTTATATATAGGAAGTACCAGCGGCGTATCCACCATGCTTGCATCATATTACATACGCCTCGTTACTTAAATCACTTACTCAAACCAAACCACCAAGATGTAATGTTTAACAATTGTAGAAATGTTTATGTATAGTCATATGTCTACTGTCAAATGTAAATCATGTCAACAGATATAACTGGTTCACACGGTTCAATAGTTACAAACGGTTCATATAATCAAAGGGTTACGACGGTTCACATAGTCAAATGGTTACAACGGTTCAAAATGTAGTATAATGTGTTCATATGCTGGATGAGCATATGCAACAGAAATGCAATGTAAAACAATGTACTAAGTATGCACGAAATGGACATACATAGCATAAGTGTAATGTAAAACAATGTACTAAGTATGCACGTAATGGACATACATAGCATAAGTGTAATGTAAAACAATGTACTAAGTATGCACATAATGGACATACATAGCATGAAATGTAATGTAAAACAATGTACTAAGTATGCACTCAATGGACATACATAGCATGAAAGGTAATGTAAATCATGTACTATAGATGTACTAATGAACATAGCAAGCATATGATGTGAAAACAGGAAAGCACGAAAGTAACAAGTAGGCACATGTGTTTCACCCCAAAACAGTTTGGAAAATAGTAAAAGAGGGGTCTATGTACTCACTTGAGATTGCTTAGTAGTCCTTGAGTAACAACCAAACAATGCTAGAGATCACGGATATCAAACGACACCTAATATAGGTAACTATGTTAATATACCGGACCAAAATCGGAGGATTGGATAGAATGAGGGTTCGTAAACCAAACGAGTATGGAGACTCATGTAGTATGGTTTAACAAAGCCCATATACTAAAATGAAACCTAACCTAAGTGCTTACGACCCATTACGACCCGTTAAGGTAGCTTATGCTACTTTAACGCGTCGTTCGCGTGAAACGCGTTCGGAGCGCCTAACTAGTCCTATGACAAGTAAAATATGCCTTAACATGTCTAATATTGTTACTAAATCAGTTTAGATACCAAAAGTTATGTTACATATGCTTAAAATGAATTTTGGCGTAAAAAGGGCATTTTGGTAATTTACCTAAGGCATATAAACTACCTATCATACAACTTCTTAAACGAAGCGACCATAAGGTATAACCTCGGAAGGTTATTCCCTATATACTATGGTCACCTAATGTGTTTGGTCGGATCCTAATGATCGACCAAACGGGTTGGGTTCGAAAGTATAAGCGATTGTTTAGATCGCTTACCTTACGACCCTATATAAGCACTAAACTAAAAGTGACGAGCTAAGCATGTTAAAACATGCTTAACTAAGTTTAGAAAATAGGTTTGGTATCAAAATAAACGGTTTTGATACCTAAGAGTAGTTTGGTTACAAAATAGTTCGACTTTCGGACTAGAAAAGCGATAAAAGAACGAAGGAACACTTACAAAGGGTCCCCGCAAGATTGATTTCCAAGTAATCTCAGGTAGGAAGTGTATAAACACAACCACTTAGAGAAAAACTCAGATTTCAAGTGGGTTTTGCTATAGGGATGGATGGGTATTTATAGTAAATGGACCACCGTTAGGATCGTTCCTCGAATAACGTGCCTTGATCTCACCCGTACACTTGTCGGAATGTTATGGTAGCTCATTTTGCCCCCACCACAAGAGTTTGACAAGTGGCATTGGCCTTTGGGGGTTTGAAAGGCTGTTAACAGCTGTTAAAAACATTGAATCTGGTCTGGTAGACTGACGCGGGCCATGTAAAGTATCACCCTGGGTTTACGCGGGCCGCCTGAAGTCCTGATCAGAAACCAAGTTTCAAAAATGATAGTTTTGGTCCCTGTTGGTGTTAAAGGCCATTTCCGACATGTTTAAGGCCCGTTAAGCCAACGTTAAGGCCCTAAAATGATGCCTAAACATTGTGGACATGAAACATGCTCAAAAATATGTCGGATGTCAGTTCGTTTGGTCGTACGATCGCGATGTTCGCTTAATTACGACGGAATGTGCATAAGCGCGAAAACGATCCAAATGACGCGACGAATGGATTTTTCTTATGACAAACACTAAAATAAAATATTTTAGTGCTTACATAAATTTTTGGATGTCCGGATGTATTCAGAACGTAAGTTATGGGCGAAAATGCAAACTTGTGCACTTTTTGACGCTTTTAGTCCCTGAATGACCCAAAAGTTTATTTTAGCACACCGAACCCCTCAAAGCCTATTTCTAAGCTATGTAAAGGATCTTTAGGGTATGTTTAACTTATGGTCATGTTCCGGAATGTCTGTTACAGTTCAAATTGGCATACTTTCGCAGTTTGTCAACTTTAGTCCCTGTAAGCGATTTAACTTGATTTTGCCATACCAAAGCCTTCAAAACTTATTTCTAAGTTATGTAAAGGTTATTTAAGGTATGTTATGCCTATTTCACTATTCCAGAGTGTTCGTTTCATTAAACTGGTTATATTTACGCATCAGTGCGCGTATAACCTTCCAGAAAGCGATTTAGAGCTTGAAATCGAACAAGAGTTGATATGTGCAAAAGATACACATATTTATACAGATCCCAAGTATGAAATAAAATATTTCATTGGCTTGGTATTTGTTTGATGGTCGCAGTGACCCAGGTGTCACACGCTGCCCGATTGATCTAGGGCTCCGTAACGACTGTTGAGGCTCAGCCCGACGTAGTCGTTGGAGTTCTGTCTCGGGGAGGGTATAACTAATGTAAAATTTGGGTTATTATACTAACGCGTGTGCATTATTTAAAATTTATAGATTACAACCAGGAAGCCATAGGAAATTACATAAGATAGCATTGTGAGTAATCTCCTTTTTGTAAATTGTTTTACAAAACCTTTATTTATTTTAAATTATAATTAGCAGTGATTGAGTCTTTGTAGTTCTTCAATTACTGCCGGTATGTTGGGGTTTTGTATACAAAATGTGGAACACGTTACCATTGGACAAAGACTTAGCCAATGTGTAATATGACCCACCAGTCAGGATTGACAGTACTGAATGAGTAATTGTGTAGATATAAACATTGTAATCGCTCTCAATACTGTGAAATGATAAAACCTGTTTTGATTAAACTGGGAATCACTCACCAGTATTTCCCACTGACAAAAATGTTTTAAACGCGTTTCAGGTAACAAAATGTGAAAGCCAAATAGAAGCCAGCTTGAGAGCACTGAAGGCTTAGAAAAATGGTTATAAAAGTTACCTAAATAAAAAGAAGATTTTATTTTCAATACTTAGGGTTTATCCCTATAAATGTATTGTAAAGAAAACTTGGGTTTTATCCAATTTATCTATTTTAAACATTTTGGTGTTTAACTCTGATAAAAATATTTACTAACTACGGTCCTCATGAAAATTTCTGCTGCCAAATTAATAAATATCGATAGCATCTAACTGCTTCGCGGCTCCCGCTCTCAGGATGGGGTCAGGGGCTGTGACAGAAGGTGGTATCAGAGCCACTGGTTTAAGCCATCTAGGTGTTCTTTTAATACCTAAAACTTAAACATTATGTTAGGAAATTAATGTGACAATCTATGTGTTATTCTGTGTAGATAAATATTAATATTTATATTATGATTTTTATGTTTTGAGTTCAGAGTATGAGTAACCAATATGACTAGACGTATCCATAGGCTACCTAGGCAGATGTATTATACTACACTTGTATACAATTAGTAACTTAAGGTACCACCTTGAGTTAGATCCCTTCTTAAATAAATGAATGTACCGTAAAAAAAAGGTAGCCAATTGATAAAAATCTAGTGGCACTGTTTCTATTTCCTTAGTTAATTCCTAGAGAAAAACTTGATTTTTGTATATTTAGTTTGAGGTTAGAGTAACCAATGAAAAGAATTCGAGCTGGGTAGTTGAAAAAAAAATATAGTAATAAAGTTGTTGAAGATTAAAAAATGATAAAAATCTATTAAAGGTTTAGAGGTGATAAAAATTTTGAATGACAATTTTTCTAACGGTAATTAACTTCACTTTTGAAGAAGAAAAAATTGCATAACAAAATATGAAACTTTAAATTTCAATAATTATTAATTCAATTCTATAAAGTTTAAATACAAACTTTTTCAAAAGACTCTTAAATGGGTTAATCTATTTCTTAAAGGGATCGTATTCTGATTAACTTGTTAAATTGATCATTGGTTGAATTCTTTGGTTATAAGAAAACTGTTCAAATTTTCGTGTACTTTTTGGAAAATAATTTTATAAAAAAAAATAAAAAAATAATATTAAAAATATATAAATAAATAAATATCCCATTTCAACAAATTACATATAGATCAAGTTAAAACGTATAATGTGTTACTCTATGTATAGAGAATTTATTGTTATATTGAAAATCATTTGATTCAGGAATTAGGTTTATTATATAATTCTTTATTATTTAAAAGTATGCATAGGTTTGACGTGTATTATTTTTAGTGATACAAATATTATATCGGTGTTAAACATATTAAAAATATACTATATATTCTTTTTATAATATTATGTCGTGGTAATGGGTATATCAACTTTTGTGTGGTCAATAATAATAATAATAATAATAATAATAATAATAAGAGAAAAAAATGGGTCTGATGGTTTGTACAATCGGTATAAAAGAGAGTTAATGGTTAATATTTTTAGAAGTAAAGATATTATAAAATGAAAACCCATTTTTCTTACTCGACTTAAACTAATAATTTAATATTTTATTTTATTTTTACCTGACACATTAAAATTTCCTAAACGTTCTAGTTATTGTACCATTTTCAAGCTAGAATTAAAATAGATGCCCCACACAAAAATAATTGACTCAAATGTGTGTTTAATACATTCGTCATTTATATAGCTTTATTTCAAATTACAATATTATAAAATCTTTTTGCTATAGTCTGATATATATATATATATATATATATATATATATATATATATATATATATTTTCTTGTTACCCAATATAATTAGAATCAGTTTTAGAAGCATCAAACTTTGTATTACTTACTATAATACTTCTTTGAATAGATAATATAATATACGATATATTAAGAGTTAAGTTTTAATATTTTAACCCAATATGATTCACCCCACTGGTTAAAAATAAAATTTGTTCCCATAAGTCAAGAAAGTTCATATTTTGATTAATTTATTTCTTTAAATTTTTATTGATCCATCCAAAATATTATATTCAATGAATTTAACAGAAGTTTATTTCAATATACTATTACTATTTTTATTATTATAAAAAAGTATAAATAAAGTTATGAGAATAAGCTTGATGAATGACACTATCGGATATATATATAGCTGTATTTTTATAAATTACAAAATAATTTAGTAATACATATATATGTGTGTGTATACATATATATTATGTAAGTTTTAATATTAACTAGAGATTTGAAATTTTATAAAATATACTCATATATGCATATACATAATAGAATTTCTTGATGGTATATACAATATAATAATCAAATATCTTCTGTAGATAAACATAAGATAAAATATCACTGGTGATTCATATGAAAACATAAAGTCATTATAACAATAAATCATGAAACGTATTATGTTTTAAAATGCCACATGTCTCAATATAATATTCATTGCAACGGAATATAATAACATACAAACTCGAATAGAGTTAGTCGTAAGCATACTCATCACATTGAACCTAATATATATATATATATATATATATATAGGGTAAGGTTCACGCGAGAACCACCTTTATTGCGAGAAGCGCGAGAACCAATGCGAACACAACCTAAAATCGCTAAAAAAACCTAACCCCACCCCCAAAAACCTAACCCCCCCCCCCCCATAAAAAACCTAACCCCCCCAAGCTAAATGCTAAAAACTAAAACCCCCAAAAAACCTAAAAAAAACCTAACCCCCCCCCCCCCAAACCTAAACCCCCCTCCCCCACCCCAAAAAAACCTAAACCCCCCAAGCTAAAATGCTAAAAACTAAACCCCAAAAAAAACCTAAAAAAATATAAAAAAAAAATCTAATTTTTTTTTAAATATTTTTTATGTTAAAATCGCTACTTTTAGTAGCAAAAATTTAAAAAAAAAAAAAAAAAAAAATTTTTGGCTACTAAAAGTAGCGATTTTTTTATAAAAAATATTTAAAAAAAATTTTGTGTGTTTTTTAGCTATTTTGAGGCATTTTTTGTTGTGTTCACATTGGTTCTCGCGGTTCTCGCAATAAAGGGTGGTTCCTAACGGATCTTTGTCCTATATATATATATATATATAGAGTAGGAGTTGGGTGGAAAGTCTATTTTTCCTAGAAAGTCTAGGAAGCAATGAGAATTGGACATGTGGCATTGAGTTATTTTAACTAAAAGGGCAACTATGTAATTTCATAGTTTAATTTTATTTTTGGAATTTATTTTTCATTAACTAACATTCCATGAGTTTCGAAATTTTTGTTGTTTTCGAATTTAAATCTGGAGGTCAATGTGTTTATCTGGAAAACTATCAGCAGGTCTTGGTGATGTGTTTTACCAGTCAGAGAGGTTGAAGTCAGTGTGTTTTAACACTCTGAAGTTAATATATAATCAGGTTGTGTTTTAACAGTTCTTTTGCATTTTTAACACTCTGAATGTGTTTTATGTTGTTGTCTATGTCACATTACATCACATTGTGTTTTTTGATGATTAAATTACATCATAATGTGTTTTACAACAGGTTGTTTTATACTGAAGTTTAACAAATCTGATTGTGTTTTAAGTCAGCAAATTTGCTGGAGGATTCTTTGATATTGTGTTTTAAAAGCAAGCAGATTTCTTGACATTGTGTTTTAACAGCAAGCAGATTTCTTGACGCTGTGTTTTAACAGCAAGCAGATTGCTGGCCATTGTGTTTTAACAGCAAGCAGATTTCTTGACGTTGTGTTTTAACAGCAAGCAGATTCTTGACGCTGTGTTTTAACAGCAAGCGGATTGCTGGAGGATTCTTGACATTGTGTTTTAACAGCAAGCGGATTTCTTGATATTGTGTTTTAACAGCAAGCATATTTCCTTGACGCTGTGTTTTAACAACAAGCAGATTGCTGGACATTGTGTTTTAACAGCAAGCAGATTTCTTGACGCTGTGTTTTAATAGCAAGCAGATTTCTTGACGCCGTGTTTTACCATCCATGCTGGTAATCCTTCCATTTATCAAGACTGACTCAGAAACCACGGTACAAGCCTCTCTACAATCATCAATTAAAACAGCAAAAACGCAGCCAAGTTACAAGCAGATTACGTCCGAAAACGTATATGCACTTCAAGAACTTTAATCACAATACATGATATGAATACCTAGTGAAGAAAAGGGGTATGAACAAGCTCTAGAACCGAAATCTGAATGCTTTTTGGGGTCCTGTTTTGCGTCGCCAGCAGCAAGGGGAAAGAGATCGGTTTAGAGAGGGGGAGAGAGAGAGAGAAAGAAGGAGAAATCACATGATTTTAGGGATTTGGTTATTGATATGGCAGTTTCTTGACTTATTTAAAACACTTCCAATTACCAAAATACCCTCACTATATTAAAAGTCTATAATTATATAACTTAGATATTACGAAAATGCCATCCATTTGATCTAAGCCATTAAACAGACCAATCGGATGGCCCAGATCGCTTCCTAGACTTTCTAGGAAAAACACACTTTCCGCAGGAACCCTACTATATATATATATATATATATATATATATATATATATATATACTAGTCACTTACCCGCGCGATGCGGCGGGAGTGGCGATTTACAATAGGATATTCGTTTACCGTTAGTTTATCCGTCGTCTCGTGATATATTGTAAGTACTTAAGTTAGTTTTCTTATTCGTGATATGATGACACTGGTATTTTTCTGTTAGTTTATCGATTCTTTGGTGATATACTCGGATAAATTTTTGTAGTTGTAGATTCGGCGTGATCTTCTACAAGAAGAGTACAAAAGAAGGAAGTCGATGTAATTAAAAACAAGAAGAGTTCAAAAGATTCAAGTAGTTGGACAAAACAATAAAAACAAAATGCGGGGAGTCTCTTGTATCTCTTCCTGTTTTACCAATACATCCGTTCGCTTATGACTTTCTTGTATCTTCTCCTCTACTGTACCAGATTTCGACACATAAAAAATGTTAGACGCCTACAGGTGCTTTAAAATAGTAATTAAAAGGTAATTTCTGGAAGCAAATAAGACACAAAATCTACTAACTTACCTTCTTTTTGATACGGATGCGATTAATTAATCACGCAACGCTTCCTGGTAGACAACATTTGATGTGTAAACTCCGCGTTGTTTGAATTCTTTGGCGAGATGTACCAACACCTTCGTACTTTGTCTTGAAATCCCTCTTGATAACGCGACATAAAGTTGTCCATGTGAAAATACAGAATCCGGTAGATAAATACCAACGTTCGGAATTGTTTGACCTTGAGCTTTATTAATCGTCATGGAAAAGCTAAGTCGAATTGGAAATTGTTTTCTTTTCAGCTTGAATGGGAACATGTCATCTTCAGAAAGGGTTAGAGGGATTCTTGGCAAAAAAAACTCTTTTCCGGCATGTTGACCGACTGCAATTTCCGCATCAATAACATTTCGCATGAAACCCTTACATATCAACCGCGTGCCATTACACAGGCCATGTGATGGATCGATATTACGTAACAATATTATTGGGCATCCAATTTTTAAACGAAGCTTATGAGGCGGCAAACCACTAACATTTAGCGAGTTTAAGAACTCGACCGGATAGAAGTTGCGCTGATCGTCTTCAGCTTCATCAAAACTGTAATAAACTTTTTCCTCCCCTTGAAAAATTTCAATCATTTGATTATTAATCTCGTCAACACTATCATTTTTAGTGGACAATATTGCTCTAGAGATTTTATAATATGAAGAATATACATTATCTTCAATTGATGGAAAGATGGCATGGATCAATTCTTTTATAGCGTTTTCTCTGTTGTTGCACTGAATTGTCATGTCATCGGGTATGCGGATATAGTTTCCTTGGATTGGTTCTTCAGTTCCATCGCCGACTCTTAAAAGAAATTGAGAAAACCATGGATCTTTCAGCGCTCTCATATTTATGGTCAACCGCATCTTCTTAGTCAAAGACCAAAGAGGTGACATTCGTACGCTGGAGTCTACAATCTGTGCTCAAGTGCCACGTTTAATAACCGGCAACACCTGTCTAAAGTCACCTCCCATAACCATTATCTTTCCACCAAATGGGAGACTAACACCTATAATGTATTGGAATGTACGATCGACTGCCTCTATCGCCTGTCGTTTAGCCATCGACGCTTCATCCCATATGATTATTTTGGCAGCCCGAATCAGTTTAGCGGCCCCACTCTATTTTTTTATATTGCACATTGAATTATTTTCAAGATTTAGAGGAATCTTGAATCTCGAGTGAGCCGTTCTACCTCCTGGCATATTATTAGCCGCTGCACCTGATGAAGCTGTTGCGAGAGCAATAAGACCACGTGACCAAATTTTAGCAAGCAAGGCGATGTACAAAAATGTTTTTCCAGTTCCACCTGGACCATCAATAAAGAACATGCCTGGAAGATCATTATCAACATGCATCATGATCTCATCAAACACGTTTTTTTGGTTCGGATTAAGTGAATCTTTGGCACTCAAGTGTTCAGGTTCCAAAACAATCCCATACTCTTCTTGTAACGCATGATAACCTGCATCTTGTAAGTTAACATCGTCTGTTATCTTAGGAAGGTCGAATTCATTGAAATTTTTACCCATGGATTGTACCAAGACACTAATTTCGGTAAGAACCATATTTTGAACTCGTTCTATACTTTGACAGTGTAACCGATGATCTTCAGACATTGAATCAAAGTGGTCATTCCATAACTTTCGAATATCTCTAGGTTGGCAAAAAATCATTATGGTCGCAAATAACCTTCTAAGTGCATTGGGAAACTGAAACGTAGAGGCTTCTTCGAGACATTGTGATAGATATTCATCATCTTCTATTAAGCCTAACTCAAGAGCTGCTTTCCGAAATGTCGCACAACGTTGACCATTAACTGTGCAAAGATGTTCAAAATAAGTAGGCCCTCTGACATTTGACAAAAGTAGGCGTAAGTAGTACCTTTCTCCTTCGGCTGGATTAGCGGAAATGATACGACCTCTTTGTTTTTTTACCGAAACGACGACTCCAACGGCGTGTGCTTCCATTCCATGTAAAGTGTTTTGGAAAATCTTTATACAAATGTACCCTTGCTGTTTCATCGTTTCTATTTATCTCAAAAAATGCTGTTAGCATGGTTCTCTTATCCCTTTCCCTATCAACAATATTAGGCATTAAGTCATCATCTCTAAATCTAACCATCTGATTATTTGGGAGATGAAGTTGTAAGGCTAGAACAGCAGGAAAGATTTGAGAAAGAGAGAAGGAAAAAATGCGCCACATAGCCTCTGGGGGCGATATGTAGCGTGCATCTTGAAATCTTTTTATCTCATTAATAACAACCCCTGGCTCACTTTGATCGACTTGAATAACCTATTTGTCATGTCCTTTATAAACATATTTGAAAAGATATTTCACAGATTTTATACTTGAGCAAACTTCAACATTCATGTGGCAGTTAAACATCATCAAAAGCCTTGGGTTATATGGGACCACCCATCTATTATCAAGTGTTTGTCCTCGTAGGTCCACTTCTATCCCGGTGTCTCTCCTTCGATACAACGGATATGAATCTTCTCCTTGTGTCGTCTGTTCGTTAAATTGTCTAGGATAGCGAAAACGACAAATTTTAGGATCACCCTGCATACAAGGACTGCTTGATCGTAAATTTCCGCAAGGACCGTGAATCATGTGCTTGACAACCATCTCATGCAATTTGTGATGTGTTAGTTTGTTAGGAATTTCAGCACACACAACCTTATCATAATGGTCCGCGTTATTGATCTTGTGTTGCGGGTACATGATTAGGAGAAAATGTGCGTGTGGCAAACCCCGCTTTTGAAATTCAATGACATAGACGTATGCCTTAACTTCCCCGAGGACATGTTTCTTGAAGAGTTGATCCTTAAGATCTTCTAATTTAGCCCGGAACACTCTTGAAACAAGGTCTGGACGATCTGTAGCAGTTTGACCAACTTGTAAATTATCACATATCTCAGGCCACTTAGGATTACATGTCATTGTAAGGAATACATCAGGCTTGTCGTCATCTTGAACTAACGTCATCGCATCTAGAAACCGACGTCGCATGTCGCGAGGCCCCCCGATGAAAGATGCAGGCAACACAATTCTTTTCCCGACTCTGTTTGCATGAACCTCACCAGTATTGACGCAATCCACAATACCTTGGTACAATTCGGCCCGAATCTTAGCCTGGTTTCTCTCATAAAATTCTAAGCGTGACGTCTCAATTTTGATGTAAACATCAACCACAAACTGCTGTAGCAGCCTACCACCGAACAAAAGCACATTATCGGTAGATCGAATCTGGAACTTGTAACAGTAGTACTCTCACATAGCCACGGTTGTTCTACCATTTCGTGTGTTTGCCTCTGAATGATGAAGATGTATTAAATACAAACAGTTAATAAAAATAAAATGCATTACGCTATTTTTATGATCTTCACTTAAAAAAGGATAACAAATTGTTGGTACCTTCCATTTCTCCTTCGATGTTATCATTGTTGCGAACATCATTGATTGATACTCCGTGACGTGGTATGTTAGCATGCCAACCCGACTCACCATTAGGAAAAAATAGAGGATACGACAATGGATCGTAACAACTGAAGTACGGCTGAATAGTTTGACTATATTCAGACCTACCGTACACAACAATACTTCGTTTATACGAAGTGATATTGTCATTACCTTCAACCTAAATACCAGCAACCTATATAATTGTGAACTATAAGAAAGTAAAATAAGCAATACTATTAAATAATTGCAATTAACATAATATTATATATACCTCCGATGTCGTTGGTCGGTTGTACACCCTTTGGTCAAGTTCAACCGAAGTATTCAAAGTGACTCTATAGTTGTCCAGAGGTCCTAGTTCTGCAAGTCTTCTAAATGTATCGACATATGGGTATGTAGAAAGAACGCGTGTTAAAATCTGAGTAATACGCCGATCAAGATTTGGCCATCGGAGTCTGTGATCTAACTCAGTATCAGGATCGTAAAAATACAACTGCAAGTACCTAGGGTTCCCATCCCTCGGAACTAATTGGTCGATTCTGTGATATATTCCTTTATGTGCACGAAAAGTATATACGCCGTCTCTCATATTGTTCAATGTATCATCCAATGTCACACCCATTGAGGCAAAAGAAAAATTGGTGTTATAAGCACGGATGTTTTGCCTAAACATATCTCCAATTTCATCTTGAGACGTGAAAAGTCGGTACAATTCCTCTGGAATTTCTAAGTTTGCTAACACAGTTTTCCCACTCATACAACAAAAGGTATCAAATTCATACTGAAATCATTTTGCTCCACAATTAGGACATGCACCTCGTTCCTTTAAAACACGATGCTCTCCAGGTACACCATTGTAAACAAAATTATAAGGATCATCTTGTACGCTCCCATCTTGGAAGGAAGGTTGATCAACTACTTCAGCAAATTGGGGTAATAAAGTACGCGGATGAATTCGAATACCTAAAAAAATTGGTGTATTAAGTAATGAAGGTTGTAAAAGATGTCAAGTTCGAAAAAGAAATCATTGTTAAATAAATAGAAACCTCGTGATGTTCTATGCCTGACTACGTCAAGTACAGATGGGAATGTGGTTGTCGGCGTAACATCATCTATCGGGGTTTGGTTGACTTGACTGCCATTTGAAATACGCATTCCATTATCATTTCGTGTATTAGAACATCCTTTATTGTACTCCTTGCGTTTTATAGTAGAAACACTTGAGGCGTTCTCATTTGTTGTTTGTGTAAATTGAGTAATATTAGTTTGTATACTTCTTAACGGTGTCCTTTCTGTTGACCTATTACTCATTAAAGATATTGATGAAGCACTTTGGGAGGCATCACCACTCCCAAATTTAGATACTTTGTTATTTTCTTTGCGTGCAGCATAGTATCTTTTTTGATACTCTTTTTGTTTTTCAGCTTTAGTAGATGCACTCGAGCTAGAAGCATGATTACGAGGGTTTGGTTGTCCATTAGTCATTGTAAATTGATAAAATGACAAATACCTTGCAAATTAAATAAAAGAGAGTTATCATAGATGATGAAATTCTCAAATCATTACAACATTCCAACACATAACTTACAGAAAAACAAACCGAATGATAACATTGAAATACATAATGATAACATTAAAATACATGACTTAAACCGAATATCGTGACTTAGAGAAAAAAAAAAGACAAGTCCTTAAAACATTGACATACATAATGATAACATTAAGTGAAAGCCAATCTAAATACTTGGTGAAACAATGGTCTCTACAAACACCGCACCCTTAAAACCTCGAAACCAAGAAACGGGATAAAAACATTCGAAGGGTTTCATATCCATTTCAATTGTAAACAACTTCCCTAATTTAGTCATCACAAACCAATTACCATTTGTCACATAATGTGTTATATCGCACCACAATGACAATGATATCGAGGGGATCGGAGGACATGATAAGACCTTAATCCTGTAATCCCCTTGTAGTGTCCATAGGTCAATTGTCATCTCAAACATGCCAGTGCTAGCAAACATGTGAAGCTCATTTTTTACATTAACTAAAACACCTTGAACCATTCCTATAGAAGGAACGGGTGGAAAGCTTATCTCCTTGAACTGCTCCGAATTAACATCAAAACAAATCACCCTTTTCGTACCTCCAAGCCAACATTCGCAAACAGTGAAATATACAGTACCACCACAAAATGTGCCAGCTGACCAATTGAAGTGAGGGCTTACGTACTCTTGTCTTGTTATGAAAGGAATATTTCTCCAAGAGTCTACTTCCCTAGAATAAACATAGACACCAAGTACACCACTCCTACGCTTTATATGCAAGACCTTGTAATCATCGTCAGCGTCAACGTACAAACCAACGGCATCAAGGTTATTTATATAGAATCCATGAGAATCAGGAGTTGACAAACGCTTGAAAGCAGTAGTTGTTGGATTCCAAAGTAGTAGCTCGTATGTATGATTCAAGCAAACACACAACAATCCATTCAAATGTGAAAGTATTGAGACATCATTATTTTGGTGATGGAATGGAAATGTAACTATGGAGCTTGGCCCATAGTCAATGGATTTAGAGATGATCGGACGAACAGAGCATGTTAGGTCGTCAATTAGTAGAACTCTCTGGTTAGATGAAACTAATGAGCGAGAACAATGTAACCTTACGAAATCTTGTGTTGACAGTAACGCATACCATTGCTTACATACACTCTTAGAACGACCTACATCCTTCGTTGGCACCCTCGTTAATATCTCAAACACGATTGTATGAACAGGAAGGTCAGCCATGGTTATACCTTCATTTAACACATAATGATTATTTAGTTGTCCAATCTAAGAAGATTATAGTTTGGTGAAACATAGGTGTAACCATTACATGTAAATCAAGTAATATAACATACTTGTAATAACAAAGTAAAGTATACTTCTACAATTACTTCAATATGAGGGAAACAAAAAGCAAAACAAGAAACACCAAGAGAGACTTTAATATTCAACAACTTAACATATAACACCAAATGTTTCTAACTTAAACACAAACTTGGATAACGATCCATAATTTAAATATCCCGTGCCTCGACCATATCTGGTTCGTACGTAATCGTACTCAACTCCGTAGACTTCAAAATATTAACTGAAATAACAAATAAAATATAACTTTTATTAAATTACATGAGCCATTAAATCTAACTAATTTTAGAATGTTCATGTGTAAAGCATAACATACTATCTGGTAGATGAACCAACTTGACACGTGATACATATATGATAGACCTTTGTTGCATGGCTCGAATGGAACGTATAACATCGGAAGGCTTCAGGGCAGACAAAAACAATTGTATTGTGTGACCACTGTATATTACGATTTTGGGTTAAAGTTTTTCTAATAATAATATTTTCTTACATATAATGTAAATATTATGTTTGTAATATGTTAATAATAAATAATAACTTACGTCTTGTCTTGAAGAGAAAGTTCAAAACAACATCGATCACGTTTTCCTTCTATTATTCTCCCAACCACATCTATAACAAAATCAGTAAAATTGTATACACAATATTATACTTACATATATAAAGTAGTATAGATATATTTAATAAAAAAATATAGATAGAGAATTTATATGTACCAACAATATCCATTTGAGGTCTCCTGTCATGCTTCAATTCTATAATGGAAGGGACCAATGGATATAAAGAAGCACCCCTTGGAATCGTAAGCATAAGTGAAGAAAGTCTTGTATATTCGTTGATGACAATTTTTTTCTCGGACCAAACTAACACGTAATTCTGGTACTTTGGGTACTCATGATAATTGAGATTCTCAATTTGGAAATGATTCAAGGAAAAAAAACCACCCATCAATGCCGCGTCATTATATATGTGTATCAAATGTTGTGGGACGAACGCAACAATTTTGTGTCTCTAAAATGAAAAGAAATTTAGTGGTGGAAAAACGCTTGGTCGTATAACACAAAGTAAATTAAAATAATGTTCTTACGTGTTGATCAAGAAAAATAACCACCAATCTCTTTTCATCAACGTCATGCCAAATAAACTCCACCTTAACAAAGAATATAATATACCATGCTCTATCATTTGTCAATGATGAAAATTCTTCAACGGAAAAATGATCAGACATATCCTATTAAGTATTCAATGTTAGTTAACTAAAAAAATAAAAACTCCAGAAACTTAAATTTAAACTAAAAATGATTAAAATTAAACAACTAATTTAAATTTAAACTAATACATAATTAAAAGTTACATAATAAAGATTCAAACTAATTTGAGAAAAAAAAAACTACAGTCATCATTAAAGTTGTTCTAAGGTTCCCAAACCATTTCTTCATCCAATGGTGGTTCGTATTCCGCCCCAGGGTCAGTTTGGTACCCTTCAGCCCAACTCGGTGGTTCTTGTGTTTGCCTGGGGTTTTCCACATAAGGGGGGTTTGAAGGTGGAGGATGCATAGGCAATATAGGAGTGTTTGCCACCGGACGATGATGCCCCTCCTCAATTTGTAGTCCACCAAATTGTAGTTGAGCGAATGTATAGTCATACGCCCAATTCAACTCTTCATCCATCCAACCAAATGGATCATCAGGTTGAGGGTTTGTCACCGGATGAAGGTTTGACACCGGAGGTGGGTTTGCCATCGGACAAAAAGAGTTTCTAACTTCAGGGTTTAAAGTTAGAGGGTTTGAATCAGGAAGGTTTAAAGGGCGACGGGATGATCGTCCATGGTTTGCTGATCCTTGTGGTTCAACGGGAATTGGATAACCACCACCCATACCTCTCAATTGATATTTGTTTGGAGTGATTTGTAAACTGAAAAATACAATTTTGATTGGATATAAAGATCAATTTTAAAGCAAATAAAAATAGTTTGGTTAAATATAAAAAAAAGGATTGCGTAAACTGAAACATACAATTTTTATTGGATATAAAGATCAAATTTCTTACCATGTTAAAAATTAACATCAAAGTAAACTGAAACACAAGGATTGTGTAAACAGAAAAACAAAATTTTTATTGTAACATTTTTAACATCAAAGTTAAGTCAAATGTTTATTGGATTTATATTATTTTGACCCAAAGAAATGGCAGCAAGCTAAAAATTTCTGAAATTTCAAAGTTAAGACAATTGTTTATTGGTCACAGAAAATAAGCAATGCTCAAAATTGAAAAGGGACGTGGATAACTACAGATGAAAGTCAATGCATCTTACACATCACTATTTACTTGCCACATCTATTTATATATCTTTTCCAGTGCATCATCCACCACTTGATATTTAATTTTCTCATACATGATCTAATCATAGTCGATATATACCACTGTTTTCAGAAGTCTGGTCAGGTCTAGGAACGATATATAGAACCGATTGTTAGTATCTTAGACATCATTTTTTTGCTACACGGTTGAACCAGTGAAATCAGAACGGTGGTTGTACTAATAACATGCTCAGATGGCATAGCAGAAATTATAGTTTTACTCTACTTTAGTTTTGAGTTTTCACTTATATGGTTAGAAACTAATGCTGTTAACGGAAGATTGTGTTGTACCGCTAACTATTGTATCGCTTTGTACTATAAGAAAAAACGCCTATAGGGACGACACCTATAGACATAATACAACTGAAAAATACAATTTTGATGGATATAAAGATCAATTTTAAAGGAAATAAAAAAAGTTTGGTTAAATATAAAAAAAAAGGGTTGTGTAAACGGAAACATACAATTTTTATTGGATATAAAGATCAATTTTCTTACCATGTTAAAAATTAACATCAAAGTAAACTCAAACATAAGGATCACTTTACACAACGAAAATAGCCTTGAAGTTCATGCAAGTACGTTTTTGTAGGATAACTTTACACAACGAAAATAGTAACTATATTTCATAAATGCACTACATAACTTATTATGGTTTGTGTACACCAATTATGAAAAAAAAACATAAAAAAAAAAAAGAAAACCAAAGAAGCTTAAACTCTTCTATTTTACAGCAAAATATATTCAATATTCAACATTAAGTGTATAAGGCCACGGTTAAACAATACAGAAGCAAAATGCATAGAAATAATACATGTAAACTAAAATAATACATGTTACAAAACAAATACAGAAGCAATAAAGTCTAAACTTAACATTTATTTTACAACACATGCAAACTAAAATAATACATGTTACAAAACAATACAGAAGCAAAATGCATAGAAACAATACAGAAGCAAAATACATAGAAATAATACATGTAAACTAAAATAATGCAACAGTTAAAAGTGAAAAAAGTAACCAAGAAATGTGAGTAAACTTACAACAATGCAAGAGCCTGATGTAAAAAGCCGAAAAAAATGTAAGACCTTGATGTGAAGAGCCGAGAAACAACACAAGACCCAGACGTTTAGAATATTGATTGATATTCTGAAATCGAAGTAAAATTGAAGATGTTAGGATGATGTTTCGAAGGTTTGATGTAAGATTCAAAAGTAGGATGAAGTTCAACGCAAGACTTACAATTTAAAGGTTTTAGTATCTAAGTTGAGTGCTAGCAGAGTTGTAAGGAATTGTTATGAATGTAGTTGAATTTATAGACTTCCAAGCTTGCTTCCTTTCTGACAAATCCGAACAGTGTTTGCTTTTACAGCTGTATTTGAACAGTCATCGTCAGTAAAAAAATTCAAAAAAGGTGGCAGTAAAATATTTTGGATTCTGAAAGCTTGTCAACTGTTCAAAGACTTTGTGTGAAAAGTCTTTGAAAGGTTGTCAACTGTTCAACTGTAAAATCAGGAGTAGGTTTCTGAAATGGGTATCGAAAGTCTTTCTGACAGGTTACTGTTCAATTTTTTTGTAATAAAAAAAAACTAAATCAATTTTTACTTTAAATTCAAAAAGTTTATTAAAAAGAGTTAAAATTTGATGTAAGTGTAAAACCTGATTCATTACTTTATATCAATTTTTACTTTAAATTCAAAAAGTTTATTAAAAAGAGTTATAATTTGATGCAACTGCAAAGCTGTTTAGAGTTTTAACCTGATTCATTAGTTTAAATCAATTGTTACTTTAAATTCAAAAAGTTTATTAAAAAGAGTTATAATTTGATGCAAGTGCAAAGCTGTTTAGAGTTTTAACCTGATTCATTACTTTAAATCAATTTTTACTTTAAATTTAAAAAGCTTATTAAAAAGAGTTATAATTTGATGCAAGTGCAAACCTGTTTAGAGTTTTAACCTGATTCATTACTTTAAATCAAATTTTACTTTAAATTCAAAAAGTTTATTAAAAAGAGTTATAATTTGATGCAAGTGCAAAGCTGTTTAGGGTTTTAACCTCTGATTCATTACTTTAATTCAATTTTTACTTAAAATTCAAAAAGTTTATTAAAAAGAGTTGTAATTTGATGCAAGTGCAAAAGCTGTTTAGAGTTTTAACCTCTGATTCATTACTTTTAAATCAATTGTTACTTTAAAGTCTATAGTTAACATTTATTTTATTAAAAAGAGTTATAATTTGATGCAAGTGCAAACCTGTTTAGAGTTTTAACCTGATTCATTACTTTAAATCAAATTTTACTTTAAATTCAAAAAGTTTATTAAAAAGATTTATAATTTGATGCAAGTGCAAAGCTGTTTAGAGTTTTAACCTGATTCGATGCCGGTTTCGACTTGCGGCGGGTTGAATAGCCTTAGGTTTTCTTTGCATTTTAGGGGGAAGATGGCCACATCTCTCCACAGGGCATACAAAACACAGGTTATTGGCGGAAGCCCGCCACATTTAACATATAAAGTTTTTTTATATGTTAAATCTGGCGAGCGGCCGCCAATAACCTGAGTTTTGTATGCCCTGGGAGAGAAGCACCCATGTTCCCCTTAAAATGCAAAGAAAACATCAGCCTTTAGAGTCACAGGATCCAACCCTAATAAGCTACAAACATACGAGATCTGTAACAAACATAATAAGCTACAAACATACCAGATTTGTAACAAACATAATCAGGTACAAACATACCAGATCTGTAACAAACCTAATCAGCTACAAACATAATCAGTAACATAAGCATGTAAATCAGCTAAAAACATACCAGATCAGGTACAAACATAATCAGTAACATAAGCATGTAAATCAGCTACAAACATAATCAGTAACATAAGCATGTAAATCACAAACATAATCAGTAACATAAGCATGTAAATCAGCTACAAACATACCAGATCAGGTACAAACATAATCAGTAACATAAGCATGTAAATCAGCTATAAACATACCAGATCAGGTACAAACATAATCAGTAACATAAGCATGTAAATCAGCTACAAACATACCAGATCTGTAACAAACATAATCAGTAACATAAGCATGTAAATCAGCTACAAACATACCAGATCAGGTACAAACATAATCAGTAACATAAGCATGTAAATCAGCTACAAACATACAAGATCTGTAACAAACATAATTAGTAACATAAGCATGTAAATCAGCTACAAACATACCAGATCTGTAACAAACATAATCAGTAACATAAGCATGTAAATCAGCTACAAACATACTAGATCTGTAACAAACATAATCAGTAACATTAGAATGTAAATCAGCTACAAACATACCAGATCTTTAACAAACAAAATCAGCTACAAACAAAATCAGCTACAAACATACCAGATCCGGGCTGCCAATATTCCTCTAAGAACTCAGATCTGCAAGTTGTGTAACCTCAGATATGTCAATATTCATAAAAAATCCTCAAAAAATGACGGTAGATCTGAGAAATTTCAGCAGAAAAAAGTACCTGGCTCGACGGTGCTAAGGTAGATCTAAGTCGATGGTATCTCCACCGCTCCATCTTCATCTATAACAGAACAAACAAACAAAACAAACTCAAAATCAGCTACAAAAAAAATCAGCTACAAACAAAATCAGCTACAAACATACCAGATGATACTTGCAAGATAAACAGCTACAAACAAAATCAGCTACAAAAATCACCCTAACACGAAGAACTCAACGGCAGATCTGAAAGAATAAAAAAAATACAATAATCAACTTCAAATAAAAAATACAAACTTCTTTAAAGAAAAAAAAAACCCTATATTCTGTTAAACATTTATTCATGGATCTGGGCCTTGCGAGACAGATTTGACCAGGTAAGTTTTTGAGTGTATAACAGATTTAGTAGGCAAGTATTATAAAAGATCTGCAAACAAAACCAAGTATTATAACAGATCTGCTAGAAAAAAGTAACAGATCTGAATATATTTCACAGATCCAGTAGAAACAACATACCGAGAAGTTGAACCCAGTAGATCTGATGTCGGAATCGCCGGAGAAAGAAACCCTAAAATTTCACAGATCTAAGTCAAATAACACACAAAAAACGCCGATAAGGTTAAAAAGACGCTACCTGAGAAGTGAAATCGTCGGTGAAATTTGTCGATCTAGTGAAATCGCCGGTGAAATCCATCGATCTAGTGAAATTCACAGATCTAAGTCAAATAACACACAAAAAATGCCGATAAGGTTAAAAAGACGGTACCTGAGAAGTGAAATCGTCGGTGAAATACGTCGATCTAGTGAAATCCGTGCCATGAGACGTATGCAGAGCGTCTGGTGAGAGAGAGAGAAGAAGAATGGGGGCGGATGTGAATGAAATGAATCTAGGGTTTAGATTGAGTGAAAGATAGTTTATATTGGATCCATTTGATAAAAACGGGTCAAAGAGATCCGGTTAGGATCCATAAAGCTGCTCCGCGTGTTGAATGGATTTTTCAACACCTTCATGCTTTAAAGGTTGTACAATGGGCTTCAAATGGTTGTAAAGTGGCAAATGACCATTTCTGTCCTTCCTATATGCTTTATAAAGTAGTATATATATATATATATATTTGTCAAAACTACATTTTGAAAAAAAAAAGTCACAACCATAATACCTATTCTTAAACAAAAGAGTTATGATATAAATATTTATTGGTAACCATTAGGATAATATTTAGACTTGAATCTAAGAACAATGCCTTAGTATAAGCTTCGAAATAAGCCAATTACTTGCGTAAATAAAATGTGATGGATGTTGGTATGCTGTGAGGATGATAACTAGAACAATGCAAGTATGATAAATAAGCGATAACACATGGCCACTGTTATTTCTTGTTTATTAGTACTACTCGGTTCTAGAATATGATCCATTATGAGAATACTAATTCCCTTGTTTCTTGATGCAAGCCATAATAAACGATGAATTTTTAAAATCATGATTTGAGAAAATTCTATTTAGGGGAAATATAATAATAGTTACCCCTCCGGCAAGACTGGGTATGGTGTAGTAGACTCTCCAGCTTGTCCGGGTAAGATGGGGGTACCTCTCCGGCGAGACCGGGTAAGATGGGGTATATGTTATGAAATTCCATAAATAGTACCAGGACCTAATGTCTGACCTGATTTTGAAAATATGAATTTGTTAAATACATTGACCTTATGAATGGTGTGTATATTATAATATGTGAAATATATGATTCTATAGATATGTATATCTATAAGGAAATCCACAGACCATAATGATTAACAATTAGGGATAAATCACAAACAGGTATGACAATGATAATTTTAGCTTTATCAGGAATCTCTCATATACATCTATAATTCCGATATCAAACATTATTTCGTTTGATCATCCGTCTCGTAATTCGTGCGACAAGATGAACGGCAGGAACTCTTTAAGTTGGGACGCCATTAAAAGTATAAGAATTCTCCTTTGCGATTATTAATGCATTAGGAAGCCGTAACTAAAAGTTGTACTAAAAACATCTAAAAACTTACACTAGTAAAAGTAATTTTTACTTTCATTAAGAACTCTTGAGAAGATAAGAATCTCAAAACATAGATAATAGTTCTGGTCAAGGTAAAGTAGAATTCAAAGCAAGGCACATAATGTACTTAGTAACTAGGATCAGTGACAAACTAAAAATATTCCTCCATGTTTCAGTAAATCTCGAGGACGAGATTTAAAACAAGGTGAGAAGGATGTAACATTCCCAAAATTTTTATTTATAAATTTAAAATAAAGTATATAAAAACTTACATTATTAAACGGGTAGATCGTGGGTAAGTTGACTGTTAGAAGTATGAAGTACCTAAACGAGCCTAGGAACCATTTAATAATTTAATACATTATATTTGGACTTACTCCGTTTTTAATGAAACTTAGACCAAAATGTAGATAAAAATATTCTCGTTATAATGGCATATCCATCATTTTATAAAACGTCATATTTTGGAAGTAATAAGTGCCAAATGAGTGACGCAGTTAAATTAATTATAAATGTAATAATAAAATAAATTTATGAATTATAAATTAAAAATACTTACGTAAAGTAAATGCATGAACATTAATTTATAAAATCAATATGCATGAAAATCAATATGCATGAAATTAATTACGCATGAAAATCAAAATTGGTACAGGCATGTATACGTGTAAGGAATTGATGAAAGTGTACGTGGCCAATTGTGGAGACTTATAGCAAACTTTGCGTGAACTTCAAGTCAACCAAATGTAGTATAAATAGAAGGTGGCTTCAACCTTCTAAGTTGTTCAGCCTTCCTCTCGGTCACTCTGTCTCTTTAGTAATTCCCATTTTCTTTAGTAATTCACCCCTAAATCCTACAAAGCTCTGCCCCGTTTTAAGTTTTTTATCCCCTGTTCACTGACACCCTGTCCGATTGATCTAGAACCCCGTAACACATGTCAAGACTCTGCCTGACTAAGTCCGCTGGGGTTCTGTCTCGTGACGTAGGGATAAAGTTGAATTGGGTCACTACACTTAACACGAGTGCATTATATATTTTATTAAATAGTTCAGGAGTTATACCCAAAATATAACAACCCTCCTAAAAACACCCATGACACTCGTACACATCCTAAAATATACCCCGTATACGAAAACCGGTCCCAAAATACCTTTATATAATTAAAAATAAAAACAATAATTTAAGTCTATCGCGGGCCGCGACAGACTGCTCCAAGGTTTACGCGGGGCGCGACAGCCTGGCTACAAGGCTTAACCTGGTGCCCCGTGTGGCAGACGCGTGTCAAAGCTACGAGGTCAGCTCAGCAGCCCTATGCGAGACACGTGGTCTCTCGCGGGCCGCGTAAGCCCCCTCCTCATCTATCGCGAGGCGCGACAGACCCCCTGAGCAGCCCAATAAATTGGAACGATCGGATTCATTTGGAATTCGTTCAAATCTCGTACTCTCTCTCAAAATTCCAAATTATAGAAATATATTAGGGCATTATATCCCCTAAATAGCGACGCTCTGCTTCGTTGTAAGTATTTTAACCCCGGTTACGGATTAGATACGCTGCCCGATTGCTAAGGCTCCGTAACGGCTGTTGAGGCTCAGCCCGATGTAGTTGTTGGAGTTCTGTCTCGGGGAGGGTATAACTAATGTAAAATTTGGGTTATTATACTAACGCGTGTGCATTATTTAAAATTTATAGATTACAACCAGGAAGCCACAAGAATTTACATAAGATAGCAATGTGAGTAATCTCCTTTTTGTAAATTGTTTTACAAAACCTTTATTTATTTTAAATTATAATTAGCAGTGATTGAGTCTTTGTAGTTCTTCAATTACTGCCGGTATGTTGGGGTTTTGTATACAAAATGTGGAACACGTTACCATTGGACAAAGAGTTAGCCAATGTGTAATATGACCCACCAGTCAGGATTGACAGTACTGAATGAGTAATTGTGTAGATATAAACATTGTAATCGCTCTTGATACTGTGAAATGATAAAACCTGTTTTGATTAAACTGGGATTTACTCACCAGTATTTCCCACTGACAAAAACGTTTTAAACGCGTTTCAGGTAACAAAATGTGAAATCCAAATAGAAGCCAGCTGGAGAGCACTGAAGGCCTAGAAAAGTGGCTATAAAAGTTACCTAAATAAAAAGGAGATTTTATTTTCAATACTTAGGGTTTATCCCTATAAATGTATTGTAAAGAAAACTTGGGTTTTATCCCATTTATCTATTTTAAACATTTTGGTGTTTAACTCTGATAAAAATATTTCATAACTACGGTCCAGATGAAAATTTCCGCTGCCAAATTAATAAACACTGATATCTAACTGGTTCGCGGCTCCCGCTCCCAGGATGGGGTCAGGGGCTGTGACAGATGTGGTATCACACGTGGCACATTGTCACACCCCTTTCATAGGCGGAAACACGAGGTGTGATCGTGAACGGTTCTCATTGCATACAATAAGCAAACATACTACATGATATAAAACAACTCCAAATTTGCCATTCAAGTTTAACATCCAAAATACAAGTTAAGTTTAAAGTTTACATCAAAACAAAAGATAATTGTTTGAAAAGTTTACAACATCATTTCAAATCAAAGATCAAGGTTTTGTTCCCAGTATCTCCGCAAGGAAGCAGGATATAGCATACAAATCCATCAAAAGGTGGCAATGGAGCGTAGACACAAGACATCTTGACATAAACTAACTTCTTGAACAAAATAGGCCGCGCGCATCCACTTAGTTTCCTGAAATACATGTAAGTTTTGAAAATCATCAACAAAAGTTGGTGTGAATTCATGCAATTTGTGTAAAACATATAGTAATAGTTGTAAGAATCATGGTATGTAATTGTATAATGTACTTGAAAAATGTATTCTATAAATGTAAGGAAATCAAGATCGCTAATGTTTCGCGAGGACATTAACATGTGTGACGACATAGGAAGCATCCAAACCATATGCATTTTTCCGTCGATTTACGACTCGAGACACAAAAGCACTCTTTGGTAAAAAGTGGCCAAGAGTGTGGCTGCCTGAAACCCATTAAATCTAACCTTTCGCTCCCCAGTCTAGGTATATAGTTGATTAATGGTGTTTAAGTCTCACCCTATTCGTAACATGATCTATGCAGCATTCCTTAGTTTTGTTCTAACATACCATAGTACATGTATTTTCCACAAAGTTTTAAAAACAAGAAAATGTTTAAAAGTGGGGATATGAACTCACAGATTTGCGTCTTCAGCGTCGAAACTTCACCGGTGTTTTTCTTGTAGATGACGTAACCTATAAACGTTCTACGTACGTTAATCACCTAAACTTGTAACTTACTAAGTACAAGTTACCATCTTGAGTTATGAATTTATTTTGTTTTAATCGTATAAGTTCGTCATATGTGTGGGTCTTGCCCATGATGGTCGGGTCTTGCCCGTTCATCACATTATGGTTTATCTAATTGTATTTTTCACTAGTGATTATATATATTTTATTCCCAAATATATATATATATATATATATATATATATATATATATGTATTTGTAGTATTTGGAAATTGATACATGTTAAAAATAATATATTGGCAAATTGGATTTAAATAATCTCAACTCACTGTTATTGGCCAATAATAATCCTAACTCATTTAATCACCAATAATAATCCGAACTATTCACTTTTGTTTGTAAAATACTCCCACGTTAAAAAACACTAACTAGGTTAAAAAATTGCTGATGTCGCTTGACATGTGTGCACTGACGTGGCTGGTTAATTATAAAAGAAACCCAACATTAAAGCCATCTGTGTATAAAGGTTTTCACCCCCAAATTACAACTATTTATCCCCATATAAACACACAGACCATCACGATTCCCCTAAACCCTAATCAATCGAGAGAGCAAACGATCAAGTCATTGTATCAGGTTTGTTTTTTAGTGCATTCTTCTTGTTTATCTATGATTCAATCCTAATCCACTACTAAACCCATCAGGATGGATGACAAAGTAATCGTAAAAGCGTGGCATGGTGAGAAGCTGAAACAAAATCCAAAATTGCACTATGAAGGAGGTGAAACTTATATGTTTGAAGTTGAAGTAGACAAGATGTCCTATTTTGAGTTGATGGATTATGTGATTGAAGGTGGGTCTTACAAAAGCAAGGATTTTGAAATGTATTACTTGGTGCCTGGAAAGAAGTTTGCTGAAGGTATTGTTCAGTTGAAGACCGATAAAGATGTGATCGATATGTTGAAGAATTTGGGGGATAAAGATGCCAGGCATATACTAATAAAACATTACATAATAAAACATGTCAAAAGGACACACTACATAATAAAACATGTCAAAATAACCAATACAAACAACTGCCAAAAAACATGCTTTCTTTGAAGGCTTTCTGAATCTTTGATTTTCTTCTTCTAACACCCTCTTCTCTATTGCCACTCTTGCATTCTTCATCTCAGATACCCCACAGTTGCATTCACTTGCTAATACAGCATCCACCTCTTGTTTCCACACAAAGAATTTGCAATCAGATCGCTGAAATGAACAGGCAATTAAAAACAACCGGTTAAAGTTCGAGATGTCACACCCCGACCACGTAAAACATCAAATCGTGGAGGAAATGTCGGGGAGTGTTGTAACAGAATTATTGTTTCACAACCAGTAAAATTTCATTTTATTCAACTACCAAAGGTGGAATACATTGTTTCAAAAGAAGAACCAAAGAGTACACAACATAATTAAACTAAGTCTATCTTTATTTTAAGTCTCTAAGGCACAGGTCCGCCCTAGTGTCATGATCATCATCCTAAGCGACAGCTCCTGAAAACACATGTGAAAATAGGTACGTCAGCATAAAAATGCCTGTGAGATACACAGGTTTGTGAAAATAGGATTCATGACTTAAGTTTAAGAAGATGTTTAATAAAAATTCAATCATGAACCTTGTTAATTGTTTTGTTTTATAAATCATTTGAAAAACGATAGCAAAATAGATGATATGTATATATAAAAGAATAGTGTATGGTTAAAAGAATAACCAAGTAAAAAGAGTTTGTATAAACCGAGTTATTTGTAAAACAATATTTAAGTGAAAATGTGTTGTAAATGTAATATGTCTAAACTGAAGTGGTTTAAATGACGCTACGATATGTAATATCATACAAACACTTATATATAGGAAGTACCAGCGGCGTATCCACCATGCTTGTATCATATTACACACGCCTCGTTATTTAAGTCACTCAAACCAACCAACATTGTAAAATATCCATGTTTAGTCCAATAGTCAAATGTCATAGTATAATCCAAGTTGAATATAAGTCATGTAATGTGTAAACAAAAGTAATGTATGGTAAGTACTATGAGACTACTTAAACCACAAGTAAAGATGTACAAAACGAAGTATTTTGAATAAACCAAAAGTTATGTTTTGTAAAATAAATACATGCTTTACTGATACAAACATTTATGCGGTAAGTTAACGCATACATTCAAGCCTTGAGACAGACGGATAACCTTAGAGTAAAGATTATCAAAGTAAAATGTTTTCGGATTCAGTCATTCCTTACATCCAAACAAACCTAGGATGTCAGGAACGGGATTTGTCAAGTCCTATGGTACCATTACTTACTACCGAGCGGCGTAGCTAATGTTAATGAATGTAGTTTAGTCCCGTTGTACAAACCAAATGTCATACCAAAAACAAACATGTAATGAAAGTAATGTACTAAGTATGCTAAGTCAACATACAAAGCAGAAAAGTCATGTAAATCAATGTGCTAAATATGCTAAGTTAACATATAAAGCAGAAAAAGTCATGTAAATCAATGTGCTAAATATGCTAAGTTAACATATAAAGCAGAAAAAGTCATGTAAATCAATGTGCTATCATGCCAAGTAAACACGCATAGCAAAAAAAAAAGATGTAATGTAAATTAATATGCTAGCATGCTAAGTAAACATACATAGCAAGACAAAATGAAATTTATGTACTAATAGTGTACTAATGAACATAGCAAGTATATGATATGAAAACATAGAAAGCACGAAAGTAACAAGTAGGCACATGTGTTTCACCACAAAACATTTGG
This sequence comes from Helianthus tuberosus, assembly GCA_030545235.1. Lineage (NCBI taxonomy): Eukaryota > Viridiplantae > Streptophyta > Magnoliopsida > Asterales > Asteraceae > Helianthus > Helianthus tuberosus. The sequence continues at coordinate 106,393,805 of CM060408.1, forward strand.
AAAGCAGTAAAAGAGGGATCTATGTACTCACTTGAGATTGCTCAATAGACTTTAGATATCCACCAATCAAAGCTAGAAGATTACGGATTCAAACGGCACCTAATATAGGTAACTACATTAATAAACGGACCTATTCGGAGGATCGGGTAGCATGAGGGTTCATAAACCAAATGAGTGTAGGCACTCATGTAATATGGTTTAACAAAGCCTACATACTAAAATGAAACTTAACCTAAGTGCTTTTGACCCGTTATGACCCGTTTAGGTAGCTTATGCTACTTTAACGCGTCGTTCGCGTAAAACGCGTTCGGACCGCTTAACTAGTCCTATGACAAGTAAAATATGCCTTAACATGTCTAATATTGTTGCTAAATCAGTTTAGATGTCAAAAATTATGTTACATATGCTTAAAATGAATTTTGGCGTAAAAAGGGCATTTTGGTAATTTACCTAAGGCATATAAACTACCTATCATACAACTAACTAAACGTCGTGACCATAAGGTATAACCTTGGAAGGTTATTCCCTATATAACTATGGTCACCTAAAGTGTTTGGTCGGATCCTAATGATCGACCAAATGGGTCGGGTTCGAAAGTATAAGCGATTGTTTAGATCGCTTACCCTTACAACCCTAGACAAGCACAAATCTAAAAGTGACGAGCTAAACATGCTAAAACATGTTTAGTTAAGTTAGAAAACAGGTTTGGTATCAAAACAAATGGTTTTGATACCCTAGAGTAGTTTGGTTACAAAATACGCGAGAAAACGCATTTTGGCCGAAACTACGACTCGTCCTGAGCCTAGATAACGTGGTAATCTGTAGGTATAGTCACTAGGGACTATAACCATCGTGATTACGCTCACGTTATGAAGTTCAAACGAACTTCGCATTGACTATGAATTGGTCAATGCAGAAAGTCAAATGCAGTTTGACTTTAACGCTAAAAATGAATGAAAAGAACGAAAGAATAGTTACAGAAGGTCCCCGCAAGTTTGATTATCCAAGTATTTCTCAGGTATGAAGTGTTGCACACTTCAACTTAGAGAAAATCTCAGAAATCAAGTGAGTTGCAAGTGAACTATGGAGGGGTATATATAGTTTTCGTACAACCGTTAGGATCGTTTCTTGAAAACCGAGATTCAATCCCAGCCATACACATCAAGCCCATAGATTTACAAAACCAGGGGAGCCCCTAGAAATGCTTAAAACCAGGTGCAAAGGTGGGATCAAGCTGGAAGTAGCTGTAACCAAATTTCTGCTGATCTGGGCAAGCTTTACGGACCGTATGGTTCTCCCCTTACGGACCGTATGCTGGTCTGCAGACCAGCAACTTTCAAAGTTGGCAGCTTTAGTCCCTGTGCGCGTATGGTCATGTTTTGGCACTTCTAACACCCGCCAAACCCATTTTTAAGCTCCCTAAGGATGTTAAAGTATGGGAAACATGAAACATTCTCAAAAATATTTCGGATGTCGGATCGTTTGGCCGTACGATTGCGTTGTTCGGTTAATTACGATGAAATGCGCACAAGCGCGAAAAACGATCCAAATTGCGTGACGAATGGATTTTTGACAAGCCAATCACTAAAACATAATATTTTAATGATTACATAAATTTTTGGATGTCCGGATGTATTCAGAACGTAAGTTATGCACGAAAATGCAAACTTATGCACTTTTTGACGCTTTTAGTCCCTGAATGACCAAAAAGTTTATTTTAGCACACCGAATCCCTCAAAACCTATTTCTAAGCTATGTAAAGGATATTTATGGTGTGTTTAACTTATGATCAAGTTCCGGAATGTTCGTTACAGTTCAATTTGGCATACTTTCGTAGTTTGTCAGTTTTAGTCCCTGTAAGCGAATAGGCTTGATTTTGCCATACCAAAGCCTTCAAAACTTATTTCTAAGTTATGTAAAGGTTATTTAAGGTATGTTAAGCATATGTTGATGTTCCGGAGTATTTTTCGCGTTAAACTGATTACGTTTACGCACCAGTTTGCGTATAATTCTCCAGAAAGCGATATAGAGTTTGAAATTGAATAAAAATCAAAACATGAAAAATGTCAAGCATAAACAAACAAACATTGGGATCAAATTACTTTATTTCATTGATAACTGAACTGTTTAGAATGATTACAAGCACATATGTCACAGTCTCCCCTACTTGTGGAAATTTCGTCCCGAAATTTGTTTAGAGGAAACTCGTGAGAAAAGATGCGTATACATCGCCTTCATTTGATCCTCACGTTCCCAAGTAAACTCAGGTCCACGCTTAGATTCCCAGCGAACTTTAACCAAAGGAGTGCACTTGCGTTTAAGCCATTTGACTTCACGATCCATAATTTCCACAGGTTTCTCAACAAAATGCACCGTTTTATCAACACGAATTTCATCAAGTGGTATGTGGAGGTTCTCATCAGCTAAACACTTCTTGAGATTGGATACGTGGAAGGTTGGATGAACATTTCCAAGTTCAAGAGGTAACTCAAGTCTGTAGGCTACCTTACCGATTCTTTCGACGATCTTGAATGGTCCAACATATCTAGGTGCAAGTTTTCCTTTCTTTCCAAATCTGATCACACCTTTCCAAGGTGAGACCTTAAGTAATACACGATCACCGATTTGAAATTCCAAGGGCTTGCGTCGTTGGTCCGCGTAACTCTTTTGACGGCTTCGAGCTGTCTGTAGATTATCACAAACTTTCTTAACCTTATCAGTTGTCTCTAGAACGAGGTCAGGTCCAGTAAGTTGAGCCTCACCTATCTCATTCCAGCAGACTGGTGAACGAAATTTTCGACCATAGAGAGCCTCGAAAGGAGCCATGTTGATGCTGGAGTGATAACTGTTGTTGTAGGAGAATTCAATCAATGGAAGATGTGAATCCCAACTACCACCAAAATCAATCACACAAGCTCTAAGCATATCCTCCAAAGTCTGGATTGTTCTTTCAGTTTGGCCATCTGTTTGTGGATGATAAGCAGTGCTCAGATTAAGTTGGGTCCCCATTGCAGTTTGCATGGTTCTCCAAAAATGAGAAGAGAAACGAGCATCTCTATCATAAATAATGTTCAAAGGAACACCATGTCGAGTTACGATTTCATCCACATAAATTTTTGCAAGCTTTTCAGCAGAAAAATCCTCACGGATTGGCAAGATGGTGCTGACTTAGTAAGACGATCAACAACTACCCAAATGGCATCATGACCTTTCTTAGTGCGCGAAATTTTAGTAATGAGATCCATAGCGATGTTTTCCCATTTCCAAATTGGAATCTCTGGTTGTTCCAAAAGACCAGAGGGATGTTGATGTTTAGCCTTAACCTTAAGACAAGTAAGGCATTTTGAAACATACAAGGCAATGTCTTTCTTCATTCCAGGCCACCAATACTGAGTACAAAGATCCTTATACATCTTATCTGAGCCAGTATGAATAGAATAACGAGACTTATGAGCTTCATACATAAGAAAAGTGCGAAGATCATCTTGGCTTGGGACCCACAAACGGTCCATGAAATAATACGATCCATTGTCCTTCAGTTCAAGATCAGGCTTAATGTGATAGGGTAATTCCTTACCCATCAAGTCTTGTGAAACACAAGCATGTTGAGCCTGAGAGATGCGGGCTTGAATATCAGATCGAGCTTGGATATCAGATTGAACACGAACACAATGAAGCTTGACACGTTCTTTAAGACTCAAAGCGTCAGCCACGACATTCGCCTTACCAGGATGGTAGCGAATTTCGCAGTCATAGTCGTTTAGAAGCTCAACCCAACATCGTTGCCTCATGTTGAGTTCTTTCTGATTAAAGATATGCTGAAGACTTTTGTGGTCAGTGAAAACCACACATTTTGTACCATACAAATAGTGTCTCCAGATCTTAAGAGCGAACACAACTGCACCCAACTCAAGATCATGAGTGGTGTAGTTTTTCTCATGCACCTTCAACTGCCTCGATGCATATGCTATGACTTTGTTCCTTTGCATCAGAACACAGCCAAGTCCCAAATTTGATGCATCGCAGTACACGACAAAATCATCATTGTCTTCGGGCAAAGATAGGATAGGCGCATCACAAAGCTTCAGCTTCAAGGTCTGAAACACTTCTTCTTGTTTAACACCCCATTCAAAGGGTTTATTCTTTTGAGTTAGAGCAGTTAGGGGAACTGCAATCTTCGAGAAATTTTCGATGAAGCGGTGGCAATAACCCGCAAGACCAAGAAAAGAACGAACTTCGGTAGGAGTAATAGGCGTATCCCAATCCTTAATTGCACTGACCTTGTTCGTTGACGATATGACCCAAAAATTGAACTTCCTTAAGCCAAAATTCACACTTGGAGAACTTGGCGAAAAGTTGCTCTTTCTTTAGGAGTTCCAGAGTAAGACGAAGATGTTGCTCGTGATCAGCTTGCGTCTTAGAGTATATCAAAATGTCATCAATAAAAACGATGATGAACTTATCTAAATAAGGCTTGCAAACCCTATTCATTAAATCCATGAAAACAGCAGGAGCATTAGTCAACCCGAATGGCATAACTGTGAACTCATAATGCCTATAACGAGTGCGGAACGCTATCTTAGGAATATCTTCTTCATGCACACGAAGCTGATGATACCCAGAATGCAGATCAATCTTCGAAAAATAAGAAGCACCTTGTAATTGATCAAAGAGATCATCAATGCGAGGTAGGGGATATCGATTCTTGATGGTAACCTTGTTAAGCTCACGGTAATCGATGCACATTCTGAAAGATCAATCCTTCTTCTTGACAAAAAGAACGGGAGCACCCCAAGGTGAAAAACTAGGATGAATAAAACCTTTATCTGAAAGCTCCTGAAGCTGTTTAGACAACTCTTGCATCTCAGACGGTGCAAGACGATAAGGAGATCTGGAAATAGGATTTGCACCAGGTACAAGATCAATACGGAACTCGACTTGGCGCGCTGGGGGTAATCCAGGTAACTCCTCAGGAAATAGCTACGGATAATCCCGAACGACAGGGATATCTTGAATAGACTTACCTTTGCCTTTATCTGCTACAACACGTGCCAAGAAGGCCACATAGTTCTTTCGCAGATACTTCCGAGCTTGAAAACAAGACATGAGCTTGAGACTACTAGCAGGCTTCACACCACGAACCCGTAGGATCTCACCTGTCCAGAGTGGAACACGAACGATCTTCTCAAAACAAACTACCTCTGCGTGATGCTTGGCTAACCAATCCATACCCACAATAATGTTGAAACTCCCAAGTTGCATCGGCGTGAGGTCAATGGGAAAAAGATGGCTATTAAGGTTCAATTGGCAGTTGCGAAGAACATAATCAAGAACAACGGGTTCACCACTAGCAACTTCTCCTGTCAAAGGCTTACCTAGTTTCGTTCTAGACACGTGAAGTAGTGGCTCAAAAGATAATGACACAAAACTCTTATCAGCACCAGAATAAAAAAGAACAGATGCAGGTTGATTATTAACAAAGAACGTATCGTTAACCACTTCATTGTCTGCTTGCGCCTCTTGCGCATTCATGTTGAAGACTCGACCTCAAGCCTGAGCCTGAGCTGGATTCGCATTCACCAATCTTGGACATTGATTACGGTAGTGGGTAAGATCCCCACAGTTATAACAAGAACCTGGTGGGTAGTGAGGTCGTGCAGCTTGACCTTGTTGCTGAGCAAGAGGCTGAGCAACTTGTTGAGCCGGGTTCTAAGCTACCCTATTTTGATTGGCAGTAATGTGGCAGGTGTCAGCAAGATGACCAGATCTTCCGCAGTTGGTGCAATGACGACACTGGAGGTGTGGTTGATGATGGCCATTACATCTGTTGCACAAAGGTGCATTGCCAAGATAAGGTTTCTTGGCAAGTGGTTGCGCAGGCTGATTTGGTGCAGCTTGTGTAGTAACGGCGAAATTTTGAGAAGCCTTACGCTTCCTAGAACCCTTCGAGGAACCAGAATCCTTACCCTTCTTGTTTTTACCTTTCTTGCTTTCACTTTTATCAGACGCCTGCTTCTTACCCTTGTCACCCTTTCTATGCAGCTTACCCTTCCGAACATGCGACTCAGTCAATGTCGCAGATAGCTCGATTGCCTGACGGACTGTGGTAGGGTTACTACCAGTAACGATGTCTTGTATGGAGTCAGGTAGGCCATCGATATACCTCTCGATAGCCTTCTCGAGTGGGGTAACCATTGTTGGGCATAACAAACTCAACTCCTCATACCTATCAGTATACGCCCGGTGCTCGCCACTATCCTGTTTCAGATCATCAAACTCCCTTTCTAGAGCTCGCAGCTCATGACGAGGACAAAACTCCCTCATCATAAGAGTCCTAAGTTCAGCCCATGTTTGTTCCAAAGCAACTTCAGCACCATGATCTCTCATAACCCCGTTCCACCATGTGAGAGCCCTCTTCTGAAACACGCTTGATGCAAACTCGACTTTGCGATTATCAGGACACTGAACGTGACAAAAAGTATTCTCAATGCTCTCAAACCATTGAAGGAGCCCAGTTGCCCCTTCAGAACCACTGAACTTGAGTGGTTTAGCCGAGTTAAAACTCTTGAAATTGCATGGAGCATTATTGTTGTTGTTGGCTTGGTTCAATTGAGCAATAACATTCGGGAATGCAGCAGCCATTTGCTGCGCGATGATTTCAGCCAGTTCGGCATTTGGTAGCGGATTTTCGCGTCGAGGAGGCACTCTAAAAGAGGAAACATGAAAGGGACGAATGAGATGATTAGATGAAAAGAGCAAGATGAAATGAAATCAACAAAGGCAAAGATGGTGGTCATTCGTCCGTATCACAAAGTAAACAAATGACTCACAGTGACTAATCAAAGTAAATGGGTCAAAAATAATGCTTCGCGAAGACATGCTCGCCTATAAGTGAACACTCACCCCAAGAATTCCCAGGTAAGAGTGACTGGTCCGATTATGTGGATTTGTACGAACACTCTAGCCTTAGATAGAAAACCCAGGGTACAGGCATTCACTCTTCCAGTTTGCACGTGTTCACACTATTTAGAATCCAAAACTTTTGACGAGATTTTGAAAACTTGGAAGGCACAAGGCAAAAAGAATCATTAAAAAATGGACGGTAAATTTTCAAAATCATTATGAAAAATCAAAGAGTTCAAAATCATTTAAAAACAGATGATTGATTTTCAAAAATCGTTTCGGAAAATTGGGTTCTTGTTTTGGTGATCACCTAAGGATAGGTTAAGTGCATGTTTTAAGTTCTAAACACAAGACAACTTGTGTTGGGGTCCTAGAAAGGTTATAGTCTAGGTCAAAGCATTACTAATAACCTAATTCCCTATAACCATTGGCTCTGATACCAACTCTTCTGTCACACCCCGACCACGTAAAACATCAAATCGTGGCGGAAACGTCGGGGAGTGTTGTAACAGAATTATTGTTTCACAACCATGGTAATTAAAATTTCATTTTATTCAACAACCAAAGGTGGAATACATTGTTTCAAAACAAGAACCAAAGAGTACACAACATAATTAAACTAAGTCTATCTTTATTTTAAGTCTCTAAGGCACAGGTCCGCCCTAGTGTCACGATCATCATCCTAAACGACAGCTCCTGAAAACACATGTGAAAATAGGTACGTCAGCATAAAAATGCCTGTGAGATACATAGGTTTGTGAATATAGGATTCATGACTTAAGTTTAAGAAGATGTTTAATAAAAATTCAGTCATGAACCTTGTTAATTGTTTTGTTTTATAAATCATTTGAAAAACGATAGCAAAATAGATGATATGTATATATAAAAGAATAGTGTATGGTTAAAAGAATAACCAAGTAAAAAGAGTTTGTATAAACCAAGTTATTTGTAAAACAATGTTTAAGTGAAAATGTGTTGTAAATGTAATATGTCTAAACTGAAGTGGTTTAAATGACGCTACGATATGTAATATCATACAAACACTTATATATAGGAAGTACCAGTGGCGTATCCACCATGCTTGTATCATATTACACACGCCTCGTTATGAAGTTCAAACGAACTTCGCATTGACCATAAACTGGTCAATGCAGAAAGTCAAACGCAGTTTGACTTTAACGCTAAAAATGAATGAAAAGAACAAAAGAATACTTACAGAAGGTCCCCGCAAGTTTGATTATCCAAGTATTTCTCAGGTTTGAAGTGTTGCACACTTCAACTTAGAGAAAATCACAGAAATCAAGTGACTTGCAAGTGAACTATGGAGGGGTATATATAGTTTTTGTACAACCGTTAGGATCGTTTCTTGAAAACCGAGATTCAATCCCAGCCGTACACATCAAGCCCATAGATTTACAAAACCAGGGGAGCCCCTAGAAATGCTTAAAACCAGGTGCAAAGGTGGGATCAAGCTGGAAGTAGCTGTAACCAACTTTCTGCTGATCTGGGCAAGCTTTACGGACCGTTTGGTCCTCCCCTTACGGACCGTATGCTGGTCTGCAGACCAGCAACTTTCAAAGTTGGCAGCTTTAGTCCCTGTGCGCGTATGGTCATGTTTTGGCACTTCTAACACCCGTCAAACCCATTTTAAGCTCCCTAAGGATGTTAAATTATGGGGAACATGAAACATGCTCAAAAATATGTCGGATGTCGGTTTGTTTGGTCGTACGATTGCGTAGTTCGGTTAATTACGACGAAATGCGCACAAGCGCGAAAAACGATCCAAATTGCCCGACGAATGGATTTTTGACAAGCCAATCACTAAAACATAATATTTCAATGATTACATAAATTTTTGGATGTCCGGATGTATTCAGAACGTAAGTTATGCGCGGAAATGCAAACTTATGCACTTTTTGACGCTTTTAGTCCCTGAATGACCAAAAAGTTTATTTTAGCACACCGAACCCCTCAAAGCCTATTTCTAAGCTATGTAAAGGATATTTAAGGTGTGTTTAACTTATGATCAAGTTCCGGAATGTTCGTTACAGTTCAATTTGGTATACTTTCACAGTTTGTCAATTTTAGTCCCTGTAAGCGAATAGACTTGATTTTGCCATACCAAAGCCTTCAAAACTTATTTCTAAGTTATGTAAAGGTTATTTAAGGTATGTTAAAGATATGTTGATGTTCTGGAGTATTTTTCGCGTTAAACTGATTACGTTTACGCACCAGTTTGCGTATAATTCTCCAGAAAGCGATATAGAGTTTGAAATTGAATAAAAATCAAAACATGAAAAATGTCAAACATAAACAAACAAACATTGGGATCAAATAACTTTATTTCATTGATAACTGAACTGTTTACAATGATTACAAGCACAGATGTCACACGAGAAAGCGATGCAATCAAATTGCCAATCAGATTCAATAACTTACAGGCCATAGAGGGCATCCGTAAAACTCTTCACCTTGCCTTGAGCTTCGATTTCCAGCCACCCTACGAATTACAAGCAATTCATGGTTACAATAAACATTACCATCGGTGCCAAGTCTAAAAAATTTGGGGTTTTATGAACGAACTGAAGGAGACGAAGAGTTTGAGCTCATGTTTTCGTTTGGGGATCGACTGAATTTGCCCAATTTATAGAATTAGGGTTTTGATGGAGAGTGCGATTGTGTGTGCAAATAAGGCTGATAATGATTATATACACAGGTAAGATGTTAACCAGCCATGTCAGTGCACACATGTCAATCCACATCAGCAATTTTTAAACCTAGTTAGTGTTTTTTAACGTGGGAGTATTTTACAAACAAAAGTGAATAGTTCGGATTATTATTGGTGATTAAATGAGTTGGGATTATTAAGGGCCAATAACAGTGAGTTGGGATAATTTAAATCCAATTTCCCTAATATATTTTAACTTGTCCAAATATATGATAGTTATATTATTTTCCAAAATAAATATAAGTGATTTGTTAAATAATATTTTCAATATTATTTTGGCATAAGTATACTTAGGAAAGTATACTTGTATTTAGGTGTGAATACTTGTGTATTTTCCTTTAATTGCCAAAAATCAATTCTTTGATTTTTAATAATTTCTGGTATTATATTTCTTAAAAATATTTTATTTTTAAGGTTTGTTTACAATATATATATATATATTTTGTCATACTCATCAAGTATATGTATATTTTTTTTTCGTTTGTCCGATTTTGTATACTTTCCATTAAATGGTAGTAATTATATATATATATATATATATATATATTTGTCCAAGTGTATATATATATATCCAATAATGTCCAAATATTGTCTAAGTCCTTGTATTTGTGAGGAATATATTTATATTAATATATATTTTGTATCTTGTCCAAATACTCATTTATGGGGGATTTTTGTATAGATTATTTATAAATATTTCCTTGTATATTTTTGGTATTTATACTCCTTTGGAGTATTTAGTGTATTTTCAAGTTCCTAACATACATTAATACATATATTACACATAATATACACTTAGCACATAATTTTGTGACCTGTAAATATATATATTTTTCCTAAAAATATACATACTTATAATTTTGTTTTATTTTTTAATAAAACTTTATTTTCTTAACTTGAATTTTTGGGTGTAAAAATTAGGGAAACATTTGTAAATTATTTTTGAACAAATTTTGTCGAAAGTTTCACAAACTAAATATTTTTCTAAGTGTCAAAATTTTATAAAATTTTTGACATAGTTTCCCCTAAAAATGGAGGTTTCCCATGTTTTAAAAACATATGTTTATTATCTTTAAATCATCAAAATTCGAGTTTCAACAATTTCACAAGTAACAATCACAAAAATCATCATGTTTAACCTTATGATGAACTTGAATATCCTTGAAAATATGTAGTCTTTCAATTCTACACTTTACATACTTAGATCTTTCAAAATCAAGTTTCTTGTTAAACTTTTTATAAACTTTTATGAAACCTTATTTCACAAAATTAACCATCCATAAGTTTCATGGTTCTAAGATTACGAAAAACATATTTTAAAACCATTTTCATACTCATTTTAAAGATCTTTCAAGTTCATCTTCAAGCTTCATCATTGATCTTTCAAGATCCATGCTTAAACTTGTTAGATCTAAGCTTCTAACAAGCTTACACGTGATGGATCTTACTAAAAACACAAGATCAATATCAACAACTTGATAACATACATCAAACAACACTAAAATTACTTGTTTTCACTTAGATTATGTTTTATTTTCATGTTCTCATCTCTTAAAGTTCATGTTCTTAGATGGTGTAACTTGTACATAACCTTAACATGAAGTAAAAATGAGTGTATGAAGCTTACCACTAGTTCTTGTGGCTAGGGAAGTGGCAAAGAACTCAAGAAGAAGAAGATTGAAGAAGAAGTGGTGGATAATAGCTCCTCCAAGTGGTCTTTCACCTTCCAATGCTTCACCCCTTCATAGATCACCTTCTAGCATCCTTGGATGGCCTTAGATTACCTTGAATGTGGAAGAAAAATGGTGATGTGTGGGTGGTGTGTGTTGGCCGAGAGGTAGAAGAGAGGAAGGAGAGAAATGGTTTCAAATTTGAAGTGTGAAATGATAAGGAATAACATCCTATGGTTCTTTCTTATAATCTCCCAACATCACATTAACCATGGGATCATATGTTTTTAGCATCTTTGACTAAACAAGGTGTAGTCAACATGGAGCAAGGGTGTGGGTCCAATGGGGGCGGTTAGGATGAGGAGGGGGTAAGTTGTAAGTTGTTGGAAGTTAAGGGGCTAAGGATGTAAGTTAGATGCTTAAATGTAGTGTTATAAGTGTTTAAGTGTTTTTAAGGTTTTTAATGTGTTCTATAACAACCCTCGAAAATGCCCTAAAAACGCTTCATAATCGCAAAACCGGACCCGTTTAACATTTATTTTAACAACAAAATGAAAATTCAAAATTTTGTACTCGATCGCAACAGGCCTTTGGTTGACCGGACACGCTTTGCGCCACGTGTCAGACACGTGGCAGATCTAGGGTGGTGATCAAGCAACCCTAGCTATAGCTAGGGTGCCCTCGCGGACCGTGAGATGAGCAAGGGGGGCGGGTCGCGGGGCGCGAGAGTCTCCAAATTCACGTATAAATAGAGCAGTTCAGCTGCCTTTCAATCTCGCTCAATTCTCTTTCTCTCTTTAAAAATATAGTCCGAAAATACTAGTTAAAATACCCTCTAAAACATGAACCTCTGCCCTGTTGTAAGTATTTTAACCCCCGATCACTAATTCGTTACCCTACCCGATTGATCTAGGACCCACCAACGCATGTCAAGGCTCTGCCTGACTAAGTTCGTTGGGGTTCTGTCTCGTGATGTATGGCTAATGTGATTTGGGTTATTTTACTAACACACGTGCATTGTATGTTTTTAATAGAAACTCAAGAAAAATAATCAAGAGATATTTCCAGGAAGCCTGTAGAAAAACATAAGTTTGCAATGTGAGTCATTCTCTTTTTCCCACAGTTTGTGAGCCATTATTTCAAATGTTTTACAAAACCCTAAATGTTTATCAATTATAATTATAGTGATTAAGTCTTTGTATTCTACAATTGCTGCCAGTATTATGGGGTTTGTATACAGTACTTGATAACCTTCACAATTGGGCACGGGTATCCAATGTGTGATACGACCATAGTCACAGATCCGTCGAGTGACAAGTACTGAACGAGTAATTGGGTAGATATAAACATTGTAATTGCTCTTAATACTGTAATGTTATAAAAGCTTATTTTTATAAACTAGAATTTACTCGCCAGTATTTGTTGCTGATAAAATATTTTTAAAACGTGTTTCAGGTAACTTGATGTGAAAGCTATTAGAAGCCAGCTATAGAGCACTGAAGGCGTAAAGAAAGTGGCTATAAAAGTTACCTAAATAAAAGAAGTTTATGTTTTCAACAAGTTAGGGTTTATCCCTATGAAAAGATATTATAAATGAAATATGGGTTTATCCCATTTGTTTAACATAAAAGTTTGGTGTTTGAAACTTTGAAATTTATTTTCTAACTACAATCCTAATGTCTCATTTCCGCTTCCAAATTAATAAGCACCGATACCACCGGCTTGTGTTCGCGGCTCCTGCCCCCGGGGTGGGGTCGGGGGTTGGGACAGAAGGTGGTATCAGAGCCACTGGTTTAAGCCATTTAGGTGTTCTTTTAAATGCCTAAATTTTAACCAATTGTGTTAGGAAATAACTTATGTGTTATTCTGTGTAAATATGTATATTATTATTTTATGTTATTTTGACATTTTTCTTAGTTTATAGTATGAGTGATCAGGGTACTTCTGACGCTTATCGTCACCTACCTCATTCTCCAATGAATGAAGGAACATCCCAGCCAACCTCCGGATATGCAGCCGATTCAGAGGGAATCTTTATTTTTAAAGCCAATTCCAAAAACCTTTTCCCTCTAAGAAACGAGGGTGGTTTAGTAGAGCCAAAGTAGAAAGGAAAAAAAGAATGAGAAAAGCCCAACATCAAGCGATAGCAAATAGAGCCAATAGAAATACCCAAAATCCAGAAGCCAGACCTGTGTGGGAGAAGGAATTAGATAGGCAACTAGCTGAATTTCATATGTTTAGAAATGCAGAAGTAGAAATGGATCTCAACCAAGTAGCAGTACCAGACCCACAACTTCTACCATTATTCCCTAACCAACCCATGAATCTAGAACAAAACTAGGAGAACCCACTTCCAATTCCAGCCTTTGATCCAAATGAGATACCTAGGATTCCGGCACCGAACCCTTTAGAACAGTGGTAGGCTAACGACTGGGCAATTCAGGAAGTATTGAATAACCCATATGTAACACTCGTCTTATTTATTTGAAATTTAAAAAAAATACGTATTATTCAAAACCAAAATGCTTGATTAACATAACTTAGTTAATAAGTTAGGATGTACGTCATTATAGCGTTTAACATAACCAACTAACTATTTAAAACATTCGATAACCAGTAGTGTTTACAAAATAGACATTGTTTAAGATAAGACTAGATTAGCGCGGAAGCTACAAAATTTGGTGTTCTGTTCTTGCGTCTTTGCTTGATCGGCATCCAGGATGAAATGAGCATTACCTAAGGTCAAAACCGTATCAAATGTTAGTTTTGACAATGTTATAATAAGCGTAAGCAAGCCCCAATAGTATACACATAACAAAAAAAATAGAAATCTAAGTTTTTGGTCTGTCGCGCCACGCGCCAGACTCAAAAGTGATCTTCGCGTGCCGCAGGAGGCCCCACGTGTCGCACCAGAATTATGTTACCTCGTCCTGTGGCGCGGGGGAGTGCGTTTTCCAGCAGGTTCAGTTTCTGGACCTGCATATTTGCCCAGCTCCGAATTTTATTAAAAATATAACTTCAAACTAGCATAACTTTTCACCCGCTTGTCCGTTTTGGTCGGTTCTTTTTCCTATACGTCCGTAATAAAATTACGGATCTAATCACACAATTTTCACCTAACGAAACCCGGTTTACGAACGGATGGTTCACCATTCCTTGTTTCGATTATCCGACCCAATAACTACGTGTGCATATTTTTCTTCATTCAATTCTATAGTATATTAGACTTAATTACTCGTTCCCTGAGCTTGTAAAATTTGGCGTATCGACACCATTACATGGTTTTCACGCTCACAATAGAATTTCATGCTCGTTTTTCTCATATATCGAGCATGCCGCTTTATGCTACCACTACTAGAAACCTGCTGCTATTCCTACGTCAATTTCCGTGGGAAATCCGTGGGTAACTGCGTTTACCCACAGATTTCCCACGAAAATGGGCTGTGGGAATTATGCTCGTGGGTAATTTTTTTTCTGACGCATTTCCTACGGATTCTCCTACTCATTTCCCACACAAATGTTTGGTTAGAATTCTCTCACTTATTTCTCACGGAATTAATTTTCTTAACTTTCCGACGCATTTCCCACGGAATATTTATTTTTAAAAAATTTGTGTTAAATCAATTATATTTATATTTATTATATTTATTTTATATATTTTAATTTTCTTACACAATTCCTACGGAAATTTTTTTTCTTCCTACACAATTCCAACGGAATGTATTCGTTTTTCTTACATAGTTCCTACGGAAATATTTTTTTCCTACACAGTTCCAACAAAATGTGTTCTTGATTCCTACACAATTTCTACAAAAATAGTTTTTTCCTACACAATTCCAACAAAATGTATTATTTTTTCCCACACATTTCCTACGAATTTATCTTTGTTTCCTACACATTCCAACAGAATGTGACGATGTGACGAAACCTGTTTATTCTTTTTTCCTACATGTTTCTTACGGATACAATTAAAAAATTAAAAAAAAAAAAACAAAAAATACTTGCTTTTTCGTGGTGAAAAATGCATAATGATAAATATGTTTCGGAACATAAGTTTAAAAAAAACAAATAAAAATTATTCGAAGCACATTTAAATTACAAAATCGCCATTATTCACTAATGAATACTAATCGATGCTCCTCCAAAATCCAGCACACGCGACTCCTTTACAGCTTCGGTGGAATTCTTTAATATAGCATGTAGAGTTTTAACAACTTAAAATTAGTATCCAAGATAACATATCAGTATCAAATTGTTTTCTATCTTTAAAAGCGCATTACCTGTAAGGATTGAAGAAGCAGAAGCAGCAACAGGGGTGGCTGCATCTGAACTTCCGTGAGTAATCTGTCGGAATTTCCGACACACTTCCTACGGAATTAATTTAGAAATAACATATATTTTTATTAAATAATAAAACTTTATATTTTAATATCGTTAATTTTATTTATTATAAATATTTTTTATGATAAATTGGATTCCTACGCATTTCCTACAAATGATTAAAATGAAAACAAATTTCGTAGGAATTGTGTCAGTATTTTTCTACCCATTTCCTACGGATATATATAAATATGTTTAAAAATAATATATATGTATATTACAAAAAAAAATTATCCATTCCGTGAGTAATCTGTCGGAATTTCCAACACACATCCTACGGAATCAATTTAGAAATAACATATATTTTTATTAAATAATAAAATTTATATTTTAATATAATGAATTTTGTTTATTATGAAATTTTTTTTACTATAAATTGGATTCCTACGCATTTCCTACTAATCGTTAAAATAAAAACGAATTCCGTCGGAATTCCGTCGAAAATTTCCGACACATTTCTTACGCACACCGATTCCTATGAATTTCCGACTAATAGTTAAAATGAAAACGAATTCCGTCGGAAATCCGTGGGAAATCTCTGACACTTTTCCTACGCATAACAATTTGTGGCTTTTTTGTCGCTTTTTTTTTCACAAAACTAAAACCCTTTCTTGTTCGTAGGAATTTCGTGGGAAAAGTGTCAGCATTTTCGTTCGTAGGAAATGTGTATGGAATTTTGGTAGGAATAGTTGTAGTTTTCTAGTAGTGAACTCTTGCGAGTGATTACTAGCCGTTTGACCCATTATCACGGGTTCATAAATTTAACTTAGTTTATTCAATTTATTGGCGTGTTGTTTTCTAACACTAACATAATACGATACTTTCAAGTCTCTACATACATCATTGATTTAAGGCATAGTTTTGACCCGTTTGGTTGCCAAATGAAAACCTTCACTTTGGTGACCACCAAGGTTTATCCAGATTGACCCGTTTGGTCTATCGAGTGAACTCCATCACTTCTATGATACATCAAACATCCTTGTCACACTACAACATTATTTACAAATCATACTAGACAATCTTTATAGCTAAGTAATGGAATTGATAGCTCTGTACTTGCATAATTCATTAACATTGGATTCTAACCATAATTACCCATTCTCGGGCTTGTCAACCTTAGCGTATCAAATCCATTCCATGGTTTACGCTTTTATAACTCAAATTTAATGAGTGACGTTTAAGTCACTTCAACACTACAAATTCAACCATTGTTCGACCCGTTTGGTTGTCTAGTGGAAACCACCATTTTACAACACACCAAACTTATTCTAACCAATATTTGACCCGTTTATTTATCCAGTGATCTTTGTCACTTCAACTAAATACCAATTTCATATATTATGCCAATTTAAAGTCTACTAACGAAAATACTTAATCAAGCATAACGTAATGAAACCATAGTTATGTACCTTTAGAGCAATCCTTTCAAACGCGTATCGCCACTAGCTTGTCCGCTTGGCGTCCCGGTTTTCATGCCTATAGAGTTAAACCATAGTTGTTTAGAACCCTCTTATAGCATATAACGCATAATTTTCCACACTAGTCAAATATGCATTTTTAGTCGGGTTTTTAACATTTATCTTCTCTTAGGCATTACATCAACACCTAATGAGCATGATTTCATACAACTAAAATCAAGTTCTTAACTAACTATTTAGCCAATATTTAAGCATCCTTTCTCAAGTTCATGTAAATTTTTTGTAGGATCGATTTGCCGACCAAATGAGTCAATCAGAGACAATACACAACTGTTTGAGAGGCGGAAACAAACAAACAACTTAGAATCAGTGAAAGAAATGAGTAGAAACAGAGTATGATACTTAAAACAAGCTTCTCATTGATATTTGACTTGAAAATCGGGCAGCACTTCGTTACACCACAACTAATTCCGTACCAAATGAGAAGCTACACTTGCTTATATATAGGCTTCTGATTTCGCATGAAATGACACATGTCATTTCAAGCAAAATTAACAATTCTAATTTCGTTTGAAATGACCATATGTCATTTCAAGCGAAATCACTACAAAAACAACATAAAATTACATTTTTGACATTTAGACCCCTATACAAGCTACCGATATGACCTAGACTTTAGACGTAGGCTATAGACATTATGCACCAACAAACTCCCCCTTGGATATTGTCGGAGTCTTCAGTCAGGTCTTCAGTGCTTTCTTCATAACGACTTAAATTTCTCTTCCCTCGGCTTAGGCTTTTTCATCAGCAGCTTCCTAAGCTTTTCGTTCTCGTCAACCTTTTTCTTCTCTTCAGCAGCCATTCTTTGCACAACTGTATGCCTTAGCATGTTGTCTCTATCTTCACGAGCCTTTCTTTCTCTTTCAGCCTTCAACGCTTCCTCTTTCTCAATCTCTCGCCACTTAGACGTCCATTTATTGTCAGCATTAATACCTTTTTGGAAGCAGATAGACACAACCTTCTGAAATTGCATGGCTTGCTCTTTGTCTTCGGCTTTAAATCCAATCTTGTTAACAAACAAGCATTCAATGTATTTTGCCGAGCAATTTACCAACCATAAAGGATCATACACAAAGATGTGTCTGATTTCATTTTCAGCTCTGTAGGTAATCACAGCTTCAGTCTACAAACAGCTGTATTCCCAGTACAAGAACCCCTTATAAAAATCTTGCTCCATTTTCGGTACTGGAATGTTCTTGATAACTCTAGGCTTCTTCACATGCAAGATCGTTTCTTCATTTCTAGTCTCAGGATTCACTCTCCTCACTTTCTTCGGGTAGTGAGGTTTCCAGTGCTTGAAACCTCTGAAAGCTTCAAATTTCATCAAACCCCAGATGGGTACATCATGCTTTCTAACAGGATAATCCAGAGTTCTAACTTTCGACAACTCTTCGACATCCCACCAAGGTAGGGACATGATATCCTGAATATATTCAAAGTATTGCACTCCAAATTCTCTCCGAATAGCATACACATTTACTTGTGGTAGAAAGCCCCAACTGATAATATCCCCCAGTGACACATCCCTGTCTCTTTTATAATACTTCAATGGCCGCTTGAATTTTCTTTCAGAACTCTTTCTAAACCACTTTTTGCGTTCTTCGGCTTGTGCATCTTTCGTTGTACCATAAATTTTTTTATCTTTCAGACATTCTGCGACTTTCCTTCTCAACTCTTCTACATTTGCTTGACTGAAAAACTCAACAAGCGTTGGAAGATCAGAAGTATCAACATTCTCATTTTCTTCATCGCTGCAGTCTTCAACCTCAACTCTATCATAGTTGTCTGCCTCATCAACATACTTTTACTCATAGTCAGGTTGTTGATTCATATCAAATGCATTCAACTCTTCTTCAAAGTCAAACTTGAAGTTAAGATCATCAATACATGTCATCTCAATAATGTCAGCCATGGTGTAAGTATGTCTGATTTCTCCTTCCTCAACTTCAGGCTCTAGACGCAAAATCAACTTTTATCTTTTATCAACGTTCTCCCCCTCTCCTGTAGCATCCTCAGGCTCTTTATTCATATCATCATGAAGATAATCATCGATGTTTTCTTCATTTGACGCTTCAGTAACTTTAACACCAGAAGTACCATGATCGTCATCATCATTATCATCATCATCATCACTATGACTACTTGCATAAAATACATCATCTGCATCATCTGTTTTCTCTTCATCATCATCCTCTTCATCCTCATCCTCTTCATCATCATCATTAATAATATCATCAATCAACACGTCCTCTTCAAAAATAGCAGACACAGCAGAAATAGGACGAGGATTCTGAATTGGTGATTCAGGAGCAGTAGATAAAACAATTGCCCTCTTAGAAACACCTTCAATACCCTTGCCTTTGTTCATCATCTGAGCATCAATTTCAGCTTGACGTTGAGCTCTAACCTCCTCAATCTTTATTTCATCGAATTTCTGTTCAACAATCTTTCCAAGCATACTCTCTAACACTTTGTTTATCATGTACAACTCGTGTTCTTTCATTGCTTTAGCAGCTTCCAATTCTTTGTTCTTTAACTCAAAGTACTTGTTCTGCTCATCTTTACGTGCTTTCTCTTCTTCCAACTCTACAACTTTAACTTTCAGAATATCAATCTCTGTCTGATCAGCTTCAACTTTCTTTAACAATGAAGAATTTTCAGCTTCCACAGACTTTACACGCTTCTCAAGCTTTTTCTCATGATCCAACAACTTCTTGTTTTCAATCAACACTTCTTCTACTTTCTTCGGAGTAACAACTCTCTTTCTTGCAGATTGTTTCTTCCTACCACTAGATGATGGAGGCGTCTGAGATTCTATCACATTCTCAGGAGAAGGATTGTATAACTCATCATCTTTATCTTCTTTCCTCTTTCTCTTGAGCTTCTTTTATTTTTCAATCTCAGCTCTAATTCTTGCTGCCCGCTCAGTTTCATCAATATCTTCATCAGATGAACTAGAAGAACTTTTATCTGCATCATCACCTTTATCACCAGCTGTCTTCCCTGTTTCAGCATTATAATCAGTAAGAGATTTCAACAACTTTTCAGATTCAGGAGACAAACGAACATCTTCTTCAACATTAACTTCTGCTTCAGATTTAGCTTCATCTTCTTTATTAGATTCATCCACAAACATAGTTTCAACAACCTTCTTTTGACGCTTTCGCTTAGGTTGAGAAGATGAACCCTCCTCCACTTGAACTTTTGGAGTTGTTTTTCTGCTTCTCTTCTTTTTCTCTTTCAAGAACCACTCGTTTCTTGATTCTTTGAAATCTTCAAGTGTTTTCAACTCATCAGCATAACTTTTTTCTTTCATTTCTTTCTCATTTCTCCAATTTTGATGATTGATAGGATCTGGATCTTGATAATTCTTATCTTTGATGAAACCAAAAAAATCAGCTTTCGTTTTTGGCTCTGGATGATTTGGGTGATATCTGGCCAATTGTTTCAAAGACTCATTATCCATATGAAATAATACCAACAGATCATTCTCTTCATCTCTCTCCAAATCAGGATAAGCGTGATCTATCATCATCTGAACAAATCATGGATACACCCAAGTCTTGCTCTGTGAAGTAATGTTCTCAACCATATAATGAAACACAATCTTTGAAAAATTGTACTTTTTGTCTAACACAAGAGCTGTCACCATGTTCATTTGATAATCCCTCATTGCATCATAACCTCCCTTTCTATGACTTAGAGCAATCAACACTGAGTGAATAAGAAACTTGTATGGCTTAGAAAACTTTGATTTCAAGTAATTAGCACTGTTCAGTGCACCATTATAACCCATCCGCAACATGCAACCTTTGACCATCCTCTCTGGGAACTTTGACGGAGAATTTTCATCGTCCGGAAAGTTTATCACCTCTCGTACAAGATGCTCTGAGATAATTATTGGTTTATCTTGCCCGTTTAAGCTCACAATCGAATTTATTGTCTTTTTTTTATCTTCATCATATGTTGCATTCTCCCAAAAACGCTCAATATGTAATCTGAAAACCAAATGTTGATTCGTCAAAGCTTTCTGAATCGGCAATCTTTTCATAAACTCCAGAATACTCTTGAATTCGGTCAACTTTGGTATCATCACCTCATCGAAAACACAACAACTGTTGTGTAATGGATCAAATATCACATTTGAAGCCTGAAACATAACAACATATAATCAAATTAACACTTTGAAAAAAAAATTCAACAAAAAAAAAAACAACATTCAAACGAAATCATCTTATACAAAATTACAATTCATGCGGAATAACAGTTTGAAATGAAATTACTTTACAAACGGAATCACAGTTCAAACGGAATATCATTTTGAAACGAAATGACATTTGAAACGAAATACCATTCGAAGCAGAATTAACATGTTTCAAACGAAATTTCTCAAAACTTTTCTGATGATGAAATTAATCATCTGGATTTGTTCTAAAGTGAATTCCGAGCACAAGGGTATGTTTGATTTTCAATTTTGACCACAAAAATATCCTAGATCTAAGTCCAAACATTTAGATCTATCGACTTCATACGAAAACATGTTAAATAGATCAAATTGATACCCTAAACAAGATCTTTAACATATTACGAGCACAAGGGTATGATTATTGTTCATTAAACATTACAAATAAACCCTAGATCTATGTTTTTGGTCCTGTTCAATGCCGTTCAAACGATATCAGGTCAAATCTGGGTTTAATCGACATAATATCTCACCTTTCCCATGATCTAAGATGAGCAAACCAACTTAGATCAGATTTCAAACAACAATCGGGCAAAATAACGGCTAGAAATCGATGGTTTTGTGATTTCGTATGAAATCGTCTGACAAAGAGCTTTGAAACGAAATAATAGAAGTGATCTGTTCAAGCAAAATCATATCCCTATTTATAGACAGCCTAATTTCGTGTGAAATAGGCATTGAGCAGTTTCAAGCGAAATCTCCTTCAAGCGGAAATGCATGTACAAGCGAAATTATCAGCTCAAACGAAATCACCAATTTCAAACTAAATTACTTATTAAATTTTCAATTTTTTAACTTTTTGATATTTTACCGACACACCCAATTAACCAAGTCCAAGTTAATGACCTTGGTCAACTGTTTAGCCTGCCAAGTCCAAGTTAATGACCTTGGCTGAACAGTTTATGAAGATGCTGATTTTCTAAAACAATGTTAAGTTCAAGTTAATGAACTTTTTGAACTTTCAAACAATTACCAATCAATTTTTTAATCTTCTGCTTACCCAACCCTCATAATCCAGACTTGTTCAGCAAATAAGACTTTGATCATCTGATCCCCAACGTTCGTTGTCGAAAAAAATATGAAATGCAAATCTTTTTAGATTTTGAATATGATAAGCAACAAACTGTACACACAATATTTTTGTGAGTGTGTTAGGGGATCATATCAGCTGCTGACGAGATACAAGCACCGTTAATCTTTAATTACCTTTTAAGTATTAAACATTTCGCATTGATTGCCGATATACTGATCCTCTTAAATTTTCACACAAAGTTTAATCTGTTCAGGATATGGATTAAGTGATTTAAGGCTTAAATTTTACGTGTGTACCACCTTAGAATATACTCCCGTATCCAGATCCCAATATTTAGTCTTACAGGAGAGTATACCTAGATGATATATGTAAGGGGTTAAATGCGAGGGCCGTGAGAGCTCAGGCTATTGCTTCTGCAAAATCAGAGAGATGACGGCTTCGACTTTTGGTGGGTTCCCTTTAGAGAATCTTTTCTTCAACAGCACATGATTAGCATTTTGCAATGTTTCATCATTTTTTATGCTGAGGGGGGGCTTTTATTTGAAGAAAAATAAAGTATTCTCCTGGGACTAGGCCATTGCTTCTGCAAAATCAGAAGTCCCGGGATAATACCCCAGATATCACTAAGCATAAAGACCTAGTATCTCAGAAAGAGGGACCTTTCAAACAAGATTTCGGGGGTTACTCATATATCCAAGAGATGTTCCCAACATAAAAGCAAGTAATTATTTATGTTTATATCCCGAACAAACTTACTAAATGTGTAAAAACCTATCGGCATATCATCGGCAAGACTGCTTAACACATTTAAACTTTACATTTCTTTAGCGTACTGCACCTGTCTAGCTGATGTACTATCATTTCCCCTTTTTACACAAACTCATTTTCAGTTTTTCTATTGTTTTTGGATTTTGAAATTTTATCATGTTTTTGGATTTTCTGCAAACTTTCTCCCCCTAAAAACAAAGACATATTTTTGTGTTTATCAAAAGCAGAAAATAAACTGTACAAAAAAACTTTGACAACACAACGTGGATCACATCAGATCGCCATCCTCCTCGGCTTCACATTCAACAACCCTCCCAGAAAACAAATTTTTCATCCCATTTAATTTCAAAAGATAGTTAAATCTCTTTTTATCAAACGGTTTGGTGTAAAAATCAGCTTTCTGTTCATCGGTGTGTATATGTTCGATTCGAATCAATTTCTTCTCGTGACAATCACGGATGAAATGATGTCGAATTTCTATATGTTTTGTTTTAGAATGGTGAACCGGGTTTTTCGTTATGTTAATCACTGCTTCATTGTCCACAAATATAGGCGTGTCCAAGAACTGCAAACCAAAGTCTCGCATCTGCTGTTGGATCCAAAGGATCTGAGAGCAACAGCTCGAGGCCGAAACGTATTCAGCCTCGCAGGTAGAGAGCGCTACTGAGGTTTGTTTCTTGCACTGCCAAGTGACTAGTCGAGTTCCGAAGAACTGACAGCCTGAAGTGGTGGACTTAGCATTTTGCTTGCAGCTACCAAAATCTAAATCAGCAAAACCTGTGAGAGTGAAATCGCCAGAGTTAGGATACCACAAGCCGGTGCTTGGGCAGCCTTTCAAATACCGTAAAATGCGTTTCACGATCGACAAGTGTGACTGGCATGGGTTGGACTGATATCGAGCACATAAACACGTCGGATACATGATGTCCGGGCGGGAAGCAGTAAGATACATCACGGATCCAATTATCGACCGGTAATATGTCTCATCCACTTTTTCTCCACTCTCGTCTGGGCAAATCCCATGATTCTGAGCTAAGGGGGTTGATGTCGGAGTAGATTCAGACATGTTGAACTTTTCCAGAACATCGTTCACATATTTAGTTTGATGAATGCAGATTCCTTCGGGCATTTGCTCCACCTGTAGCCCTAGGAAGAACTTCATCTCCCCCATCGAACTCATCTCAAATTTTTTCTTCATAACTTTCTCAAAATCTTTACACAAATCGTCATTTGTCGAACAAAAAATGATATCGTCGACGTAAATCTGCACGATCAATAGATGCCCTGCAACCTCTTTAGTAAACAGAGTGCTATCAACCGTCCCTCGGGTGAACCCGTTGGCCAGCAGATGTTGGGAAAGCGTCTCATACCAGGCTCTCGGGGCCTGGTGAAGTCCGTAAAGCGCTTTATCCAGAAGATAGACTTTGTTTTTGTGTAGTGGATCAGTAAACCCTGGCGGTTGTCCAACATACACTTCTTCTTTGATTTTGCCATACAGGAATGCAGATTTCACATCTAATTGGTAGACTTTGAATCCTTTCCAAGCGCGAACGCCAGGAAGATCCTAATCGCCTCAAGTCTAGCAACAGGCGCATACACCTCTGTAAAGTCAATGCCTTCTTGCTGACTGAATCCCTGTACTACCAATCGTGCTTTGTTTCGAACAATGACTCCTCTATCATCCCTTTTGCATTTGAATACCCACTTTGTTTTGATTAGCTTTTGATTTTCAGGAAGGTCTACTAATCTCCAGACTCCCAGTTTCTCAAACTGCTGCAGCTCTTCCTGCATAGCATTAACCCAGCTTTCTTCAGTTAAAGCTTCTTTATATGTTTTTGGTTCAACCTGCGAAATGAAACACTTAAGTGAGAAGTCTTCCTGTAAAGGAGCAACAAATGTATAAAAACATGTAAGAGCTCTGTTGATCTGATCCCGCGTTTTTACTCCGCTCTGAAGATCACCGATTATCTACTCTGAAGGATGATACGACAAAGTTCTTGGCATGACTTCGTCAGGCACGCTCACTTCCGATTGCAAGTTCGTAATGTCTTGATCACTGGTGTGATCCTCAGCTTCAGTCGTAGCAACATTTGGTTCCTCGTCAAAAGTCGGACCGTCTTCCGATTCTGAGTCGTCAGAATTATCAAACGTTGGAGCTGGTTCCTCTGGGGGCTCGTGTGTCGTTCCACTGGGACCGGCCTCGTGATCGTTTGTACCACTTGTAGGGTCGCATGTACCCACGTTGGGCTAAGAAACTACCAACGGTCTTGGCACCTGATCTTGTGACATAGATTGTTGATGTTGGTATAGTAAAACAAGTTCCTCTATACTTGGCTCAGTCGGTAGTTGGAAAGACTCCCAGAGTTTCTCGTAATCGAACAGAAATCTTTGTCCGGGAAGTTGTGGTGGAGCAGTATGCTTCTGACAATCAACATGCTGAACTTGAATTATCTTCCCCAGGCATGGAACGAACACCCTCTTTAGCGGACTCACATAACCTACAAAGAAACCCTCATTAATTTTCGCACCAAACTTACCATCTGGATCAATGAAAGTACAAGGTGATCCAAACGGTTCTAAAAATTTTAAATTTGGCTTATAACGATGAAGAAGTTCAAAACAGGTTTTCTTGTATTGTCACACCCCGACCACGTAGAACCTACAAAACGTGGCGGAAACATCGGGGAGTGTTGTAACAGAATCATTGTTTCATAACACATGGAACTTGAAATATTGTTTTATTGATTAAAAGAGTTACAATGTCTTGACAATCAAAGAAACATAACAAAATAACTAGTCTTGCATCTTTTATTGTCACTAAGGCCCATGTCCGCCTAAGTGTATCTTGATCAATCCTATGCTTCATTTCCTGAAACACATGTGAAAATAGGTACGTCAGCATAAAAATGTCGGCGAGTACATAGGTTTTGTGAAAATAAGATTCATGACATCTGTTTAAGAAAATGTTTAGTCATGAACCTTGTAATTTGCTTTGTCTTTGTAAATCATTTGAAAAACAATAAGTTCAGATGATACGTATAAATAAGAGAATAATGCATGGTTAAATGAATAACCATGTAAAAATGAGTTTGTATAAGTTAAGTTGTTTGTAAAACAATGTATTGTGAAAAGTATGTTATTTGTATAAAATGTTATATGTCTAAATTGAAATGATTTCAAATAACGCAACGATATGTAATACCATACAATCACTTATATATAGGAAGTACCAGCGGCGTATCCACCATGCTTGTATCATATTACACACGCCTCGTTACTTAAATCACTTACTCAAACCAAACCACCAATATAAGATGTCTATGTTTAAACCAATTGTCAAAAGTCCTTGTATAAACCATGTCAAATGTTGATAGTCCAAAAGTAGTCAAGTAATGTGTAACAAATGTTTATGTATGGCTAGTGAAATGCATCAACTAAACCATAGATGAAATGCACAAAACAAAGTATTGAAGTAAAACTGGGTTTAAATCAAAGTTATGTTTTGTAAAATATATGCATGCTATACTGAATATGAACATTTATGCGGTATTGTAAAAATTCATACATCCAAGCCTTGCGACAGTCGGATAACTATGTAAAAATGAGTTATCAAAAGAATATGTATTCGGATTCGGTCATTCCTTACATCCAAACAAACCCGAGATTTCAGGAATGGGATTTGTCAAGTCCTATGGTACCACTACCTACTACCGAGCGGCATGATCGGTGTTAATGAATGTACATTGTCTCATTTAAACAAACCAAATGTCATACCAAAATGTAAGCATGTGATGAAGATAATGTACCTAGTATGCTAGAGTAAACATACAAGGTAGAGCTGTAAAACAATGTGTCCATATGTTACTGGAACATATGCAACAGAGATGCAATGTAAAATGATGTACTAAGTATGCTAAGTTAACATACAAAGTAGAAAAGTCATGTAAATCAATGTGCTAGCATGCTATAAGTCAACATACCTAGCAGAAATGTAATGTAAAATGATGTACTAAGTATGCACACAATGGACATACATAGCATGAAATGTAATGAAATCATGTACTATAATGTACTAACAAACATAGTCGGTATATGATGTGAAAACAGGAAAGCATGAAAGTAACAAGTAGGCACATGTGTTCCACCCCAAAACAGTTTGGAAAACAGTAAAAGAGGGGTCTATGTACTCACTTGAGATTGCTCAGAAGTCCTAAGATAACCACCAAGCAATGCTAGAGATCTCGGAATATCAAACGGCACCTAATATAGGTAACTACATTAATAAACCGGACCTAAATCGGAAGATCGGATAGAATGAGGGCTCGTAAACCAAATGAGTATGGGAACTCATGTAGTATGGTTTAACAAAGCCTACATACTAAATGAAACCTAACCTAAGTGCTTACGACCCATTACGACCCGTTTAGGTAGCTAATGCTACTTTAACGCGTCGTTCGCGTAAAACGCGTTCGGACCGCCTAACTAGTCCTATGACAAGTAACATATGCCTTAACATGTCTAATATTGTTGTCAAATCAGTTTAGATGTCAAAAGTTATGTTACATATGCTTAAAATGAATTTTGGCGTCAAAAGGGCATTTTGGTAATTTACCTAAGGCATATAAGCTACCTATCATACAACTACTTAAACGAAGCGACCACAAGGTATAACCTCGGAAGGTTATTCCCTATATACTACGGTCACCTAATGTGCTTGGTCGGATCCTAATGATCGACCAAACGGGTCGGGTTCGAAAGTATAAGCGATTGTTTAAATCGCTTACCTTACGACCCTATATAAGCACTAAACTAAAAGTGACGAGCTAAGCATGTTAAAACATGCTTAACTAAGTTTAGAAAACAGGTTTGGTATCAAAACAAACGGTTTTGATACCCATAAGTAGTTTGGTTACAAAATACGCAAGAATACGTATTCTGACCGAAACTACGGCTCGTCACTGAGCCTAGATAACGTGGTAATCAGTAGGTATAGTCACAAAGGACTATAACCATCGTGATTACAATCATGTTGCGAAGTTCAAACGAACTTCGCATTGACCATAAGCTGGTCAATGCAGAAAGTCAAACAAAGTTTGACTTTCAGACTCGAAAAGCAATAAAAGAACGAAAGAATACTCACGTAGGGTCCCCGAATGCTAATCTAGATCAAAATAGCTCAGGTATGAAACAAAGGTTTCAACTTAGAGCATTTGAGATCAGATTCTAGTGAGTTTAGAGGTTGGATGGCAAGGGGTATTTATAGTTAATGGTCCACCATTAGGATCGTTTGTCGAAATACGTGCCTTAATCTCATACGTACATGTGTCGGAACCTTATGGTACCCAAAAAGGCCACTCACCATAAGAGTTTGACACTTGGCACTTGACCTTTGGAGAGTGTTAAGGGCTGTTAAAAGATGAAAAAAACGTTTTGCTGCATCTGGCCCCTGTTTACGGACCTAGTTTGGCAGATTTACAGTTTCAGTCCCTGCAACCTCAAAACTTGGTTTTCGATGCGTTTTTTTTGACACGTTTAAGCCCTGTTAACCCCATTTCAAAGCTATAAATGAAGTTAAAGTATAGGGAACTTAAAATGTGTTCAAAAATATCTCTGGTGTCGGTTCGTTTAGCCGTACGGTTACGTTGTTCGGTTAATTACGACGGAATGCGCATAAGCGCGAAAAATGATCCAAATGGCGTGACGAATGGATTTTTATTATGCCAAACACTAAAATAAAATATTTTAGTGCTTACATAAATTTTTGGATGTCCGGATGTATTCAGAACGTAAGTTATGCACGAAAATGCAAACTTGTGCCCTTTTTGACGCTTTTAGTACCTGAATGAGCCAAAAGTTTATTTTAGCACACCGAACCCCTCAAAGCCTATTTCTAAGCTATATAAAGGATATTTAAGGTGTGTTTAACTTATGGTCATGTTCCGGAATGTCTGTTACATTTCAAATTGGCATACTTTCGCAGTTTGTCAAGTTTAGTCCATGTAAGCGAATTAACTTTTTTTTGCCATACCAAAGCCTTAAAAACTTATTTCTAAGTTATGTAAAGGTTATTTAAGGTATGTTAAGCCTATGTCACTATTCCGGAGCGTTTGTTGCATTAAACTGGTTATATTTACGCATCGGTGCGCGTATAACCTTCCAGAAAGCGATTTAGAGTTTGGAATTGAACAAAAATTGATATGTGCAAATGATACACATATTTTTACAAATCCCAAGTATGAAATATAATATTTCATTGGTTCAGTATTTGTTTGATGGCCGTGGAGGCACAGGTGTTATAGTCTCCCCTACTTTAGGAAATTTTGTCCCGAAATTTATTTAGAGGAAACTTGTGAGAGTTTAAAACATGAAGTTGAAAAGATCAAACAATATTGGTTAGGGTTCTGAAATTCTAGTAACCTTAATAACATTATGCTTGCAATGTAAGAGGGACACTTATATACAAGTATATGAAGCGTCATTGGTGCGTCCACCGTACCTCCATTACATCGTTCTCATTTTGTTATTGTTGTCGCTATCGGTTCTTACACATAATAAATCTTACTGGGTTTATGTGCACTAAATTTCATAATTATGTACGCGTCCATAATTAGACAATTCCTTGCACAGTTCACACAGTCTATTTTATAATGTGTAGTGTAAAACCAAATGAACAAACCTGTGATGAGTGTGACTAGACCGCCATAGAGTCCTTTTAATTAAGTCAATAAATGATCTAAATAGACTATCAAGGAGTCTGTTCAGCTACATCACTAGATGTCGTCCTTTAACCAGATTGTGAATCAATCTTTTTTACTAGACCTCTAAAAGGGTCTCTTATGAAACATGGAGTGGTACTATATAATCCAAGGGTCTTAACTATTATATAGAAGCCCATTAAGGATTTAAGGCAGTACCTTTTGACTATCCTGCTACGAATCCCTCATATGGAGATATGAAAGATCCTGCGAGGATTTGGATAACAAATATCCAGAGTATAAAAACACAAAATGCATAAAAGAAAACATAAGATGAATAAACACATAGTCACATAACCACAAAATTGTTTGTTAATTTGTCTTGTTAATTGCGTACATGCATTTAAAGCACACTAGGAATCCATTCCGTGGATTTCATTTGGTACTTTAAACGTTATCAATAATCTAACTATAAAGATAGAAAGATTCAAAAAGAAAATTCGATTTCGATTATTAGGAACCGAAATGTTCGAATTTAGGTACATAAGGAATCCAATTAAGGACTCTGATTTGTATGACAATTATCCACAAGGATCTAATTGTGAAGATAAAAAGATCCCATATAGATTTTAGAGGTTGAAGATGTTTTGAAACCTTGCACTGGACGTGCTTAAGTCAAAACATGAAGTTGAAATGCTTATGAAGTTGAGATGCTCGATATGCCAAGGTGACATATGAAGCGAAATTTGAAGGTTAAGTCAATGCATGAGAAAAATATTTTTTTTTTGCAATACTATGCATGGGTTTCTAAAAATGTGTTCAATGTTTTTGAAACCTTATATATAATACCTTTGAAATCATAAAGTAGTTGTATTAGGTAGGTATATTCATAAAAATGTTTTAAAATCATGCGAAATGAATTTTGAAATTATGTATAAGGTTTTTGGAAAACATGAATGATGCTTTTGAAATCATGCACTTGATAAGAAAATATATTGTACTAATATTGTTTTCAGGCTATATGAGACATTTTGAAATCATGAAGGTTGTTTTTGAAAATACAGACAAAGCTTTGTGCATTTGTTATGTTTAAGTAAATACACTATATTAAATATGTTTTTGAACTATGTATAGGATGTTTTGAAATCATGTAGGTTGTTTTGAAAACTTATGTTATGCATGTTGAAGAAATCAGAACGTAATGGGTATGAGATTTGAAAATACTCTTAGTTATCTATCCAAGAATTCAAAGGCACAGATGTGTGAAAAGCACGATTACTCATAATTTCGATTTATTTCTTGTACTTCGTTTCCTAGAATGAAACGAGTACTTAGAATTTTCCAAAGGAATCATGAACAAATGCAAGAATGGGAAATTCGCAAAAGTAGTTTGTAAGGAATATAGTTCCTTAATGTAGGTATCATAGGAAAAGTCATACACATATGTAACTACAATTGTACATCAGAATTTGTGAACAATAATTTATTTATAAACAAAACAGATTGTTTCACATTACAAGAAAATAAAAGAACAAAAGCATAAGACAGCAACATCCTTTGTTCAGTCAAATGCTCATCCGAGGGTCAGATTTGCATTAGCAAGCTTTGGGCAATCCCTCCGGAAATGGCCCATCTCGCCACAGTTGTAGCAAGACCCCGGCGAGAAACGAGCTTGAGCAGGATTGTCATCAGCTTGATTTGGTACAGCTGCAGTTGGGCAAACCCTTGCTGTATGACCTATAAGTCCACAAATCTGGCATTTGCGGCACTTCACACTAGCATGATGATGGAGGCTACATTGGTTGCACAAGGGTGTAGTTCCATTGTATGGCTTCCTAGTAGGGGGTTGAGCTGGTTGGTTGGGGACGGCTTGATCATTGTGAGCGACCACGACGAAATTCTGAGAAGCCTTTCGCTTCTTTGACTTCTTAGGAGATCGTTCATCCCTCTTTGATTCCTCGATTGGTTTCTTGGCTGATGGTGCTGTCACCTGACTAGGTCCTACCTGTCTTGGTGACTCTTGAGTGGCTTCATCCTGGAGATGATACATGGTAGTAGTTAATTCAACAGTCTTCAGGACTACTTCGCCTATTCGTTGAGCGAATTTGGCTGTCTGCTCGGACATTTGACCGGTGCTGAGAGGAAGAGACATTCTAGAAGCAAATGAAAGGCATAGGAAGAAACAGGTGAAAGGTTATTGGATAATCAATACAGAATGGTAACGAATGAAAATTGTGATCATTTGTTTGTTTCCTAAGGCAAACAAATGAGATGGTGACAAATCAAAGTAAATGGGTCAAAAATAATGTATCGCGAAGACATGCTCGCCTATAAGTGAACACTCATCCCAAGAATTCCCAGGTAAGCACAACTGGTCTCGCGTCTGATGAGATGTATACGAAGTGCTTGCCTAGACAGAAAACCCAGAATACAGGCATTCACCCTTCTAGTTTGCACGTGTTCACATTATTTAAAACCCAAGACCTTGACGAGGTTTTGAAAAACTCAAAGGGGTTCAAAACCATATAACAGAGGGTTCAAAACCTTACAATAAAGGGTTCAAAACCTAGTAATCAATCATCCAAGAACAGATGATTAGTTTTCAAAGTGGTTTTGAAATTTATGTTCTTGTTGTGGTTGTCGCCTAAAGATAGGTGACAGTATTGTTTTATGACTAAACGCAAGTAAACTCGCGTTAGGGTCCTAAGAAGGTTATAGACTAGGTCAAAGTATTACTAATAACCTAATTCCCTATAACCATGAGCTCTGATACCAACTTTTCTGTCACACCCCGACCACGTAGAACCTACAAAACGTGGCGGAAACATCGGGGAGTGTTGTAACAGAATCATTGTTTCATAACACATGGAACTTGAAATATTGTTTTATTGATTAAAAGAGTTACAATGTCTTGACAATCAAAGAATCATAACAAAATAACTAGTCTTGCATCTTTTATTGTCACTAAGGCCCATGTCCGCCTAAGTGTATCTTGATCAATCCTATGCTTCATTTCCTGAAACACATGTGAAAATAGGTACGTCAGCATAAAAATGCCGGCGAGTACATAGGTTTTGTGAAAATAAGATTCATGACATCTGTTTAAGAAAATGTTTAGTCATGAACCTTGTAATTTGCTTTGTCTTTGTAAATCATTTGAAAAACAATAAGTTCAGATGATACGTATAAATAAGAGAATAATGCATGGTTAAATGAATAACCATGTAAAAATGAGTTTGTATAAGTTAAGTTGTTTGTAAAACAATGTATTGTGAAAAGTATGTTATTTGTATAAAATGTTATATGTCTAAATTGAAATGATTTCAAATAACGCAACGATATGTAATACCATACAATCACTTATATATAGGAAGTACCAGCGGCGTATCCACCATGCTTGTATCATATTACACACGCCTCGTTACTTAAATCACTTACTCAAACCAAACCACCAATATAAGATGTCTACGTTTAAACCAATTGTCAAAAGTCCTTGTATAAACCATGTCAAATGTTGATAGTCCAAAAGTAGTCAAGTAATGTGTAACAAATGTTTATGTATGGCTAGTGAAATGCATCAACTAAACCATAGATGAAATGCACAAAACAAAGTATTGAAGTAAAACTGGGTTTAAATCAAAGTTATGTTTTGTAAAATATATGCATGCTATACTGAATATGAACATTTATGCGGTATTGTAAAAATTCATACATCCAAGCCTTGCGACAGTCGGATAACTATGTAAAAATGAGTTATCAAAAGAATATGTATTCGGATTCGGTCATTCCTTACATCCAAACAAACCCGAGATTTCAGGAATGGGATTTGTCAAGTCCTATGGTA
Organism: Helianthus tuberosus; assembly: GCA_030545235.1. Taxonomy (NCBI): domain Eukaryota; kingdom Viridiplantae; phylum Streptophyta; class Magnoliopsida; order Asterales; family Asteraceae; genus Helianthus; species Helianthus tuberosus. Next base: position 106,427,547 of record CM060408.1, read on the forward strand.
CCACTACCTACTACCGAGCGGCATGATCGGTGTTAATGAATGTACATTGTCTCATTTAAACAAACCAAATGTCATACCAAAATGTAAGCATGTGATGAAGATAATGTACCTAGTATGCTAGAGTAAACATACAAGGTAGAGCTGTAAAACAATGTGTCCATATGTTACTGGAACATATGCAACAGAGATGCAATGTAAAATGATGTACTAAGTATGCTAAGTTAACATACAAAGTAGAAAAGTCATGTAAATCAATGTGCTAGCATGCTATAAGTCAACATACCTAGCAGAAATGTAATGTAAAATGATGTACTAAGTATGCACACAATGGACATACATAGCATGAAATGTAATGAAATCATGTACTATAATGTACTAACAAACATAGTCGGTATATGATGTGAAAACAGGAAAGCATGAAAGTAACAAGTAGGCACATGTGTTCCACCCCAAAACAGTTTGGAAAACAGTAAAAGAGGGGTCTATGTACTCACTTGAGATTGCTCAGAAGTCCTAAGATAACCACCAAGCAATGCTAGAGATCTCGGAATATCAAACGGCACCTAATATAGGTAACTACATTAATAAACCGGACCTAAATCGGAAGATCGGATAGAATGAGGGCTCGTAAACCAAATGAGTATGGAAACTCATGTAGTATGGTTTAACAAAGCCTACATACTAAATGAAACCTAACCTAAGTGCTTACGACCCATTACGACCCGTTTAGGTAGCTAATGCTACTTTAACGCGTCGTTCGCGTAAAACGCGTTCGGACCGCCTAACTAGTCCTATGACAAGTAACATATGCCTTAACATGTCTAATATTGTTGTCAAATCAGTTTAGATGTCAAAAGTTATGTTACATATGCTTAAAATGAATTTTGGCGTCAAAAGGGCATTTTGGTAATTTACCTAAGGCATATAAGCTACCTATCATACAACTACTTAAACGAAGCGACCACAAGGTATAACCTCGGAAGGTTATTCCCTATATACTATGGTCACCTAATGTGCTTGGTCGGATCCTAATGATCGACCAAACGGGTCGGGTTCGAAAGTATAAGCGATTGTTTAAATCGCTTACCTTACGACCCTATATAAGCACTAAACTAAAAGTGACGAGCTAAGCATGTTAAAACATGCTTAACTAAGTTTAGAAAACAGGTTTGGTATCAAAACAAACGGTTTTGATACCCATAAGTAGTTTGGTTACAAAATACGCAAGAATACGTATTCTGACCGAAACTACGGCTCGTCACTGAGCCTAGATAACGTGGTAATCAGTAGGTATAGTCACAAAGGACTATAACCATCGTGATTACAATCATGTTGCGAAGTTCAAACGAACTTCGCATTGACCATAAGCTGGTCAATGCAGAAAGTCAAACAAAGTTTGACTTTCAGACTCGAAAAGCAATAAAAGAACGAAAGAATACTCACGTAGGGTCCCCGAATGCTAATCTAGATCAAAATAGCTCAGGTATGAAACAAAGGTTTCAACTTAGAGCATTTGAGATCAGATTCTAGTGAGTTTAGAGGTTGGATGGCAAGGGGTATTTATAGTTAATGGTCCACCATTAGGATCGTTTGTCGAAATACGTGCCTTAATCTCATACGTACATGTGTCGGAACCTTATGGTACCCAAAAAGGCCACTCACCATAAGAGTTTGACACTTGGCACTTGACCTTTGGAGAGTGTTAAGGGCTGTTAAAAGATGAAAAAAACGTTTTGCTGCATCTGGCCCCTGTTTACGGACCTAGTTTGGCAGATTTACAGTTTCAGTCCCTGCAACCTCAAAACTTGGTTTTCGATGCGTTTTTTTTGACACGTTTAAGCCCTGTTAACCCCATTTCAAAGCTCTAAAATGAAGTTAAAGTATAGGGAACTTAAAATGTGTTCAAAAATATCTCTGGTGTCGGTTCGTTTAGCCGTACGGTTACGTTGTTCGGTTAATTACGGCGGAATGCGCATAAGCGCGAAAAATGATCCAAATGGCGTGACGAATGGATTTTTCTTATTCCAAACACTAAAATAAAATATTTTAGTGCTTACATAAATTTTTGGATGTCCGGATGTACTCAGAATGTAAGTTATGCACGAAAATGCAAACTTGTGCACTTTTTGACGCTTTTAGTACCTGAATGAGCCAAAAGTTTATTTTAGCACACCGAACCCCTAAAAGCCTATTTCTAAGCTATATAAAGGATATTTAAGGTGTGTTTAACTTATGGTCATGTTCCGGAATGTCTGTTACATTTCAAATTGGCATACTTTCGCAGTTTGTCAAGTTTAGTCCCTGTAAGCGAATTAACTTGTTTTTGCCATACCAAAGCCTTCAAAACTTATTTCTAAGTTATGTAAAGGTTATTTAAGGTATGTTAAGCCTATGTCACTATTCCGGAGTGTTTGTTGCATTAAACTGGTTATATTTACGCATCGGTGCGCGTATAACCTTCCAGAAAGCGATTTAGAGTTTGGAATTGAACAAAAATTGATATGTGCAAATGATACACATATTTTTACAAATCCCAAGTATGAAATATAATATTTCATTGGTTCGGTATTTGTTTGATGGCCGTGGAGGCACAGGTGTTACATGTATTTCTTCACTGTGAGAACGCGATTAAATGTATAGCACGCTTCTGCAACTGCTTCACTCTAGAAAAATATCAGCAGCTTGGAATCGGCGAGCATCGTTCGAGCTGTTTCTATTAAGGTGCGATTCTTTCTTTCAGCTACACCATTTTGCTGTGCAGTATATGGTGCACTGAATTCATGAAGAATTCCTTTCTCATTGCAAAACTCGAGCATGCGATTGTTCTTAAACTCTGTTCCATTGTCACTCTGAATTCTTCTGATCGACACTTTGTACAGCGTTTCCATCTTCTTGAATAGAACCATAAATGACTCAAAAGTTTGATCTTTACTTTCCATACACACTACCCATGAAAACCTTGTGAAGTCGTCAGTGACCACAAGACAGTATAAGGCTCCGCTCACACTTTTTACATTGACTGGTCCGAAAAGGTCCATGTGTAGCCTTTCGAGCGGAACTCTGATTGAATTCAATAGCTTCTGTGGGTGTGTCTTCTTTGTTTGCTTTCCCTTCTTGCACTCTACACAATCATCATTTAAATGAAAGTTTTTCAGATTTACACCTTCTACAAGATCAGTGTGCACAAGAAAATTCATTTTTCGCACATGAATGTGGCCCGTCTTTTGATGCCACATTCTTGACTCTTTTTCAGTTGCTTTCGTTTTTGTCACAAAACATTGTTTCTGATGATCTGTTGTTGTTGCGACACTCATATCGAGGACATACAAGTCATTTTCTCGTGGAGCTCGCATCAACACCATATCCTCAGGAATTTTAAAACCAGGTTTTATGATTAAACATTCATTTTTAGTAAAGTGTACTGTAAATGACTTGTCATAGATCTGTGAAATGCTCAACAGATTGTTTTCAAGTTCGAATATGTAATTCACTTTTTCAAACGACACAACTCCATTTGTTAGAGTTCCTTCACCAACTATCCTGCCACCCTGATTTCCTGCAAATCCAACATAACCACCATTGATTTATTTAACGTCATAGAGTAAAGCCAGCATTCCAGTCATATGCCTTGAAGCTCCGCTGTCCATTATCCATTTTGAAATTATCAACCTCGGCAGCCCCTGCATACATCACAGAAATTCATTCAAACAATGAAGCCCATGATTTCTTTACCTTTGGAACACTACCAAACACTAGATCACATGACACATCAATTTTCGGAATGTTAAAGATGACGTTTGGAACAACAGGTTCAGCTTTTGGTTTTAAATTTTTCTCTTTAATTGGAGGAAATTCCTCAAGCAACTTGTCTAATTCAAATTCAAGTTTCTTAACATCATTTGTACACACTTTTGGTTCATATTTTAGCTCATGTTCCATCTTCTTTTCTTCAATTGACTGTTTTGGTTTTGCCACCCATGATTGGTTTTCAAAAATTTTTGTCTTTGGATAAATCTTTGAAGTCTTTTGAGTTTTCAAAGATTCACCAATCTCAAATGTTGATTTCGGTTTTTCTTCGGACTTCAAAGATTCACCTCTTTTCAAAATTCCAACAGGAGAAATCATTGGTGTTTTGCCCTTATCATCAGTTGAAATTTTAGGTTTAGGCTTTTGCAAAACTGGTTTCTCAAGCTTTTTCATACACTGCTTGGCCATGTGACCAATTTCATTGCAGCGGTAACAGATTCTTTTGTCATACTCGACAAAAGTTGATCTGTAGATCTCCTGTTTCAACTTCTTAGCTGCATTGAAATCGTCAATTGCTTTTTGACTGAAGATATAATCCTTTTCAGCATCAACACTAGGACCGGCAACAAAAATATCACTCATCTTTTCTTTTGGCTTGACATTCTTAGCCATCTTTTTTTCTAAAAACCATTACCTTTGTTTTTAAAGTTGTTACCATTTCTTTTGTTAGACCCATTTTTACCCACCCAATCCTTTTTCCCAGGGTTGTTCGGTTGTTGTTTCACAAAAGACTTTTTAGGTTTTGAAAGAAACTCGTTATTGTTAACCTCAGAAATATCAACTTCAACCAGTTTAAACACTTTTTCAACATTTTCCAATCTGGCATTTTGAATTGGATACTCAAAATCAGAATAGAGTTTGTCAGTTCCGATCATTGTGTAAACCACAATGATCGAATCATCATTCACAACTGTATCTGATTTTGGTATGAACTTGTCTAAGAAGTTACCATCTTCTTCAGAATCAGAAATGGAGTTTTCAAAATGAGTTTTCACAGTATCAAACTCCGAGTTATCACTTTCTTCATCTAACACCTGGTTAACAACGGTTTTGATCACCTGTGACTCATTATCAGTGTCGGATGGAGAAAATGTAACATCAATGCTCTCAGGTAACTCATTCTCAATGGTTCTCAATTTGAGATTCAAAGCAGATTCCACCCCATCTGGATACTTTTGAGTGTAATGATTCCACATTGGGGGTGGAACACTTTTGAAGACAGGTTTCGCATCAGATTGTTTCGGAACAATTTGATCAATAACATATGATGAAGCATCATAACTCATCAGTTTCTTATCAACCCTTTCAGTTTCAATTCTCATTAACTCAAGTTCTTTTTTCAAAGAAGCAATCGTGTCTAAAAGAATGTTAATTTCCATTTGTTTATCCATGACAGTAGATTTTAGCAATTTCGTGGCTTTATCATTTTCAAAACTTTCTTTTTTAATCATCTTGATTGATCGTGCC